>OX344724.1:27799294-29127908 GCA_947034835.1 Ballota nigra
AAAGCTCTTTAGATTTGACTTCAATCTAAAGATCAAACAGCCAACAACCTTGCTTGATAGATGAACAGGTTGTGGTTTCAATAATCTCCTTAAGAGTAGATAAATATTATGAACAATAAGAGTGCTTGGTATGAATATCAAAAGCTTGGATCACTTATGCGCGTGTAGTATCTCTCTAGAGCTTTTTTCTTGAACTGCACTCTTGTATTTATAGAGATGATTAGGGCTAGCCGTTGGAGGGCTAATCCAATCATATCCTCTATATAAGGAAGCCTCAATCAATCAATTCCCTAATTGATTGATTGGGTTGGTGGGATCCTTGGATTGATTATCTTCAAATACTTTCCAATCCTGATCATGTTGACTTGATTTGAATCACCAACGGTCAATAGCTTCCTCTGCCTAACTCTGATTTTCTCCAGAGAAGGCAAGACCAGACACCAGGCAACCTCGGTGTCTTCTGGTCCTAATCTGGTGAACAACCAGAATACTCAGTAGAATCAGGGGATCAAACTGAGCATCTTTTGTTCCACCAGACTCGTCTGGTCTGGACTCGTCTGGTCTGGGAAAGGTCCTCTGCCTCTGTTCAGATCTCATCTGGTGAAGTCTTCTGGTGGAGTCCTCTGGTGAAGTCCTCTGGTGGGGTCTTCTGGTGACTCTTCTGGTGAGGTCTTCTGGTCTGGCAGTTCCCCCTAGACTAAGTCCTAATCTAGATCATCATCTGGCTAACAGGTACAGATGGTCCTATTACATCTTCTGGTTTGTTTTAACTCATCAAAACTAACAATTTTTATCCTAACAATCTCCTCTGGGACTGGGACTTAGATCTCTCCTCCTCTGGTAGTACTCTGTTCTGGCTGGACTAATCTCTCTTCTCTGGTAGTCAGATCTGCCAGAACTGCCATCCCTCCTCTGGTAATCTGATCTCCCAGAGCTGCTATCTCTCCTCCTCTATGGAGTTCTGAATCTGGTCTCTCTTGAGTCTCCAGATGTTCTCTCTTTATCTGCAGCTTTGAAGGAAGTCTTCCTATCTCTAGTAGATTTCTTCCAATGCTTTTTGTACCTGCCATATTTAGAACTCATCTTATCAAGTTTACAGGTTAGAAGTGCTACCTTCTCCTTGAGACTCAAGTCATCTGCAGTAGACTCATTTGGCTTATCATCTGTCTTGATAGTTGAGGAAAATACAACTCTTTTCTAGCCAGAAGAGGAAACCTCTTCTGTTTGATCCTCCTCTTGAAGATCATACTCGTAGGCTTTGAGATCAGACAACAGAAGATGGTGATCCAGAGGGTTGAGATCCTTGTTGTCTTTAATCACAGTCACTTTGATTCTCCACCTGCTGGTTAGTGAACGCAAAATTTTACTATTAATTTCCTTTTCTGAATAGGTCTTACCTAAGGCACTAGTCTTGTTAAGGAGATTTGTAAGGCGCATATCCAGCTGGTCAATGGTCTCGTCTGGTTTCATCTTAAATGTGTCAAACGAGTGTTGAACAGCTTGGAGTTTGTTGTCCTTAATCTTCTCTGTTCCTTCACAGAGCAAGGCAAGTTTATCCCACATTTCCTTGGCAGTGGCACAAGTTTTGACTTTTTCTATCACCTCCTTTGTGAGTGTGTTGATGATTTCAGTCCTTGCCACCTGGTCCAAATTATAGAGTTTTCTCTCATCATTGTCAAGCTCGTCTTTCTTCTTGAGGATCTTCTGTCTGGGAACTCTGTCCTCAGCAGCTTTCTGGGCAGTTCACTTGTTTCTTTTCTGGTCTCTGACCTGCCACAATCAATAGGAGTCCAGTAAAATTAAATTGGACCACTCTCTACCACATCTAACATGCGGTGATGGATAGCTCCAAGATTACTCATCATGAAGCTCCAGTGGCTGTAATCCTCAAAGGAGAATTCTGGTAGCTTGCGGCTCTTATATGAAGATTTTGAAGACATTTTTACTCAATAAAAATTTAACAAGAAATTTGATCAAACACAACAAAGAGCAATGGATCTGCCCGGTGACCAACAAAAAGCTTTACAAAGCAGTGGTCTTTGGACAAACTGCTCTGATACCACTTGTTGGTCCCACTAAGTAGATTAATTGCGGAAGCTTTAAAGGTTTTGTCTTTTAACAAGATCTTTAATAAGAGCACTAAATAAACTAAGATAAAATTGAAGAAAGCAGTAAATGGACCAGATTTATAGTGGTTCGGATTTCAATATCCTACGTCCACTCTCCCTTTGATCAAAGGGGTCTCACTAACCAACCAACAAACCACTTACGTACTGGAATTGTGAAGTACCAGTTCCTTCTTACAAACACTTTAGATCTAGCTTAGATCTAAAGTCTACAGCCTTCAACCTTTTCTTAGAGATGAACAGGTTGAGATCCAACAACTCCTTTAAGAGTATATATGTAAAATAAGAACAATAAGAGTGTTTAAGAGTGATAAGATAAAGGCTTGGAATGTGACTTCTTGTAGGTGAGAATCTAGGGCCTTTCTTTGAATATGCACTCTTGTATTTATAGACGTGATTAGGGTTTAGCCGTTGGAGAGTTAATCTAATCAGATCCTCTATTTAGGGAAGCTTCTAATCAATCAATTCACTAATTGATTGATTGGGTAGGTGGGATCCTTGGATTGATTGACTTCAAAACTTTCCAATCCTGATCTTGTTGACTTGATTTAAATTACCAACGGTCAAATGCTTCCAATGCCTAACTCTGATTCTCTCCAGAGAAGGCAGGACCAGTTACCAGGTAACCTCAGTGTCTTCAGGTCCAGAGTTGGTTAAGAAACAGATTACTCAGAAAAATCAGGAGATGATTCTGAGCATCTTTTGTTTCACCAGACTCATCTGGTCCGGACTCGTCTGGTCTGGGGAAGGTTCTCTGCCTCTGGTCAGTTTCATCTGGTGAAGTCTTCTGATGGAGTCCTCTGATGAAGTCCTCTGGTGAAGTCCTCTGGAGGGTCTTCTGGTAGGTCTTCTGGTGACTCTTCTGGTGAAGTCTTCTGGTCTGGCAGTTCCCCTAGACTAAGTCCTAATCTAGTTCCTTATCTGGCTAACAGGTCCAGATGGTCCTATTACATCTTCTGGTTTGTTTTAACTCATCAAAACTAACAACTTTTATCCTAACACACATGCCTTATGAGATCAGGCAAGGTAGTGGAGGATGAAGATAGAAGATCACGGAGTTGCCTGGCCTCCTCCAGATAGGCCTTAGATTCAGCAACCAACTTCTCCTGCTTTCCGAGCATCTCCTGGAGGGAGTCCTTGAGCTTAGCAGTCTGCAGCATCTGAGAGGCCATCTCCACCTTAAGCACTAAAATAGGTCTCACCTGGTCCAGAACATACTGTTGGATCTGCCTCTGGCTTTCATGCACATCCATCTTCAAGTAGAGGCAGTCAGACATGAAAGCAGCTTTGGCAGAGGCAAAGACATCCTTAATTTGCTTCAAGACTTTCTTCTCTCAACTTTGATCTGGTGCTCAACCAGAGCAGGCGCCAAGTGCTGCATTGCCTTTGAGAATCTTCCAATCTGCTGGATTTGTTCATTGAAGAACAGCTTCATCTTCTGGAGGACTGTAGGAGTGACATCAAAGTCCTCTTCATCAGAGTAGAGCTCTGGAGGAAAAGAGAAGTGAGGGTCAAACTTGTATGAGGGGTCTTATGGGGAGATCATGACTCCCTGCTGGATCAACAAGGTGCAGATCAACACCTTGGCTGCCTCTGGAGTCTCAAGCTCCGCAGGATTCTGGATATTGAGCTTCCTCTTGAGTTCAATCTCACAGGCAGTAAAAGTAGAAGGACCCATTTCTTCAAGCAATAACACCAGGTCCTCTACATCTTCAAGTCTGGCCTTGCTCCAGACCTTTGCGTCAGTCAGATCCGCCAAAAGTTGTAAGTGCTCCAAGAGGATAGGGAAGTGCTCTCTTAGCCAGAGCTGAGCGCTTACACTCATGCTCTGCCTAATGGGACCTATGTCTTCAGAAGAGAAAGTAAAGGGTTTGGGCCCAGAGGCAGAGGAGAATGGGGCTAAGTTAGCAGGCTCAAGTGAAGCATCCTCATCTTCACTATCATCGCTAGATAGGCATGTAGGAGAGGGAGGGGGAGCAGAAAATCCTAAAGTCATAGAAATAGGGGGGATCTGGTCAGTGTGAGATTGGGGAGGGGTATGAATTTGTGAGGTAGGGATTGAGGGAATAGGTTGTTCTGCACCAGAAGAAGTAGATGGAACTTCTGGTACAGAGGCTGGGATGAGAATTTGTGAAGGGGAGAGGGGGAAGGGGTTGTTCTGCACCAGAAGTTGATGGCACCTCTGGTACAGGGGCTGGGGGAGAAGGATTTGTGGGGAGAGGGTTATGTGAAGTAGGGGGAGAGGGTGTTTGAGTGGGGATGGTGGAGGGAGTGTATAGAGGTGTATCAGGTAGGGGTTGCTCTGGTGAAGAAATGGGGGCACCAGGAGCAGAGGAGGGATTTTGTGTATGGGTTTCTGGGGGAGATGTAGTGGGGGTTACAAGGTTAATGGGGATAGAGGGGGGGTCAGAGGGGTTTACCTATTCTGAAGCTGTGGCTTCCTCCATCAGGTGAGAAGCCTCCTCTATGGCCTGTTCCAAGGTATCTCCCAGGTCAGAGCCAGAGTCTGACTCTTGAAGAATTGCCCTCTTAGCCTTGGACTTCTTCTTAAGAGGCTCAACCTCTTCTTCCTCTTCTTCTGATGGCTCATCCACCAGAAGAGTCTTCTTCACCCTCTTTGAAGTTCTGGGCTTCTTTGCAGAGGCTTTTCGTGCAGCATCTTCTGGCCTCTGCTTCCTCTTGGCTGCTCCTGCCTTCTTTGCAGCCTCAGCATCATCACCCTTATTCTTCAAGACAGCTTGAAGGGGAATCTGGTCATCCTCTGATGAACCAGAGAATGTTACGGTTGAAGAACCAGTAGCCTCTGCCTTCTTCTTCTGGCTCTTCTTTGGCTTCTGCCCCTTAGCAGGTGATGGCACTGCTTGGAGAGGAGGGGCAGGGATGGCTTGTTCTCCATCAGAGTCAGGATGGCCATGGAGAGGACTATCCTTGGAGAAAATTATCTTCGATTTGTGGAAGCCCTTGCACCAGGAGTCCTTCCACTTCCTCTCTGGAAAGATGGAATCCAGAATCAAAGAAAGCTTGGTCCCCAGGGAGACATTTGCATTAAAGAAAAATTGCAACTCCCCTGGCTTGCTGGGACATTCTTCATTTGGCACCTTCAACTTGTTCTTCCTCAAAATTCCCCAGAAAAATTCCGCCCAATTACATTGTACCCTATCATACAATGCCCTCGTAACACAGAGCCTGGCAGTGAAGATGGCATCTGTGCTATGGCTTTCACACATCAACACCTTAACCACTATGTCGAAAAGTACTTTGTATTTTTGCCTCAAATGCTTATCCAAAAAGTCTTTTGTCAGATTCTGGCAAGAAGATCTGGCAAAGACCTTGAATGACTCTACAACTTCACCCTCCTTATACTTCAATGGATCAACTCCTTCCGATGAGATATTCCCAAACAGTCTGCAGAAATCGTGCTTAGAAAAAACAACATCCTCCTTGTCAATCTTGGATGATATGTGATCATCGTGAATCTTCATTCTGATGAGAAACTGAGCAGCATACCCATCCAAAGTGCGCAGATCCTTGGGAACTTTAGATAACAAGTGTTCAACCCCAGATTTCCTTAGCAATTCCAGAATTTCTAGCACCGCCGGATTCTTGGTGGAATAGAAGTCAACCACCATTTCTGACTTAAGTTTCTTGCACACATGCTCTGGGTCAAAGTTGAATTTGGGTGCCATGTCTGAAAGAGAGAGAGAGAAAAGGAACTTGCAGAGAGAGGTTAGGGTTTGAGAATAAGAAAATGTGAAAGGATAAATTAAAAAAGATTTGATTTAAATAGGGCAAGACGCGTGGCTTGAACAATTAATGAAGTGTGAACGCGTGTAAATCCCAAATTTAAATTAGGGAACAAAATTAATTTTTAAATTGATTGACATGTTGCACAATTATTAAATATAACGGCCAAGATTAAAAGGCAAGTTACAGATTTAATATGGTGCGTGGGCATGGTCATTGGGACTAGGATCGAGGGGGTTTTGTGGCAGTCAAGAGAAAAAGCGAAATGATTGCCTAGGCCCTCTACCCTAGTCTTAAATACACCCTGAAGATGAAACATTTGGAGTGTATCTACTAAATTTAAAAGTGTATCCCAATGATCAGAGGCCATAGAAGTAAATACATACCTGTCACCTGGTATTGTAACCAGATTATACCACGGTTAGTCTGGTGTTACATCTCATCTGATGGAAACTTATCTGGTTTTGGTTAGAATAGACTCCGTATTTCTCTGGAATAAGTCTCTGCACCTCATCTGGGATGTACCCACCTGGTACATACCTCATCTGGAGATGAACTTCCCTGGTATATCTAACCTGTAGGCATGTTAGTTTGAATATATAAAAATTATGTAATAAAATGAAACAAAGGATACTTCTCTGATGTTCCCCCTAAACCAAATCTGTCTCTGGATCCAATAATCCTAACTCAAAAGCTAACTCTCGGAATCTGGTTTCAGCCAAAGGCTTAGTCAGAATATATGCTCTCTGCTTTTCTGTTGCAATCTTTTCCATCCTTATATCTCCCTTCTCAACATGATCTCTGATAAAGTGATGTCTTATATCAACATGTTTGCTTCTGGTATGAAGAACTGGATTCTGGGTGATTGCTATTGCACTATTACTATCACAAAAGATTGGAATATCATTAGCTCTAATCTGGTAGTCCCTTAGTTGTTGACTAATCCAGAGTAGTTGGGAGCAACAGCTGCCTACGGCCATGTACTCTGCTTCTGTTGTTGATGTAGCAACTGAAGTCTGCTTCTTAGAAAACCAAGATACCAATTTATTCCCTAAAAATTGGCATGTTCCACTTGTAGACTTCCTATCTATTCTGCACCCACCATAATCTGAATCCGAATAACCACTTAACTCTAAATTGTCATCTGCAGGATACCATAACCCCAACTTTACTGTCCCTTTAAGATACTTCAATATCTTCCTAGCTGCTTCCAAATGACTTTTTTTAGTATTAGCTTGAAATCTGGCACACATACCAACTGCAAAGGTTATATCTGGTCTGCTTACAGTCAGGTACAGAAGAGAACCAATAAGTGCTCTGTACTGAGTCTGGTCCACACTCTCTCCAGACTCATCTGGATCCATGTTGAAATTTGTCATCATAGGAATCTTGGCAGCTTTGCTAGATCATATTCCAAATTTCTCTAATATGTTCCTGATGTACTTTGCCTGATTTATGAGGATTCCCTTCTATGATTGCTTTACCTGCAAACCTAAGAAATAATTCATCTCACCCATCATAGACATTTCAAACTGGCTCTGCATGAGTTCACCAAACTTCTCACACAGCTTCTTGTTAGGGGATCCAAATATAATGTCATCAACATATATTTGGACCAGAAGGATATCTTTTCCTTCTTCTTTCCTAAACAAGGTCCTATCAATCTTACCCTTAGTAAAACAATTGTCCAGAAGAAATTGAGAAAGAGTGTCATACCATGCTCTGGGTGCCTGCTTCAGCCCATAAAGAGCTTTCTTAAGCTTAAACACTTTGTCACCTTGTTCAAAACCAGGAGGTTGTTCCACATTCACTTCCTCAATGAGAATCCAATTAAGAAAGGCAGATTTCACATCTATCTGGTATACTTTGAACTTCATGTGAGCAGCATATGCTAGAAACAATCTGATGGCTTCTAGTCTGGCAACAGAAGAAAATGTCTCATCATAGTCTATTTCAGACTGAGAATAGCCCTGAGCTACTAGTCTTGCCTTGTTCCTAGTAATGACATCATTCTCATCTTTCTTATTCTTGAAAACCCACTTAGTGCCTATCGCCTTTTGATGTCTTGGTCTGTCTACCAGCTCCCAAACATCCTGTCTGGTGAATTGATTCAACTCCTCTTGCATAGCAACAATCCAATTTGAATCTTTCAGTACCTCCTTGATGTTCTTGGGCTCAATCAAGGACACATAGCAACTGAATAAAGCAGCTAAGTTAAGAGTTCTCCTAGTCTGGACACCCTTAGTTGGATCTCCAATTATCAGGTCATTGGTGTGATCAACCAGGGTCCTCCTTCCCGTGGCCTTGCCTGGTTGACCATCTGCTACAGTACCTTGGTGATTATCACCAACTGCAGAGAGCTTCCCCCTATAGGAGTTCCAACCTCTTCTGGTTCTGCTCCTTGTGAAGACTTCTCCTTCAGAGAACCAGAAGATGGGTCATCGTCTGAATCTGAATCAAGAATAGGTGGATTAACCTCAATTACTCTGGGAGAAGTCTGTTCTGTGTCTCTTCAGAAGACTTTAAGTCCACCTTGTACTCAAAAGCAGATTCATAAAAAACAACATGAGGTGTTTCCTCCACACAAAGTGAATTCTTATTAAAAACTCTAAATGCTTTACTAGTGTTGGAATATCCTAAAAATATTCCATCTGCAACTTTAGCATCAAAAGATTTTAATTTTGATTTCCCATTATCATGGATGAAACACTTGCAACCAAAAATGAGAAAATATGAAACAGATGAGGTTTTACCTTTCTATACCTCATATGGAGTCTTATTATGTCTCTGGGCAATTAGGCATCTATTCTGAGTATAACAGGCTGTGTTGATAGCTTCTGCCCAAAAACTCTGTGGTGTGTTGTACTCTGCTAGAAGAGTCCTTGCAGCTTCCTTTAGGGTTCTATTCCTCCTTTCTGCTACTCCATTTTGTTGGGGTGTTCTGGCAGCAGATGTCTCATGAAAAATTCCATGTTCCTTGCAATACTCTGCAATGTGTGAATTCAGAAACTATGTCCCTTTGTCACTTCTGATCCTGACTATGCTCTGGTTCTGCTCATTCTGAATCTGCTTGAAGAATTCTGGCAGCTTAGTGATAGTTTCATTTTTCTTAAACAAGAACACTACCCAAGTGTATCTTGAAAAGTCATCTACTATCACCAAGGTGTACTTCCTTCCACTGAAACTAAGAGGAGAAACAGGTCCAAACAGGTCCATGTGAAGTAGTTGAAGTACTCTGGTTGTGGTTGTGCTCTAGACATCCTTAAAAGAGGTCTTGGGTTGTTTACCCTTCTGGCATGAACCACAAACCTGATCCTTCTTAAACACTTCATTAGGAAGACCTCGAATAAGACATTTTCTGGCAATCTTATTCAGTGTTTTGAAGTTAAGATGGCTCAATCTCTTGTGCCATAACCAGCTGTCTTCTACAGATCCTTTAGCAACCAGGTAAGCATTTCTTGGGCAACTGCTAAAATCTGCAAGATAAATGTTACCCTTCCTCAAGCCTATAAGCAAAATATCATTATAATTAGAAGAAAAGACATTTCATGAATCACTAGAAAACTTCACTGAGTATCCCCTGTCACAAAATTGGGATACTGAAAGCAGATTATGCTTGAGTCCTTCAACATAGTAGACTTCATCTACAGATACGCCATTAAAGGTCAACTTTCCAACACCTCTGGTGACTCCATAGATGTTGTCACCAAACATCACTCTTGGCGCATTCAATGGCTTGAAATCCTGGAGATTATCTTTTTGGAATATCATGTGCTTGGAACATCCACTATCAATGTACCACACATGTTTGCTTGAAAGTCCTTTCTCTAATGGTCTCTTATCCTCCTCCAGAGAGATCAATTAGGTCCCCTACTAGAGATGGGTCCTGATTGGTTAGTTGCAGGTTTTGTAGGAATCCAAAGATAAAGATCATCCCTTGCTGGATGAGGAGATCTTATCTTCCTTCTAAATCTATCTACCAGCACATGTCCTCTAACAATGACATATTGAGCTACTGGTCTGATAAGGACACCTTTCCTATAAACAGGTCTGGTATACCTTATCTCAAATCTGGCCTTTGGAATGGCCTACCTTAAAGACATAGTCTTAAAGGTCTGGTTGTAAGGATACATCCTAGAAAAACCATCTCTGGTGTCATAACTACCCAGATCAGTTGGTTTTCTATAGATGGGTCTGGAAGACCTCCTCTGGTTCTGAAAATTGGATCTATTCTGATGATTAAATTCCTTCTGAGTATTCCTGTTCTGGAATCTTCTTTGAGCATACCCCCTTTGAGATCCCTGAATCTGATTGAGGTTCTCTGGTTCAGTATATCTCCTTTAATATCTCATATTCTGATTAGGATTCCTCTTAAAGTTTCCCTTCTGAGGTCCCCTAATTTGCTTAGGTTCAACTCTTTTAGGTTTTCTCTGAGGTCTCCTAATCTGGTTAGGCATCTGAACAGAACCATCAATCCTCATAGGTTCTCCTATCTGGCGTTTATGCTCTAAGATTTCCTCTTCCAGTTCAGTGAACTCATTGGGAACATCATCTATATGGTCAGCAGAGCAGTCTTTATTCCAATTAGGATTTTTAACTACTCTGTAACCTTTTCCATTAGGATCCTTTTCATCCCAGATTTCTACCACTTCACCAGATCTTTCAGACAACTTGCCTTTATTGCATAAAAATTTAGTAGATCTGGTTGTAATTCCAGAATATCCTAAACCACTCTTATCATGTACTCTTTGAGAAGATCCTTGTATCATGGATACAACAGTTGGAACTTCTCTGGTCTTGGGTACTTCCATGATAGGTTGTTCAACTTGCTTACCCTTGATAAGATATTGGTATTTGGTCTTGAGCTCATTGAACTCTTCTGCCTGGGAGTTCTTCTCTTTCATGAGCTGGTCTACCAGAGTATCTCTTTCTGTGACCTTTTCTTGAAGTTCAGAGAATTCTTTAGAATGGTCTTTCATGAGTTCTCTGGCAGATTTTTGCTCATTAGATAGAGACTGAACTTTAGCTCTTAGCCTACCATTTTCTTTTCCAAGCTTTTGGCAAAGTTGAACACAATTTTGGAGATCTGATAGGATTTGCTGCATATCAGACTCTCTGGAAGCACCAGATGAATGAGAGGATTCAGTATATTTGGAATTTGATAAGCATAAAGTAGGTTCATTTACCTCAGTGATGTCTGCCATAAGATATACATCATCAGATCCGAAATTAGAAGAAGAAGAACTGGAACTAGTATCCTCCTCCTCTGCTTCTGCTAGTAGTGCTCTTTTGTCTGCATATCTCCTATCTCTCTTGAGTCTTTTTTCTTCTCTTTCTCTAGGAGTCAATTGAGGACAATCATAGCTGTAGTGACCAGGCTTGTTGCAGGTGTAACAGTTGTTGTCTCCTCTGGGACTGGGACTTGGATCTCTCCTTCTCTGGTTGTACTCTGTTCTGGTTGGACTACTCTCTCTCCTCTAGTAGTCAGATCTGCTAGAACTGCTATCCCTCCTCTGGTAATCTGATCTCCCAGAGCTGCCATCTCTCCTCCTCTCTGGAGTTCTGAATCTGGTCTACCTAGAGTCTCCAGATGTCTTCTATTTATCTGCAGCTTTGAAAGAAGTCTTCCTATCTCTAGTAGATTCCTTCCAATGCTTTTTGTACCTGCCATATTTAGAACTCATCTTATCAAGTTTACGAGTTAGAAGTGCTACCTGCTCCTTGAGACTCAAGTCATCTGCAGTAGACTCCTTTGGCTTATCATCTGTATTGATAGTTGAAGAAAAGGCAACTCATTTCTTGAAGATCATACTCGTAAGCTTTGAGATCAGACAACAGAAGATGATGATCCAGAGTGTTGAGATCCTTGTTGTCTTTAATCACAGTCACTTTGATTCTCCACCTGCTAGTTAGTGAACGCAAAATTTTACTATTTATTTCTTTCTCTGAATAGGTCTTACCTAAGGCACTAGCCTTGTTAAGGAGATTTGTGAGGCGCATATCCAGCTGGTCAATGGTCTCGTCTGGTTTCATCTTGAAGGTGTCAAACGAGTGTTGAACAGCTTGGAGTTTGTTGTCCTTGATCTTCTCTGTTCCCTCACAGAGCAATGCAAGTTTGTCCCAAATCTCCTTGGCAGTGGCACATGTTCTGACCTTTTCAATCACCTCCTTTGTGAGTGTGTTGATGATTTCAGTCCTTGCCACCTGGTCTAGGTTATACAACTTCCTTTCATCATTGTCAAGCTCATCTTTCTTCTTTAATATCTTCTGTCTAGCGACACGGGCACCAGTTCTCTCCTCTGTAGATTCACTTGTTTCAGCCCTGGACTCAGCCCTGCCATCATCAATAGGAGTCCAATAAATTTTGATGGGGCTCCAGTGGATGTAATCCTCAAAGGAGAATTCTGGTAACTTGCGGCTCTTATATGAAGATTTTGAAGACATTTTTTTACTAATCTTAAAAAAAATTAACAAGAAATTAACCAAACACAATAAAGAGCAATGGATCTGCCCCGGTGACTACCAAAAAGCTTTACAAAGCAGTGGTCTTTGGACACACTGCTCTGATACCACTTGTTGGTCCCACTAAGTAGATTAATTGCGGAAGCTTTAAAGGATATGTCTTTTAACAAGATCTTTTGTAAGAGCACTAAATTAAAGCAAGACAGAAATAAGAAAAGCAATAAATGGACCAGATTTATAGTGGTTCGGATTATAATATCATATGTCCACTCTCCCTTTTACCAAAGGGGTCTCACTAACCAACCAACAACCAACTTGCATACTGGAATTGTGAAGTACCAGTTCCTTCTTACAAGCCCTTTAGATCTAACTTATATCTAAAGTCTACAGCCTTCAACCTTTTCTTAGAGATGAACAGGTTGAAATCCAACTACTCCTTTTAAAGTATATATAAAATATGAACAATAAGAGTGCTAAGAGTGATAAAACAAAGGCTTGGAATGTGACTTCTTGCGCGTGAGAATCTAGGGCCTTTCTTTGAGTCTGCACTCTTGTATTTATAGAGGTGATTAGGGTTTAGCCGTTGGAGAGCTAATCTAATCAGATCTCTATTTAAGGAAGCTTTCAATGAATCAATTCCCTAATTGATTGATTGGGTTGGTGGGATCCTTGGATTGATTGACTTTAAAACTTTCCAATCCGATCTTGTTGACTTGATTTGAATCACCAATGGTCAAATGCTTCCAATGCCTAACTCTGATTCTCTCCAGAGAAGGCAGGACCAGACACTAGGCAACCTCAATGTCTTCTGGTCCAGAGTTGGTTAAGAAACAGATTACTCAGGAGAATTTGGAGATGATTCTGAGCATCTTATATTTCACCAGACTCGTCTGGTCTGGGGAAGGTTCTCTGCCTCTGGTCAGTCTCATCTGGTGAAGTCTTCTGGTGGAGTCCTCTGGTGAAGTCCTCTAGAAGGTCTTCTGGTAGGTCTTCTGGTGACTCTTCTGGTGAAGTCTTCTGGTCTGGAAGTTCCCCCTAGACTAAGTCCTAATCTAGTTCCTCATCTGGCTAACAGGTCCAGATGGTCCTAATACACCTTCTGGGTTGTTTTAACTCATCAAAACTAACAACTTGTATCCTAACAAAGGAGGCACTGAAGAATTCTAACTGGATAGTTGCAATGCAAGAAGAGTTAAATCAATTCAATAGACAGGATGTTTGGGAGCTGGTGGACAGACCAAGACATCAAAAGGTGATAGGCACTAAGTGGGTTTTCAAGAACAAGAAAGATGAGAATGATGTTGTAACTAGAAACAAGGCAAGGTTAGTGGCCCAGGGGTACTCTCAGTCTAAAGGAATAGACTATGATGAGACCTTTGCTCCTGTTGCCAGACTAGAAGCCATCAGATTGTTTCTAACATATGCTGCTCACATGAAGTTCAAAGTTTACCAGATGGATATGAAATCTGCATTTCGCAATGGGATTCTCATTGAAGAAGTGTATGTTGAACAACCCCCTTGGCTTTGAACAAGGTGACAAGGTGTATAGGCTTAAGAAGGCTCTTTATGGGCTTAAGCAAACACCCAGAGCATGGTATGACGCTATTTCTCAATTTCTTCTGGCCATTATTTTTACTAAGGGTAAGATTGATAGAATCTTGTTTAGGAAAGAAGAAGGAAACGGTATCCTTCTGGTCCAAATATATGTGGATGACATCATATTTGGATCTCCTAACAAGAGGCATTGTGAAAATTTTGGGGACCTCATGCAGAGTTAGTTTGAGATGTCTATGATGGGTGAGAAGAATTATTTCCTTGGTTTACAAGTTAAGCAATCAGAGAAGGGAATCTTCATTAATCAAGCTTAGTATACCAGGAACATGTTAGAAAAACTTAGAATAGGATCTAGCAAGTCTGCCAAGATTCCTATGGTGACAAATTTTAACATGGATCCAGAAGAGTCTGGAGAAAGTGTGGAGCAGACTCAGTATAGAGCTTTTATTGGATCTCTTTATTTGACTGCAAGCAGACCATATATAACCTTTGTTGTTGGAGTTTGTGCCAGATTTCAGGCTAATCCTAACAAAAGTCATCTGGAGGCAGCTAGAAAGATCTTGAAGTATCTTAAGGGAACAGTTAATCTTGGTTTGTGGTACCCTGCAGATGACAGCTTTAAGTTAAGTGGATATTCGGATTCAAACTATGGTGGTTGCAGAATAGATAGGAAGTCTACAAGTGGCACCTGTCAATTTTTAGGGAGTAAGTTAGTATCTCAGTTTTCAAAGAAACAGACTTCAGTTGCTACTTTAACCACAGAGGTAGAGTACATGGCAGCAGGGAGTTGTTGTTCACAACTACTCTGGATCAGTCAGCAGCTTAGAGACTACCAGATTAGAGCCAAGGATATTCCTATATTTCGTGACAGCAACAGTGCAATTACCATTACCCAGAACTCTGTTCTCCATACCAGATTAGATATATTCCCAGATGATACAAGACACCAGAGTATGTGATCATTGCCAGACTACTTGTGGTATCATCTGGTTACTATTAGGGATGTAATCAAACCAAGCCGTTTGCAAGCTATTGAGGTCTCGACTTAAAAAATATTCATTCAAATTTCGAGCTCGATTATTTTATCGAGCCGAGCTCGAGCCTGGTGGTATTCGGCTTGAAAGCTCGCGAACAGGCTCATTTATGGAGCTCGCGAACAGACTCGCTAATAGGCTCACGAATAAGCTCGTTTTTAAGCTCGTGAACAGGATCATTTAATTTGTTATTTTTTAATAAATATTTAAAAAAATTTCCATAAGCATGTAACATAGTATTATAGTGTGTTATTAGGGATACGTTTATTTTAAACCATTAATTGTCTTTGTTTAGATTCCCAATTAGTTGTTGGTCTTTGCTTGGATGATGTTTTTAGTTAGACATAGTTTAGATGTGTTATTTTTGTATAATTTTTTTTTAAATTTTAATTAGCTTTTCGAGCTGAGCTTTTTGAACCGAGCCTTTCGAGCTCGAGCTCGAGTTATGCTTGATTAAATTGAAAATGAGATTTTTTCGAGCAGAGTTTGAGCTATTCGCGAGCTTAAAAATTTACACACGAGCCGAGCTCGAGCCTAAAAAATCTAAACGAGCCGAGCTCGAGCTTGACAGTATTTGGCTCGGCTCGGCTCATTTACATCCCTAGTTACTATATCAGATGACAGGTAAGTAGTTACTCTTCTACGTCTAGTCATTGGGATACACTTTCAAAATTAGTAAATACACTCCAATCGTTTCGAATTCTTAGTGTATTTAAAAATTCGGTTCGTGGGCCAGGGAAATCATTTCACTTTCTCTCTTAACTACCCCAAACCCCCTCGAAACCAGTCCCAATGACTGCGCTATGCACGATTAATAAATATGTATCTTATTTTTTAAGTCATAGTCGTCGGATTTATTTAAAAGTGCAACATATAAAACAAATCATTAATTGATTCAGTTTCTTCCCATTAATTCCTCTTTTCACGCGTAACAAGTTTATAAACTGAAAATTTTCATCTGTCTCTTCACGTTTTCAAAACCCTTATACTTTCTCTACACCAATTCTCTCTCACCTTTCTCTCTCAAGTCTTACAGAAATGGCTCCTACCTGCAATTTTGATGCTATCTATGTGTGTGAGAAACTCAGGTCCAAATGGTGGTGGACTTTTACACTACCAGGAACACTGCCGCGCTGGGGATCTTAGATTTGCTTCATTATTGGTCCCGAAATGAGTGCTACAGATGTATGGGGGGAATACACCTGTTGTTGTAAATTAAAACTTTTCTCTTAAAACTTGATAGTTTACACAAGACAGTAGACCTTCAGTGGACTTTGAAGTCTACTGATGATTTACTCAAGAAAGCTTACTAAGATATCACCTCCACTGAGAGCTCGTGGCTTTTAGTTGAGTTGCTATCTAATTAGCTTTCAGTTGCAGAATAGTGAGCCCTTTAAGAAATACTCGTTTTAACTTTTAGAAACTTGTTTATCCCAGCTCACACTTAAGAAATAGCAGTAATTAAATGCACAAGATATAAAGTGGTTCGGAGAAGAATCTCCTAAGTGCACTGTCCTGATTAAACAGGAGAATTCCTTTCACTTGGAATTCCTTGTGTTATAGTGCCAAGGTGCACTGGCCAAATATTCCTCTCTTAGAGGATATTTGATCCCTAGGATAATTCCAGGTCCTAGTTCCCAACAAACCATCTTTCAGACGGATATCAACTTATCAGCTTACTAACACCTTTCAAACACTAACTCTCAACCTAACTGTGGGTATGGTTTAGAGTAGAGTTTTGGTTCCAACTTATCTTGAGATAATCCTTACAGGATGAGCTCAAAAGCTTAAGGATGGATTATCTCTTTCTAAGCTTTGGATTTGGCTTTGAGTGCGGATTCCAGAAGGTTTTGAATATTCTCTACAGTAATGAAACACTTGGGAAACTATAGAGATTTCGAGTGCTTCGTTAGTACGTTTGTGAGTGTAGAGAATGTTATAACCGTTAAGTTTCATGTGCTTGAAAATGAGAACGACCTTCTGTATTTATAGGCTTCTTGAAAATCTTTCCGTTGGATTTTGAATCTTCTCAAAGACGCCTCTTGTTTCTGATTGGCTAAAACGGCTCTTTTTAACTTTTTGTCATGTCAATAATTGCCATGGAAGTCTTGATGGAACACACCGGTGAAGGCGGTTCGTCCTCAAGATCGTTGTTGGGATACCAAACCTGTATAAACAATTAAAAACCTAAACATGCATCTAAAGATTAGTTTAGATTCGTTAACCTTTAAGACCGAGACGTTGATTCCACTAGAGATCTTCTAGCCTGTCTTCCAACCTCGTTTTAAAAACCGGGTGGACGGCGAACTACCGAACATGGAGAAAAGGGCCTCCCAATTTCGTCTCCTCAAACCCTAATCACTAATTTCGGCTGTTGCAATATGAGTCTTTTTTAGGGTTTGGATGAAATTAAGGTCCTTTTATATATACTCCTTTTAGGTTTCATGGGCTAAACTAGGGATCTGTTAGAAGGTATAGGGTTTGGGCTCCTCACGGACCCAAATACTCTTATGTTCAGCCCAGAACATTTATTTGGCCCGTGCAACATTAATTCTCTGTGAACATTAATTCATTCCACTAGAGAATTAATGTTGCACTCCTGTCCTATCTCAAACCAAATCGGGGCTTTTATTAGACTCTATAATTCCCCATGTTAAAGATATCGCACGTCCATTAATTATTAAAGCTTCTGACTGCTTTAATTAATTAACATCTATTATTCCTTGAGTAGTACCACTCAACCTTGTTGTCGTACGGATTAAATCCACCTGCAGGGTTTAATACGACAATCCTTTATGAGTTTCCTCAAGGGGACATCATCAACCTGGATCACCAGGACACGGTACCCTAATGCCAATAAATAGGCATCGTGCAAACGATGTCACTACCCAAAATACATAGTACGTTGAATCTAACAAGATTCTCACCCATAGTAAATCAAAGTAGTGAACAAGCGTTCCACATATCTAGATATCACAATTAGGGTTAAGAATTACAAGAGTCACCAAGACCTTTAGTTCTTCATAACAGTCTGAATAGAAGAACATGTCTTAATTGTGATCCATTCAATACGACATAGCGTACTAGTATGAACTAATGGCCAAGACAAGCCATTAACAAGTTCATACTGCAACTTATACCAATAGTTATGTCCAAAACTATCTCAATTGTGAATACTGTTTATATCTTATAAGGAACTGACAATGTGATCTTCTGTGTGACTACAAACCCACCACATTATCTATAATATAAGATAAACAGACATACCAGCAATACAAGCAATTAATAAGATTGCAATAATGTGAAAAACCATTTATTTCAGATAATAAGAAAATCGAATATATCCATAAAAGCCCAACAAAAGTTTACTTTACAGTATACACCAACAAGTCTTTGCCTGCAACCAGCTCTCTGACAAAGTATGGTATGACTTTTGATGTTTATTAGTCTGCAGCGGGTCAGCTGTCAGTGAAGTACACCTACGTGTCATCTTCTCATTGGACCATACAGTCAACTTGGTGCAGAGCTTGTCTGGGTTTAAGGTTGAACTCGACTGAGAGAACCCTCTATTCTTTAATTTATTGAAAGCTTACTGACATTCATTTTGCCTTGTTTTTCAACTAGAATAACTAACAGCTTTAAATGTGTTGGACTTTAAATGCTTCGTTAGTCTTCATCAATAGACTCCCAGAATCTCCACTTATGGTAATTTCCCTTATCATAAATGCACTTAGAAAACATTTATGCTTCAGGTGACTTGTTCAGTAGACTTTCCTTCAGTTGACTTGTCTTCTTAGCGGACTTATATTTAGCGAACTAAATACACTCTAGAAATTAGTAAACAAACTTCAGTTCCCTAACAAGTGAACTGGCTAACTCTAGACTAACTCTACTGAATACAATTTACTTACTTAATTTAGGGAGAACCTTTTGGCATCTTAATCAAAACTTACATCAATAATATTTTCTAACATTCGCAAATCTGGGTTAGAAGGTCTCCTCTCCACTATTCCAAAGGGTTTTCGTACCTTGGATCATTATGCTGCTCAATTCTTTGTTCAAATGAAGATTCAGGATGGAGAGATTGTTTCCAAGATCGATGACGAAAAGGTGGTTATCACAAAGGAGGAGGTTAGCAAGCTTTTTGGGAACTTGTCCATGTCTCAAGTGGACCCACTGAAGTACAAGGAAGATGAATATCTTGAATCCTTCAAGATATTCGCAGGGGTGTCTTGCCAAAGGATGACCAAGGGATTTCTGGACAAGCATCTTCGCCAGAAGTACAAAGTTATGTTTGACATGGTGGTGAAGGTTCTAATGTATGAGAACCATAGCACAGATGCCATTTTTGTGGGAAGATTGTGTGTGATGAGGGCAATTTATGATGGAGTGGACTGCAACTGGGTAGAAATCTTCTGGAATGTTCTTCGGAAGAATAAGGCTAAGGTGCAGAAGAAGACGAGCACAAAGGAAGAGGAGAATTGCAATATTTCTTTAATGCAAATGTCTCCCTGGCGACAAAGATCATAATCCTGCTGGAATTTTTTTCCAGATAGGGCGTGGGATACAGAAGGATGCAAGAAGTTTCTCAAGAACAAAATCCTATTTAACAAGGATGGCCCCTTTAATGGCAACCCAGATTCTGATGGGGAGGATGTCATCCCTGCCCAGCCGATTCAAGTTGTTCCTTCTCCACCAAAGGGCAAAAAGGCAGGGAAGAAGTCTGTTCTGAAGAAACAGAAGAGAAATTAGGAGTCAACTAAGATCCAACACTTCCAAGACCAATAAGGGAGAAGAAGGAGGAGGAGGAGGAGGAGCTGCTGGAGCCTCCTCAGGGAAGACAAAGAAGCAGAAGAGGGCTGCAAAGTCAACTCTTCTTGTGGATGAGCCGGAGGAAGCTGATGTTCAACAGGATGTAGCAGAGGAAGAGGAGGAAATGCCTCTAAAAAAAGAAGCCCAGAACCAGGCGTGCCATCTTGCAAGAACCAAAGACAGACTCTTCCTTGAGTATGTCCTCTGATCGTGAGGCAGAGGAGTCTACCCACCAGGACACTTTGACTGCTTCACCTGGTCAGATCCAACCTCCTGCACGCGACTCTGGGCCCTCACCTGCCATGGTTTCTCCAGCTGATGTTGACTTAGGTGAGGTACTTTCTCCCTCCCATCCTTGTGTTCATTTGGTTTCCCCTTCCCTCTCCCATACTGACTCCATAAACTCCAAACCTGTTCTGGATGCACTCAACTCTGCATCTGCTCCAGAACAGATGCCCCCTGCCCCAAACACTTCCCTACCACAACATACTCAAACACCTCTCCCTCCCTCACAAACAACCTCTGTACTAGAGGAGAATATCACACCTCCATCCTCATTTGGTACAAAACGGCCCCATCAACCTGCACTCCTGCACCCACCAACCCAAACACTTCTCCCTCCCCCTGCATGGCTCTGGGGTTCCATGCTCCTCAGGGCTCTCCCCCAAGTTCACCTAGCGATGATAGTGAGGATAAGGCTGCCTCACTTGAGCCTGTTAGCCGTGCCACACCTTTTTCCTCCTCCAGAGACCCATTCCCTTTGCCTTCAATGATCTAAATATGGGTCCAATCAGGCAGAGCATGAGCAAGGTTGCTCAACTCTGGCTCAGGGAACATTTCCTTGTGCTTCTTGACCACCTGCCCCTCCTTGCCAATCTGACTGACGGGGTAGTCTGGAGCAGAGCCAGAGAGGGAGACATTGAGGACTTGCTCCTCCTGAATGAAGAAATAGGTGCCTCCATTTTCTCAAGGTGGGAAAATAAAGTGAAGGAAACCATGGATGTGAAGTATCCCTCTGAGCTTATCACAGTTGACGATGCCAAGGTGGTTATTCGGACCTTGCTGGTCCAGAGAGGAGTGATGATCTCTCCTGCAGGCCCTTCCTACTCCTTTGGTCCCTACTTCACATTTCCTCCAGAGCTCTACTCTGAAGAGGAGGACTTTGATGTCACTCCAGCAATGCTCAAGAAGATGAAGCTCTTTTTCAACACTCAGATCAAGGAGATTGGCAGATTCTTCAAGGCCATGCAGTATTTTGGGCCTGACATGATTGAGCATTAGATCAGGGATGAGAGGAAGAGATTCCTCAAGCAGATCAAGGGCACCTTTGCTTCTGCCAAAGCTACTTTCAAGTAGAATGGTCTCTTTCTCAACCTGGATATCCTCAAGAGTTAAAAGGAGCTCCAGGAGCATGTTGTTAAGCAGATGAGGCCAGTGTCTGTGCTAAAAACCACCCTGGCCACTCAAATGTTGGAAGCTGCCCAGATGAAGAATGATCTCAGGAAGATGATGGACAGGCAGGGGAACTTGTGGTTGAGGCAAACTCTTATCTACTAGAAGCCAAGAAACTAAAGGAGATGTACTCTTCCTCCTCCACTGAATTGCCTACTCTGGTCAGGCAAATGGTGGAGCCCCTTGTTGGTTATATTAAAAAGAGGAAAGAGAAGGCCAGAACTGAATTGGCCAAGTCCACTTGAGAAGCTCTTTCAAATCACTCTGCCAGACTTGACCTGATTGAGAGCACCATGGCTCAGGCAGAGATCAATCAGAAGAGGAAAGCTGAGCTCAAGTCTCTTGCCATGGCCCAGCAAATAACAAAAGAGGAGAATCCTGAATCTGAGCAAGAATCTGAGGCTGGTCCTGCCAAGAGAAAACTGAAGAAGGCCAGGAAAACCTTTCTTGAAGAAGTGGTTGAGGAAGCCAGGCAGAATCAGCAGAAGGAGACTGAAGAAGAGAAGAAAGCAAGGACAAGAAGGAATATTGATGAAGAGCAGAGGAGAAAGTATGAAAGAAGACAGAGGAAGAAGCAGAAGAAAGCTGGAGGCAGTGGCAGCAGCACTAGAGAAAGGAAAATTCTTTTCCTAGAGTTTTCTCAACTTCCTCTCAGAACAGAAGGGTCTTTTGACTAAATTGTACCTGTTGATTTGATAAATCAATGGAAGGAAGCTAAGACTCTTTGGTTTGTTCAGAATTACATTCACAAACCACCTCCAGAAGATGAAGAAATCATCAACAGAACCTTCCACATCTGGATGCAAGCCTATGACAGAAGACTCTACGACCAGCTGATGCAATCCACCATTGAATATAATTTTGAAGTCACTGCTCCAGATTTCAAATACTTGAATACACCTCTGGATGGAGATCAGATCAATTGGACAGAGTTGAAGAAGTTGTTCAAAACTAAGGTGCTACACAACTTTGATCCTCCCAGCAAGGCAGAACTCAAAGCTATTCAAGACCGCTTCTATGATTGGTTCCTTGTCCCCAGAGAAGGAAGAAGATTCAATTGATAGAAGTTAGCAATTATTTTTTTGTAATATGTAATAGAACTTCATGTTTAATGAAATATTCCTACTTCTGTTTGCCCAGACAACTTCTTGTTGTCACATTTCTGGTGAGATCTATTCTAAGATCTCATCTTGTTACTTTCTTGCTTATCTGTTCTTAATTCAGTTCTTGTTTGGTTTTAACATCATCAAAAAGGGGGAAATTATTAGGATAAAATTTGTTAGTTTTTTATTAGGCGTGAAATTGTTATGTTTTGGTGCCCGATTTGCCCATGTTTTGAGTTTTTTTATGAGAGTTTGGAGTCATTTGAGTATCATTTTTATAAACTAATGAATTTGTCTCTTTTGTTTTCATAGATTGATAGAGGGTGAAAAGAGGAGTTCGTAGGAATTTGAATCGGCCAAAACGGACTCCCGGTTGAGGAGATATGAAGATTTTACGAACATGTGTACAGCTGCCGAAAAGTACTCGAGCAGAGTCGCTCGAGTAGTCACTACTCGAGTGCCACTCGAGTAGTGCACTCGAGCTGCAACAGGTTGAGTAGTTTTACTCGACCTCCACTCGATCTTGACGCGTATTTTGGCCCATGAACACTCAAATTCGATCCCAAGCCTATTTATACCTTTTTCCAAGCATATCAACGATACCAACACATATGTTTACATATTTTGAGCGAGGAGAAAGCTTGGGAGGGAGATTGGAAGAGTTTTATACGTTGTAATCGAGGTTTTAGCTTATGAATTCATAGTTTAATAATTTCTTTCGAACTTCTTAGATTAATTCTTTCTTTTTTTGTTCTTGGAGATTAAAAACCCTAGCTTTTCAGATTATAAAAGATTATTTTTTAGACTTTAATTTATTCTTTGTTTATGTTCTTTGATTTAATTATTGATTCAAGCATGTTTATGTTTCTTATTATCGTTATTGCTTTTGTTCTTTCAATTACCATGTTAGGCTAGAACCCTTGCATGCTTAGGGTAGGATGAACTCGTAGAAGTAGGTTGTGAGTACGTAATTAGGGTAATTCGTGACGTTTAGTTTTAATCCTCTTAATTAATGAATTCTTAAAATCAATCTTAACTTTGCCTTTGAATTTCGTTCGAAAAGTGTTAGAGAGAGGACGACCGTATCACTCTTTAACAATGAGTAGACTTAACGAGAGGGTTTAGGAAGGGTTAATTCATCTACCGGTTTAGCGAAGGAGGACGGCCGCATCACCTTAGTTAAATTAGGGTCTCATTAATTAAGCACAATCTATTAACTTGTTAGTGGATTAGTGAAGTCGAGTGTTAGGGTAAAGTATTAGGGTTTAGAATCTTGAGCTTTCACCTTGCATTCTTATACTTAGGTTATTTCTTGCGCGTCACAGTTATTTTGATTATGTACCTGCTCCGTTAGTATACGTAGGGATTCCTATCCTGAGCATCACCATCTCTTACTTAAACACAACCCTTAGTTAATTCGTCTTCTTTAGTATTTTAGTTTACTTAGTTTATTTTAGTTTTAATTAATCTTTCTAAAAAAAATCCAAAAACATCACACTCATATTAATTACGACGCGTAGATCTTCAGGGATCTATTCACATACATACCTTCCCTTGGGTTCGATATACTTGGTCATTATACTTACTAATACTACAGTGAACCCATACTCTTGTGGGGTAACTGCTAGTTAAAGCTAGTATATTTTGCATCAAGTCAGTTTTGAAGATGTTAAAACAACCAGGTGATGTAATAGGACCACCTGAACTTGTTAGTCAGCTGATGATATAGACTAGGACTTAGTCTAGGGGAAAGTGTCAGACCAAAGGAGTCGACCAGAAGACCTCTCCCAGAGGAAGTTCAGAATAGAAGGCAGTAGAGCTTTTCCCAGATCCAGACGAGTCTGGTGAAATAAGAAATGCCTCAAAATCATCTTCTGAATCTAAGAAACTCTTTATTTCACTACCCTGGTCAGGACCAGAGGACCTCTTTGTCATCTGGTGTCTGGTCTTGTCGTTTTAAATAGACCAGAAGAGTCATCAAGGAAGTCCTTTACCGTTGGTGTATTTAATGCTTTCTGAAGATCAAGATTGGAAAGTCAAATGAAGAATCAATTCAAAAGGATCTCATCAACTTAATCAATCAATTAGGAAAATTAATTGATTGACTTCCTTTTATAGGGATCTGATTAGATTAGCCCTCCAACACCTAACCATAATTCACCCTATAAATAAAGAGCTACTAGAAAGAAGAATTACATGCGAGGAACACTTTCAAGCTTTTATTGTTTAACCCAGCATTCCAGTACTCTCATAATATTCATACATATCTACTATTTTAGGAGAATAGTTGAAAAATAATACTCAACCTGTTCATCTATCAGACAAGGTTGTTGTGTTGAAGAGTTAGATCGATTCAGATCTAAAGTGTTAGCAAGGAAATGGTACTTGTCAATTCCAGTGAGTTCGTAAGAAGTATAGTGAGAAAGACCCCTTGTCTAAGGGAGAGTGGATGTAGGATTTGATTTCTGAACCACTATACATCTGGTGTTCTTTACTTTATTGCACTGCATACTCTTACCCACTGCATCAAAAGACATAACAAGAGTTTTATCAAAAGTAAATATATATTTGGCTTCCGCATTGTTCAATCAGATGAGTCTGCTACCAGACGAGTCTGTCGTTTTTAAAATAAAGTTGAAATTAAAGTGCTTTATGTTGAGAAGTCTATTCAACCCCCCTTCTAGACTTTTTAAACACCTTAACTGTTACTAGTGGGACCAACATATATTTCCAGAGTTACAAATCCTATCTATTACTTTTTTTTCACAAACCATATCAAATTCTATTCATCTCAGGTTTGATCCCATAGCTCAGGTAACCTAATTCTTTAAGCTTTTTAACTCGTTCAAGCTGGTTTGCATCCCCTTCTTTACTTGATTATCTTCGTCGTCTTTTTCATAATCGTCATCGAGTCATATTGATGTATCATTCATATGTATGGAGGAACAAACACAATAGGATCAGGGGATCTAATCTGGACTTTCGCCTTCTCTGCCGCATCAAGTATGAGATTATACAGCTCAGAATAGTTGTCGGTCATGAAGTCAATGAAGTGGGTCTCAATGTCTTCAAAGTCGCCCACTTCTTTACGACATACCAAAGCCTTACAAACTCTCTCTTGGCAGGCTCCCAGGATTCATTCAACTTCTTCTTAATGAATTTGTCCACATATATGTTAGGGATATACTGAAAAGTATGCTTTTAGTGATACTTTGCATATAAATTGAATCTTGAACTTTTATTATATGAGAATAAAATTATTTATCACTATTTTCTTTAAATATTATGAATATTATTTATTTATTGCAAAAACGTTCAATTATTTTACATTGTAGACAGATATGGGGTTTAAATCACAGAAGATCACATTGTCAGTTCCTTGTAATAAGTATAAATGAATTCACAAGTTAGATAGACTTGAACAATCCATTGGTAAAAGTTGATATGTAAGGCTCGGATTGGTTTGTCTTGACCAAGAGATTACACTAGTGCATTAGATGTTCTGAATAGAACCTACAATGAAATTATTTTTCTAGACTGACTTGGAAATAAAAATTAGATCCCAGTGGTTAATTATTTCTTAATTTCTGCTACTTAATAAGGATTGTATATAGTTAATTTATATTGTTTTGATTTATTATGGGTGGAGAGTCAATGGGACTCAATACTTTGTATTTTAGAAATATTATTAATTATATGACAATTGCTAAATTAATACAGAAAATTATGTCTTGGAATGAGAAGTTTATTATGTCCCCTTGGTGGCTCAGAAAGTTTATCATATCAAATATGGACAGGGGATTAATTTCTTGTATGATAATAATGTTGTGCTGTCTTTTTCCAAGGAATAAAAATATTAATTAATTATAGCGTTCAGTGACTTAAATTAGTTAATGGATATTGATATCTTAAACACGGGAAATAATAACCGAGAGCCATATTTCGTAATGTGGGTTAGGATGGATAGTGCAATATTAATTCTATAATGGAGTGAATTAATATTAATGGGCTAGAATAATATTATGGCTCAATATTGGTTTCTAGGCCCATTGGAAGGTCCAATCCTAATTCTCCTAAAGGTCCCTTGAGTGGCCCATTAAAAGCCCATTAACTAAGGTGTTTAAAAGATAAGAATTAATTTTGTTGCAAGAAAAGAATTATTATATTGGAAAGAAATAATATATGGAGAGAATATATTTTGATGAAATATTCTTAGAGAATTAAATCTTTTCATATATTGGATTTTTGAAATCCAAGAAAATATAATCTTGGGAATTCTTGGCCCAACAAATCATATATTTTCATCTCCTACATTTAAAAATAGGGGTTGATTTTTCATCCCCAGACATGCATAATTGATGATACCACTAACCCAGATTAATGATACTGCTAATAAGATTATCGATACTCCTAGTCAGATATTCGATACATTAAAATTATTTCATGATAAGCTTATTGCTGGTCCCAGACGAGTCTATAATACATGTATGGGGGGAATACACGTATGTCAAATATTTTTCCTAAAACAAGATCTTCTTAATACTAATTCAGTTATCCTGAAGGTAACCCTGAATGTCAGACTATTAAAGACTTAGGAAATTAAAGGTTTTTCGAGTGCTTCTTTGAATGCTTGCATGCTTGAGAGTCTGAGTAATTTCTTGGCTTCAAAATTTCTCGTAACCTTTTTTAGGCTAAGGTCTTCTATATTTATAAATGATTTGAGGAACTATTCATTGGAGGAGATAGCTTCCTAACGTCCATTTGTAGGAGGTTCAACGGCCATTTTCCGTACTTGTCTGATGTCATTTGCATGCTTTGAGATATATGCATTAAATGCATGCTCGTTGAAAATTAGAGGTTTGTCAGGTTCAGTGTAAGGTCCGTACATGCATTGTCGGCCTTTGATTGGTCCACCTCTTTAGGTAGGTGAGAATGTCAGAACTTATTCTTCAGTTCAAACTTTTCGTATCCCTGGCATTCCTTTTGTGCATTGCTTGTCTCCTACTCCAAGTCTTCCCAAATGCTCGAAGTAGTCTGACTCCTTCAGGTCCTATTGAGTCAGTATTGATCTCAGGATCAGGCTCTTCATAATGACTCATAGTTAACCAACTTAGAAAAATAACTACAACTCAATGATGGTGTTCTGTGTCTTCAGGATCATAGTCTTGATTGATGTCAGTCTAGTACCCCCTCAATTGAGTACCTATAAAGATAAAATAATCGTATCAAGACTCCTGACTTACAACACTTAGACAAACTCATTTTTATGGTTTTGGAATTTAATTCAAAACTGACATTGTCCCAACAATTTCTCCCTTTTTGATGATGCCAAAAAAATACTAAAAAGATCCACAAACACTGAGTAGAATCCTATCTACAAGATAAAACAGTAAAGTTAGAGCAATTCTTGATAAGTACAGAAATTTAGTAAAGCCAAAATGAAAATGAGATGTTGTCTGAGGGTAAATGTAATAGATTTTTATTGATGTATATTTCCAGTGTTACAAATCCTATCTATTATATTTTTTTCACAAACCATATCAAATTTTTCGCATCTTAGTTTTGATCCCATAGCTCAGGTAACCTCATTCATTATGTTTTTTAAGTGGTTCGCGTCCCCTTCTTTCCTTGGTTATCTTTGTCACTTTTTTCATAATCGCCATTAAGTCATATTGTTGTGTCATTACTATGTATGGAGGAACGAACACAATAGGATCAAGGGCTCTGATGTGAACTTTCGTCTTCTCTGCCGCATCAAGTATGAGATTATACAACTCAGAATAGTTATCGGTCATGAAGTTAATAAAGTGGGTCTCAATGTCTTCAGCGTCGCCCACTTCTTGATAACATACCAAAGCCTGACGAACTCTCTCTTGGCAGGCTCCCAGAATTCATTCAACTTCTTCGGAATGAATTTGTCCACATGTGTGTTAGGCATATACTGAAAAGTATTCTTTTAGTGATACTTTGTATATAAACTAATTCTTGAACTTTTATTATATGAGAATAAAATTATTTATCACTGTTTGCTTTAAATATTATTTATTTATTACCAAAACATTCAAATACTTTACATTGTACACAAATATGGTGTGTAGTAGATCAAAGAAGATCACATTGTCAGTTCCTTATAATAAGTATAAATGAATTCACAACTTAGATGGACTTGAACAATCCATTGGTATAAGCTAATGTTAAGACTCGGATTGATTTGTCTTGACCAAGAGATTACACTAGTGCATTTGATGTACTAAATATGACCTACAACGAGATTATTTTTCTAGACTGACTTGGAAAGAAAACTAGATCTCAGTGGTTAATTATTTCTTAATTTATGCCACTTAATAAGTATTGTATATAGTTAATATATATTGTTTTGATTTATTATGGGTAGAGAGTCAATGGGACTCAATACTTTGTATTTTAGGCAGTATTATTAATTATATGCCAATTGCTAAATTAATACGAGAAATCATGTCTTGCAATGACAAGTTGATTATTTCCCCTTGGTGGGCTCAGAAAGATTATCATATCAAATCTTGATAGAGGATTAATTTCTAAATTATATCGTTCAGTGGCTTAAATTAATTATTGGACATTGATATCTTAAACACGGAAAATAATAACTGGGAGTCATATTTCGTAATATGGGTTAGGATGGATAGTGCAATATTAATTCTACAGTGGAGTGAATTAATATTAATAGGCTAGAATAATATTGTGGCTCAATATTGGTTTATAGGACCATTGGGAGTTCCATCATAATTCTCCTAAAGGCCCCTTGAGTCACCCATAAAAAGCTCATAAACCAAGGTGATTAAAATATAAGAATTATTATTTTGTTGCATGAATATTGGAGAGTGAAATAACCATATGGAAAGAATACATATGAGGATTTATATATATATGGAAATTTTCTACACAAGAGGGAATAAATCTTACCATATGTTGGAGATATTTTTTTGTCTCCAATACACAAAAATTTTGTCCATAATATAGTGATTGGGGGCTGATTATTTTCAAAAATATATAACCACGTGATGACATGGGGGTTGGTGGTTTTTTTTAGATGAATACCCCATGCGATTGATAATCACAATATGGGTTTTTCATAAAAAAAATGCAATAAAAAGAGAGAAAAAATTCTTCCTTGAGATTTAAAAGTTCGTTTAATTTTCCACCGGATCTATGAGGTTGGGCTTATAAAATACTCAAGAAGGTGTTTGGGTTGAAGGAATTATTCTTCTCAATGGTGTCTTAATTAGGCGTGAAATTGTTAGGTTTTATAGCTCGATTTGCCCATGTTTTGAGTGATTCTGATGAGTATTTAAAGTCAACTGAGTACTATTTTCATAAACTAATGAATTTTCCTCTTTGATGCTCATAGATGGATAGAGGGCGAGAAATTGAGTTCGTAGGACTTTGAATCGACTCAAACGGATGCCCGGATGAGAAGATATTGAAGAAATACGAAGAGTATTAGTTCGAGCAAGCAAAAGTGTCACTTGGAGGTGCTCAAGCAAGAAGACTCGAGCATTAGGTGCTCGAGCACTCGAGTAGTATACTCAAGGGGATTCAAGTCGAGCACTAAGTGCTCGAGCAAGAGGAGGTCGGGCAGTGTTGATTCTGGAAGAAGAGAGTACTCGAGCAGGCATCACTCGAGCACAAAGTGCTCGAGCACTCGAGTAGTGCACTCGAGTGATTGCGGGTCGAGCACAAAGTGTTCGAGTAAAGGAGCTCGAGCACTTTTTTGGTTCTGTTAGTTTTTAGTGCTCGAGTGTCTGAGCTTGAGCACTAAGTACTCGAGTACGTGCTCAAGTCGTGCGTTTTGTGCGGATTTCCGGCCCATGACATTTTTAACCGGCCCATGCCTATATATACTTCATCCCGAGCTCTTCTTTAGATACCACTTCATACTTAGAGATAGAATTTGATAGAGAGGAGCTTGGAGAGAGTTGAGCAAGAAATTCTGCAAGTGTAATCGAGGTTTTTGAACTACGAATTCATAGATTAGAGTTTTATTTCCGTTATTTCTTTCTTCAATACTTAATACTTTCAGACCTAGTTTTCATTGCTAATTGAGATTCGTTTTTGCGACTTTGATTCATTGAGTTAAACCTAGTTTATGTTTTTTTAGTTCTTTAATTAAATTCCTCATGTTCATGTTTATCGTTCGTCAAATAGCTTTTGTTTTCGTATTCAACATGTTAGGCTAGAACCCTTGCATGCTTGGGGTAGGATGAACTCGTAGAAGTAGGATGTTGGTACATAATTAGGATAATTCGTGATGTTTAGTGCTAGTTCTCTTAATTAATTGAATTCTTAAAATAAACCCTAGAATTATATTGGAATTGAGTACGAAAATTGTTAGAGAGAGGACGATCTTATCACTCTTTAATAATGAATAGGCTTAACGATAGGGTTTTAGAAGGGGTTTATAATTTACCGGTTTATCTAAGGAGGACGACCGTATCACCTTGGGTAAATAAGGGTCTCATTAATTAAGCATAATTCATATAACTTGTTTAGTGGGTTGTGAAGTAGGTTGATATGAATAAGTATTAGGGTTAATTCTTGAGCTTTTAGTCTTTCAATCTGGTGCTAGATTAGGGAAGAAACGGCTGAAAGACCTTGCCTGTTACCAGCTCTCTGGAAAATCTAAAGCAAGACTTCTGGTACTTGTCAGTCTGTGACAGGTCGGTTGTTAGTAGGGTACACCTACATGTCATCTTCTTATTGGGCCGCGCAGTTTACTTGCTCAGAGTCTATCTAGTTTTAAGGTGGAACTCAACTGAGAGAACCTTCTTATTCCTTCATTTATTGCAAGCTTTACTGACATTCGAATTGCCTTGCCCCAACCAGATTAACTAACAGCTTTTAATGTGTTTAGCATTGAATGTGTCTTGTTAGTCTTCATCAGTAGACTTCTTTTCTTCTACTGATGGTACTCCCTTAGTATAAATGTACTTAGAAAACATTTATAGCAAAGGCATCTTCTTCAGTTAACTTCCTCTCAGTGGACCTTGTCTTCAGAGAACAGCTCTTAAATACACTCTAGGAATTAGCAAATGCACTTCACTTCCCTAACATTTGAACTGGCTAATTCTTGTCTAACTCTACTGAATATACTTTACTTACATTTAACTTAGGAGGAACCTTTTGGCATCTTAATCAAAACATATGTCTATACAATTTCCCAACAATTTCCCCTTTTTTTATTATGTCGAAACCTATCTATTACATAGTCTCTTCAGTTGAGCTCATTCAGTTAGCATATTTCTAAGGAACTTGTAAGTAAACATATTCAAGTGCAAAGCCTAAATGATAATGAGATATTATCTTGGGCTATAAGAGCAGTAGAGTTTTCATTTCACATTAAAATGAAGTACAGTGAAGTCTACTGGAATAGTTCAAACACAAAGAACAGTTGGGACTTATAAACAGATGCCCAGAATAATATTTTAACAGACTAGATGGACTCAAAGGTTGGTTCCATACCATATTGCTTAAACACTCTTATCTTCAACTCATTTTTCCTCTCCATGATCTCCTTCGAATGACCTTTGAGACCCAAGTACTCACAAAGAGAAACCCACTCACTAGTGATCCTTTCTCTATCTACAGCACCAGTAACATCAGTTGGGGGCCAGTAGATGATGGGTTCAGGAGCCTTTAGCGCATGATCTGGGAATTTGTCATTCCAAGCTTCATTGATATTTGGGTAGAGTTTTGGATAAGATTCAAAGAGCCAGTCATTGAATAAGTCTTGAGCATTTTCTTTTCCAAGCTCTCCACTGACATAGTAGGAATAGACAAACTCTCTCTTGGCAGTTTCCCAAGTATCATTCAGCTTCTTGGGGACCAAGTATCATGGTGTGGAAACTTGGCTTTGGTAGGAACCATCTTCTCCTTCTTCATCCTTGCAGTCCATTTCTGGTAGCCATTTCTGAACTTCTTTGAGGTGGTCTTGTCAAATGTTGTCAATCTTTCCTTTCTCTTCCTCTAAGCAAGCTCAGCAATTGATTGAATCTTTCCAACAGCCTTGTCCCTTCTTTCCTGCTGTTGAGCTGATAGCTTTTGTGCTCTCTCATTCATTCCTCCTGCCTCTTTGATCAGCTCAGTTAGCTCTGTTACTCGAGTTGGAGCGGACTTGGGGGTTTCAGAGGGGTTCTCCTCATCTGGCTTCCTTGAAGAGATAGGCTTAGGATTAAGGACTGGAATGATCTCAGCTGACTCTGCCTCAGTTGACTTTGCACCCAACCTTTGTGAAGATCTAGTCTTCTTTACCACCTCAGCTGAGAGTGCATTGTAGCCTTCCTATTGGTTGTCTCTCCCCTCAGTGCAGCTCTCTCCCACTTATCTTTTTCAGCAGCTTCCTTGAATTTGGACAAGTCTTTTTCTTTCTCCACTTCCTTTCCCTTTATCAGTTGACTCCTCTTATCTGCCTTCAGTTGAGCCTCCTTGTTTGCCTTCTTCATGGTGTTCTTGATCTGTTGGATTTTAGCAAAGTCATATGTTTCCAGAATGAGCTCCATAGTGTTGTCCGAATTCTGCTTCATTTCTTTCCCGGATACCAACTTTTCCCCCTTTTCGGCATTAATCATAAATTCGGCTATGGTAATGTTCATCTTCATTTGCTCATGTTCCACTGCTCTCAGTTGAGTTGAGCAGTGATCCATTTCATCCTCCAGCCTTGTCAAGGTTTCTCATGCATTATGACCAGAATTGACAAACTGGTCCAGTTTTTCACTGATGATGACATCAGTTTTCTCCTGTGTGGGGAAGTCTTCTGCAGCTTGCTTCAACACATTCTTCAGGCTTGTCTTCATCTCCTCATGCTTGGCCTCGAATTCAGCTACCTTCTTGTCCCATAACCCTTCAACCTTCTCCAGAAGATTAGTTGAGAAAGCCTCTACTGAGGACTATAGGTTATTGGAGACATTCTCCACTGAAGCTTCAAGAAACTAGGCCTAGCTTTCTCTTCCTTCTTCTCCATGTCCTTGATAGCTTCAATCACCAGCACACTCTGACCTTCGACTACATCAATCACCATTTGTTGAGAGTCTTCAACTTTGAGAGTCAGGTTCCTGAGAGATGTGGTTGCAGACTCCATCATCTCATCTATGTGGTCTGAGAGAAACATAGTCTCCTCCACATTTTCTTCCATTATGTCCTCCAAATCTCTCAGTTGACCTTCAATGGTTGGGAGTCTCTCTTCTTCAACCTTACTGATGGCAAGTTTCAGAGGACTAAGACTGGGAATAGTCTTGGGTTCCTCAAGGGTTGGATTTCCTGCACATGTAGAAGGGTTAGCAAATTCCCCCTCAAACTCACCTCCTAACCCAACTTGCTCATCTACCTCCATATGTACTCCATCGCTCTTCTTCCTCTCACTCTCATTTTCACTCTGTTTTTCAACTAGATTCTTTTCAGCTAATTCGCCCTTTACAGGGACGATTGTTCCTATCTCACCACTTACTACCTTCACAATTTCCACCTCCTTTTCTTTTTCACTCTGATTTTTTACTCCATTTCCAGACACCTCAGCTGACTCTTGAGTCACCACTGAGAGCTATTGTGGAGCAGTTTTAGTAGACACCTCTACTTCACTGCTCTTTGGTAAATTTTGTGCCTCAGTATCCCTTGACTGCCTGTGCTTCGAGGTCAGTTGACCCGTCGTTAGTGGATACATCCTTGGCCACCTCACCATCACCTTGCACAGGTGAGGTCCCTTCCTTTTCTACTGTCGCGTCCTCCTTCTCACCTTCATCACCCTTCTCCTTTTCACCTTCACCTACTTTATCTTTCTCCATTTCACCCTCATTGGACTTCTCAGCAGCCTTAGCTTCATTGATCTTATCAAACACCAGACTTTGAAAGATCTTTTCATCACATAACAACCTGGTTTTAGAGAGAGCAGTAAACTCAAACACCTCATGTTCCTCCTTCTTCCACTCCTCAGTTTTTCCTTCTCCTACAGCCAACATGATCTCTGCCAATCTTCTATTCTTAAGTTGGACAAGTAGCCCGACCCTCAAAAACATTGCCTTTAGGTCAGGATATTCGTCCAGCTCTAGATATTTGGACTCCAATGAGTATGCAACATCGTCTTTAAGAGTATCCAAGAAGGAATACTCCTCTTCATCATCAGATGGCTCAGAGGGGTGGGGGATTGGGGTTCTGTAGGCTCTTCTGGTATGGTTTCAAGGGTGGTAGTTTCATGTTCTTGGGGTTCAGAGATATTGGGTTCAGTGGGTATGGCTTCAGTAGGGTTAGGTTCAGTAGGGTTTTGTTTAGTTGGGATTGGGGTTTGTTCAGTGGGGGTTTGTTCAGTGGCGGTGGTTGTGGTGGTTGATTCAGTGGGGGTTGTTTGGGTGGGTTCAGTTGAGGGTTCGAAGAGGGTTTCTTTTGTGGATACACTATCAAGCTTTTGAGAGCCTTCAGTGGGGTTTTTTTAGGTTTTTGAGAGCTTTGAGATTCGTTTGGTTTTGAGTGGGGTACGGGGTTTGGTTTTGATTTTGATTTTGATGGGTGTGGGTGCATCAAACTCGGTTTTAGAAGAAATGTTAGTTGGGAAAGTTTTAGGGTTACCTGATGAAGAGTCATCAGTAGGGGTTGATTTTCTTGCTTTCTTGGTAGTGGGAGTTTCTTCCTTCACTGCTCCAGCAGCTCTCTTTTCCTTCTTCTTTGAGGCCTTTTCAGCAACCTCTTCTTTGTGTAAGACCATCTTGTCACTAAGTTTGACAAGTCTCTTCAGCTTCGATTTCTTCCCTTCAGTGGGGTTCATCTCCTCTGACTCCTCTTCTTCCTCCGGGCTTCCTTCCTTCTAATGCTTTCCCTGACTTGAAGAGTGACTTCAAAGTACTCCACTTCCTATCTTCCTTCCAGTCTACTACCATATCAACATTCTCAATCAGATATGAGATCTTAGTGGCATAGTTGAGCTTACTAGCCAGTTGCACTGCTTTCTCGGGTTGAAATTTTGTGCGTTCTTTGTTCAGTGCACGAAGGAAGAACTGTTGACAGTTGTACTCCTTGTCCTTGCTTTCAACAATAGCTTTCATCAGTCTGAGCTTTGGCTTGTTCACTTGGTCTGTACTGCCCTGGTTCGCAAGAATACATTTCCCAACAATTTCACAAAGAACATTGTATACAGGGAAAAGTACATTTATGTTCAAAGTAGGGTGATATTTCACCCTTTTCTGCATAATCGTGTAAACCCATTCCTCCTTCTTATCCGTGATACAAGTATCCGGATTAGGGCCTTTGGATGGAAGATCAAATAGCTTCTTCACATCATCCTCCTTCAGCACAATCTCTTTCCTTACCTTCTGCAACTCCATATACTCTTCTCCATCTCAGATGTTCTTCTTCTTCCTCTTCAAGAATAGGCATGAGTTAATCTCAGTGTCGGTGTTGTTGACACTGAAGAAGAACTCCAATACTTGCCTATCAAAACAGTTCTCAGGATGAACTGATAAGAATTTCTCCAGGCCTGTGGCTTTAACCATCTCCAAGGCTTCCTTTATATGTCTGAACTCAGGCCTAGATTGAATCGCAGGATTGTTGAACAAAACATTTATTTCATACCAAAAGTTGTCTTTGTTGGTTATATGTTTAAGATTGATTTTCGCCATTTAAGGTTTTGGGAAGAATTTTGACGAATTTCACAGAGGGTTTTTAGAGAGAGATAGGGATTTAGGACTTGTGAGCTTTCAAAAAGGTTTTAGAGAATGATGTGAAAGCCTTTTATACCTTATATGAACGGTGAGATTAAAAAATTAATCAACGGTTGGGTTGGGGTTGATTCAGATGAGATCGTGGAAAGTTGGAAAGATTGTGGGGGGGTTTGATATATCTAGATGGTCGAAAATGAACCGCCTAAAATGAATGGTGAGGATTAAAGTAGTTGGTAGCCGAAAGGTCACATCATCCGGCTTTTGAGGAGCGTGAGATAGAAAACCGTAAAGGGCTTCTCTGACAAATACAGTTCTCATTAATTACCCCTTTTCTTAAAATCTTCTCAAAATAGTGTAAAAAGATTTAATTTCGCATAAAGTACTTATTAAAACTTTTAGAGAATTTCCTTTTATATAAAAAAAAACCTTTTAAAACAAGAGGAATTTAGTTTTGAAAAACATAAGAGTTTAAGTAAGATTGACCTTGACTGAAGCTGTAACTCTACTGAGAGTTTTAGCTTTACTGAGATCTGCAGCTCTTCTGAAGTCATATCTCCACTGAATAAATCCATTCCTCTAAGCTTTGCTAGGATTTCTTTCTTACTCCTCTGGGTCCAGAAGTCCTAGCTCTACTGATAATTCTTGAAACCTTGCTTCTGCCAAAGGTTTAGTAAATATATCTGCATTCTGTTTGTCAGTGTGAATCTTGAGCATTTTGATATCCTTCTCCATGTGATCTCTAATGATATTATGCCTGATATCCACATGTTTGCATCTAGTGTGGAGAACTGGATTTTCTGAGATGGCAATAGCATTGTTATTGTCACAGAAGATAGGAACTTCATTTGCAAAGATGTTGTAATCCCTTAGTTGTTGTCTTAGCCATAGAATTTGAGCACAACAACTTCCAGCTGCCATGTACTCAGCTTCAGTAGTGCTTGTGGCTACTGAACTCCGTTTCTTGGAGAACCAAGAAATCAGTTTACTTCCCAAGAATTGACAAGTGCCTGAGGTTGATTTCCTGTCAATTTTGCATCCTCCATAGTCTGCATCTGAGTATCCTGTGAGTTCCAAATTGTCATCTGAGGGATACCATAAACCCAAGTTCACAGTACCCTTTAAGTATTTGAGAATCCTCTTTGATGCTTCCAGGTGACTCTTCTTTGGATTTGCTTGATATCTAGCACATATTCCAACAACAAATATGATATCTGGCTTGCTTGCTGTGAGATACAGTAGAGATCCAATGATTACTCTATAGTGAATTTGGTCTACTGATTCATCATCTTCATCAGGTTCCATCTTTGTGTTGGTGTTGAGTGGCACTCTTGCAACCTTACTGTTTTGACATCCAAATTTGTTGATCAGCTCCCTTGTATACTTGGCTTGATTGATGAAAATTCCTTCAGGGGACTATTTGACGTGAAGTCCAAGGAAAAAATTCATTTATCCCATCATTGACATCTCAAATTTTCCTTTCATCAGTTGAGAAAACTTCTCACAGTGGACTTGGTTTGGAGAACCAAAAATGATATCATCCACATAGATCTGCACCAATAGTGTGTCCTCTCCTTTTGTGATTCTGAAAAGAGTCCTATCTACTCTTCCTTTGATAAAACCATGATCAAGTAAGAACTGAGATAAAGTGTCATACCAAGCTCTTGGAGCCTGTTTCAGTCCATATAGAGCTTTTCTCAGTCTATATACTTTGTGACTTTCTTCAAAACCTGGGGGATGCTCCACATACACTTCTTCATTGAGTACTCCATTCAAGAAAGCACTCTTAACATCCATTTGATACACCTTGAGTCTCATGTGAGCAGCATATGCAAGAAATAACCTTATTACCTCCAATCTGGCCACCGGGGCAAATGTTTCATCATAGTCAAACCCTTCAACTTGTAAGTAGCCCTTTTCCACTAGCCTGGCTTTGTTTCTGACTATGACATTATTTTCATCCTTCTTATTCTTGAACACCCATTTGGTTCTAATCACATTGCAATGATATGGCCTATCCACCAACTCCCATACTTGATTCCTTGTGAATTGATTGAGCTCCTCTTGCATGGCAATAATCCAGTTTAAATCTTGAAGTGCTTCTTCAATGGAACTTGGTTCCTGGTTAGATAAGAAACAATAAAACAAAGCACTTTCTCCATTAAAACTTCTAGTTTTGACCCCGAGGTAGGATCACCTAGGATTTACTCAATAGGGTGATCTGAGAGCCAAGTTCTCCTAGACTGGTGCCCTTCAGTAGAGACTAGCTCTTCTGAAGTTGAGTAACTAGATAAAGGAATAAAATCAAATTCAGGAAATAAGACAGAGGGTTGAAGGCCCGAGTCATCATTCAAGGTATTTTCATTCTCAATGATAGTGACATTGGTTCCCCCTTGAATGATGGGCTCATTAGATGTCTCAGTTGTGACCACATCTTCATTGACATCACTTACCTCTTGAACTGGGATAGTGTCCATCAGTTCAGTTGACTGGTCAGGAGACCTTTCAGTTGAGCCGTCAAAAGTGATCTTGGTCTGAGTATCTTTATTGAGTTGTTGATCAGTGAGGTTGTCCCAAGTTGGAATGTATGCATCAACACTGTTCTCAGGATAGCCTTTTGATTTGATACTCAATCTAGTTAGTTTCTTGCTTATCACCTCCTCAGTCTCCTTTTTCCTAGACTCAAAAGTAGATTCATCAAAGACCACATGAGGTGTTTCTTCCACAACAAGGGTTCTACAATTGTAAACTCTAAAAGCTCTACTGATTTGGGAATATCCTAAGAAAAATCCTTCATCAGCTTTGCTGTCAAAAGCTTTCAGTTGAGTTTTCCCATTGTTGTGAATGAAACACTTGCAACAAAAAATGTGAAAGTAAGATACTTGTGGCTTTCGTCCATTCCATAACTCATATGGAGTTTTTCCTTGATGTTTGGTTATCATGGACCTATTTTGAGTGTGGCAGGCAGTGTTAATAGCTTCAGCCCAAAACCTTTTAGGAACTTGAGCTTCTGCAAGCATTGTCCTTGCTGCCTCCTTAAGAGTCATATTTCTTTTTTCAGCTACTCCATTTTGTTGAGGAGTTCTTGCAGCTGATGTCTCATGAGCTATGCACAGCTCTTTGCAGAAATCAGATATTATAGAATTAATGAATTCAGTGCCCTTATCTGATCTTATCTTTACAATGTTCAGGCTCTTCTCATTGCTAACTTTCTTCAGTAGTTCTGGTAGCCTGACATGAGTTTCATGTTTGCTTGCACGGAATACCACCCATGTGTACCTGGAGAAGTCATCAACAACAACAAGTGTATATTTTCTCCCATTAATACTTACAGGGGTTACTGGACTAAAAAGATTCATATGCAACAGTTGACGTACTCTGTTAGTAGAGGTAGCTACTTTGCTTTTGAAGGATGTTTTCACTTGCTTTCCCTCCTGACAGGCTTTGCAAACATGATCCTTGTTGTATACTTCATTTGGCATTCCTTCTACTAGAGCATGTCTTGCTATCTTGTTCATCATCTTGAAGTTCAAATGACTTAACCTCTTATGCCATAGCCAAGTGGTGTCAGTTGAGCTCTTTGCTATAAGGCATGTATTTGGTGTGCAAGACTTCTAATCTACAAGATAGACATTTCCCTTCTTGACCTAGTTAGTAGTACCTGTTGTGAAGATGTATTCTTGACAAAACACATGTTACAGGAAAATTCAACACTGTATCCTTTATCACAAAACTGACTGATAGATAAAAGGTTATGCTTAAGTGCACTGACATAGGATACATTGTTAACCCTTACTGAGCCAATAATTAAAGTATCATAACCTTTGTTGGCTCCTTGTGAATTGTCACCAAAAGTAACATGTAGACCTTCTTTCTCAATAAATTCGTTCAGGTGACTTTTATTGCCAATCATGTGCCTGGAATATCCACTGTCCAAGTACCAGACTGAGGACTTAAGAGTCTCTCCTTTGTTGAGGTCCACTGAGCCCTGCAGTCAAGATCAAGCTTTAGGTACCCATTTTGTGTTGGGTCCTATCAGGTTAGATGTACCTTTCGGAATCCAAATTTGCCTCACTGTTCTAATCACTTTAGAGTGGCCAATTTGTCTTCCATAAACATCTACATAGATAGTTACCTCCCTTGGTGCCTTAGGAGTAAACTGTCTATGGGTGTCAGCCTTTGAAGGGATAGGAGCCTTCTTGACTTTCTTCTTCTTAGGCTTGGGTGCACCTGGCCTCAGTCTTTGTTGATAAAGGTATTGAGAACCTTTTCCTTTAGGCACAAAAGGAATAGGTTTTCTATATGAGTCACACCTTGAGGAATGCTCATGCCTGGATACTTTCAGTTGAGGTTGCTTCATTTGTGAAGACCTCGACTGATAGTACCTATGTTGAGTTCTAGTATGATTAGTCAACTGAGTCTTTCCAATTGGTTTTGGCTGTGTTTGACTTTTCTTTTGTTGAACCTCAGCTGGTCTTTTCCCTTTATCTAAAATCTGTGGTTGAAAGGTCACAGATTTAACAAAAACTCTCTTTGTGCCACTTGAAGAAGCAACACTCAGAGGAACTTCTGAAGGTTTTGGAATATAGCCTATTCCACACTTGTTATTGGGATTGATTTGAAAGTTTTAAATCTTCTCTATGGCAAGAGACGGTTTGTTTAGAGCATCAATCCTTTTTAACAAGGTCTCTTCAGATTTATGTAAGACATCAATTTTCAGGAGAGATTCATTTATTTGGTTTACCAATTTTATATTATCTGCAGTTAACCATGTCTTAGATTCAGTAAGATCTTTGATCAGTTAATCTTTACCATTTCCTTGACTCTTGAGGGTTTCCACCTCTTTTGTCAATTCAATGGTGGATTAGCTGAGTTAAGATCTGCCTGATTCCCTGACTCAATTAACTTGGAGTTTTCACTCAAGAGTTTTTTGTTTTCATCCTGGAGACAAAAACTTGCTTCTTGCAACCTTGAGAAATCAATCATCAATTTTTCCAAAGCGGGCTGAAGATTGAGTTCCTCTGTTGACTCTGAGCTGAGCTCAAGTGAGTGTCCTAAGGAAATAGATGGTTTAGATTGTACCTCAGGTTCTTCTCTGGCCATAAGGCACATATCATCATCACTACTGTCAGAGAAGAGTCCTTCAGATGACTCCAACTCTCCATCACCATCTTCAGCAACCATGGCTTTCCTTTCTCCATATCTTCTGTCTCTTTTGGCTTGCCTTTATTTCCTCTCTTTTGTGCTCAGTTGAGGACAATCGTACTGAAAGTGCCCAACCTTCTTGCACTTATAGCATCTATTGGCATCATCATCCTTTTCTTCAGTAGACTCTCTAGCCTTTGATGATGATCATTCAGCTTTGGAGTAGTTCTTGTATTCCTTCTTTTTCTCCATCTCAGTGGAGATTTTCTCTCCTTCTCTTGTGTCTCTTTGAGGATAACTTCTTCTTTCCCTGTTATCCCTATAAAATCTTTTATATTTGCCAAAACGACTGTTAAGTTTTTCAAATCTTCTAGCCATTAGGCTCAGCTCCTCTTGCATCTCAGCTTTGCTTTGAGATTTACTTGCTTTTGTACTCTTTTTTGGCTTTTGGGGACTTGGGCTCAGACTCCTTAGCTTTGAAGGTAACTCCCTTCTCAGATGAGGTCTCATCTGGAGCCCTTTTCCTGTTAAGATTAAACTCATAAGCTTTTAACTCAGAGAATACCTGTTACATAGACATGCTAGATAGATCTTTGGTATTCTGCATCATCACTGAGTACACATCCCATCTTGAGGTCAAACCTCTTAAGATTTTTAAAGCAACTTCTCTTTTTGTATACACTTTACCAAGAGAATTAATTTCATTCATTATATCAGTGAACCTCCTATCAAGTTGATCAATGGTCTCAGTTGGCTCCATGGTGAATTGCTCATACTTTTGAACAGCTATTGAGAGATTATTCTCTTTGATTTTATTTGTACCCTCACACATAAGAGCAAGAGTGTCCTAGAGCTCCTTTGCAATCTGGCAATGGATCACTCTTCCCGTAACTGAGTTTGGAATGGTGGTGTAGAGAATGTTCATGGCTATGAAGTTGAGGTTGTGTCTCCTCCTTTCATCTGCAATAAAATTTCTTCATCTTTGGGCTATTCTTCTCTAGGATCTGCAATAGTTTCAGCTGTAGTTCTTGGGTTAGGAGTCATAAAAATAAATGGACCTTTTGTGATGACTCTTAACATTTCATCATGCACACAAGCAAGGTATGCTCTCATCCTGGTCTTCCAGAAGTCATAATTTTCCACTGAGAACTGTGGAAGCTTGTGATGGGACATATGGTTCAAGGGATTGACTCCCATGTTGTTCTCTGCTGGTGGTGCAACCCTAGCTACGTTGTCAGCCATAATATATAAATAAGATTATCACAAGATCAATTCAGTTTATCAAATACAATTTACCCTTTGAGCACAAGCTATACTTTAGAACAATGGTCTTTTGAACCACGGCTTACTAACACCTCTTAACTCTAACTCTCAACCTCACTCTGGGATAAGGTTTTGAGTAGGGTTTGGTTCCAACTGTTTGTGAGATAATCCTTACAAGTTAGCTCAAGGCTTAAGGATGGATTATCTCTTTCTAAGATTTTGATATGGCTATAAGCGCGATTACAGAAGGTTTGGTGTACTCTCTACAAATATAAAACACTTGGGAAACAATGGTGATTTTGAGTTCTTCGTAGTAAGTTTATGAGTGTAGAGAATGCTTGTTCTTTTTAGTTTCCCTTGCGTAAAAATGAGCACAACCTTCTGTATTTATAGACCTTCTTGAAAATCTTTCCGTTGGAGATGAATCTTCTCAAGTAAGTCTCTTGTATCTGATTGGTTCAAAATGGCTCTATTTAGCTTTATGTCTCATCAAGAAACGGCTGAAAGACCTTGCCTGCTACCAGCTCTCTGGAAAATCTAAAGCAAGACTTTTGGTACTTGTCAGTCTGTGACAGGTCGGCTGTCAGTAGGGTACAACTACGTGTCATCTTCTTATTGGGCCGCGCAGTCTACTTGCTCATAGTCTATTTGGTTTTAAGGTGGAACTCAACTGAGAGAGCCTTCTTATTCCTTCATTTATTGCAAGCTTTACTGACATTCGAATTGCCTTGTCCCAACCAGATTAACTAACAGTTTATAATGTGTTTAGCATTGAATGTGCTTTGTTAGTCTTCATCAGTAGACTTTCTTTCTTCTACTGATGGTACTCCCTTAGTATAAATGTACTTAGAAAACATTTATAGCAAAGGCATCTTCTTCAGTTAACTTTCTCTCAGTGGACCTTGTCTTCAGAGAACAACTCTTAAATACACTCTAGGAATTAGCAAATGCACTTCAGTTCCCTAATATTTGAACTGGCTAATTCTTGTCTAACTCTACTGAATATACTTTACTTACATTTAACTTAGGAAGAACCTTTTGGCATTTTAATCAAAACATATGTCTATACAATTTCCCAACACGTATGGATTACTATCCTGAGCAGCATCATCTCATATTTTATTACAACCCTTAGTTATTTGTTTGATTTTATTATTTGCATTAATAGAAGTAGACTTAGAGTAGTTTAATTCCATTCTTAAACCAGAATATCCATTCATATTAACTACGACGCGTAGATCCCCAGGACTCTATTCGCATACATACCTTTCCTTGGGTACGATATACTTGGTCCCTATACTTTCCAATACTACAAGGAACTCATACTCTTGTGGGGTAACTACTAGTATAGCTAGTACATTGTGCTCAAGTCATGTCTCTCCGATTTAAAGGTAAATACAATATCTCTTAGTTCTGCATATTTAGGGCTATGTATGTTTTACCGTATTCAAATACATAAATTATATAAATTGCAAAAATTTAATTTTTTTGAATAATTATATTTCATGCTTGATGAATTTATGATAATTTGTATTTATATTACACCCGAATAGATCCATGGCAATAGTTTTTCATGTTCCCTAATAGGTTTCTCGTAAAATTGGCCTCGTGGAAATTATAGAGAAAATCAACCCCGATGCCTACAACCTTCGTTTACCGAGTCATATCCATACTTTTGATGTCCTCAACGTTTAACATTTGATCCCTTTCCATGGCAACAATTCTTCTGGAGATGAAGCTGATGTCGATTCGAGGGTGAATCGTTTAAAAGAAAGAGAGAATGATGGAGATGAAGCTGCAATGAACTATCTAGACAAATTTAGTGTTGTTCGACTTCAAATATGATGGTCGAAGACTTCTATTTTTGCTGCATTATTCCAGCCACTTTTGGGTTTTTGTTATTTTAAGTTGATGACTTTAATTTTGGGTCATATGTTTTAGGCCTTTAAGTGCTCTAGTATTTATATGTTACTAGGAGTTTTTAGAACGATGATGAATGATGAAATTTTAGTGTTTTTCCTTATTCCTATCTTTACAGCATTCTATGGAATCAACATAGATAGAAGATGTTAACTCCTCTTGGTACACGCTCGTTGCGTCAAAAAGCTTACAAAATTATTGATAGTATTTCTCTAGTATTTACTCATTGTTGGTATTCTCTATGAGAATCAACGGAGATTGAGAAAGTTTTTGTATATGTTCGCGCTTCTCCCTGAATCATTATTTCACAATAATGTGCAAGGAACTTCTGTTCACAAGAATCTATATCATGAGCTATTTGACTTTTGATACAATATAGTTCATTCCTTATCATATTATGCAATTAAATATATGATCTTCAATCTAATGGTCGCTATAAATATTTATTTTTTGTAATTTAGTAATTAAATTAGTTTATCATGATAAAAAAAATTCTTCAATTATATACAATAATAAATTGTCAATAAAATAATCATTTCATGACAAAAAATGCATATTGTAACTTTATGTTAGTTAGAAATGACGTTATATGTTGTTACTATATCGAATTTTTATTGTGATAATTATCATCCTCGTCACTTAATAATATTTTATTATTTCAAAAATATTTCAAAACTATTTCTACATCATTTAGTGAAAATGACTTTTGTTTTTAAAGTCTTTTTTTTTATAAAGTGTGTTGTCATTATATACACACATATTATGAAGAAATATATGTTGTTATTGTATCTAACATTTTGTGATAGTTATCATATTTGCCACTCAATGATACTTCCTCAGTCCCATAATGGCTTTCATATGAGAGAAGGTACCCAAATTAAAATGTGAAGGAATTGGTAGGGACATGACGGATAATTTCGTAAACCTTGAAGTATAAAGTAAATAAATGTGTTGAAATATTTGTATGTTTAGGCCCAAGAGTAATGATATTTTTTGAAAAGTAAAGGATAATGTGAGTGTTCTCTAGTATTACCTCATCATTTCACTACTTTTCAGTATCGAAGTGATACCAGAGCCAAGATTTTTTTATGCCACTTCACTTATGGAATAATGTTATTGAAACTCCTAGGCATGATCATGACCTTCGAGATATTGAGTTTGACGATTTGAGGAGACAATTGCAACAACTCCAATGGCGTTTTGATCACTACTCTTTGGAATGTGATGATTCACATCATGATTCAAAGAATTCTCAAATTGAATACAAGGGTGTCAATTATTACCTTTGTCATGGTGATTCTGATCTTGACATTGAAATTGCCCAATTCGACCAAGATTCCACATTATTCTTCAATGAAGACATAAAAGAAGGTGATGTTTCTTACTTTGATGAAGAAGATTATAAGAGTGCACCGATTTATTACAAGTTAGAAGGAAAAGAAGACGAGATATTATCAGAAAATCATTGTATTTATTTCAATGATTGTTGCTGAAGTCAACATGAAGATAACTTTGGAATGCAGCCTATTTTATACAAGTTCAATAAATGTTGTGGCAATGAAAAAAGATATAACGAACCATTTCATGGAAGATTCATTTTTAAAGATGATATCCACTATGATATTTTTTACCATCAGCATATCATGGCTAAAGGAAGGCTTGTGGATTCCTTTCAATTTACATCAAAAGATTTATTTTGTAATTGAAGGAGCTCATCTTCCTTGGAAAAAATTTGACTATCCAAAGTTTCATCTAACGAAAAAGTTAGAATATGTAAAATCTTCAATGGTGATAGCATTAATGAATCACAAGTTTTTTGTTTACCTTATGGACATTTTTCAATATGATCCTAAAGAATATGTTAAGGTTCGAGGTTGTGTCCTTGATCCTGAAATATTGAAGCGGAAGTGTAGTGGATGGGCAAGAAATTTAGAAGATGGGTTTGGATGCAGCGGAAGTGAACGAGGTAAAAAAAATGACACGACAAAGAAAATGAAATTTCTACAAAACAGTCCAACAGTTGGGTTAGGTTGATTCACAAATTTGGATCATGTGTTGTACAGGACCGTCCTGTGCAGCACAAATACATAGTTAAACTAATTAGTCTAACCCCATAAAATCAAATACATGGTTAGGCCAATTGGTTTAACTATGTATTTGTGCTACACAGGACGGTCAAGTACAGCATCAGATCCAAGTCCCTGATTCACTTACGTGTATACAAAGTCTTAAGAGGTTTTGTTTCTTGACTAAAATAGAAAAGTATTTGTAATATTTAGATTGAGCTATGCCCTTTTTTTATAAAGTGGCAGATTCAATCGAAATTATGTCAAGTTCATGAATTTTGAAGTTATTGAGTCCTTCCAATTGCCTTTGTCAAATTTTAGTATATTCATTATTAACTAGTGTAGGGGTATTTTGCATGAATCAAAGAATTACTTAATGTATTCAAATGAATTTCTTAGTTGGGCTTTTCTACAGTCAGGAAGGTTTTCGCCCTTCCTGACGTTAATAAATCAATAACATTTCAACACGTCATTTAGTTACGCCCTGGGCGATTCAACTTCGCAATAAGATAAAATAATTCTTTTTATAAAATAAAAATATTAAATTACTAAACCATCCTGATAGTATTATTAAAAATAAAAATGATAAAAAGAGTACAAATTTATAAATTTAACTTCTCTTTTATACTTAATTTATTAATTAATAGGTTAAAAATAAGTACATATCAAGTGAAGAACCCTAATTCTTGTCGCAGGTTTCAAAATTCTCAAAACCTAAATCCAAGAAAAATTGAAAACTCTATTGACAGTTCGATTGAATATATTAATAAAAACTAGTCTCTATAATCTCCATGGGTGTCGAGCCTACATTTGTCGTTATTGCGAGTTAATAATCTCTCTCTGTACAGTTTTGAAATTGAAAGAATGTGGATTTGGTTGAGTTAATCGATTGATTAATCGGGAATGGAATTGCAGGTATATATACAATGAGAGAACCCCTTTTGAGAAGGCTCCTGATAGCTACTTATGTCCTAGTACATAATATCCTTTTTTTTTATTGTGAAAGCTACTACATATGCATTTTTCAATTGCTAAAAAGATGAATACTTGGGATATATATAGATCAAAACATTCAGGAAAGAAGAATAGCATATATCTTTTCTTGAATACTTCAATGTATGTAGTTCGATTGGTAATCAAACTATATTAATAGTGAGAAAGCAGAGTAACTAGAAAATGATTTGATGATATAATAATATATGTGACTTATTTAGTGACAGTGAGAAAAAATTGCTTAATGATGAAAGTGATGAGTGTTTGTAAAATTTGTACAAAATAGATATTGAGTGTTTGATAAAAAAAATTGAATAGATTAATGAAAACTATAATCAAATAGAAGCACACACTTCTCAACTTTGTATATTTCTGTAACTTTGGATTCAGTTTTCGATTATCATATTGATTTTGCAAAAGATAGTGTCCGTCTTGTCAAGGGATGCCAAAAGCTTGATCGCAAAGAATTTACGGTTTGCGCTCTAACTGCGACCAGGTATGTCATGATAAGTTTCGTTGAATTCTTTCTGAAGTAGATTTTCATTCCCATTAAAATTTCCCTGTGCAAGCTCTGCCTTGTATGTATAACCAAACCCACCATTTCTAATGCAGTTTCTCTAGATGAAATTCTTTGTAGCCTTAACAATGGTGTCATATGTTAAAGGCACCCCTACATCTTCGAATACTGTGATTCTCTTCGAGTGAGGTGTTATAGAAATTTCTCTTGTTGAAATCTCTCTCTCTCTTTTTACATAACAGAAATAGAACAACAAAATGAGAGAAAGTGTAGTAACAATAGGTCCAGCTATTATGCATACTAAGATAATGATAGAGAATCCATGATGGTTGCCCTCAGAATTCTGTTTAGGTTTAGAAGGAGGACCATCCAATGGAATTGATCTAGAAAATCTGTTTTGGCTCACATACAAAGCCAATGATCCACCATTATTGCAACTAGCAAGAAATGCATACTCGATTTCCTCTTCGCATCCATCTTGGGACAATGGAAGCACAAGAAGTTCACCACTGAAATTAGGCCGACTGACATCCTAAATTATTGAAAAAAGACTGGCAAAAAGCGGTTGATGGAGCTTCGCTTAAAGCTATGGAATTTGTCCCTAATTTGAAGTCTTATTTCGATTAAATTTATCACTCAAGGTTGGAATGAAACGTATGAGTATTCTAGAAGAAGCGACTTTGAATAGTGATAGTATTTTTATTATATTTTTTCTTGCATCTTGTCCATTGAACCAGCTGTTTAGATGGCATGAAAAATATGAAAGTTTTGATGTCATCTTTGTGGAATTTTTTCATGGTTTTGATAATTACGTAGTAGTTTAATTTCTTATTATAAGTCACGATTATATTCGTATCTTTTATTTCATTTTCATAATGCAGAACATGTCCCCATCTATGTCATAACAAGGGGAAGCAGCAGCGTCATTTTCGCTTCAAATCCAGGCTTAAATGATGTACATAAGCAAGATAAGACCGATGGCCAGGGAAACTCTACTCCTAGTATTCATGGTGGTGAAAAGGAGGAAGCAAAGTGAAAGTCGTCTGTTGATAATGGACTTCTGGTTGTAGAACTAGTGCCTTGTGATTTCTGCGATTTAGAAATAGATCAGTTGTTTGTGTCCTCTAGGGACAGGTAGTCATAGGTGTGTTGTGTTTTATAGTAGTAGCACAAACTGGATTTAATGTTGGGGGAGCAAGCTTTGTGTCGTAGCTGCAATGCCTTTGTTTCTCCATGTCTTGGGACTCTAATGCAGGGTGTTCTGAGAGAGTAATAAAAGTATTTTTCGTCTGATTGAAAATTGGAAATGTTGTTGTTTGCATCCTTTACTATTTTTGTTTTCCCAGAATTAAATCAAAATGAAATTTGATAGGAATACAAAAATTTCTTTACCTATTGGGTCCTCTGATTCTTCTAATAAAAAAGTATGTGGATACATCAATTAATCTCTATTTTATTCACTCTGCATTTAGTTTAGTTGTAGGATATAGAAGGATTAATAATAAATCTACTTAATTATTTTGAGTTAATTCATTCAGTAATGCATTTGGATGGTCTTATTTGAAAGGAAGATTTTTGTTGTTTTGAGTTAATCCATTCAGTAATGCATTTGGATTAATGTCTTATTTGAAAGGAAGATTTTAATATTTTTTTTTTTGGTTAATCCATTCAGTAATGCATTTAGATGAAGATCTTATTTGAAATCAAGATTTTAAATTCAATTAAGTTATGACAGTTACAATATTTTGATTAAAACTACGCTCCAAAAAAACTAGTACCATTTTGTGCCACACATCACTAGTGACTAAGGCAACAAGTTAAATCATTACGAGTTATTATTTATTTATTTATTCATATACATAGAAAAAATGATATGTAAAAATTTATAAGAGATCATCATATCATAATGTTTGGTGATCTAATTAGCAAATAAAAACAGCCAAAACTTCAGATGATTGCCTCATGGTAAAGTCAGCACTTACAATCATACATTACACTATCACTTGACATTCAATGCTTTCGTGGAAGCCAAACCCACGTACTACTAATACATATACATAGAGCATTAATTTATTCAAAAGATGACCATCAACAATAATTTTCTCTTGATGCTGCTGCAGAAGTATGCGACTAGCATTTTAAGTCTTTTCTCTTTCATGCTAAGAGCATTGGTTTATTGGTAGGTTTTCCAAAGGATTGTGTTATCTGCACTAGAACCACCGACAGTATAACAACCTTTCTTGCAGCACCTGTCAAACAACCTGGAAAAGCTGTGAGAATCTTGCACCTTTATGTTCTACAGATTCATAGTGCACAAGTTATGCTAAATACTATGATCATTATGCAGATTGAGTTGTTCTTATTTCAGTTATCTTCACAAGATCGATTATGCTAAGGGGAGTTTGGCAGGCAATGCCCGCATTATTGTACATGATGTCGAGCTAGCCGGGCTTGGAGACGGTGATGTCCTGATACAAACAACTAGCGCTGAGCACAGAAAGATGCAATCCCAATATTCACGTATAAAAAACACAGAGAAGATCTCTGCCCAAGCCACACGGCCGAAACCACAATAATACTTTCGATAAACAACTAGGGTAAAGTTCCCCAATTAAATAGTCTGACAATCAGGCCCAAGGGCCGAGTAAATAATGAACACCGAGTAAATAAAGACTGCAACATAATTGGAAAGTGCAACTAAAACTGGCAAGTACTAAAACTTAGAGGACATAAATAAATAAACAGCTACGCCGGCAACGTCTTCTTCCTTCGTTGATACACTCGCACGGGTGGCGCACTATCAATTGCTCCCCCTCCCGAAGCAACCTTGACCTCAAGGTTGAAGTCCGGAAACTGACTTGCCACGTCCGAAGTATCCAACCAAGTGTCCTCCTCGCTCCCCAAGTCTTTCCAGCGCACCAACACTTGATCAACCTTTACTCCATCCCGCAAAATCTGGCGAGAATCCACCACAAAATCTGGCAAATAAGGTGGATCCACAGACAGCAAATCCTCCGGTAAGGTGGGCGACGCATCCACCTGACCCACTGCAGGTTTAAGAAGCGACACGTGAAACACCGGGTGGATGCGCGACCCGGCTGGAAGATCCAAACGATAGGCCACCTTCCCCACTCTAGCCAACACCACAAATGGTCCAAAGAAACGGGGAGCAAGCTTGACGGAACCCCGAGCGAACAAACTGCGCTGTCGATAAGGTCTGAATTTCAAATAAACCTTGTCTCCCACCGCAAATTCCAGCTCCCGGCGATGCTTATTTGCCTCCCTAACCATTCTGGTTTGCGCCCTCTGCAAGTGGGCACGTAAGTCCCTCAGGATCACATCTCTTTCGCGCAAAGCTTCTGCCAATACTCGGACGCGAATTTCCCCAGGCAAGAATGGAGCGAGCGGAGGCGGGGGTCGACTGTAAACCACCTCGAACGGAGTCGTGCCTGCAGCTGATTGGAACCCAGTGTTGTAACAAAATTCCGCCCACGACAGCCATTTACCCCATTGTCTGGGACATTCAGAGGCGAAGCAACGTAAATACGTTTCGACGCAGCGATTGAGAACCTCCGTTTGCCCATCCGTTTCGGGATGGTAGGCCGAGCTCATTTTTAGCTTAGTGCCCAACGTCTTGAACAGCTCGCGCCAAAATGAACTTAAGAAGATAGGGTCCCTATCCGAGATAATTGAATTCGGAACCCCTTGAAGACGCACGACCTCTTGCATAAACAAGTCAGCCACTGACTTAGCTGTGAACGGATGCCGGAGACCAAGGAAATGAGCATACTTCGAGAAGTGGTCAACCACCACCAGAATACAGTCAACCCCTCCCGAACGTGGCAACCCGGTAATGAAATCCATGCTTATATCTTCCCAAACTTGGCTCGGCAGGGGCAACGGGTTTAGCAAACCCGCGGGCGACTTCGTTTCACTCTTATTCTTTTGGCACACATCACATTCAACCACAAACTGTAACACTGAGCGCATCATACCCTGCCAATACACAACGGCTGCCAGACGTTTGTATGTTCGGAAGGCCCCGGCATGACCCCCCCCCCCCCCCCCCCCGGTGTCATGTGGAACTCTTGCAGGAAAAGACGGACCCACCGGGAAGATTTGGGAATAACCAATCTATTCTTGTAGAACAAGGTGTTATGGGTCCATGAGTAATGCTTTGGGGCGGGACGGCCCATCTGGAGATCGGAAATGATATTGGATAAGGCTTCATCCGCCCGAACCGACGATTGGAGGTCCGACCAGTCCACCCACTGAGGTAGTGAAACCGCGGACAATTCGGTCTCTTCGTGACAGCGTGATAAAGCATCGGCCGCCTTATTATTGACCCCCTCTTTATAGACGATGTCGAAGTCGTACCCAAGCAGCTTAGCCGCCCAATTCTGTTGAGCCGGAGTGGTAAGAGGTTGCGTGAGAAGATGCTTCAAGCTCCTCTGATCAGTACGGACCGTAAATCGCCTGCCCAACAAATATGGTCTCCAATGTTGAACAGCTAGTACCAAAGCCATCAGTTCTCGTTCGTAAGTTGATCTGGACAGCGTACGACCCGCAAGCTGCTTACTGAAATAGGCCACCGGTTGTTTATCCTGCATTAGTACGGCGCCCAACCCGCACCCGGAGGCGTCACACTCGATGACAAAGTGTTTAGCAAAATCTGGCATGCGGAGCACGGGGGCAGACGTGAGTGCAGATTTCAGGTGTCGGAAGGCGGATTCTGCCTCGGATGGCCACTGGAATTTAGAACCACTATCTTTTTTTAACAGAGCCGTAAGTGGGCTAGCTATCTTCCCATAATTTTGAATAAAACGACGATAGTAGCCCGTTAACCCGAGGAAACCCCGTAGGCCTTTGAAGGACTGAGGTCGAGGCCACTCGACCACCGCCGCTACTTTACCCGGATCCATTCGAACCCCATCAAACGATACCACATGACCCAAATATTCAACGGATTGACTACCCAAGGTGCATTTCTTCGGATTGATCACCAAGGAGTGAGTGGCTAAGGTACGGAAAGCGTGCTCGAGATGGTGGAGATGGGTCTTCCAAGTAGGGCTGTAAATGAGAATGTCGTCAAAAAACACCAAGGCGAAACGACGGAGACACGGGCGAAAAATATCATTCATCAAGTTCTGAAAAGTGGCAGGGGCGTTCGTAAGTCCAAACGGCATAACCAAAAATTCATAATGGCCCGAGTGAGTACGAAAAGCAGTCTTGGGAACATCGTTCGGAGCAACACGAATTTGGTGATACCCCGCACGCAAGTCCAGTTTACTAAAGAAACGAGCCCCGTGCAACTCATCGAGCAGCTCCTGAATCACCGGGATGGGATACTTATCTGGTACAGTAACTTTATTCAATGCCCTATAATCCACGCAAAAACGCCAAGACCCGTCTTTCTTTCGGACTAAAAGCACCGAGCTGGAATACGGGCTCGAACTGGGCTGAATGATGCCCGCCGCCAACATTTCGTCAACCAACTTTTCTATTTCGTCTTTCTGAGCATGGTTATAGCGGTATGGTCGAACTGAGACCGGCCCGGCGTCGGCATGCAATACAATCCAGTGGTCATTAGGGCGACTTGGGGGAAGGTCCGGTAATGGCTGCGTGATCGTTGCATATTTCTCTAGTAGAGCCTCCAATTCCTGTCGCTGGATCGAAGGAAGTGAGTCCCCTGGACGGGAAACAGTGGTGGTCTCCGAAGTGTGAATCGCCCATAACACCCACATCTCGTCCGAGGCCTCCAAGGATGAGAGGTCGCTTTGGGTACAAGCCCTTCGGGTAAGAGAGGGTCCCCGAACAGCTGCACCGTCACACCTCCGATAATAAATGTCATGGATAATTTCAACCAATTTGTGGTAACATCGCCTAATGTAGAAAGCCACGACACACCCAAAATTAAATCGATACCCCGGAGAGGGAAAACATAACAGTCAATTAAGAAGGTATGTCGATCTAGGGTAACCGGAACCGCTCTGCATAAACCCTTCATCGGGACGCGGGAACCGTCCCCCAATATTACATGAAAATCCGCCGCACTGTTAATGGAAACCCCGAGCTTGGCTGCCACAGCCTCGGAGATAAAACAGTGGCTTGCTCCACTATCAATCATAGTAAGGAGCCGGGAATCACGTACCCGACTGAATAATTTCATCGTCGTCGCCCCATCAAACCCATTCGATGATAAATTTGACAATGTAACAGCGGAGAATTCCGAGTCAGAACCTGGAGATTCCAAAGGCAGAGCATCTGGAATGGCACCCATCTCAAACTAGTCGTCAATGGCGTCCTCAGCCGGCTCTATGACAATTGTCATAAACTTAGCATCACACTTGTGTAGTGGTCCATAGGGCTGGCTACACCGATAACATTTACCTTTCGCCCTATACTCGCGGGCCTCATCTGCTGTCAGGCGGCGTGTGTGCTTTGGGGGTCGAGGACTCGATGAAGCACCCGAGGACCCTTGAGGACCCGACACTGCAGAAGGTGTCGTTCCGCTGCGGAAAACAGAGACCGCGCGGCTGGGGTTGTTCTGTTGGAAGGCCGGCCGATTGAAATTGGACGGAAAAGAGGTCGAACGAGAGATTCACCTCGCCGCCCTGATGGCGGAGTGAACATCCCCCGTTTCGGCATCAGAGATCTTGTCGCGGATGGATGGTTTGAGGCCCCCGAGGAACATACCAAGGTATTGCTCGGGTAAGAGACTGGGAAGTTGCGCAACGCGCTCCTCGAATAAGGCCAAGAAATCCTCCAGTGAGCCCGTTTGGCGAGTGGCCTGCATCGCCTCGTAAGCATTCTTCGCAGAACTATCTCCGAAGCGCTCAATAAGTTCCCTGGTAAACTGGACCCACCCAATAGCCGGAGTACGACGCATAGCCCATTGCGCCCAAAACATAGCGCTCCCCGACATCGCAATGAGAGCGAGGCGGACGCGATCGGAAGCCGCCGTCTGGTGCACCAAGAAGAATTGCTCGGCCTGTGCTAACCAAGCCAATGGGTCAGAGCCGTCGAATTGAGGCAATTCTCGACTCTTGACCGCCACATAACCAGGCGGAACCGCCTTCTCCGGAGTCGCACCCGGAAATTCCGATCCTGAATTCGGACCCCCACTGGGGTCCGCGCCGTGCGAGGAAGAATCCCCGGAATGGCGACCTGCCATCATCGTCAATAATTGCTGGAGTTGTTGCGATAATTCCGCCTGAGATTTGATGACCTCCGTGCGGAATGCCTCCTGATCGGACATTGCCAATTGCAAGTCGCTCAGCGACTTTTCCACTGATTCCAAGCGCTCCTTCTCTTGCGATGATCTGGTATTCGTCATCGAGAAAGAGGGCAGGTCGGACCAATTGATACAAACAACTAGCGCTGAGCACAGAAAGATGCAATCCCAATATTCACGTATAAAAAACACAGAGAAGATCTCTGCCCAAGCCACACGGCCGAAACCACAATAATACTTTCGATAAACAACTAGGGTAAAGTTCCCCAATTAAATAGTCTGACAATCAGGCCCAAGGGCCGAGTAAATAATGAACACCGAGTAAATAAAGACTGCAACATAATTGGAAAGTGCAACTAAAAATGGCAAGTACTAAAACTTAGAGGACATAAATAAATAAACAGCTACGCCAGCAACGTCTTCTTCCTTCGTTGATACACTCGCACGGGTGGCGCACTATCATGTCCATTGCACCTGAGATGTCCAACTCTTTGGTGACGTCACACGGCACAAAGGTGGCATTCGGGCCGTGCTCATGGGATGTTTCATAGCCCGCATCTTGTACATCAACAATCACTACTTTGGCACCATTGGAGATGAACTTGGCTACTGTTTCTTTCCCTATGCCGCTTGTTGCACCTTGTGATTAGAGCTGCCTTGCCTTCTAATTTGTTGCAACATCAAAACTAATATCATTACATTCATTTAATGATATCATTGCACTTATAAACTAACACAATATTATGTTCTACACATTGAGTTATTTTTTGCTCAGTGTGTGCTATTGCAACTACCTTGACAGGAATTATACAATATTCTTCCACCTGCTCTAACACAGGTTACATCTTTGGGTTCAACTCTAGCTATTAAAATATTTTTTTTGCACCGCATACCATCACATAGAGTTGTAAAATGGGTACATTCAGCAAAAAACCGAGTGCCAATAGCCATGCCCTTCTTTTAATTAAATCTATGGACATGAAAGAACAAAAACTCCAGCAAAATCGCATCTGTAAATACATACATATTATTACAACATGCTACGCCAACAGACAGTTTTTTCAAGTAGGAAGGGGAGTTAAAATGTAGCATTCTATCTCAGTTGACATATAGCATGGCAAACAAAATTATTATTCAAAAATGAATAATGATTATAACCTTTCAACTCTCAAGAACTACATCATAATCACCTTAAAGTTTCTCATTTAGCTTGCATACATCGATGAACTTATGGACCGCATTATAATACTGGGTACCCTGTCAAAAATGGTACACGGAAAAGAAGGTAAACTAAACTAACAAAATTAAAACTGAAACAAATTAAATTTCTAATAGACATTTTATCAAACATTATTTATGCAAAGAAGGTACTAAAAGAAGAGATAAATTAGAGAGAATAGAGAAGACAAAAAAAAAAGGGTAAAGCAGAGGACCTTACTTGAATCTGAAATTCGAGAAATATTTGTGGAAAATTAACGGCAGACACAGAAAATGAAGTGTGAGTCCATTGTGCAGAGATAGAGATAGCTAAAAGATGCAGAAACGCCAAACCCAAGAGAATGATACAGAACTTGAGCCATTTCCGAAGCGAAAACTAGCATTAGAATAACGAAAATAAAAATTCAACAATGCCTCGGCTAAGAACAAACCAATGACAAAGAAGAAATCACTGATTAAGAACAAATCACAAACCAAAAAGCAGAGCATTAGGGTTAGAATTAAAAATTAGGGCTTACTTGCTTGATGACAGAAGGCCGTCGAGCACGGAGGACGGTGAGCGTGGACAGAGTATGGTGAGCGCGGACGGCAGACAGCAGACGGCAAGCGACAAAGGGGACCTATCGAGAATTTGGAGAGTGGAAATTGGGAAGAAGAGTGGGACAAATATGGACTTGCAGAGTTTGAGATGGTTTTGTTGAATATCATATTATTAATAGTATATTATTTTTAATTTTACTAGTATCTAAAAGGGTTGTATTGAAATATTAAATGTTAATTAATTAATATTATAAATTAAAGTCAAAAGGATATTTTTGTAATTTCATTATTATTAATTTAATTTATTAATAGGGTGATACAGTGTGATCGCAATATGCAGATTGTAAACGTTTTAATGCAAAGTGCAATTCCGTTGAAATGAAGGATTTGGAAATTTATAGAGGATGTATTTATTTAAAAAAATAACATTTCTCATTTTATTATAATTGTTTAATCCTTTATTTCATTTAAATATAATGCTAATGTGGAGGATGTATTTTTTCATTTCATTTTATTAGTTGAAGTTGAAATTAAAATAAAAAAAATTTAAATTATAATTTTATTCTTTTAGATTTAAATAATTGAAATTACTTTGAAAAAAATATCATGGTATTATTAGTTGAGTTGGGTATACTAGTTTATAATTTAGTAAGGAGTATGTATAGAGTGAAATTGGTTTATATATGAATCATTGAAGGGTATTAGTTATTTTCACTGAAGAGTATTAGTTATTTTTACTGAAAAGTATTACTGGTTTACACTGAAGAGTCTTGGTTTATTTTCACTGAACAACTAAGACTCTTTAGTGTAAATCAGTAATATTCTTCAGTAAATACGACTAATACTCTTCAATGCAAACAACTAATACCCTTCAATGATTCATGTATAAACCAGTTTTACTCTATACTTTGTCTTTAGTAAGATATTACATAAAATTTAATTATTTAATTAGTTAAAAATTATATATATATATATATATATATATATATATATATACTCCCTCTATTTTTTTAAACGTCAGATTTTTTTTACAAATTAAGATTATAATTTTTTGTCTATAATGCCCTTAATTTTTAAAATGAACTGAATCCCTAAATTTGTGGGAGATTATATTTTTATCTAGATATTAATAGGGGGTAAAATACATAAGAATGGCATATATTAAAAAAATAATTAAAAAGCCAAAGTGAAATTAAAAAAAAAAAACAGAGGGAGTATATTCTAATGATATAGAATATTTGTTGTTGGAGATGAGTTTTTATAAAGAGTAGTAAATACTTGTAATAATGGATAGAGTACTTTATTTTGAAGTTTGTTCTTGGAGATTGCCCAAAGAGGAAAATATTGCATATAAATATAAGCATGAGTTTGTCCAAGTAGTAAGAAGATTTGGGTTTCACATTAGATTACACATCCCATAACCATACTAACGGAAAATAAATGAATAAATAATCAAGTGATTTTGGAAATCCCAGAATTTGACCACCAATCTTCAGCCGTGCATTCTTACTGGCATTTTTCAAGGCACGTTAATAATCACAGAATTTACTTGCTCCAGCACCAAATGTACTGTGTACACTCACCACACCACCGAATGCCTCGATTCACCGCTCCTCTGAATTGAACTTGTTCCAAGCTTCCTAAGACATACGGTGGCATAACACATTTACTCTTAGCATAATCTATTTGGACTTCAACAATCAAATCAACAGATGTGTCTGGATCTAGGCAGGGTTCTAACTTCACGCCTTTGTACCAACAAAACCATAAGCTATAAATAATTGAGAAACTTCAAATCTAGTAGATTCGAACCTTTAGAAGATCAAAAACCTTCTCGCTTATGTACTTTTGCTGAACCGTAGCACCACGTTGTTGTAATTTATCGGGATGAACACAAAGAGTTGCCTTTCTGTAAGCTTTCTTCACAGCTGCTGAAGTTATAACTTCTGTTAATGGAACTGGATGCCAACCACTCTCAGGCCCAAGAATCTGCCAAAAGGTAACATTTCAACATAGAAATAACAACATTCAGTAAAGAATGACTATATCAGTTGCCATTAGAACCGAGTATATGCCAATGTTAATAAGAGGTGACGTAAAAAATAGAAAACACACCATAGAAAAGTTAGTCAAGAATGGTAAGCAAAGCGTAAGCCCAATATCTATAATAACAGGAAAGAATGCCCTACATATTGTAAAGTAGAAAGCAGTGCTCGAAGGTTTCCTTCTTTTCCACTTGACCATCTTTTGACATCAGCATCCAGAGCTTCTCCAACTCTCTGCACAAGTACTTTTTATAAGATATTATGCGACATCAAATAATAGGTAAGAATCTTGAGAAATAAATAGAATTCATACATTCCTCTCTTCTCTTTCTCTTTGTGCAAGAAGGTCGCGCCTATTTTTCTCTGCCAAAGCATTTGCCTAAAACCATGCCAAAAAAAAGTATGACATATCTAACAGGGTTAATCTAAGGAGACGCCAAACACCATTAGAAGGAAATGAAGCAGATAAGAATGAATGAACGCACTGCACGTTCGGATGTTCTTCTGCATCTCTCTAGCCGAGCTTTACACCTCTGAGGTGATTCACCTTCAGCCCCTACAAAATTTTAATACCTCTAAGCCAATATCTACATTGAAATCCTTTCTATAAGGACTAAAGTATCAGATACTATGACACATAGTGAGGCCTCATTCCTCAAATATAAAAACAGTAGCTTACAAATGCATATTTTCAAAAGCATCTATCAAAATATCACCCCAAATATAAAAAGCATACCTTCGAAAGTCCTGTCGCTCGAAATTCCATTATTTCGAAAGTGAAGGTCCTGTAAATCAGGCCAACAAAATCACATGAACAGTAATTAACATGGAATCTAGCAGTAAACACAGCGAAGCATACTCACAGATGACACATAGCTTTGTCTTGTATCAGCAAATCTGGAATTAGCGGAAAACCTTTCAGGGGCATATCTTTCTACTTGATCATGGGGATCAAATGGAGACTTCTGAGACATTAATTTTTCAGTAGCTCGCTGTCGAGCCTCTAAAGTAGCTCTCTCTACAGCAGCACGCTCAGCCCTGAGTCTAGCCTCCATCGATACTCGAGCCTCTGCCATGGCTCTATGTCTTACTCCAGCAGTAGCTCTCTCCACAGCAAATCTCTCACGAGCTTCGAAATATGATCTTTCACGAGCTTCAAGAGCTGCCTTATCGACCGCCATCCTGTCCTTTTCTCTTTCCCTTTCCCGCTCCCTTTCTTCTTCTAACTTTCTCATTTGCTCATTTTCCAAAGAGGTTTCCTTTCTTATTCTTTCCCCAATTTTTTGGTCTTTTGCAGCAAGTTTGTCTTTCATATACATGTCTTTTTTTTCAACCCACTGGCCTGGAGCACTTTTTATTGGAAACAATGTGTCATCATTAATTCTCAACGGCGATGAATCATCTTCCACCTTCCTTGCACTTACAACAGACTCTCTTATCACCAGACTTGGATTGATGTTATCTGTAATATCAACCCTTTTGCTAGCAAGTTGAGCGCTGTTCATCTTTTGAACATCATCATTGTCACTAAACAACACTATCTTCACTGGCTCATGACCATATTCCGATGCAGAGGACATCTTATCTGGCATAACATATGAAATTCCCATGCCCAGACCAGAAATATCTGAATCTAACACCTTCTTAGGGAAACAAGCAGATTCGGAAGTGCTTTTTGTGGCATGACGAATGTTCTTGTGATGCAACTCATCTTTATTCTTGCTAGATTCATCAAATTTTGATTTAGCAATTCTATCATCCATTCTAGTCCCAGAGTCACATATATTACTCTTAGATTCAGTTTTCAACTGCTCACTTCCGTCAGATGAAACTGCATCTTTTGCTACTCCCTGCATTTGTATACTATCCGGAACCTTAGCTGTGATCACTTTGTAAACTTTGTATCCTCCCTCAATTACCTTCAATCGATCCCATTCTGCACGGACATGACTATCCAGGTCACTTTCTACTTCTTTCTCATGCCCGTCCCTCTTAATGGGCAGAAGTTCTTCAGCATGCCCACTTAGTTGTCCCTGTAAAACAGAATCTCTACTCAAGTTCATACTTCCAATTGTTTCAAAAGTCTCTTTCTTATTATCTGTTGAAGACATCCAAAACCTCAAAAAATTGTCATCAGTTTTAGAACCATCTCCATTTCTCTGTTTAGTTACATCTCCTTCATGAACCAATGTGCATTCTTTGTCATCACCAATTTGTTTAAGAGCCTCGCTGAATGTCAACTCATTTATTCCCCGCTTCACAGCCTTCATGTCTTCTTCACGATCAAACCGTTCATCCCCACTTTTATCATACTCAGCTGCTAGATATGACTTCTTGCCACTCTTTCTATTCTTCTTAGCCTCCTTAAGGACCACGCCATTCTCTTTCAGTTCACAAGGCTCTTCCTGTTTGTTCCCAATTTGATTTCCAGAAACCCCAGTGTGTTTTTTCTTGGTTCCTTCAGCTCCTGTTCTCACCTTTACTATTTGTCTGGTGGTCTCTGCCCCCTCCACATCTTCTAGCCTTCTTTGGAGTTCTTCCCTGAATATTTTTTGGTTATGCTTCTCACTTTTCTGTTTCATTACTTGAGGTTCTACAAATCTTTTCTCAATATTCATTCTTTTGGGGGACCCCGTCAGCTTTAATTTAGCTTCCACTTTGTTCACACTGCCATTAGCATTTGGCTTGACCTCTAAAGCCTCATTGTGGTCTCGTTGTAGCTTTTCACATTCCCCAAGTTGCAAGAAATTTTCTGGTATCTTCTTATTTATATCATCCGCACAGGCCAGTTTGTTCAGCATTAGCTTCTCTGGAGACCCTTTTTGATCGCTCTCATTACCACAATCATAACGCTCCCTGTTCATCTGAGGCTGACAACTTTCATCGCCCCATCTATGAGGTTCCTTTGTCACCTTTAACTCGTGACAGTCTTCTGTCTGGCTACATGTGTCATATTCTGTTTTCTCCTGACGCATATAATCATATTGTTGCATTGACGTATCGCAATCCTCTGAAATATCAAAGTGTTGCCTGGTAATATTATTTTCAATTACCTCAAAAAAATCATTTTCTTCCCTCCATGCAACAGCCTCAGAAGATTTTCCAGCACTGATGTTACAGCATTGCGCTCTTGGGGACCCTGAAGTTCCTTTGGTGTTCTTTATAATTTCTATCCCTTCTTCAATAGCAGGTACTGAGATTTCAGTTTCTTTTCCATGTGACTGAAGCAATTTATCATCCTCCACTCGCATACAACTGTAGGTCCGGTTATATTTTCTCTCAGTTGGTTCTTTAGTGCTTTGACGCTTCACTTGGGCAGATATGGTAGCATCTATTTTCACATCAAAGAAAAGTGGTGCACTATCATCTGTCACACTTAAGTTTGCATTTGATCTGTCGCATTCTCCCTTTCTAACAACTAATGCAGGTGGAGGTCTTACAGGTGGGGGCAATCGTGAAGGCTCAGTTCGAAGACTGATATCAGATACAGTGACAAATGGTTTATCATGGGAGGAAATGGAATTGCCATGTTTCTCCAAAGGGTTACATGGAATTTCCATGTATTGATTTTCTCTTCTAACTCTTCCTCCAAATTCTTTGCTGTGGTTGGAGGAGTTATCGTCTTCCCCATCCCAGGAAACAGAACTTTCATAATGTGAGAGAGTGAATCCAGGAACAGCGTTGCTGGTCGGTGCTACAACTGTTTCCATACTTCTCTGAATAGACTTGTTATATGATGCATTGAAGCGCTTCATGCTTTCCACTGGCTGCTCAACATCACCAGCAACAGGATCCAATTCATCCGAAAAAGTCCCACTGTGTGCAGGACTCCTGTTGAAAGATGGCCCAAATTTCTTTACGCATAAACTTCTAATTGTTAATTGGAGATTTGCAGAATTTGAATTCAAACATGTATCGGCTCCTCTAATCAAACAAATTAGCCCCTAAAAACTCTGTTGAGTAGAAATAATAATAATAATAATAACAAATCAAACAACAGGTTCCTTCTCAAATTTGATATTTTTAATTCAAATGTACAAATCATCTATAGCCTTAACACAAATGCACAAATATTTCATCCTCACAAAAGTCAGAAAGGTAAATACAGTGAAAGATAGCCGAAAGTTAAGGCCAAATTTCTTTACGCATAATCTTCTAATTCCTGGGTACTTGTTTATGGAGATTTGCAGAATTTGAAATCAAACATGAATCGGCTCCTCTAATCAAACAAATTAGCCCCCTAAAAACTCTGTTAAGTAGAAATAATAATAATAATCTAATAACAAAATCAAACACCGGGTGATATTTTTAATTCAAACGTACAAATCAATTCAAGTCATATACGAATCATCCATAGCCTTAACACAAATGCACAAATATTTCATTCTCACAAAAGTGAGAAAGCTAAATACAGAGTTGAGCATACCATGGCTCGTCGGAGGAGTCATATCCGGCTCCGCTGGACTGGCCGATTAAATCCTCAAACGACGCCGTAAAATCCAAGCCACCAAAATCAGCGAAAACCTCAGCGTAGTCGAAACTGGAGCCCCGAACGTGGGAATGGAGGTCCGAATCGAGGTGGAGGTCGAGCACAGGGATGGATGAAGAGCGGGAAGCGTGAAATCCTCCGAATATCTCTGAGTAGTCATCGAGGCGAGGGGCCAGAGTGGGGAGCCCAAACTTCGGGGGGCCGCCGAAAACGTCGTCGTAAACGGAATTGAAGGCGGCGCTGGGGTTAGAGGAGAAGCTCCGCTTTGGGAGTGAATGTGTAATGTTCTCCATTGAAGAATATCTCCGTTGCTTTTTCTCCGTTTTGCTTGAGAGAGAGAGAGAGAACTATGGAGGAGGAAGATGGACGGAGGGGTAAAATTGAGAAGTAAATAGTTGGGTTTAAGAAATGACAAATTTTGGGGCCGTGGTTCAAGGTTTAAAGTGGGGCGCCCTGTGCGGATGTTATTCCTTGGAATTACATTTATGTCCCCATTCACTTTTTATAGTCCAAGCATGTCTTTGGCAATGCATCATTGCTTCCAAATTTCCAATGCTGTAATAATTGACATAGAAATAAACTTGTGAAGTTTTCTTTGATAATTTTTTTTTACAAAACAAAAAATAAGTTTTCTTTGTTAATTTTTTTTTAAAGAAAAAAATAAGTTTTAAAACTTGACTGCAGCTTAAATTAAAGCTCATGCATGCAGTGATCTAGTAGTACTTGATAATATTTCATGAAATTGAAAAAACGATTCGATGTGTTCATTTTTTGTCGCAGAGAAAGTGACTCATTATCTTGCTCACCTTTGAATCTAATACTTGATTATAAACATTTTTTTGTTGAGGAGGTTACTCCATAGGCCAGTTTGTTAGTCTCGAATTATGTAAAGTTGGTCAACATATTTGTCTAATGAAATTGTGTTTTATTTTTAATAAAATAAAATATTAAAGCGCATGCATTTTTATTTTATTTAAAAAAAAAAAAAAACATTATAATAACTGCAAGTGCAAAAATATCGAGAAGGTCGTCTATCCACTTAGGGTGGGGGTTCAACTCAAACATAAGAATTATTATAAGAGTGAAATGTTCTAGCTAAGAGTATGTATAAAGTAAAAATGGTTTATACATAAATTATTGAAGGGAACTAGTTGTTTTCAATAAAGAATTTTAGTTATTTATCACGGATTGATATTAGTTGTTTTCACTGAAAAATCTTATTTTATTTTCGCTAAACAACTAAGACTCTTTAGTGTAAATAAGTAATACTCTTCAGTAAAATCAATTAATATTCTTTAATGAAAACAACTAATGTCCTTCAATTATTCATATATAAACCATTTTCACTCTATACTTTGTCTCTAGCTAAATTATGTGTCACGGTATTAACATTACTAGTAACTAAACCCGTGCAATACACGACTATAATTGTTCAATTAAATTATGTGTTTTTAATTTATATTGTAGTCTGTTTGTTCAGGTTTTAAAGTGTTTATTAATATTTCTGTTAAAGTATTTTTCATTTCAAATATATATTATTACTATTATTTTATTTGAAGGTTTATTTTTTAAAGAGAACAAAATGCAGTTGTCGAAATTTTTTTGTGAAAACAAAGTGTAATGAATATTTTATTTATAAGAGATAATATCAATATTATTTGTATTTCACCATATAATTTTTTTTATGATTTATGCAGTAAGAAATTTTGGTAATAGCTAGGAATCCATATTAAACAGGATGTAAGAAAAAATAAAAATCGAAAGGCTTAGATTTCAAAATACCTCTCTAAAAATTAAATTTTTTTCCATTTCCGATGAACGTTCATCGTCGGTCACCACGCATTAAAATCTTCAAATTATTGCGATTAGTGACTCTCAAAACATCCACATATGATTGATTGTTTCTTCAAAAAATATGTCAACGTTAGCGAGCGATAGTCATTGGCTCTTATTGACATTTCATATGAGACAGTTAATGTGAACTGTCTCTTCTGAAACTTGAACTTAAGTCAAGGGTCGAATTGAGTCAGTAAAAATTTAGGGATCGACACCATCGCATTTAAATTACTTCTGGTTATGTATGTATCTTCCAGAACATTATCACATAATCTTATTAGCGCCAATCTAATTATGTTGCATAGTCCTCTTGAATTATCTATATTTCTGATTAACATCTTTAAAGTCGCAACTTTCAAATTCAAATCATGATTCGACACACCATAACACTTCAAGTTATTTTAGTGTAGGTGCAAGTATTAGTCTGTCATTCAAATAATTCAGATCGTCCACAATATTCTTCAATTGTAGCTTTGAACGAAATATTTGTAAAATTATTAATGGAGTCTTTTCACTTCTTCTTTTTTTCAATTAAAAAATTCATTTACGAAGTCTTCTGTTTCATATAGTTACTCGTACATATTAATGTGTTCAGATTTATTTTTATAATATTGAGATAAATACATGCATTAAAGTAAGTATACAGTTTATGCATGTATACATTTCACATAATGTTTTATATATTTTTATACTACATCCTCCAAATTTAATCTAGGTTTGAGGTTCGAAACCCTCAATTTCTATCAATTTCTGTGTTAGGTCTGTTTATTTAGAGTTTTGCTATGTCTTCAATTGGAATACATTGTTCTTATTATTATCCTGTGAAATAATCTCGAATCTAGAGGCAAAAATATTCAGGTATATAGAGTTCGTTGAGATCTTACTGGTCATATGCTGAGGAATACGCGAACAGCTTTCCTCGCCCACAGAGACAAATAATGGACAAGGTGAAAACCGGATACCAGGCGAGCAAGATTAAAAGTGTTGTTCGCGAAGATGAACTGGACTCTATCCGGAAGGACTACAAGATCCCATATGATATTCACATGTGGGCTCCCCGGAGGAAAGAGAGAGCAGATAGCCCCCCTCCAGGATGTACGGCGATCAACATCCATACCTTGATCGCCGGATTAAGGCTGCCTCTTCCACCCATTGTTGGTCGATTCCTGGAGGCGACCAACTTGGCCATCACCCAAATTACTCCAATTGGGTGGATAAACCTCCTAGGCACCATATGCTTGTTCGCCTTGGAGGGGTATGTTGATCGGCTTACTGCGGAAGAGATCAACTACCTGATGGCAATTACAAAATGCCCCCTGGGAGAAGAAGGCTATCATTATCTCAAGGCCAGAACCGGGCTGGAGATGGTGGAAGACGTGCCGAACAAGATTCGTGATTGGAAGCAGCACTTCTTCTTCATTGGGGGTGATTGGCGAGCATCTTCTGGTCCACACGGCGGTCCTGGACGAATAAATTCTCCAGCAACCTATGGAAAACTGAAAGTAAGTTCAATTCTTGCTCGTCTTTGGGCTAAGTTGTTCTAATTTAACTTTTCTTGTCTGTTTGCAGGCCCTCGTCTACCCAAGTGGGATTCGGAAGAGGAGGAGTTGAGCTCCGAGTTTCTATTTACTTCGTGCTTGGTTGGCCTCCGCAATAGGGCAGATAGGACTATTGACTATCTTTGCCGAGCAAGGTGTCAAAGAGCTGCTCGCCTTTTGACATACCCTCACCACCTGGAGGCTCAAGCTGAGGTGCCCCCAGGTATGAAAATTTCTAACTTCTGGTTCAAGTCTTGTTCGTCGTTGACTTGTTTAACTTGCTCGTCTAATTCTAACTTTTTTTTTAGCCGAGCAAGTAACAGTTGTCGTTCCCCCTTGCTACGCCCTCCTTGAGCAAAGGGTCCTAGAGATGGCGCCTCCAAAGGGACGGAAGAGGAGAGGTGACCCGCCCACAAAGATTCTGGGGATGACGAACAAGGCTGAGGGGGCCAAAGTTCCGCGGCCTGTCGCTCCTCCTGCTCCTGCCCAGCCATCTTCACCAATTTCTCCCCCTCGTGCGGGGAAACGCTTAAAGAAGGCGGATGGGACTCCGTTGGCCCACGAAGTCCCCATTGCTGGTAAGGGGAAGGAGAAAGTAGGCCACAGTCATCCTCGTCCAGAGGGGGATGCTGTTTGTCGCTCCAATGAGCCTGTGGAAAGAACAGGCAAAGCGAGCAAGGATTCTACTTCTGGCCGCGGCCCCGAGGATCTCACCCATCTGGGTTGGAATGACCGAAAATTCAAGGAGTAAGTCCATATTAGCTTCTGCCGAGCAAGTTCCATCATCATCTTTTATTATTCTTCTAAGTATCCTTTTCTTTCTTGTTCGCAGATATCGTGCTGACGATTATCCCGGTCGAGCAAGTGTTGTACATCAGTACGCTTGCTCGAAGACTCCCATTAACATAAGGGAGATTCCTGGCGAACATGTTCGCAAGGCGACGGAGTTGGTTGCCCGAGCCTGGACGCGTCCCTTGGACAAAGTCATCTTTCAACAGGGGCTAGTGGACAATCTCCACCTCTCAATGATGCTCGTCGCCAACGGCCTCGTCACAGCCCAAAGGGCAATTGCCCAAGTTGCCGAGCAAGAAGAGTCTACTCGTCATTATGCGAGTACTGCTCGGCAGCTTACGGAAGAGAAAGATGGCCTGGTCGGCCAATACGAGGCTAAAATTGCTCGCCTCAACAACCAGATCAATGTTTACATTGATGCTGAGCACAAGCGTCTTGAAGAAATTCAAAGCCTGTCCAAAGAGCTGAAGGACAATGAAGCCCTGCTCAAGGATAAGGAGGCCTTGCTCGGCGAGGGAGAGAAGAAGTTGTCCGCAGCTGAACAAGAAAACGCCGAACTGAAAGCAGAAATTGCTCATCTTCGGGAGACGGAAGCCAACCTCTTTACGCGCGAGCAACTTGAAGAGGAAGTTCAGGCTCAAACTGCTCCCATTTCCAACCTTGGATATATCTGCGCCTATGCGGACAGCATCCGCACGGCCGATGCTTATGACTTCAAGGATCTGGTGGAGGAAATGAGCAAGGACTTGAATGAATTCATGGAGAACTATCCACCGCCGAACAATATTGAAATTCAGTTAGCGGATTTGGCTGTGCTAGGGGTTAAACTTGACAAACTTAACCCCAGTATTGCCATCACTCATCCTCCTCCTCCAGTTGATGAAGGCGAACAAGAGGAAGAGGTGGCCGTAGCTGACGAGCAAAATGCTAAAGAGGCGGAGGATAAGGCTGCCGAAGATCTAGCCCGAGATATGATCGTTGAACCTCCTGCCGAGCAGGCTCAAGATCCTCCCCTCGCCGAGCAACAATAGTTCTTAGGACTTAGCTTTTTCGTCTTCTTTTGTAATAGTTGTTCGTTCCTTTTTTGTAGTACTTGTAATGGCTACTTTCAGCTTGTACTATCTTTTGGGCTTAAAGCCTTTAATTCAATGAATGTCTTTCTTTTGTTCGCTCATCTTCTTATATGTTAATTGCCTTTACATTTTCATGAAATGCTTTTGCAATTATAACATATTGTATTGGGCTTTGTTCGCTTTTTGAACTTTGCCTTTGATGGAATAGGGTTTAGCCTTAGGTTCTGCTCATCTTAAAAGACGAACAACCTTTGAATGGCTTTGGTCCTTGAATGGACTGGTACCTCGAGCTTTGGACTTTTCTTTTGTTGATGAACAACTACTGTATTTGCATTTTGAACAAATTACAAGTGTTATAAGACTGTTCATCACTAACATATACAATATAACGAACAACTTTGAACACAAACTAAAAACTTGCTCGCTTATAGATTTTTGCCGAGCAACTCTTATTCAAAAATAAAAGACGCAGCACCAGACTATACAATGTGCCGAGCAACTTTTTAATCTATACTTAGCCAAATTTTCAAAAAATTATGCAAGTTTTTTATCCATTCCACTTGCTTGATTCACTTCATTCGCCATACTTGCCCCCAAGATAATTGTTCGCCCGTTCATTGATAGTACTTCTTGAGATGTACGGCATTCCAAGAGTATGAGGCCGGCTTGCCTTCCATATCTTCGAGATCGTATACGCCATTTACGAATTTTTCCGTATATTTGGTAAGGTGGACTCGGGGGTCTGCCAGGCCTTCATACTGGATGCTTGCCGGAAACTGAATCTTCTTTTGAATTTGGGCTTTTAAAATGTGAGGGGCTAATGGGGATAATGGCATGCTGGTCGTCCCCATACCTCTCTGTTGGTCCAATTGCCCCTGCATGCTTTCCACTGCCTTTCTTAAACTGGCCAACTCATCCAAAGGTGCCCCCTGACTTGGAGGCTGTTCGGCGAACAAAGGCGCATGCCTTTCTGTTCGTCGCAGTCCCTCACTCGGAGTGGGCTCCTCCTGGAGTTGCTTCCTAGGGTTGTTAGCCGCATTCGGCCCTAGGCGTCTGAAGGCGGACTGAGATAATCTTTCATGTACTGATGGGCGAGGCTGTTCAAGAGTTGTTCGCCCATCACCTGCTCTCTGGCGAGCAGCTTCCATGACATGTTGTGGTTGACCAAGTCTGTCCTGGGCACTGGAACGAGTAGTCCCATGGCTTGACAAAGTTGTTCGCCCACGGGCAGACTCAGTCTGCTCTTCTCTTAGGTCAGCCATTTTGGCCTTGCCCTTGTCCCGCCTAACTTGAGCGCTGTTCACCTCATGTTGTTCGCCCCTAACATTTTTAGCCCTCACAACTTCCAGAGACTTATCCCTAGGCCTTGCTTGGGAAGGTCTAGCTTGTTCCTGTTGTTTCTGGAGGGCTTGGAGAGCTGCTATGTTCTTAGCCAACTCGTTAGGGTTGTTCGCCAGAGCCTCCATTTCAGGCGGGAGGTTATGTGTTATGGCTGTATGCTGTGATCTGTTAGCGTGCTTAGGATCACGGTCTTGATGGTCTGCTGTCGAGGCCCGAGTAGGAGATGCTCTCCTTGACAGGTGTGATCCTTGTGTTTGCTTGGATTGAGGCATCCTAATGTTGGATTAGTTTCTTAATCTTTGAATCTTCAAATTGTTATTGAAGAACACCAAGAACACCAAGAACACTTTTGCTTGTATCTTCAAGAATTTCTTGAGGATTTCTTTGAATCTTCAAGTTTCAGACTCGAAGTTCTTGAGCAATCACACTGAATCGAAGGTTCGAACCCTCCTTCTAGCGCCAAATTGTTGATGAACGTATTTAATCGGATGGATTAATGGCTGTTTAAATCTGTGTTACGTCACCAATCAATACGTGTGATTGATTACCACCGTAATTGGTAAATCGAGGTGTGAATTTATCGAATTAGTAAATTCGGTAGTCGAAATTGAATTGATTTCGTATGTGTGGGCGTTTTAGGTGTATTTGTGTGTGTTTTGGAATTGTTTATGCATTTTAACTCTTTCTTTTTTTAACCTTTTTTTTCACAGATGGAGAACAACTATTTATAGAGACTAGCAAGCATGAGGTGTCCAAGACTCTTGGTCTCCCTAGCCTGCATGCTTGACATGTGTCCCTTTGATCTTATCTAAGCTGATTCTTAGCTACAAAGTCTTATTTGGTCTTATCTCGGACTCATTGTTGTTCGCCTAGGTCGGCTTGATTGATCTTGTTGATTCTCCAACTGAAAGTTGTTCGCCTCTTGAGGTTGTACTTTGGAAGTTGTTCGCCTTATGGCTTTGTTCAGCTTGGCTTTGGGATCTTTGTCCTTTGTTCACTTGTACACACTTCCTTGGCTGTTTGTTGTATCATAGTTTGACCAAGTTGTTCGTCATTGATGACTTCACAGTTGGCTCATTCTTGGTCTCGGGTCTTAATACCTGTTCGCCCATTAGTTGTTCGTCGGGGGAGTTGTTCGTAACTTTATACACCTCTCAGATTGGTAGATGCACCCCAACTTGATTTTCCTTGTTGATCACCCTTGATTTGAGGTTGGCTCTTCATAATCCTTGATGTAGCTTTAATCCTTGTTCGTCATTTATTAATAATTGTTCGCCTATCAACACTTACTCTTTCCTTACTTTGTATACGACAAAGTTCTAATTTATGTATTACTTGTAAATTAATTAACTCAAAGATATATCACAAACTTTCCAATATGATAAATATGTTAATATGTACTTAGTGGTTTGCCCAATAAAATATATTGATATGTTCATTATTATATATCTACTATAATTTTTTTTCGAAGTAATTAATTTAGATAATCGCTCTCCCTTCTACAAAAAATAAAATAAAAGCATGTATAGAGTAAAATTGATTCATACATAAATCACTTTGCAATAATTTTTAGTATAACCATAATACCCTTTAGTTATTTAATGTTCATATATATTTGGTGGTTTACCCAAAAGAATATATTGATATATTAATTGTCATATGGTCTAATATAATCTTTCTTTGAAGTAAATAATCTAGATAATATATCTTCTACAAAAAATTAAAAGAATGTATCGAGTGAAATTGTTTATACACAAACCACTTTGCAATATTTTTTAATATAACCACTAATACCCTAGTGTAATCATCTAATACCCTTTAGTTAAACAACTAATACTCTTTGTACCCTTCAACTAATACTCTTCAGTAAAAATAACTAATACCCTTCAGTAAAAATAACTAATACCCTTCAAAACTAATACTCTTCAATGAAAATAACTAATACATTTCAGTGAAAATAATTAATACTCTTTAGTGAAAACACTAATACACATCATTTTCATTCTAAACTTTGCCAAAAATTAAAGAGTGGTCTTATTCCTTTTTTTAGATTAATAAATATTTACTTTAATAACTACTACAAAAAATAAACTTCTACAAACTATATATCAAATTATTTTTTATACATTGATCATTCACAAAAATATTTAATAACTATTATTTTAAAATAATTGAAATGTCTTTTATACTACATAATAGAGAGATTTTTCATAATATATATTTCAAAACTATAGTCAACATATTTTTATATTATTTCTCAATATTTATCATATATATTTTGTAAATAAATATTTGTCTATATTTACAATAAAATATATTTCAAAGATATATATATATATATATATATATATATATATATATCAAAGATTTAAAAAGATTTGAAATAAATATTACTCAATTTAACAATAATTTTAGCGGGAAAATTCATTGGTTTCCAAATGTAGGTCGGTTAGTGTTATTATATATATATATATATATATATATATATATATATATATATATATATATATATATAGATAACGAATAAGACTCACTTTAAAAGAAGGATTATTAAACAAAAACATTCTACAAATCAAATCCTTTATATTGGCAAAGCAATTTTTGCATATGTGGCATCCCTCTTTTTAACCAATTCCATCATCATTTGCTCCATATTGGTTTTAGGTGTCCAACTTTCTTGGTCATTGATTCATTCCATCTTTTAATCTCGGCCGTAGATCTTTGCCATTTTTCCCTATAAATTTGTTCATTTGTCATCCATATTTTTTCATCCTCTTATATTTCTCCTTTTCTCTTTGTCTTGCGATTGAGTTTCTGTTTTGGCGATTTCGAATGATTAATCGATCGATCATGTCGCTGTGTATTTCCCTTTTTTTTCATTTTTCATATTCGTTTGTACCGTGTGATTGTTTGTCGTGCATCTATTGCCGTCGAAAATGAATGTAACGTAATGTATTTATCTTCAGATTCTAATGAAATATTCTTATTTAATTTAATTGATGTCCATGTATTTTAAATTTATGTGTTTCATGTTACTGAATCTTTGAGGACCAATTTCAATTAATCTTTGATGTCCATTGCCTTTAACGGGTGTTTGGCGTAACAACTATTTTTTCATAGTGTATCAACAATCAACTTGGATAAGAATCGGTAAAGCAATCCGTCGTAATTGTTTCATAATGTAATTTTTGTGTCGATCGTGCCACGTTCCGATGCTTCTGAATTTTGATCATCGTATCAATATATTGTTAAAAATGAATATTTTGATTTTGAGAATCAACTTTCGATGAATGTCAATCGGATTGTTCGTGGCGCCCCATCGTATTCGCGATAGTCATGTATACTCAACGCCAATGTATTGCATGTTCCATCCAAAATCTATCCCGTGCTTCTAGCCATTTTGACAAGTTAATGTTCGATCACTGGTTTGCGAAGTTGCTACGATCGTATCTTTGTGTGTTGGCACCAGTTTAATAAAAAAAATTATGTATTGTGTGTGTGTGCTATTCAATCAATTTTGTTGTCGTATCTAAGTCTATCACCGCAATCTTGGATAAAAAATTAATTGTGTTTAAATCTTCTAATTGGACTAAATATGCAATTAATTTTGTTTAAACCTCTTAATTGGACTAAATGTGTCGTATAAAGGTAATTGAAACATATGTCTGTGAATGAATGTGGTCGTTTCCATATTTTTCGAAATTTGTCCTCTATTTTTTTTTTCATCGGAGTAATCCATAATTGACTTGAACCTAACTTTACTAACTTTTACTAGAAGTTATCCCACAAGAGTATGAGATCATGGTAGTATTGGCAAGTATAGGGACCAAGTATTATCGAACCCAAGGGAAGGTATGTATGCGAATAGATTCCTGAAGATCTACGCGTCGTAGTTAATATGAGTGTATGTTTGGGGATTGAAAATTATTAAATCTAAACTATTCTACTCTACTAATGCAAAAGAAAGAAATGAGTTAATTATCTAAGGGTTTTGTCTCAAATATAAAAGGGTGATGCTCAGGATAGGAATCCTTACGTATACTAACGGAGCCGGTACATAATCAAAATAACCGTGATGTGCAAGAAATAACCTAAGTATAAGATTGTAAGATGAAAAGCTCAAGAATTTATTCCTAATACTTCGTCCTATCAATCAACTTCACTAATTCACTACACAAGTTAATGAATTGTGCTTAATTAACGAGACCCTAATTTAACTAAGGTGATGCGGTCGTCCTCCCTAGATAAACCGGTAGATGAATAAATCTCTTCTAAATCCTCTAGTTAAGTTTATTCGTTATTAAAGAGTGATAAGATCGTCCTCTCTCTAACAATTTTCGTACTTAATTCAAAGATAAATCTAGAATTTATTTTAAGCGTTCGTTAGTTATGAGAATTAAAACTAAACATCACAAGTGATCCAAATTATGTATCAACGTCCTACTTCTACGAGTTCATCCTACCCCAAGCATACAAGGGTTCTAGCCTAACATGGTGGTTTGAATAATCAAAGCAATCACAAGAACAATAAACATATGCATAATTGAATTAACTAATAAAATCAAGAACATAAACGAAAGAACAAATTAAAGTCTCCAAAGAAATCTATATAAATCTGAAAAACTAGGTTTAATCATCTCAAAGAGTAAAGAAATAAAGAATTAATCTAATACGTTCAAAAGAAGTACTAAAACTAAGAATTCGTAAATTAAAACCTCGATTACAACGTATAAAATTCTTCAAAACTTCTTCCCAAGCTTTCTTCTTGCTCAAAGTATGTAAAAATATGTGTTGGTATGTGGTTATCCTCCAAAACGAGTTTGGAATGAGTATATATAAGCGTTGGGGCGAATCGGGAACTCATGGGCCGAAAAAACGCATCCGGAGGCAAAAATAGGTTAGGGAGCAGGGCCGTTCGAGCTCAATAGGTCGAATGGTGCAAGGGGTCGAGCACTAGCGCTCGAGCTGCTCGAGTGGTTTTCGGCTGTTGTACACTTGTTCGTAAAATCTTCATATCTTCTCAACCAGGAGTCCGTTTTGGCCGATTTAAAGTCCTACGAACTCCTCTTTTCGCCCTCTATACATCTATGAAAACCAAAGAGACAAATTAATGAGTTTATAAAAATGATACTCAATTGACTCCAAACACTCATAAAAAACACTCAAAACATGGGCAAATCGGGCACCAAAACATAACAATTTCAACCCGCCTAATCAATAATCTAATTAATGTTCATTATTTTAATTTAATTAAATGTTGCAATTAATCATGTTTAAATTTAATTTAATTAAATGTGGCAATTAGTTATGTTACTTAATTTTATTAAATGTGGCAATTAATCCTATTTAAATCTCCTTATTGATTGGTGTAAATGTGCCTTGAAGATGTATTTAGGGAATTGGTGTAAATGTGCCTTGAATGAATGTGGTCATTTTTCTTATTTGAGGAATTGGGTCTCTAATTTTTTATTTAAGATTGTTTACATATTTGAGAAATTAAGTTAAACAATATAAACATCTATTTTGTTTCATAATAACGTTTAAAATAAGATTAATATGGGTGAATTATAAAATTGAGATTAAATAAAATTTGTCTCGTCCTAAATTATTATTTTGATTAATTTTATTAATTGTGCAATTAATTGTGTTTAACCCTCTTAATTTGACTAAATGTGTCATATAACTGTAGTTGAATTGTTTTAAAGTCTAATAATTATTAAGCATTTCTATTAATTGTGGTGTTAAATTCTATTTAATTTGAATGCTACATAAATCGGAGTTAATGAATTTTGCTATTTTCCGGCTTTTTATTATTTTGGTCCTACAATCTTGGTATTGGAAGATTCATTGGATTCATGAGTTGAGTGTGTATTTTTTGTTAATTGGTGTTTAATATTAGTGTATTCTACAAATAACATTAATGATCATGATAATAATTTATCCAATGGATATTTTTTTCTTCTTTGCATTTAATTAGAATGCTTCATAATTAGAAACTCATTGGATTATGCGAATATTGCTACTTTCTGTCGTTTTATTATTTTGGTCCTATAATCTTGATATTGGATGTTTCATTGGTTTCATGAGTTGAGTGTGTATGGTTGTTAATGAATTGGCAACACTATTGGTCCTAATATCGTGGGAAAATTTATTGCACAGTAGATTAATTTTGTATGATGCACATTAATTGTAGGTCATCATTTGTGCGCAGATTAATTTTGTATGTGTGTGGCATGGATGGCAGGGGCATGATGTTTGCTATGGCAAGAGTGTTATTATTATGGATGGTTTTGGTTTAGGTACATAAAAATAATCCCCTAAATAATTTCAACTAAATAATTACACCTTCACATGGTTAATCTCCATTAATAATTTACATATTGGACACTAATTTACAGTGAACTTTGCAATTATTTTTATATAATTACAATTGATCCTCAACCAATTATCGTGAAGATCAAACTTGTGCAAGTTTATATGTGGATACATGGCAGAAAAAATGCACCGAAAGTGGTGAACTATACATTAGTCAATTTCGGTGCAGTGTGTTGCTCATGCTCCTAATATAGAACAACAAATCTTGCTCCTAATATTGTATAAAAAAATTAGATGCACAAATTAAAGGGTAGGTCACCATGTATTAGGAAGAAAACAATCTTGGTGCGTGACATGAATGGCAGGAGCATGATGTTTGATATGGCCGAAGTGTTATTATATATTGGTGTCTCCTGATATTAAATTATTTTATAGTGATGAATGTTATCTTTATCCTTAATTTTGATGTCTACATAAAATAATCCCCTGTATAATTTTAACTAAACAATTACACTTTCCCAGGGTTAATGTCCATTAATAATTTGTGTCATGTATTCAATGTATTTAAGTCTTTATTGGGCATTCTTAATTTTTGGAATGTTAATTTCGATTCATTATTGGGCTTTGTATCGTGGTTATTTTTTAATTTATAATTGAGTAGATAAATTGATATTAGGGATTTAACTTTTCAATATTATGACTTTGGTCCTTCAATCTTGATAATTTAGTGTCTATTGATATTAATTCCTCCTTAAAGATAGCTGTTATTCTAAAGGTGTAATTATAATTTAATCTCTATTGATAATTAAGTGTCCCTTGAAAATAATTCGTAGATGGTCCTATTAACTTCTATTGTGGTTCAACAAATGTGTTACAATGTTTCCATGATAATTAATGCTAATCATTCGTTCGAGGTTTGCGAATAGTCCTACAAATTTACTCATTCCCCTTGGATCATTGATCAAATTTATTTATTCCTCTGTGGCCAAAAAATTCAATTCTCTTTTGATTAAAAGTGTTGGAAAGCCAAAAAAAATGGAACTAAATGTGACGTTTAAATGATTATTCATAAATGGAGTCATTTATATTGGACCAATGGTATTAAGAAATTAATGTCTCTTGGTAATTTAGTGTCCCTTAATAATAAATTCCCCTTAGTATTTGTTAGGTCCTAAAATAGTCTATATCTAAAAAGGTCCTGGAATGAGCTATGATCAACTAATTTGTGTAATTACTTATATTCATTACATGATTAATTTTTAAAAAAAAATATAGTGCATGGCATGAATGTGCCGTATAAAGGATTATTTTTAAATGGATTTATTTATATTAGTAAGATAATGATTTTAGTGCATGGCATGAATGGCAGGAGCATGATGGGTTCCTATATCTAAAATGGACCTGGAATAGGCTATGATCAACTAATTTGTGTAATTACTTCTATTCATTAATTGATTAATTTTTAAAAAATATAGTGCATGCCATGAATGTGACTTATAAAAAAATTCAATTCTCTTTTGATCAAGAGTCTTGGAAAATTATGGGACTAAATTGTGCCGTTTAAAGGATTTTTTTTAAATAGAATTATTTATATTGGACCAATGGTATAAATTAAGTTCTAATTGACTTTGTAAAAGGTATGTAACCATGTATTATGAAGACAACAGTTTTAGTCCATGGCATGGATGACAAGAGCATGATGGGTGCTATGACAAGGGTGTAATTATAATTTAATGTTTCTTGATAATTTAGTGTCCCTTAATATTATATTCCCTTGATAATGGATGCTATGACAAAGGTGTAATGATGATGGTGTCCTTAATATTAAATTCTATCTGAAATGTTTTTTTAAAAATTCAACAAATTTGGGTGACTATTGGGGGCGACAACATGAATATAATGATGATGGATTATCAGGTTACCAATACTTTTAAAAAACATGCGCCAAGTTTTTAAAGCGGAAGACTAAAATTCTTGAAAAATATTGTGTTAAAAATTCCTAAATTAGCTCTAAAATATTTTTAATGTACTAACGACGTATTGTATATTGGATAATTTGTGTTTTACCATGTAATTGGTCAACTTAAAATTCTTATAAAATAGTGCATTGAAAATTTTGAAATTAGTCCTAAAATATTTTTAAATAATAATTTCTCTCATTATAGAGATATGTATAATGGAGGAGATATCATTCATTTTGTATTGATGTAGCTTATAATTATAATAACAAATTAATGTGAGGTGATTATAATTAATGATAATGATGTAACCTTTTAACTATAGTTAATAATCATTGTAATAATTTATAATTGTTGTTAAAGTGATGTAATTATAATTAATGATGATGATGTAACTTTTTAATTATAATTATAATAATTTATAAATGTAATTAATATTATAATAATACATTAAAGAGAGGTAATTATAATTTATTATAATGATGTGACGTATAAATATAATTAAAAATATAGTATGAATTTAAACCCTATCAATGTCCAATTTCATTTTCATATTACATGTAACAATGACTCTTTAACGTATAATTATAATTAATTATATAAAAAATTTGTTATCCGAAATTAGTCCTAAAATGATCAATAATATAATAGCTTCTATTTTTGTGTTTTCCAATGATCCTATTATAAGAAAATTCTATTAACTTTTGTGTATTCCGAAATTGGTCCTAAAATTAGTCCGCATATTTTTTGCAAAATTATTATTCTTTTGATATCAATATTCATTCACATAATTCTTGGCGTTAACTCATGATGTTTAGTCCCATATTTTTTTCTTTTTTTTTTTCAAGTTTGGTACCATGCATTAATTTTTCCGATAAACCTTTATCATTATGTTTTTTTAAATGTTCCTAAAATATTTACAGTATTGACTACAAATTTCTCTTAAATATATACTGGAATTTCGTCCAAGATTGTTGTTTTTTAAATTGATGCCGGATACTGTTCTATTGAATTAGCGGTATCTTCGATATTGTGTGGAAGACTAAAATTGTTAACAAATATTGTGTTAAAATTTCCAAATAGCCCTAAATTATTCCTAAAATATTTGATATCCCTAAAATGTGTGCCAATTTTTGGAACTGGACCGAAATTGGTCCTATGGGATATTCTAAAAAACGTGCACCAAGTTTTTAAAGCGGGAGACTAAAATTCTTGAAAAATATTATGTCAAAAATTCCTAAATTAGTTCTAAAATATTTTTAATGTACTAACAACGTTTTGTATTTTGGATAATTTGTGTTTTACTATGTAATTGGTCAACTTAAAATTCTTAAAAAATATTGTGTTGAAAATTCCGAAACTAGCTATCCTAAAATATTTTTTATGTAATAAATTCTCTCATTATATAGATATGTATAATGTAGGAGATAACATTAATTTTGTATTGAGGTAATTATAATAATATAATAACTTCTATTAACTTTTTATATTTTTTGAAATTGGTCTTTTAATTATAATTACTAATTATTATAATAATTTTCAATTGTAATTGATATTATAATGATACATAAAAGAGTGGTAATTATAATTAATTATAATGATGTGACATATAATTATAACTAAAATCATAAACTTTTGTGTTATCCGAAATTAGTCCTAAAATGATCAATAATATAATAACTTCTATTAACTTTTGTATTTTCTGAATTTGGTCCTAATACAATAACATCTACAGATTTCTGGCAATTGTTTTCTATTTATTTTTTTAGCTAATGTCTCTTCGGTATTGTGTTAAAATTCTTTAAAAATATTGTGTTAAAAAATTCAAAATTAGTCCTAGATTATTAATAAAATATAGGATATTCCTAATATGTCCGCCGAGTTTTTAAATTAGTCTAGAATTAGTCCTATAGGATATTCCTAAAAATGTGCATCGAGTTTTTTAAGCGGAAGACTAAAATTCTTAAACAAGTTGTGTTAAAAATTCCGAATTTAGTCCTAAATTCTTTATAATATAGTAACTTCTCTCATTATGCTTTTGAAATATTCCTAAAATACATTTAGGATAATAATGCAACTTATGCATTCTTCTGGTATTTGACTATAACTATTTATGGGACCAAATTTGAAAAAATTACGGGACCTAAAATATCTTAAGAATGACTAATGTTGCATACTGTCTGTTCTCATGGGACCAAAATAAAAATTATAAGGGAAATTTTGTTATTTTAGGACACTACCTTATGATTGTTTGTAAAAATGGGACACTATCTTTGCGGCCTTGCAAAATTGAGAAAATATATTTACGAACATGCAAAAAAAAAAATTTATTTCTTATATGAGTAAATTTAGATATAAGTTATAAGATATGATTTATTGTATACAATTCAATTCGTACTTATGATATTATTAGCTATAGATTAGAAACATGATTAACCTCATCTTGGTATTACGTGTTTTAACATTAAAATATTAGTATTGAGTGTATGTTTTGGAATTAAATTATTTCATATATGAACAACTTATAATTATTTTTAGATACACTTTACTTTAACCAATTAATGTTCTTTAAATTAAAATTAATACTCTTCGTTACCATCAGCTAAATTGGCTATAACGGAAAAATTGATTATTTAGGACATTATTTTTATGATTGTTTGTTCAATTAGAATACTATTTTTACGAGCTTGCAGGATTGATATAATATATTTACGAACTTCCAAAATTAACTAGGACAATATATTTACAAACTTGCAAAAATAAGACTCTTTTTTTTGTTTTGTCCAATTTTATAAAATATGGGTCGAATAAAGTTTGATTATAATATGCTAAAGAATGTTAATACATTTGCTAAAAGTAAATAATTAATAATTAAATAACCAAATTAATAAAAATATATTTATATAATATTTTTAAAAATAAAATTTAATAATTTTTTATCGAAAGCCGCTAAATTCGCGGGGATTGTACTAGTCTAAATTATATTTCCAAAGGTTGAATAGTATGGTGTAAATCTTGTTAAAGCATCTACGACCCTCTTGACGTCCATCTCAAAAATCTTTCTATCACAACCATGTTCTTCGCCCATCTCATACCCTTTCCTCTGTCAACTGACGTTTGGCCAAATTTACCATAGTTTTTTTTTTTTTTTTTTTGAGACAAAAATTTACCATAGTTCGATCAACCACTAACTACCCAATATCATCCATCATTGCGAATAAATTCAGCAACTTTAAGTATTTTGACAATTTAATTCTTATTAAACCTTCAAAACACGATGTTATTTTCAAATAATTTACTATTGATGACTAATTTTTATTACTTCCTCCGTCCACAAATTTTTTATCCGTTTTTTTTTTTGGTCTGTCTATCAAATTTTTACTTATTTCTCTTTTGAAAATAAACTACACTCACAAACAAATAAATGGGCCTCACAATATCCACCACAATATTCTTATTTTATCCATTTTTTTAATAAAATATTAATTTTCATTAAAAATTGTACCCAACATTAACCGGGAAAAATTTTTGTGGACGGAGTGAGTAGTTTATTACTCCCTCCCTTCCAAATTAACTTATACAAAAAAATTGGACGTATAAAAAAATAGTAATGAGTAGGGTTTTGAGAGATAATTTTGTAAACTTTTATGTAAAAAGGATATGTTGGATTGTGTGTATGTATGAATTCAAAAGTAATGATATTTTGTATAAAATTGTGGATACTGTGACGGTAGAGTTTATGAAAGGGTTTTTTTTTATTCTAAGGTGTACAAATTATTTTGGGACGTTTGAATAAACAAAACAGTGTATAAGTTATTATGAAGGGTATGTATAGAGTGAAATTGGTTCATAAATGAAACACTGAAGGGTATTAGTTTTTTTTTTTTAATTATCAGTGAAAAGTTTTTATTATCAAAGAAATGGGTACAAGAGATGCCCAATGTTACAGTTACAATCAATTCACTGAAGGGTATTAGTTGTTTTCACTAAAAAATATTAGTTTTTTTTATTGAAGAGTTTTAATTTATTTTCAATAAACAATTAATATCATTCAATGTTTCATGTATGAACCATTTTCACTATATACTTTGTCTGTTATGGAACATGTGAATAGGAAAAGTGCGCAAATTATTTGAGTATTATTTTCTTACACTCATAAAAATTGCAAATAAATTCTTAGGCTTTCGAAATTTCTGTACATGATTTTATAAAAAAAAATTGTAATGTCATACACCGCGTATTTATTTCCCAAAACTTATTAGATAGAAGTAAGTTATCGAGAATAGATTGTGTGACACAGATAATAATATCACCATGTGTTGGTGATTGATATTCTCACTATTTATAAAATAGAGTTACAACGAAATTACTATAAGAGATCCTATATTCAACACAAAGTATAGAGTGAAAACAGTTCATACATGAATTATTGAATAATATTAGTTGTTTTCACTAAAGAATATTAGTTGTTTTCATTGGAGAGTATTAGTCGTATTCATTGAAGAGTCTTAATTCATTTTCAATAAACAACTAATATTTTTCAGTGAAAACAATTAATACTCTTCAATAAAAAATAATTAATATTCTTAGTGAAAATAACTAATATTCTTCAATAGTTCATATATGAACCAATTTCGCTACACACATACTCAATAATCAAAACTAATCCTCTAAAATATTTAGAAGAATATGATAATTATAGATCATATTAAATCTTATCCTCTCTATTAGGTTGTACTCTAGAATTGAAAAAAAAAAATATATATATATATATGCATTACAACTTTTTAGGAAAAATCAGTAATCAAATTATTAAAAAAAGAAGATGCAAATTATTTCAATTTAAAAAATTATTTTGTTGACAATTGTCTTGTATATAAAGCAAAAAGCAGCTCAAGTACAAGGCACATGAGATGGATGGCTATTTTCTTCATTCATTGGGAATTTGTTTTTAGGGTCATGATTAGGGTACTAACTTGGTCCTCCTAATATCTTACTCAACCTTCTCCATCATTTCACTGATTCGTTCTTTATTTAATTAATCAGCTGCTTAAAAAAACTGGTCTCAAACACATTGTATCTTAAAATTCTTCCTGCCACACCATGAAATTTGTCTAAAAAGAATATGGTGTGCACGTTGTCCTCTCGTATTTTGATAAGCTATAAGCTATTAAAACAGCCAACAACTTTTTTATTTAATGTGTCCAGGAGACTAAGACCCGTACATGGTAACCGTAATATACTGATTTTATTAATGTTACATAATAATTAAAATAAAATATATTTAATTCGGATGCGTATACATGAAGGGAGGGGGCATTGGAGAGTTTTTTTTTTTTTTTTAAAGTTTTAATAAATTCAAAATATTATTAAACAAAAAATATTCAAAATTGTCTTTACCGTTAATAATTATTTGATAATTTGTATTCCCTCGTCCCTTATTATTTGTCTCATTTTATCCATTCACACAAACCAATTTGCTTATTTATTAGGGTATCAAAAGATATTTACACCGTTATTTATTATTCATATGTGCTACAAAATGATGATTAGTTTTACAATTTATTAAGAGTATTGTTAGAAAAAAGTAAAGAAACAATGCGTTGATATTAATGAAGTGACAATAAAAAAGGTACGGACGGGGTATGTGTATTTTAAAATATAAGTAATTAAATTATTGTGCAATATGCCCCTAACTAAAAATATGAAGAATTAAAAGAAAAGAAAAATGAAGAACATTAATAACTAAGACAATCATGACACTAGAAATAAAGATGAGAATTAAAAAAATAGAGACAAGATATAGAATGAAAATGATTTATACATGAATCATTGAAAGATATTATTGTCTTTCACTAAAGGGTATTAGTTGCTTTTACTAAAGGGTGTTAGGTGTTTAATGAAAACAAACTAAGTCTCTTCTGTGAAAACAACTAATACTCTTCAATAAAAATAATTAATACTCCCTCCGTCCCAGTTTTATTTTCTCATTTGCCAAAAAGGTTCGTCCCAATTTTGTTTTCTTATCCCTAAAATGAAAACTACTTTATTCATTTAAATAATACTTTATTCACCATTCATCATTCACAATACTATTTTATTCATTTAAATACTATTTTATTCACCATTCATCATTCTCAATACTACTTTATTCATTTAAATACTAAAATTCAATTCTCGCATTAAACTTCGCGCACAGTTAAACGGGAAAACAAAACTAAACCAGAGGGAGTACTATTTAGTGAATATAATTAATACTCTTTAATTATTTATATATAAATCAATTTCACTGTATGCATGATCAATGATAAAAATAATAACAACCACTTAAGAGTAGTAAGATATGATCACGTGTTGGCCAGAGATGGGAGCTTCATCAAAATTTTGTTAGAGAAAAACCCCTTATTAGGTCTAAACTTCTAAACAAGGAAAAAAGGAACTCCTACGAGGGAGAAGCAAAGAAAAAAATATATAAGTTTACGAAAGTGCTCCCTAAATAGTAAAACTATTAATTTAGGATTAAAAATATTTTTCTATCGATTTAGAGTGTGAAAGATACAAAACTATTTCAAAACTTAAAAAATTGAAACTATTAATTTAGAACTCACTCATTTTAAGACTATATTTATCTTATTATAATTTCTAGTTATGCAATTATATTTTTATAAAACATATTTCAACAAAATACAAGATATATATATTTCACGTAATTTGAAAAGATAAGAAAAAAAAAAGTAAAATGAAAAAAATAATAATGTATATAAATAAATAAAAATATAAATTTTAATATGTCAAACATGATCTTAATATTTTTAAGTTCTAAATTGATTGTTTCTATCTGAGAAAAAATCATAAATGGTCCTGTAACTTTGTCAGAGTCCATAAATGGTCCCATAAGTTTTGATTTTATCAATTTTGATCCTTTTAGTATCGATTTCAGTCCTTTTCGCCGGAAAATTTAAAAGTTGACCGGAAAGTTGCCCTAATTTTTCATTTTGGTTACGTTGAGGGTCGTTGCTAGCTAATATCATTTGAATCGTCTCGCATCCAAGAAGAAAATTCCTCAATTAATTTCATGTTTCGATTACATCTATTGGAATTTAATCTATTCCAATTGCTAATTTTCAAACAATTTACGGTAACATTTGAGTCAAAACATATACTATTTTCTTCTTCTCGTTGAGCTTGTCATTTTGATACTTTTTTCGGTTCATTATGTTAGTTACAACAAATTTCCGATAACTTTTCCGGTGAAAATTTAAGTTTTCCGGCGAGAAGGACCAAAATTGATACTAAAAGGACTAAAATTGATAAAGTGAAGACTTACGGGACCATTTATGGACTTTGCCAAAGTTACGGGACCATTTGTGATTTTTTCCCGTTTCTATCTTTCAAACTCTGGAGTGATAGTTTTCCATCTTTCAGGGCTTGAATCAATAAAAAAAATCTTTTAAGCTTTAAATTGATAGTTTATCATCTTTCAAGTCTTGAATTGACCTTATTCCTAGGGGTGGAAATAGGTCAAGCCGAGCTAGGCTTCTCGTTGGACGGTCTGGGCCTAATATTTGATCTTTGGGCCTAAGCTTAGCCTGTTAACTGTCATAAGCTTTTTTCAGAGTCTTGGCCTGACCTTTTTAATAAATAGGTTTGGCCTGAAAGTCTTCTAGGGGTCTTTTTAATCATGTCTACAAAATTATATTCAATAATTATATTATTGTTAAATCATAAGAATTAACTCTTTAAATCTTAAAATGAAGAATAAAAGCAATTTACCAAAAGATTATCAAATAATAGCATAATAACAAATTTAAATAATATTTAATTTATATTTAGCAATATTCTTATATATATACATTAAATATTTAGTATATTATATATGTATTGTATTATTATATATATTATATAGTTAAATAGGCCGGCCTGTTGGGCTTAAAAGGCTTACAGAAAATCTCAAGTCTGACCTATTTAAATAAATAGGCTTTTAAAAAAGTTTAAGCCTTGCTCGTTTATTAAACTAGCCGAGCCGAGCTGGGCTTTAGGTAGGCCGAGCCATAGGCCCCTGTCGGGTAGCCTGACCTTTTCCCACCCCTAGTTATTCCCCCAAAAAAGATGAAATGTATAGAAAATTTGTGTTTCTCAATGCAGGAAATAGGGGTAAACCCTAGATCTACCGCCGCCACCTCCTCCTCCATTCCTTCTCCTCCCCACCGGATATTGGCGCCTCTCCCACTACTCTAAGGGTCTTGCCTTGCAGCCACCTCTCTAAATCCAAAAGACCCTAAATCTACCGTCGTCACCACTGCGCACAGAGTCACCGCCACATTGCCGGAGCGTCGGGGCGGCTCCGCCACCATCACCACCTTTTGGTACCAATAATCTATTTCTCTATTTTAAGAAAGATCTTCTCTTACAATTTGTTCTTTTAGATCAACGGGTCAATGTCCTCTAACGACGCCGTGGTTATGGTGTCCGTTTGGTAGATTGACCCGTTAGATCAGTCATTTATTTTATTTTTCATTTCGATTTTTTTTTTCAATTTTTTTTTCTTTTCTTCTGGTTGTTGGGATTCTCCTCTCCTCTAGGTCTCTAGTAGTGAGATCATCTACACCTTGTGTGGTTGTCTCCTTTTTTTGCGGGTGTCTATGTTTTGTCTCAATGTACTTTTTGTGGGGGATTGTGGTTTTCCTCTCAGATCTGGTCTGGGACTTTGTGAATGAGAAGAGAAAGTCAATTTGACATTTTTTAATTTTTATTTAATATAAAGACACACATTTAGTAGTGTATGTTCTAGCAACTAGCAACTATATTATTTCCTTTGAGATTTTGTTGGATTAATTGATATTAATTATGAAAACTTATACTTAATACTTTTAAAATAAATTAATTATATTTTAAATTAATTAAATATAAACATTTTTTACAAGGATCTGTGCAAATAATTTCATACATTAATTAATGGGAAAATATTATATAAAATTAATTTATGATAAACTTATCAGTAAAGTATATTAAAGTATCGAATATTTGACCAGGAATATCGATAATCTCACCATAAGTATCATTAATCTGGGTCGATGGTATTATATTGTAATAGTTGTAAAAAAATTGAACTCGGATTAATGATGTTCCTGGTGAGATTATCGATACTCCTGGTCAAATATTCGATATTTTAAAACAATTTCATGATAAGCTTATCATGAACAATTTTCATATAAAATTTATTCTTAATTAATTGTACTATATGTAGAGTACGCATATAGTGAAATTAGTTCATACATATTAGATGTTTTCACTAAAGACTTTTAGTTTGTTTTCACTGAACAACTAAAATTCTTTAGTGTAAACTAGTAATACTCTTCAATTAAAACAATTAATATTATTTAGAGAAATCAACTAATATCCTTCGATGATTCATATATGAACTATTTTCACTTTATACTTTGTACTATATGTATACTAGAAAGTCATTTTCTTGTAGCAAAAGGCGAAGCCCTCGCCCCCAAGGCCCCACCTCCTGGCCCGATTAGAAAGTCATTTTCTTCTTATAACCTTCGTTGCGCGCGTTACTTTTTCAATAAATAATATTGTTTAGATAATAATTTAATAATATTGTTAACTCGATATATTAATTGTCCCTAAGTCTTTAACTTGCCTAATTTTGTTGATGAGTGGCCCACGAGATTTGAGCTGTCAGATTTTTTATAATTTATACAATAAAAAAATTAAAAAAATAAAATTCAAAAGAGATCAATTCTTAAAAATACGGAAATAATCGCATGCCCACCACTGAACACAATATAATATATTCACCACGAATATGATAATGACATAGAAGCATATAAAATATATCAATTAAAACTATAGTAGATTCACTGCTTAAATATCATAATTATCACATTCGCGGTGGATATATTATATTGTGTACACAGGTGGACATGAGATCATTTTCGCTTAAAAATAATATTAATTGAATTCATGAATATAATCTCTCACTCCATAACACTTTATTATTATTATTTTAAAAGGTCTAACACTTCATTAGTCCATTTTTAATTATGAATTACGGGAGTGATATTGAGTCCATTGAACACGTTAAATGACACATCATCGTATATAATTTTATTATACGTACTATATTTTCAAACCTCTCCAAAATGATGTATTAACACCACCTTATTCTTAGGTAGATCTGATACTCCTCAAATTATTTCATTCAAAATTGTTGTAAATCCAGAAGATTTATTATTCCAAATATTGAAGATTTGATGTGGACATTACTAATGGACCAATAACCAATGGGCTTTATATTTTAGACTAGGGTTTTACTCTTATAAATATATCATTGTACTCAGAATTGTATATACTCTTACACAAGAATATTAGTGAAACTCCTGGCTTGGCTCGCCCCCAGACGTAGTCGTTTCCCGACGAACTGGGTGAACAAATCTCATCTTTTATTTTACGCACTTATTTACAACACGTTATCAGCACGAGACTCTGCCCGAGATTAAACGGTACACCCTAAATTTAATTTTCTATGAATTGTGTGAATTAATTCTCATATAGAATTAAGTAATCCATGAATTACATGTTTTTATGTGTACTCGTGCTATGGATTCGATTTATTATTATTCTTGCAATTAATTGAATCATGTTTGTATATTGAATTAAATTAATTTTGGATTGAGACCCGAAACGACGAGCAACGGCCGCCGCCCATCACTCGCCGAGAGGCCACACGCCGCAGCACACGGGCAACGGCCCAGCAGCTAGCGCGACGCCCGCACGGCGCTGCCCGTCGCCGCCAGAGTGACGCCCGCGCGGCGGTGCCCGTCGCCACCACCTCGCCGCCAGCGCGACGCCCGCGGGTCACCCCCGTGCACCGCCCGTCGCCTCCGTGTGAAGCCTCCCTGCGCCGCTCGCCGTCTCCGCGCGCCTCCGTGCACAGCATCGAGGCGGCGCACCCCTTCGAGCCACCCGTTTCGCGATCGGAGGAGGCTACCAGAAATTCGGCCCCAATCGCGCCTGTAGGACGCGATCGGGGGTGGGAGTCTCGCCCTGGGGACGCGATCACCCACGCCAGTCGCGCCTGCAAGATGCGACTAGCCCGATTTTCATTTTCTTTATTTTTCGGTTCTCTCCTTCCGCTACGTGTACCGTGCACGACCTTCGTGCACTCTTAGTCGCACGTAGCGCTTCCCCCCCCCCCCCCCCCCCGGAATTTTGTGAAACCCTAATCTAACTTCGGTTTCGTTTTAAGGTATCACAAAATTCTAATTAATTTATTTTAAAAATCCTGAAAATATTTCGTTAAATTTCATTAATATACATGAAATATTTAGCCTCATGAATATGCATGTTTATTAAGTCGTAAATTTTCCTTGAAATGATTTTCATGTGATTACCGTTCATAATAAATTATTTTGCATGTATCTATGATTTAATTATCTTACGTGCATTATTCCTCCCGCACATAGTTTATTTCTTATAGTCCGCATATTATGCCCGGGTAGGCGGCGCCCGGTACTTGTCGGACCGTATTTTATGCTTTTGGGTAGACGACGCCCAACTCTTGTCTCTATGTGCTCTAGAACAATCAAATAAATCCTTATTTCTCCGTTGTCAATAAACTGGTCACAACTCTTACCATGTTACTTTAAAATCGTAGTGAAAATGTATGCTATTACCATGAAAGAATTCGATGAGCTTGCTCTCACTGGTAATAACTACCTGACATGGGCGCTAGATGTCTAGCCTTAAATGAGTTGAGCGAAACAATTCTCGAAGGTTCGAAATCCACTAACGCCCTGAAGGCGAAAGCGTTGATTTTTCTCATGAATCACCTGAGTGAGGAATTCATTATTCAGATCCTCATTCAGGGACCCCGAAATATTATGGAACTCCCTGTAGGACCGTTTCCAATAACAAATGATATACTCCTCCTTATGGTACAATACGATTGGTTGAGACTCCGTTTACAAAGACCTTAAGTCTATAACAGAGTACAACTCTGCTTTGCAACGTATTGTAACCCTGTTGATGCTGAACACTCTGTCGACATTCTACGCTAGCAACCTTTTACTCCAGCAGCAGTATAGGGACAATCATATGATTAGTCGCAAACGTGGAAGGGGGAGAGGGAGTAAGATGATCTGGGCTAAAGGCCGAGGTCGTAGTACATCTGGTGGTCACAGAACCTCGACTTTCGCTCTTTAAAAACCTGGCAATCAAGAAAAGGTTGAGCAGTCCTGCTACAGATGCGGATGCAGAGGTCATTGGTCTCGCACGTGTCGCACTCCCAAGCACTTGGTTGAGGCTTATCAATAGCAGCAGAAGGACGACAAGGGGAAGGCCCCTAGAGTCAAATCTCACCATGTCAGCCTGCCTGAAGTAGACTTTGACCAAGACAATGTCGATCCTCTGGGTATCGAGCTCAAGAACTTTGGAAATGATGAGTGATTTGCGTATTTGATTGTTTTAGTACTTTATTTTTATTAAAATAATTTTATGGATCCTTTCTTTCGGATATTTTATTTTATGGATAATATTATGTTTTAGCTTCGATATGTTTACCTTAACGTTGTTCATTAAATTTACTTGGATATTGCTATACATGGCTAGTAAACATATCAGCTATTAGGTTTGGGCTATTTTCTCTGGCATGATAGATTGAGATTGTGATTTATGTTTAGTAGATAGCGCCACCACTCATGCAATCTTAAGAGATAGGAAGTATTTTCATAACTTGTTAAAACGTAAGGAGAGTATAACTACAATAGCAATGATAGTAGGTTGATAGTGGGGTCCAGAAGAGCTCACATTGTTCTCCCCGTGGGTACCGAACTCATAATGAATAATGCCTTATTGTTTCCACAATCTAAGTGTACCCTGCTCAGTTTTAGAGACATTGGGATAAATGAATATCACATTGAAACTGAAACTGAGAACAATAACGAATACCTTTTGATGACTATTACTCGAGGTAACCGTAAACAAGCTATAGAAAAACTTCATTCCTTCTCTTCCAGACTGTACTATTCATACATCCGGCCGTCTAATTCCCATCTAGCTATGAGTATGAAATTTCATGACCCAAATTTCTTTAAATTATGGCATCAGCGGTTAAGTCATCCAGGACAATCTATGATACGTAGGATTCTACCTAATTCAATTAGTCATAATATTTCGAATAATAGAATCCTTCATGTTGATGAATTTATTTGTGATGCATGTTCTAAGGGTAAGTTAATAGTGTGCCCGTCGTGCACTAAGGTTGGACTAGAGTCTCCAGTTCTCCTTGAACGAATTCAAGGAGACATTTGTGGAGTGATTCACCCAGCATCAGGACCATTTCGGTATTTCATGGTCCTTATTGATGCCTCCACTAGGTGGACATATGCCTGTTAGCTGTCTACCCGCAATCAAGCTCCTGCAGAGCTCATTGCGAAAAATATCGAGCTTCGAGCTCAGTCCCCAGTTTATCCAACCCATTCGCATGGATAATACTGTCGAGTTTACCTCGAGAGCTTTTACAAATTACTGTATGGCCCTGGGAATTAAAGTGGAGCATTCGGTCCCCTACGTCCATAATGGTCTTGTTGAGGCACTAATAAAACGTATCAAACTTATCACGAGACCATTACTTATGAACTCTAAACTACCCACTTCATATTGGGGGCATGCAGTCCTACATGCATCGCACTTAATACAAATCCGTCCAACTGCATATAATGATCATTCCCCCTCTACAATTAGTGCGTGGGAAAGAACCTAGCATTTCCCATCTGCGTATTTTCGGATGTGCGGTATATGTTCTGATAACAATACCAAAGCGAACCTCTATGGGCCCACAAAGGAAACTCGGTATTTACGTAGGATTTGACTCTCCATCTATCGTGAAATACCTCGAGCCTTTGTCTGGGGATCAATTAACGGCCCAGTTCGCTGATTGCACGTTCAATGAAGATTACTTCTCGACATTAGGGGGAGATCCGAATTCAAAATTGAATGAATGTCGGGAGCTTACGTGGAACGTAAGTAATCTTCAGTATCTAGATCCGCGCACTAATCAATCTGAACTAGAAGTTCAGAAGATCATTAATCTGCAAAATTTAGCAAACAATCTGCCAGACGTGTTCACTGACCATAGAGGTGTAACTAAATCGCATATACCTACAGTAAATGCTCCCCAAAGGGTTGAGGTCCCAAGCAAAACTAGTACTCATGCCCCCACACGCCAAAAGCGTAAAGGACCCTCAAGAGATAGTAATACACCTAAATGAAAGGCTAGCAAATCTGGTCAGTCGAATGTAAAATCTCTAGAAGAGATTCGTCTAGATAACTCAAAGTCTCTAGGAGACGAGGGTCCTAGTGATGAAGCACGTGCACAAAATATTCAATGCATTAGGACCGTGGAACGACCAGACCCAAATACAATGGGAAATAAGGAAGGTCTGGTTGACGTAAACGTCAAAGTCTCTATGAATTTCACAGATACGAGAGAAATATGTAATATAAATATTACTGTCGTCGACGACACATTTGCAGCGATATTTTCTCTTTCCATTAACCGGATCCAGAACCCAAAACTATCGTTGAGTGCCGGAAGCGCTCCAATTGGGTTAAATGGAAAGAGGCAAGTGAAGCAGAGCTCGCATCGCTTAACAAAAGACAAGTATTTAACTCTTTCGTTCGTACACCCACGCGCGCTATCCCTGTAGGATATAAATGGGTATTTGTACGAAAATTGTGGAGAGGTATAAAGCGAGGCTTGTAGCTCAAGGGTTTTCGCAGAGACCCGGGATTGATTTCGATCAAACCTATTCTCCCGTCATGGACTCAATAACGTTCCGCTACTTGATATCTTTGGCAGTTAAAATGAATCTCCAAATGAGATTAATGGACGTAGTAACTGCGTACTTATACGGATCACTTGATGCCGATATTTACATGAAAATCCCCGATGGATTTGATATTCCTCAGATGAGGGATGGTGAAAATCACAGTTTGTATAGCATAAAACTACAGAAGTCGTTGTACGGCCTGAAGCAATTGGGCCCCCGACTTAGTGAATTCCTTCAGAAGAAGGGATACACATTCGATAAAACTTTCCCATGCGTATTTACGAAAAAATCGCAAAATGGTTTTTGCATCATATCCATTTATGTTGATGATCTAAACATAATCAGAACATGCAAAGAGATTGAAGAAGCCATTTCAATCTTGAAAGCTGAATTCGAAATGAAAGTCTTGGGTAAAACCAAGTACTGCCTCGGCCTGCAGATCGAGCATCTCCCAGAAGGAATTCTTATACATCAGTCAACCTACGTGAAGAAGGTATTGGAGAGATTTCACATGGATAAATCTCATCCACTTAGCACCCCTATGGTTGTTCGATCCCTCGAAGTGGATAAGGACCCATTTAGACCAAAAGAAGATTCAGAAGGAATTCTGGGGCCAGAAGTTCCTTATCTTAGTGTTGTCGGAGCATTGCTCTATCTCGTAAATTGCACTCGGCCAGACATTGCATTTGCTGTCAATTTGCTTGCGAGACATAGAGCTTCTCCTACAAGGAGACATTGGAATGGTGTTAAGCATGTTCTACGGTACCTCCAAGGGTCTCAAGATCTTGGACTGTTTTACCGTAAGAACCAAGACGAAGCCTTAGTAGGTTATGCGGATGCTGGCTATTTATCTGATCCCCACAACGCCATATCCCAGACTGGTTACATTTTTCTCTGTGGTGGTACCGCGATCTCATGGAGATCGGTTAAACAAACCATGGTTATCACGTCTTTAAACCACTCAGAGATAATAGTTTTATTTAAAGCCGCACGAGAATGTGTTTGGTTAAGATCCTTGGTAAAACACATTGGTGACTCGTGTGGTATCACTAAAGGCGATACATCTCCCACTGTTATATTTGAAGACAGCGCAGCTTGCATCGCACAAATGAGTAATGGGTACCGTCAAGGGAAACCTGACGAAACATAATTCACCTAAGTTTTTCTACCCATACGAACTCCGGAAGAGTGACGTGATTACCATTCAAAGGGTGCAATCTAGTAACAATCTAACAGATCTGTTTACTAAGTCCTTACCTACGTCTACTTTTGAAAAGTACGTTCGTGGTATTGGGATGCAAAGACTCAAAGTGTTGTTGTCTTCAAGGGGGAGCGGTAACCCCAAAATGAATCTTGAAGATTTGATCAGAAGATCGATTACATTCCTCCCTAACTTATTATTTGGCTGATACCTAGCACGTGGAGTTTTTATAACAAGACATTTATGTTATGTCGTAATGTCCAAGAGGGAGTGTTGTAAATCTAGAAGATTTATTATTCCAAATCTAGAAGATTTGATGTGGACATTACTAATGGACCAATAACCCAATGGGCTTTATATTTTATACTAGGGGTATACTTGATTAGGCGTGAAATTTGTTATGTTTTGGTGCCCAATTTGCCCATGTTTTGAGTGTTTTTATGAGTGTTTGGAGTCAAATGAGTATCATTTTTATAAAATTATTAATTTGTCTCTTTGGATTTCATAGATGGATAGAGGGTGAAAAGAGGAGTTCGTAGGACTTTGAATCGGCCAAAACGGACTCCCGGTTGAGGAGATATGAAGATTTTACGAACAAGTGTACTGCTGCTGAAAAGTGCTCGAGCGAGAGCACTCGAGCACTAGCGCTCGACCGATTGCACCATTCGAGCTACATGCTCGAGCGCCCCTGCTCGAGCTACTCGAGCACTATCCTATTTTTACCTCCGGATGCATTTTTTCGGCCCATGAGTTCCCGATTCGGCCCGACGCTTATATATACTCATTCCAAACTCATTTTGGAGGATAACCACATACCAACACATATTTTTACATACTTTGAGCAAGGAGAAAGCTTGGGAAGGAGTTTTGAATAATTTTATACGTTGTAATCGAAGTTTTAATTTACGAATTCTTAGTTTTAGTATTTCCTTTGAACGTATTAGAATAATTCTTTCTTTCTTTACTCTTTGAGATGATTAAACCTAGTTTTTCAGATTTATATAGATTTCTTTGGAGACTTTAATTTGTTCTTTCGTTTATGTTCTTGATTTTATTAGTTAATTCAATTATGCATATGTTTATTGTTCTTGTGATTGCTTTGATTATTCAAACCATCATGTTAGGCTAGAACCCTTGTATGCTTGGGGTAGGATGAACTCGTAGAAGTAGGACGTTGGTACATAATTAGGATAACATGTGATGTTTAGTTTTAATTCTTTTAATTAATGAACGCTTAAAATAAATTCTGGATTTACCTTTGAATTTCGTACGAAAATTATTAGAGAGAGGACGATCTTATCACTCTTTAATAACTATTAGGCTTAACTAGAGGGTTTAGAAGGGGTTAATTCATCTACCGGTTTATCTAGGGAGGACGACCGCATCACCTTAGTTAAATTAGGGTCTCTTTAATTAAGCACAATCTATTAACTTGTTTAGTGGATTAGTGAAGTCGATTGATAGGATAAAGTATTAGGATTAATTCTTGAGCTTTTCATCTTACAATCTTATACTTAGGTTATTTCTTGCACATCACAGTTATTTTGATTATGTACCGGCTCCGTTAGTATACGTAGAGATTCCTATCCTGAGCATCACCCTTATATTTGAGACAAAACCCTTAGATAATTAACTCATTTCTTTCTTTTGCATTAGTAGAGTAGAACAGTTTAGATTTAATAATTTTCAATCCCCAAACATACACTCATATTAACTACGACGCGTAGATCTTCAGGGATCTATTCGCATACATACCTTCCCTTGGGTTCGATAATACTTGGTCCCTATACTTGCCAATACTACTGTGATCCCATACTCTTGTGGGGTAACTTTTAGTAAAAGCTAGTAAAGTTCGGTTCAAGTCAATGGCGCTGTTGTCGGGGATGGCGATGTATGTTCATTGAGTAGGACTTGGAGATAGTTTAGTAGTTAGTAGTGAGTGTTTTTATTTTGAGTTTAATATTTCTCTATTGTAGTCTGGTGCGTTTGATCTTTCTTGTTGAGTACTCAGGTATATGAAACACGCTCAAAGGGAGAAACGAGCGAGGATAGAACAAAGTTAGACCCTGAGACTATAGTCAGAAGGAATAGAGCCTTTCAGAGAAGGATGAATACCGCCGGAGGTGATGATATAAATTTGGATTTAGGCGGGGATTTGGGTCTTGAGACAGAAGGGCTTAATCAGAATGTGAAGAGGGTTGAGGGAACTGAGGGAGTCAATAGTCCAAAGTTGGCACCCCAAGGGAAAGGCATAAATCAAATCCCTCTTAACCAAAATAACCACGCCCCAAACCAAAACCAAAACAACCCTTTTAATAATCCTGTCTACCAACAAAACAACCACCCTTATCACCCGTACCCATACCCACCATATCCATATCCACCATACCCATACCCTCCACCTCCTGTTTACAACCCACCACCAGTCTATCACCCACCACCAGGCCAACAAGTACCCATACCACCGGCTAATCCTCAGCACGTTCCTCAGAACGCCGATCGGAACATGGCTATTCGAGGAAGGTTCGCAGCACAACCGCAACGGTATTATGATGGAGTGGCATTGCCTCCTGTAGAGGCAAACAACTTCTCAATTTCCCCTGGAATTCTAAAGCTGCTTACCGAGAATCAATTCAAGGGAGAGGTTGGGAAGGAGAATCCCCATACTCATCTGAGGAGTTTTCTTATGATAGCATCCACGTTCAATTATAACGGTATGTCTGAAGATGCCAAGAGGCTCAGGCTGTTCCCATTCTCTTTAACGGGAATAGCAAATGAGTGGTACGATAACACACTCCCAGGGGGAGGTGTAACCACATGGGCCGAGCTCGAGCGTCTGTTCCTCGAGCGATTCTACCCTCCATCTAGAACCATTAAAGCAAGGATAGAGATTTCTTCTTTCTGCCAGAAGCCAGGTGAGGACTTACGTCAGGCGTGGGAGAGATACTCGAACATGTTGATTGAGTGCCCGCAACACGGGTACAATGAGGGAGATATCATGGCATTCTTCTATAGTGGAGCCAGCAAGGCTGGTCAAGCCCATCTCGATGCATGTACTAGTGGAGCATTTCTGAACCAAGGTATAGCGAGGTGTAGAGAAATCGTTGACAATATTGTCACGAATGTCGGGGCATAGAACGAGGACCGAGAATTTCAGAGAGCTTGTAAGTTGGAGGAGAATGGGGGAACAAGAAAACTGTTGATGGCTATGATGGAGAAAATTAGTAACCTTGAGATGGGGCAAAATTTGGTTGGAGGGAATGTAGCAGTGAGCGAGAAAGTGGACCCACCCACGAGTCAGCAAGAAGAGGCCAACTATATGGGAAGACCTAACTATCCACAAGGCGGGTATCCACAAGGTGAAAATCAGTTTGGAAGGCCTTGTTATGGCCAACCATTTGTACCTCCAGGTCCACAGCCGTCTCAAAATCAATGGAGGAACACACAAGGGTATCAAGGAGGCCTGCAGCCTCCTCAGAACACATGGAGAAAGAAAGAGAATTTTTCATGTGCTAATCCGAAGGCCAGAATTACAGTTCCTCCAGGTGTTGATCCAGGTTCAAAACCTCCAGGTGGAGAAGGCGGTTCCTCGACTGAGGAAATATTGAGAGATATCCTTCAGAAGGTGGAGGAAGGAAGCAAGAGATTGTCCTCTTTGGAGTATGATGTTAAAGAGTTGCATAAGAAAGGTGATCAGCGAGATCAAGAACTCCAGAAGAGAGATGTAGAGTTGAATCGAATTCAGCACGAGAACAATAGACGGTTCACTTCTGTGGAGTATCAAATTAGCTAGATCGCAAAATCATTGTGTAGAGAGCCGGGTAAATATCCTTCCATGCCGGAGGGGAACCCGAAAGAGCATTGCAAGGCGATCCAGCTTAGAAGTAGGACCAACTATGAGGGTCCTCAGATGCCTGCTGATTCTGAGACACCCCAAGGAGAGATTGAGATGGAGGGACGAGAACATAAGAAAGATGGAGGTGAAACAGTTGAGAAAGGGGTTCAGGGTGAAGGCATTCAGAAGAGTGAAGATGAGGATGAGTCCCATGAGAGCAAAGAGCCTGAAGAGGAAGGCATTGAGAAGAGTGAGAGAGTTCCTAAGTGGAAGAAGGCAAAGGAAGCAAGGGAGAAAGTGAAAGAGACCGAGCGTGATGAATGGGGGGTACCCAAATCGGTGATACCCGTTCCATATCCACAGCGCTTCATGAAAAAGAAGCTTGATGAGAAATTCGCTAAATTCCTTGAGGTTTTTAAGAAATTGCATATTAACATTCCTTTTTATTATGCTTTGGAACAGATGCCGAATTATGCCAAGTTCCTGAAGGATTTGATACCGAAGAGACGGCGAGTAGATGAGCCCAAGTTGGTGCAGCTGAACCATGAGGTGAGTGCATTAGTGCACAAGGCGCTTCCCCCGAAGTTGAAAGATCCCGGGAGTTTCACGATCTTATGTGATATCGGGAATGGAGTTAAGAAGGGAGCATTATGCGACCTTGGAGCGAGCATTAATCTGATGTCATTGACGCTATTCAAGAAGTTGGAAGGTGGAGAACTTCAGCCGATAATGATGACGCTTCAACTTGCCGACCGGTCTATTACTCGACCTCAAGGTGTGGTTGAAGACGTCCTTGTTAAAGTTGGAGATCATATTTTTCCAGCCGATTTTGTAGTGCTTGACATGGAGGAAGATGAGCACGTTCCATTGATCTTGGGAAGACTGTTCTTAGCAACGGTCGGGATGGTGCTAGATGTGGCAAATGGGAAGATCACGTTGAAAGTTGATGATCAAGAGATAAAGATTTCCCTATATGAGGCTATGAAGTACCCGAAGGAGGATGAAAGTTGTTATTGCATGGATGCAATTGATCCTCGTGTTGAAGACACACCTCATATCCCTAATCTTTCGTTTAGTCATGATTTTGATGATCCTTCACTTGATGATTTAACCCATGAGCAGTATGATCTTGATTATTTTGATAGGGATCGTCACCTTAGAGGATGCTAGAACTGTTGGAGTTATACGTGAAAGTATGCTTTTACTTTGTATAACTCGTGTATCAAACACTCGTTTTATGAGAATAATTATTTTATCCCATTTGCTTTAGTTATGATTGAATGTTGAATTTCTATTGCAAACCGTTCAATATATGGTACTAGTTACTTTGTAGCTAATGTGGTGATACCCGATCACGGAAGACAACATTAACAGTTTACTTGTAGCTAAACGTACATTTTCACGACCTAGGTGAAATTGAACAATCCGCCGTGAAAGGTCGATGTGTAAGGCTCAGATTGGTCTGTCTTGACTAAGAGATTGCACTAGCACATTTAGTATGTGTTGAAGAGGACCTACAGCGAGGATAAATTCTTCTGTTCTAAAATGTGAAGAATTAGACCTCAGTGGTTGTTGATTTCTTAATCTCCGTCACTTAAATAGGACCGTGTGTGCTTAATGGTTACTGCTTTGATTCATATTGGGTGGGAATCATTGTGACTTCGAACTTTGTGTCTTGGGCAGTAATATTAATCATACGACGGTTGCTAAGATTTAATACGGAGAAACACGTGCGAGTACGGCTAGTGTGATTAGTCCCCTTGGTGGGCTCAGAAGTTTTATCGTACCAAATCTTGCAAGTGAAGAATCAGTTTCTTCGGTACGGATAATAATGTTGAGCTGTCTTTACTCCAAGGTGAAATATATTAATTAATTTAGAGCTATTCAGAAGCTTAATTAATTAATGGACTTGATAATCTTAAACGCAGGAAATAATAATCGGGAGCCCATATTATCGTAATATGGATTAAGATGGATAGTGCAATATTAATTTATTAGTGGTAATAATTAATATTAATGGATTGAATTATATTGGGACTCAATATTGAAATTCAGAAGTCCATTAGGAGGTCCAATCTTAATTCTCCTTAAAGGCCCCTCAAGTAACCCATTAAGTAGCCCAATAATGATAAGGTGATTAAAATAAAAAGATAATATTATGCTGATTTTTCTAAGTGTTTTTCGAAAATTGCATATCTTGGAGAGAAAAGATTTTGTTGATTTTCTTGGAAAGATATTATGGAAGATAAGTATTCTTGGAATACAAGATTATCTCATGATTCAAGAAGATCCAAATCTTGGATTCTCTTCATATTATTTTCGAAAACTTCAAGTAAATTAGGAGTGTGAGATTTTTGTGGAATATTTTATTTTGGAGAAAAGAATATATGAGATATATTCAAGATTTCTTAGAGTCTAAGAAAAGATTTTCTCCAAGGCCCATATTCCCTCTAATTTTCGGCCATCACTACCTATAAATAGGGGATGATTATTTCATCCCCAAGTACATAATTCCATGTGTTGGAAAAATCAAAAGCATATATATTTTTCTTTTTCCTTAGTTATTTAAATTGTTCGAAAGCATCTCCCACCGGTGTTCGAATAAGGCGAAAGGGAATACTTGAGAAGGCTTTTGGGTTGGTAAAGCGCGTACGTGTTAGTCCCGTTTTATTTAAAGGCCAAGTTCTACGAGAGGTACGTTAATCACATATTATCTTGTTTATTCCACCATAAATTATATGTGAATTAATTCAACATGCATGATGTTAAATTGGTTGTTGGAATTATTATTTGAATTAATTAGGATTAATTCATGCTAGTAATAATTGTATTTAAATTCGTATTTAAATTTCATTCCGAATAGATTCCGGGCACCCCTATTTTTCCCAACAACTGGTATCAGAGCCACGGTTTCGGGCTCTGATCTTTAAATTGAAATTTAAATTGTTAAACATTAAATTGAAATTGGATAGTAGAATTGCTAGATCTTTTTTGCAGGTATCCAATTGTCATGGTTTTAATGTTGTTATTTTTTTCATGCGTGTGAATTAATTATTTTTAATTCGATTCGTTCGAATTCGTTTTTCTCGTGAGAAAATCCACGAGTAGATTAGTTGTTTTTATTTTGATTCGATCATTGATTCATTGTAATAGACTAGTCTAGATCTAGTATTTATTTTTTTGTAAAATAAATTGTAACCGGATCGTGACGAAGAACGAAGAATTAAAGACGGTGTACCCGGACGACGCATGCGTGCGCGGCGCATGCATGGACGTAAAATCGTGCATGGGGTGAAGAAAACGAGAACGAACGTCGAAACCCGGTGCACGGGGTGCACAGAGCACGACCCGCGCGCGACGGGAGGCCGGCAGCGCGCAAGCGCGAGCGCGCGCCTCGGGCGCGGCCTGCAGCGCCTCGGCTGCTTGGCCGAGAGGCGCGCGGGCCCACTCCGTGGGCCGACGCGCGCCGTATCTCGGGCCGTGGAATTTTTTCGGTTCCGTTTTTTTCGTATGATTTTAAACATCGTTCTGAACCCCAAACGATGCTGTTTTTGATGAAGTGTTGCTGTTCGAGTGGGAGCGTGTCGAGACGAACGACGAAAAGCAACAAGGACGATTTTTCGCATTAAGACGTGAAGAAATTAAACCGTGACAATTGGATTTGAGTGCTCCAATGTGTTTAATTTTGTTTTGATGGATGTTTTATTTCGTGCACTTATTATTATTTGTTAATATGTGTTTGCATGAATGTTATTGTCCAAGAAAAACCTTACTTTCGAAAATTACTAAGTATGTTTATTTAATCGCAATTTTATTCCGGATATTAAAATTGGATTAATTTGGCCTCCATAATTTATTTATTTGTGAAGTTCTTTTGGAATACATTTCCCCCTCGGATCGGCCAAAAGAACGGATTTCACATGAATAAATTTCGAAAGGATGATTGTGAATTATTACTAGTGGCGGTATTGACCCTCACCACGAGTGGCTTGCTCAAAGTGAAATAATAATCCTGTATTTAATTATGGTTATTACTTAGGCATAGGAAATTGATATTAACTTACTCCCCTCGGAGTCCCTGTCAATTTCTATGTGGTCAAAATGGGAGCCAACTATTAATTTTGAATTAAGGATTTGTAACTTTTAAGTTTGTGATCCGCTTGAATGTATTTAAATGTATAGACCACCCCTCGTGGCGCATTTAAATTATTTCGAGATGTTAGCTGATGCATGATTATATTATTTTAAGGTTTCAATATAATTGATGTGATCGAATTATATGATAATTTCGTATTTTTCTAGATATTGATATGAATGTATGTTTTATTCTCAGTTCATCATGTCGCAATCTTTTAATCCACTGTTTAGTATACTTAAAGATAACAAACTTGTTGGTGAGAACTATGTTGATTGGAAACGTAATATGAACATGGTCCTTCCTGCGCAAGAACACTATTGGATATTTAGCGTTGACGTACTCAAGAAACCTAATGATAAGTCAAGTAATGGGGAAAGGGCGATATTCGATGATTGGAAGCATTCCAATGAGCACATGAAGCACATCATCTTGACATTTATGTCTGAAGATTTGAAGCGCATTCATGAAGGCATTGAAGCGGCTGTTGATATCATGAATAGCCTTGAAGAGATGTTTCAACATCAGAACCCCATGGCGAATTTGTTCATCATTCGTGAGAAACTCACGAAGGAAATGGTGAAGGGAACACCTGTAAGGGATCATGTTCTCAATTTTAGGCGTGAGTTTGAGAAACTCGAGTTTCTTGGTGCCGGACAAAGTGAAGAAAGTCAAATCGATTCCATACTCCTAAAGCTATCGAGTAGTTTTGATGGGTTCTTTTGGGAATATGTGTTATCTGAACACAAGTTCACTTTAGATACCCTGCTCAAAGCTCTGATAACGGTAGAGTCATACTTAGGGAGTAGGGACGAGGCTTTGGTGATCAAGAGCTTTTTCTCGAAATCTAGGCCAATGGAGGGTAAGATTGAGAAGAAGGTGGTTGATCGGAACCAAACCAGTAGACTCACTTTTGGTGGCAAAGAAAGAACATTCAAGCCGTAAGGCGTGAAGATATCCGGTAAGAGTAAGTGCTTCAATTGCGGGGAGAGAGGACATTGGAGGTCTACCTGTTCTAAGCCTAAGAAGGCGGTAAAGAAAGGTAAGTCTCATGCTTTAGTCGTTGAAACATATGTTGTGACGTATGCTGCCCACGTTTGGGTAGTGGATACCGGGGCAACTGATCATATTTGTTTCACTCTTCAGGGGTTCCAGCTAACCCGGCGACTTAGCAAGAATGAGATCACAATCACTTTGAGCGATGCTACGAAAGTGGCGGCCGAAGCAGTGGGAGTCGTGCACCTATCTTTTGAAGATAGAGTTTTAATTTTAAGAGATGTTTTATACGTTCCGAACTTTAGGAAGAATTTAATTTCAGTTTCTAAGTTGTTTTTTGATGGATATTCAGTTACTTTTAATAAAGTTGTTACTGTTTCTTTTAAGAATGGTGTTATCTATCATGGAACGTTGGTAAACAATCTCTATACGATTAAGTGTGCACGCCACTCAAATAATGAATCTAATAACACATCGATTATTTCGAGTAATAAAAGGAAGCATTCTTCGGACATGAACGAAACACTTTTATGGCATCTTAGATTAGGTCATATTAATCTAATGCGGATACAAAGGTTGGTGAAAAATGAATCCTTGGAGTCACTTCAAGTTGAGTCATTTCCAACTTGTGAATCCTGTTTAGAGGGTAAAATGACCTAGAGGGCATTTGGAGCCAAGGGGAATAGAGCCACCAAAGTGTTAGAACTCGTTCATACCGATATGTGTGGTTTAATGACGATCATAGCAAGAAGGGGTATGAGTAATTTGATGATTACTCGAGAAATGGATACATCTACCTTATGATGCATAGGGAAAGAAGTATCAAGTTTCTACGATTTGATCGTGGAGGCGAATACCTTAGCGATGAATTCTTGAACGACCTATCGGACGAAGGGATTGTATCCCTGTTGACCGCACCGGGAACCCCTCAATAGAACGGTATGGCGGAACGAGGGAAGCAGACTCTTTTAGAAATAGTCAGATCCATGATGAGTTATTCGGATTTACCCAAATCGTTTTGGGTAACGCCTTGGAAACGGCGGCTTACATTCTAAACTTGGTGCCATCCAAATCGGTTCCTAAAACCCTAATGGAATTGTGGATCGGGCGCGAGCCCAGTCTAAGACACTTACGGATTTGGGGTTGTCAAGCATACGTGCTAGACAAGGAAGCCGGTAAGTTGGATCCACGTTCGGAATTAAGGCTGTTTATAGGATACCCTGCAGGAACGAAAGGGTGTATGTTCTATAGTCCCAAGGATCAAAAGACCGTGATTAGTTCGCACTTTAAATTCTTGGAGGAAGACTATATGAACAAAAAAAAAGCCCAGAAGTGAGATTACCTTAGACGAGTTAAGAGGGCAAACTCCTATACTAATTATACAAGATGATGTACCACACGTCACACCTTCACAACTGGAACCCCGTCGTAGTGGGAGGATTGCAAGGCAACCCAAGAGATTCATGGGAATTGGAGAATCTTCGGATTTGATTCCCGGCGATGAATCAGACCCATGGACGTACGATGAGGCAATCCAAGATAAAGATGCGGAGGCGTGGCAAACCACAATGGAAACCGAGATGGGTTCGATGGATCATAATCAAGTGTGGGAGTTGGTCGATCCACCCAATGGGGTAGAACCCATTGGATGTAAGTGGGTGTACAAGAGGAAAAGAGGACCGGACGGAAGGGTAGAGACCTTCAAAGCAAGGCTTGTGGCCTGTGGCCTGTAGATATGCTTAAGTCCATCCGTACTCACTTGTCGATCGCTGCGCACTTAGATTACGAGATCTGGCAAATGGATGTCAAGACAGCTTTCCTTAATGAAAGTCTTGACGGGATCTATATGCAACAACCCAAAGGTTTCATTGAAAAAGGCCAAGAGCACCTCGTATGCAAGCTTAAGAGATCCATTTATGGACTTAAGCAAGCATCGCGTACTTGGAACCCGTGTTTTGATCAAGTTATTAAGTCTTATGGGTTTGTGATCAAAATAAGTTCGAAAGTTGTGTGTATAAAAGGTGTGACGGAACTGCGGTGGTATTCTTAGTATTATACGTAGACGATATTCTGCTCATTGGAAACAATGTAAAGGTATTGTCAGACGTAAGGGTATGACTGTCAAAACAATTTGATATGAAGGACTTAGGGGAAGCCGGTCACATCCTTGGGATCAAGATCACTCGCGATCGCAAGAAGAGGATGTTGGGCTTATCGCAAGTTTCATACAAAGACATTGTTTTGAAGCGTTTCAGCATGCAAGATTCCAAGAAAGGTTTTGTACCTTTTAGACACGGAATCCATCTATCGAAAGAAATGAGCCCTAATACGCAAGCGGAGATAGATGACATGAAAGGTGTTCCGTACGCTTCAGCCGTAGGAAGCCTTATGCATGCAATGCTGTGTACGAGACCGGATATCTGCTTTGCCGTGGGCATGGTGTCAAGATATCAAAGTAATCCCGGGAAAGACCATTGGACTGCCGTAAAGTGCATCTTGAGGTATCTGAAAAGAACTCGTGAGCGGATGCTGATTTACCAGTCAGATAGTCTAGTTCCCGTAGGATACACAGACTCGGATTTCCAATCAGACATAGACTCAAGAAAGTCAACCTCGGGTAGTGTGTTTTGCATGGGAGGAGGAGCCATTTCATGGAGAAGCGTTAAGCAGAAATGCATCGTCGATTTGACCATGGAAGCCGAGTATGTAGCTGTTTGTGAAGCAGCAAAAGAGGCAGTTTGGCTCAAGAACTTCTTAGTGGACTTGGACGTTGTTCCGAATTTGCCCGACAAGATAACTGTCTTTTGTGACAATGTCAGAGCAGTTGCAAATTCAAAGGAACCGAGAGCCCACAAGGCCAGCAAACACATAGAAAGAAAATACCATCTTATACGAGAAATCGTTAAGAGAGGAGATATAGAGGTGGCAAAGATAGCGTCGGGTGACAACCTAGCGGATCCATTCACAAAGGGTCTGCCTCAGAGTACATTCGAGAGACATGTGGATGGAATGGGAGTCAAGACACCAATCTGCTTTAAGTATAAGTGGGAGGAATTATTAGGTTAGTGTAGGTTGACATGAGATGTCACGTAGAGCTACTACACTAAGACATGTGTGATGTATACTAAAAGCAGACTTTAAGTATAAGTGGGAGATTGTTGGAGTTATACGTGAAAGTATGCTTTTACTTTGTATAACTCGTGTATCAAACACTCGTTTTGTGTGTGCTCTTGCTTCTTGATTGTGTCTAGTTTGATATGCCGAATGTGATCTTAGGCCATCTTTGTTTTGAATGAGTCACTTAGCCAAATTTTTTCTTACCATTGATATTTGTCCCTTGTTAGCCCTGTTGAGCCTTAAGCCTATTTCATTTGCTAGCACTTTTTAACACTTATTCAAGTTCCTAAACCTTTTTGTCCCAATTTGAGTGAAGAATAGGAAAAGTGTGAATGAGAAGGGATTGAGTTGAGTTGAGAAAAAGAATTATGATGGTTGAGTGGTGATAAAAGAAGGGTGTGATGAGATATGAGTTGAGGGAAAGAACAAAAAGTTGAGAATGAGCAAAAGAAAAAATGAGCTCATGTGTTTGTGAAAAAAATAGAAAAAAAAAAGTGATTGACAAAAGTGAAAAGAGTGAGAAGGAAGAAAAATTGAAGTGTTGAGAGTAAAGGAATTGATGTGCATTATGTGAAGATGTTAAAGAAGTATGTTCCTTGTACCGAAGTACCAAAGTTTGATTTTCTATTCTCCATTTACTTGAGTCACTTACCCCATATAGTTACCCCACCCGTCCAAAGAGCCTACATTACAACCTTGAGAAAGTTCTTTTTGATTCGGCAATGATTTTTAGAGTAAGGTCGAAGTTGAGAGTGTATACAAGCCTATGGCTGCTGATATGTGTGATTGATTGATTGAGTGAGTCCCTTATCATTGATATACACTTGTGAGGGAGTGAAACACATCGTTGAGTGCACATCCATGTCTGATCTTAGTGTTTGTTGCAATTGTTGCATGAGTATGATAAAGGGAGTGAAAGTTTGAATACGTGTGAACGATCTTTGAAACTCGAGTCCATTTACTTGCATGGTTTGATTCTTTGACTCATTCCTAACAATTTCACTTGACTTATTATGTCATTGCTTGAGGACAAGCAATATGGTAAGTATGGGGGGTTGATTAGGCGTGAAATTGTTATGTTTTGGTGCCCGATTTGCCCATATTTTGAGTGTTTTTTATGAGTGTTTGGAGTCAAATGAGTATCATTTTTATAAAATTATTAATTTGTCTCTTTGGATTTCATAGATGGATAGAGGGTGAAAAGAGGAGTTCGTAGGACTTTGAATCGGCCAAAACGGACTCCCGGTTGAGGAGATATAAAGATTTTACGAACAAGTGTACTGCTGCTGAAAAGTGCTCGAGCGAGAGCACTCGAGCGCCAGCGCTCGACCGGTTGCACCATTCGAGCTACATGCTGGAGCGCCCCTGCTCGAGCTGCTCGAGCACTATCCTATTTTTACCTCCGGATGCATTTTTTCAGCCCATGAGTTCCCGATTCAGCCCGACGCTTATATATACTCATTCCAAACTCGTTTTGGAGGATAACCACATACCAACACATATTTTTACATACTTTGAGCAAGGAGAAAGCTTGAGAAGGAGTTTTGAAGAATTTTATACGTTGTAATCGAGGTTTTAATTTACGAATTCTTAGTTTTAGTATTTCCTTTGAACGTATTAGATTAATTCTTTCTTTCTTTACTCTTTGAGATGATTAAACCTAGTTTTTCAGATTTATATAGATTTCTTTGGAGACTTTAATTTGTCCTTTCGTTTATGTTCTTGATTTTATTAGTTAATTCAATTATGCATATGTTTATTGTTCTTGTGATTGCTTTGATTATTCAAACCACCATGTTAGGCTAGAACCCTTGTATGCTTGGGGTAGGATGAACTCGTAGAAGTAGGGCGTTGATACATAATTAGGATAACATGTGATGTTTAGTTTTAATTCTTTTAATTAATGAACGCTTAAAATAAATTCCGGATTTACCTTTAAATTTCGTACGAAAATTGTTAGAGAGAGGACGATCTTATCACTCTTTAATAACTATTAGGCTTAACTAGAGGGTTTAGAAGGGGTTAATTCATCTACCGGTTTATCTAGGGAGGACGACCGCATCACCTTAGTTAAATTAGGGTCTCTTTAATTAAGCACAATCTATTAACTTGTTTAGTGGATTAGTGAAGTCGATTGATAGGATAAAGTATTAGGATTAATTCTTGAGCTTTTCATCTTACAATCTTATACTTAGATTATTTCTTGCACATCACGGTTATTTTGATTATGTACCGGCTCCGTTAGTATACGTAGGGATTCCTATCCTGAGCATCACCCTTTTATATTTGAGACAAAACCCTTAGATAATTAACTCATTTCTTTCTTTTGCATTAGTAGAGTAGAACAATTTAGATTTAATAATTTTCAATCCCCAAACATACACTCATATTAACTACGACACGTAGATCTTCAGGGATCTATTCGCATACATACCTTCCCTTGGATTCGATAATACTTGGTCCCTATACTTGCCAATACTACTGTGATCCCATACTCTTGTGGGGTAACTTCTAGTAAAAGCTAGTAAAGTTCGGTTCAAGTCAATACTCTTATAAATATACCATTGTACTCAGAATTATATATACTCATACACAAGAACATTAGTGAAACTCCTGGCTTGGCTCACCCCCAGACATAGTCGTTTCCCAACGAACTGGGTGAACAAATCTCGTCTTTTATTTTACGCACTTATTTACAATAAAAATCATGCATTCTTCTTAAAAGTTATTTTAGGCATGTTTTAAATCATATTAAGAGTTAATCTACACCATATATTTTAAACTTTAATCTCAACCGTACATTTTATTTTGTATATTCTATAAATGTGAAATCTCTCTTTAGTTTTCATTCTAATTCTCAATTCTAATCCTCATCTCTTCTCTTTATTTTCTCATTTGTTGTTTACTATATGAAGAAATATAATTTTATTTTTTGTTCATGTGTTTGAATTAGTTCTAAATTTTTTTTTATATATCATATTCTTTTTTTTTTTTCAGGTAAACTAGTTTATTATAAACTAATTTATTATGCACATGGAGATGATTAGGCGCACATTAAAAGAAAATTATATGTGCATCAATCTGATTTGAAGATCATTCGAGTGTATCCAGAAATTATTCGTAAGTTTCTAAAGTATATTCATATTCATAGCTATACATTTGTATTTTTTTAGAATTCACCATTAATAACTTTTTTCTCTTTCAATAAGAAGATTCTCCCACCGCACGCCTATAATTTTGATCCAACTATTATTTTTTTTCGAATAAGGTGTGCGTCATTGGTGAAATCTGATTAAATTTTTATGTTTTTTTGTTTTGTGTTGCAGGAAACCCAAAGGTGATGTAGAGACCTTTTTTTTTTCATGGTTGAACGATTTATCTTCTTAGATATTTTTGGAAGTTATTTTTGCAAAATATTGAAGTATGTGAAATTTTTGTAGGAGAGAATTAAAATATTTTGGAAAAGATATTATCACCAAAATAATGTATGATACCAATAATTTGTTGCCACCAAATATAGTATCTTGCATTCAATAATAGATTGTAATACAATAGTTTATTTTTTGGATAAAATTATGCGGCCAAAATAGACTATTAAACTGCAAAATATAGCTATTCTTTTCTAGACTAGTTTCTTTTATATTATTTTTAACATACAAATATTAAAAGAGTATTGTAATTTATAAATAAGTAAAAAACTGTTATATCTTATATAATTAATGTATATATTTTTTCTTAAAATATGTGGAATAATTTTTTTATGGATACAAAATTATAGTATTGGCAAAAAAAGGACATTAAGTTTCTTTACTAACAATTTAAGTATTATAACTTTAAAAAATATCTTACTCTAAAATACCATAAATCTGAATATATTTTAATCAGTGGGGAAACAAAATATTTATGTAAAATACAGAATATTATTTTAAATATTATATTAATGCAAGTAGATCTTTTTTCACGGTTGAACGATTTCTTTTCTTTGATATTTTTTAAATTTGTTATTGCTAAATATTGATAGATGTGAAATTTGTAGCAAAGAATTAAAATATTTCTGTAAAGATATTGTTACCGGAATAACATATGATTCCTATAAAATATTGCCACCAAATATAATATCTTACCATTAATAATAGGTTGTAACACAGTTTTTTTATTTTTGAATAAAATTCTACCTGCAAAATAGAATTTGAAACAGTAGAATATATATATATATATATATATATATATATATATTATTTTGTAGAGTATGATTTCAATTTTTTTAACTCTTTTTTTTTTTTTTTTTGCAAAATATATGTATACGTGAAATGTCTAGGAGGGAAAAAAAAACTAAGATTGACGCCTAAATGTCAATTCTTATTGTTGAATTGTGTATTATAAATATAAACACATTAATCAATTGTTGTCACACAAACATCTACACAATATTTCATTTTAATTATGACATCTTTTTTGTCAAATGTTACATTTAGATCTGAAATGTGTGATTTTATCTTTAGAGTTAAGCTTTTGCATGCGATTGTTATTATATCTTCATACCATGGGGGGAAACTGGACATGCAAGTATACAACAATTGTAATTTTAAGTAATATTGTGTTATACCAATTTGAGGTTGAATGTGTGCATTAATTAATATTTTTCAAATTTTCTATTTATTCATGTTTAGTATTTTAATTATTTGTTGAATTATAATTATAATTTTCATATTATATCAAAATTACAAGATATTTTAAAATAACAATAATAATTCTTAATATAATTTAAAATAATAATAACAATATTTTTGTTGGTTCGCGAAATTCGCGGGTTACATACTGGTAGATACAATATTTTGAGATCTTTTCTTCTTTATATATTTCTCTTGCTCCTTTTTTTATTCCTTTTTAAAATCACAAATTCTAGATTTTATTCCATGATCTTGTGGGAATAATTTTGTACTAGAAATTTATTTTCACAATTTAATGAATAAAATTATAATTATGCATATTTTTTAAAAAAATTGTAAAACTATTAGCATCAATTAAAATTATGACGATGCATAGTGTTATGGAATTTAAATAATCAATACACTATAATGTAAAGAAAAAAAAGACTTGTGGTTTGAACCTCAAGTAAAAATTATTTAATTGTTATTTAATAATATCGATTGATTTAATTTTACTTATCCATATATTTATACAAAAGTTTTTATACTCATGTTACTCCCATTGGAAAGACTAATACTTAAGTGTGCAACTGGTTCACCATTAATAATATTCTATAGGATAAATTAATATTATTTAGTAAAACTAATTAATATTATTCAATAAAAATATTTTGAAAAATACATATAATTATACATGCAATTGATGTTTAAAAAATTTATTTTTGGGTATTATTATATGACAAAGTATAGGGTAAAAATGGTTCATATTTGAACTATTGTAGGATATTAGTTGTTTTCATTGAAAAATATTAGTTGTTTTATTGGAGGGTATTAAAAGTTTTTACTGAGAAGTATTAGTTGTTCAGTGAAAACGACTAAATTTTTTTTATGAAAACAACTAATACTCTTCAGTAAAAATAACTAATATTCTTTTATAAAAATAACTAATACTTTTCAGCGTAAACAACTAATATTCTTCCAAGTTTATGTATAAACCAATTTCATATAGTCTTATTATATACGGGGGAGAAAAGAAATCAACGAGAAAAAGAGAAGGATTGTTTTTTGCTTACATAAGATAGACTAGATTCGAAGAGTCTTTAATTTTGAAAGCAAGATTTGACGTATTTTGCATTTGCTTCTTTTTTGCCCTTTCGGAAGAGAAGATCTTGCTCGTAGTCGTATGCATCAATTAAAACTTTAATAAATTTGTTAATTATTTATCATGGACATGAGGTATCGCACTTTAATATATATATTTATTTTCCAATGTCTGGTCCATGTTCTGCAGTTTGCAAGCAAATGTAGTTATGTACAAGGTTGTTCGTATATGATAAATTGGCTCCTTTGGGCCCATTGTGTTGCCGGCTTTACAAAAAGAGGCTACCATAAAGTCACAGAAATATAATTATATATAAATACATAATTCATAATGGCATATACTGTCTGCGTAGTTTTATTTTTAAATCTTTGCTTTTTTCCTTAATGGTAATCACTGTTTATCCTTTTTTCTAGCACAGTTTATTAAATTATAGTGCTTGGAGCCTTGGAATCCGACTTTACGTTTAATCTCTGTAATGCGATAAAAAAAATGCAAATATTTATTTGATTACATAAATAAAAAAAGATTAAAATAGAATTTAATACGTAAAACAGTTGAATATACGTATACGTAATGAAAATGCATTAAATATCCATAATCAATAATACGTTAAAATTAAGACAAAATATAGAGTAAAAATGATTCATACATAAATAATTAAAGGGTACTCCCTCCGTCCCACCATTATTTGCACACTTTCCTTTTTCGTCCGTCCCAAGATTATTTGTACACTCTAAAAATGGAAACATTGATTTGCGTGCACACTCACAATAATATACACATATTTACCCATATGTCACTACTTTACTCAAAAATTAAAATTTTCTTAATATGTGTGCCCATTTTTGTGTGCAAAAAATGCTGGGACGGAGGGAGTATTAGTTTTTTTTCACCGAAGAGTATTAGCTGTTTTCACTGAAGGTATTAGTTATTTGCACTGAAAAGTATTAATTATTTACTGAAACTAACTAAGACACTTTGGTGAAGTCAACTAATATTTTTCAATAAAAACAACTAATACTCTTTAATGAAAATATAATACCCTTCAATAATTCATATATGAACCAATTTCACTCTATATATACTCTAAAATTAAATTAAACATTTGGAAGTAAGATTAAATGTGTAAATATGTTTTATAATACATTATAAAATGATGATAAAACTAAATATATAAAGAAATATAATAGTTTTGAATAGTATTGTGGCAATATGAGTTGAAGATAAATCTTATTAATCAACAAACATGCACAAAATAAAAACTTTTGTTAGTTAGAGAGATGTATGTGCTCTATGAATTTCAGAGATGTGCGATGATTGCATAAAAAAGAAGTACCAATATATTATAATATCTTCTAAAAATCATCATCATTATTATTATTAATAATATATAAGCAAGCATGCTGCTATCTCTCCTTCTATCTTGCATCCTCCTCAAGTTTCATTATGGGTTTAATTTTATTCCATTCAATGATGCATTCTAATTCATAATTAATTTACCCCCCTCTCTCTCTTACATGATTATCTAATATATATTGAATGCTTTTATATATATATATATATATATATAGACTAAAAATGATTCATACATGAATTATTGAAGGACATTAGTTGTTTTTACTGAAGAGTATTAGTTGTTTACTGAAAAATAAACTAAGTCTTTTTAATGAAGACAACTAATACTCTTCAATAAAAATAATTAATACTCTTTAGTGAAAATTATTAATAATCTTTACTGATTCATATATGAACCAATTTCACTCCGTACGTATTCAATATGTATGTATATATAAAATTTTGTTTGTATCTCAAACCTTTAATTTGTGATCAAATATGAGATTCCTTCCCCACACACACATACCCCTACCCCACCCCATTCCCTCTCTAGAACGATTTTAAATAGAAATACTTATTAAACATTGTTTTTGTTTTTTTTTTTTTATCTAATTCTTCCTTAGGATTAAAGTTGGTAAGAAACTTACGAAGGATAAGTAATTAGATATTCATTTATGACTCTTGTATTTAGGAAAGAGTACGTATAAGTGAAATCGGTTCATACATGAATTAGTGGAGGGTATTAGTTATTTTTACAAAAGAGTATTACTTACTTTTACTAAAAAATATTAATTATCTTTACTAAAAAGTCTTAATTTATTTTCAATAAACAACTAAGACTTTTCGGTTGCGATGTACTGTTGGATTAAGTTTGTAATTCCCTCTATTCTTGCAAATCATAAGTATGCCTTATACTACTAGTTGAAGTTTAATAATATTTCTTTTCTCCGTTAAAATATATATATATATATAACTCTTCGGTGAGTACAATTAATAGTCTTCATTTTCACTCTATACTTTATCTTTTTTAAAAATCACAGTGGTTATCTTTTATAAAAGTGATTATTGATGAAATAAGAAGGCCCAATTAATTGGCAAATTTTTTTATTTAGGCCAAATTAGTAAATGGATTGCAAAAATAGGGAGGTTTGAAATTTTTTTACGAAAATAGGGTTGATCGCGCCTGGGAGAGGCGATCAATAGAGAAGATCGCGCTCACCAGGCGCGATGAAAGCATAAAAAAAAATTTCCCCCTTGATCGCGCCTGGCAGAGGCGATCAATATGGTAGATCGCGTTCCCCAGGCGCGATCAATACAAATATTCCGCCACTTCGTGGATCGCCTCTGGCAAGGGCGATCCACGACCAACTCTGGCCCGCGCACATGGGCATCACATGGCCATCCCACGCTTTCTGCTGCCACTCCGCGTGCTGCGTCCACCACGAAGAATCCTATTTTGGCAGTATATGCATTTGAATGTGCATATAACAGCATCCTTTCACCCCATCTTCCTCCTCTCCTCATTTCATTTCTTTCTGCTTCTCATTTCATTTCTGCTGCATTTGAATATGCATATAACAGCACCCTTTTAGCCAAAAATAAAACTACAAGGGTTGCTTCCAAAATACAAACCAATCCAAAAAAAAAAAAAATGTAAGTATTTTAATATTTTTAAATTTTTTGCAGTTTTTTATTTTATTCTAAAATTTATTTTTCTCAACTTGCAGTCTCACATTTGGACAAAAGTAAAAGCTAGTTGGTATTTTGCTATCTACCTGAGGAGTACAGACACACTACTATCAAAAGGTAAATTCTTTAAAAAAAAATTAATAATATTTTTCAAATTTTTTTGCATGCATATATTATTATTTTTTTTTTAATAACGGTGCACAGGAAATATGCTACTAGATGAAAATTTCTCAGTATATATATGTAAATTGCAATTATTGTACACATAATATTTATTCTTGGTTCTAAAGGTTTTAAATCTTGATATTGAGTTTATGTTGTAATTGATAAATATTATTAAGTTCGTGAGTTTTTTTCCAATTAACCCAATTAAATATGGATATAAATTAATTATTTGTACAAATTCACTCTTTTTTTCCATATAAGGATGTGCTAATTTAGTGGGTCAAACTTACATTATAATTATAAGACTTTATTTTAGAGGGTGTAAATAAAAAAAAAAAATTGAGAATATTATATAAACATAACAAATATTTTGAAATAAGATTTGAGGCCAAAAGCAGCAAAAGTTTTGGATAGGAGGGAGTATTTCTTTTTATCATAATGGAGACTTGAATATATGTTGCATGACCGGCTTTTGACCGAAAATAAATAATGAAAATTTTGAAATTTAATATTAAATCTCGTTTGAAATTTAGAAAATTGATTTTTAAAAAAACTATCACCACCATTATACATCTATTATCACATTATTAAAAAAAAAATCAAAGTCAAAAAATATTTCGAAATCTTATTCTTAAAGATCACTTAAAACCCGTAGATTTCAATCATGAACTTTTTTTACAAGTATCTATTTAAAAAATAAAAATGATATAAACAAATGCCAAATGATATTAAGTTCTTTAATATATAAACTCTGGACAAGGTATTATGCATGTACACCAATTTCATCGTAAATTTATTTATATTTTATATATATTTTATTAAAAAGTATTAATTTAATGGTAATAATATATAATGAAAGCATGCAACTAATCGTTTTAATTCTTGCACAATAAAATTGGTTATAAGAAGCTCAGTCTAAACATTCATATCAATCATGGTCATGGTAATATTTTCTTTAAACGATTAATTTTAGCTAGCATTTAACTCAAATCAACCTCAGATCTGGATTACACTTAAAAAAATATTTTAATGAATTTGGAGTCAAACATTACACTTAAAAAAATTGACTTGTAAAAAAAAATTGTTTTCTAACACATGCAACTTGCATCTGCAAATTCACAAATGCATGTAATAATTAAAGTGTATTTCACTTGGTCCAATAAAGATTATAAATCACCCTCCTTACTTCTATTTGAATATGAGAAAATACTCCCCTCTAAAAAAATATGAGAAGATATTATTTTAATGATATTCATGTGTGTTGTGTTGTTGAAGATATGTCAATCTCTCGCGATATTGGAATTCTTGTGCGCTCTTGTGGAGCTGTTATTGGAACAAGAAGAGTTGATCATATGCTTGATTTCTATGGTCTATTACGTGTGTTGTCTGAGATTACAGGATTAGATTTGCGAGTGTATTCTTTGAATGTGTCTTGCATAATAAATAATGAGAATGCCTCATCTAGTTGTCCTATTAGGAACAACAACGACCTTCGATTTTTCTTCCATCCACAAGCGGGGCTCAATTCAGTTGAGCTATTAGTGGAGGTTGAAATGAAGGTGCAGTACCCAGCATCCCATGGTCAGTGGGAGAACCAATACTATCCTTCTGAAGGGTCAGGTCGTGGTGGAGCCAATATGGATAGACCTTCAAACATTGCATAAGAGGCCCTGCAAGTGAACCATAATGAGTGGGGTGCTTGGGAAGATGAACCCTACCAACATTTAGGGTCTAGTCATGCCGGTGGTTCAGATCCCAATATTGGACCTTCTGGTATCACTAAGATAATGACCCCTATCGACACCTCCATAGCTGATATAGAAGGTGATCTATATCTAGACTTTACTTGTAATTCTGAACCAAGCGATAATGGTTCTGAGGACGAGGGGTCGTCTGATGAGGATGATACCACTAACAATCCTTGGATGCCAAGTATTGATGTACCAAATTCTCTAATGCCAAGAGTGAGACCTCATCCAAATTTGGTTGGAGTGCCATTTTTTGATAGGTCATGTGATGATGTACCTGTTGATTCAGTAGGTGTTCCAAGTGGTGATCTGGGCTACGATGCGGATGATGGAGTTTTGAGGTTAGGAATGATCTTCAAAGACAAAGAGACTGTGATCAAGGTCGTGAAGAATTACTCGGTCCAACATGCAAGACGTGAGTACAGAGTCGAAGAGAGCAACTCGAAGTCAATGAAGTTGGTGTGCAAGCAGAACTATGCAAGTGAAAATGACAATTGCTCGACATTGCAACACTGTGAGTGGCATTTGCGCGCCTCATACCGTAAAAGATCTGGTCATTGGGAAATCACCAGGTTGGGACCGCCACATACCTGTCTGATGGATATTGACTCACGCAGTCATTCAAATCTATGTAAAAACTTGCTTGCAGCTGACTTGGAGAGTCTCATACAAGTTGAACCAGCATACGACGTTAAATGTGTCGTGGAGCATGCAGATAAGAAATATAATTACACTATTTCATATCAAAAGGCATGGCAAGCGTTGAAACGTGCTAGAGAGAATGTGTTCAGAACTTGGGAGAGTTCATGTCAGTATTTGCCCAAGTATATGAGGGCCTTGCAGAAATACAATCCCGGGACCATTGTGGAGTGGAAGCACAAGGCAACGATTGAGTGGAATGTGCACACGTTGGGCTATGTCTTCTGGGCATTCAAGTCATGCATTGAAGCATTCATGCATTGTCGCAAAATACTTTGTGTAGATGGTACTCACCTTTACACTAAGTATAAACACAAATTGTTGATTGCCAACACCCTTGATGCCAATCAGAAGATCATTTCAGTAGCATATGCCATTGTTGACGATGAAAGTTATAAGTCTTGGAAATGGTTTCTTAATATGTTAGCCACACATGTTGTCGGTGATATGGAGGGGGTATGCCTTATTTCCGATAGACATAAGGGTATACTGAAGGCAGTGGATGAAGTACCAGTATTTTCACCACCAAGAGAAGTGCACCGTTATTGTTTAAGACATGTTGCTTCAAATTTCAATACTCAGTTCAAAAGTCAAAAGCTGAAGGACTTGTGTTATGTTGTGGGAAGAGCATTGTCTGTAAGACATTTTGAGATAAGGATGAACGAAATACGAGTTTTAAGTGAAGAAGGTCATGAGTATCTACGAAACATCGATCCTACCAAGTGGACATTTTGCCATGATGGAGGTCACCGTTTCGGTGTTATGACAACTAATATCTCAGAATGCATCAACGGTGTTCTTAAGGGTGCACGACGCCTCTCAATCACTGCCATCGTCAGTGCAACTTTCACACGATCCAAAAATGCATTTATGGAACGTGCTAAAGAAGCAGGGATTTTAGTGTTGAGAAATCGGATGTGGCCTAAATATGTTCATGACAGGTTTGATTCAGGGCAGCGAGAGGGGATGAAACATCAAGTAGACCTTTTTAATCAGGAGGTGGGATCAGCCAGAGTTTCTACTCGTATTAAGGGCTCAGTACAGTGTCGCACATACAGAGTTGCATTATCGAGAGGCGAGTGCGATTGCGGGCTATGGAAGTTGGATGGTATCCCATGCTCACATGCATTGGAGGTGTGTAGACAATTCAGGATTGATCCAAGTGTGTATGTGCCCGACTGTTACAGTACAAATGTGTATACTTCGACTTACACATCTAGGTTTTTTGAGCCATTGCCGGATCCTGAGGAGTGGGATGAACCCAATTTCCAACTGATGCATAATCCAGATCGGAGGATAAGGCGTCGTGGTCGAGATGTGACGTCCAGGATTCACAATGAGATGGATTGGACCCAAACCCGCGCTAGACAACAGTACCAAGCCCAAGATAGAGCTGGACCTTCGCATTGATGTTCTGAACCCCTTTGCTGAATCAACTTGTTGTATCTAATGATATCTATAGGATTTCATTTTGGACATGCACTGTAAGCTTTGAATGTGAAAAATGAGATGTACATTCGTTGTTTAAAAGTTATTTGTAAAACTCTAATATGCATATAACACAGATGCTTTCTTATTCTTCCTTCTCCCATTTTCTTTGTGTTACTTAAATTATTTGTGTAATTGGGATGGAGGTAGTACTACTTAAATTATTTGTGTAATTATATTAATGAATAAATTTAATTTTATATGGGAACAAATTTTACTGGACATAATTTTTAAGGAATTAAAATTAATTTAAAAAAATGTCACAAGTAGCGGTATTTAAAATTGCATACATAAAAAAATTATCAATTAAAAATAAATATATATACAAAATATCATACAATTAGTGACGACGTAAATGACCACCCGTACCACATCGTGTCGGACTTCTATCACGATGACCACGACGAGGTTGTTGTTCATCTTGGCTTGGTCCAGGGTTTTCACTTGTGCCCGCAAATGGTATAGGCGTTGAAGTGTAAATTGGTTGTTCTTGTGAGAATTGAGGTTGATAATAGGTATTCAAATCAATACCCGTGTTTAACATCTCAGTAAATGAACCACCCCATGATGTAAGAAAATCTGTCACACATTTAATGAATTTAGATCAATAATATATTTTACAATATATACATTTACTTATATAAGTTGATATTAAATACCTTGTTCATTATAAGGTGTGTGAAAACTCGGCTGGGGCACCTCCTGTTGAAACGTCGATGCAGAAGCAGACTGAGGTACCCCCTCATAGCTACCCCAACCAACTATCAAATATGTAATAATAATATATTACAAATAAATAAACATTATCTCTTAAAAAATATTATTTATTTGTGTAATTTCAGGATTTAGTAACTTGCATACCATCTCCAGCAGGTTGTGTGTAAGCTCCATGTCCAAATGAGGGTAACCCATAATGTGTGTGAGGCGTAGGCTGAGACGCCCCCTCATTTGATTGCCAGGCTGCTATCAAATTAACAGTGATATGCATATATAATAAATAAAATAATAAATATAATTTCTTAATATTGAATTACATACCATATGCAGTTGGTTGTGTGTTACCCAAAAATTCAGACGTGGAAGCATCTGTCACATGTTATAAAAAAATTATAATAACTAAATAAATATAAATCCACTTAAGGTCATATTTACAAGTGTAATTTTGTAAATTGCATACCATTTCCAGCACCATACTGCGTGCGTGGAGCAGACTGAGGTACCCCATGTTGAATACCTTGTCGGGGAAAAGGGGACTCTGATGGCATTGCTGAGGAATGTCTTCTCCGACTCCTAGACGTTGAAGGACCCGCATCTTCACGTCCTACGGATCTCCTTCTTCTTTGTCTTGTAGATCTTTCCTCAACTTCTACGTTTTCATCTGAGGCCACATCTTGTAGATAAGCAGGGTTTTCTATGAAAGGCTCCACTTCAGTGATGTAATTCTCAGTGAGCTCCAAATGACTTTCTACTGATGCTCTATCATCAATATTGCACTGTCTTTTACTAATTTTGAGCTTCCGAAACCAGCCTACCTGTAACCTAAAAAAAATGAGTGTTATTCATGTTTCAATTTTCAAACATTATAAAATAAAGTTTGTGATATATATATTACCAAAAGATCTCGAGTAGATGTTTTTGCTGGTTGGAAACCTCGGGCCACTGCAGTATAATCCACTGGTGAAATCAATCGTCGTGTAATTCCATAGTACCACTGCATATAGTCATTCAAGACCGGATTACCATTGTTGATAGGCGTGCAAGACATGAATGGTCGTCTGTTCCTCCAATAAGTAATCCATTTTTTATGTTTAATGGTCCAATCGCAGCCGGATCTTCCCTGGCGGGTATGATTATGCAAGTCCTGGTCTCTACTTTCAACATCACTCGGAATGTTTTGGACCATTCCAAATTGTCTTAACACCCTATTTGGATAATGAAGCTCCACTATCCAAATATTGATCAGCGGACATTGTGACCTCCAATTTTGGGTCAAACAACGAGGTCCAAGACTGGAGATCTCCTCGGCTTGCTCATCATAGGGTTCCCAGATTAACTGTAATGATATAAAAAAAAATTAATTTTCCTCAAACACACTTATATATTTGTGCGGATCATTATAATAATAACTTACTTGGCCATCAGACAAACGATCAAATATGTCGCGATATACACGAATCGAGTTGCCCGCGCTTTCAGTATGACTGTGATAATGTATCCACCTATAATTTAAGTAGGTATCACAATAAGTATGCATAGCCAAACGAATGTTATGCGATTTATAGATAAATGTGTTTAGAGAAAAATACCTAGCCCTATACGGTGGAAGCCCCAAATTGCGACCATCTACACTCAAGATGTGTCCTTCTTGGAGCATAGGATATACGTTCCTTGGTTGTATTGGTATTATCCTTGACCATGCCCATATCTGTTGTATTCATGAGTAAATTAGTTTCAACATACAACTAATCAATGATTTGTTTAAAAGTAATTAAAACTAATCAAGAATTACCTGTAACAAGCATAATGCTCCAGCGATAATCTTGCCATTAGCGTGGCAAGCCATACAAAGTTCCCGATATAAAGTTGCTAATACAACACTTCCCCAGCTGTATTCCCCTGATGTATTCACGTTCTCCAGAAAGTTCAAATACACTAACGGGATAGCATTCCGAGTGTGGTCGGGGATCATTATTGTCCCCAGAAGTAAAAGTGCACACCCCCGTGCATATTGATCAACTACCTCCTGTGGTGATTCGTCGTAAATAGCAATATCATTTCTCAACATATTTTTCAGAGAAGAAAACAGGATCGCACTCCTGCCCCTGATATCAACTTGTTGTACGTTGATGCCCAAAAGTGCATTACACCTAGCTTGCCATTCACTGAAACTACGTTTTTCATCTTTGCATATAATTGGCTCTCCTTCTATGGGTAATCCCCACAAAATGGCAACGTCTTGTAGTGTGATGGTGGCCTCTCCGACGGGAAAATGGAATGTGTGCGTCTCTCGACGCCATCTCTCCACTAATGCAGTGATGAGATGTCGATCAAGTCTGAACGACCCACAACGAAGTGGACCGTAAAAACCCATCGTCTTCAATCTCTCCACTACACGGGGGTGAAGTACAATCTTTCGAGGATCGGGGTCATCTTGCCTAAATGTCCAAAACACCCCATCGCCTCCTTGGTATGTACTGAGCACAGTTTCACTTGATTCCCGATTAATACGGTCTAGTCTCGAGCGATGTTCATTTTGCATGGTGAGTACAGATCGGCTCGCCGGTCCATATAATAGTGTCTCTTTTGCAGCATCCATCCTGTAAATAAATATATTTAACTTTTTAATGGTAATCAACTAATCAACATAATGGTAATCAACTAATCAACATAATCAACTAAAATATATCTAACTAATCAACTAAAATATATCTAACTTTTTAATGGTAATCAACTAATCAACATAATAAATATATTTAATTTTCATGTTTAAAATATCACAAATTAAAGATTTTCTAAATATATATGACCATCACATATTAACGCAATGTTTATTTCTTTTAATGAAGAAAAGTGCATCCGTCTTTAATCCTAAACCCAAGGGAATGCCATTTATGAATTGGAGATATACCTATGAAAAGAAAGAATGAATGAATAAATGAGGGGTTCTTGCAACAAAATTAATTTGTGTTACTTTTTATTTTGCCAATGCATTTTCCCTCGTGATTGTTTAAATATATGAACACAGAATTATATGATACAAAAATTCGATGCACGATAAATTTTTTTTATATAAAATAAAGATTATAAATAAAAGTTCAATAAAACAAATATACAAAAACTGATGTACGATAAAATTTATAGATTGACATAAGAATCATGCAAGAAATGCCAAATTCTACTAAATTATCAATTCATTTTTTGGTGCATCTATGCACATGCTCACATATTAAATATATTGTTCACCATAAATATGCATGCAAAAAAATTCGAAAAATATTATTAATTTTTTTTTTTGAAGAATTTACCTTTTGATAGTAGTGTCTGTACTCCTCAGGTAGATAGCAAAATACCAACTAGCTTTTACTTTTGTCCAAATGTGAGACTGCAAGTTTAGAAAAATAAATTTTAGAATAAAATAAAAAACTGTAAAAAATTTAAAAATATCAAAATACTTACATTTTTGTGGGGATTGGTTTATATTTTGGAAGCAGCCCTTGTGTTTTTATTTTTGGCTAAAATTTGAACAGAATAAAGGGGGGAGAAAGAATACTAAAATGATGGATGAATTTTGGTAAGAGTACTAAAATTTTCGGTGCACGGTGCTGTTATGAGGAGGAAGAAGTACTGATGAAATAGGAGTACTAAAATTATGAAATGAGGAGTACTAAAATTTTCTAACAGACTGAAATTAAAAGAGGAGGAAGGAGGAAGGAGGAAGAAGAGAAATGAGGAGGAAGAAGGAGTGGGTTTCGGATGAAGGAGGAGGAGGAAGTATGCTGTTATATGCCATTCCACGGAAGAAAACGCCAAAGAGGCCAAAATGCGGACAGAAGAAAAAGCCAAAATGGCCATGCACGCGGGAATCTTGCCATGTGCGTGGGCCAGAGGGGAATATTTCTTTTGATCGCGCCTGGGGAGCGCGAACCAGGCTATAGATCGCCTCTCTCAGGCGCGATCAAGAGCAGAAAATGGGGACTTTGAAGCATCGCGCCTGGTGAGCGCGATCTTTGATTAGGCGTGAAATTGTCATGATTCGTAGCTTGAAATACCCAATCTTGGTCGAGTTTATCGAGTATTTAGAGTCAATTAAGCATTATTTCTACACATTGATGAATTTGTCTCTTTGATGCTCATAGGTGAATAGAGGATGAAAAACGGAGTTCGTAGGACTTTGAATCGACTCAAACAGATGCCCGGATGAGAAGATATCGAAGAAATACGATTGGTATTAGTGCGGACGAGGAAAATTATTAGTTGGATGAGTTGGAAGTCACTCGAGTGACTAGGTCGAGCGCCACCGCTCGAGCGCATTGCTCGAGCGCCTAAACGTACAGAACTTTTCTTGCGCTCGAGCAGCTCGAGCGCCACCGCTCGAGCGAATTGCTCGAGCGCCCAAAACATACAGTGTGATTTCAGCGCTCGACCGGCTCGAGCGGAACCGCTCGAGCGATTGTGTCATTCGAGCTACACTGCTCGAGCGGGACCGCTCGAGCGTTTTGCTCGAGCAACCTTGGATTTTTACCTCCGGATGCGTATTTTCGGCCCATTAACTCCCGTTTCGACCCGTGCCTATATATACCTCTTCCAAACATGTTTTGAAGGACCCCCGAACGTTAGAAATAATTTTAGACTTAGTTTTTGGAGAGGAAGGAGACGTGCAAGCTTTATTTACATTTTGTTGAGGTTTTTCATACGAATTCTTAGTTTATTTTCGTTTATTAGTTCTTTACGTTAGTTTGATTTCTTTAAACACTTTGAAACTTCGTTTTAAGTAATTAAATTTCAGTTCTTAGAATTATTTTCTTTTAAAACCCTAGTTCATGTTTCTTATTTTCTTAGTTCAATTCATTATGTTTATGTTCGTTGTTTCTTCTATTGCTTTTATTTTTGTTAAAACCATGTCCGGCTAAAACCCTTGCATGCTTAGGGTAGGATGAACTCGTAGAAGTAGGATATGGGTACGTAATTAGGGTAATTTGTGACGTTAGTTTTAATTCTCTTGATTAATGAATTCTTATAATTAATCTGAACTTTACCTTTGAATTTAGTACGAAAGTGTTAGAGAGAGGACGACCGCATCACTCAATAACAATTAGTAGTCTTAACGAGAAGGTTTAGGAAAGGTTAATTCATCTACCGGTTTAGCGAAGGAGGACGACCGCATCACCTTAGTTAAATTAGGGTCTCATTAATTAAGCACAATCTAGTAACTTGTTAGTAGATTCGTGAAGTCGAGTGTTAGGGTAAAGTATTAGGGTTTAGAATCTTGAGCTTTCACCTTGCATTCTTAGACTTAGGTTAATTCTTGTGTGTCACAGTTATTTTGATTATGTACCTGCTCCGTTAGTATACGTAGGGATTCCTATCCTGAGCATCACCATCTCATACTTGCATATACACCTTAGATACTTAGTTTAATTTTCCTTTTGCATTCGTAGGATAATTGAGTTTAGTTTAATTAATCTTTCCAAAAAACCCAAAAACACACACTCATATTAACTACGACGCGTAGATCTTCAGGGATCTATTCGCATATACACCATCCCTTGGGTTCGATACTACTTGATCATTATACTTACTCTTACTACAGTGAACCCGTCCGCTTGCGGGTGAGCGACTAGTAGAAGTTAGTAAAATCGCTTCAAGTCAATGGCGCCGTTGCCGAGGATGGCGTTGTATGCTTTTGAATAGGACTTGTAGATAGCTTAGTAGTTAGTAGTGGGTGATTTATTTTCTGTTTTTATTTTTATTTGTATTCAATCGGCAGTTACGTTTTGACCCTTCTGCTAGTGTGTCAGGTTTATGAAAACACGCTCACAAGGCAATACGAGTGAAGAGAGAATACCGTTGGACCCTGAGACAATAGCCAGAAGGAACCGAGCCTTCTTGAGAAGGATGAACGCTGCCGACTTAGGAAAGGAACCAATGGATATCAATAATGAGTTGGACGATGCTGCCAACGATTTCAATCAGGCAGTAGACCGAGTTGAAGGCACTGGAGTTAGTGGTAGCCAGAATCAAATTCCATTAGGGGATAGCCAAAGCCTAAACCCGGATACACGAAACGTAGGGAATCCAGCTCAGAACCTTATCCATAATCCTCATAACAACCCTGCTTACCCACAAAACCCAAATAACCCTTTTAACAACCCAGTATACCAACATTACCCATACCCACCTTATCCTTACCCACCATATCCATATCATCCACCTCCTGTCTACAACCAACCACCTGTTTACTAACCACCACCCCAACAAGTACCCGTACCAGCTGCTAATCCTCAACACGTTCCTCAGAACGTAGACCACAATATGGCTATTCGAGGGAGGTTTGCAGCACAGCCACAACGGTACTATGATGGAGTGGATTTACCTCCTGTTGAGGCGAACAACTTCTCGATATCCCCGGGGATTTTAAAGCTGCTTACCGAGAATCAGTTCAAGGGGGTGATCGGGAAGGAGAATCCTCATACACACCTGAGGAGTTTTCTCATGATAGCCTCCACATTTAATTATAATGGCATGTCTGAAGATGACAAGAGGCTTAGGCTGTTCCCATTCTCATTGACGGGAATAGCTAAGGAGTGGTACGATAATACGCTCCCGCGGGGAGGTATTACCACTTGGGCCGAGCTCGAGCGTCTGTTCCTCGAGCGATTCTACCCTCCATCTAGGACGATCAAGGCTAGAATTGAGATCTCATCCTTTCGCCAGAAGCAAGGAGAGGACCTACGTCAAGCGTGGGAGAGATACTCAAACATGCTGATTGAGTGCCCGCAGCACGGGTACAATGAGTGAGACATTATGGCGTTCTTCTACTGTGGTGCCAACAAGGCGGGGCAAGACCATTTAGACGCTTGTGCGGGCGGAGCATTCTTGAACCAAGGCATAGAGAGGTGTAGGGAAATCGTGGACAACATTGTCACGAATGCCGGTGCTTGGAGTGGAGATGCAGATTTTCAGAGAGTGCATCAGGTTGAAGAGGGAGAAGGAACGAGAAGGCTATTGATGGCCATGATGGAGAAGATAAACAACCTCGAGTTGGGGAAGAATTTGGTTGGAGAGCATGCAGTAGAGAATGAGAGAGTAGACCAACCAAGTGGGCAGCAAGAGGTAGCCAATTACATGGGAGGTCCGTATTACAACCAGAATGGCTACCAAGGTGGAAACCAGTATGGAAGGCCTTCTTATGGCCAACCATTTGTACCTCCAGGCCCACAACCACTTCAAAATCAATGGAGGAACACACAAGGAGTTCAAGGAGGCCATCAGCCTCCTCAAAACACATGGAGGAAGAATGAGAACTTTTCTTATGCTAACCCAAAAGCTGGTGTTACTGTTCCTGCAGGTGTTGATCCGGGGTCTAAACCTCCTGGTGGAGAAGGCGGTGCATCAACCGAGGAGATGTTGAGAGCGATCCTTCAGAAGGTGGAGGAAAGGAGCAAGTGGTTGTCATCCTTGGAGTATGATGTGAAGGAGTTGCATAAGAAGGGTGATCAACGTGATCAAGAGCTCCAGAAGATGAATGTTGAGTGGACTAGAACTCAACAAGAGAACAATCGAAGGTTCACTTCTTTAGAGTTCCAGATGAGCCAGATTGCAAAGTCAGTGAATAGAATGCCGGAGGGGAACTCGAAAGAGCAGTGCAAGGCGATCCAGCTAAGAAGTGGAACCAACTATGAAGGTCCTCAGATGCCTGCTGATTCTGAGACGCCCCAAGTTGAGAAGGGGATTGAAAGTGAAGGAATTGAGAAGCATGAAGATATGGATGAGTCCCAGAAGGGCAAGGAAAGTGAGGAGGTTGAGAGAGTTCCAAAGTGGAAGAAAGCAAAGGAAGCAAGGGAGAAAGTGAAAGAAACAGAAAGAGATGAATGGGGGGTACCCAAATCTGTGATACCCGTCCCGTATCCACAGCGCTTCATGAAAAAGAAGCTTGATGAAAAATTTGCTAAGTTCCTTGATGTTTTTAAACAATTGCATATTAATATTCCTTTTTATGATGCTTTGGAACAGATGCCGCACTATGCCAAGTTTCTGAAGGACTTGATCGCGAAGAGACGGCGAGTGGATGAGCCGAAGTTGGTGCAGCTGAACCACGAGGTGAGTGCATTAGTGCAAAAGGCGCTTCCACCAAAGCTGAAGGATCCCGGTAGTTTCACGATCCTATGTGATATCGGGAACGGGATCAAGAAGGGAGCGTTGTGCGACCTCGGGGCGAGCATTAATTTGATGCCACTGTCGCTTTTCAAGAAGTTGGAAGGTGTTGAACTTCAACCCACAATGATGACGCTTCAACTTGCCGACCGGTCTATTACTAGACCTCAAGGTGTGGTTGAAGACGTCCTAGTGAGAGTTGGAGATCACATTTTTCCAGCCGACTTTGTAGTGCTAGAGATGGAGGAAGATGAGCACGTGCCCCTGATCTTGGGAAGACCGTTCTTAGCTACGGCGGGGATGGTGCTAGATGTGGCAAACGGGAAGATTACGCTGAAGGTTGATGATCAAGAAGTGAAGATCTCCCTATATGAAGCCATGAAACACCCGAGGGAGGATGAGAGCTTGTATTGCATGGATGCAATTGATCCTCGTGTTGAAGACACGCCTTCTATCCCTAATCCTTCTGATATTCATGATTTTGTTAGGCCTTCACGTGATTATTTAACCCATGGGCATTATGATCTTGACTCTTTTGATAGGGATAAAGTGAAGAAGTTGAAGGATGAAGAGGTGAAGAAAGTGGATGTGGTCCAGTTAGAAGAGAAAGGAGGAGTTAAGAAGAAGAAGTCAAAATTCAAGAAATTGTTTAGTAAGACTCCTCCAGATAAAGGTGAGAAGGAGTTGAGACCTATACCACTTGAGGTGGGGAAGGAAGCAAAAGGGCTCATGATGGTGGGGCATCAAGGAAAGGAGTTCAAACAACACTCTTATGAGAGTGGGGGAGGTAAATTTGAGTATGATGTCCCATAAGCTCCTTTGAGCTTGGTCCGGCATGAGGACCTTAAAAATAGCGCTGAATGGGAGGCAACCCATTTTTATTTGCTTTCATTTATTTTTAGTGTCTTTTTATATTATTAGGGAGTTATTTTGAGTCGTATGTTAAACCTCATATTTGAGTGAGTTGCTTGTAGGCTTGTCTCTAAAGGAGTAAAGGTATCATGGAGTTATTCAGATTGAAGGAACCAACTTGAGACAAGGGAATGTGCAAAGCTATTGAGAGAAATTGAATTATTTGGTTGAGGTAACCCACAACCCCAAACTTAGACCTCTAGCAAGGTCGAAGTTTGGGGGGGGGGTGGAGTTTTTTATTTGTTTTATGATTACATTGCACATGCATGCACGCCCTTATCTTTGAGTTGAGTTTGATTGGTTATTGGTTAGTTGAGATACTCCTTGGGGTGATTTTGGTTTGACTCGCGATTGCATATTTCATGCCTATCAATTATCTTATGCTTGTTGATTGCTATCTTTGAGTATGATTTGATAAGTAGAGTGAGTTGTAAGAGTGAGTTAGAAATTCTTTTGTGTGAGTGTTTGAGTTTGAGCTGATTTGAGAAATAACTTGTATGCTTGTGAAGTTTTCTTTTGAGTACTTGTGTGATGAGAGTGAGAATGCACTAGGACTAACATGGATGTGAAAGCCGTGAGCAGTTGAGCCTTACGAGATTTAAATGCATGATTTAATCTCTTCGTCTGTGAGTGAATCATCACCTTAGAGGATGCTAGAACTTGTGTGTGCTCTCTTTTCTTGATTGTGTCTAGTTTGATATGCCGAATGTGATCTTAGGCCATCTTTGATTTTATTGAGTCACTTAGCCAAAATTTTCCTTACCAATGACATTGATCCCTTGTTAGCCCCTTTGAGCCTAAAGCCTATTTTATTTGCTAGCACATATGAACACTATTCCAATTCCTAAGCCTTTTTGTCCCAATTTGAGTGGAGAATAGGAAAAGTGTGAAGGTTGAAGGGATTGAGTTGAGTTGAGAAAAAGGGAATTATGATGGTTGAGTGGTGATAAAATAAGGGTGTGAATGAAATTTGAGTTGTGGGAAAGAAAAAAAAATTGAGAATGAGCAAAAGAAAAAAAAATGAGCTCATGTGTTTGTGCGAAAAAAGAGAAAAAGAAAGTGAAGTGATTGAAAAAAAAAAGTGAAAAGAGTTAGAAAAAAAATTGAAGTGTTGAGAAAAGAGGAATTGAAAGAGTGTTGTTTGAAAATGTTTGAAGTATTCTGTTCCTAATCTCGAAGTGCCAAAGTTTGATTTTCTATTCTCCATTCACTTGAGTCACTTACCCAAATTGTTATCCCACCCATCCAAAGAGCCTACATTACAACCTTGAGAAAAGCCCTTTTTGATTCGGCATTGATTTCTAGAGTATGGTCGAAGTTAAGAGCACTTACAAGCTTATGGCTGCCAATTTGTGTGACTGATTGTTTGAGTGAGTTCCTTGATCATTGTTATACACTTGTGAGGGAGCGAAACACATCGTTGAGTGCACATCCATGCTTGATCTTGGTGTTTCTTGTCATTGTTGCATGAGTATGATGAAGGGGGTGAGTTAGTATACGTGTGATCGATCTTTGAAACTCGAGTTCAATTACTTGCATGATTTGATTCTTGATTCATTCCTAACAATTTCACTTGACTTATTATTTCATTGCTTGAGGACAAGCAATATGGTAAGTTTGGGGGGGTTGATTAGGCGTGAAATTGTCATGATTCATAGCTTGAAATACCCAATCTTGGTCGAGTTTATCGAGTATTTAGAGTCAATTAAGCATTATTTCTACACATTGATGAATTTGTCTCTTTGATGCTCATAGGTGAATAGAGGACGAAAAACGGAGTTCGTAGGACTTTGAATCGACTCAAACGGATGCCCGGATGAGAAGATATCGAAGAAATACAATTGGTATTAGTGCGGACGAGGAAAAGTATTAGTTGGATGAGTTGGAAGTCACTCGAGTGACTAGGTCGAGCGCCACAGCTCGAGCGCATTGCTCGAGCGCCTAAACGTACAGAACTTTTCTTGCGCTCGAGCAGCTCGAGCGCCACCGCTCGAGCTAATTGCTCGAGCGCCCAAAACATACAGTGTGATTTCAGCGCTCGACCGGCTCGAGCGGAACCGCTCGAGCGATTGTGTCATTCGAGCTACACTGCTCGAGCGGGACCGCTCGAGCGTTTTGCTCGAGCAACCTTGGATTTTTACCTCCGGATGCGTATTTTCGGCCCATTAACTCCCGTTTCGACCCGTGCCTATATATATCTCTTCCAAACATGTTTTGAAGGACTCCCGAACGTTAGAAATAATTTTAGACTTAGTTTTTGGAGAGGAAGGAGACGTGCAAGCTTTATTTACATTTTGTTGAGGTTTTTCATACGAATTCTTAGTTTATTTTCGTTTATTAGTTCTTTACGTTAGTTTGATTTCTTTAAACACTTTGAAACTTCGTTTTAAGTAATTAAATTTCAGTTCTTAGAATTATTTTCTTTTAAAACCCTAGTTCATGTTTCTTATTTTCTTAGTTCAATTCATTATGTTTATGTTCGTTGTTTCTTCTATTGCTTTTATTTTTGTTAAAACCATGTCCGGCTAAAACCCTTGCATGCTTAGGGTAGGATGAACTCGTAGAAGTAGGATGTGGGTACGTAATTAGGGTAATTTGTGACGTTAGTTTTAATTCTCTTGATTAATGAATTCTTATAATTAATCTGAACTTTAACTTTGAATTTAGTACGAAAGTGTTAGAGAGAGGACGACCGCATCACTCAATAACAATTAGTAGTCTTAACGAGAAGGTTTAGGAAAGGTTAATTCATCTACCGGTTTAGCGAAGGAGGACGACCGCATCACCTTAGTTAAATTAGGGTCTCATTAATTAAGCACAATCTAGTAACTTGTTAGTAGATTCGTGAAGTCGAGTGTTAGGGTAAAGTATTAGGGTTTAGAATCTTGAGCTTTCACCTTGCATTCTTAGACTTAGGTTAATTCTTGTGTGTCACAGTTATTTTGATTATGTACCTGCTCCGTTAGTATACGTAGGGATTCCTATCCTGAGCATCACCATCTCATACTTGCATATACACCTTAGATACTTAGTTTAATTTTCCTTTTGCATTCGTAGGATAATTGAGTTTAGTTTAATTAATCTTTCCAAAAAACCCAAAAATACACACTCATATTAACTACGACGCGTAGATCTTCAGGGATCTATTCGCATATACACCATCCCTTGGGTTCGATACTACTTGGTCATTATACTTACTCTTACTACAGTGAACCCGTCCGCTTGCGGGTGAGCGACTAGTAGAAGTTAGTAAAATCGCTTCAAGTCAATCTTCTCTTTTGATCGCCTCTCCCAGGCGCGATCAACCCTATTTTCGTAAAAAAATTTCAAATCTCCCTATTTTTGCAATCCATTTACTAATTTGGCCTAAATAAAAAAACTTGCCCAATTAATTCCTTTATCTATAAAGTAGTTTTAGTGTGCACTTGAGTGCATAGTATGCATTTGAATTTTGAAAAAAAAAAAATATCCAAGCAGAAATAAAAAATACCTCAAGAAGTAATCACTAATATCTCAAGAAGTAGTCAGTAATACCCCAATAAATAATCAATAATACTCCAATTAAAAAAAATAATAGTTCGGCGCATTAGTGTATGTTTTGGAAAAAATAAAATTGAAGCAAAAATTGAGACTAAAATCCAAATTATGCATTTGAGTGCATGCTAGAATTTGTGTGATCAAGTGATTCTTGTGTGCACTCAAGTGCATAACTGCATTTGGATTTTAAATCTAATTTCAAACCAATTTTAATTTAATGAGTTGCAAAAAATTAAAATTAAATTTAAAATATAAATATATGCTATGCACTTTTAGTGTATCAAGATTTTTTTTTTCTCGTGATTAAGACCATCTCCAACGCAGCAATACATCCTCCCCTTTCTCTATTGAGGAGCTAAAGTCCTCCTCCAATGCAGCACTACATCCCAGCGCTACTTAATTGCTGTGAACAGTATCGGGCTGTGTACAACGCGAACTGTTCACAACGCTGGATGATATTTTTTTTCTTTTCTTATGTTATATATGTTTATCTTGTTATATATATATATATATATATATATATATATATATATATTACCATATTTTATAATAAAGAATGAAATAAAATCTAAATAATATATTACAATATTTTAAATCATGCTCCCTCCAATTCAAAATAAGTGTCGTTTTAGAGGTTGTAGTTTGTTTCAAAATAAATGTCGTTTTAACTATTTTCTAATGTTCTTTTTCTGATTTACCCCGAATTCAAATTCAAAATATAAAAGATATTTTAGGAATTATATTAAAATATAACAAACTTGTTAGAGATTATCAAAATATAATAGATCTTTTAGTGCGTATATAAATATATATAATTGGATTATATGTTTTTTCAATTTAAAAAATATTTAATATTAGTTGATAATTGATATAAATAAAATTTAAAATATTTTTATGTAAGTATTATGTTTAAAATTATATAAATTTAACTTTAAAATAAAATAAAAAATACATGTAGAACAGAATGTATCGCGAACGGTTGGAAATGAATTTAATGTAGCGCGAACTTTGCAACAGTGTAGCGCAAAACTCATCGATAGTGTAGAGAAATGGGTTGGAGATGCTGTAAGTTGAGGTAGGGTTGTACATTAAACTCGTTTGTCCCGAAAACCTGATTTAATTTTTGCTCAAATAGCGCATAATTGCACATAAGTTCAACTATTTTTTGTTTTATTTGATTTTTGTAGGAATTAGTGCCAAAGTGAAATCCGCTCCAGTTTTCAAATTTGTTTGGTCCTCCACACATCTAAAACACAATTCGATTCATGCGTGCCATTTGCGGAAATTCACTTTGTGTTCACCATCTTAATCACATTTCCTATTCCCTATTATACTAATAGCTTGTGAAAGCTATACATGTCAGTGTATGAATATTATGTGCCATTTTAAATGAGATTGAGCATAAAGGTCTTGAACAAATAAAAAGTCAACTCATAATTTTATACATATATATTATTGAAATATATTTATCATATAATATAATTATATTATTTTACAATGATTAAATTTATTTAAGTATATAAAATGCATGTACAATTATTTTTTACGAAAACTCCGCATAATATGCTGGCGCTTTATCTAGTCAAGTTATATATGTTACTGTGTAATAGCTGTAGTTTTAAAATTATTCCTTAATGCGTTGAGCTAGTCACACCGCAATTTGCTATAAACACATTTCGATTGGGTCCAATATATCTGGAAAAAAAACCCTTTGAATGGCTTTAAATTCTCAAAAGTACTTTTATAAACTTAGGTATTTTGATATCATAATCATGATAAAAAAAATTAAAAGAAAAACACGCTGCAGATTAAGGATGTACTAATATTTTTCGGGATATAAACTTATCTTAGGGATAATTTTGATATTTTTTTAAAATGTTTTAACTAAATTTAGGTATATTGGAATGTCTCCACCTTTATTCAATCCGCGGAGTTGTTGAATTCTTATATTCAAAGTATCAGAATATTTGGATTTTTTTTTAATCATTCAGTCCTTTTAAATCAAATAATCATAAATACGATGTTAAATATTTAGGGAGTTTTGCAGATGGGCCCAAGATGGATCCAATTATTATGGTATGCATACTGCATACTGCATACACAACATAATAAGAGATATAGAGAGAAGCAACCAAATCAAAATCACATGAATTTATTTATGACTTCCGGTTGGAGCCGGAGGAGCTCTTCCTGTATATGCTCATAAACTTAGCCGCAAATTCTGCACCGTCACACAAACAAATTAGATCTCACCCCCTCCTCACACTATTTCATACATACATACATACATATATATTATGTTGTATAAACTGAAATTGAACTATTGAAGGGTATTAGTTGTTTTCACTGAAGAGTATTACTCCCTCACTATTCATCCCTTACAAAAACCTCTAAATTACATCTCATTTCACTAATAATTACGCACAAAAATACATTTGCTTATGTTGAACAATATTCCATCATTAAAAAACTATTTTATCCATTTTAAAACTACAAATCAACTCTCAAATTAAAGCCCCAAAAAGTCAACCCTGAAAATAGATCAGGGACGGAGGGAGTAGTTGTTTTCACTAAAGAGTATTAGTTGTTTATTGAAAATGAGCTAAGACTCTTCAGTGAATACAACTAATAACTAATACTCTTTAGTAAAAAAAAAAATTAATACCCTTCAATGATTTATATATGTACCATTTTGCCATTGTTTAATATATAAGAGCTTGCAGCAGTAATACTTTTTAACGTAAGTACGCAGACACTTGTTACGTCAAGGAGGTATTGTTTGCAAAAGAAGCAAATACAATTATATTTCACTCATTAACTTTTTGAGAAGTATTTTAGTTCTAATAGTTCTTCTTCAGATTGCTCAAATAATAAGACAAAAGCTAAAATTTTGAAGCTAGTCACATGTGTATTTGATAAGAATATGGAATGCCCCCTCCTTTTCTTTAGATTTTTGAACTCCAAAGAGCCTGGTCTTATCTTACTCAGGGTCTATTTTGAAACTTTAATCAACAATGTATTTTTTATTTTTATTTTAAAGAAGCTAGCAATACCCATTTTTTTCTAAAAAAAGTGATTGTTCGAATTGAGTTTGAAAACACGAACGAAGAAATTTTCTAGTTCTCTCCAACTATCAAGAGAAATGATATCATCATTTGCTTGGACATTCTGCCATCATTTTTCTTGTCCAAGAAGAGCCCACCTAAATATGGACATGTATAATAGACATTTGACCAAATGTATGACTTATATTTAGGGGTCCTTAATTGGTTCAAATTTCAATAAGAATGGTAACGGAAATCATCAAATCGTAAATTACAATTAAAATAATGATTATTCTCTAGGATATTGCAATTTGCAATACGACAAAAATGTTATTTTTGTTGAAGAATAATGAGGAGAAATGATTACTGTGAAAGAACTAGTTAATTAAAATGGGTAATGTTTAATTTATTTTTTAACCCCATTATCTTGTGTTGGAAAAATTTAACTTGAGATATTGGAGTAGAGGAAAATGTGAATAATTAAATGGACTTTGAGGGAGGTTGGGCCTTGGACTTGAGGGTTGGGCCCCAAAAATGAAACCTAATCAAGAATCTAAAATAAACATAAACATAAACATATTCGTTAAACATGTAATTGAGCATCCGTATATAATTTCTGTTTTATCATAAAAATGAATAATATACCTTCTAACTTGAGTAAGGCATTTGTTCCACTTGGGAGTCTCTTATCCTGCAAATCAAACATCACCAATTAATCGTCTATTTTTCTGCATCATTTATTAAGAATTAATGGAAAAGATAGTGAACGATTAGACTTACATAATAAGCATACCAATAGTAAATTTCCCTTCTCAAACTGGCATTCACTCCACGAAGGAATTGTTCAACTAACTTCTGAAAATTCGACCATTTACAACATTAGGCATATTTTGTTCAAGTGATATGTGGTGAAATGCTTATTAATAAACTTGGCCAATAAATTTAATAAGTGATATTCTAATAAATTACCAGGAGAATTAATTTTGGATGAACAAATTCTCCCAAAAGCTTTTGCATCTTTCCTCGAATGACGAATAGTCTAATCGCAAAAATGTAAGTTAATTATAATAGGCTACATGTTGCAATAATAACTAGTATTAATCATGACCTTAATATTTGAAAAAATATCTGTTAAAATGCTGCAATAAATAGAATGATTCTGGTATGCATCCAAGTGTATGTCATGCACTTGAATCTTAAAAATCAACTGCAAAAAATACACAGTTCGGAGTGTACTGTATGTTTAGTATCAGTAGTATTTCAAGCAAAAAAATAGCATCCCAAGTAATAATCGGTAATATCACGATTAGTAATCAACAATACCCCAAGTGATAATTAGTAATACCCTAAACAGTAGTCAATAATACCATAAACAGTAATCAACAATACCCCAACTTTTTTTATTAAATATTTCTAATTGAATAAGTTAAAACTAAAATCAAAATTGAGCTTAAAATCCAAGTGCATGTCATGCAATTGAGTGAATGCAAGAATTTGTGCAATAATTAAGGGTTATATGATACTTCATCCGCCTTCAATCTAATTTTACCCACTTTCCTTTTTTGTTTATCCACTGTAACTGCAAATTTTGAATTTATTAAATATAATAAACACGAAAATGATTACAACTTTAATTTGTTCTGATCGAACCGAGAAACTTGTGTGCGGGTTGACTAACTCCGAATTTGGTCCTCTGATTCTTCTCTTCAATGTTGACCTTGACTTGGATGTTCTTCGGGAGAAATCCTCGCCTTGATCTTCGTTTGAGATTGATCTTTGAATTTATAACGTTAATCCAAGGGCGAAACGCCTTATTTTGGATTAAACGTTATTTTCGGGATTTGGAGGATGAACGTCTTCGAAGGCGGGATGAACGCCTTTGAAGGCGGGATGAACACCTTTGAATTTGGTGAAGGACGTCCTTTGAATCTTCTAGGAGAGACGCCGGATCGGAGGGGTGCTGGACCTTGATCTCGGATCGGAGGCTGTTTGTCGTAAACTTGCGCGAAAAACGCCTTGAAGCCGCGAAGAACGCCTTTGAATCTTCAAGGAGAAACGCCGGATCGGAGGGGTGCTTGGGCCTTTATCTCGGATCGGAGGCTGTTTGTCGTAGACTTGCGCGAAGAACGCCTTGAAGCCGCGAAGAACGCCTTTGAATCTTCAAAGCTCTTGAACTTCTGAGCTCCCTCTGCTTCTGTCTGTCTGGGTGTGTGTAAAATGAATGAATGAATGAATGAAGGACCCTATTTATAGGGTGAGGAGATGAAATTTTTCCTCCTTCATGGTGCCACGTGGCGTTTTATGGTTGACCGATGCCGATTTGATGGGCTTTTATTGACCAATTTCCAGATTTAGCTGATTTGATTTGATTTCCATGAATTCTTTTCCTTTTTCAAGCAAGATATGATTTGATCTCTCTTGGGCACTAAGTCAATGAGATTAATTACTGCAGACTCGTATTTTTAGCAAGTTTGTACGGTGTATATTAAATACCAATTAATTTAATTATTTAATTTGAGAATTAATTTATTTAAATCCCCAAAATTAAAATAATAAATTTATTTTGATATTAATATTTATTTGTACACGCGTCAATATTTAATTGTGTGCAAAATTAATTTGCTTACAAATGCCCCCTCGTGCTTTGTTCACGGTCATTTGTGACTTGGAGTGAACGGAGCACGAACATCTTTACGCCCTCATTTTCTTTTGGGCTTTTGAATCATGACTGAACTTAGAAGATGTCTAAGCTGCCTACGTACCTCTTTGGTCTAAAAGGATCAAGTCATAACGTAGTTCAAGGGGAATTTGATTTCATTTGGGGGTGCCATAAACAGTTTATACTCGTGTAGGCTAGGAGTGACATACAGTTTAAGCTCGTGCGTCAAGGAGATTTGATTTGAATTTGTTTGATAGTTTATACTCGTATCAGGGAGATATACTTTGAACTTGTTTGATAGTTTAGACTCGTATCAAGGAGATTTTATTTGACTTGGGGAGACTTCAATTTGATCTTTAGCTTGAGAGCTTCAGACAATTTTGTCTTTCATTAAAGAAACTTGATTTGGCTTTGAGATAGTTTTCGCTCGTATCAAGGAGCTTCATTTGATTTGGAGAGACTTTAATTTGATCTCCGGTTTGAGAGCTTCAGACAATTTTATCTCGTATAAGGAGAATTCTAGACAGTTTATGCTCATATCAGAGGAGCTTCACACATACTTTATGCTCTTGTCAAGGAGCTTTGATTTGATGGATTTTGAGATAGTTTCTGCTCGTATCAAGGAGCTTCACAGACAGTTTATACTCTTGTCAAGGAGCATTTTATTTGACTTTGGAGAACTTCAGAAAGTCTCTTCGAGCACTATGTCTCCTTGCTTGCATGACCCTTTCTTTGAAGATAAAACAATCTTCAATTGAGTGGCCCACTAAGCGGTGGTACTTGCAATATTTTGGATCGTCAATGCGTCCAGCTTCTTCCGGACATTTCATCTTAGGCAACTCAATGAGCTTCACATCCATCAAGTCATCGAATATCCCCGAGACGTCAGAGTCTAAGAAAGGATATTGCTTTTGGCGTAGCTCTTTCAGAGTCAACCTGCTTTGCCCCCTATCGCGAGGAAAGTCAGTTATGTATTCCTTACTTGAAGGCTTAACATATATCATGTCGTGATGTTTTTGACTTGGTGGTTCTTCAACTCCACTTGCGGTCATACTTAACTCCATGTCATGAGCTCTTGTAGCTAGCTCTTCGAAGGTCTTTGGTTGAATTCCTTGAAGAATGTATCGGAGACCCCACTGCATGCCTTGGATGCACATTTCGATTGCAGAAGTTTCAGATAGTTGGTCCTTGCAATTCAGGCTCAGATTCCTCCATCGGTTGATATAATCAATCACGGGCTCATTCATCCTTTGGTGAGTGTTGGTTAGCTCGATCATGCTAACTGTCCTCCTTGTGCTGTAGAAACGGTTTAGGAACTCATACTCCATTTGATCCCAATTGTCGATGGAGTTAGCCTCCAAGTCGATGTACCAGTAGAATGCATTTCCTTTTAAGGAGCGGACAAATTGTTTGACCAAATGATCTCTGTAGGTTCCAGCGTTGTTGCACGTTTCGATAAAGTGGGCTACATGTTGCTTTGGGTTCCCTTTGCCGTCAAATTGTTGGAATTTTGGAGGTTGGTAGCCGGTTGACATTCAAGCTATCAATCCTCTCCGTATAAGGTTTGATGTAGCTGGAGGTTGATTTGGAGGTGTCATCAAACTTCTCTTTCACCGTCTCCAGAATGAGTTCCTTGAGCTGGTCGACTTGGATCCCTCCATCTGATGAGATCTGCAGCTTTTTGGCAGTTACCCCGGTTTCACCAACTTGACGTTGAGTTGAAGTTTCCTCGTCGTGCTCCTCAACTTGCTTTCCTTTGACGTGGCTTACATCGCTGCCATCTACCCTATTCATCAGACTAGCGATCTGGATGTCTTGATTCTTGACATGATCTGTAAGCCCCGCTACGGCCTTGATGAGGCTGTCAAGCTTTTCATCAATGGTTGAGGCATCCGCCATCATGGCTGGCGCTACGCTTGAGTTTGAAGATGAGCCCGATGATGAGCGCGGGGTAGAGCATGCAGAGTTGACTTTCTCATCTTCGCCGATGTTGGGAGGCTTGTTCATAACTATCCCTGATGAGGGGCTTCCTTCTGAAGAGGCGTGTGTCGATGACTTCTTCGACATGCTTTTTGTGATAACATTGGCATTAGGAGCCGTTGAGGGTTTGGTCCTTAGCAAAATAATCTTGCGTGGAGGAGTCATTCTGACGATCCTAAGCTTGCTTGAGGAGAGAAGAGATGAGAGGTAGAGTTAGTCCCACTGGGCGTGCCAAATTTATAATCTAGATTTGATCCTCTGATTCTTCTCTTCGGTGTTGACCTTGAATTGGATGTTCTTCGGGAGAAATCCTCGCCTTGATCTTTGTTTGAGATTGGATTTGAATTTATAACGTTAATCCAAGGGCGAAACACCTTATTTTGGATTAAACGTTATTTTCGGGATTTAGAGGATGAACGCCTTCGAAGGCGGGATGAACGCCTTTGAATTTGATGAAGAACGCTCTTGAACTTCTGAGCTCCCTCTGCTTCTGTCTGTCTGGGTGTGTGTAAAATGAATGAATGAATGAATGAAGGACCCTATTTATAGGGTGAGGAGATGAAATCTTTCCTCCTTCATGGTGTCACGTGGCGTTTTATGGTTGACCGATGCCGATTTGATGGGCTTTTATTGACCAATTTCCAGATTTAGCTGATTTGATTTGATTTCCATGAATTCTTTTCCTTTTTCAAGCAAGATATGATTTGATCTCTCTTGGGCACTAAGTCAATGAGATTAATTACTGCAGACTCGTATTTTTAGCAAGTTTGTACGGTGTATATTAAATACCAATTAATTTAATTATTTAATTTGAGAATTAATTTATTTAAATCCCCAAAATTAAAATAATAAATTTATTTTGATATTAATATTTATTTGTACACGCGTCAATATTTAATTGTGTGCAAAATTAATTTGCTTACATCCACCAACACTCACAAATAAATATATGAGTCTCACAATACTCCATACAATACATTTATTTTATCTACATTTTCAATTAAATACTAATTTTTATTAAATTCTATGTTCAGTAAACGAGTAAAATATTGGTGAACGAAGAGAGTACTTACTTCCTTGGAAATGGATCCCTTAAAATGTCTTTAGCAAGATCCACAACTGCTTCTTCCCATCCAATAGGAATAGGTTGGTCCTCCGTGAAAGGATAGCTAAAGATACATAATTTTAAGTGAAAAACTATTTAATTTGCTTCATATTTATTAGTCATCTTACTTGTGTAATTTGCAGGCTTCAAGTGCCATAATTGCTCTCCTTAAATTTTGCTTTGATTTATTTGCAATCTTTGCAGCAAAGCTGATAGGTAGTTCAAAGCCTTCTTTCTTTGCTATCTGGACAAGGACCTCCATTACCTAATTTGGAAAGTTTATAAGTGTACACACTAAAAAATGGGGAACAATATGCACACATTTAGAGCATTAAATTTTAATTTGACACATTTAGTCCTGTAAAATTTAATTTTTGCACATTGAGGTCAAATCGGGCTGACAAATTTAGATCATTATTTTTATATTTTTGCTCTCATTTAGGCCAAAAAAAAGTGACATTTTAACCCAAATTGAGGTGTTTGGGGACAATATGACCTAAATCTGGAAAATTTAATATAATTTTCATTGGCAAAATCTCCGAAGAACATGTTTTATAATAAGAAATTAATACCTTTAAATGTAATTACTGAAACTATTACAAACATTCACTAATACCAAAACATTTTATATTGTGATTTCAATTTATGAATTTAATGGCATCAGCGAATGCATCTAATGATAACAACGAGTGTATATAACGGTATCATTTTTATTCTTTGAACAAGTTTCACAAGAGACCTACTCATTTCCTTAAATGTGTTAGCCCACACACATAATGTAGTATAATATGTTTATAAGAAGGTATTATGTGAACGATATTCACTATGAACTTTGTTTGAAGGGTATTAGTAAATTACACTAAAGATATCAATTCCGAAGGGTATTGGTTGTTTTCGTTAAAGGTATTAGTTATAGTTGTATTAGTTATTTTCACTAAAGGTATTAGTTTTCTCAACATAAAATATTAGTAAATTATTGTTCACGGTTATAGTTACCGTGGGTATCGATCACATAATACTTTCCTATGTTTATTGGTTAATTACTTGATGCGATGGAGGAAGTTCAAGATTGAGAACTTTGCAGCGGCTCTTTACTGATTCGAAGATATGGACATCATCTTCACAGCAAAGGATAAGTTTGCAAGAATCCGAGTAACAGTCCATGATCCATTTTATCAGGTGTTGTATGTTCTCTGCAGCTTTATCAACATCATATAGAACCAATACTGCAATTTTATTCAAATAAAATAAATATGTCCATGTTACTTATAAATGATGATATTACACAACTGAGAAAATGTAACAAAAATGCGTGTCCAAAATCTTTTTTATCCAAATGCACAAAAAAAAAAAAAAATTCCCCCCAAATTGACGAGAATGCCCCTAATAAGGTTGGAGAAATGTTGGGAAAATGGATGAGTAAGAATAGAAGAGTCACGACTGAGAAGAAAATAACTATTTTTTAAAGAATACTATCTTATGTGTGTTTTCAAAATTAGGACATTATATTTTTTGGCTTGCAGAATTAGGACGCTATCTTTATGGGCTTAAAAATTAGGACACTATCTTTTATGTTGAGCAAATTTAGGCCAAATTTATAAAATGTGGACCAAATAAAACCCGATTATGATGTTTCCAGTTGGCCCAATTTTTTATAAAATTTGGCTCAAATTTGCTAAAGTTAAAAGATAGTGTTCTAGTTTTGCAAGTTTGTAAAGATAATGTTCTAATTTTACAAGCTCGTAAAGATAGTGTCCCAATTCTGCAAGCTCATAAAACAGTGTTATAATTTTGGAAACACCCATAAGATATTGTCCTAAGAAAACAATTTTATCTAATACTCCATCTGTCCCCCTATTTGCTTCTCATTTCTTTTGGGCACAAGTATTAGATAAGTAATATAATATCGACATAGTACAAGTGATGTGATGAAAAGAGAATATAATATACTCCCTCCGATTCAAAATAAGTGTTGTTTAAGAGTTTAAATTTTGTTTCAAAATAAGTGTCGTTTTAACTATTTTTCACGTTTTTTCCTGATTTACCCCGAATTCGAAACCAAAATATAAGAGATATTTTAGGGATTATATTAAAATATAACATATCTATAAGAGATTATCAAAATATAATAGATCTTTTAGAGATTTATGTGGGGTATATATGTCAAAATTTATAATTCTTAATTTATCCTAAAATCTCTAGAACTTTTGAATCGGAGGGAGTATGATATTATATAGATAAAGTAGTATTGATGTGTAAGAAGAGTAAAGTGTGAGAATAGAATATTAGATTTTATTTCAAAAAAAAAAAAGTAAATAGAGAGGAGTGATTGAAGGGTATTAGTTGTTTATACTGAAGAATATTAGTTGATTTCACCGAAAAATGTTAGTTATTTACACTGAAAAGTCTTAGTTTGTTTTCATTGAACAACTAATATTCTTCAATGAAAACAACTAATACCCTTTAGTGAGAACAACTAATACTCTTTGGTGAAACAACTAATACTCTTCAATGATTCATATTTAAACCATTTTCACTCTATACTTTGTTAATAGAGGGACAAACGAAAATGAGAAAATGGAAAGTAAATAGAAAGACGGAGAAAGTATATATGGAAAGAGAAATTAAGGGACCTTTATAATCGGAGTTGGTAGGAGCTACACTAATTTCAGGGGAGACTGCATACTCGCTGCTTATATGCTTTACTAAAGCTGTTAATGCATATGCTGCCTTTGACTCTTGGTAAACATTGAGTTCCATGTGGTGAGGACTCGAGCTTACTGCCACTACTACTTGTATAGGCTTCGATTCCTGAGGATTAATTGCAAAATAAATCACTATTTTTTCACCTTTTTAAATTTATATGGGAAAATTATTTTTTATCCTATAATTTTACCACTTTTTTATTTTTGTCCTGCTGACTTTAAAATTTTGATTTTAGTCCTGTAACTTTACCTCCTTTAGATTTTCGTTTAAATTTTGATTTTCGTCCTGTAACTTTTTTTATTTTTTTTTATTTTGGACCTATAACCTACTAACCTTTATAGGACTAAAATAAAAAAGTGGTAAATAACAGGACTAAAATCAAAATTTGTAAGTCAGCAGGACGAAAATAAAAAAAGGTAAAGTTACAGGACTAAAATCAAAATTGAAAATCAGTAGGACGAAAATAAAAAAGAAGTAAAATTACAGGACAAAAAAATCATTTTCCCAATTTATATATATATTTTTTTAATTTGTAACTTGATATAAGACTGTTTAAATTGTTGCAATTCTATCACATAACTATTTTCCACCAAAAAATGCAAGAAATTTAATGATTGTGATTAAATTGAAACAATAACAAAAAATCGTGATTTATTTGCAAATTCTTCAAAGATTTTCTAACTGTCATGTCAGCGGAATATGATCCATATGATACAATTGTAGAATATGTCAGAAATATAGTGGTTAAATTGAAACAATAACAAAAAACAGTGATTTGTAAATTTTTCAAAGATTTTCTGGCTGTCACGGAATAAGATCCATATGATACAATTGTACATTTTAAAAAGTTATGTATCGCATTGCAAATTTTAAAAAGTTATGTATCGAATTGCAAAATTTAAAAATATATATTTTAATTTAAAAAACATATACTTTATGTAATAATTAACAATAATGAAACCAAGGAAATCATTATAATGTCATCTTTCTAGCTGAATTAAGATATGAGTTTGGGGAGACCAAACTATATCTTGAGGAAATAAGGAGGAATTAATATGTAAATGCTGAAGATTTGAACATTAATTCTGACTCCAAATTTGGACCCAAGACTACATATTTTGGCTTCACATTTCATATAATTCATTACACATAAAAACATTAGAAGAACGTATTAGAATTTTAACATACCAGAATGTGAAAGTATCTCAAGTCATGAGATATCTGCAAAAGAAATGGGGGGAATTTTTTATCCAAGAATCCAAAATTAATTCAACAATTATAGAATAATCAGAAAGATCAAGTGTCCCACCACTTATGTTGTAGCTACAAAAACAATCAATTAAATAATGGTGAATTTTCCTTACTTATATGACATCACATCATATGTGTTGGTATTGTCATCTTCAAATAGAGTAATTTAGTAAAAAGAGAACATACATTCCAAATCGAATCCCCATACATCTCGCGCAGAAGACACATCGTCAAAGCCTTCTTGCCAGTACCAGGTGGTCCTTTCAACAAGATGTGTGGAAAGATCTCACTACTTGCCTAAGCACATAATAAATAAATGAGTTATACATATATTTTTGCTCTAATAACTATAGCATTTACACTATTATATTTATATTAGTTTATAAATGCAATGGTATCACTGAATGAATTATATGATATCCCTGAATGAATGTGAGACTTACAAGTTGGTGAAGAATGTGAGCTTCATTCTTATGGCAAGTGAATCCGGGGAGCGAAACGGGCTGATGTTTATCAGCCCAGAGCGGCCGCAAGCTCTCCACCACGACCGCCTTCCCAATAAACGAAGCTTCATCGAATGGCCTCTCTTTCCCCGCAGATTTATCAGATTTCTTACAAGAAGACCCTTTCTTCATGCAAAAGAACCATGAATCCGATTGGCCCTTCCTTCTGTTGGCTACGAATCTAGTCGTGCTACCGCTCGAGTCGCTTAAAACACTGCTCTGTCGACTCATTCCCTTACTACCACTGGAACTCACGTTCTTTCCAACAAAATAGCCCGGTGGCTTAGGCAGAGCCTTTTTGGGAAATTCGCGGGAAAAGAAAATGGTGTCGTCATCGTGGGGGTTGGACATTCTTGCATTAATCTTAGCATTTCCAACCATTTCATTGATGTCTCCTACTGAAGGGCCTAACTGTTTTTGTTGGGGTCTGTCTTTCAAGCGTGATCTAGGAGCAGATGCTGCTCTCCTGCTTCTCTCTCTCCCCCAACTCGAATCGCCGTTTCGCTCCCCTGCAGGGATGAACGGAGAGACGTTTCTCCTGCGCTCCGACTTTGTGTAGGGACTCCTACTCTGTGTGTTGTTATGATCGAGATTATAAGGGGACTTACTGTTCTGCTGTATCTTGAGCAAAGCCAGTTGCCGTCTCTTGCTTTGGTCGTAGCCGTTGGGACTCTCGTGCCATTCCGTCTCTGTGTCCGACGGCTCGTACCCACTTCGCCTCCTGTTGTACCTCTCCATTAGATTTTGGTCAATTGATGAAAAGTCTTGAAATTGATGTTTATATTTGGAATTAATAGCGATATGTACTAGATGGCGGAGGTTGTAATGCCGTAGCAAAAAGCTAAGTTTAGAGCATTATTTTACTCTTCACTTTGAATGCTGGTGCCTTGGGGAATATTCACAAGAAATTTGTCACCTGTGTAAATAATAATACTTCACCTTGTTTCGACAGAAAAGAGGGGCACCCAAATCACAACTTGTATAGAATGAATGACTAGGAAACGTTGTCTTCTTCTGCTGAGCTGAGTTACAAATAAATAAAGAGTGGTTCCTGTGAAACAGTTCCATGTCATGACAGAGTGGGCTGAGGTATAAATTGGGCGACTGTCTCATGCCATGAAACAGTCCCAACATTGTCTTACTCTCACTGCCGGTTCCAAAGTACGTTTGCACTTCACACACTTTTTAAAGAAAATAGTAATTAATGTAGAATTGTTGATTGAGACGTGGTACAGAAAGAATGATAAAGGTGGATGAGTCAGTTTCTCTAATTAGAAAGAATGAAACTCTTGCACCAAATTCTTTTCGGAAAATTCAACTTTCATTATGACATTGATACTTCAAGATCACCATCTCATAACCTGTGGCTCTAATATCATCTGATATTCCACCATGAATCGGGCTCCTGCTGTATATAGATACAAATGATTTAACGAAAGCAAGAATTTCCAAGAACATTTCGTTTCTGAGCAAAAGAGTCGTTTCAAATAGTATTCGGTGGACTATGTATTTATCAATATTCGATTGATTGGTCTAAGGTTATGGACAAAAATGATTTGTCTAAGCCACTTCATTTCTTTTTGTCAAACTCAGCTTCTTCTTTTTTCTGTGTAAGCGAGATCTACATCTATGAATTGAAAGAATCTTCTTTAAGTATAATTTATACTCCCTCCGTCCCAACATTTCTTTCACACTTGCCTTAAATGGACACTTCAACTTTCCTTTCACACCAAAAAAAAAAAAAAAAAATTCTCTCACAAAAGTCAATAAAGTATAAAGTTACCATTATTTTATTCAACTCCACACTCACATACTCTTTTTTTTCCTTTAAAAATGTATCCATCCCATGCATGAAAGAATTCCTGGGACGGATGGAGTATCTAATAGATTTATCTATTCCACCTCCAAATGTCTCTCTCAGTGAAAATCAAATGCTCCAAAGTTTCATTGACTTCAGGAAAAAAAAAAATTATTGGCCAACGTGGTCTTGCCAATTCCCCCCATGCCAACAATTGCACGGTTTGAATCAACTCATCCCACTATGAAAACCTCTATTTCTTGAAACTCCTTGACAGAATTCATGCTGATCCAGCAAAAAAAAACCCATGGCCATCAGCAGTGAATTTGATCGACTCAATCGGTGTCGTAAATTACAAATGAAATAAACCTGGCTAACATTTCCTTTATTCTTCTTATTTCATTAGTAGATTATCCTATCAGTTTCTCAATTTTATAGCAAAAGCCACCTTTCGAAAGTTGGTTATGAGCTTGGTAGGGGCTGATAAAGAAAATCACATATCTAGTATTTGAATTTTCAGCCTTAGTATACATATTTACTTGTGATGTAATATGAATTCACAAATCGTGGATCTACCTGATAAACGACACACTAGTTTAACGGAGCTCTTGTACGCTCGCATCATCTTTAATTCAGCTGCTGCTACTGTTATCCTCCATTTGCAGCTTCTTATTCAATAGAGTCTTGTATTCAGCATCATTGTATTCTAAATTTCGAACGAGTTCAACCTACAGTGCAAATAAAGAGATATACGAAGATCGCATTCTAGGCAATAGCTTTTATCAAAAGAAAGCAGAAGAAGTCGGTACAAAGTTATAGAGTTTTTTATAGAAGACCAAAAGGCGACATGATGAATTTCCTAAAGATTTAAGTACTCAACTTGCATGCTTCCAATGCAAAAGGTATCACATTACTAATTAGCATGAATACTTATTTATATAACCCCCCCGAATTTCTTAATTTTTTTTTTATCAAATATTAATTGTTAACTCATAAATTCAACCTTATCCAAGGTCTTAATAGGATCATTTCTTTGGCCAACCTTTCCTTTAAAATCCCAATCCAGTATTCTGCCTACCGAGTGTAAAGCAAAACCACAATCAATTTTTTTGACCTTAAACTCCCCATAAATAGAGAACCTAATCTCATTTTCACCACAATTTTGGCATCAAAGTTTTCTCTCTAAGGTATAGAAGAATCTTAAAAGCTAGACCTAAAGGGCTTCTTGTGCATCCAATCTACTTCAGAACTTAAGGTGTGGGAAATTTATTAGTACTATTAGAAGTACTTGAGACGTGCCAAGGCCGTAGAGGTGCCGGGACAAAATAATATATTTTCACTGGATAAAATTTGGTATGCTTAATATCCAGTATGATGATTACAAAATTATGCAAACTAACTTGGAAGAAAGTGTTTTAATTGGTAATATAATTTTTTATCATTTTTCTCGCAAGTATCTTAGTGAGATAGATAAGGTCTTTTCTTCAATTTCTTTTAAACCTTCATTTTTAATAAGGAAAAATGGGCAGTAATCTAAGATGTTACAACATAGCTACCTGTTTCTGGAGCAAATCAAATTCATCTGAGCTCAGCAAGCCATCACAGTTTGAATCGAGAAGCTGCATCATCTCCCGAGCATCTTCTCCTTCAGCACCAAGCTCTTCCATTACTTCCATAAGTTCATCAATGCTGATTTTACCATCTCCATTCTTGTCTAGCAGATGGAAGACACGATTTCTGTGATCAATTTGATTTGTAGAGGGAAAATCTTTAAGGCGTAATGTTGCTAGTTCAGATGCAGCCATCATAATAGCCTTCAACCGCTTTGCCTGAGAATTCATGATAACAGAAGATCTTCCTTTACAGAATTCAGTTTTATAAAAATGCTCCATTTCTTGCCTTGGACGATAGCTATCTTAGTAAAATTTCAAATTGATGACAAAAAGCATAATACTCAATCAAAATATAGAAATCCAACAGTGAAGTTGAAAACAAGCAAGCACGCCATTAGACATCAATTTCACGAGAATATTTTTTTAGGTCAGTAATTTAGGGGTAGCAATTTATGCTACTCCCTCCATTTCAAAATAAATGTCATATTAGGTTTCTTTACACATATTAAGGCACCAAAACTTTCATTGGTCCAAAAGAACCTAGACTACATTATATGCATTGAAAAATATTTCAAAAGCTAAAATGACATTTATTTAGTAAAAATATGCAAAATGCTAAAGTGACATTTATTTTGAAATGGAGAGAGTATTATGTTCAATTTTCACACATTTAGACCAAATTGACCCAAAACACTCCAATTCGGGCTAAAATGTCACGTGTTTGGCCTAAATGTGCAAAAATAAAAAATAATGACCAAAATTTGCCAGCCAGAAACACTCCAATTTGGTCTAGATATGCAAAAATTAAGATTTAACGAGCCTAAACTTCCCCATTTTTCACAATTAGTTCTCACCTCTTCTGGATCAGTGAGACCACCTTTGTACAATGCATGGGATGCAGTTCCACCAGCTGCCAACGTATCCATCTCAGCTGTGCGTATCTGTATCTCCATCAGCGGTCTTTTCCTATTTTTATCACTGATATCCACAGACATGTGTAAACTCTTGTATCCATTACCCTTGGGTCGCATGATATAATCTTTGGACCTGCTAGGCATCTCTTTCCATAGAGACTGGATGATTTCACGTACTCTATAGCAGGCTTTTTCTCCAATAGCAGATGCATTATCTCCAGATGCTGGGGTCAATATTACTCGTAACCCTAAGATGTCGTTCACTTCCTCAGGTTTACGCCCATCTCTCAACAGTTTCTTCATCGTACTATACCGACTCTTATAACGACCTTCAACAGATATGCCTTCCACAATTTCAGACAAATATTGGTCAGATCTCAAGGACTCAAGCAGCTGCTCCTTGTATACCTCTATCAGGGGCTTGCTCACAGTCTCGTGTCTCCCCAACCAGGTGTCGACATAAAGGTACGAATGAGGAAACAAGTACTGGAACGAGAGATCCTCCAGTTCCAGGCATAAAAGGTTTGTGCCAACAGCATGTGCCAGCGGGGCGTATATCTTCATAACCTCTACGGAAATCATTTGCTGCTTGTACCTCGGGAGATAATCAAGGTGTCGCATCATATCGAGCTTTAGAACTAGGTCGAGAATAATAGCCCTCACATCATAGTACGTGAGGCAGAATACCCTCAATGCGGACGCACTCTCGTCGTCTAACGCCTCCACCTTCGAAGAAACGTTGTTTAAGCGCATGCTTTCGTGGAGTAGATGAGTAGTGTTGGTGCCAATGCGGTCCCTCACTTCATGCAGGGATACCGTACCTCCTTCGATCACTTCTCTCAGTATTCCAGCAGAAATAGCCTCGGCATCCATCTGCAATAATCAGTGTGGATGGAGCTAATTATAAATGCTCAAACAACAGAGTTGACAGAATATATTAGTTGATCAATCTGTTTTAGTTGTGAATTCAAACTATCCCATTTTCTCCATTCAAATCCAACCCCTGGGGCTTGTCAACTTTGGAAGTCAGCCTCACCTCACAATATAAGGTTGTGTTTGGATGGAGGGATTTGGGCAACGGGTTTTAAATTCACTCCACTTGTTTGGGTAAATCGATGGATTTCAAATTCTTCCTATTTCAAATTGGAGGAATTTTAATACCTATGTCATTTGAAATCCATAGATATCCAAATCCCTTGCATTTCAAATCAAGAAGCAAGCAATTGTGATCTGGATATAGCATTATTCGTTGACAGGCAATTTACCCAGTCCATAATTCATACTATATCCACAGAGCGAGCGTATAATCAATCAATGGTTGAGAAAGTAAAAGAAAATGGTGACCTGGAGATCGGCGAGAATAACGGCAATAGACAAAGCTTTGGAGAGGGGAGAGCGGCCATCTGGGAGAAGCGGGAGAGAATGGAGAATAGGAATAGAGAGCTTGAGGGTCTTGAAGAGCAAGCGGGAGGAACTGGTGGATAATACGGTGCTTTTGTGGCTCATAATTCTCTGCGTCAGCTGATTGAAAGCCCCAACCAGCTCCACCACCATCTTCCCTCCCGGCTGCTCTAATGTCATCCTCGTCCTCTTCGCAATTGATATCGAGGCGGACGGGGACTCAATCCCCTTCGCTCTGGGGGGGAACAATGGAGATGGAGACGACATGACACGACCCTCCAGAGATGGCGCCATTGATGACGTGTGCTTAGCTTCAGATTTTGATGAGGGAAATCAAGGATTCCAGATTCGATACCTTATTTTATTAAACATTTTATAAAAGATTAAATTCTCTTGTGTGTATAATTGGTTATATTGAAAAATATGATTTTTTTTTTTTTTGAAAGGTAATCAATTACAATAGTTTCCTAACATAATCAATTACAATAGTTCCTTCGACCACCGGGTACATGGCAACATCTTTTCATCTCGCTGTAGACCGGAACCGCAATCACCACAAGAGGGGGACCACCCGAACCCGCAACTCCGAACCACAACCGCACTGCAGCCGGAACCGCAACCACCACAAGAGGGGAACACCACCCCACCACAATAGGGGAACAACCACCCCACCACAAGAGGGAAATAAATTCCCTCTCCGTGTCTCGAACCCAAGACCTCTGGGTCTTAGGTGGTGGCCTCAACCACTTGAGCTACCAACACTTGACATTGAAAAATATGATTTGATAAAATTGAAAAGTGTACTTAAATTACACTGAAAAGTTTATACTGAAAATTAATTTTTAGTGTAAATTTTTTTAATATAATCTAATCACATTTTTCAGTATAATCAACCTATACTTTTAAGTATAAACAACATCAACTATTGAGTGAATCCATCGTGAATTAAGTGCATATGAGAGTGCGTCTTTATTAAAAATGAAATGAGCACGGAGGAACTCTCATGTGAAATATTTCACACTAGTTCTAAACTCGCGAAAGTTAATATATTGTAAAAAAATTAGGGTTTTTTTTGCTGCGCCCGGGGGTACCCGTGCCCCCGTTGACCAGCAAACAAAAAAGCAAACGTGTCAGTTTGATTAGACGTGTGTTGAGTAGTTGTCTCCCGATAGCCCATGCCTGCACACGTTGTATGAACAAATGAGATCCGATCCAAATTTTTTTTGTTTTTTTTGTTGTGCTTTTCAATTTGGTCCGTCTTTTTACAAATATTTGGGCACATTTGTTTTTATAGTTTGAGCTGGCTTTCTTTCTTTCCTTTTTTTTTTTTTTTTTGAAACAATGATGTGAGCTTATTTAATTTTTCTTTTCATAGTGGTGTAGGTTTTTTTTTTTTTTTCAACAAATTGTGTTTTTATGTATATATCTAATGTTATTCCTATGAATTATTTTGTTGGGTTTTTAAAATATCATTCTTTCTCACACATGAGATGAAATGAAGCTTAAAAAATTGTATAACTCGACTATTATAATATATGTATATATAATATAAAAAATACATTAGTAGGTTTGTATTTTACAAATTAATTACAACTACTCTAATATTTTTCTATCATCGAGAAATGTGTCAGTTAGTTACAAAAAATATTAAGTGTATGACTACATAGTTATAATTTTTAATCATAACAAATATTAAAAATATAAATTTACACTTTTGAAAATATCCTTTTTTTTCATAAAAAAAAATTGGCCAGATTTTAGCAATTTGCTATCTTCCACCAGAGGCCTTAAACTCTGTTTAGCACTCACTACAGACACACTTTTCATTTTATTTTCTTTCAACACAGATTACCTAAAAAAACAATTCTACATCCCATCATTTTGAAATTACCTTATGAAATGAATGAAACCAGCACAAACACAATAAAAATTACAAGTCTAAAATTAACCAAATTCATGTACCATGTTATTAACTCCAGAACTAGTAAAAAAATCCTTATCATTGTCGTCGTCGTCGTCGTCACCACCACCACCCCGATCAGGATCAGACTTTTCACCATTATCTGATCCAGTTGTATCATTCAACAGAGGGCAATTTGACTTATAGTGGCCTGATTTTCGACATACTCCACGCTTTCTTGTCTTTCCCTTAATTAGTTATCTTCGTCTCTAATCGAGTGCCCTTTATCTTTACATAGCAAGGATCCATTAATATGTTTACCGGGTTTAGAAGCAGACGTTTCCTTTTCTTTTCAATGTTGTCCTCCATATTTGTTGTCGCGCCTTTTCTTTTCAATGTGGCTGAATAACTTTTCGTCGTTGTGTTGTCAAGTTCTTGAACTGCTAGTTGGTAAAGCTCCTCCGACGTCGACGCTATAGTGAAAATTTGCAACACCTTCAGATGAAAAGAACTAAACCTCTTGTCCTTAAGGTCTACTATAGATAATTCCCTGTTTGAAAACTGATTTTCCGATCGACCGCAGTCCTTTGTCTATCTCTTATTTAGCAAGACATCAGGAATTGATGTCATGTTAGCAGCCTTCATCGCATAAAACATTATCGGCATGGCCATCCCAACGATTCAAACCTCCCACATTAACAAAAAATAAATTTATCCGAATTTTGTATTGATACCTTTAGCTCTTTACACGTGTCATCTCCATACTTTACCATGATCAAGTTCTTAAACCCGTCCCACTCTCTGCGCCGGTTGGTTTATATACTGATTCATTTTTCATCTCTTAGTGTACCTAGTTAGAGTAAATCATACTTTTATTCATTTTTCTAAAATATTGTTATTAATACGTAGTAGATAAACTTAAGTACGTTACGCCTCCATGAAAACCTCTTTGCTATAGAAATCTGAAGCTGCTTTTTCCAACACCTTAAGATGTGTATCCATCTCCACGATTGTTTGGTTGTTAATAAATCTTTCGTTAGTGTTTGTTGTCTTATCCTACATATAGCCCTACAAAATTACTTTACGAATTTGTACAAACTCATTTTTGCGTTGACAAACTTACCCATGTAGGCATGTACACTCTCACATCGTTGGCTTGTAGTCATTCCCACATTAATAACCCCTTTAAAGAAAGGCCCTGCCCATTTTTCTCTCCTTTCATGCAACTCTTCCATCCATTCATTTCCAATGAGTTGGTGTTCCTCCAAGAAAGACTTCCATTCATTTTCGAATTCTGCCACTGAGTTCGGGCGCTTCATAACTCCTGAAAGGTCTGTTAACAAATTAGTAACAGTAGTGTTGTGCATCAAATACCACAAATAAAGTCTATGTCTTGCTCGCGGTATTTCAATGGACAATGCACTAGCTATTGACTTGTCACCATCAGTTAGAACACATCCCGACTCCTTAGCATCATCGCCTCCATGAACGTACTGAATGCCCATATGTATGAATCAATTATTTCATCTGATAAGAGAAAACATGCAAATATTACAGTGCTTTTATGGTTGTTTGTTAGTCCCGGGCAAATCTAAACTACGTGTATGGGGGGAACACGCGTATACAAATCTTTTTCAAAACTGAGTCCCTCTACTCAGAGTTTAGTGTGAGACACTGAATAGATAATACACCTACTAACAACTCTAAGGCACGTCAGTTGGCTAACTATATATTTATGCCTGAGTGCAAAATGTGTGAGCCCTAAAGATTTTAGACTTGTTTCTGATTTCTGAAAACTGAGATTTTCTTAACTTATGAACCCGTGGTTAAAGGGCAGTTCACTGAGTTACAAGGTCAGGCTGATTGGTTCAACACTGAAAAATATGCAATGAATGAATGATGAAACAGTTAAGCAAATATCAAAGTAGTAAAGAACTCGGAGCAGTTTAACGTGGTTCAGAGACTCAAGCTCCTACGTCCACAGTCCTGATTGAACAGGAGAATCCCTTAAGGATTGACTTTTTTTTAACGTGCCAAGGTGCACAATGATCAAACACATTGATCCCTATAATTACACGAGTTCTAGTCCTCCTTCCTTAACCACTAACACCTCTACCAACAAACCTAACACTGACTCAGCTTAGGTTTTGGTTTTGGCTTGGATTCCAACTAAGTTGTGATAATCCTTACAAGATAAAGTTATGCTAAGGATTGAATTATCACTCTAAGCTTAGGATATAGAAATGAATGCTCAATGGAATACAGAATGACTCCAGACTATAAGAAACACTTAGGAAATTTAAGAGGGCTCGCATGCTTCTTTGAATGCTTGAATGCTTGAGAGTTTGACTAATATCTTTGCTTCGAAATTTCCCGTAACCTTGTTTGGGCCAAAGTCTTCTGTATTTATAGATGATTCGAAAAACTATCCGTTGGAAGAGATAACCTTCTCACACCTTTCTTGTAGGATAATTCAAACAGACATAAGTCTGCATGTAGCTGCCTACTTACATGGATTAGGTAAAATGCATTAAATGCATGCCCACTGAACTCTGCAGGAATAGTCAGTCTTCTGTCAGGGTCCGTACATGACTTGTCTTCCTCTGATTGGTCCACGTCTTTAGGTAGGTGAGAATATCAGAACTCATTCTTCAGTTCAGTCTTATCTTATCTGAGTTCAGGTTTATCCTCATCCTTCGAAGTACAAAGTCCAGCGCTGACATTCCTTTTGCTTGCTTGGTTCCCACTCCAAGTCTTTTCCCAAATACTCAATGTAGCCTGACTCCTTCAGGGCTGGTAAGTTAGCAATGATCTCATGATCTTGCTCTTCATCCTGACTCTTAGTTAGCCAGCTTAGAAAGACTAACTTCAGGGTCATGATGGTGCTCTTGTGTCTTCAGGCTTCAGTCTTGATGGCCATTAGTGAGTTCTCATCTCACTGAGTACCTGTGAATATAAAATATATTCTAACCTGATCTAATCCTATCAAGACTAATCCTGACTAACAACACTTAGGCAAATTCATCTTTTCAGGGGTTTTGGGATCAACTCAAAACTGACATTGTCCCAACAATTTTCACCCTTTTGATGATGTCAAAATACTGAAAAGATCCACAAAATACTTAGTGGAAATACCCCTATCTATAAGATAAAAGTTCAGTGTTAGAGTAGTTCTTGATAAAGTATAGAATTTAAATAAACAACAAAAAAAGACAATGAGTTGTTGTCTGAGGGCAAATGTAATAGATTTCATTGATTGATATTTTTAGGGTTACAGTGATACTATATATTACATTTTTCAACAATCAGATCCTACGCATCTCAGGTTTGATGCCTTAGCTTGAATAAACTTTTTCTTTTGGCTCTTCAACTCTCTTGAACTGATTGGAGCACCCTTCTTACTTGGCTATCCTGAGCACCTCCTTCACAATTGCCCTCGAGTCATACATCTTGGAATCCCCAAGATAGGGTGGAGTGCAAATGATTAGTTCATGGGCTTTGATTTGAACCTTGGCGTTGTCAGCCTAATCCATGATAAGCTTAAACAGTCCAGCGTGTTTATCCATCTTGTAATCGACGAAGTGAGCATCAATATCTTCAAATTTGCCCCACTTCTTGACTACATACCACTGCCTGATGAATTCATTCCGTGCATCCTCCCAAAATTCTTTCAGTGGCTTAGAGATGAAGGAATCAACGAGCACTGACTCCATTGTAGACTTTTTTGGGACTGTTGTCTTCTTGGTTCTAGGTGCTGCAGGCTTCCTGTACTTCCTTGGTTTAGGCTTCTCCTTCTTCCTCCTCAACAAAGAAAATATTCCCTCATCTAGTTCTCTTTGTTGCATCTCGGTGAACTGGGTCAACTTTTCAATCTTGTGGGCCTGAATGTGCTCCTTCTCCTTAGCAATAATCTCCGCTCGTCACTGAGCCTCAGACTTCTCAGGAGCCACTCCCCATGCTTCAGAGCATAGACTTGCAACTTGGTCACCATCCATAGTGATGGGATTCTTCCTTGTGGCGATGGGAGAGTACTCAGATACTTCTGGGACTGATGGTAGCTTTGTTGAAGGATTAGCCTGAGCCGCGAGCTTGGCTGATTTTCTTGGAGTGGGTTGGACTTCAGCAGCTTGAGCCTCAGATGCCTCAGGGCCGATCTTTTCTTCCTCACACCTTCCCCCTTTTTGGCATCATCCTTGGCCCTGGACTTGGTTACTGCATCTTGGATGAGATCATTTGGAGTGGAAACAACGAAGGCAGTAATTGATTGAACTTCTTGCAGCTGCCCCTTCATCATCTCCAACCCAACCTGAATCCCTACTCTAGAATGCTTCAATTGAGCAAGCCCTGACCCTATCTTCTTTTGAAATTCCTCCTTTGATTTCCTCAGGGTGCTCTCAGTCTCAGCCAGCCTCTTAAAAATCTTCTCGGACTTTGACGCCTTTCTGTGCCTGATCAGTGATGGCCTTGGTGAACAGTTCAGAGGACTTCTCAGCCAACTGTTCCATCGCCTTAGTCATAAGAGACTCATTGTTTTCCTTGATCAACGCCAGTGTCCCTTAAACCATTTTCTTGGTCTCCTTCAAGGTCTTTTTCCTCTCAGCTTTGACAGTCTTGATAGTTATCTTCAAGGATGTCTCGAGTCGCCTCAGTCTATTGTTAGCAATGCCAGAAAGCCTTGCCTAATATTTGTTCCAGGATAGGTCAATCCCGAGAGCTGACTTCATCCACCGCATCTTCTTGCTAAGGGCCTTGATCTTTTTGCCTTGCTCAGTCTCAAGAACACTCAGTTTGTTCTCCATACTAGCAAGGTCCTCAGCTGCCTTCTCTTGCTTCACTGTGATGATATCAGTGAAGTTGCCTTTGCGGATGTCAGTGATCAGCACATCATTATTCTCGTCATCCTCAATCATCAGCTTCTTTCCCTTGACAGCCCCTGCCAACTCAGTCTCCCCTTCAGGATGCACTGAGAACAGTTGTGGAGTGGTCTCAGTCGCCTGCCTATCAGGCTCAACCGAGCCAGCTCGAATCTCAGGGCGGTTCTCCTCATAGAAGGACCCTTCGAAACTAGGTGTCTCCTTGGACACCTTAGCAACTTCCACCCGTGCCTCAGGGTAGGGAATCCCTTCATTGGCAATTGCCTCATCGGCGGATGATCTAACCTTGTTGGACTCATCGACTGGTCCACCCTTGGACCCAGTCTCATTTACACTCTCACCCTGAGCTCCGTGAGCTCCGGCCTCCGTGCCTTCACAACTCATCTTGTCAAGCTTAGCGGCGAAGTCATCAACCTTCTTTTCGCCCTGAACGCCTTGACCACCTTCATCATCCTCACCATCTCCCTTCTTCTCCAAGAAGTCGCTAGAGCCACCTTTGATCACAATCACCCTTACAACCAGTTCCCTGAAGGCCTGAATGTCAAGAACCTCCAAGTAGCTAGTGATATTGAAGTATGTACAAAGTTTGGCCTCCTCCTTGCACCAATAATCCTAGCCTCTGGCCTCTACCATCATCCGCTGGTCCTGCATGTTGGCTTGCTTGTAGTCCAACCAAGTCTTGTGATTTGCAACCGCATTCTTCAGATCCGTGTAATGGTAGAGTCCAGGAAAATATTTTGTCACCCACTCATCCGCCCTCTCCCTGATCATATTTTCAAACAGATGCAGGGAGGCATCTTCATCATCCTCCTCTTCTTCAGGTTTGGGGTTAGGTTCAGTGGGTTCTTTAGCTATTTGGGTTGGGGATGAAGGTTTTGAATATTTCTCAGTGGTGGGGAAGTCTAATGGTGTGGGTGTGGAAGTTTGTGGTTCAGTAGGGTTAGGGTTAGGCTCAGTGATAGTGGGCTCAGGGATGGTTGGGTTGGGTTCAGGGTTATTTGGGTTGGGGTCAGACTGTAGCAGTGGTGCTGAGTTGATGACTTCTCTGACGTGGGTCAGGTCCAAGTCGTCGTTCCCCCTACCTTCAGCGCCCTTCTTCTTCTCTGTGCTCAGAGCTTTCATTGAACTTATTGGCGAGCTCTGATGTTTCTTCCTTAGCCACAACAAAGTTCTTGGCTTCTGCACAATTATCCTATCCACCATTGTCTCATCGTCAGAGACCTTAAGCTCAGGGGCAGCCTTCTTGGTCTCTTTCTCAACAATGGGCTCCCTAATCGCAATACCCTTCAGCCTGATGTTCTTAGGCTTCTCCTTGATTACTTTTCTTGCCTTGCCTTGCTTTTCCCTTTCTCAATTTTCCTCCTCTCCTCTTCCAACACACGCTCAACCTCCTTCAACGTCTCCACCTCCTTCACCTTCTCAGTCTCCACTTTGTCAAACTCTGTATTCTCCTTTGCCTTCTCCATGAGCTCATCCACCTCGTCGATCAGGCTTCTCTTTGTAGGCTTCTTTGTCTTGGGCTCAATTTTTATCTTCTGGCCCTTGGGAGGAGCATTTGGGTCAGTCAGGCCTAAAATAGCATAGGTGTCCTCCTCATTAGAGACCACACCTTCTTGCTTGGAAGATCCATCTTCATATCAAAGGAGCAGTCAAGGAAGGCATTTGATATCAGTGCTGACAGCCTTGTCTCAAAGTGAAGCACTCCCTTGATAGTAATTTCTTTGCATCATCGTTGTGCTTGACCTTCTCTTGAGCTTCAGTGGCCAAGGCATCCAAAAATTAGTCCTCCCAATTGACTTTAGCCTTGTCAACAATAGCTGCCATGATCCTAATCTTGTAACGGCTTGTTGTAGGGTAAAAATATGTTCGACCCTAACCTCGCCAAAAGGGCGAGGTAGAGCCCAGCTAGAGACGAGGCCCCCAACGACCTCGTACCAACCAGCGACCTCACAGGAGGTAGAGCCAGACCAATGTTTGATTCGCCGAAAGACGGCCATAGATGCGCCAAAAAATGTCGCCTAGGACCTCGCTCAAAAGGTGAGGTCGAACGCCAGCCTAACCCATTCGGGATAAGACATCTGGAGACTCAACACAGAGGAAAGGACATAACCGCATTCCAAACTGTAGCACCCGCCCTGAGGAAAGGACAAGTGCTGCTGCAAGCAACGAGCGTCAGAAAGGACTAAAGGGCACCTGGCGCAACAGTGCCTACAGGCCAGCTGCTGCTCTCCTATTACCAGAGGACAACCAGCGGCCTTAATAGATTGAGTGCTATCTTTTCTCAGTTACTAGGAAATAGCCAAAAAGACAGAAAAATCATTAGAAATCATTGATGATTCTATCCTAAAAAACTAGGGCAACACAATGTAACCTAGGAATTACTATAAATAGAGCCTTTGAGCTCATGAATAAAGAGAGCCACTTAAGCCCAAGCCTAAACCTCTCGGAAAACCTTTGTGCATTTACTTTCCTTGCATTTGTTTCTTAAGCCCATAAGGAGAAAGCCCTCTCAGCTAACTCTTCTTGGCACTATATCTTGTTTTATCCGATCTTAGCCATAAAAAGCTCACTTAATCTTTCAATTGGGTAACAACAATTGGCGCTAGAAGAAGGGTATTCTAACCTCTCACTCCAAAAATTTCGAAGAACACTCACTGTTCCTCGAAAAAGAAAGCATAGGAGATCCAAAGTCTATCTTGGACCCTTAACTGAAAAAATCCACGAGTATGGAAAAAGCAACCAGAGCAGCTAGAGCTTCGGCTAACCCATGCTCAACCGTGGTTCCGGCTGCAAAGACCCATGCTAGAATAGCAGTGCGGGCAGCGGCTCAGGCCAGCACGAATGGGGCTATCTCCAGAGGTGAGCATGGGATGGATTCGCCTCAGAGAGGACTCCTCCCCATACCCATCCAAGAGTACGAGATGCCCGAGCATGTGGCGTCAGTCATAGCCATCCTCACAAGGAGGGGTGAGGAGCTGAGGGCCAGTTAGAGCACCCCAACGGCCCCCAGAAAGGCTCGTTGACCCGCTCAGCTAAGGGCAAAACAGAACAGCAGGGTGAGAGCAGCCCAGTCTGCTCTCAGGGCTACGACCTGTGATAAAGGCTCCAAACGGAGGCCCACTCCCCATCGGTTTTTAACCGAATGGAGAGTTTGGATCCGTCCTGGCGCCCGTTCACGTCGGTCCCATCGGCCAATTTCAAAACTGTTTCCCTGACCAGATATTTTGCACATGTGGCCCCCGAAGCTAGGGACACATCCCTCGGGAACTCCGCTAGGTAAAAGCTCAACTTCTCACAGAGCGAACTCCTAAGAAGGGATCGCCCACACACCCCTGCACATGACCGCCTTGGTCCAGGCCACAACGCCCCAGTCGAGACTACTCCCGGGCAGGCTACATAGGGGGCCGTGTTACTAGTGATCCAGCGGAAGCTGAAGGAGATGCAGAACAAGATTGATGGAGACGGACAGGGGGAAAAGGCCCAAGTGACTTTCCAGGAACCACTGTGTGAGGAAATTAAGCTGGCTCTAGTCCAGCCAAAGATCACACCACCCACGATCATGATATATGAAGGTCATTCAGATCCGGAGACTCACGTAAGAAAGTATCGGATCTACATGACCGGCCACGGAGCAACTGACGCGACCAAGTGTTGCATGTTCCCATTGATATTAAGCGAGCTCGCCCATAAGTGGTATGTGTCATTGCCCCCGAGGTTGGTCGCCTGTTTTGCCAAACTCAGCGATCAGTTCACTGTGTACTTTGCCGTAAAAATAGCCCGACCAGAGAGTCGACACCGCCTGTTAAGAATTTAGTAAGAAGAAGATGAGAGCGATGAGTCCTCTATTCCGCACTGGCCGGATTCAAGGGCAAATCCCCCATGTTCAAGCAGTTAACCAAATACCTGCCCAAAACCTACACCGACTTCCGTTGGCAAGTTGGAGACGCTATTACGCGCAACAAACTTCTGGCCTAGAGGATGGGCGAAAAAAAAGTCGAGGAGAAGGCTAAAGCACCCTCGGCGGTTGCAAAAAATGGTAACCAGTGATGTCAGAAGGGGTACAAGGCCCCTGGAACTTTCCAACCATTCGACGGGAACGCGGTGGAGGTTCAGGTCCTGGATAAGCTGAAGGAGACTCCGGCGTACGTTTTTGTTGGTCCCGGTACAAGACTGAGGAATACGTGTATGGGGGGGGGAATACACGTATACCAATTTTCAAACTTAAAACCTTACTGAGTCCCCTTTACTCAAAGTGATAAAGAACTAAGAGCTGATAATACACCTACTGACTACACAGTGGTGAGGGTCAGTTGGCTAACTATCAGTTCAAGTTCAGAGCAGAATTGTGTGAGCCCTAATAGTTTAAAGTCTTGATTAGTTTGCTTCTGAAAACTGATTACTCTACTGAAAAGTGTTTAGTAAGGGCAGTGCTCTTTTTAATGGATCAGGCTGATTTATTCAGGCCTGATAAAACTTATGCAATGAATGAACAAGTAATATGATAGGTATGCGCAATATCAAAGCAATAAGAACACAAGGAGTTTAACGTGGTTCAGAGACTCAAGCTCCTACGGCCTGATTTAACAGGAAATCCACTCAAGGGATTCTTGTTTTTAACGTGCCAAGGTGCACCAAGACCAGCTAACCTCACTGATCTATACAAACTTCCTTACTAACTCACTAACTGACTTACTCCCAACAAGCCTAACAAAGGGTTTTGGTTTCAGTTTGGATTCCAACTAGTTTGAGATTATCCTTACAAGACGAAGCTATGCTAAGGATTGGATAATCTCTCTAAGCTTAAGATATTGCTTGTATGCTCTTGGAATACAGATTAACTCTCAGTTGCTAAGAAACACTTGGGAAATTTAGAGGGTTTCGAGTGCTTCTTCTAAAGACTGAATGCTTTGAGTGCTTGAGAGTTTGAGTAATTTCTGGCTTGGAAATTTCCCGTAACCTTGAATGGGTTCAAGGCCTTCTGTATTTATAGGTGATTTGAAAAAACTATCCGTTGGAGAGATAGCCTTTCTTGTCATCTATGTAGAGTGGCTTCAAATGGACATATCTTCATGCAGAAGCCGTCCTTTTCATGGAATTAGGTAGTTGCATTAAATGCACATTAAATGCTTGCCCGTTGAAAATGCAGTCTGAAGTCAGTCTTCTTGTCAGGTTCTGCACGTTCGTGTCCTTCCAGGATTGGTCCACGTCATCAGGTTGGTGAGAATGTCAGAACTTATTCCTGGCTTCAGGCTTGTCTTATTAAGTTCTTTTTATCTTGAGCTCACCGGTCGTGTCCTAACGCTGACATTCCTTTTGCATTGCTTGACTCTACTCCAAGTCTTCCCATAAACTCAATATCATCCTGTTCCCTTCAGGACTGAGTAGTAATGACCTCAGGGTCATACTCTTCATCATTGAGACTTACTCAGCCAGCTTAGGAGACTGTCATAAGTTCAGGATGGTAAAACCGTCTTCAGGCTCTAAGTCTTGATCGTCATCAGTAAGTGCTCCTCTTACTGAGTACCTGTGAAATGTAAAATGACTAAGTATAAAACCTAACCAAGACTAGCCTGACAAAGACAAACAAAAAGCAAAACATCTTTTCAGGGGCTTTGGGATCTTAATCAAAACTGACAATGTCCCAACAGTTTTCAATGCAATCCATTACACGGATATGCTAGCCAAACCTAGACCCATCAAGCTGGACACCTCCAAGCTCAATCAGAGCAAATTTTGCCACTACCACAAGAGCCCAAGGCACAACACGAGTCAGTGTATAGACATCCTCAAACAGCTCTGGAAGTTGTACAAGGAGGGACGCCTTGATGATTGAAGAAGCACCAGCCTCGCCAGGACCAAGGGCGCGACGCTAACAGGGGGCAGAACAGGGACAGAGTTCGACCACAGCACCAGCAGCGATAGCCGAACCTAGTGGCTGCCATCGAGGACTTCGATAGCAAAGACAACGACGTTCCACCGCTCAACACAGGGGAGAGGGTGAACATGCTGCAGCCTGCAGGCCATGGGAGGTTCCCTGGGCGGACTGATACGCGTGTCGACCTCACCCAACTGAAAGAGAAAAATGGAGCTCAGGGTCGTGAGCAGCATCAACTTAATCGCTACCCCGCCACCAGAGCTCGCAATAGCTCAGAACCTACCGATCACCTTCACAAATGCCGATCGGGAAGGTACTCTCTGCCCAAAGAATGACTAGTCATTTCCACTAATCTACTGGGCAAGGTTATCGATCGCATCCTGGTCGACAGTGAATGTTATTGCAACATAATCTTCAAGAATGCCTTGGACCAGCTGGGGAACCTCTCTAGTTTCATCAAGCCTTACGAGACCCAGCTGCGGGGTTTCGACGACACTTTGGTCAGCACGTATGGTAGGATCAAACTCCCGGTGCAGCTCATCTGCTGCAAAGACAAAAAGGTCAAGATCTCGCGTCTCCTAGAATTCGTGATAGTTGAAAGGCCCCACATGTATAACAGGTTTTTAGGGCACCCATTTCTGGAAACTTTCGAGGCGATAGCCTCTTCTTTCTTTTACTGTGTAAAGTTCCCTAACCCCGAAGGGATTGTCGGCACTGTAAAAGGTAACCAATCAATGGCTAGGAAATTTTTGAACTATTCTGTTCCCATTTATAATTCCACAAATTTACTTTCCCATGTAAATGTATTAATGGCTCAACAAGACGAGGTACCAACACCTCCACAAGCTAACAAAGGAGCTCAACTTGGGGTCGAGGTCATGGAAGTGGATGACCTAGAGCCTAGGCTCGGTTTTGAGACAAAACCCATTGACCTCAGCCCAGGGGGGAATTTGGGACCCAAGAAGGCTCGATCAGACCTTGCTGATCGAGGAACTTGAACGAGTCCCAATGGACCCAGCGCGGCCGAATCTAGAAGTCGCGATAGGGGCAAAGGTTTTGGCAAATATGAGGGAAGAATTAATCAGTTTCCTCCGAGAGAGCATCGATGTTTTCGCTTGGTCGCACCAGGACATGGTCAGGATAAGCCCCGAGCATGATTGCCACCATATGAAGATCGATCCCAGCAAGAAGCCAATCTTCCAGAAGATACAAAAATTTGGCCCGGACAAGTACGCGGCCCTAGCCGAAGAGGTCAAGAAGCTATTGGACAACAAGTTGACCAAGCAGGACGAGGGCGAACCACAATAGCTATCTAACGTCGTGTTGGTAAAGTAGGCAACCAACTCCTGAAGACTGTGTATCAATTTCACATATCTGAATGCAGCATGTCCCAAGGATCATTTCCCAATGTTGTACATCGATCACCTCGTGGACGGGACTGCTGGACACGAGATGATGTCCTTTATGGATGCGTTCGCTGGATACCATCAAATCCTGATGGCGGAAGAAGACATGAAACATACTTCTTTCCACACAGAGAAAAATATGTACTGCTGGCGTAGGATGCAGTTCGGACTAAAAAACGTCGGGGCAACTTACCAGCGACTGGTAAATAAGATGTTCGCAAATCAAATCAGGAAAATGATAAAGGTCTACATCGACGACATCGTGGTCAAGAGCCTAAGGAAAGAAGACCACCTATGGGATCTCGTCGAGACTTTCCAAATTCTGGGGGCATTTAACATGAAATTAAATCCCAGGAAATGCAACTTCGACATGGGATCTGGTAAGTTCTTAGGCCACATCATCAGTCAAAGGGGGATTGAGGCCAACCCCACCAAGATCAAAGCTATCTTGGATATGCAAGAGCTGAGGTGTATCAAACAGGTGCAACGGCTGCCGAGCTGTCTGGCGGCACTCAACAAGTTCATTTCAAGGTTAGGCGACAAGAGCAAACCTTTCTTTGCTACGATAAAAGACAAGAAGTTCTCTTGGAACAAAGAAAGCCAGCTCGCCTTCCAGAAGCTAAAAGAATACCTCGCCAACCCACAAATCATGGTTAAACCACAACAAGGTTAGAAGCTCTACCTTTACCCCACAACTTTAGAGGTCGCTCTAAGCGTCGTCCTGGTGTGAGCAGAGGGGCAGTCTCACCTCCCCATTTATTACGTGACCCAACTTCTTCACGATGCGGAAACAAGATACACACCACTGGAGAAATTGGCATATGCGCTGGTCATGAGCATCCGTAAATTGAGACCTTATTTTTTCGACCATCAGGTAGAGGTGCTGATCACTCTACCCCTCCGACAAGTTCTGCACAGACCCGACACAAGTGGACGCATGCTGAAATGGTCGATCGAGATCGCCCAGTATGACATCTCTTTCGCACCACACACCGCCATCAAGGGTCAAGCTCTAGCAGATTTTATGGTTGGATTAACTTTCCCACCCAGCCCTGCCCAGGTGAACTATCCATCGTGGAAGTTGTATGCCGACGGGTCTTCAACATCCACGTGCGCGGGGGCAAGCATCGTTTTAATTGGTCCTGAAGGTCAGTGTTTCACAAATGCAATCCATTTCGACTTTCCAGCCACGAACAATGAAGCGGAATACGAGGCTTTGGTGAGCGGGCTGGAGCTCGCCTTGGCAGTGGGGGCACGTTGCCTCCATATTTTCATGGATTCCTTGCTGGTCGTCAACCAAATCAAGGGTTAATACGAAGCCAGGGGCGAGTAAATGGCTAAATATCAGGAGCACGTAGCAGGCCTTTGTGAGCATTTCCACCAAGTCTTCATCAAACAGATCCCGAGAGAACAGAACTCCCAGACGGATGCACTTTCAAAGCTCGCCACCTCGGAGGGGGCAGCAGATCTCTCTAACATAAGGCTAATGAAGCTCTCCACATCCTCTATTAACAAGAATTTGATAGCAACAGTCGCCATCCAAGATGAAAACTGGATTACCCCAATCGCACGTTTCCTACGTGATGGCAGTCTCCCAGCAGACAAGGTCAGAGCTCGCTAGCTACAGATCAGGGCGGCGAGGTACGTTCTTATTGATGACCAACTCTATAAATAGAGCTTCTGCCTACCTCTCCTAAAGTGCATATCTCCGGAAGACGATTTGAAAGTCACGAAGGAGATACACGAGGGCGTATGTTGGAATCATGCAGGTGGCCAAAGCTTGGCTCATAAAATCTTAAGGCAAGGCTACTTCTGGCCGACACTCAAGAAATATGCGATTGACTACGCATGGGCTTGCCGCAAAGGCTAGGTCTGGGGTCCAAACATCAAGACATCCCCATAACTGCTCTCGTCTATGTACAACCCATGGTCTTTTGCCCAATGGGGAATTGATTTGATCGGACCTCTCCCAACTGCCCCGGGAGGACTAAAGTTCGCGGTCGTCGCCGTCGACTACTTCACCAAGTGGGCCGATGTAACGTACCCAAAATTTAATATTAAAGTTATAATTTTTTTGATGATTTTTTTTTCAAAAATCATGAATCAATGTCGAGGAATGTTACTACCCATGAAATTAGTAGCAGCGGAAATAAATTAATCTAATAAGTCCTTAAAATTTTTATAATAGTAAACAAAATAATTTGAATAGATAACAAAAATTCCAAGTTCAAAGCATAACTCAAGAGTGTTGCACTTTCAAGATCGAGGGCTCACGTCATCTTCAATCCTCCTGCTCGTTCCCATCTGAAAATAGAAGGGGGTGAGCATTCGAAAATACTCAGTGGGTTCGCTCGATTGCCCACTCAAATATCATACAAATTATTGGAATAAAATTCAAGTACATGAATCATCTTATACCATATTTGAAGTCAATTAGAGACATACTAAATAACAAAACATAGCATCAAGTTCAGATAAAGTTAATTCAAATTGTGTCATTCTAGTTTCAATAATCATAGAGCATGCTCAACATCACGTGTTAATATATATAGTGTATACCTAATATATAATACACATAAGATCACATCAATCTTATTGGGGCACGCTTTACCCCGCTCGAGCATCTTGTTCGGGAACTACCCGAAAGTGATCTTTCAATTAAATCTTGTATGGTTTTACCCGTGATCTTATCATAGTTATTGCGGTATTATCCGCTTATCATACACATTGTACGTTCTTAACCTTGTATTATACACATTGTACAGTCTCAACCGTATATCATACATCTTGTCCTTAGAGCATGCATATATATAGATAATCATGTATCTATAAAGCATACATTTTCACATTCGATCATGCATACACATAAACACTTGCATATCCATAAAGCATACATTTCACATTTCAACACATCATATACGACAATTCACATATGACATTTAAAACAATAAATCATATGATAGGAAAGTAGACAATAAAAGATCCACTAAGAGTTACCCCACCTAGTAGTTTGCACGAGTTAAGCCATATTGTCTCCTCCTAGTTCCAAAACTCTTTCAACTTCTCGATCCCCAATTCCTACCATAAAAATACTATCTCTTAGTTTTTATTATATTAGTGATAATGATAATTTAATTAGTGTGTGTGATTGCGACGATGTACTAGGAATTGTGAAAATATGAGTCAAAATATAAGACAACAAATTATGCTATACATTTTGCTCAAGTTTTGGGGCTGTCCACAAGCTTATATAAACTGATATTTTATATTTTTTTATAGAAAAACAGTAGCTTGTGAAATTTATGATAAAACACCACTGATTTCGTCTAAAACGGATGAAAATCGAATTTTTTAGGTACATTAGAAGTTCTAAAGAATTAAAAAAAATGTAACTATTACTTTCACCTCTCCTCTTCCACCACCACCACCACCACCAGAAACTTAGATGACACTAACAACTATCATAGGTTGCGGCAGTGTGGTGGATGTGAACAGAAAACGGGAGAGAGAGAAAGATTGAAGTGAAGTGAGAGAAGATTAATCTAAGAACTCATTTTCGAAACTTTGACTAAGCATAACTGGAGTTATATAACTACGATTTAAAAAAGAAAGATGTTCTGGAAAGCCCTCAATTCCAGCTTTCTAAAAACACTAAAACCAAAAGATTTTGATAAATGAGCAAAGAGTTATGAACTGTAGAAGTTGGTCCGCCTAAATAGCATCCCTCCAACTTCGATCTAGCATAACTAGAGTTCTACAACTTCAAATTATAACAGAAAAGATGTTTTGGAAAGCTTATAACAGCAGCTTTCCAATGAGATTAAAATTAAAAGATTTGAACCAGCGAAAATAAAGTTATGGTCTTTACAATTTGGTCCTCCTACAATAGCATCCCCCCAACTTTGCCGATCGAGAAATAGGAAGATGTTCCAGAAAGCTCTTAATGTCAGCTTTCATGTGGTATTGGCTGATTGTTGATCGGACACTGGAAAGTTTGTCGAAAAGCTACTGGAAGTGCAAATATTTTTGTGTGTGCAAGATGTGTGTGTGAGAGAGAGAGAGAGAGTGACTTACCTTAAATCGAGTGCTGAAAGTGTGCAAAATGGCTGCAAATCCTTATCTATAGTGTCCCCTCAAGGCTAGTGTTCCTTCCTTATTGGGCCCTATAAGGCCATTATCCTATCTTTAGTATGGACTTCTTCCCTAAATAAGTTTAAGGGAAAAAAATGTCATCTAGTTCTAAGCCCACAACAATTTTATTATCTCCAAACATTAGTCATATAATAAAATTAATTTATTAATGATACAATAAAGTATAATATTTTATATCATGTAATTTATTTTCCTTATTCTTCAATAATTATACAAATATTTTCATATAAAAAATAATAATAATAATAATAATAATAATACGACTCTACTTATGGAGTTTTTTTTATGTTGTTACAGCCGAGGCGGAACCATTGAACAGGATCGACCAGACACAGATCATTCATTTTATTTGGAAGAACATAATATATTGTTTCGGACACCCTCAAGTGATCATCTCCGACAACGGGAAGCAGTTCAACGGGCTTGATATGATAAACTTCTGTGAAAGGTGGAAAATTAGGAAGGTTTTCTCCACCCCCTACCACCCGCAAACAAACGGACAGGTTGAAGCAGTCAACAAGATCCACAAGCAAACCATTATGGCCAAGCTCGAGGATAAGAAAGGGAAGTGGACCAGCGAGCTTCCAGGCATACTGCAAGCGTACAGGACGACAATGAAGAACTCAACCGGTGAGACGCCTTTCCCTCTAGCTTTTGGAACGGAAGTCGTCATCCCATCGAAGCTCGCCATCCCAAGCCATAAAACCTAGCAAGAGTTAACGAAAGATAATGACAAGGCAAGGCGAGCCGACCTAGATATGCTCAAAGAAAGAAGGTTAACATCAGACCTAAGAAATGCTGCGTACAAACAAAGGTCTGAGAAGTTTTATAACTCAAAGGTTCGAGTTAGGCAATTCAAGGAAAGAGATTTAGTCCTGAAGAAGGTGCAAGGCTTGAAGGTGTTTTCGATCCAAAGTGGGAAGGACCTTTCCACATATTGAAAATCCTTTCCATGGGGGCATATTAGCTCGAACACCTCAACGGCATCCCGGACCAATACCCCTGGAACAACTGTCACCTCAAAAAGTTTCACCAGTAGGAACATCTTGTAAACATCAAAGTTTTCTATCAATGGAAATCTCAATTTGTCCAAATCATTTTTTACTTAATCAGTACCAAGGATCCTGAACAAGCAAAAAATGGGGGCCTCTGGAGAATCGAACCTTTTTCTCTCAAAAGAGAAAAAGGCAAGGACCAAAAAAGGGCAGAAGTGCTCAACTTGGTCAAAGGCTCTTCCATTTTATGACCAAGGCACTACCCGCCGTAAGTGAAACGGCCAAATTCTCACGGCGAGCTAGCTGCAAAGTTGCAATGGACCGGCGACAATGAGACCCGGGTGAAGCGTTCACTTCTCCTAAAACCTGAAAGTCGTGCAGATAATCAAGCGCAAATAGGGTACAAAGGAAAAAAAAGCAAAGACATACACAACAATGTGTAAGGGCTATGGCCCCAAAGTTTAGTCACCCATACACAAAACAAAGAGGTAGAAATGCCAAATAAAAAATTGTTCCAAAAATTCCAACGGACAGAATACTTAGCATTAAAAGTAAAAAATACAAAGGCCAAAATTCGGCCATAAATTGTTCACGCCCCATGGGCACAGATCAAAAAAAAAAATAAAGGCCACACACGGCCAGCAAAAAGTAAAACACCCACTGGGCACAGCAATCCTTCTTTTTAAACAGCAGGAGAAGAGTTCTTAGAGCAGGAGTACCGCTACCCCCGACATCAGCCTCAGCCGGACCAGCATCAACATCCTCCGGATGCAGCAAGGTCTCGGGACGGGGCCATCAGGACAGGTCCACCCCAAAATCTCTCTCAAGGTCCCGGAAAAAGCACGAGATTGAGGGGTGGAGGCGATGAGCTAGGACGTATTCCCGAAAATAGGCCTCCAACGCCTCAATTTGGAGAGCAACCTTTTTTGCTTCTCAGATCGCATCAACAAAAGCCTTATAGTAGGCAAACTCTCCAATCTGAGCGGGGTCCAGGAAAGGGTCGTCTCGGCTGGCCTCCTGCATAGCTCGCACGCGGCAATCAGATCCTTGATAGTCTCGACATCCTTGACAGCCTGATGTCAGAGATCCTCTGCCTCGGCCTGCACTGTCTCTACGGCATCCGCCTGCTCCTTAGCATTCTTGGCCTCCAACGCCTCCACCCGGTACCTTCGAACCTCTTATGCCGCCTCCTCGCAACCCTCGATCCGTCCGGCCTCCACTCCGCACTTGTTGGCCTCCAACACCTCTTTTTCCAGCACTGCCAATGCTGCCCCCCTGCCCTTCTCCACTCCTCGCCTCTCTACTTCCGCCAGCTCTGCAGCACAAGAACCCTCCATCCCGGCGACCTTGTCCTCCAAGTCCTTCACCTGCTTGCCCAGCCGGGACTGATGAGAATCCATTTCCTTCTCCAAGTCCTCAAGGTGAAGCCGGAGGGCCAGGATCTCGTCCACCTCCTGATCGCGGCGGTACACCGCTTGATGGGCCATAGCGGCGTTCTGACTGGCAAGAAAGAGTGTGGCAAAGAAGCAGTTGTTAGAAGCCGGGTGGGTGGCAATATCCTCCAACTCGTGGGTCCAGGCCAGCGAGACATCCCCCATTACACGAGCAACATGGAGAGAAAGACCGGCAGAAGACGTAGCACGGTGGGAAGACAGGAAATCCACCACCAAGGAAGGCTGGGAAGGATCATCGGTCAGCAGCCTGGATAACAGATGCCACGCAACGATTTAACTCAAATAATCAAAAAATTGAAGACTAAAAAATAGACTCAAGATTCAGAGCCATACCTCCGCACTCGTTCCAGATCAAGGCCTAGTATAGGCCCAGTCAATGCGGACAGCGGTGGGGCAGAACTTGAAGGCCTAGATAGGTCAGGCGTCGCGGCAGCGGGCTCGGCGGCAGCTCCCCCTCCACCCGCGTTCCTAACCGGGGTGGGCTCAGTGTTAGCAACGGTCTCCTGCTCAGTAACGGGCTCATTCACATTGGTGGGCTCACCACCTCCATGGCTCGGGCTCTCCATCTCATCGAGCTCAATCACATCATCATTATCATCGTCCACAAGCAAAATCCTACGGGTCCTCCTTTGCCCTGGGATCCTTCCTCCTCACCATCACACACACACCTCCTTTTTGGAGGAGGGGATGGCGGGGCTGGGCGAACCACTTCTGGGCTCGCCTGCCTGAGGGGGATCCCCTTCGGAATGGGTGGGGGGCATGGCCGGCAGTACTGGGGCACTTCCTCGCTCCCTACGGCCACAGTGCATAGCCTCAAAAACTCCAGGAGCACTCGACATCACTTGTGATGGGCAACAGGAATAAATCGAAAAGTTGGGCCCTCTCACACCAAAGTAGCATTGCAAAAGAATTTAGTCACGTTATAGAGTTCAGATTCATCAAACAAGAAAATAAAAATAACCACAACATCATAGTTCGACACATACCCGCTTCCTGGTTCAAGTGGCGAGGGAACAAGAAAAATCGAGCTTGACGCCGTGTTTAGGGTGGCCGTCTGACGCTGGACGACAGGGATTTTTTTGATACGGCGGAGCGCAAGATCGAAATCCCAGCTGAGATCCTCACGACGGGGCATGAGATAGCCTACAAAGAAAATAGAGAAAAATTAGATCAGTACAAGACGTTCAAAGACAGACAAACTGGACTTACTCTTCTTTTTCCATTGGAAAGCAGTAGGCACAGCCATCTCTCGGCCGGAGGCATCCGTCGGTCTTTAAGAGCCGGTGACCCAGAACCACGTCTGGTAATCTCAGAGCTTCGGTAGGATCCCCAGAATGATCCTATCCAAGGCCATCCTATTAGGGTGACCTTGGACGTAGACGTCCCCTCTGTAGTTGGATTCAGTATTCATCCCTAGGAGGTAGTTGACCTCGCCCGGGTTCGGCATCCCATAAAGTCATTGTCGATAAAAAATGGTGAACAGGGAGAGAATCAACTGCCACAAATTTGGATGAAACTGCACCGACGCAACCTCCCAGCAATCTAGAAGGTGCACCAGATTGTGGTGCAAGAGGAAGCACAGCCCCACCTCCATAGCATGGAAGTTAATCGCAACCATGCCAGGCGGGGGCTGGCCAGCCCTCTCCGTCGGGTTTGGGGGGTAGAAATGCACATCTATGGGTACCTCTCATTGGATTCGCCAGACGGCCAACTCTGGAACAGTCACGGTACTCGCCCTATCGTCCCTCGAGGCATGACACTCCAACGGCTCGCGCTCACGATTGACCGGGGATCGCGTCTCAGAAGCACATGGGGATGCCTTCTCAAGTAATCAGCGTAATAAAAAACTAGAGGCGGACCGACCATTTGATCGATAAAATCCTCCCAAGCTTGATAAGCTACAAAAACTTGTTCATTGTAAACGTTCTCATCTTGGATATACTCCATCTCCAGCCCTTCTCCGCCATCTTGGTCTGCAGCTGGACTGCCAGATGCTCCGGCCTCAGCCAAGTTTCCACCGGCCTCCCGATCAGCACCCATCGGCTGCGGTGGGGGACCCAATTCTGCCAAAAAGATTCCTCCGATGGATGACCCTTGGCTTCCGTGAGTGGAACGCAGAAGATGCGTGCAATCCCTCCGCCCGGAAGAGCTGGCTTTACCGTCGGCCATTTTTACAAAGAAGGAAGAAGAAATGCAAAAAGAGATTACCTTGAAGAAATTTGGGTAGGAATTGCCAAGATCTTCAAAGTAAACAATGCTACTTGATAGAAGCAAATCCCCAAAAAAGAAGCGATGGTTCGTCTTCCGATGCGCATACCGGACGCGATCACATAAAAGGTCACGTCTTTCCAATAAAGGTGTGTCCAATCGAAAAGAGTAACACTTTTCAGGCCATCATTATGCCTCTTCATTAAAGCAACTCCGAAGCGGTTACTTTTCTGAAGGGTCTCACACGCCAAGTCAGCCACCATTTGAAATACGTGAATCACGTTGTGATACATGGACTGGCACCGATTACAAGAATCTCCAAAGGATCTCTTCCAAAAGATTTCCGTGAAGAGCAAGTATGAAGGCAAGGATCTCACTCCAAGACGACATCACCTTGGATGCCTCCCGACCTCGACAACCAAGCTGAGGGGCAATTGTTGTAGGGTAAAAATACGTTCAACCCCGACCTCGCCAGAAGAGCGAGGCAGAGCCTAGCCAGAGGCGAGGTCACCAATGACCTCGCACCAACCAGCGACCTCGCACCAGCCAGAGTCGGACTAGTGTTTGATTCGCCAAAAGACGGCCATAGACCCGCCTAAAGACGTCGCCTAGGACTTCACCCGAAAGGCGAGGTTGAACTCCATCCTAACCCATTTGGGATAAGACATCTGAAGACTCAGCACGGAGGAAAGGACATAACCGCATCCCAGACTGCAACGCCCGCCCCTTATTAAAGGACAAGCGTTGTTGCAGGCAACGGGCGTCAGAAAGGACTGAAGGGCACCTGGCGCAACAGTACCTACAGGCCAGCTACTGCTCTCCCATTGGCGGAGGACAACCAGCGGCCTTAATAGATTGAGTGCTATCTTTTCCCAGTCACTAGGAAATAGCCAAAAGGACAGAAAAAAACATTAGCAATCATTGAGGATTCTATCCTAAAAACTAGGGCAACACAATGTAACCTAGGAATTACTATAAATAGAGCCTTTGAGCTCATGAATAAAGAGAGCCACTTAAGACCGAGCCTAAACCCCTCGGCAAACCTTTGTGCATTTACTTTTCTTGCATTTGTTTCTTAATCCCATAAGGAGGAAGCCCTCTCGGCTAACTTCTCTTGGCACTATATCTTGTTTTATCTGATCATAGTCATAAAAAGCTCACTTAATCTTTTAATCGGGTAACAACACGGCTCACTTGCTCATGGGACCCAACATTTTCCAAGATAATTTTGCTTATGATGTCCACCAAGGCTCTGAATTCAGGCTTGAAATTTTCCGTGTGCATCCTAGCATGGAAGTCTGGTGAGCTTGACTTCGTGAGGTCCATCCTTATTCTCCTGGTAGGTGATTGAATTCACCCCAGTGAGAGGCAACGCAAACACCTCCCTGACCATAGCACGGATGTCAAATTCCCTCTCCTCATGCTCGAAAATGGGGTTATTTTTTGCATCCTTCCCCTTGAGTACTTCCACCGTCACTCGAGTAAAGAGCTCTCCATCTTCTGTGGAGCACATCTTAATGTACGCCTCCACTACAGCCTTCGGAACCACCACCTTTGATTTCCGATAAAAATATATCTTCAATCCCACCTTGGAGATCCATTCGAGTACTAGCTTGATTGGTTCCACCTTCAAGCAAGGTCCATCCATGGCAATGATCTGTTCAATGTGGACCTACCAATTCTGGACTATGGAAGCATAGTCAACAGTCCAGCCATTGTCTGAGGATGCCATTTGGTTTGAGAAAGAAAGATTTTTACGAAAAATCGCAAGAATTTGAGTCGAGAGAAAGCTCAATGTGCAGTGTGATAGATTGAAAACATAAAATCTCAAATGGCATACTCTTGATATTTTATTCAATAGTTACTCTGATAGACGACTGAGATTAATCCTGAATTCGAAAGGATTTTGAAATTAAGGGCCAGGATTAATTCAGTGGAACATGCTTTCATCACAACAGTCGTATCCCGCAAAATACAGTCCAATTATACGAAAAAGTAATTGTTCGCATTAAAAGCTCTGATGCGCATGTTTTAAATATCAAAAGTTGCACTTTTAATGATAACATAATGCGTTTAATGTGATCCTCAGGTTTGAAGAAATTCAGGATGACGATTCATATTCAGAGTCAGAGTTAGAGTTACATACCAGTTAGGGAAACATTGTAGTACCCTGATACCTCATCAGTGCCGACTCTTATTCTGAGTTTCCCCTTAGTCCTACACTGACTGCTCTCCACTGATAGTCCATAAATCTTGATTCAGTCAAGGGCTTAGTCAAAATGTCAGCTCTCTGCCTATCAGTGTGAATCTTCTCCATCCTGATGTCCTTCTTCTCCACATGGTCTCTTATGAAGTGATGCCTAATATCCACAAGCTTACACCTTGTGTGAAGTACTGGATTCTGAGTGATGGCTATAACATTGTTATTGTCACAATAAATTGGGACTTCATTAGCAAACACCTGGTAGTCTCTCAATTATTGCCTCAACTATAGAATCTGAGCACAAAAACTATCAGCAGCCATATACTCAGCCTCAATAGTGGATGTTGCAACTGAATTCTGCTTCTTTGAGAACCAAGAGATCAACTTGCTCACTAAAAACTGACATATCCCTGAGGTTGATTTCCTATCAATCCTGCAACCTCCATAATCAGCATCTGAATACCCTGTCAGCTCTAGGTTGTCATATGAAGGATACCAAAGTCCTAAATTGACTGTTCTCTTCAAATATTTTAGTATCCTTTTTGCAGCCTCAAGATGACTTTTCTTGGGGTCAAACTAATACCTGGCACATACACCAACTGCAAAAGTTATGTTAGGCCTACTTGCAGTCAGGTACAATAATGAACCAATCAACCATCTGTACTTAGTTTGATTTACTGATACCCCATTGGTGTCAGGATCCATCTTCCAATTTGTGTTCATTGGGATCCTAGTTGGATTGCAACTCCGAACTCCAAAATTCTGAATCAAGTCTCTTGTATACTTAGTCTGATTAATTAAAATCCCTTGATCAGTTTGTTTGACTTGCAATCCCAAAAAGAAGTCCATCTCTCCCATCACAGACATCTCAAATTTACCAGTCATCAACTTAGAGAATTTCTCACAAAACTGATGATTTGGTGATCCTAATATGATGTCATCCACATATATTTGGACCAATAGAATGTCATCACCTTCAGTGATCCTGAACAATGTCCTATCCACGCTTCCCTTCTTGAACACATGGTTAGCCAGGAATTGAGAGAGAGTATCATACCAAGCTCTAGGAGCTTGCTTAAATCCTTAAAGTGCTTTCTTCAGGTGGTACACCTTGTCTCCAACCTCAAACCCTGGAGGTTGTTCCACATAGACTTCCTCATTCAGTATCACATTGAGGAAAGTACTATTCACATCCATTTGATACACCTTGAACTTCTTGTATGTTGCATATGTAAGGAACAACTTGATTGCTTCTAGCCTAGCCACTGGGGCAAAAGTCTCAGCATAGTCTTTTCCTTTAGACTGACAATATCCTTTGGCCACCAGTCTTGCCTTGTTCCTTACTACAACTTCATTCTCATCCTTCTTGTTCTTAAAGACCCACCTGGTATCAATCACACCTTGATGCCTAGGTCTATCTACTAGTTCCTAACTCTGATTCCTTATGAATTGATTCAGCTCCTCCTGCATGGCTATGATCCAGTTCGAGTCAGTGAGAGCTTCTTCTATATTCTGTGGCTCTTGCTCAGAGAGGAAGCAACATAATGGAGCGCTTTCACCATGGAACCTATGGGTCCTTGTTGGGATATAGATTAGATGTTTTGAAGATGTTAAAATAAGAACTTGTAACTAGTCTAGGACTAGAATAGGTCTTAGGCTAAGGGGGGAGGGAATTAGACAAGACAAGAGGAGTCTCAGACAAGAGAAGTCCGGATAAGAGGAGACCTAGACAAGAGGAGTCCCGGACAAGAGAAGTCTTGGACAAGATGAGTCTTGGATAAGATGAGTCTTGGACAAGAGGAGTCTTGGACAAGATGAGTCTTTGACAAGATGAGTCTTGGACAAGATGAGTCCTGGACAAGAGGAGTCCTGGACAAGAGGAGTCCTGGACAAGAGGAGTCCTGGACAAGATGTTTCTTGGACAAGAGGATTCTTGGGCAAGAGGAGTCTTGGACAAGATGAGTCTTGGACAAGATGGGTCTTGGACAAGAGGAGTCTTGGACAAGAGGAGTCTTGGACAAGAGGAGTCTTGGACAAGAGGAGTCTTGGACATGAGGAGTCTTGGACAAGAGGAGACTTGGACCAGATGAGGTAGAGGACCAGATGAGGTAGATGACCAGATGAGGTAGAGGACCAGATGAGGTAGAGGACCGGATGAGTAGAGGACAAGATGAGGTAGAGGACCAGATGAGGTAGACAAGAAGAGGTGTACCAGACTACTTCTCTACCAGATTACTCTACCAGACTACTCTACCAGATGAGCTCTACCAGACTACTCTACCAAATGAGCTCTACTAGATGAGCTCTACCAGATGAGCTCTAGCAGATGAGCTCTACCAGACTACTCTACCAGATGAGCTCTACCAGACTACTCTACCAAGAAGATCTTGTGATCTAAAGATAAGAAGAATCAAGAAAAGTAAGTCAACTGATATCAATGAAGATTGGTTGTAGATCAAAGAAGAATCAATCAAAGAAGGAGTCAACCAATCACTCATATAATCAATCAAAATGATTGATTATATTCCTTAATTTATAGATGTTTAAATTTCTAGCTTCCAACGGCTAGTTATTTGACACCTATAAATAGGAGTGCATGGTGATGAGTTAAATACAAGAAAGACGGGCAAGAGAGCACAAAAAGATAGAGAAACACACGAACAAACCATACACTCACCTTGTTCATACAAGTACTATATCTACTCTTTTAGGAGTTCTAGTTGGAATATTACTCAACCTATTCACCACATTGAAAGGTTGTTGTAAGTTGTACGAAGGAGCTGGTATTTCCCAATTCCAGTAGTAAGTAAGTTGGTTGGTGAGTGAGACCCCTTTGGTGAAATGGAGAGTGGACGTAGGATCGTTATATCCGAACCACTATAAAATCCTCGTGTCTCTTTTATTTACTTTATTTATTTGAATTTATGCATAATTAATTTTAGCACTTTAAAAGAGGTTTTTCTTAAAATTAAGTATAAAACGTTTTCCGCTAATAATATTTTTGGGACCAACAGTCCTGACTCCCCCATTTGGATCACCAATGACTTGGTCAGTGGGATGATCTTCTAGCCACGATCTTTTTGTTGGAGTTGTTCCTGAAGTACCTGCATGCCAGTGTCTACAGGTTCTACAAATTCATGAAAATGAATAGAAGGGAATGGAACTGAGTCATCACCAAAGGGATTAATAAGTTCAATGTCAGGGACATTGGTTCCTCCTTAATATGATGACTCAGTAGCCGTCTCAGCTACGACCGCATCTTCATTGATGCTCCTTACCTCTGGTTGAGCCAATTCCCCATTCTGAGGCTCAACAAATCCTAAAGTATTGGCTTTAGGAGCGGCCTAAGTGTTGTGATTAGACGTGAAATTGTTATGTTTTATTGCCCGATTAGTCCATATTTTGAGCATTTTTATGAGTATTTAGAGTTATTTGAGAAATATTTTCATAAACTCATTAATTTGTCTCTTCAGTTTTCATATTAGGAAAGAGAGCAAAAAAAGGAGTTCGTAGGACTTTAAATCGACCAAAACGGGCTCCCGGTTGAGAAGATATAAAGGTTTTTCGAACAAGTGTACAGCCAGGCGAAAGCACTCAAGCGCCTCCAACAGCTCGAGCGCCTTGGGAAGTCTGTGAAGAATTGGTGCTCGACCAAGCCTGATCGACCGCCAAGCACTCGAGAGAAGGCCCAGCTCGAGCGACCTGATCATTTTTTGTACATATCGTATAAATACCCGTCTCAAACCTATTTTTACATATCTAGACTCGATTTTCAAAGGGGAAGAGGCTTGGGACGTGATTGTAAGAGTTTGGAAAGGATTTCAAGTTTGTAAATGAGGTTTTTATTATACGGATTCAGTAGAACGATTAATTACTTTGCACGATTTGGATTTTTCTTTTGGTTCTTGAATTCTTTTATATACTTAGACCTAAATTCCAGATTTCATAGATTTGTTTTTCCAATTTAATTCAATTACCTTCATAGATAGTTTATGTTCTTAAATTTCTTGATTCTTTTTATTATGTTTATGATTGTTGATCTTGTTATTGCTTTTAATCTCATAATCACCATGTTAGGCTAAAACCCTTGTATGCTTAGGATAGGATGAACTCATAGAAGTAGGATGTTGGTATGTAATTAGGATAATTCGTGATGTATAGTTTTAATTCTCTTAATTATTGAATAATTCTAATAAACCCTAGAATAATCATAGAATTAAGTACGAAAATTATTAGAGAGAAGACGACCGCATCACTCTTTAATAACGAATAGTCTTAAGGAGAGAGATTTTGAAGGGGTTTATAATCAACCGGTTTATTTGGGGAGAACGGCCGAATCACCTTAGTTAAATTAGGGTCTCAATAATTAAGCACAATTCATATAATTTAATTAGTGGTTTAGTGAAGTAACTTGGTAGAACTAAGTATTTAGATTATTTCTGAGCTTTTATTCTTTCAATTCTTTGTGCTAGACTAGGGAAGTTGATTGCCTAGTTTATAGTACACTTAGGATTTTAACTTGAACATCACAATTATTTTAGTTATCGTACCAACTCCGTTAGTATAAGTAGGGATTCCTATTCCGAGCATTACCATCTCACTTGCACTTCATCCAGAAGTTAGTATAGTTTTTTTATTCTTGTTTCTTAAATATAATTAGTAAAAATAATTAGTAGTATTAGTCTAAACCAATATTGCATTCATATTATCTACGACACATACATTTCCAGAGATTTATTCCCATACAAACTTCCCCACGGGTTCGATACTACTTGGTCCCTATACTTGCCCATACTAAAGTGATCCCATATTCTTATGGGGTAACTACTAGTAAAGCTAGTATTTTACGGCCAAGTCAATGGCGTTGTTGCCGGGGATGGCGATGTATGCTCATTGTGTGAAACTTGGAAATAGTTTAGTAGTTAGTAGTGAGTGCATTTATTTTCTATTTTACTAGTTATTAGCCAGTTGCATTTTGATATTTCTTTTGGTGTTTCAGGTATATGAAAACACGCTAAAAGAGAGAAACGAGCGAAGATAGAACAAAGCTAGATCCTGAGATGATAGCCAAAAGGAATAGAGCCTTCTAGAGAAGGATGACTACTGCAGCTGGTGATGAGATGAATCTGGATATAAGCGGAGAGTTGGAGTTAGATAGAGAAGGGCTCAATCAGAATGCGGAACGGGTGGAAGGAGCAAACGGTGTGAATAGTCAGAAGCAAGCACCCCAAGGGGAAAGCTCCAACCAAAACCCAAACCCACCTTACCAAAATAACTCTGCCCTAAACCAGAACAACAACAACAACAACCCTTTCATCAACCCTCTCTACCAACACAACAACCCATCTTATCCATACCCCTATCCACCGTACTACCCACCACAACCTATATTAAACTTGATGGCCCCGTTTTCGAATAGCAAAAATGGGAATTCAGGAGCAATTTTTTTTTTTTACTCTGCATCGTACCCTAAATGAGTTCAGTAAGAGAACACTCAAGTCACTGCATTGCTAAGAGTCAGAGCACTCAAGTCAGTGCAACTAACTTGCAAGCTCAGGCTCTTAACAAGGCAGTGACTCGAGAGACTGAACTCTCGAGTGCTTGCTTAAGCCTGTCAGTGAGATTGGTTCTCCCTGACTAAAATACTTAGCTAATTTCTTTTCAACCTTTTGAAGTACTCTCAGTGAGCATACAATACAAGTAATTAGCAAGTGCTTAAACAATAAACAACGCTCAGTTTAACGTGGTTAAGAGACTCAATCTCTTACATCCACGACTTGATTTAACAGAAAATCCACTAACTGGGATTCTTGTTTTTAACGTGCCAAGGTGCACCCAGATCTATACTCCAGATCTTGCTTACTTTCTTACTTCCTCACAAAACAACTTACTACCGGCAACCTGACAATGGTTATGGTTTCAGTTGGGTTTTCTCCAACTAGGTGAGGTTTTCCCTTACAATGTGTTAGCCTAAAGCTAAGATTGGGAAAACCTATCTAAGATAAGAGTTACAAGCTGAACACTCATTTGTGTATTTATGAGAACCCTAATGGTCAGTGTACAAGGTGTGAATCGTGCCTCCTTATATCTCCCATACAATGCACTTAAACACTCACACCTTCACAGCTCGTAGGTGTTGATTTTTCTGGCTTCACACATACTTAAACCGAAGCTATGAGCTTGTATTTGTAATGTGGATTCAAATGTAACCGTTAGAGTGAATTACATTTGAATCCAGCATTCAATGGTTTCAACAACTTTTCTTGGAATGCGGCCTTGTCAGTGTCAGATTTGCTGCCTTGTGCTGATTAGTCAACGTGGACTTGATCCAACGGATCTTTGACTCGGTGGGTTGAACAAGACCCACTGACTTTAGGTAGCTTTATTCTTTACTGACTTGATGATCTTTAGTGGACTGAACGTCTTCAGTGTAGTTGTCCTTCATGGACTCTTTGAAGATCTCTCCAAGAAGTTTGTCATAAGGCTGAATGACAAACTTCCCTGACCACAGTAGCCTGACTTCTTCAGGGCCTACTTGGTACAGCACTGATCCTCCTGATCATGCTCTTCACTGAGTGGTCCACTGACTTAGCTTAGATCAGTCAGGTTTATACTCAGTGGGCCATCCTTCAGGCTTCTCTTCAGGTTTAGGTCGTGGCTTCAGTCAGTTAATCTTGTGATGTCATCTTGATTTCCTCAGGCTGTGTTGCTAAGTTTTCCCTCGCTGAGTTCCCCCTCAACTGAGTTCTTCTCAACTGACAGCCTATTCTACTGAGAAATAACCTAGCCTGACCTGAAACTAAAGATACTATCCTGACTGCTTTCAAACCTATTACAAGTTGTTTTGGAAAATCATCAAAACTAAAATATATCCCAACAATTTTCCCCTTTTTGATGATTCCAAAACTTCTAACCAAATGATTTTCTATTACAAGTTGAATGTCTAAACACAAGTAATAGTTTGAAATATGCAGAAATTCCCATAGTTTAAAACATTTAAGATCTGTTCGATTGACCATTTTTCTTAACAAAACTGGATCAGTGGTCATATGAACAACCCGCTCTGATACCAATTGATGGCCCCATTTTCGAATAGCAAAAATGGGAATTCGGGAGAATTTTTTTTTACTCTGCATCATACCCTAAATGAGTTCAGTAAGAGAACACTCAAGTCACTGCATTGCTAAGAGTCAAAGCACTCAAGTCAGTGCAACTGACTTGCAAGCTCAGGCTCTTAACAAGAAAGTGACTCGAGAGACTGAACTCTCGAGTGCTTGCTTAAGCCTGTCAGTGAGATTGGTTCTCCCAGACTAAAATACTTAGCTAATTTCTTTTCAACCTTTCAAAGTACTCTCAGTGAGCATACAATACAAATAATTAGCAAGTGCTTAAACAATAAACAACGCTCAGTTTAACGTGGTTCAGAGACTCAAGCTCTTACATCCACAACCTGATTTAACGGGAAATCCACTAACTGGAATTCTTGTTTAACGTGCCAAGGTGCACCCAGATCTATACTCCAAATCTTGCTTACTTCCTTACTTCCTCACAAAACAACTTACTACCAGCAACCTGACAATGGTTATGGTTTCAGTTGGGTTTTCTCCAACTAGGTGAGGTTTTCCCTTACAATGTGTTAGCTTAAAGCTAAGATTGGGAAAACCTCTCTAAGCTAAGAGTTACAAGCTGAACACTCATTGTGTATTTATGAGAACCCTAATGGTCAGTGTACAAGGTGTGAATCGTGCCTCCTTATATCTCCCATACAATGCACTTAAACACTCACACCTTCACAGCTCGTAGGTGTTGATTTTTCTTGCTTCACACATACTTAAACCGAAGCTATGAGCTTGTATTTATAATATGGATTCAAATGTAAATGTTGGAGTGAATTACATTTGAATCCAGCATTCAATGGTTTCAGCCACTTTTCTTGGAATGCGGCCTTGTCAGTGTCAGATTTGTTGCCTTGTGCTGATTAGTCCACGTGGACTTGATCCAACGGATCTTTGACTCGGTGGGTTGACCAAGACCCACTGACTTTAGTTAGCTTCATTCTTTACTGACTTGATGATCTTCAGTGGACTGAACGTCTTCAGTGTAGTTGTCCTTCAGGGACTCTTTGAAGATCTCTCCAAGAAGTTTGTCATAAGGCTGAATGACAAACTTCCCTGACCACAGTAGTCTGACTCCTTCAGGGCCTACTTGGTACAGCACTGATCCTTCTGATCATGCTCTTCACCGAGTGGTCCACTGACTTAGCTTAGATCAGTCAGGTTTATACTCAGTGGGCCATCCTTCAGGCTTCTCTTCAGGTTCAGGTCTTCGCCGTGGCTTCAGTCAGTTCTTCTTGTGATGTCATCTTGATTTCCTCAGGCTGTGTTGCTGAGTTCCCCCTCAACTGAGTGTTCCCTCAACTGACAGCCTATTCTACTGAGAAATAACCTAGCCTGACCTGAAACTAAAGATATTATCCTAACTGCTTTGAAACCTATTACAAGTTGTTTTGAAAAATCATCAAAACTAAAACATATCCCAACAAAACCAACCAAATATTCCACAGGTACCTCCACCACCTGTACACCAACAACAAGTACCCCAGAACGCAGGTGCTCCTGGTATAGCGATTATAGGGATGTTTGAGGCCCAGCCTCAATGGTACTATGATGGAGTAGCTATGCCACCAGTCGAGGTGGATAATTTCTCCATCTCTCTCAGAATTTTGAAGATGTTGTTGGAAAATCAGTTTAGGGGAGAGGTAGGGAAAGACAATCCACACACCCATTTGAGGAACTTCCTTATGATAGCTTCAACTTTTCATTACAATGGGATGTCTGAGGACGCGAAGAAGCTTAGGTTATTTCAGTTCTCTTTGACTGGGATAGCCAAGGATTGGTACAATAACACACTTCCACGGGGGGGGGGGGGGGGGGTGTGAATACATGGGCCGAGCTCGAGCATCTATTTCTAGAGTGGTTCTACCCCCTGTCCAGAATGGTGAAGGTGAGGAATGAGATTTCCTCGTTCAAACAGAGACCGAACAAAGGATTGACTCAAGCTTGGGAGAGATTCTCCAACATGCTTATTGATTGCCCACGGCATGGGTACAACGAAGGAGATATTATAACTTACTTTTACTGTGGGGCTTGTGAGAAGAATCAGCAGCATCTTGATGCTTGTGCGGGCGGAGCATTTCTTAACCGAAGTGCAGACGAGTGTAGACATATAGTTGAGGATATAGTGAAGAATACGGGGCAGTGGAATGCTAGCCAGCCTCGTCAGCAGAGTGTGTACCAGGCGGAGGAGAGTGAGGGTAATAAGAATTTGTTGATGGCACTTATAGAGAAGATCAACAATTTAGAGGTTGGGCAGAATCTGAGAGAAGGAGATGCAGTTATGAGTGAGAAGAGGGATCAGCAGGGATATCAACAGGAGGAGGCAGACTATATGGGGATGCCGAATTACAACCTAGGGAGCTATCAACAAAGGAGGCCTATCTATGGTCAACCACTTGTACCACCGGGTCCACAGCCTCTTCGGAATCAGTGGAGAAATAATCAGGGGTACCAAGGAGGTCAGCCATCTAATCAGAATCAGTGGAGAAAGAATGATAATTTTTTGTACAGTAATCCAAAAGCTGGAATAACTGCACCACCAGGTGTGGATCCATGTTTGAAACTCCCAGGGGGAGAAGGCGGTGCCTCCACCGATGAGATGTTACGTGCTATTCTGCAGAAGGTGGAAGAGGGAAGTAAGAGGTTGTTCTCTCTAGAGTATGATGTGAAGGAGATGAACAAGAAAAATGATCAAAGGGATCAAGAACTTCAGAGGAGCGATATGGACCTAACTAGAATTCAGCAAGAGAACAACAGACGGTTCACTTCCATGGAGTTTTAGATTAGCTAGATCGCAAAATCGTTGGGTGGAGAGACGGGTAAATTTCCTTCTATGCCGGAAGTTAACCCGAAAGAGTATTACAAGGCTATTGAACTGAGAAGTGGTACTAAGTACGATGGTCCCCCACTACCTGTTGAGGTGGAGGAAATTCATAGAGAGGTTGAGGAAGAGAGCGAGAGGAAAAAGATGGATGATGCGAAAGAAATGGTGGAAGAAGGGATTGTAGAAGAGGAGTGAATTCCCAAATGGAAGAAGGCAAAAGAAGTTAAGCGAAATATGAAGGAAACCGAGCGAGATGGATGGGGGGTAATAAAATTAGTAATTCCGGTACCATATCCGCAGCGGTTCATGAAGAAGAAATTGGATGAAAAATTCGCTAAGTTTCTTGAGGTCTTCAAGAAGCTACACATCAACATACTATTCTATGATGTTTTGGAGCAGATGCCAAATTACGCAAAGTTCCTGAAGGACTTGATTGCCAAGAGGAGGAGAGTTGACGGGCCAGAGTTAGTTCAGCTGAACCATGAGGTGAGTGTGATGGTGCACAAATCCCTTCCTCTGAAGTTGAAGGATCTCGATAGTTTCACGATCTTATATTATATCGGGAATGGAATAAAGAAATGAGCGTTGTGTGACTTAGGGGCGAGCATAAATCTGATGACATTGTCGTTGTTTAAGAAGTTGGACGGTAGAGACCTTCAACGGACGATGATGACTCTCCAACTCGCCGATAGGTCTATCATAAGACCTCAAGGTGTGGTTGAGGATGTCCTGGTGAAGATGGTGGATCACGTGTTTCCAGTTGATTTTGTAGTCCTTGACATGGTGGAGGATGGGCACGTACCTTTAATTTTGGGAAGACCGTTCTTAGCTACGGTCGGGATGGTGTTGGATGTGGTAAACGGGAAGATCACGGTGAAGGTGAATGATCAAGAAGTGAAGATTTCCATCTATGAGGCCATGAAATATCCAAGGGAGGAAGAAAACGAAGAATTGAAGTGTGTAGATGTGACCCAAGTGGAGGAAAAATGAGGAGTGGATTTAGAGAAGAAAAAAAATCAGAAAGTTGCTCGTCAAGGCACCTCCGTGGAAAGCTAAAAAGAAATTGAAACCACCACCAGAGGTGAAGAAAGTATTCAAGAGTGGATTCCTTGAGATTGAGAAGGAGGATGGAAAGGTATTTACTGTGAATGGGCAACGAGTAAAGAAATTCTACAACCGCTCTTAAGAGAATAAGGGAGGTAACTTTGAGTCTCATGACCCATGAGCTCCTTTGAACTCGGTCCGGCATTAGGACGTTAAAAATAACATTGAATGGGAGGCAACCCATTTTTACTTGCTTTTGTGTGTTTTTTTTCCTGTTAATTGTCTATGAATTTTGTGATTTTTAATCTCGTTCTTGAGTGATTTGATTGTAGGCTTGTATTGAGGGTTCACGAGTTTCAAAGAGAATTACAGTGGGGAGCAACTCAAGGGAATACACGGGCATGCTTGATTTCTATGTGTCAACCGGTATTATGCGTATGAGGTAACCCCGAACCCCGAACCCCAAACTTAGACTGCTTCACAAAGTTGAAATTTGGGGGGGGGGGGGGTGGAGTGTTTATAAGTTTTATGGTGATACATATGCATCGGCGCACTTGAGAGGTTTAATTAAAATTGCACAGGCGCACGCCCTCTCGTTGAGTTGAGTTAAGTTATATATTGTGCATTGATAGGTATTTGAGCTGGTGATGTGAACTGATTGGGCACTACCTATTTCATGTTTATTGACTATTTCCTTATGTACTTGTGATTGTTATAATTGAGTATGAAGTTATGAGTTGGTGATTGTGGAATTGAGTTAAGTAATTGATGGTGTGAGTAGAGTGGATTTGAAAGGGAAGTCGTGCACTTACAAATTTTCCTTTTAATACTTGTGTGGTAATGATGAGAAGTCACTAGGTCTAGCATGGATGTGAAAAACTGTGAGATTTGAGCTTTATAAGAGATTAGATTTCATTAAAATAATCTCATTGTTTGTGAGTGGATCTTCACCTTAGAGGTGCTAGAACTTGTGGGTGCTCTCGCTTCTTGATTGTGTCTAGTATGAAATGCCGGAAGTGATTTAAGACCATTTTTGAATTAATAATGTTAGGATATAGATTAGATGTTTTGAAGATGTTAAAACAAGAACTTGTAATAGGACTAGCTGAACCTGTTAGTCAGCTACAGATTAGTCTTGGTCTAGAATAGGTCTTTGGTTAAGGGGGAAGAAATCTGGGTGACCAGAGGAGTCTGCCAGATGAGGTCTGCCAGAGGAGTCTGCCAGATGAGGTCTGCCAGAGGAGGTGACCAGATGAGAGGTGACCAGATGAGAGGTGACCAGATGAGAAGTGACCAGATGAGGTGTCCAGACCAGAGCAGAGGAGTCACCAGAGGAGTCTGACTAGAGGAGTCTGCCAGACGAGTCTGACCAGAAGACCTCTCACAGATGAGGTTCAGAGCAGAAGTGTTACCTGACCAGATGAGACCAGACCAGACCAGACGAGACCTGACCAGATGAGGGAGATGGATTAGTTCACCCACCTTAGAGGCTGCGTGTAATCTGGAGACAAGGAGATCTTGGAGTTTCTATGATTGAGAAGAGGCAATCTGGAGAATCAACTGATAGGAGGATCTGTTTGATTGATTGCTTGATTGAAAGTCAACTAATCAATCATATAATCAATCTTTGATTGATTATATCCCTCCAATTTTGGTTGTTTGAATTTCTAGCTTCCAACAGCTAGTTAATTCACAACTATAAATAGGAGTGCTTGGATTAGTTCAAACAACAAGAGTCGCGCGAGAGCACACCAAGAACACACGAACTCTTCCACTCACTCACTTTGTCCTTTCAAGTTTATATACACTCTATTAGGAGTTTAGTTGGATTATTACTCAACCTGTTCATCTTGTTAGATAAGGTTGTTGTAAGTTGTAAGAAGGAGCTGGTACTTCGCAATTCCAGTGGTTCGTGAGTACGTTGGTTGGAGAGAAAGTCCCCTTTGGAGAAAGGGAGAGTGGACGTAGGACAAGTTGGTCCGAACCACTATAAATTCCGGTGTTCTCTACTTTATGTTCTTTATTTTCTGCACTTTAAGTTTTCTGCATATTTCATTCTAGCACTATTTATTATAAACGGGTTTTTCTTAAAAATTAAGTATAAAACGTTTTCGCTGGATAACCATTTTGGGACCAACAAGTGGTATCAGAGCAGTGTGTCCTATAGACCACTGTTTTGAAATCATCTCGGTGGTCACCAGGGCAGATCCATTTTTTTGAAAACCCAAATATTTTTTGTGCTAACAAATTTTGCAGAAATGGGCTCAAATAGATGCAGTAGAAGAGACACCAGGAGGTACTCCAAAAGGAGCCTAGCAGATGAGGAAGATGAGGTATCCACTTCTGGTTCATCATCAAATTTTGGACCAGACGAAGAGATATGTCTGGTAACAGACGAGGTATGTGATCGAACTCCCTCTTCTTTTTCATCTTCTTCTTGTTCTGGACAATCAGAGGAGTCTGATATGCAGAAAATGCTATTAGATCTCCAATCTTCTATACAACTTTGTCAAAAATTGGAAGAAGAGAACACAAAGTTGAAAGTAGAAAATCAGAAGCTTTCACAATGTTTTGGCAACCCAACTGATCTACCAGCTGAACAGGTTCAAACACTGGTAGAAGAGTCCACTGACTTGAAAACCAGATGTGATGAACAAACTAAGCTGATAGAAAAGCTGCTTGTTGAAAACATTGAGAAAGATAATGAATGTACTCTGCTGAAAGCTAAGTTCGATGAACTCTTCCATCAAAACAAAATTGTAAAAGATAGTGAGGACAAGCTCAAGCTGAGACTGGAGCAGCTGACTATAGCAAACAATACTGTGTCACATATAGCTGCCTCATCTCAAAGAGAGCATGATAAAACAGGCCTTGGTTATACCAAACCTGAATCTTCACATGTTCAGAAAGAAGAACAGACTAGTAATTTTATTGATAAGGGTAAAAGGCCAGCTGACCAGGCAACTCAGCCTAATGGGCAGATGAGTACTGAAACTCAAAAACCCAAAAGGCAGAGGAGGAATTTTAAGAAGGGTTATACCCAGAATAAAATACCTCAGCCAGGCCAGCAGAGTAGAAGACAGTCTGGATCTTCTCAAAAGAAGCAGAACCAGATGACTCCTACTCACCTGCAGAGGACTTTCAAGTCATCTGCCAGACCAGCTGGAACCTTTGATGGTTCTTGTAAAACTTATCCTTATCAAAAGAATTTCAAGTCTGTTGCATTAAGACAAGTTATTCCTTCTACTGGACAAGCTCATAAGAAAAGAAGAGCCTCTAGAAGAAATAACCATGTCGAAGCTTCTTATGTTCAGTGTGTTTTTGTGGATATATATGGAAGAAAGATAAGATCACCTGATTCAAAAAGGGATGATCTATTCTTGTGGCTTCCTAAAAATAGTGCTAACCCCCCTGGACCCAGTAGGGTACCAAAAAGTTGATTGCCTGCAGATACACAAGGAGACCAGCTGATGATTTGCCCTAATATCAGCTGAGCATACTTTGAGGGGGAAGATCAGTTGACCCAGCCTGCCAGAATCTCGATTTAGATATTTCAATATTTTCTTGTCTTGTTTTATTTAAGTTCTTTTAGTTTTAACATCATCAAAAAGGGGGAAATTGTTAGGATATAGATTAGATGTTTTGAAAATGTTAAAACAAGAACTTGTAATAGGACTAGCTGAACCTGTTAGTCAGCTACAGATTAGTCTTGGTCTAGAATAGGTCTTTGGTTAAGGGGGAAGAAATCTGGGTGACCAGAGGAGTCTGCCAGATGAGGTCTGCCAGAGGAGGTGACCAGATGAGAGGTGACCAGATGAGAGGTGACCAGATGAGAAGTGACCAGATGAGGTGTCCAGACCAGAGCAGAGGAGTCACCAGAGGAGTCTGACTAGAGGAGTCTGCCAGACGAGTCTGACTAGAAGACCTCTCCCAGATGAGGTTCAGAGCAGAAGTGTTACCTGACCAGATGAGACCAGACCAGACCTGACCAGATGAGGGAGATGGATTAGTTCACCCACCTTAGAGGCTGCGTGTAATCTGGAGACAAGGAGATCTTAGAGTTTCTATGATTGAGAAGAGGCAATCTGGAGAATCAACTGATAGGAGGATCTGTTTGATTGATTGCTTGATTGAAAGTCAACTAATCAATCATATAATCAATCTTTGATTGATTATATCCCTCCAATTATGGTTGTTTGAATTTTTAGCTTCCAACAGCTAGTTAATTCACAACTATAAATAGGAGTGCTTGGATTAGTTCAAACAACAAGAGTCGCGCGAGAGCACACCAAGAACACACGAACTCTTCCACTCACTCACTTTGTCCTTTCAAGTTTATATACACTCTATTAGGAGTTTAGTTGGATTATTACTCAACCTGTTCATCTTGTTAGATAAGGTTGTTGTAAGTTGTAAGAAGGAGCTGGTACTTCGCAATTCCAGTGGTTCGTGAGTACGTTGGTTGGAGAGAAAGTCCCCTTTGGAGAAAGGGAGAGTGGACGTAGGACAAGTTGGTCCGAACCACTATAAATTCCGGTGTTCTCTACTTTATGTTCTTTATTTTCTGCACTTTAAGTTTTCTGCATATTTCATTCTAGCACTATTTATTATAAACGGGTTTTTCTTAAAAATTAAGTATAAAACGTTTCCGCTGGATAACCATTTTGGGACCAACAAATAAGTCACTTAGCCAAAATATTCCTTACCAGTGACATTAATCATTTGTTAGCCCGTTTGAGCTTGAGCCTATTTATTTGCTAGCACATTTAAACTTATCCAATTTCTAAAACTCTTTTTGTCCCAATTTGAGTGGAGAATAGGAAAAGTTGTGGATGAAAAGGGGTTTGAGTTGAGAGATGTAAAATTATATATGGTTGAGTGAGTATGAGAAAATAAGTAATAAAAATTTGTGAGTAATGGGGAAGATTGAAAAAGCTGAGAATGAGCAAAAGAAAATATGAGCTCATATATAGTTTGGAAAGAAAAAGGAAGACCAGAAAAAAAAAGTGAAAAGAGTTAGAAGAAACAAAAAGTTGAGGTGTTGAAAGTAGATGGAATTAAAAGTGCATTGTATGAAGATATTCGAAGTATTCTGTTCTGTGTATTGAAATATCGAAGCTATGATTTTCTATTCTCCATTCACTTGAGTCAGTTTATCATATATATTAACCCCACCTGTCCAAAGATCCGTACGTTACAACCTTGAACAAGTCCTTTTTTATTCGACATGAATTCTAGTATGTGGTCCAAGTTGAGAGTGCTTACAAGCCTATGGTCACTAATTTGTGTAAATGATTGATTGAGAGTGTCCCTAATTATTGATAAACACTTGTGAGGCAGTGAAACACATCACCGAGAGCACATCCATATTTTGATTTGGTGGTTTTTTTTATTGATTATCCATGAGTAGGATGAAAGGGGGTGAGTTTGTGTGCGGGTGACCGATCTTTGAAGCTTGAAAGTGATTACTTGCATGATTTAGTGCTATGATTCATTTCTAACAATTTCACTTGACTTATCATTTCATTGCTTGAGGACAAGCAATATGGTAAGTTTGGGGGGGGGCTGATTAGACGTGAAATTGTGATGTTTTGTAGCCCGATTAGTCTATATTTTGTGTTTTTTTATGAGTATTTTGAGTTATTTAAGTAACATTGTCATAAACTTATTAATTTGTCTTTTTTGTATTCATATTAGGAAAGAGTCCAAAAAAAGTTTTTCTTAGGACTTTGAATCGACCAAAACAGACTCTCGGTTGAGAAGATATGAAGGTTTTTCGAACAAGTGTACAACCAGCCGAAAGCAATCGAGTGCCTCCAACAGCTTGAGCGCCCTGGGAAGTTTGTGAAGAATTGGTGCTCGATCAAGCCCGCTCGAGCGCCCTGATCGTTTTTTGGCACATATCGTATAAATACCCGTCTCAAACCTATTTTTACATATCTAGACTCGATTTTCAAAGGGGAAGAGGCTTGGGATGTGATTGTAAGAGTTTGGCTAGGATTTCAAGTTTGTAAACAAGGTTTTTATCATACGGATTCATTAGAACGATTGATTACATTGCACGGTTTGGATTTTTCTTTTGGTTCTTAAATTCTTTGATATACTTAGACCTAAATTCCAGATTTCATAGATTTGTTTTTCCAATTTAATTCAATTACCTTCGTAGATAGTTTATGTTCTTGAATTTCTTGATTCTTTTAATTATGTTTATGATTGGTGATCTTGTTATTGCTTTTAATCTCATAATCGCCATGTTAGGCTAAAACCCTTGTATGCTTAGGATAGGATGAACTCGTAGAAGTAGGATGTTGGTACGTAATTAGGATAATTCGTGATGTATAGTTTTAATTCTCTTAACTATTGAATAATTCTAATAAACTCTAAAATAATCATAGAATTAAGTACGAAAATTATTAGAGAGAAGACGAACGCATCACTCTTTAACAACGAATAGGCTTAAGGAGAGGGTTTTTGAAGGGGTTTATAATTAACCGGTTTATCTGGGAAGGACGGCCGAATCACCTTAGTTAAATTTGGGCCTCAATAATTAAGCACAATTTATATATTTTAATGACAAAGTATTATATGAAAATAGTTCATGATAAGCTTATCATGAAACAATTTTAAAGTATCATTAATCTCATCGGGAGTATCATTATTCTCACCAGGGGTATCATTAGTCTGAGTTCAAGAAAATTATTTTAAATTTTCTTGAACTCAGACTAATGATACCCCTGGCAGGTTTAATGATACTCCTGATGAGATTAATGATTGTTAGGATAAATATTGTATAGTTTTGATGAGTTAAAAACAAACCAGAGAATGTAATAAGACCATCTGGACCTGTTAGCCAGATGATGAACTAGATTAGGACTTAGTCTAGGGGGAATTGCCAGACCAGAAGACCTCACCAGAAGACCCACCAGAGGACTCCACCAGAGGACTTCATCAGATGAGACTGACCAGAGGCAGAGGACTTTCCCCAGACCAGACGAGTCTGGTGAAATAAAAGATGCTCAGAATCATCTCCTGATTCTGATGAGCATTCTGTTTCTTAACCAGATCAGGACCAGAAGACATCTAGGTTGTCTGGTGTCTGGTATTGCCTTCTCTGGAGAGAATCAGAGTTTGGCATTGGAAGCTATTGACCGTTGGTGATTTAAATCAAGTCAACAAGATCGGATTGGAAAGTCTTGAAGTCAATCAATCCAAGGATCTCACCAACCCAATCAATCAATTAGGGAATTGATTGATTGAAGCCTCCTTAAATAGAGGATCTTATTGGATTAGCTCTCCAACGGCTATTCCCTAATCACCTCTATAAATATAGAGTGCAATCTCAAGAAAAAGGGCTAGAAATCATACGCGCACGAAGTCATATTCCAAGCTCTTGTTTATCAAGCCTATAGCACTCTTATTATGTTCATACTTTTATATTCACTCTTAAGGAGTTGTTGGACCTCAACCTGTTCATCTACAAGATAAGGTTGAAGGCTGTGATTTTTAGATCGAAGTTAGATCTAAAGATATTGTAAGAAGGAACTGGTACTTCACAATTCCAACGAGTAAGTTGGTTGTTGGTTGGATAGTGAGACCCCTTGATCAAGGGAGAGTGGACGTAGGATATTCAGATCCGAACCACTATACATCCGGTCTTATTTACTGTTTTCATATTTACTTTCTTGCTTAATTTATTGTGCTCTTGTGAAAAGAACCTTGCTAAAGACATTCTCTTTAAAGCTTCCGCAATTTATCAATCTAGTGGGACCAACAAGTGGTATCAGAGCAGTGTGTCCAAAGACCACTGCTTTGTAAAGCTTTTTGGTGGTCACCGGGCAGATCTATTGCTCTTTATTGTGTTTTGATTAAGTTTTTGTTAAATCTCTTAGTAAAAATGTCTGCAAAATCTTCTTACAAGAGCCGTAAGTTACCAGAATTCACTTTTGAGGATTACAGCCACTGGAGCTTCATGATGAGTAATCATCTTGGAGCTATTCATCACTGCATGCTAGATGTGGTAGAGAGTGGCCCAATTAAATTTTACTGGACTCCAATTGATAGTGGCAGGTTAGAGTCCAGAGAAGAAACAAGTGAAACTGCCCAAAAAGCTGCTGAGGACAGAGTTCCCAGACAGAGAATCCTCAAGAAGAAAGATGAGCTTGACAATGATGAAAGAAAACTCTATAATTTGGACCAAGTGGTACGAACTGAGATCATCAATACACTCACTAAGGAGGTGATAGAGAAAGTCAGAACCTGTGCCACTGCCAATAGAGATGTGGGATAAACTTGCCCTGCTCTGTGAAGGAACAGAGAAGATCAAGGACAACAAACTTCAAGCTGTTCAACACTCGTTTGAAACCTTCAAAATGAAACTAGACGAGTCCATTGACCAGCTGGATATGCGTCTCACAAATCTCCTCAACAAGGCTAGTGCCTTAGGTAAGACCTACTCTGAAAAGGAAATAAATAGTAAAATACTACGTTCACTAACCAGCAGGTGGAGAATCAAAGTGACTGTGATTAAAGATACCAAGGATCTCAACACTCTGGATCATCATCTTCTGTTGTCTGATCTCAAAGCATATGAATATGATCTTCAAGAGGAGGATCAAACAGAAGAGGTTTCCTCTTCTGGTCAGAAAGGAGTTGCCTTCTCCTCTACCATCAAGACAGATGACAAACCAAAGGAGTCTCCTACAGATGACTTGAGTCTCAAGGAACAGGTAGCACTCCTAACCCGTAAACTTGATAAAATGAGTTCAAAATATGGCAGGTACAAAAAGCACTGGAAGGAATCTACCAGAGACAGAAAGAGTTCCTTCAAAGCTGCAGATAAAGAGAGAATCTGGAGACTTAAGGGAGACCAGATTCAGAACTCCAGAGAGGAGAAGAGAAGAGATAGCAGCTCTGGGAGATCAGATTACCAGAAGAAGGATGGCAGTTCTAGCAGATTTGACTACCAGAGAAGAGATAGTAGTCCAGCCAGAACAGAGTACAACCAGAGGAGGAGAGATCCAAGCCCCAGTCCCAGAGGAGATAACACTTGTTACACCTGCAACAAGCCTGGTCACTACAGCTATGATTGTTCTCAATTGACTCCTAGAGAAAGAGAAGAGAAAAGACTTAAGAGAGATAGGAGATATGCTGACAAGAGAGCACTACTGGCAGAAGCAGAGGAGGAAGATACTAGTTCCAGTTCTTCTTCTTCTGATTTCGGATCAGATGATGATGTATGTCTTATGGCAGACATCACTGCTTATCTAATTCCAAATATACTGAATCATCTCATTCATCTGGTAACTCCAGAGAGTCTGATATGCAACAAATGCTATCAGATCTCCAAAATTGTGTTCAACTATGTCAAAAACTTGAGAAGGAAAATGGTAGGCTCAGAGCCGAAGTTCAATCCCTCTCTCATGAGCATAAATCCACCAGAGAACTCATAAAAGATCATTCCAAATAAGTCTCTGCACTTCAGGATAAGATCACGGAAATAGATACTCTGGTAGATCAACTCATGAAAGAAAAGAACTCTCAGGAAGATGAGTTCAATGAACTTAGAGCCAAATACCAGACTCTTATCAAGGGGAAACAAGTTGAGCAAACCATAGAAGAGATACCCATGCCCAGAGAAGCTCCTAAGATACCATCTGTTGTATTTATCATATCAGAGTCTTCTCAGCGCATTAATGATAAGAGTGGTTTAGGATACTCTGGAATTACTAAAACTCATAAATACCTTTATAACAAAGATAAGTCTGTAAGATCTGGTAAATTGGTAGAAATCTGGAATGAAAAAGACTCAACTGGTAATGGTTACAAAGTGGTTCACAATCCTGGTTGGAGAAAGAATCACTCTGTTAATCACATAGAATATGGTCCAGAAGAGTTAACTTTCCTGGAAGAAAAGATCCTAGAGAATAAAAGTCAACAAGGGGAACCATTGAAGGTTGATGGCTCTGTGAACAATAAGTCTCAAAGAGTAGAACCTACTCGGATTGGAGGACCCCAGAGGAATACTCAAAGGGAACCTAACCAGATTAGGGGACCTCAAAGGAGACACTCAAGAATGGGGAATACCAATCAGAACAGGAACTACCAGAGATGGAACAATGTTCAAAAGAACCAGGTACCCCAGAGACGGTTTTCTCAGAGGAATCAATTCCAGAACAGTTATACTCAAAGGAACTATAACCACCAGAATAGGTCTACCTTTCAGAACCAGAGATGGTCTTCCAGGCCCATCTATAGAAAACCAACTGACCTGGGTAGTTATGACACCAGAGATGGTTCCTCTAGGATGTACCCTTACAACCAGACCTTTAAGACCATGTCTTTGAGGCAGGCCATTCCAAAGGCCAGATTTGAGAAAAGATACACCTGGCCTGTCTATAGGAAAGGTGTTCTGATCAGACCAGTAGCTCAATATGTCATTGTAAGAGGACATGTGCTGGTAGATAGATTTGGAAGGAAGATAAGATCTCCTCATCCAGCAAGGGATGATCTTTATCTTTGGATTCCTACAAAACCTGCAACTAACCAATCAGGACCCAGCTCTAGTAGGGGACCTAATTGATTTCTCTGCAGGATGATAAGAGCCCATTGGAGAAAGGACTCTCAAGCAAATATGTGTGGTACATTGATAGTGGATGTTCCAAGCATATGACATTCCAGAAAGATTATCTCCAGGATTTCAAGCCAATGAATGGGCCAAGAGTAATGTTTGGTGATAACAACTATGGAGTCACCAGAGGAGTTTGAAAGTTGACTTTTAATGGAGTATCTGTAGATGAAGTCTACTATGTTGAAGGACTCAAGCATAATCTGCTTTCAGTATCCCAATTCAGTGACAGGGGACACTCAGTGAAGTTTTCTAGTGATTCATGCACTGCATTTTCTTCTGATTATAATGATGTCCTGCTTATAGGCTTGAGAAAGGGTAACATTTATCTTGCAGATTTTAGCAGTTGCCCAAGAAATGCTTGCCTGGTCGCGAAGGGATCTGCAGAAGATAGCTGGTTATGGCACAAGAGGTTGAGTCACCTTAACTTCAAAACACTGAATAAGATTGCCAGAAAAGGTCTTATTCGAGGTCTTCCTAATGAAGTGTTTAAGAAGGATCAGGTTTGTGGTTCATGCCAGAAGGGTAAACAACCCAAGGCCTCCTTTAAGGATGTCCAGAGCACAACCACAACCAGAGTACTTCAACTACTTCACATGGACCTGTTTGGACCTGTTTCTCCTCTTAGTTTCAGTGGAAGGAAGTACACCTTGTTGATAGTAGATGACTTTTCAAGATACACTTGGGTAGTGTTCTTGTTTAAGAAAAATGAAACTATCACTAAGCTGCCAGAATTCTTTAAGCAGATTCAGAATGAGCAGAACCAGAGCATAGTCAGAATCAGAAGTGACAAAGGGACAGAGTTTCTGAATTCACACATTGCAGAGTATTGCAAAGAACATGGGATTTTTCATAAGACATCTGCTGCCAGCACACCCCAACAAAATGGAGTAGCAGAAAGGAGGAATAGAACCCTTAAGGAAGCTGCAAGGACTCTTCTAGCAGAATACAACACACCACAAAGGTTTTGGGCAGAAGCCATCAATACAGCCTGTTATACCCAGAACAGATGCCTAATTGCCCAGAGACGTAGCAAGACTCCATATGAGGTATGGAAAGGTAAAACCCCATCTGTTTCATATTTTCATATTTTTTGATGTAAGTGTTTCATCCATGACAATGGGAAATCTAAATTAAAAACTTTTGATGCTAAAGTGGCAGATGGAATATTTTTAGGATATTCCAGCACCAGTATAGCTTTCAGAGTTTTTAATAAGAATTCACTTTGTGTGGAGGAAACACCTCATGTTGTTTTTTATGAATCTGTTGTTGAGTGCAAGGTGGAATTAAAGTCTTCTGGAGAGACCCAGGATCAGACTACTCCCAGAGTAATCAAGGTCAATCCACCTATTCTTGATTCAGACTCGGATTCAGATTCAGATGTTGACCCATCTTCTGGTTCTCTGAAGGAGAAGTCTTCACAAGGAGCAGAACCAGAGGAGGTTGGAACTCCTGTAGGGGGAAGCTCTTCTGTAGTTGGTGATATTCACCAAGGTACTGCAGAGGATGATCAATCAGGTAAGACCACGGGAAGGAGGACCCTGGTTGATCACCCCAATGACCTTATAATTGGAGATCCAACTAAGGGTGTCCAGACTAGGAGAACTCTTAACTTAGCTACCTTATTCAGTTGCTATGTATCCTTGATTGAGCCCAAGAACATCAAGGAAGCACTGAAAGATTCAAATTGGATTGTTGCTATGCAAGAGGAGTTGAATCAATTCACCAGACAGGATGTTTGGGAGCTGATAGACAGACCAAGACATCAAAAGGTGATAGGCACTAAGTGGGTTTTCAAGAATAAGAAAGATGAGAATGATGTCATTACTAGGAACAAGGCAAGGCTTGTGGCTCAGGGCTATTCTCAGTCTGAATGAATAGACTATGATGAGACTTTTGCTCCTGTTGCCAGACTTGAAGCCATTAGATTATTCTTAGCATATGCTGCTCACATGAGGTTCAAAGTATACTAGATGGATGTGAAATCTGCCTTTCTTAATGGGATTCTCATTGAGGAAGTGTATGTGGAACAACCTCCTGGTTTTGAACAAGGTGATAAGGTGTTTAAGCTTAAGAAATCAAGCTCTTTATGGGCTGAAGCAGGCACCCAGAGCATGGTATGACACTCTATCTCAGTTTCTTCTGGACAGTGGTTTTACTAAGGGTAAGTTTGATAGAACCTTGTTTAGGAAAGAAGAAGGAAAGGACATCCTTCTGGTCCAGATATATGTTGATGACATTATATTTGGATCCCCTAACAAGAAGCTGTGTGAGAAGTTTGGTGATCTCATGCAGAGCCAGTTTGAGATGTCTATAATGGGTGAAATGAATTACTTTTTAGGTCTGCAGGTAAAGCAAACAGAGAAGGGAATCTTCATCAATCAGGCAAAGTACATCAGAAACATGTTAGATAAATTTGGAATAGGATCTAGCAAGGCAGCCAAGATTCCTATGATGACAAATTTCAACATGGATCCAGATGAGTCTGGAGAGAGTGTGGACCAGACTCAGTACAGAACACTCATTGGTTCTCTTCTGTACCTGACTGCAAGCAGACCAGATATAACCTTTGTTGTAGGTGTGTGTGCCAGATTTCAAGCTAATCCTAAGAGAAGTCATCTGGAAGCAGCTAGGAAGATATTGAAATATCTTAAGGGTACAGTGAATTTGGGGTTATGGTATATAGCAGATAACAACTTAGAGTTAAGTGGTTATTCGGATTCAGATTATGGTGGGTGCAGAATAGATAGGAAGTCTACTAGTGGAACATGCCAATTTTTAGGAAATAAATTGGTATCTTGGTTTTCTAAGAAGCAGACTTTAGTTGCTACATCTACAACAGAAGCAGAGTACATGGCTGCAGGAAGCTGGTGTTCACAACTACTCTGGATTAGTCAACAGCTTAGGGACTACCAGATTAGAGCCAAGGATATTCCAATATTCTGTGATAGTAATAGTGCAATAGCAATCACCCAGAATCCAGTTCTTCATACCAGATGCAAACATGTTGATATAAGGCATCACTTTATCAGAGATCATGTTGAGAAGGGAGATATAAGGATGGAAAAGATTGCAACAGAGAAGCAGAGAGCAGATATTCTGACTAAGCCTTTGGCTGAGTCCAGATTCAGAGAGTTGGCATTTGAGTTAGGCCTATTGGATCCAGAGACAGGTTTGTTTTAGAGGGAACATCCAAGAAGTATCCTTTGTTTCATTCTTTTACTTACTATATTTATTTCCAAACTAACATGCCTACAGGCTAGATATCAGGGAAGTTACATCTCCATATGTGATTCACACCAGATGAGGCTTGTACCAGATGAGGTACATCCCAGATTAGGTGCTGTTTAAGATTCCAGAAAAGTCCGGAGTCTTCTCTGACCAGAACCAGATAGGTTTCATCAGATGAGATGTAACGGCAGACTAGCTGTGGTATCATCTGGTTACATTATCAGGTGACAGGTATGCATTTACTTCTTTGGCCTCTGATCATTGGGATACACTTTTCAAATTACTTAATACACCCAAAACATTTCAACTTCAGAGTGTATTTAAGACTAGGGTATAGGGCCTAGGCAATCATTTCGTTTTTTATCTTGACTGCCACAAAACCCTTTTATGCCCAGTCCCAATGACCATGCCTACGCACCAGATTAAATCTTTATTTCACCTTTTAATCTTGGCCATCAGATTTAATTAATGTGCAATATGTCAATCAATTCGAAAATTGATTTTGTTCCCTAAATTAAATTTGGCAATTACACGCGTTCACACTTCATTAATTGTTCAAGCCACGCGTCTTGCCTATTTAAATCAAATCTTATTTCAATCTGTCTTTTCATGTTTCCTTATTTTCAAAGCCCTAATTCTCTCTCTGCGAGTTTTCTTTCTCTCTCTCACAGCAATGGCACCCAAGTGCAACTTCGTTCTGGAGTATGTTTGCAAGAAGTTGAAGTCTGAAATGATGGTTGATTTCTACTCCACCAAAAACCCAGCGGCGCTCGAGATTCTGGAACTGCTAAGGAAGTCTGGGGTGGAGGACCTGATCTCCAAGATCCCCAAGGATTTGCGCACTGTGGATGGGTATGCTGCCCAGTTTCTTGTTAGAATGAAGATTCATGATGACCATATTTCCTCCAAGATTGATAAGGAGGATGTCGTCTTCTCAAAGGCTGATTTCTGCAGTCTGTTTGGCAACATCTCCTCGGAGGGTGTGGACCCATTGAAGTACAAAGAAGGAGAAGCGATGGAATCTTTCAAGCTTTTTGCCAGATCCTCATGTCAGAACTTGACTAAAGGATTTTTGGACAAACATCTGAGGCAGAAGTACAAGGTTTTGTTCGACATCGTGGTGAAGATATTGATGTGCGAGAGCCATAGCACAGATGCCATCTTTACTGGCAGGCTCTGTGTTATGAGGGCCATTTTGGATGGTGCCCATTGCAATTGGGCAGAGTTCTTCTGGGGGGTGTTGAGGAAGAACAAGCTGAAGATGCAGAAGGAGGAGTGCCCCCAGTTGCCTGGAGAGCAACAATTTGTGTTCAATGCCAATGTGTCCTTAGGCACAAAGCTCACATTGATCTTGGACTCAATCTTTCCAGAGAAGAAGTGGAGAGATTCATGGTGCAAGGGCTTCCACAAGTCCAAGATATTGTTCTCTAAGGATGGTCCTCTTCATGGACATCCTGACTCTGATGGAGAGCAAGCCATCCCTGCCCCTCTTCTCCAAGCAGTGCCCTCACCTGCTAAGGGGCAGAAGCAGCAAAGTAAGAAGAAGCCTGCTGCAGCAATTGGTTCCTCAACCATTGCTTTCTCTGGCTCCTCAGAGGAGGACCAGATTCCCCTTCTCAATATCTTGAAGAAGAAGGGTGAAGGTGCAGAGGCTGCTAAGAAGGCAGGACACCCAAAAGGAAAAGACCAGAGGAGGCCAAGAAGGTATCTGCCAAGAAACCCAGAACTGGCAGAAGGGTTCCAAGGACACTCCTGGTGGATGAGCCATCAGAGGAGAAGGAAGAAGAGGTTGAGCCTCTTCAAAAGAAGAAATCTAGGGCCAAGAGGGCCATTCTTCAAGATTCAGACTCTGGCTCTGATCTTGGAGATGCTCTGGAGCAGGCAATTGATGAAGCTGCCAGAATCATGCAGGACTCCACTGCTCCAGTCCCTTCTGATGAGGTAAACCCATCTATCCCTGCCTCAACCCCCATTAATCTTGTTACCCCATCAACCTCTCTCTCAGAAAACCCTCCCCAAAACCCATCTACTGCTTCTGGTGCCCCCATTGCTTCACCAGAGCAGACCCTCCCTGATACCCCGATATACACTCCCTCCACCATATCTACCCAAACACCTTCTCCCCCACCTTCCCAAACACCCATTACCACAAACCCTTCTTCCCCAGCCCCTGTACCAGAGGTACCATCCACTTCTGGTGTTGAACCTCCCCTACCACCCTCTCCCACCTCTCAAACTACCATCCCTGTCTATGTACCAGAAGTACCATCTACTTCTTCTGGTGCAGAATAACCCCTTCCCTCAACCTCTACCTCTCAAAACCCTACCCCTCCTCAATCTCATACAGAACAGGACCCATCCATCTCTATGGCTCTGGGTTTCCCTGCCCCTCCTTCTCCCACCTGTTTGTCCAGCGATGATAGTGAAGATGAGAATGCTTCACTGGAGCTGGAGGTCTTAGCACCATCCTCCTCTGCCTCTGGGCCCAAACCCTTCACTTTCTCTTCTGCAGAAATGGGTCCCATTAGGTAGAGTATGAGTGTAAGTGCTCAGCTCTGGCTAAGAGAGCACTTCCCTATTCTGTTAGAGCGCTTACCACTTTTGGCAGAGCTGACTGATGCCAAAGTCTGGAGCAAGGCCAGACTTGAAGATGTGGAGGACCTCATGTTGTTGCTTGAGGAAATGGGTCCTCCCAATTTCACTGCCTGGGAGATTGAGCTCAAACAGAAGTTAAACATCCAGAACCCAGCTGAGCTGGAGACCCCTGAAGCAGCGAAGATTTTAATTCACACTCTGCTCATCCAGAGAGGAGTTATGATCACTCCTGAAAGCCCCTCCTACAAATTTGGCCCTCACTTCTCTTTCCCTCCAGAGCTCTACTCTGATTAGGAGGACTTTGATGTCACTCCTGCCGTGCTGCAAAAGATGAAGACCTTCTTCAATGAGCAGATCATGCAGATTGGCCGTTTTTCAAAGGCGATTCAACATATGGCCCCTGCTATGATTGAGCACCAGATCCGGCAGGAGAGGAAGAAATTCTTGAAGCAGATAAAGTCCACCTTTGCAGCTGTCAAAGCCTCTTTCAAGGCAAATGGACTATTTGTTAAGCTGGATGTGATGCACAGCCAGAAGCAGCTCCAGGAGCATGTGCTTGAGCAGCTGAGGCCAGTCTATGTGCTGAAGGTTGAGATGGCTTCCCAGATGCTGCAGACTGCTAAGCTTAAGGACTCACTCCAGGAGATGTTAGAGAAGCAGGAGACTTGTTGCTGAATCAAAAGCTTACCTGGAGGAGACAAAGAAACTGCGTGATCTTCACTCTTCCTCCAACACTACCTTGCCTGATCTCATTAGGCAGGTGGTCGAGCCCCTTATTGATGAAGTTAAAAAGGGGGAAGAGAAGGCCAGAACTGATCTGGCGAAGACCACAAATGAGACTCTCTTCAGCCATGGTGCTCGTCTGGACCTGCTGGAGAACACTTTGGCCCAGGCCGAGCTGCAGAAGAAAAATAAGGAAGAGCTCAAATCTCTTTCCATGGCAAAGCAGCTGGTGGCAGAAGAGGAGTCTTCAGAAGCAGAGCAGGATCCCATCCAAATCTCTGGACCTGCAAAGAAGAAGATCAGAAAGGTGAAGAAGAGCTTCTTAGAAGAAGTAGTAGAGGAAGCAGAGAAGAGATTCAGGGAAGAAACGCCTGAAGAGAGGCAAGCCAGAATAAGGAAGAACATAGATGAAGAGCAGAGGCTCTGATATGTTAGGAGGCAGAATAAGAAGAGCAGAGATGTTGGCATCTCTTCTGGTGCCAGTGGATCCAGCCAGAAGAAGAAAGCTCATGTAGAAGTGATGGAGATTTTGCCACTCAGGACAGAAGGGTCCTTTGACTCTACTGTGTCTGTCCCTCTGATAGAGAAATGGAGAGAATAAAAGACCTTGTGGTTCATTCAGCACTACATCCAAAGGCCACCACCAGAGGATGATGCTCTCATCAACAGGACTTTCCACACCTGGATGAAGGTACATGATGCAGGGTTCTACAAGCAGCTGATGGACTCCACCATTGAGTTCAACCTGGAGGTCACTGCCCCTGAATTCTATTATCTTAACACTCCAATGGTAGGGGACCAGGTTGATTGGGCTGAACTGAAGAAATTGTACAAGAACAAGGTGTTGGAAAATTTCACTCCAACATCTTCTGCAGAGTTGAAGGCCATTCAAGACAGATTCTTCGACTGGTTCCTGGTGCCTAAATAGAACAGAAGATATGCTTAGAATAGGACCAGAATTGCTTTGTAATCTGTAATCACCCTTTTGTCCTTATTATTAATGAAATATCATATCTTCTCTGTTCAAAAGACAACTTCTTGTTGTCTTAATTGTTTGCCTAATAAGATCTATTCTAAGGTCTTATCATCTTATTGTTTTTATGCTTAAGTACTTTTGTTTGATCAGTTCTGGTTATGTTTTAACTCTATCAAAAAGGGGGAAATTGTTAGGATAAATGTTGTATAGTTTTGATGAGTTAAAAATAAACCAGAGAATGTAATAGGACCATCTGGACCTGTTAGCCAGATGATGAACTAGATTAGGACTTAGTCTAGGGGGAATTGCCAGACCAGAAGACCTCACCAGAAGACCCACCAGAGGACTCCACCAGAGGACTTCATCAGATGAGACTAACCAGAGGCAGAAGACTTTCCCCAGACCAGACGAGTCTGGTGAAACAAAAGATGCTCAGAATCATCTCCTGATTCTGATGAGCATTCTGTTTCTTAACCAGATCAGGACCAGAAGACATCTAGGTTGCCTGGTGTCTGGTATTGCCTTCTCTGGAGAGAATCAGAGTTTGGCATTGGAAGCTATTGACCGTTGGTGATTTAAATCAAGTCAACAAGATCGGATTGGAAAGTCTTGAAGTCAATCAATCCAAGGATCTCACCAACCCAATCAATCAATTAGGGAATTGATTGATTGAAGCCTCCTTAAATAGAGGATCTAATTGGATTAGCTCTCCAACGGCTATTCCCTAATCACCTCTATAAATACAGAGTGCAATCTCAAGAAAAAGGGCTAGAAATCATACGCGCACGAAGTCATATTCCAAGCTCTTGTTTATCAAGCCTATAGCACTCTTATTTTGTTCATACTTTTATATTCACTCTTAAGGAGTTGTTGGACCTCAACCTGTTCATCTACAAGATAAGGTTGAAGGCTGTGATCTTTAGATCGAAGTTAGATCTAAAGATATTGTAAGAAGGAACTGGTACTTCACAATTCCAGTGAGTAAGTTGGTTGTTGGTTGGATAGTGAGACCCCTTGATCAAAGGAGAGTGGACGTAGGATATTCAGATCCGAACCACTATACATCCGGTCTTATTTACTGTTTTCATATTTACTTTCTTGCTTAATTTATTGTGCTCTTGTGAAAAGAACCTTGCTAAAGACATTCTCTTTAAAGCTTCCGCAATTTATCAATCTAGTGGGACCAACAATGATACTCTAAAACTATTTCATGTTAAGTTTATTTTGAAGCGTTTTTATATAAAACCTACTCTAATTTAATTAGTGGGTTAGTGAAGTAAGTTGTTAGAACTAAGTATTGGGATTATTTCCGAGCTTTTATTCTTTCAATTCTTTGTGCTGGATTAGAGAAGTTGATTGCCTAGTTTATAGTACACTTAGGATTTTAACTTGAACACCACAATTATTTTAGTTATCGTACCAACTCCGTTAGTATACGTAGGGATTCCTATTCCGAGAATTATCATCTCATATGCACTTCAACCAGAAGTTAGTATAGTTTTTTAATTCTTGTTTCTTAAATATAATTAGTAGTATTAGTCTAAACCAACATTGCATTCATATTAGCTACGACACATATATATTTCCAGGGATTTATTCGTATACAAACTTTCCCACGGGTTCGATACTACTTGGTCCCTATACTTGCCCATACTCTTGTGGGGTAACTACTAGTAAAGCTAGTATTTTACAACTAAGTCATGTTGCCATCCTGATCGTTGTCATCATCCCAACATGGTACAGGCACAACTATGACCTTTGGATCAGGTTGATTCTGAAGCTCAGCCTTGTTACTCTCCTAGTAACCTCCTCAGAGTCAAGATCCAGAACCTTTGACCTATGCTCGGTAATAAATTCATCAAACACAACATGTGGTGATTCTTCCACAACAAGGATCCTACAATTATAGACTCTAAAAGCTTTACCGACTTCAAAATATCCTAAGAATATTCCTTCATCAAACTTGCTAACTAATGCCTTTAATTGGGTCTTCTCATTATTGAGGATGAAGCACTTACACCCAAATATATAAAATAAGAGATACGATGCTTCCTCTTATTCCATGTTGTTTGTTCAGTATAGAACGATTCTGAGTGTAGCAGGCATTGTTGATTACCTCAGCCCAAAATTTATTGGGCAGTCCTGACTCAGCCAACATGGTCCTGATAGCTTCCTTCAGTGTCCTGTTCCTCCTCTCAGCAACACTATTTTGCAAAAGTAAAAAATATATGAATTTATAAATTCAGTACCCTTGTCAGATCAGATCTTGACTATAGATTGATTCTGCTCATTGCTGAGCCTCCTGAGCAACTCTGGAAGCTTCACTTGTGTTTCCTTATTATTCAACTAGAAAATAACCCAAGTATACCTAAAATAATCATCAATGACCACAAGGGTATATTTCCTACCATTCATACTCACAGGTGTTACAGGACCAAACAAGTCCATGTGCAAGAGCTAAAGAACTCTGACAGTTGAGAAGGTAGTTTTCTCCTTGAATGTAGCTCTGGTCTGCTTTCCTTCCTGACAAACCTTGAACACACGATCTTTGCTAAAAACTTCATTAGGTAAACCTTCAACAAGTGAAAGTCTAGAAATTTTGTTAAGAATCTTGAAGTTCAGATTGTTTAATCTTTTATGTCATAACCAACTGAGCTCAGTAGAGCTTTTAGCAACAAAACAAGTATCAGGAATAATGCTACTCCAATCAGCTAAATAAACATTACCTTTCCTAATACCTGTAAGAAGCACTTGGACTGTTGATTTGTTCTTGACTAAATAAATATTTGATGAAAACTCAACACTAAAACCTTTGTCACAAAACTGGCTCACTGACAATAGGTTGTGCTTCAGTTCTTCAACATAAGATATATTCTCCACCCTGACTATACCTATCACAAGAGTACCAAAACCTTTGGTTAAACCTTTAGAGTTATCACCAAAAGTTACCTATGGGCCATCTTTGGCAGTGAAATCCTGAAGGAGATTTTTTTATCCTGTCATATGCCTTGAGCATCCGCTATCTAAATATCAAACAGCTCTGAGTGAGTCATCCTTTCTCTTCTTGTAGCCCACAACTGCCTGCAACGAAATCAGGCTTCAGGTATCCATTGGGTGTTGGGTCCTATGGTGTCGGTTGTACCCTTCGGGACCCAAATCTTCTTAACTGCCCTGATTGCCTCAGCGAAGTAGATTTATCTCCCATTCACATCAACATACACAACTTTCTTCTTCTTTGCCTTAGAGGAAGATGGTGTATAAGTGTCAGGCTTAGGAGGCACAGGAGCCTCAGCGCTTGGCCTTGGGACTGGCCTCCTGTTTCTCCTAGGCCTTGGTGCAGCAGGCCTTGGAGCTTTTCCTTGACTGAGGCCTTATTTTCTTTTCCCTCTTGGCAAGTGAGGGATTGGAAAAGAGTTATAGGCTTCAGGTTGCCAAAACCATGGAGGTTCTATCATATTTGGCCGTCTCTGATGGTATTGTCATGCATGATAATACCTCTGTTAAGCAGTCTGAGGTCTCTTGGCCTGAGTTCTCCTCTGCTTGCACTGAGAAGTTCCCTGACCTGAGCTCTCAGGGGCCTGTTGGGGTTGTTTAGCCTTTCCCTTGGGTTTTGGCTTCACAACCTTAGGGGCAACCCTGACTGTCTCAACAGTTTCTTTGCCCTTGTCAGTTTGGCGGGCCTTGTACACAACCTTTGTTGTACTTGGCTCTGGCTGGACAAACACCCTCTCAGTTTTGCTACTTGATGCAACATGAGTCTGACCTTGTGAGGACTTCCTAGAATCAAAGTCAATTCCAGATCTTTCATTCCCAAGTTTTTGGCAGTTATTTATTTCCTCCACAACCACTGAGGATTTATTCATTGCTGCTACCTTTTTCTTGAGAGCGTCCTCACTCTTTTTCAGGATTTCATGTCTGACAAAAAGGTCATCAAACTTACTCTTGAGTTCCTTTAGTTCATTCATCTTGGCTAACTGATCTTCAGCCAGTTCCTTAAGAAGTTTCTCTTTTGGAAGGCGTTCAGCATTGACCATGTCAAGCTCTTGAACAAGCCTTGTTATTTGAGAGGCTTCCTTCAGATCTGACTGAGTCAACTGGTCTGTCAGTGTTTGAACTTCAGTAATCAATTTTTCGTTCTTCTTTTCCAAAAAGACATTAGTTTCCTACAGTCGGGAGAAATCAACCATCAATTGCTCAAGACAGGGTTGAAGGTTCATTTCACTAGATGACTCTGAGTTAGGCTCAGGATTTTGACCAGTATTAGAAGCACACACAGAGTTGGAATTCACCATAGATTCCTCCTCAGCCATGAGGCAGAGATCATCGTACTCGTCGTCAGAATAGAGTTCAGACGACCTTTGCTCAGGACCATTTGAGTCAGATGCATCTTCAGCGAGTATGGCTCTCCGATCAATATATCTCTGGTCTCTCTTGGTCCTCCTGTCCTCCCTCTCCCTAGCACTGAGCTCTGGGCAATCATACTGATAGTGCCCAGTCTTGTTGCAGTTGTAGCACTTGGTTGGTTCATCTGCGCTTTCTCTTCTTGTCTCAGGGTTCCTCCTTGAGTTAGTTCCCTCCGTCTTGATGAATCCTCGGGTCTACCAGGGTACTTGTTATCACGAGCACGTCTCTAGTCCAACTCCTTACGATCAGGTTTCGGGTCAGAGTACCACCTTTCTTCACCTCGATCGTGTCTCTGGTCAGAGTTTCTCCGGTCTTCATACCTTCTGGAACTATTGTGGTTCCCCTCAGATTTCCTATCTCTTGTGTCCTGATAATACTTTTTATAATAACGAAATCTAGAATTCAACTTCTCAAATCTTCTGGCCATCATACTGTATTCCTCAGCGAGCTCTTCTTTGCTCATCTCCGTCTGTGACTTTGATGTTGATTCAGCAGGTTCTGACTTGGCTTTGAAAGCCACATTCTTCTCTGGGTCTTTCTCCTCCTCTTCAACCACTACTTTCTTCTTCCTCTTATTCAGGTCGAATTCAAGAGCTTTAAGTTCAGAGAAAAGTAGGGCTGAAGTGATGTTGCTCATATCTTGAGTGTTCTTTAGCATGTTAACACTATTGTCTCATCTCTCAGGGAGAGAGTTCAGGATCTTAGAAGCAACTCCTCTCTTAGGAACTTTCTTTCCCAAGAGTACTAATTCATCATCTTGATGAATATTGACTCCATCTGATCAATTGTTTCCTCGGGCAGCATCTCAAAGCTTTCAAATTTCTGAATGACAATGTTTCTCTTATTCTCTTTGATCTTCTCAGACCTCTTGCACATCTGGTTCAACTTATCCCATACCTCCTTGGCAGTCTTCAGATGCATCAACCTCACTGACTCCTCAAACGGCACTGTGTGGAGAACAATATTCCTAGCTGTTGATAGACGACCAGGTGAGCAACAGTGATTAGAGGATTAAGAGACTAATAGTATGATTAAGAAGTCGGCGACCAGTATGACTCAAAAGGAGTTAAAACACCAGGCGACCAGGAGAGTTGTCAGACGAAAATCAGGCGACCAACACAGCAAAAGAGCAAGAAGAATAAGTAACCAAGCCAAAAAAAAAAAAGCAAGGGCAAAAGAGTACCCACCACTTAGGCGACCAAGTGAGCAAGATTAAGCCACGGAAGACAGCTCAAAATTCCACTAATTAGGCATTGCATTAGAAACAAACAAGTGTACTAAACACTTGTCATTATACAAAATATAAAAGTATAGGAATAAGACAAGTGGATAAACACTTGGCAACACCTAAATCAAAAGGCTAAGAGGGTGACACATCCTACTTGCTTGTAAGCCTATAAATATCCCTTCATTAAAAGGGTAAGAATAAGTTCAAGAATTCAAGAAAAAGGTCAAACTCTTGCAATTTCATTTCTCAATCTTCACTCACACAAAGTCATTACTTGTAATCTTGTTTGGTGACCTTCTTTAGTGTTAAACATCCACTAATCATCCAATCCGAACCAAGGTCATCAACATTAGCCACATTGTCCAGTCCAATCAACTTGATCTGGTCAGTATTGAGCTCATGTCTGGGCTTTAGAACGGGCTTTCCAATGGATAGATCATCATAACCTAGTCCTCGAACATTGGGAATGATGATCTTGATAGGGTTGTTCTTGATGACCAAGTGCTTCTGGTCATGAACAACCTCCAAATTTGCAAGCAACCTGAATCTCCAATAGACATAGTTAGAAATAGAGAATTCAGGCAAAGTAGTTTCGAGCCTCCTTGAAGTCGTGATGCAAGTTTTCAGAAAATATGTAACTTAGATTTGTTCAGTGACCACCAACAGTTTCTCCTCTGAAACTACTAGTATTCAAAGTTTTTGGTCCCGAAACGAGTTAAACAGGTGTATGGGGGGGAATACACCTGTTGTTACAAATTCAAACTTCTTTCTTTAAAACTTATCAGATTTTACTTAAGACAATAGATCTTTAGTGGACTTGGAAGTCTGCTGAGATTTACTTAATGAAAGCTTGCTGAGATATCAGCTCTACTGAAGGTTCAAGACTTTCAGTTGAGTTGCTATCTAATTAGCTTTCAGTTGCGGATTAGTGAGCCCTTAAGAAAAACTCGTTTTGCTTGATAAATACTTGTTTAAACAACACACACTAAATGATTAATAGAAAATTAAGTGCACAAGATATAAAGTGGTTCAGAGATGAATCTCCTACGTCCACTGTCCTGATCAAACAGGAGAATTCCTTTCACTTTGGAATTTCTTGTGTTATAGTGCCAAGGTGCACTAATCAAACAATCCTCTCTTAGGATATTTGATCCCTAGGATAATTCCAGATCCTAGTTCCCAAAATAACCAGCTTTCAGACTGATATCAATAATCAGCTTACTAACACCTCTTAACTCTAACTCTCAACCTAGCTCTGGGTAGGATTTTGAGTAGGGTTTGGTTCCAACTGTTTGTGAGACAATCCTTACAAGTTAGCTCAAGGCTTAAGGATGGATTATCTCTTTCTAAGGTTTGGATATAATTGTAAGCTCAATTACAGAAGGTTTGGTATACTCTCTACAAATTTGAAATACTTGGGAAACAATAGTGATTTTGAGTGCTTCGTTGTAAGTTATGAGTGTAGAGAATGCTTTGTTCTTGTAAGTTTCCCGTGCATAGAAATGAGCACAACCTTCTGTATTTATAGACCTTCTTGAAAATCTTCCCGTTGGAGATGAACCTTCTCAAGTAAGTCTCTTGCATCTGATTGGTTCAAATGGCTCTATTTAAGCTTTATGTCTTATCAAGAAACGGCTGAAAGACCTTGCCTGTTACCAGCTCTCTGGAAAAACTAAAGCAAGACTTTTGGTACTTGTCAGTCTGTGACAGGTCGGCTGTCAATAGGGTACACCTACGTGTCATCTTCTTTTTGGGCCGCACAGTCTACTTGCTCAGAGTCTTGTCTGGTTTTAAGGTGGAACTCGACTGAGAGAACCTTCTTATTCCTTCATTTATTGCAAGCTTTACTGACATTCGAATTGCCTTGTTCCAACCAGATTAACTAACAACTTTTAATGTGTTTAGCATTGAATGTGTGTTGTTAATCTTCATCAGTAGACTTCAATCCTTTACTGATGGTACAACCTTTGCATAAATGCACTTAGAACACATTCATGGCTAAGGCTTCTTCTTCAGCTGACTTCTTCTTCAGTGGACTTGGTCTTCTAAGGGCCCTGGGGGCGAGGGCTTCGCCTTTTGCTTCAAGGACTTAGTCTTCTAAACAACTCTTATGCCGAAACATACAATTGACTGGCTAATTCTATTCTAACTCTACTGAATATACTTTACTTACAATTGACTTAGGAGGAACCTTTTGGCATCTTAATCAAAACATAAGTCTATACAATTTCCCAACAATTTCCCCCTTTTTGATTATGCCGAAACATATCTCTTACATATTCTCTTTCAGTTGAGCTCATTCAGTTGGCGTATATTTTCAAGGAACTTGTAAGTAAATATATTCAAGTACAAAGCCTAAATGATAATGAGATATTACCTTGGGCTGTAAGAACAGTAGAGTTTTCATTTCATATAAAATCAAGTACAAGTACAGGTACAATGAAGTCTACTGGAAGGTTCAAAACATATGAACAGGTGGGACTTATAAACAAATGCCCATAAATACTTAATCAGATTAGATGGACTCAAAGGTTGGCTCTAAACCATATTGCTTGAACACTCTTATCTTCAGCTCATTCTTCCTCTCCATGATCTCCCTCGAATGTCCTTTGAGACCCATGTACTCACAAAGAGAAACCCATTCACTGGTGATTCTTTCTCTATCTAGTGCACCAGTAGCATCAGTTGGGGGCCAGTAGATGATGGGTTCAGGAGCTTTCAGAGCATGATCTGGAAACTTGTCATTCCAAGCTTCATTGATGTTTGGGTAGAGCTTTGGATAAGATTCAAAAAGCCAATCATTGAACAAGGCTTGAGCATTTTCTTTTCCAAGTTCTCCACTGACATAGTAGGAATAGACAAACTCCCTCTTAGCATTCTCCTAAGTATTATTGAACTTCTTGGGAACCTAAGTATCATGGTGTGGAAATTTGGCCTTTGAAGGAACCATCTTCTCCTTCTTCATCTTTGCAGTCCAGTTTTGGTAGCCATTTCTGAACTTCTTAGAGGTGGTCTTATCAAAGGTTGTTAACCTTTCCCGCGTCTTCCTCTCTGCAAATTCAGCAATTGACTCAATCCTTCCAACAGTTTTGTCCCTTCTTTCATGTTGTTGAGCTGATAGGTTCTGAGCTCTCTCATTCATCCCTTCTGCTTCTTTGATCAGCTCAGTTAGCTCAGTAACTCGGGTTGGAGTAGACCTGGGAGCTTCAGAGGAGATAGGCTCTGGGTTCAGTACTGGGATGACCTCAACTGAATCTTCAGTTGACTTTGCAACCAACCTTTGAGAAGATCTAGTCTTTTTTACTACCTCAGCTGAGAGCGCATCAGTAGCCTTCATCTTTGTTGTCTCTCCCCTCAGTGCAGCTCTCTCCCTCTTGTCTTTTTCAACAACTTCCTTGATTTTGGACAAGTCCTTTTCCTTCTCTACTTTCTTCCCTTTAACCAGTTGACTTCTTTTATCAGCAATCTGTTGGGCTTCCTTATTCACTTTCTTCATTGTATTTGATTTGCTGACTCTTGGCAAAGTCATTAGTCTCAAGAATAATCTCCATCTGGTTGTTTGGATCCAGCTTCATCTGCTTCCCTGACACTAACTCTTTCCCCTTTTCGGCATTAATCATGAACTCCGCAATAGTGATGTTCATCTTCATTTGTTCTTGTTCAACTGCCCTCAGTTGGGTTGAGCAGTAGTCCACCTCATCCTCCAGCCTTGTCAGTGTTACTCCAGCCGTTTGACCAAACTTGACAAATTGGTTAAATTTTGCATTGATGATCACATCTGTCTTCTCTTGGGTGGTGAAGTCTTCTGTTGCTTGCTTTAACACTTCCTTTAAGTTGGCCTTCATCTCCTCGTGCTTAGCTTCGAACTCAGTCACCTTCTTGTTCCATAACCCTTTAACCTTCTCCATAAGATCAGCTGAGAAAGCCTCTACAGAGGACTTTAGGTTGATGGACACATTCTCCACTGAGTCTGCTAGAAACTTGTCCCTTGCTTCTTCTTCCTTATTCTCCATTCTTTTGATGGCCTCAATCACCAACACATTTTTCCCTTCGACTACATCAATTACCATTTGTTGAGAGTCTTCAACTTTGAGAGTCAGATTCTGGGGAGATGATGTTGTTGACTCCATAAACTCATCAATGTGATCTGAGAGAATGACCGTCTCATCCATATTTTATTGCATAATATCCTCCAGAACTCTCAGTTGAGCTTCAATGGATGGAAGTCTCACTTCTTCAACCTTACTGATGGCAAGCTTTAGAGGACTTAGACTAGGAATAGTCTTAGGTACCTCAAGGGTTGGATTTCCTGCACATGTAGAAAGGTTAGCATGTTCCCCCTCAAACTCACCTCCTAACCCAGCCTGCACATCTATCTCTATGTTTACTCCCTCAGCCTCTGACTTGAAGCCGAAAATACTAACTTTCTACTAGTAGTTTCCTCACAAGCGTACGGGTTCACTGTAGTATAAGTAAGTATAGCGACCAAGTATTATCGAACTCAAGGGAAGGAGTGTATGTGAACAGATCCCTGAAGATCTACGCATCGTAGCTAATATGAGTGTATGTTTTTTGGGTTTTTGAAAAGAAAATAAATTATAATCTAAACTAAATTACTTTATTAATGCAAAAAGGAAAATTAAGTTACGAACGAAAAAATGTGTTTTCAAATAGGAGATGATGATGCTCAGGATAGGAATTCCTACGTATACTAATGGAGCAGGTACATAATCAAGATAACCGTGACGCACAAGAAATAACCTAAGTAAAAGATTGTAAGATGAAAGCTCAAGAATTAAAACCCTAATACTTTATCCTAACAATCGACTTCACTAATCCACTAACAAGTTAATAGATAGTGCTTAACTAACAAGACCCTAATTTAAACTAAGGTGATGCGGTCGCCCTCCTTAGATAAACCGGTAGATTAATTAACCCTTTCTAAACCCTCTCATTAAGCCTACTAGTTATTAAAGAGTGATAAGATTATCCTCTCTAGAACACTTTTCGAATGAAATTCAAAGGTAAAGTTAAGATTGATTTTAAGAATTCATTAATTAAGAGAATTAAAACTACACGTCACGAATTACCCTAATTACGTACCCACATCCTACTTCTACGAGTTCATCCTACCCCAAGCATGCAAGGGTTTTAGCTAGACATGGTTTTTATGGAAACAAAAACAATCAAAGAAGTAACGAACATGAACATAATGATTTTAACGAATAAATTATCAAACATTAACTAGGGTTTAAAGAAATAAATGCTAAGAACTCAAATTAAATTAATAAATCGAAGTCTCAAGTATTCAAGAACAAAGATCTAAAGGAAAGGAACGAAAAATTAAAACCGAACTATGAATTCATAAGAAAAACCTCGAAAACGCTTGCTCGTCTCTTCTTCTCTTCCTCTCTCCAAAAACGAACTCTAACAGCGATATGGTATCAAGTGGTATGTCGTGGTCTGTGATATTCTGTGTTTTTTTCAAAACGAGTTTGGAATGAGTATATATAAGCGTCGGGCCGAATCGGGAACTCATGGGCCAAAAAATTGCATCTGTGTTGGAGTTATACGTGAAAGTATGCTTTTACTTCGTATAACTCGTGTATCAAACACTTGTTTATGAGAACAATTCTTTTATCGCATTTGCTTTAGATATGATTTAATGTTGAATATTTATTGCAAACAGTTCATAATAGTACTAGTTACAATGTAGTTAATGTGGCGATACCCGATCACGGAAGATAACATTAACAGTTTCCTTGTAACTAAACGTACATTTTCACGACCTAGGTGGAATTGAACAATCCGCCGTGAAAGGTCGATGTGTAAGTCTCAGATTGGTCTGTCTTGACTAAGAGATTGCACTAGCACATTTAGTATGTGTTGAAGAGGACCTACAGCGAGGATAAATTCTTCTGTTCTGAAATATGAAGAATTAGACCTCATTGGTTGTTGATTTCTTAATCCCCGTCACTTAAATAGGATCGTGTGTGCTTAATGGTTACTGTTTTGATTCACGTTGGGTGAGAATCATTGTGACTTCGAACCTTGTGCTTTGGACAGTAATATTAATCATACGACGGTTGCTAAGATTTAATATGGAGAAACGCGTGCGAGTACGGCTCGTGTGATTAGTCCCCTTGGTGGGCTCAGAAGTTTTATCGTACCAAATCTTGCAAGTGAAGAATTAGTTTCTTCGGTACGGATAATAATGTTGAGTTGTCTTTACTCCAAGGTGAAATATATTAATTAATTTAGAGCTATTCAGAAGTTTAATTAATTAATGGACTTGATAATCTTAAACGTGGGAAATAATAACCGGGAGCCCATATTATCGTAATATAGATTAAGATGGATAGTGCAATATTAATTTATTAGTGATAATAATTAATATTAATGGATTGAATTATATTGGGGCTCAATATTGAAATTCAGAAGTCTATTAGGAGGTCCAATCTTAATTCTCCTTAAAGGCCCCTCAAGTAGCCCATTAAGTAGCCCAATAATGATAAGGTGATTAAAATAAAAAGAAAATATAATGCTGATTTTTGTAGTGTGATTTTCGAAAATTAGTTAATTAGGAGAGAAAAGATTTTGTTGATTTTCTTGAAAAGATATTATGGAAGATAAGTATTCTTGGAATACAAGATTATCTCATATATTCAAGAAGATCCAAATCTTGGATTTTCCCCTATAATTTTCGAAAAACACAAGTCATTAAGGTGAGTGAGATTTTTGTGGAATATTTTATTGTGGAGAAAAGAATATATGAGATATATTCAAGATTTCTTAGAGACTAAGAAAAGATTTTTTCCAAGCCCAATAAACCACTAAAAATTTCGGCCATTACCTCTATAAATAAGGGGTGATTATTTCATCCCCAAGTACATAATTCCATGTGTTGGAAAAATCAAGAGCATATATATTTTTCTTTTTCCTTAGTTATTTAAATTACTTGAAAGCATCTCCCACCGGTGATCAAGTAAGGCGAAAGGGAAATACTTGAGAAGACTTTTGGGTTGATAAAGCGAGATCGTGATTGTCCCATTTATTCAAAGGCCAATTCTACAAGAGGTACGTAAATCACATAAATTCTTGTTTATTCCGCCTAAATTTTATGTGAATTAATTCAACATGTATGATGTTAAATTTGTTGTTGGAATTATTATTTGAATTAATTAGGATTGTTGGGACATTGTCAGTTTTGATTAAGATCCCAAAGCCCCTGAAAAGATGTTTGCCTTAATCTGTCTTTGTCAGGCTAGTCTTGATTAGGATTAGTACTTAGTCATTTTACACTTCACAGGTAATCAGTGAGAGGAGAACTTACTGGAGACAATCAAGACTCAGAGCCTGAAGACGAAGAGCACCATCCTGAACTTATGGCAGTCCTCTAAGCTGGCTGAGTAAGTGTCAGTGATGAAGAGTATGACCCTGAGGTCATTACTAACTCAATCCTGAAGGGAACAGGATATCACTGAGTTTATGGGAAGACTTGGAGTAGAGCCAAGCAATGCAAAAGGAATTTCAGCGTCAGGACAAGACCGGTGGGATCAAGACAAAATGAACTTAATAAGACAAGCCTGAAGCTCAGGAATAAGTTCTGACATTTTCACCAACCTGATGACGTGGACCAATCCTAGAAGGACACGCACGTACGGAACCTGACAAGTTGACTGAATTCAGACTGCATGTTCAACGGGCAAGCATTCAATGTGCATTTAATGCAAATACCAAATCCATGCAAGGACGGCTGCTGCATGAAGATGTGTCCGTTTGAAGCCTCTCTACATAGATGACTCGAAGGCTATCTCTCCAACGGATAGTTTTTCAAATCACCTATAAATACAGAAGGCCTTGAACCCATTCAAGGTTACGGGAAATTTCCAAGCCAGAAATTACTCAAACTCTCAAGCACTCAAAGCATTCAGCCTTTAAGAGAAGCACTCGAAAACATCCAAATTTCCCAAGTGTTTCTTAGCAACTGAGAGTTATTCTGTATTCCAAGAGCTAAATAGCAGTATCTTAAGCTTAGAGAGATTATCCAATCCTTAGCAAAGCTTTGCCTTGTAAGGATAATCTCAACTTAGTTGGAATCCAAACTGAAACCAAAACCCTAAGTTAGGTTTGTTGGGAGTAAGTCAGCTAGTGTGTTAGTAGGAAGTTTGTATAGATCAGAGAGGTTAGCTGGTCTTGGTGCACCTTGGCACGTTAAAAACAAGAATCCCTTGAGTGGATTTCCTGTTAAGTCAGGCCGTGGACGTAGGAGCTTGAGACTCTGAACCACGTTAAACCCTTGTGTTCTTACTGCTTTGATATTGTGCAATCTTGCCATATTACTTGTTCATTCATTGCATTCAAGTTTATCAAGCCTGAATCAATCAGGCTGATCTTCAAAAGAGCACTGCCCTACTAAACACTATTCAGAATTGAGTAAAACAAGTTTTTCAGAAAGCAAACTAAACAAGACTTTAAACTTTCAGGGCTCAAACATTTCCGCACTGAACTTGAACTGATAGTTAGCCAACTGACCCGCACCAAGTGTAGTCAGTAGGTGTGTTATCAGCTCCTAGTTCTTTACTACTCTGAGTAAAAGGGGACTCAGTCAGTTTTAAGTTTGAAAAATTGGTATACGTGTATTCCCCCCCCCCCATACACGTATTCCTCAGTCTTGTACCGGGACCAACAAGTGGTATCAGAGCAGTGGTTCGAAAGACGACTGACTTTGAATACTAATAGTTTCAGAGGAGAAACTGTTGGTGGTCACTGAACAGATCTGAGTTTGCTTTTCATAAAACTTGCATCATCATGACTTCGAGGAGACTTGAAGCTTCGTTACCTGAATTCTCTGTGTCTAACTTTGTCTATTGGAAGTTCAGATTAGAAGCACATCTAGATGCCATCCATGACCAGATGCCGCGTGTACTCAGGGAAGGACCGATCAAGATCACTATTCCTAACGTCAGAGGACTGGGATATGAGGATCTTGCGATTGGCGTGCAGGTTCCTAAAGAAAGGAAAGACATGACCAACGATGAAATCAAGATGGTGGGACTTGACAACGTCGCCAGAAACATCATCTTGCATACGGTGCCCTTCGAGGAGTCAACTAGGCTGATGAACTTAAAGACGGCAAAGGAGGTTTGGGATGAGCTGACAAGGATATGTGAGGGATCTGAAAAGATCAAGGAGAACAAGAGAAACATTGCCATTCAGAAATTCTAGGCGTTCGAGATGCTGCCTGACGAAAGCATAGATCAAATAGAGTCTAGATTCATCAAGTTGATGAATGAGTTGGTGATGCTGGACAAGGATGTCCCAAGGAGAGATGTTGCTTCAAAGATCCTGAATGCCCTTCCTGAGAGATGGGATAACAGTGTAATTATGCTTAAGAACACTCAGGATATGAGTAACATAACTTCTGCTTTAATTTTTTCAGAGCTCAAAGCGCTTGAATTCGATCTTAACAAAAGAAAGAAGAAAGTTCAGTCCGAAGAGGAAGTGAAGGAGAAAACTCCTGAGAAAAGTGTGGTGTTCAAGGCCAGGTCTGAACCTGTTGAGCCCTCATCAACCTCTTCATCAAAGTCACTGATGGAGATGAGCAGGGAAGAACTCGCTGAGGAGTACAGCCTGATGGCCAGACGATTTGACAAGCTCAATTCCAGGTTTGGTAGTTATAAAAAGTTTTATCAGGACTCACGTGACAGGAAACCTGAAGGAACCCACCAAAGCTCGAGGAGATATGAGGAGCGAAGGAACACTAACCAGAGGAGAGAACGTGGTGATGAAAGGAGATATTCTGAACCAAAACCTGAAAGAAGAGACGAACAGAGACGTACTCGCGATGATAGATATCCAACCAAGGCTGAAAGCTCACCAAGAACCAGGGAACCTGACTCAAGGAGGAACCCTGAACCAAGAAAAGAAAGAGTAAGTGAGCAGGTAGCATGTTACAACTGTAACAAGATTGGTCACTATCAGTACGACTGCCCGGAGCTGAGTGCGAGGGAGAGAGAGGAAATGAGAGCCACTAGGGATCTAAGATCTGCTGATCGGAGAGCGATGGTCGCTGAAGATGCAACAGATTCTGACGGTTCTGCTGAAAGGTCACCTGAACTCTTCTCAGATGACGAGTACGATGATGTCTGTCTGATGGCTAGGGATGAGCCTGAGGTAACATCAAATTCTGTTTGTGCTTCTTACACTGGTCAAAATCCTGAGCTTAGCTCAGAGTCAGTTAGAGAAATGAACCTTCAGATCTGCCTTGATCAATTGATGGCTGATTTCTCCAGACTGCAGGAAACTAATGTCTTCTTGGTAGAGGAGAACAAGAAATTGAGTACTGAGGTTCAAAACCTGAACGAACAACTCACTCAGTCTGATCTTAAAGAATCAGCTCAAATTGTGAGACTAACTCAGGAGATTGATTTAATCAATGCTGAGCGTCTTCCAAGAGAGAAGATTCTGAAGGAACTGGCTGAGGAAGAGCTGGTCAGGAAGGAAGAACTGAAAGTACTTAAGAGTAAGTTTGATGACCTCTTTACCAGACATGAAATCCTGAAAAAGAGTGAGGACTCTCTCAAGAAAAAGGTTGCAGCAATAAATAAATCCTCAGTGGCTAGAGAGGAAATAAATAGCAGCCAGATACTTGGGAACAAGAGAAAGGGACTTGGATATGTTCCTGAGAAATCCTCACAAGGCCAGTCTCATGTTGCTTCAGGGAGCAACACTGAGAGGGTATTTGTTCAGACAGGCCAGAGTGCACCTAAGGTTGTGCTCCAGGCCCGTCAAACTGATAAGGGCAAGGAAACCGTTGACACAGTCAGGGTTGCTCCTAAGGTAGCTAAGTCAAAACCCAAGGGAAAGGCAAAGCAACCTAAGGAAGCCCCTGAGAGCTCAGGTCAGGGAAAACCTCAGCGAAAGCAGAGGAAGACTCAGGCCAAGAGCCCTCAGACTGGTCAGCGAGGGTACCATCATGCTTGGCAATACCAACAGGGAGGGCCAAACATGATGACACCCCCGTGGTTTTGGCATCCTGAGGCCTTTAACTGTTTTCCATTCCCTCACTTGCCTAGGGGGAATAGAAATCAGGGTCCTTATCAAGAACAAGGCCCAAGACCTGCTGCACCCAGACCTAGGAAGAACAGGAAGCCAGCCCAAAAGGCACCCACTCAGGCTCATGTGAAGCCTAAGTCTAGCACTCATACACCATCTTCCTCTCAGGCAAAGAAGAAGAAAGTTGTGTATGTCGATGTTTCAGGGAGACAGATTTACCACTCTGAGGCAATCAGGGTTGTGAAGCAAGTCTGGATCCCGAAGGGTACAGCTGACACGATAGGACCCAACACCTAATGGGTACCTAAAGCCTGATTTGCTTGCAGGCGTCTGTGGATCACAACAAGAGGAGAGGAGACTCAATCAAAGCTGTTTGGTACCTAGACAGTGGTTGCTCAAGGCACATGACTGGAATGAAGAGTCTTCTCCAAGAATATCAAGCTAAAGATGGTCCACAGGTAACCTTTGGTGATAACTCAAAAGGTGTTACTAAAGGTTTTGGTGTTTTGATAATAGGTACAGTCAGAGTGGAAAATGTGTCCTTTGTGGAAGGACTAAAGCATAACCTGCTGTCTGTAAGTCAATTCTGTGACAAAGGGTTCAGTGTTGAGTTCTCATCGAATATATGTTCAGTCAAGGACAAATCAACACAAGTGCTTCTATCAGGTATAAGGAAAGGTAATATTTATCTCGCTGATTGGAGCAGCACTATTCCTAATACTTGTCTTGTTGCTAAAAGCTCGCTAGAGCTCAGTTGGTTATGGCATAAAAGATTAAGCCACCTGAACTTCAAGATTCTTAACAAAATTTCTAGACAATCACTTGTTGATAGTCTACCTAATGAAGTTTTTAGCAAAGATCACGTGTGCAAAGCTTGTCAGGAAGGGAAGCAGGTCAGAGCGTCATTCAAAGAGAAAGCTTCCTACTCCACTGACAGGATACTTCAGCTCTTGCACATGGATTTATTTGGTCCCATAACACCTGTGAGTATGAATGGTAGAAAATATACCCTTGTGGTTATTGATGATTATTCTAGATATACTTGGGTTATTTTCTTGTTGAATAAAAAGGAAACACAGGTGAAGCTTCCAGAGTTGCTCAGAAGACTCAGCAATGAGAAGAATCAGTCCATTACTAAGATCAGATCTGACAAGGGCACTGAATTTATAAATTCATATATTTCTGACTTTTGTAATGAACTTGGTATAGCTCATGAGACTTCTACAGCTAGAACCCCACAACAGAATGGTGTCGCTGAAAGGAGGAACAGGACACTGAAGGAAGCTGCAAGGACCATGCTGGCTGAGTCAGGATTGCCCAAGAAATTCTGGGCTGAGGCAATCAACACTGCATGCTACACTCAGAACAGATCCATGCTGAACAAACAACATGCTCAGACCCCATATGAGACATGGAACAAAAGGAAACCTCGTATTTCTTATTTTCATGTATTTGGTTATAAGTGCTTCATCCTCAACAATGGGAAGACCCAATTGAAAGCCTTTGATAGCAAATCTGATGAAGGAATATTCTTAGGATATTCTGAAGTTAGTAAAGCCTTCAGGGTTTACAATTGTAGGACCCTTGTTGTGGAAGAATCACCTCATGTTGTCTTTGATGAATCTGCTAATGAGTCTAGGGCAAAGGTGTTGAATCCTGACACTGAGGAGGTCACAAGGAGTGTGACAAGGCTGAGCTTGAAGAATCAACCTGATCCCAAGATCAAGACTGTGCCAATTCCGAGATGGGATGATGATGACGATCAGGATGATGAATCAGGTGCCACTCCTAAGCCCAGCACATCAGGGATTGTTGAGCCTCAAACTGAGGAACAGGCTCAACCTGAGGTAAGCACCGTCTATGAAGATGTTATTGCAGCTGAGACGGTTCCTGAGTCACCTAATCAAGGGGGAATCAATGTCCCTGACATTAAGCTTGTTAATCCCTTTGGTATAGACTCAGGATCATCCCCTTCTGTTCAATTTCCTGAATTTTATGAGCCTGTAGACACTAACATTGCAGGTACTTCAGGAACAACTCCTGGCAAAAGAACATGGTTAGAAGATCATCCCATTGATCAAATCATTGGTGATCCAACTGAGGGAGTCAGGACCAGACGGTTCCATGGTGAGAGTGCATTGTTCTGTTGCTTTCTCTCTGAGCAAGAGCCTCAGAACATTGAAGAAGCTCTCACTGACTCGAACTGGATCATTGCCATGCAAGAGGAGTTGAATCAGTTCACAAGGAATCAGGTTTGGGAACTGGTAGATAGACCTAGGCATCAAGGTGTGATTGGTACCAAGTGGGTCTTTAAGAACAAGAAGGATGAGAATGGTGTTGTGGTAAGGAACAAGGCTAGACTGGTTGCAAAAGGGTATTGTCAATCTGAGGGAATAGACTATGACGAGACTTTTGCTCCAGTGGCTAGGTTGGAAGCTATCAGGTTGTTCCTTGCCTATGCAACATATAAGAAGTTCAAGGTGTATCAAATGGATGTCAAGAGTGCCTTCCTGAATGGTGTACTCAATGAAGAGGTATATGTTGAACAACCTCCCGGGTTTGAGGTTGGAGATAGAGTGTACCATTTGTAGAAAGCACTCTATGGACTTAAGCAAGTACCAAGAGATTGGTATGATACCCTCTCTCAATTCCTGACAGACCATGGGTTCAAGAAGGGAACTGTGGATAGGACATTGTTCAGGATCACTGAAGGTGATGACATTCTCTTGGTCCAGATTTATGTGGATGACATAATATTTGGATCACCAAATCATCAGCTCTGTGAGAAATTCTCTAAGTTGATGACTGGTAAATTTGAGATGTCCATGATGGGAGAGATGAACTTTTTCTTAGGATTGCAGGTCAAGCAAACTGATCAAGGTATCTTCATAAATCAGGCCAAGTATACAAGAGACTTGATTCAAAAGTTTGGTGTTCAGAACAGCAATCCAGCCAGGATCCCAATGAACACAAATTGGAAGATGGATCCTGACACTGAAGGGACTTCAATGAATCAGACTGAGTATCGAGGGCTGATAGGTTCTTTGTTGTACCTGACTGCAAGTAGGCCTGACATTACGTTTGCAGTTGGTGTGTGTGCTAGGTATCAGTCTGATCCCAAAAGAAGTCATTTGGAGGCTGCTAAGAGGATACTTAAGTATTTGAAAATGACAGTCAATATGGGACTATGGTATCCTTCAGATGACAACTTAGAACTGACAGGTTATTCAGATGCAGATTATGGAGGTTGTAGGATTGATTGGAAATCAACCTCAGGGACATGTCAGTTTTTGGGAAGTAAGTTGATCTCGTGGTTTAGTAAGAAGCAGAATTCAGTGGCGACATCCACAACTGAGGCTGAGTATATGGCTGCAGGTAGTTGTTGTGCTCAGATTTTGTGGTTGAGGCAACAGTTGAGGGACTACCAAGTATTTGCTAATCAGGTTCCAATCTATTGTGATAACAACAGTGCTATAGCAATTACTCAGAACCCAGTGCTTCACACAAGGTGCAAGCATGTGTACATTAGGCATCACTTCATTCGAGATCATGTGGAGAAGAAAAATATCAGGATAGAAAAAATTCACACTGACAGGCAAAGAGCTGACATCTTGACTAAGCCTTTGGCTGAAGCAAGTTTTATGGAACTGTCAGTGGAGTTAGGACTCTTAGATCCGGGAGAGCAGTCAGTGTAGGGTTCTAGGGGGAACTCAGGCCAGACTCGACTCAGCGAGGTATCAGGGTGCTACAATGTCTCCCTGACAGGTATGAGTTCTAACCTGACTTCTGTGAATTTCAAGCGTCTCCCTGAGTCTTTCGTCCTGAAAATCTTTATTAAATGCATTCCGTTTTCATTAAAAGCGTGCATTTTCATATTTAAAACCCACGCGCATGGAGCATTTAATGCTATAGTTACTTTTTCATATACGTGTCCGTTTTATACGGAATATGACTGACATGGGGTTTGATTGAGGCTGAGATTAATCCTGGCCCCTCATTTCAAAACTTTTCGATTTCAGGAATTGATCTCAACCCCACGTTTGAGTAACTGACTTAGTCTTATCATTCAAGAGTGCCATTTGAGGTTTTTACGCAAACACAACGCACAATCTGCACACTGAGTTTTCTCTTGCTCAAACACAGCAATTTCAAAAATCTCTTCCTTTCTAAAAACAATGGCATTCCTTGATTCCAACTGGACAACCGACAAGATCATAGACGTTGTCGAGAAAAAGTTGATACACATGGAGCAAGTCATCTCCATGGAAGGTATCTATCTCACAGTTGAGGAAATCAAACCAGTATTCAAGTGGATTTCCGATGCTGGGTTGGAAACATACTTCACCACCCGCCCCATTTTCGTGCTCCCAAGAACAGTTGTGGAAGCTTACTTAAATATGTTCTTACGGAAGGGGGAGATTTATACGAAGGTGACTGCGCTTAAGCCGACGGAAGAGAAGGACGGCGATGGCGAACCTCTTTACAACTCAGAGGTGGTCACTATCGACGTCAGGAGGGCGGTGAGGGAAGTCTTCAAGTTGCCTTTCTCAGGCATCAACCCAAGAACTTATAAGGAGAACTCAGAGGGAGAGTTCCTTGGGAAATGGACCAAGTCTGGGTCATCAGAGTTCAAGGCTCGTCAGAACAAGAGTACGTTAAAGCCTGAGTACAGAGCTCTGGTGGATTTGGTGTCCAAGATAGTGATGGGTGCAACTGGCTCTCACGAGCAGTTGAGTCGGCCCAAGCTGAGACTCATGGGAGCAATTGTTGATGGAGTGGAAGCGAACTGGGAGCAGTTCTTCCTTGATCAACTCCATCAGGCTGGGTTGGACAAGCTTAAGCGAGATGAGGAGAAGAAGCACATATCCGTCAGTGCCATCTTTCCATTCGGCACGAGGATGTCCATCCTGATTGCTCATGCGTGCCATGGGTATACCTTCGATTTTGAGGACAGTCTCTCCTCAAAGAAGGTAATGTTTTCCTCACTGAGTGATACCTATTCAGTGCTAGGGCTGACTGATCCCAATGCGAAAGCAAAAGGTCAGGCCAAAAAGCCAGCTGGTAAGGCCAAGAGAGTGGCAACCAGTATCATTGAACGGGTAGATGACCTCCTTGAGAGGAGTAAGGACGGTGAGGAGGTTGCAGCTGAAGAGGTGGAGCAGCCTGAGGCGGAGAAGGCTGAGAAGAGGAAGAAGGTAAGGGTCGTGCTGTCAGGAAAGAGCACGAAATCAGGGACTGAGTCTGATCCCAAGAAGGCCGGGTCAGAGGCTGAGGGAACTGACGATGACGTCAGGAAGGAGGGTGCTCAGGGAGAGAGGCCCCTAAAGAGACTCAGGAAGGGAACCAGAAAGTCCCCGGCTAAGAAGCTGCCTGAGGTGAGTGAGAGGGAGAAGTCAAGCTCTCCTGGAGCCTCTGACTTGGAGGAAGTAAGAAAAACTGTCGAGACGGCTGAGTCGTTGCAGCCTGAGACAGTACCCACTCAAACACCCCCACACCCTGAAACCCAAACACCTTCCATCCCTGACCCCACACCTCAAACCCCCCAACCACCCCAAACCTCAGAGCCAAATCATCCCACTGAGTCAGCGCCATCAACTTCACACACGAATGAGCCTGACCAGCCAGCCGAGCCAAATCTTCCAAACCCCACAGACTTTCCCTCATACCCCAATCCCAAGGACTGTCCCAAATCCATTTCAGCTGAAGAGGATGAATTCCTTGAAGTGGAGGAGGAGGAATTAGATGAACACATGGCAGGAGGGATTCTGGAAAGCACTCTCAGGGGGAACGCCACAGAATGGGCAGGAAAGTGCTGGCCTGGGCTATACAAGTACAATGACCTACTAGCGTATGTGATCGAGCTCAAGGTTTGGTTGGACTTCAAACAATCAAACATGCAGGAGCAACATCTGCTAGTAGACGTTCGTGGCTGGGAGCACTGGGAGGCGGAGGAGTCCAAGATTTGTTCTTTCTTTGGACTAACTAGCTGGCTTCAACTTCTGAACTTTGACAACCTGAAGCAGTTAGTGGCTGATATGATGTCCAAGAGCAAGGCTGACATCCTGTCTGGTGACGAGAAGAAGGATGAGGATGATGATGGAGCTCAGGGTGGAGACATGGAGAAGGCAGTGGAGGAGACTGCACAGGAGGTTGATGAGATGATCTCTGAGCCTCAGGCTCAGGGGGAAGGTGATAAGAACACTGGTGCCAAGGGTGGACCAGTGGCTGAGGATGTTGTGAACATCTCAGCTGCCAATGAGACATCTGTCGATGAAGGGATTCCCTGCCCTGAGACAAGAGAGGAAGATGTTGAGGCATCCAAGGAGACTCTCAGTTCCGAGGGACTTGCTCCTAAGGTTCAAGATAGCTTAGCTGAGCCTGAGGAGGCGGCTATGACTACTTCACAACTGCCTTCAGTGCACCTTGACGAAGGGACTGATGACGCAGGGGCTGACAAGGGAAAGCAGCCAATCACTGATGCGGCCGTTGATGATGAAGATGTGATAATAACTGGGGTCGGCCGTGCTGAATTCACAAGCATAGTGGAGGTCAAGCAGGAGAAAACCACAGAAAATCTAGCTGAACTTCAGGAGGAAGTAATGGGGCTACGAGCTGAAAAAGAAGAAGACTCCAAGGCCCTGGCAAAACACATCAGGTGGACAAAATTAGCTTACAACACCCTTGCCAACAGGGAGCTGATTTTGCTAAAGAGAACGATGACTGACACGGCCAAGTCAGTGAGAAATGAGCGAAAGCGCACCAAAAAGATGCTGAGGCAAACCTTGAAGCAGTTGGCTGAGAAGGATGAGCAAAGGAAGGAGGATCTTAATCAGGCTGTGGAGAAGCTTGCAGCTCAGGCTGGAGCACTATTCACTCAGGCCATTTCTGGCTCAGCGTCAAAGTTTGAGCTGGAGTCAGAACACATTGCTCAAACTTCAAAGGACATTGCTGAGAGACTGACCCAAGCAGATGAGCGGTCTGCTCTGGTGGAGGGGAAGATAGAGAAGGTTGAGCAAAGACTCCAACTCTCCATAGAGGTATTTGAGAAGAAGGTCCAAGCTGCAATCAGTTCAGTATCATTTGCAGGGACTGGAATTTCGATGGGAGTTGAATTATTGAAGGAGGGAATTAATGATCTCCATTCCCTAGCCTCCTTCGTAATCAACAGCGGATCAGACGCATTCCCATCCGAGGCCAATGATGATGCCAAAAAGGGGGAAAAGAAGAAGAAAAGATCCCGTCCTGAGGCATCTGAGGCAGTCAACCAAGGTGAGACCGTTCTAGCTGACCCTGAAGCCAATCCTGAAGGAAATATACTAAGGGTGAGGAAGTCAGCTAGGTTAGCGGCAGTGGAGAAGGAAGGAGAGGAAGTTGTTGCCAGGCTGAGGGCGGAGGCAACAAAGGCAAAGGCTGATGAACCTTCCAAGCAACAACCTGAGCCAGTTCAGAGATCGTCTCCCATGAGCTCAAGGAAGAATCCCATCACTTACTCAGGGGAGTTGGTGGCGGAGCTATGTGCTGAAGCATGGGGAGATCACTCTGAGAAATCTGAGGCTATGCGCAGAGCTGAAATTGCTCAGAAGGAGAAGATGCGCATCTTGGAGAAGAAGGTTGAGAAGCTGACTGATATCACTGAGCTTCAACAACGAGAACTGGATGATGCAGTGATCAGCTTGCTAAGGAGGAAGAAGGCGAAGCCTGAGCCCAGGAAGTACAGGAAGAAGCCAACAGTTAGGAAATCAACAATTCTTCAAGTCAGTAGGCCAGAATCAGGAGTAAGGGAAGCTTTTGTCGATGAGTTCGTCTCAGAGACATTGAAGGAGTTTTGGACTGATGCAAGGGATAAATTTGTCAGATTGTGGTATGTTGTGAAGAAGTGGGGCGACACTGAAGATATCAATGCCCACTTCACTGACTACATGATGGACAATCATCCTGAGCTATTCCAGAAGATCTTGGAGGAGGCTGATGCAGCTCAAGCTCAAGTGAATGCTCCTGAGTTCACCATTCGAACTCCTCCCTTAGTTCTTGGAACTCAAAAGCATGACACAAAGGCCATCATGATGGAAGTATTGAGGATAACCAAAGCTGAAGGATACGTGAACCAACCTGGGAGACTTGACGAGCTGAAGGCAAGAGTCTATGCAGGATATGGACTCAAACCTGAAATGAGATTAGTCTAGGTGTTTACAGGCTTCTTTGTAATAGATTAGATTCATTGTAATAATTGCCACATCTATCAATGAAATCTATTACTTTTGCCCACAGACAAAAACTCATTGTCTTTTTTTTTGCTGTTGTTTTAAATTCTGTACTTTATCAAGAATTGCTCTAACACTGTCTTATCTTATAGATAGGTTAATCATATTTCCTCTAAGTGTTTTGAGGATCTTTTCAGTGTTTTGGCATCATCAAAAAGGGGGAAATTGTTGGGACATTGTCAGTTTTGATTAAGATCCCAAAGCCCCTGAAAAGATGTTTGCCTTAATCTGTCTTTGTCAGGCTAGTCTTGATTAGGATTAGTACTTAGTCATTTTACACTTCACAGGTAATCAGTGAGAGGAGAACTTACTGGAGACAATCAAGACTCAGAGCCTGAAGACGAAGAGCACCATCCTGAACTTATGGCAGTCCTCTAAGCTGGCTGAGTAAGTGTCAGTGATGAAGAGTATGACCCTGAGGTCATTACTAACTCAATCCTGAAGGGAACATGATGTCACTGAGTTTATGGGAAGACTTGGAGTAGAGCCAAGCAATGCAAAAGGAATTTCAGCGTCAGAACAAGACCGGTGGGATCAAGACAAAATGAACTTAATAAGACAAGCCTGAAGCTCAGGAATAAGTTCTGACATTTTCACCAACCTGATGACGTGGACCAATCCTGGAAGGACACGCACGTACGGAACCTGACAAGTTGACTGAATTCAGACTGCATGTTCAACGGGCAAGCATTCAATGTGCATTTAATGCAAATACCAAATCCATGCAAGGACGGCTGCTGCATGAAGATGTGTCCGTTTGAAGCCTCTCTACATAGATGACTCGAAGGCTATCTCTCCAACGGATAGTTTTTCAAATCACCTATAAATACAGAAGGCCTTGAACCCATTCAAGGTTACGGGAAATTTCCAAGCCAGAAATTACTCAAACTCTCAAGCACTCAAAGCATTCAGCCTTTAAGAGAAGCACTCGAAAACATCCAAATTTCCCAAGTGTTTCTTAGCAACTGAGAGTTATTATGTATTCCAAGAGCTAAATAGCAGTATCTTAAGCTTAGAGAGATTATCCAATCCTTAGCAAAGCTTTGCCTTGTAAGGATAATCTCAACTTAGTTGGAATCCAAACTGAAACCAAAACCCTAAGTTAGGTTTGTTGGGAGTAAGTCAGCTAGTGTGTTAGTAGGAAGTTTGTATAGATCAGAGAGGTTAGCTGGTCTTGGTGCACCTTGGCACGTTAAAAACAAGAATCCCTTGAGTGGATTTCCTGTTAAGTCAGGCCGTGGACGTAGGAGCTTGAGACTCTGAACCACGTTAAACCCTTGTGTTCTTACTGCTTTGATATTGTGCAATCTTGCCATATTACTTGTTCATTCATTGCATTCAAGTTTATCAAGCCTGAATCAATCAGGCTGATCTTCAAAAGAGCACTGCCCTACTAAACACTATTCAGAATTGAGTAAAACAAGTTTTTCAGAAAGCAAACTAAACAAGACTTTAAACTTTCAGGGCTCAAACATTTCCGCACTGAACTTGAACTGATAGTTAGCCAACTGACCCGCACCAAGTGTAGTCAGTAGGTGTGTTATCAGCTCCTAGTTCTTTACTACTCTGAGTAAAAGGGGACTCAGTCAGTTTTAAGTTTGAAAAATTGGTATACGTGTATTCCCCCCCCCCATACACGTATTCCTCAGTCTTGTACCGGGACCAACAAGGATTAATTCATGCTAGTAATAATTGAATTTAAATTCATATTTAAATTTCATCCCGAATAGATTTCAGGCACCCCTATTTTCCCAACAATCTGTAGGAAAAAATAGGATAGTGCTTGAGAAGCACCAGCTCGAGCGGGGGCGTTCGAGCATGACAGGTCAAATGGTGCAAGGGGTCGAGCACTATCGCTCGAGCTGGTTGAGTGCCGAAATTTTTCTGTAAGTTTTTGGGCGTTCGAGCAACATGCTCGAGCGGTGGCGTTCGAGTTGCTCGAGTGGTTTTCGGCTGATGTACACTTGTTCGTAAAATCTTCATATCTTCTCAACCGGGAGTCTGTTTTGGCCGATTCAAAGTCCTACGAACTCCTCTTTTCACCCTCTATCCATCTATGAAATCCAAAGAGACAAATTATTGATTTTATAAAAATGATACTTATTTGACTCCAAATGCTCATCAAAAACTCTCAAAACATGGGGAAATCGGGCACCAAAACATAATAAATTCACGCCTAATCAGCCTCCCTCTTCTCACTCTCATTCTCTCTCTCATTTTCAACTGCATTTTTTTCAGCCAATACGCCCTTTATAGGGACGATGCTCTTATCTCACCACTTACAACCTTTGTTATCTCTACCTCCCTTTCTTTCTCACTCGATTTTTCGACTCCTTCACTTCCAGTCACCTCAACTGACTCTAGAGCCACCACTGAGGGCTGTTGTAGAGTAGTTTCAGTAGAAGCCTCTACTGAACTACTCTTTGGCAAGTTTTTTGCCTCAGTATCCCTTGCCTTGGATACATCCTTGGCTACTTTACCAACACCTTGCACAGGTGAAGTACCTTTCTCCTCAGCTATCACCTCCTTATTCTCACCTTCAACAGCCTTCTCAGACTCAATCTCAGTTGTTTTCTCCACCTTATCCTCCTTTGACTTCCTTGCAGCAGCCTTAGCTTCATTCATCATATCAAATACCAGGCTTTGAAAGATTTTCTCATCACATAACAACCTGGTTTTGGTGAGACCAGTAAACTCGAGCACCTCCTGCTTCTCCTTCTTCCAGTTCTCTGCCTTTCCTCCTCCTACTGCCAGTAGAATCTCAGTCAGCCTCCTGTCCTTGAGTTGGACAAGTAGTCTGGCCCTTAAAAACATGGCTTTTAGGTTAGGATATTCGTCCAGCTTCGGATACTTAAACTCCAAGGGGTAGGCAACTCCATCCTTAAGAGTATCCAAGAAGGAATACTTCTCTTCATCATCAGATGGCACAGAGGGGGTGGGGGATCGGGGATCTGTAGGCTCCTCAGGAATGGTTTCAAGGGGTTCTGAGATATTTGATTCAGTGGGGGTTTGTTCAGTTGGAGTGGCTTCAGTAGGGTTCGGTTCAGTAGGGGGGTTTTCAGTGGGGTTTTGTTCAGTGGGGGTTGAGATTTGTTCAATAGTGGTGGTTGCGGTGATTGGTTCAGTTGAGGTTTCAGTGGGGTTTTCTTTTGAGGATCCACTTTCAGGCTGTTGAGAGTCTTCAGTGGGGTTTTTGATGATGTTGATAGCTTGGAGATTCGTTTGGTTCTGAGGGGGGTACGAGGTTTGGTTTGGTTTTGATTTTGATTTTGATTTTGATTGGGGTGGGAGCATCGGAATCGATTTAAGATGATATGATGTTGGGAGAGGATTCAGGGTTACCAGATGAGGAATCATCAGTAGGGGTTGGCTTTCTTGTTTTCTTGGTGGTTGGAGTTGCTTCCTTCTCTGTCTCAGCAACTCTTTTCTCCTTCCTTTTTTAAGCCTTTTCTGCGACCTCTTCTTTGTGCTTCGCCATCTTATCACTCACCTTGACAAGTCTTTTCAGCTTCATTTTCTTTCCCTCAGTAGGGTTCATCTCCTCTGAGCCCTCCTCTTCCTCTGGGCTTTCTTCACTCTCACTAATCTTCCTTCCTTCCAGTGGTTTTCCATATTTAAACAGTAACTTCAAAGTGCTCCACTTCCTGTCCTCCTTCCAGTCCACTCCAATATCCACACTCTCAATCAGATATGAGATCTTTGTGGCATAGTTAAGCTTACTAGCCAATTGCACTGCCTTCTCAGGTTGAAATTTCATGCGCTCCTTGTTTAGTTCACGAAGGAAAAACTGTTGCCAGTTGTATTCCTTATCCATGCTTTCTACAATGGCCTTAATCAGCCTAAGCTTTGGCTTTCTCACCTGTTCTGGGCTCCCCTGGTTCGCAAATGCATTTACCAACAATCTTACATAATATATTGTACACCGAGACCATAACATTTCTGTTTAAGGCAGGGTGATACTTCACTCTTTTCTGCATGATTGTATATACCCACTCCTCCTCCTTATCCGCGATACAAGTATCCGGATTAGGGCATTTTGACGGAAGGTCAAATAAGTTCTTCACATCTTCCTCCTTCAGCGCAATCTCCTTCCTCACCTTCTGAAATTCAATAAACTCCTCTTCATCCCGAACGATCTTCTTCTTCCTCTTCAAAAACATGCATGAGTTAATCTCAGTATCGGTGTTGTTGACACTGAAGAAGAACTCCAGTACTTACCTATCAAAACAGTTCTCAGGATGAACTGTTAGAAATTTTTCCAGGGGCTTTGACCATCTCCAAGGCCTCTTTTATGTGCCTGAACTCAGGCCTAGTTTGAATCTCTGGATTATTGAATAAGACATTTAGTTCATACCAGAAATTGTCTTTGTTGGTAAGGTGTTTTAGGTTGATTTTCACCATTTAGGGTTTGAAAAGAAAAACTGATGAATATCACAGAGGGTTTTTAGAGAGATAGTGATTTAGGACTTGTGAGATTTCGAAAAGGTTTCAGAGATTGGTATGGAAGCCTTTTATATCTGATATGAACGGTGAGATCAAAGGATTAATCAACGGCTGAGGTTGATTCAGATGAGATCGTGGTAAGTTGAAAAGGTTGTGGGGAGTGAAGTATATAGACGGTTGAGAAGGAACCGCCTAAAATGGATGGTGAATATTAAAAAAGTTGGTAACCGGAAGGTCACATCATCCGGCTTTTGAGGCACGTGAGATAGGCAACCGAAAAAGGTTTTACTGACTTGTACAGCGCGCATTAAATGCTCATTTCCTCAAAATCTTTTCAACACAGTGTAAAAAGATTTAACTTTGCAGAAAGTACTCATTAATATTTTTGAAACAGTTTCCTTTTAAAACCAAGAAAAATTTAGATTTGAAAAACATACAAGTGACAATAAGATCGACCTCGACTGAAGTTGTACCTCTACTGAGAGCTTCAGCTTTACTGAGATCTGTAGGTCTTCTGAAGTGACATCTCTACTGAACACATCTATCTCTTCTGAGATTTAATAGGACTTCTTTCTTACTCCCCTGGGTCCAGAAGTCCTAGCTCTACTGACAATTCTTGAAACTTTGCTTCTGCCAAAGGTTTAGTAAATATATCTGCCTTTTGTTTGTCAGTGTTGATCTTGAACATTTTGATATCCTTCTTCTCCACATGATCTATAATGAAATGATGCCTGATATCCACATATTTACATCTGGTGTGGAGAACTGGATTTTCTGAGATAGCAACAGCACTATTGTTGTCACGGAAAATAGGGACTTCATTAGCAAAGATGTTGTAATCTCTTAGTTGTTGTCTTAGCCATAGGATTTGGGCACAACAACTTCCAGCTGCCATGTACTCAGTTTCAGTAGTGCTTGTGACTACTGAACTTTGTTTCTTGGAAAACCAAGAGATCAGTTTACTTCCCAAAAATTGACAAGTGCCTGAGGTAGATTTTCTGTCAATTTTGCATCCTCCATAGTCTGCATCTGAGTATCCTGTGAGTTCCAGATTGTCATTTGAGGGATACCATAATCCCAAGTTCACAGCACCCTTTAGGTATTTGAGAATCCTCTTTGCAGCTTCCAGATGACTCTTCTTTGGATTTGCTTGATATTTAGCACATATTCCAACAGTAAATGTGATATCTGGCCTGCTTGCTGTGAGATACAGTAGAGATCCAATGATTGCTCTGTAGTGAGTTTGGTCTACTGATTCACCATCTTCATCAGGTTCCATCTTTGTGTTAGTGTGAGTGGAACTCTTGCAACCTTAATGTTTTGACATCCAAATTTGTTGATCCGCTCCCTTGTAAATTTTGCTTGATTGATGAAAATTCCTTCAGTGGACTGTTTGACTTGAAGTCCAAGGAAGAAATTCATTTCTCCCATCATTGACATCTCAAACTTTCCTTTTATCAGTTGAGAGAACTTCTCACAGAGGACTTGGTTTGGAGAACAAAAAATGATATCATCCACATAGATCTGCACCAATAGTGCATCCTCTCCTTTTGTGATTCTGAAGAGAGTTATATCTACTCTTCCTTTGATAAAATCATGATCAAGTAGGAACTGAGATAAAGTGTCATACCAAGCTCTTGGAGCCTGTTTTAGTCCATATAGAGCTTTTCTCAGTCTATATACTTTGTGACTTTCTTCAAAACCTGGGGGCTGCTCCACATACACTTCTTCATTGAGTACTCCATTCAAGAAAGCACTCTTGACATCCATTTGATACACCTTGAATCTCATGTGAGCAGCATATGCAAAAAATAACCTTATTGCCTCCAATCTAGCCACCGGGGAAAATGTTTCATCATAGTTAAAACCTTCAACTTGTGAGTAGCCCTTTGCCACTAGCCTGGCTTTGTTTCTGACTATGATATCATTTTCATCCTTCTTATTCTTGAACACCCATTTGGTTCCAATCACATTGCAATGATATGGCCTATCCACCAACTCCCATACTTGATTCGTTGTGAATTGATTGAGCTCTTCTTGCATGGCAATGATCCAGTTTGAATCTTGAAGTGCCTCTTCAATGGAGCTTGGTTCCTAGTTAGATAAGAAACAACAAAATGAAGCACTTTATCCATGAAAACTTCTAGTTTTGACTCCCAAGGTAGGATCACCTAGGATTTGCTCAACAAGGTGATCTGAGAGCCAAGTTATACTAGACTGATGCCCTTCAGTATAGGTTAACTCTTCTGAAGTTGAGTCACTAGATATAGGAATAAATTCAAATTCAGGAAATAAGACAGAGGATTGAAGGCCTGAGTCATCATTCAAGGTATTTTCATTCTCAATGATAGTGTCACTGGTTCCCCCTTGAATGATAGGCTCATTAGAAGTCTCAGTTGTGACCACATCTTCATTGACATCACTTACCTCTTGAACTGGGATGGTGTTCATCAGTTCAGTTGACTGGTCAGGAGACCCTTCAATTGAGTTGTCAGGAGTGATCTTGGTCTGAGTATCTTTATTGAACTGTTGATCATTGAGGTTATCCCAAGTTGGAATGTATGCATCAACACTGTTCTCAGGATAGCCTTTTGACTTGATACTCAGTCTAGTTAGTCTTTTGCTGATCACTTCCCCAGTCTCCTTTTTCCTGGACTCAAAAGTAGATTCATCAAAGACCACATGAGGTGTTTCTTCCACAACAAGGGTTCTACAATTGTAGACTCTGAAAGCTCTACTGATTTGGGAATCCTAAGAAAATTCCTTCATCAGCTTTGTTGTCAAAAGCATTCAGTTGAGTTTTCCTATTGTTGTGAATGAAACACTTGCAACAAAAAATGTTAAATTAAGATACCTGTGACTTTCTGCCATTCCATAGCCAATATGGAGTTTTTCCTTGATGTTTGGTTACCATGGATCTATTCTGAGTGTGGCAGGCAGTATTGATAGCTTCAGCCCAAAACCTTTTAGGAACTTGAGCTTCTACAAGCATTGTCCTTGCTGCCTCCTTGAGAGTCCTATTTCTTCTTTCAGCTACTCCATTTTGTTGAGGAGTTCTTGCTGCTGATGTCTCATGAGCTATACCTAGCTCCTTGCAAAACTCAGATATTATAGAGTTGATCAATTCAGTGCCCTTATCTGACCTTATTTTTACAATGTTTAGGCTCTTCTCATTGCTAACTTTCTTCAGTAGTTCTGGCAGCCTAACTTGAGTTTCCTTCTTGCTTGCAAGGAATACCACCCATGTGTACCTGGAGAAGTCGTAAAAAACAACAAGTGTATATTTTCTTCCATTGATACTTACAGGGGTTACTGGACCAAAAGGAACCATATGCAATAGTTCAAGTACTCTGTTAGTAAAGGTAGCTACTTTGCTTTTGAATGATGCTTTCATTTGCTTTCCCTCTTGACATGCTTTGCAAACATGATCTTTGTTGTATAATTCATTTGACATTCCTTCTACCAGTGCATGTCTTGCTATCTCGTTCATCACCTTGAAGTTTAGATGACTTAGTCTCTTATGCCATAGCTAATTTGTGCCAGTTGAGCTCTTTGCTATAAGGCATGCATTTGGTGTGCAAGATTTCCAATCTGCAAGATAGACATTTCCCTTTCTTGACCCAGTTAGTAGTACCTGTTGTGAAGATGTATTCTTGACAAAATATAGGTTATATAAAAATTCAACATTGTATCCTTTATCACAAAACTGACTTATAGACAATAGGTTATGCTTAAGTCCACTGATATAGGATACATTGTTAACCCTTACTGAGCCAATAATTAAAGTTCCATAACCTTTGGTGGCTCCTTGTGAATTGTCACCAAAAGTGACCTGTGGACCCTCTTTCTCAATGAATTCTTTCAGGAAACTTTTATTGCCAGTCATGTGCCTGGAACATCCACTGTCCAAGTACCAGACTGAAGATTTAAGAGTTTCTCCTTTGATGAGGTCCACTGAGCCCTGCAATCAAGATCAAGCTTTAGGTACCCATTTTGTGTTGGGTCCTACCAGGTTAGCTGTACCTTTCAGAATCCAAATTTGCCTTACAGTTCTAATTACTTTAGAGTGGCTAATTTATCTTCCACAAATATCTACATAGATAGTTACCTCCCTTGGTACCTTAGGAGTAAACTGTCTATGGGTGTCAGCCTTTGAACGAACAGGAACCTTCTTAACAATCTTCTTCTTAGGCTTGGGTGCACCTGGTCTCAGTCTTTGTTGATAAAGGTATTGAGAACATTTTCCTTTATGCACAAAAGGAATAGGTTTTCTATATGAGTCATTCCTTGAAGAATGCTCATGCCTGGATACTTTTAGTTGAGGTTGCTTCATTTGAGAAGACCTCGACTGATAATACCTCTGCTGAGTTCTAGTATGATTAGTCAACTGAGCATTTCCAATTAGTCAGCTGGTCTTTTTTCTTTACCTAAAATCTGTGGTTGAAAGGTCACAGATTTAACAAATACTCTATTTGTGCCACATGAAGAAGCAACACTCAGAGGACCTTCTGAAGGTTTTGGTATATAGCCTATTCCACACTTGTTATTAGGATTGATCTGAAAATTTTGGACCTCTTCTATGGCAAGAGATGGTTTGTTAAGAGCATCAATCCTTTTTAACAAGGTCTCTTCAGATTTATGTAAGACGTCAATTTTCAGGAGAGATTCCTTTATTTGGCTTACCAATTTTATATTCTCTTCAGTTAACATTGTCTTAGATTCAGTAAGATCTTTGATCAGTTGATCTTTACCATTTCCTTGACTCTTGAGGATTTCCATCTCTTTAGTCAATTCAATGGTGGATTTTGCTGAGTTAAGATCTGCCTAATTCCCTGACTCAATTAACTTGGAGTTTTCACTCAAGAGTTTTTTGTTTTCATCCTGGAGACAGAAACTTGCTTCTTGCAACCTTGAGAAATCAATCATCAAGTGTTCCAAAGCAGACTGAAGATTGAGTTCCTATGTTAACTCTGAGCTGAGCTCAAGTGTGTGTTCTAAGGAAATAGATGGTTTAGATTGTACCTCGGGTTCTTCCCTGGCCATAAGGTACAAGTCATCATCACTACTGTCAGAGAAGAGTCCTTCAGATGACTCCAACTCTTCATCAACATCTTCAGCAACCATGGCTTTCCTTTCTCCATATCTTCTATCTCTTTTGGCTTGCCTTTCTTTCCTTTCTTTTATGCTCAGTTGAGGACAATCATACTGAAAGTGCCCAACCTTCTTGCACTGATAACATCTGTTGGCATCATCATCCCTTTCTTCAGTAGACCCTCTAGGCTTTGATGATGATCCTTCAGCTTTGGAGTAGTTCTAGTATTCCCTTTTCTCCATATCAATGGAGCTTTTATCTTCTTCTCTTGTGTCTCTTTGAGGATAGCTTCTTCTTTCCCTGTTATCCTTGTAAAATCTTTTATATTTGCCAAATCAACTGTTAAGTTTATCAAACCTTCTAGCCATTAGGCTCAACTCCACTTGCATCTCAACTTTTCTTTGAGATTTACTTGCTTTTGTACTCTTCTGTGACTTTGGGGACTTTGGCTCAGTCTCCTTAGCTTTGAAGGTAACTCCCTTCTTATTTAAGGTCTCATCTGGAGCCCTTTTCCCGTTAAGATCAAATTTATAAGCTTTTAACTCAGAGAATACCTGTTGCATAGACATGCTAGATAGGTCTTTGGTATTCTAGCATCATTACTGAGTACACATCCCATCTTGAGGTCAGACCTCTCAGGATTTTTAAAGCGACTTCCCTTTTTGTATACACTTTACCAAGAGAGTTAATCTCATTCATTATATCAGTGAACCTCCCATCAAGTTGATCAATGGTCTCAGTTGGCTCCATGGTGAATTGCTCATACTTTTGAACAACCACTGAGAACTTGTTCTCTTTGATTTTGTCAGTACCCTCACACATAAGAGCAAGAGTGTCCCAGAGCTCCTTTGCAGTCTGGCAATGGATCACTCTTCCCATAACTGAGTCTGAATGGTGGTATAGAGAATGTTCATGGCTATGAAGTTGAGGTTGTGTCTCCTCCTTTCATCTGCAGTGAAGTTGTCCTCATCTTTGGGACATTCTTCTCTAGGATCTGCAATAGTTTCAGCTGTGGTTCTTGGGTTAGGAGTCATAAAAACAAATGGACCTTTTGTGATGACTCTTAACATTTCATCATGCACACAAGCAAGGTGTGCTCTCATCCTGATCTTCCAGAAATCATAATTTTCCACTGAGAATTGTGGAAGCTTGTGATGGGACATATGGTTTAGAGGATTGACTCTCATGTTGTTTTCTGCTGGTGGTGCAACCCTAGCTACATTATCAGCCATAATATATAAACAAGATTATCACAAGATCAATTTAGTTGACCAGATACAATTTACCTTTTGAGCACAAGGTATACTTTAGAACAATGGTCTTTTGAACCACTGCTCTGATACCACTTGTTGGTCCCGAAACGAGATACACAGGTGTATGGGGGGGGAATACACCTGTTGTTACAAATTCAAACTTCTTTCTTTAAAACTTATCAGATTTTACTTAAGATAGTAGATCTTCAGTGGACTTGGAAGTCTGCTGAGATTTACTTAATGAAAGCTTGCTGAGGTATCAGCTCCACTGAAGGTTCAAGACTTTCAGTTGAGTTGCTATCTAATTAGCTTTCAGTTGTGGATTAGTGAGCCCTTAAGAAAAACTCGTTTTGCTTGATAAAGACTTGTTTAAACAGCACACACTAAATGATTAACAGAAAATTAAGTGCACAAGATATAAAGTGGTTCAGAGATGAATCTCCTACGTCCACTATCCTGATCAAACAGGAGAATTCCTTTCACTTTGGAATTCCTTGTGCTATAGTGCCAAGGTGCACTGGTCAAACAATCATTTCTTAGGATATTTGATCCCTAGGATAATTCCAGGTCCTAGTTCCCAAAATAACCAGCTTTCAGACTGATATCAATAATCAGCTTACTAACACCTCTTAACTCTTAACTCTTAACTCTCAGTCTAGTTCTGGGTAGGGTTTTGAGTAGGGTTTGGTTCTAACTGTTTGTGAGATAATCCTTACAAGTTAGCTCAAGGCATAAGGATGGATTATCTCTTTCTAAGGTTTGGATATAACTATAAGCTCAATTACAGAAGGTTTGGTATACTCTCTACAAATTTGAAACACTTGGGAAACAATAGTGATTTCGAGTGCTTCGTTGTAAGTTATGAGCGTAGAGAATGCTTTGTTCTTGTAAGTTTCCCGTGCGTAGAAATGAGCACAACCTTCATTATAGACCTTCTTGAAAATCTTCCCGTTGGAGATGAATCTTCTCAAGTAAGTCTCTTGCATCTGATTGGTTCAAACGACTCTATTTAAGCTTTATGTCTTATCAAGAAATGGCTGAAAGACCTTGCCTGTTACCAGCTCTATGGAAAAACTAAAGCAAGACTTTTGGTACTTGTCAGACTGTGACATGTCGGCTGTCAGTAGGGTACACCTATGTGTCATCTTCTTATTGGGCCACACAGTCTACTTGCGCAGAGTCTTGTCTGGTTTTAAGGTGGAACTCGACTGAGAGAACCTTCTTATTCCTTCATTTATTACAAGCTTTACTGACATTCGAATTGCCTTGTTCCAACCAGATTAACTAACGGCTTTTAATGTATTTAGCATTGAATGTGTGTTATTAGTCTTCATCAGTGGACTTCAATCCTCTACTGATTGTACAGTCTTTGCATAAATGCACTTAGAACACATTCATGGCTAAGGCTTCTTCTTCAGCTGACTTCTTCTTCAGTGGACTTAGTCTTCTGAACAACTCTTAGATACACTCTAGAAATTAGCAAATGCACTCCAGTTCATTAACATTTGAACTGGCTAATTCTAATCTAACTCTACTGGATATACTTTACTTACATTTGACTTAGGAGGAACCTTTTGGCATCTTAATCAAAACATAAGTCTATGCAATTTCCCAACAAAAGTCAGTCGTCTTTTGAACCACTGCTCTAATACCACTTGTTGGTCCCGGGCAAGTCTAAGATACGTGTATTGGGGGGGGGGGAATACACGTATATAAATCTTTTTCAAAACTGAGTCCCTCTACTTAGAGTTTAATGTTAGGCACTGAATAGATAATACACCCTACTAACAGCTCTGAGGCACGTCAGTTGGCTAACTATCTATTTGTGCTTGAGTTCGGAATGTGTGAGCCCTGAAGATTTTAGACTTGTTACTGATTTCTGAAAACTGAGTTTTTCTTAACTTATGAAGTTGTGGTTAAAGGGCAGTGCACTGAGTTACAAGGTTATGCTGGTTGGTTCAACACTGAAAAATATACAATGAATGAATGATGAAAACAATTAAGCAGATATCAAAGTATTAAAGAACTCATAGCAGTTTAACGTGGTTCAGAGATCAAGCTCCTACGTCCACGGTCCTTATTGAACAGGAGAATCCCTTAAGGTTTGGCTTGTTTTTAACGTGCCAAGGTGCATAATGATCAAACACACTGATCCCTATAATTACACGAGTTCTAGTCCTCCTTCCTTAGGGTTTTGGTTTTGACTTAGATTCCAACTAAGTTGTGATAATCCTTACAAGATAAAGCTATGCTAAGGATTTGATTATCACTCTAAGCTTAGAATATAGAAATGAACGCTCAATGGAATACAGAATAACTCTAGACTTTAAGAAACACTTGGGAAATTTAAGAGGGTTTGAGTGCTTCTTTGAATACTTTAGAGTTTGAGTAATTTATTGGCTTGGAAATTTTCCATAACCTTGTTTGGGCCAAGGTCTTCTGTATTTATAGATGATTTGAAAAACTATCCTTTGGAAGAGATAGCATTCTCAGACCTTTCTTATAGGATAAATCAAATGGACATAAGTCTGCATGCAACTGCCTACTTGCATGGATTAGGTAAAATGCATTAAATGCATGCTCGTTGAACTCTGCAGGAATAGTCAGTCTTCTGTCAGGGTCCGTACATGACCTGTCTTCCTCTGATTGGTCCACGTCTTCAGGTAGGTAAGAATGTCAGAACTCATTATTTAGTTCAGTCTTTTCTTATCTGAGTTCAGGTTTATCCTCATCCTCCGAAGTACAAAGTCCAGTGCTGACATTCCTTTTGCTTGCTTGGTTCCTAATCCAAGTCTTTTCCCAAATACTCAGTGTAGCCTGACTCCTTCAGGGCTGGTAAATTAGTAATGATCTCAGGATCATGCTCTTCATCCGGACTCTTAGATAGCCAGCTTAGAAAGACTACCTTTAGGGTCATAATGGTGCTCTTGTGTGTTCAGGATTCAGTCTTGAAGGCCATCAGTGAGTTCTCCTCTCACTGAGTACCTGTGAATATAAAATATATTCTAACCTGATCTAATTCTATCAAGACTAATCCTGACTAACAACACTTAGGCAAATTCATATTTTCAGGGGTTTTGGGATCAACCCAAAACTGACATTGTCCCAACATTGTTAACTCCCACGAACTCTACAAGTGGTAGTCTAAATGTGTTGGTCTTGTATGTTGAATCGATAACCAGTACATCCCCAAACAAGCATTAGATAGTTAATCCCTACTTCTAAATTAGCAATGATGGTTGTGCAGGGGATTACGTAACATTTAATGCCAGTGTTTGAAGAAAAAATCTTCATGGGTCATTCGAGCATTAAATGCTGCAGTATCGAAAGTATGTGTGGATGTGATTTTCAAATCTTTTTTTTCATACTGATTTTTGAGAATTGGTTGTATAATATAAACTCCATCTATTTCTAAAATAAATGTCTTTTTTAGGTTTCTTCACACATATTTATACACCCAATATTTATCATAAGGGATTAAATATTTTGCAGTCCTGTAACTTACCATCAATTTGAGTTTAGTCATATCTTTTTTACTTTTAATTTTAGTCCAATAACTTCGTAAGAAATTTAATTTTCGTCCTTCAATGTACTGCAGTAGGTTATGTAACCGGTTATGCACACATGGATATTTCCTTTCATTTCCTTTTTCTTCTATTAGGTTGTTTTTACTTTTATTTTCTATTATTTTATTAGGGTGTGTTTACTTTAAAAATGCGGATTAGATGGCATATGATTAGGTGAGATGAAATAGGAGGTTAAAATTAAATTATTTATCTTATCATGTGTTTACTTTAATGTATTTAATACAATTAAATTTAAAATTTCTTTTTATTTAAAATTAATTGAAAATACTAAAAGTAAAGATTTTACTAAAATATCCTTAAATTAATCATCTATATTAACTCATATATAACTATTTTTAACATACGATCTAATTTTTTTTCTCTTGCTTGTTCAAGTTGAAAAGTTTAATCTACAAATTTAAATTTTAGCAAAATTAATTAAGAATAACTCCACCAAGTAAAAATAGATTGTCTGTTTAAAAAAAAATCTTGAAACAGGGATCGAAGATCCATATCCATAGAATTAAAAAAACATTTAATTAGTTTAAATCCTATCGAACCAAAACTCTCCATCAAATATAAAAACTACCGATCGACGGAGGAGTAAAATATTTATTCTGAAAATCATCAAAAGAGAAATAGTTTTTTTCAACTAATCTTCAAAAAAAAAAAATTAAATTCAGGGGCCACCTTAAAAAGATAATTAGTTGCACCATCACCCAAAATACCTTGGCTTGATGAAGAAGGTATGAACTAAGAAAATTCAATCGTTATTGAATTGATAATCATTTAATTAGCCTCGTGAATTTTCGATTTTATTTGAATTCGTAATCCTGCATAAGCTTTGTGTGGAAGCTGTTATGGATAATTTTGGTAACCGCCGCCAAAAATCATGGGAGAAGAAGAAGACCTTGGTATTTTTCAGATTTACGTGGGAGGCCACGATTAAAGGGGAGGAGAAAAAAAAATTAGCGGCGAAAAGGGTAATTTATTAACTATATACCATATCCCTCAATCAAAATTAATTATCATACCTATTTTGGAGGGATTTCATATCTATGAAAAACTGAAAAAACCCGGGTTATCCCCGGATCATGGGATAATAAAAAAACTTCCATCACTAAAAGTAAATAAGTGATAAGATGAAATAATTACTTATTATCCAACACTATCACTCAAAGTAAACACACCCTTAATCATCTAATTTCATTTTTTCTCAATTAACAAGAATGAAGTCTATCTTCTTCCCCATTCTGCTCAGTCGCTGGTCATGGCCGTCGGCCACTATTGTGATGTTGTCCAAAATCATTGCCTTACACAAGGATTCTAAATCTTAAAATTGTTAGTCCATCGGGTTTCTCATGTTTTTACTTAAATCTTAGATTTTTACACTGCTCTGAAAATGTCGTCATTGCACCACCGCACAATCGGTCTCAATTACGGTACCTATTGAAATCCCTTGACGAGGAATGTAAGACCCCTCTATCTATTCGACAATTGGATTTTGGGTAGGCCGTCAATTTTTTACTTCTTCAATTTTCGATTGAAATTCTGGATGAAATTAACTTCTTCAATATTCGATTGGACTACGTGCAATTTATGTGTATAGAGCGAGAGAAAGAGAGACGTGAGGCGTGTGATGCTTATGTATGTATGTAAAAGTATAATTTGTTAGAATTTTGAACTGTCGGTGTCTCTGTATCAGTATATGCATGTGAAAGAAGATGATGAATAATGTTTATATGTGATTTCTAATATACATTTATTTCTTATTTAATTAGACAAATTTTAGAAATAATTGCTTCAAACCACACTTTTTGGAGCCTAATTGCACCAAACCTCCCCAATTTCCCTACCTTGCATAGAACCTCGATTTATTTCACAATACCACACTTTTCACCTTTTCTGATGGGTCCCACCACCAATATTAAATCATTTAATTTATCTCCCAGCTCACTCTAATCTCTCTCTCCTTCTCTCTAAGCTCCCTCATGCCGCCGTCTTTCTCTCTCACAATCCTCTCTCTGCTGCCACTTCTCGCTTGAAGTATGGTACGGATTGAAATTCAAATTTCAAATGAAGATCGTTATATCACAGCTTCACTTGATCGGTAATCTCCATTTCGTTGATTACCTTCATTCTACTATATTTCTCTTTTTACAATTCATATGATTTTTGCCCTGATTCCTCTTCGTTGATCGCGTTTTTTGCAATAAATGTCTGATACTATAATATTTGCGACTAATTACAGGCTAGAGCAGAAGCTTTTTTCGATTTCTTAGAGTTGTGGTTATGCTGAATTCAGGGGCCAGGTTATGGTTAAGTGGGATGATTTACTTTTTCAATCTTTTAGTATGAGTTGTTCGATTAGGAATGATGGTCCCGTTTTCGAAGGGCAAAAATGGGAATTCAGGAGCAACAAATTTTTTTTTAAAACCTTTCCTCAGGGAGTTCAGCAAGAGTGAGTAATACTCAAGTCACTGCATTGCTACGAGTCAGAGCACTCAAATCAGTGCAGCTGTCTTGCGAGCTCAGTCTCGTAACAAGGCAGTGACTCGAGAGGTTTTACTTCAAGTCACTGCTCTGCTTAGAGGCTGAACTACCAAGTCAGTGAGACTTGGAGGCTCATGCTCTAAGCAGGGCAGTGACTCGAGATGCTGAACTTCTCGAGTGCGTTGCCTGAACTGGTCAGTGAGAAGGGTTCTCCCTGACCTGACTACTTACATAAAGTTTTCTTAACAAAGCTCTCAGTGAGCTGATTTTCACAACACTTTTAGTAAATACTTAAAACACTAAACGCTCAGTTTAACGTGGTTCAGAGACTCAAGCTCCTACATCCACGACCTGATTTAACAGGAAATCCACTAACTATAGATTCTTGTTTTTAACGTGCCAAGGTGCACTTACAGCTGGACTCACGCCACTCCCTGAGCTGCCTCTCCTCACTAACTAACTTCCACCAACAAACCTAACTAGAGGGTTTTGGTTTCAGTCTGGTTTCTCCAACTAGGTGAGGTTTTCCTTTACAATGTGTTAGCCTAAAGCTAAGATTAGGAAAACCTCTCTAAGCTATGAGTTACAAGCTTGACACTCAAGGTATATAAGTGATTACCTAAAGGTCAGTGTCGTGGGTGTGAGCAACACTTCCTTATGACTCCCTAACAACTCACACACTCTTATAGCTTGTAGGTGTTGATTTTTCTTTCTTCACACACTTTAAACCGAAGCTATGAGCTTGTATTTATAGTGTGGATTCAAATGTAACCGTTGGAGGAAATTACATTTGAATCCATACAATTAATGGTTTCAACCACTTTTCTTGGAATGCGGCCTTGTCAGTGTCAGACATGTTTGACTTGACTTGATTGGTCCACGTGGACTGAATCCAACGGATCTTTGACTCAGTGTGCTTGATCAGGGCGCACTGACTTCAGTTAGTATATCCTCCACTGACTCTGACGATCTTCAGCAGACATTCTTGTCTTCAGTGTAGTTGTCCTTCAGAGACTGTTTGAAGATCATTCCAAGAACTTTGTTATAAGGCTGAATGACAAAGTTCCCTGACCACAGTAGCCTGACTCTTTCAGGGCCTACTTGGTGCAGCACTGATCCTCCTCATCATGCTCTTCACTGAGTGGTCCACCTGACTTAGCTTAGATCAGCCTGGTTTACACTCAGTGGGACATCCTTCGGGTTTCTCTTCTGGTTCAGGTTTCTGACTTGGCTTCAGTATGTTCTCCTTGATGTCATCTTGATTTCCTCAGGCTGTGATGCTGAGTTCCCCCTCGCTGAGTTCCCCCTCAACTGAGTGTTCCCTCAACTGAGTTCTTCTCAACTGACAGTCTATTCTACTGAAAGACTAACCTAGCTTGACCTGAAACAGAGGATACTATCCTGACTGCTTTAAACCTATTACATGATGTTTTGGAAAATCATCAAAACTTAAACATATCCCAACAAGGAATTTCACTAATTGTATTCTTGAGTTTGAAGATGATATGCGTAATATTTTGACTATTGCTGATGTTGAGTCAACTTGGATCGTTTATGTTAATGTTTCCACTAGCAGTCAAGAATCACCCACAATGAATAATCATGTTTCTAATAATTCTATGTAATCTTAAAGTCCAAATACCCCTTTAGATTGTCAAAGCCAAAACTTAGATGGAGATGATGATGTACATAATAAACCTAGGTATGGTGTGTGCCCTAGGTTGGAAAAGAAGACTTATTTAGCTGATGTGTGGGCTACCTTATTAAAGGATGGGGTAGGGACTGTATTCCTAGGTGGTAAAGTAGGTTTTAAGGAGGCCATCATTAAGTATTCATCTCAAATGAAATTTAGTTTCAAGTTCATCAAGAATGATACACATTATAAGCATGTAGTGTGTTCTGAAAGTGAGTCTCAAGGTTGTGATTGGTTTATAAAGGTTAGATTGCTGCCTGTTGTGGGTGATTATGAAATCTTCAAAGCTAAATTGACTCATAAGTGTATTGGGAAGATGGGCAATGTAAAGGTTGAAAGACTAGGGCCTAAAATAATGGGGAAGTTCTTCTGGGAATCTTTCAAAGATCATAGGTCTTTAAGTGGCAGGGAAGTAGTCGACAAAATTAAGAACGACTATGGGTTTGTAGTTTCATACAACAAGGCATGGCGCACGGTTGAAGCTGCTAAGGATCATTATACGGAACATATCAAGACTCATACGACCAGCTACGGTGGTACTGTGCTGCCGTGGAACGCAGGAATCCCGACAATGTTGTTTGCCTAGAGACCAACCAAACCACAGGCTCCTTTGAAAGTTTTTTTTTCCATTTAAGGTATGTGTTGATGGGTTTAGGAGCTGTCACCTTATCCTTTTTGTTGACGGGACATTCATAAAGGGGCGTGCCAAAGGGACCCTGTTGTCTACCACTGCAAAGAACGATAACAACGGTAATAAGACAATACACTTTGCTGCATTGGGACTTTTTAAATTATGCTATATGTTTATTTTGTTAGTGTCTTGAGATTAACTTTTTTTTTAGTTGCTCAAAATAAGGCCATGTATGTTTATAATGTAAGGCAGTGTGTGTTTTGCATATATGTTGCATTAGGTAGTTCTGTGGTCCTTGATGCTTGTTTTAATTTCTGAAGTACTTGATTACATGCCTATTTTTTATAGTTTTTTTTTTATCTTTGATGATATAGGTTTATTTCCTGTTGCATTTGCGATTGTGTCCGCTGAAAATATAGACAACTGGTCATGGTTTCTATGCAAGCTCTGGGATTTTGTCAAACACGACCAGGTTATATGTTATATTTCTGATCGGAATTTAGGTTTGATGACTGCTTTTAACGATGTTTTTAGGACCCTATTCACTTTTTCTGTTTGTACCATCTCCTTCTTAATCTTAAGGGTCGCTTCTCCACTAGATGGACAAAGTCTAGGAAATCTGAATTGGGCAAACACTTTAAGGCATGTGCTTACGCTCCAAACGAACATCTTTTCAATGAATGCATTTCCAAGTTCAAATAATTGGGTGGAGATATTGCTGCTGATTTCTTGGAGCAAATCCTGTAAAGAAATTGGTTGTTACCTTTTCCCCATTAATTCAGCGTTACGGGGAGATGACATCAAACGCTGCAAAGTCTTTTAATAATTGGATACTAAATAGTCGTTCTCTACCGATCACACATATGGTAGACTATATACGCAGTGAACTCAGCCGGTGGTTTGTTGAAAGGCGTACTGAAGCTGGAAATTGGAATGAGCTTTTAGTTCCAAAGAAACACATCCTATGGAATGAACTCTTACAAGATGGTAACTCTTGGTCTATATCTCAGTGCTCCAAATCTGAGTTTTACATCAAATCCGATGTATTTGTTATTGTTAATTTGTCTTCAAAGACTTGTTCATGCTTGCAATGGCAACTCGCTGGCTTCCCTTGCTCTCACGCTGTGGCAGTCATGAGTAGAAAAACAGGAGATATCAGTAATTACGTTGACCCCGTCTTCTTCACCAGCTCTTACAGGAACTGCTATAAAGAAGATATTCATTCAATCCCTCAAACTCTGAAGTATGAGTTGCAGAATATAGTTGACCAGGCAAAGATCCTTCCACCGGTTCTAAAGCGTCCACCCGGTCGACCGAAAATGAAGAGAAATGCATCATATGGTAAACACGGGAAGAGGAGGAAGACTTCAAACACACAACATAACTAGACTTTGCCATTTAGGTATCCTTTATCATACATCAACTATAAATTATCTGAAACGTGCATAAGCACACGTAGTTATCTTGAATAACATATAACCTTTTTTTATGCTGCATTTTTTCACAGCCCCTATTGTCAGCTCTTTTCTGTCTTGGGTGAGACACATCACACGATTACAAATCTGTGTATTTTGAATTGTTCTTTGTTATTGAACTCTATATTCAAGTGAGTCTAGCCAAACTTCCATCCATATATTGTATTTTTGTGTCTATAGTTTTGCTAGGGTGAGATTACAATCACTAATGCCCTACACTTTTTGCATATTTTGGAGCATGATAGTGGATGTGTCCTGTTTTAGGTATTTTTAGGGCATCGTAGACATGTGTTTCACTGTAGTGAAACTTTTGTAAGCACATTATCTTTTTGTGCCAATAGTTTTACTAGTGGTGAGGAATGCTTTTGTAACATACTATATTGTTATAATGAAATTTTTTCGGTGGGTTAGATGTTGTTTTGATGTGTACAAGTAATAACACAAGGAATCAATTCATAGCTGGCTCTACAGAAATTGGTAACAGAAGAATACCAAATACATACCGATTTCACAGATTGCAACAGGTAAATACTTTTGTGTTTATCGTGTTAGGAGACTATAGAATCAGACATAGCATAGCATCATACAAACCCAAAATACAAATATTGACAACCTTCGAGAATCTCTCTTTTTGCTTGGAATTAGATTTCTCGACAATCAAGTATTCTCTTTTTTTACTTTGGATCCACAACCATTACCACCAACTCTGCATCGTAGAAACATTGCAAAACTCAAAGCACACCACCAAGTCCCAACATATGTTTTTCAGAAAGAAAAAAAATAAGTAAATCGTTATCGAGATGGCCAATGACTGACTTGAAATAAAACTAACCATTTCTAAACCAGAAATGAACCGAGTGCTCGTATTTAGAATGAGAATTCCCTGCAAGAAGACATAAACATTTTAGTTAGAGCATGTAATTTTAATTTCTACCAAAAGAAAGAGCGAACAAATTACTTCACAAATATACTCTGAATGTTTTTCACAACAATTCAGAATCATAGAGACTGTAAATAATATTCCAACAATATGGATGTGAAGTGCCTCAAGAAGAGTCAAAAACCTCAATGGAAAAACTCCAACAAATAATGAATCAGAAAATTAAGCTAACCATATCCATATTCTAAGAAAAACAAGAAATCCAAAATGTTTGTAAATAGAAACTGATTTGTAACCGGCTACTCTAAACACCGAGATTAAAACCCTTCAAAATGCCTATGACTGAACTGGCGACGAACCCAACTAATAGTAACTGTCGACACCAAGAAATCCAGACTAGAACACCAACAACACATATCTTGAGTCTAAGAACCAAAATTCAGTAAAATAAAAACAGCACATCAAGAAAATTTGGTAGGGAGATCACAAATTGAAAACTTATAGCTCTTCATTTCAAGTGATTTTAAACGAAATCAAATTTCATAAAGTATCGCGTATTCGTGTTGGCGTAAGAAAACAACGCCAGAAAGATGGAGTGATGGATGAAGAAGAGTTGATCGACCATAGAATTTTAGAGGGATAATAAATAGATACAACAACCCACATCTTATATTATAGATAAAATAGAAGCTAGAGTTAGAAGTGTTCAAACTGCAGGTACCTATTATTTGTTAAATCCCTTAGGTAAGCATCATTTTCAGCAGTGGCAAAGTTATGTCATAATCAAAACATATGGAAAAGGGTCTATAATCTCAATTATGATAGAACATTGGTCAACCTACTTTTCTAATCAAAGCAAAGTGAAGCAGAGAAAGCAAATTTCCATTGTACCACACCAATTCCATGAGTCTCTTCGGCCATGGAAGAAGAATTTTTGTTACCTTTTCAAAAAGATTATCTACCCACCAAGTGAAGCATATAGATACATTGAAAAAGGCAAAGATGAATAATCGCACACAGTATGGAAATCACAAAGAAATTCAAATGACTAATCACTTTACTGGGCAATCAACATCCGCTACCGATTCCAACATCATCCGACGCACATCATTGAGAAGTCATCCTTAATAGAGGGCTACCCCATCTCGTGATTAATTGGTAGAGTGAAGAACATACATCCACCAGTTCATTGTAGATCAAAGAACAATAGAGATCGTTTGGGGGAGACAGATCGTGTGGGAGTTAATGTGAGATGATAAATAATAGTAAAGCTGGCAAGGATACAATTGAACATGGCAACATTTGGGCTTGTCAGGTTTTATAGGATATTGGACATGAGAGTCTAAGTAAGCAATCACAAGGCAAAGACATCTAAAAATATAACGACCAAGATTAAACCAGTGACAGATAACTCAAAATCTGTTGAATTAATCCATATCAATACCTTTAATCATCAAAGTACACGACTACCTAAACAACCAAAAAGCTAATTCCTCTTTAAGCCCATATAATTTCAACGAATCCTTTTATTTCTCTCATACAGACGAAAAGAGTAAACATCCTCCAAAAACATATAAGAACAAAAATTGAATGTTCAAGTGTGCCTCCCATTTACGGGAAAACAATCAACCGAGATAAACCTATAAGGAAGCAGAAAAAACACAGTCAACACCCATGAATTATCGGTTCAAGCAACTTCAAAATTGGGAAAAACTAATAGAAAATAAAGACGAAAGAGAAAATAAAATTGATTGGAAAAATTGAAAAATAATTTTACCTGGGGCACTCATGATGAACTCCTTGATGCAGAGCACGCCCGCGACGTCTGTCAATTGAAAAGGACGTAATCGAAGTAGCAAGTAGTCATCCGTAGAAGGGACTCCCCGATCACAAATGAATCTCTTCTCGACCGCAAAGAAGATGATGAAACTCCCTTTAAAGAGCCCTGAAGCAATTGCGTGAAGTCGGGGTTGAGCAATTCAAAGGGGGATAATGGATGAGCAGAGGAAAAGTCAGACAAAATATAAAAACGTCAAAGGGTTTAACAATTGCAAAAATTCCAAAAATAAAAATGATATCTTCAAGTTTGAGCATGGGAAGAAGTAGCTATTTACCGGCAATTTAGAGGGCGGGGATTAGAGTCATAGTCGAACATTAGGGCGGAGATTTATTCGTGTTGATGTAACAGGAGAGGAGGACATCGAAAATCAAAAGTGTAAAGCAACGCAGACCGGGAAGGGAATGGAGAAGAGAAGAAAGACTCACTGTGTTATCGGGGAAGGATGGGATGGAATCAGATTTCTATCTGGAGTCGGCGCAGATCGGCCGAGGGAAGAAGATGATAAGGCGACAAAAAATGAAAAAAAAAATAGGAGACGAGAAGAATGAACAGTATGATTAGAATTAGGGAGAAAAATGTCATAGGGAGGTGAATGACCAAAAGAAACAAAGACAAGGGTAGAATGGTCTAAAAATGATTTACATTGCTAAGCCACTTTTAATAGTATTATAGATGTATGAAATCCTATTTACGACTTACATAATATGGAGATGGATTTTGGATATAAATGACATTTCTCTACTACTTTTTTTCACTAATTATATACATATAACGTGCAACGCACATGTTTTATTACTAGTAATAAGTAAATATTGTCTTCATCTTTATTGGAATTCTTCTTTGGTATTGCTACTCTCGGAACACGCATTCCTTGACTACCACCTACAATGCATAGTTTGTTTAATTTAGTACTTATGAAATTACTATAAAAAATTTATTTTGCTATATTAAATTATTTGAAATTAAAAAAAAATGTCTGTTGATTATTAAAATACATATCATACCTTGATTTGGTCTGGATATATCATATCCACTCCCCTGTTGTGCTTGCATAAGATAGTTATCACCAATTCTTAACAGATGAGATACTGAAGATAACATACCATTGTGTACACGACTGCTATATGGAAGTTATTTTCAAGTTGAGTCAAATGTGTGTTCACTTTTTCTAAAATATAAATAAATAATTAATTTTATTAACAACTGCACAAATTTAATTTATAATTTACACATTGATATAACCTCTTGTCGTACATTTGATATGTTGTATTGTTGAGTCTGCTGGTACAATAATATCGAAAATAGTAGTAGTTTCAACGTGCGCAATAATTGTGAAGAAAATAAATATATACTCCCTTTGTCTTGTAAAAGTATGCTCAGTTCTCTGTACGTGGTTTAATTCGATATGTCGGAGGGTATTGTGAGTTTCATTTATGAATAAAGTGATTGTTTATGGAAACTATATCACACATACATTCCATAAACAATCACTTTATTTATAAACGGACCTCACATTACCCCATAATACCCTATGACATATCACATTAAATCACGTGCAAAAAAACTGAGCATACTTTTACCCAAAAAATAACAATTATCATTACCTAAAGTACTTTCACAGGAACAATATTATAAGCATCATATAATATCACCGCACAAATGATTACTTAATTATTTACAATACCTGCAACCATCATAAACCAAAATACAATCTGTTACAGAAAAATGTTATAGACTAATTTAGCTGTTATTTTAAACTTAATAAATAATTGGTGATAATAACAATCATTTATATTGGAGAAGACTAAATATATTTTTGGTTAAAATATTTTATAATAAAGTCACAATTAAAACAATGATCATTTATTTATTTATATTATATAACATATACATAATACATAATATGGTACTAAGTACTTAAAATGGTGTATACCAAGACATATTTTTTGCAATATAATTTCTTTTTCTTTAGCTGTAAACATGAGGTAAAGTCCGAATTATAGACGACTTGCTCCCAATATAAGAATTATATTTCTATATATAGCCATTCGTTATATTTTTATTTATTTTCAATATTATCAACTATTCATCACAACGTTTATCGGATGTGATTAACATTTTAATCAATAAACAATAAATACATATATAAATTTTAAAAATTGCATAAACATCAAATTCGTAATTACTAAAAGTGCAAGAATAAAATAAGAAAATAAGTTTGCGCATCTCTAAACAAAATAGTTTCTTATTGTCTTTGTCTTTCTAAACTTCGCTTCTTCTTATAAATATCATAGATAAAATTAAAGAAGAAATTGAAAAGAAATATTGAATAAAAAGAAAAACCCATTTAATATTACATAAATAATATGGAATGCTTGTAATACGTTTTCGATATGGAAATTCTTAGATTATGCTAATCATTTTTAAGATGGATTATATTGATGACCCAATAATTATGGTATGATATTGCCTAATAATTATTTTGTAACATCTTTGAAAATAACATAAATAACTTCATTCAAGATAAAAAAAACATGGTACAATCTCTACCTAAAAAATAGATTCATTCAAATGTGTAACTTATAAATCAATCAATAAATAATGGAGGATCTTATCTAAATGGTAACCGTTTTAGCTTGAAATATGTCATGATATTATAACCAATGAATATTATTATGTATGTATTGACTTTAATCATAACATAAATAAATCTATGACATATTAAATAAAATATCAATGAGAAACGATTTTGACCTAAATTATGGAATGACCATCAGCCATATAAAAGGATCAATTGGAGCATGAAAATATTTCAACTAAAATTATGGCACAATATCACAACACTAATAAATAGTATTGACTTTAAACATTAAAAAAATTACATATCAATTAAAATGTAATCAATTAAATAGTATTGCCTAAAACAATGGAAAGTCTACATCATATAATAAGAAATAGATCAATTAAAATAAATTCATAATACTAATAAATAATATTGTGTATTATTTCTAAACATAACATAACCAAATCCATTAAACATTAAAGTCAATAAATTAGGGAACAACCTTCCTTAAATGTAAGTTCCATCTAAAAATATGGCTTAATATGAGAGAAATAAAAAGTAGTATGTGCCAACTTTAAATACTCCATAAATAAAAAAATTGAAACGAAAAAGAAATGTATTGAAAATTCAATATTTCATGTTTAAACCAATAATTTTTTTTATAGCTAGTGGAACAATGAATATTTTAGATCATTATACGACATAGTTATTTATGCAAATCCACAATTAATTGTAATCTCGATGATTATATAAAAATATACAATATAAAAGGGAAATCTTAATTCACGGTAGAACAAACTTAATAACCAATTTTCATTTATAAAAAAGAAAGAATCGAAACACGTTAATCTATTTAAAAAATAGTATAATTATTACATTAGTTTACATGACTTACATAGAATTTTCAAAAGAAACGAATATAAAATAATGACCACGAAAATACAAATATATATGATGTTTTCTTCTAAGTGTAACCATTTCTAAACACACATGCAGAGAGATGATAATCGAGAGAAGAAAGATGGAGATAAATTCTTCATTGAAAGCCAATGCCAACATGTTCACATTCTGCAATTTAATAACAAAAACAATAACAATAATATCGAACATGTTAAATTCACATCGAAAACCTGGATGAGGGTGCATACAATCTACAAAAACAGAAAGAGAGAGATGAAGATACATGATCATCTTCATATCTACAAAAATATTTATTGGGAAGACTCTTTCAACGACTATAAGATCAGATGATCATATAGTTCTAAATCTTGCATCCAGTGGAATTACAACACAAATATTTAAATCGCAAAACAACACATAAGCAGAATCAAGGGGGTTTGTATTAGGGTTGTTCACAGAGTTTGGAGATAATAAAACTCGTACCGAAATCCGCACTGAAACAAAACTGAATCGGAAAAATTTGTTGACTTTTTTACTTTAACGGTACCGAAAGTTTTTTGGGTACAGTTCCGGATATTACCAAATTAACCATACCGAAAAACCGAATGAGATCGTACCGAACCTTACCGAACTGAATCGAACCGAATAACCAAATTAATATGTATTAAAATTAATTTTGTATTCATCAAATCATATTTTAATGTTATTGAATTCAAGTACAATTATACGCTAACATAATTTATCTTCGTTTTTCATAATACAAATAATATTTTATTTATCATATTAAGTTCTTAAAACGTTAAATCATGTTTAGGTGTATATCAAAATGATTTAAATTTAGTTTGTTTTACCTTTTTATTTCATTCTAAATATATATTCACATTTTAACAAAAACTTGGACATGGTGTACCTCATATCAGGAATCACGATCAACGTGATTTTAATATTGCGCTTTCTATTAACAAGACATTCCAAAATAATTGTTTATATATATATATATATATATATATATGTATGTATATATATTATACTATATTCGTTATGATTTGTGTATTTTTATAACCATTCATTTTCATATAATGTGTTATGTTTGAACTTGGAAGGAAATATGCTTGATTGTGGTTGAAGATGTGTAATATTCGTGTGAGTGTGCATCAATATTTTTAAAAAAAGAGAGAATAAAAAAAACATTTTTCCGCTCCATTCCGTACCGACTTGACCCAGACTATTTGTAATTGAAAATCCATTTAGATTTATAAAATAACCATACTTGGGTACGGACACAAATATTTTAAAATATTCGTGTTGATCTGTACTGTGAACAATCCCTAATTTGTATTATTATATTTCATTAACAAAATGAAAATATCAATAATAAAATGCCTTAGATAATAATAATGATGTAGAATAAATTTTTATCAAGACACATAAAAATTATCAAACGTATTCATCTAAAAAAATATTAAAACAACACATTACTATTGAAATAAAAAAAAGAAATTCATATTCAAAATACTTACTACTATTTACAATTTTTGCCTTTTTTTTCCAGCAATTACCCTTTGGGTTTTTCTTAGGAAAATGAATTTCAAATTTTCGCCCAATTATCTCCTGTGACCCCGCGTCTACAACTATAGCTTATGTTTAAATTTGAATTTATTTCAATTCAATCAATATGAATAGCGTATAAAAATACAAAGCGGGAAAATTATGCCAAAATTCAAGGGAGGGAGGGAAGGGAAAAGCAAAAAGCAAATGAAAACATTAATAACAAAACGATGCCTTCCTCTCACGTTTGTTGCCTACCTATTTATTTGGAGTAAACAAAGTGTTGCACGCCTTTTCATTTCTCCGTATATTAGAGAGAGAAATTTCGAAATCCCATCTTCTCTACAATGGTGGTGCCATGCTCGGATCAGAAGCCGCAGATCGATGGTGGCGCCGCCGGATATTCCCTGCGCCGGACTTCAGCACGGTTGAAGGCCTCAAATGAGCAGCTGAATCCTGCTAGTAAAAGACCAGCTCCGATTCAAAGCAAACCGGAAAAGAAGAAGAAAATGAAGATTGAAAAGCGGACTCCGGATTGCGACAATGCCACCCCCGTCGTGGAAAAAGGCGCCTCCGCTAAGGTCACCGAGACTCTCCGAACGTTCAATAAATACTACCTGCATTTTATTCAGGTAAGTGATTTTTACTTCAATAAGCTTTGGTAATGTTTTAGAGCAGTTTGATTTTAGTCTATCTGCTTAAGTCTTGCTCTCTGGAAGAAGATTGGACCAATTACTCTGATGTTTGTAGGAGGAGGAGAAACGGTGTGGAGGGTTGGAAGCTGACCTGAAACGAAAAATGATCAAGTGTTCAACATCTAAGGTTTGGTAGCATCCGATGGGTTGTGTTCTTCTGTACCCCCTTACTTGTTGTTACAAGCCTTTTGCTGATTATTGCGAGATTCATGCTCCGCCTTATCTGTCCATCAAATTGTTGCGATTTTTGTTATTCATTGTATCCATTTTCATTCAGTTGTCAGAAGATAAGTGCATAAGGTCCTCATAACTTCTTATTTGGAATATATGTGTAGAAAAATGATATAGCTGAAGATTCAATAAAAAAGCCTTCCAAGCGACCTGATCTCAAAGCTATCACTGAGGTATGCCATATTTTCAAATTTTTGTTTTAAATTTGAAAAGAGCTTGATCTCCTCGTCAAACTGAATATTAACATGTTACTATATTGCTGCATTACTCTTGTCCGCTTTATGTTATCTTTCTTCGAAAATACTCATTCATACACGCCACCTTTTTGGTTATCAAAATGGCAGATGATGAAGATTCAAGCAACTTTATACCCTGAGAAAAGACTTGGCTCCATTCCAGGTTGGCTGCATTGAAATCGTGAACTTGTTTTATACAATAACTTCACCATACCTTAAAAGATGTTCTATGAAACACTATTAAACTTGTTTTGTTTGATGCTTCTTCTTACCTTTTTCCTTTTTTTTTTTTTTTTTTTGCCGCGATTCCTAGAAGTTTATACTAGAAAGTTTAATACAAAGAAAGAAGTAGAAGAAAAAGACAACAAAAAATAGTTATTGTGAAAAGTTCTATTTAGCTCTTTCAAGTTCACGTGACTAATTGTCCTGCAAAAAAAAGCCAACAAGTTGCAGTTGACGGAGCAAAATAACTGGAGTTTTAGTAAGGTCAACGGGCAACGAATGTTGCCTAGTCTAATACTATACAAAAGCTTTTTGATTAATATAACTAAATAATAATTAGAAAATCATATAATTTGGAAAAATGATAAAAATGTCAGGAGGAAATTTGATTGGATTTTAATGTGTTTGCTGTTGGTAGGAATTGAGGTTGGCCGTCAATTTTTCTCACGGGCGGAGATGGTAGTGGTGGGATTTCATCAACATTGGTTGAATGGAATTAACTACATTGGGAAAACTGCTACCGCTAAACAAGGAAAAGCATTGGTAAGTTGGATTATTCATGTGGGTTTATCTTGAAAAATGGTGATCTTATGAAGTATTCTGAAATTGAGTTTTTTTATGACATTGATCGCATGTTAAGGTTGAAAGCTTTTGAGCAAGGTTCTCAAATATTCACTACTCATATATGACTGGAAGTTCTTTGTTTCTTTTTGCATTTTTAATTATAGACTATTTGTTACTTTCCTCTTTTAAACTCACTACCCTAAACCAGCACATAGCACACACACTTTTGTCTCAGTTGCACTTTCTTTTCTTCAAAGATGTTGCATCATCAACATCATGTCCACATATGATCCTGATAAATACTTTTAAGGGCATCTCTCTCTGCATATAGATTTAATTTGATCAATTATTATTTTATGGTTCCTATTTTATTTCCTTACCACATTGAGTTGTGCAGGATTTGAAAGGATACAAGCTTCCACTTGCTTTATCCATTGTTTTATCAGGCCAGTATGAGGATGATCTGGACAACAGTGAGGATATTGTGTACACTGGACAAGGAGGAAATAACTTGCTTGGAGATAAACGCCAGATTAGTGACCAAGTATTGGAACGAGGCAATTTAGCGCTGAAGGTATGCATATTTTATTGGCTACAATCTTACACAATTTATAAATTCAAACTTGTAGTCAGCGGGCTAATAAGTGACAAGGCATGTGCTGTTGTACGTGCTAGAATAGTTGATCTGCTTCTAAAAGCTTGATTATGTAACTGGTATGTTCATCAATCCACTTAGGATTAACTTAAAATTGGGGCATGGGTGTCTGTCTAATGTGCCTATCATTTTCTTTGTGGGTGTGCTGATTATTCTTTTACTTAGGGCTGATTAGCCTTTATTCTGATTTGTTTAGAAATGGTTTTTGCTGAAGTTGTATTCTTTAAGCATATGGTGTTTTACAGGCTTAAAGCTGACTATGGAAATTTTCTATGTGATAAAGTTGTTTCAGTTCATTTTGATTTGGCATTGTACTTGAATACTTAATACGATGGCATCTCAATCATAAATTGTGCGGTATGTTATGACATTTTGGTTGTAACACATTAACCTGAGAGTTGAGACAGTTTTTTTTTTTTTTTTGATCGGTAAATGTTAGTTGTTAGTGGTTAGAAGTTAGTTCACCAAGTCCCCAAATACACCAAGAAATATCCAAGCCACCTTATAACTCCCTTAATTCGTTCCCAAAGGGAATTAAACTTGGGTCACTCACTCAAGTGAGGAGCCCAGTGGCCAGGTGAGCTAAGCCACCTAGTTAAGAGCTGAGACAGTTATATATTCTATATATGGGGATGAAATTTTGTTAAAGCTACAGTGGCTAATTTTTAAATTGTTGTTTCCCGTCAGAATTCTATGGAGCAATCTCTGCCTGTTAGGGTGGTCCGTGGACATAAATGTCAAAACAGCTATGTGGGGAAGGTTTATACCTATGATGGTTTATACACGGTAGCTATGCTTCTGCTCGAAATGAATATTCTTTTGATAGATATATATGAACTAAAAATCTTAGTTTCCTTTAATTTGCAGGTTGTAAAATATTGGGCTGAAAAGGGTGTCTCTGGCTTCACTGTCTACAAATTTCGCCTTAAGCGACTTGAGGGACAGCCACCTTTGACGACAAAGGAGGTATTTTCTCGCCTTGCTAGATAATGGTACAATATCATGAATTATTGTGGTCCACATTTTGATGCCCACCAATATGCAAAGGAGAATAGTCATGCTCCTTGAGAGTTCCATTTTAAAGGAGTAGCTCGCTAGGTTTATAAATTAGTTTTCTTTTAATAATTTAATGTGGGACAACTCACATATGAAATCCTTTATATATATATTCAACACGCCCTCCGCACATTTGAGTTCTTTGTTACATATTAATCGAGACAGGATCCCCATGCTTCGTCATTTTGACAACCCATCCTACTTGAGCATGGGGCCTGCTCTGCTACTATGTAGAAATTGGAGGCATCCGGTGGTTTCCCACACATTGAAGCGAACCAATAATTAAAAGAGTCTAGTCCAATTGATTTTTGGATGGAACTTCACTAGGAACGTGATCTCATTCACATATTGGATGCACTCAATTTGTGGAACTGCACCGGTTGCCCCCGATTAATGTCTACACCAAGTGACGAGCTATCTAATATTTATATCATGTGCATGCCTACATTTCCTGGTATGCTTTTTGGTTGGGATTTCAGTTGCAAGTTAACCAATCTTTTCTGTGTGTGTGCATTTTTTGGCACATAGATCGCTACTTCACATGTTGGTTCATTGTTTTTGCTGTTAGGCTTACCTGTTAGTTTATGCAATGGAGGGTGCATCGTATAAAGTGCCATCAAAGCTTTGGTGTTGTATAATCATACCAACTTTATCCTGATTATGTATACTAATACTTTATAATTTCAAATTTGATTTTCAAATGTTCTTTTGCATGTGTTGCAGGTTTATTTTACCCGTGGACGTATTCCTCAATCTGTATCGGAAATAAGAGGGTATAGCTGAAATTTACATACTTAGCTTTACTTTTCATATATAAAAGATTAATTTATTTTTCTTTTTTAAAGGTTGATTTGTGAGGATATTACTGGAGGCCTAGAGGCCATTCCCATCCCTGTTACTAATTTGGTTGATGATCCTCCTATTTCACCAGAAGGTTAGTTGGATTCCATGAGTTCGTCCTTAATCATTGTCCATCCTTATGGTGTCAATCCTCATCACTTTTAAACATTTAGTGATTATTACTTTTTATGCTCTATCCCAATTTTTTTCCCCATGTTTCCATTTTGATCTATTCTTGAGAAAGCTTCCCATTTTATTTTTGGTAAATTGCTTCTAAATATTTATCTCTACACTTTATTTTTATTTATATTAAATGCCACTCAATTATCATCAAGTTACATCTAAAGCTTCTAATTTTTCTCTCTCAATTACATTACTTTTACCTACATCTATAATTCTATCACACTCCTTAATCTCTATGTCCAAAAGCTATGAGAAGCTTTCTTTGGGAGAGAGGGAGTATATAATTTTGTGATGTTGAAACCATATTTTGCCTAAATAATATACCAATGCTGCCCATTTTTTCTTGGATGTTTTGCTGGTGAAGGATGTTTATTTATTCTTTATTATATATTCCGTGCATTCGTTGTGATACACTTTCCAGGGTTGCCTTTATTGCTTTCAAATTTTCGATGATTTTTCACCTTGCCTAAATGCCTTTTTAACATCACTAACTTTGGTGCAATTAACTTATTTATATATATATATATATATATGTATATATTGCAATTTAGGTTTTACCTATATCAAGGAGATGAAGTTTAGTAAGAATACAAAAGTTCATAAAATTGCTCCCGCTGGATGCAACTGTGAAGGCATGTGTACAGATTCTAGAAGTTGTGGCTGTGCAAAATTAAATGGAGGTGATTTTCCATACGTGCACCGTGATGGTGGAAGGTACCAATTTCTAGCAAAATACAGTATCATAGATTCTTAGATTTAAGCATTTTATTTTTAGACTTGGACAAAGTATTATATGTACATGGTTCATGAGGAGTATCTAAAATTGGGGTTGAGGGTATTATATTATTGTTCAGAAGTATAAAAAACAATTAATTTTTTTTACTATTTAAATTATTCATATTTAATACAAAAGACTCTGTATTATAATTTTTTTTTTTGTTATAAGAAACAGAAAATTTTATTGCAAAAATTGGAATGAGAGGTCCCTAGCAAAAAAATACACAAGCACAATTATAAAGCAACTACAAAACATTAAGTGTTAAAGTATTAAGTATTTGACAGGAGTATCAAGAATTCGATAGTGATTCATATCATGAAACCACATTCATGTAAAACCTATTCCTACACTTACAATGAATTGATTGCAATTTGCAAAAACTGGCTTTGTTCCTCTTTTTTGAAGATGTGAACTTTGTTTTGCTAACTTTAGGACTAGACTATCGAGGAGGTGTGAAAATCACCAACCTGGCCTCAATGTCATACTCCTAGGTCTTTTTAGTCTCTTTTCATGTGCCAAATGTATTACACGAACAAGCTTTTAACATTTTGGTTTTATGTTCTCCATTTTGGCTCACCAGATTAGTTGAACCAAAGGGAGTTGTATTTGAATGCGGCCCAAACTGTGGATGTGGACCAAAGTGTGTCAACAAGATCAGCCAGAATGGGATCAGGTTTCGACTCGAGGTTTGTTTGGACATAACTATTCTTTGATCTCATTCTTTTTATATAAAAAGATAATGAATCTACTTGCCTTTTATTTTCTCATCACATGTTGATATTAACAGGTGTTCCGTACATCTAAAAAGGGCTGGGGTGTTAGATCGTGGGATTATATCCCTTCCGGTGCTCCAATATGTGAATATATTGGGCTTCTGAGAAGAACTACTGATTTAAACCCTGCTGCCGACAATAGTTATGTTTTTGACATTGATTGCTTGCAAACAATGAAGGGACTGGAAGGACGAGAGGTACTCATTGCTGCATTCTTTATTTGGAGATAGTTTTTTTGATAGTTTTCTTTTCTGTGAAAATACTCTACATTAACCTCTTCTTGATTGAATGAACCATTTCTGTCGTTTATGATTGATTTTACTGAGCGTTGGAGATTAATACCAATATTTAATATCGGTATTTATGTTTAGGAGATTTGTTTTGATTTCATATATTTATTATTTAAATGTTTCTTACTCTCCAAGGTTGATTCATATTATAAATATATAGAATCGACATTGTTATTAGGGAGTTTGAATTTGATTAATGAAAAACCGAGAATTTTATCTCGCAACAGATATTGTTATTTGGGAGTTGAATGATTATTGAGAAAAATGAGAGTTATCTTTCTCACCGTATTCTCTGAATCAATGTATTTGGGTTTATTCTCAGAATCAATAGTGTTTGTAGAATCTACAGAATTAGTGTGCTCGTAAAATTATTGTTCTTATACTCTGGCAGAGTCGGCTACGGGATGTGAATTTGCCATCATACTTGCAAGAGGCTGGTGAGGAGGCAACAGAAAGCGTGCCATTCTGCATCGATGCAGCACACACCGGTAATATTGCTCGATTCATCAATCACAGCTGCCAACCCAACTTATTTGTCCAATGCATACTGAGTGATCATCACGACCTAAAGCTTGCACGGATCATGCTCATTGCAGCTGATAACATACCGCCGCTAAAGGTACCTTCTTTCTACCCAATTCTCTACAAATGGATGCTGTGCTTCTGCTTGCAAAACATGTATTCAAATCTTTTATACTAAATCCACTAAACATCTGTTTGTTTATGAATTGGACTAGATTTCAAATTCAGTATGGTAGGTAGATTTGATGAATAATGAAATGAGTATTTTCATTTCAACTTTCCTTTTCAAGTATCACTGCTATGCGTACCAACTATCACTATTTAAAAAAATGTTTGGTTTTTTATTTAGACAATGATAATGTATGTGCATAACAAAGATAGTGATATTTGAAGAAATTGAATTCACGTGTCATAATTGTTTTTATTTTGTATATATTTGAGAGTTGTCATTAAATACCAATAAATATGACATATTTACTCTTTTGTTCAACCAATAGTGTAAATTTGCTTTTGAAATTTGTACTTATGTTTATGAATATGATTTCGAATCCTATACATAAGAATTTGTGTAAACAATTTAGAGTCGAAATAAAAAGTGAGGTGTGAAAGGTAGACAAACCAATCCCCAAGATTTTTTAAGCTCATAACAAAATTAAAAAAATATTTAGCATAATTCTTTCTGACCTTTGTGTTGATTTGTGTAGGAACTCACATATGATTATGGGTATGTTCTGGATAGCGTGCTTGGTCCTGATGGGAAGGTTCGACAGATGTCATGCTACTGTGGGGCAGATGAGTGTAGGAAGCGCCTGTATTAGCCTGTTTCTTCTTTTTGTATTCTGCAAATACTTGCTCCCTATTTTTTGTCCTTTTAATTTCTTCGGCATTCCAAAAATTGGAAATGCGAGAGCCCATTTTGGTGGAAATGAAAACTTCAATTGTAAATTGCACAATGTTGTGGTAGCAGAATCAATATCTCAATTAATTGGAATGTTCGCAGTTGTGAACACTAGCGTATTGTTTATTTTATACTCGAGATTTTGTATGTTACTCCCTCCGTCCCCAGACACTTTTTATAGTTGACATTTTATCGTGTTTTACCGAGCAAATTGTTTATTAGTATTTGAAATGATAAAGTGATTTTTAAGGTAGGGTATGATAGAATTATCTCTCTTATTATATAAAATAAGTTCAAAATTACTTTATTATTTTAAATACTAATAAAATATTCGTTCGTAAAAACACGAGAAAAAATCAACTGTGAAGAGTGTTTTGGGACGGAGGTAGTACAAATTTAGGTGAACAAAAGGGTACTTTTTCATCTAAAAAGTAATACTTGTGTTTTTGCATTTATCTTTTATTATATACTATTTTGAACTTCGGATGAATGTTATTTTTTCATCATCAAAGTGTTATTTTTTTCACTTAAAAAAAAATATTGAGGAAGGTCTAGTAAAATAATTCTAAAATATATTTTAAAATAGACCAGTATAATAAATTTCCAAGTTATGGGCTGATTCAAATAAAAATTTGTGGATCCTAAGCGGGTCAGACATGGTCAAACATTTTTTAGAATTTTTTTTTCTAAAAAATTCTATTTTGAACTTTTGATGATTGTAAATTTTTTCATCATAAAAGTGTTATTTTCCAGTTTGAAAATAGAATTTTGAGGAAGGTCTTGTAAAATATTTTACATGTAGAATATATCAAAAATAGACAAGCATAATAAATTTGCGGGTTATGGGCCAATTCAAATCAAAATTCGTGGATCCTAAATGGGTCAGGTTGGGTCAAACAATTTTTAGAAAAAAATCGCATAATACTGATTTCAAGATTTTTCTCTCCCAAATTGTGTTACTATATGGACAAATGTGTATAAATGCAAAATGTGTGTTACTAGTCCTTAAAACTGTTGTAAATCTGGAAGATTTGATATTCCAAATTTAGGAGATTTGGTGTGGACATTACTTGAGGACCAAGAATCATATTGGGCTTGATCCATTAGACTAGGGTTTTTACTATTATATATATCCCATTGTATTCATGAATTATGTACTCTCATACACAACAATACTAGTGGAACTCCTGGCTTGGATCGCCCCCAGACGTAGTCCTTCCGGACGAACTGGGTAAACAAACGCTGTCTATTTAATTTACGCACTCAATTACAACACGTTATCATCAATAGTCTCCAACCAACTGAATTATATTGATCGGTATGGAACTTAAACTCCTTCTTTTTATTCTGTCAATTATCCGATCAATCATATGAGCTTCTATATTTGATTCTATACTTATATGCCGTGAATGTATATACTTTTGTAATCAAACTTATATGTGTTGAATATATATATATAATCATGGTGGACCGCGACCCAACGCCGGAGATTGAACGTGACGGCGACGTTCTACGGAGCGACAGCCACGGTACCGCCGAAGCCGCCGACTGAAGTCGCCTTACGGTCGCCGCCCGAAGCTGCCGCCTGAAGTGGCCTCACGGCCGCTGTCGCCCACCGCCGTACGTGATCACCGCCGTGAGCAATCGCAGCCGCATGTGACCGCTACCGTGCCAGGCACACCGCTGGCTGCAGGGACAGCCGCCATGCCGCGTAGCGCCCGTCGCGCGCTCGCCGAGCACTAGCAGCGCCGTCTCACGCGTGCTTGCAGCGCCACCGACGCGCATCCGCCGTGTCACCCATCCCTGCATATCTGCCCTATCCTTTCTGGGCGTCTCATTAAATAATCTGGGCCTTTTTAATCTTAATAACTTGGGCCTTTTCAATCTTATTTACCCGGGCCTTGAAAATAAAATCAATAGAATTTTGGTCCTTTTTATTATGTTAGCCAAAATTCTTTTCTTAATTATAAAAGCTTTATTTATGTAATTTTGATAAAGCATGGGAACCTGAATAATTGCTCCCATGTGTAAAATTATCCATTCGTATTAAATTTTTAAATTGTCTCTTAGAATTTACTAACCAATTTCGTGTTGAGCTTTCTTTTTTTTACTTGATATCTAAATCGTTGCTCCACCCACTTGAGACGTGTCCAAGTCTCTACCCGAGATTATACGGTACGCCCTAAATTAAATTTCATATGAATTCCATATTTCGATATGTATCTTTGCTATGAATTTATCATATTAGCATGCGAATTGAAGTCATTGTGATTTGAATTGACGAGCAACGGCCGACGTCCCGAAGGCGTTCGACTGCCGCCCGTCCCGCCGCCCCGTCGAGCGCACCGCCCGATCACGCGCCGCGTACCGCCTCGCGCCGTTACCTTCGCGCACGTGGAGCCTCGTGCCCCGCGCGCCCGCACCAGATGTCGCACCGCCGCTGCCGCCCGTCGCGTGCAGCCGCCGCCGCTGTCATCCGCCGTGCGCCACCGCCGCCCTCTATGCGCGTCACTCGCAGTGTTTTTCTCGGATTTTTGTGATTTGCAATTTCGTTCTTGATATCACAAAATCCGTGCTAATTTAATTTTATATAATCCTGAAAATGTTTCGTTAAATTGTGTTAATATATATGAAATAATTATTCTAATGATTATTTCCTCTGTCTATTAAACCGTATATTTTCTGCAAATTATTTTCATGTGATTATCGTTATTTATTGTTATTGCATGCTTAAGTGATTTTATTATCCTACGTGCATTAACACTGTGCACATAGTTTATAGTCCGCTTTTTATGCCCGGGTAGATGGCGCATGGTATTTGTCGGACCGTAAATTTATGCCTTGGGTAGACGGCACCCAGTACGTGCATCTATGTGCCTTAGAATAATCAAATAAATCCTAATTCCTCCGTTGTTAATTAATTTGGTCACAACTCTTACCATGTCACTTTAAAAATTATAGTGAATAATGTCCAATATTACCATGATAGAATTAGATGAGCTTGCTCTCGAAGGTAATAAATACCTGACATGGGCGCTAGATGTCGAGATCCATCTAGCCTTAAATGAGTTTAGCGAAACAATTCTCGAAGGTTCAAAATCCACTAACGTCCTGAAGGCGAAAGCATTGATTTTTTCTCATGAACCACCTGAGTGAGGAATTCATTATTCATATCCTCATTCAGGGACCCCGGAATATTATGGAGATCCCTGTAGGACCATATACTCCTCCCTCCGGTACAACACGTCCGTGTTGTACCGTATTGTAACCCAGTTGATGCAGAACAATCTGCCAACATTCCACGCTAGCAACCTTATACTCCAGCAGCAGTATAGGGACAATTATATTATTGGTTGCAAACGTGGAAGGGGGAGAGAGAGTAAGATGATCTGGGTTAAAGGCCGAGGTCGTTGTACATCCGGTGGTTACTGAACCTCGAATTTCGCTCTTCAAAATCTGGCAAGGTTAAAGCAGTCCTGCTACAGATACGGATGCAGAGGCCATTGGTCTCGCACGTGTCGCACTCCCAAGCACTTGGTCGAGGCTTATCAAAAGCAGCAGAAGGACGACAAGGAGAAGACCCCTAGAGTCGAAACTCACCACGCCAGACTGCTTGAAGCAGACTTTGACCAAGACAACGTTGATCCTCTGGGCATCAAGCTCAAGGACCTTGGAGATGATGAGTGATTTGTGTATTTGATTATTTTAGTACTTTATTTTTTGGATCCTTTCTTTCGGATATTTTATTTATGGATGAATTTATTAGCTTTGATGTGTTTACCTTAAATAGTTGTCCATGAGTTTATTCGGATATTGCTGTTTTTTATTTATGGCTAGTAAACATATCAGCTATTAGGTTTGGGTTAATTTCCTCTGGCATGATAGGGTTGAGGTAGTGATTTATGATTGGTAGATAGCGCCACCACTCATACAATCTTATAGAAGAACTTTCTTCCTTCTCCCCCGGATTGTACTATTTCTACATCCGCCGTTAAAATCTCCATCTAGCCATGAGTATAAAATTTTATAACCCGAACTTCTTTAAATTAAGGCATCAGCGGTTAAGTCATCCAGGACAATATATGATACGTAGGACTCTACCCAATTTGAATAGTAGAATCCTTCCTGTTGATGAATTTATTTGTGATGCATGTTCTAAGGGTAAGTTAATAGTGCGCCAGTCGCGCACTAAGGTTGGACTAGTGTCTCCGGTTTTCCTTGAAGTGAATTCAAGGGGGCATTTGCGGACCGATTCACCCAGCATCAGGACCATTTCGTTATTTCATGGTCCCTATTGATGCCTCCACTAGGTGGATATTTGCATTTTGTTGTCCACCCGCAATCAAGCTTTTGCGAAGCTCATTGCGAAGACTATCGAGCTTGGAGCTCAATTCCCGGATTATCCAATTAAATCGATTTGCATGGATAATGCAACTGAGTTTAGCTCGAAGGCCATTATGGCCCTGGGAATTTAAGTGGAACATTCGGTCCCCTACGTCCATACCCAAAATGGTCTTGCTGAGGCGCTAATAAAATGTATCAGATTTATCGGGAGACCATTGCTTATGAACTCTAAACTACCCACCTCATGCTGGGGGCATGCAGTCCTACATGCATCCAAATCCGTCCAACTGCATATAATGATCATTCCCCCCTACAGTTAGTGCGTGGGAAAGAACCTAGCATTTCCCATCTGCGAATTTTTTTGGATGTGCGGTATACGTACCGATTACGATACCCAAGCGAACCTCTTTGGGCCCACAAAGGAAACTCGGTATTTACGTCGGATTTGACTCTCCATCCATCGTGAAATACCTCGAGCCTTTGTCCGGGGATCAATTAACGGCCCGGTTCGCTGATTGCACGTTCGATGAAGATTACTTCCCGGCATTAGGGGGAGATCCGAATTCAAAATTGAATGAATGCCGGGAACTTACGTGGAACGTAAGTAATCTTCAGTATCTAGATCCGCGCACTAACCAATCTGAACTAGAAGTTCAGAAGATCATTAACCTGCAGAACTTAGCAAATAACCTGCCAGACGTGTTCACTGACCATAGAGGTGTGACTAGATCGCATATACCTGCAGTAAATGCTCCCCAAAAGGGTTGAGGTCCCAAGCAAAACGAGTACTCATGCCCCCACACGCCAAAAGAGTAAGGGACCCTCAAGAGATAGTAACACACCTAAACGAAAGGCTAGCAAATCTGGTCAGTCGAATGGAAAATCTCTGGAAGAGATCCGTCTAGATAATCCCAAGTCTCAAGGAGAAGAGAGTCCTAGTGATGTAGCACGTGCACAAAACATTCCATGCACTAGGACCGTGGAACGACCAGACCCAGATACAATGGGAAATGAGGAAGGTATGGTTGACGTAAACGTCGAAGTCTCTGTGAACTTCACTGATACGGGATAAATATATAATAGAAATATTACTGTCGTCGACGACACATTTGCAGCGTCAATAGCTCTTTCCATTATTAATGATCTAGATCCTGAACCCAAAACAATCGCAGAGTGCCGGAAGCGCCACGATTGGGTTAAATGGAAAGAAGCAATTGATGCGGAGCTCGTCTCGCTTAACAAAAGACAAGTATTTGGCTCAATCGTTCGTACACCCGCGCGCGCTATCCCTGTAGGATATAAATGGGTATTTGTACGAAAACGAAATGAGAACAATACTGTGGAGAGGTACAAAGCGAGGCTGGTAGCGCAAGTGTTTTCGCAGAGACCCGGGATTGATTTTGATCAAACCTATTCTCCCGTCATGAACTCAATGTCATGGACTCAATAACGTTCCGCTATTTGATATCTTTGGCAGTTAAGTTGAATCTCCAAATGAGATCAATGGACATAGTAACCGCGTACTTATACGGATCACTCGATGCCGACATTTATATGAAAATCCCAGATGGATTTGACATTCCTCAGTTAAGGGATGGTGAAAATCGCAGTATGTATAGCATACAACTGCGTAAGTCGTTGTATGGCCTGAAGTAATCGGGTCTTATGTGGTACAACCGACTTAGTGAATTCCTTCAGAAGAAGGGATACACGTTCGATAAAGCTTTCCCGTGCGTATTCACAAAGAAATCGCAAGACGGTTTTTGCATCATATCCGTATATGTTGATGACCTAAACATAATCGAAACATGCAAAGAGATTGAAGAAGTCAGTTCAATCTTGAGAGCTGAATTCGAAATGAAGTCCTTGGGTAAAACCAAGTACTGCCTCGGCTTGCAGATCGAGCACCTCCCAGAAGGAGTACTTGTTCATCAGTCGACCTACGTGAAGAAGGTATTTGATAGATTTCACATGGATAAATCTCATCCACTTAGCACCCTGATCCCTTGAAGTGGATAAGGATCCATTTAGGCCAAGAGAAGATTCAGAAGAAATTCTTGGACCAGAAGTTCCTTATCTTAGCGCTGTTGGAGCTTTGCTCTATCTTGCAAATTGCACCCGGCCGGACATTGCATTTGCAGTTAACTTGCTTGCGAGATATAGCGCTTCTCCTACAAGGAGACATTGGAATGGTGTTAAGCACGTTCTACGGTACCTCCAAGGATCTCAAGATCCTGGACTGTTTTATCGTAAGAACCAAGATAAAACCTTGGTAGGTTATGCGGATGCTGGCTATTTGTCCGATCCCCACAACGTCGTATCCCAGACTGATTATATTTTTCTCTGTGGTGGAACCGCAATCTCGTGGAGATCGGTTAAACAATCCATGGTTACCACGTCTTCAAACCACTCAGAGATCATAGCTTTATTTGAAGCCGCACGAGAATGTGTTTGGTTAAGGTCCTTGGTAAAACACATTGGTGACTCGTGTGGTATCGCCAAGGGCGATACATCTCCCACCGTTATATTTGAAGACAACGCTGCTTGCATCGCACAAATGAGTAATGGGTACGTCAAGGGAAACCTGACGAAACATATTTCACCTAAGTTCTTCTACCCATACGAACTCCAGAAGAGTGGCGTGATTACCATTCAAAAAGTGCAATCTAGTAACAATCTTGAAGATTTGTTTACTAAATCCTTACCTACGTCTACTTTTGAAAAGTACGTTCGTGGTATTGGGATGCAAAGACTTAAAGTGTTGTTGTCTTCAGGGGGAGCGGTAACCTCGAAATGAATCTGGAAGATTTAGATCTAGAAGATCGATGACATTCCTCCCACTCATTATTATGGCCGATCCTTAGCACGTGGAGTTTTTATGGCAAGACATTTATGTCGTAATGTCCAAGGGGGAGTGTTGTAAATCTGGAAGATTTGATATTCCAAATCTAGGAGATTTGGTGTGGACATTACTTGAGGACCAAGAATCATATTGGGCTTGATCCATTAGACTAGGGTTTTTACTATTATATATATCCCATTGTATTCATGAATTATGTACTCTCATACACAACAATACTAGTGGAACTCCTGGCTTGGATCGCCCCCAGACGTAGTCCTTCCGGACGAACTAGGCAAACAAACGCTGTCTATTTAATTTACGCACTCAATTACAACAAAAACGAAAGATATTTGTATTTTATAGTAACTATAAAGACAAATATGTGTTTTTATAAGAACAAACATAAGCGTTTTTTAATTTATTCCTCATTTCTTTAAATTTGAGTTTATTGTTTCATATTGATACTATTTTGTTCATGTATTAACACATCTTTCAATACCTTATATGTGTTATTGTAAGGACAAAAATATATTTCTATAACAGTAACACACATTTGTTTTAACAGTAATGCACATGTGTTCTAACAGTAACACATATTTGCAATTATGGTAACACAATCTGAGAGAGTGCTTTTATATTTTTGTGCAAACACATCTTTCTCCATTAATTGCTTCACACGTTTGTGTTATTGTATGAAAAATAATTATTTTGTAAAAACAAATAAGTATTTGTGAAAAACCAATATTTGGATAGATAGTAACACAAAACTTACCCTTATATATCGCATCGAAAAATATTTATTTATGTAAAAACATATAAATATTTGTGAAAAAAATATTTAGTCTGATAACAACACGCATTTTGTTATAAGAGTATCATGCATTTGTTGGTGTTAGTGTCCTAGAGACAATCCTTAATAAGGACATAATACTAAGATGATATTCAGTTTATGATTTAATATTATTGATTGAGTTAATATTAAATGTATGACTTTACACTTATCTGAATATTATGCTTGATTGTTTGCATTATTCATATCCGTGTTCCCTTGAATCGATACTGTCATTGAGTGAGTGAGAACTCAGATGACTTAAGTACGATTCTCAAATAGCTCCAATCAAGGATCATCAAGAATGAGATATTGATGATGCAATGGAGATTAGTGTGCGATCTGCATTATACTCTATGGGAGAGTGTAGTAAGATCTCACTTACTACGAGATACCAGTTATCTCATAATGGATGCACAAATACCTTAGTGGGTATTGGTATACCCATTCGAGAAACCGTTTGATGTAATTCTACATAATGTGTCTACGGGTTCTCGGTTAGTGGGAGCGATGTGATACTCCTTTGACTTGAGGTCAATACGCACGACATGTGCGGAGTGATGAACTTTGACCATGACCGACGCTTGGGGTAGATATGACATGGATTGTGTTCATCACGAAGTGCATGTGTGTGGTAGTTGGACCAAGAATATGATTCATTCCTCATTGTGGATTTAAGAGAGAATACTCGTCTTCTCATTATAATTGGATCTAAGATATCGACCGATGCAAGTCGACTTGGACTTTGTGACCAAGTGCGACGCGAGCGATCAATTAGTGATTCCAGATAATATGATTAAGTTATTTGAATAAAAACTTCATTATGTTCAAGGCTCAATCGAGTATTCACGAATGAAAGGTAGATATCACAATAACCTACAATATTACAGGTAGTTGCAAATTTCCTCGCAACGTACCTCGTATATTGAGAATGTCTGATTTAATATCTAGCGTTCAATTACAATCGTTCGTTTGACAAATCGCTCGATATACGAGGGCCTATGAGTCACACAACAAGCAATGACAGTTCGCCAATTATAGTTGGTTGATTAAATATTATATTAGATATAATATTTAATTTATAGAGAATATAATAATAATAATTATATTTAGAATTAATAATTATTATTTAATTAAATTGGATTTAATTAAATATGAAATCTCACTAATAATATTTGTAATATTATTATACAAGAATAATAGATATGAAAATATAATATTCGTAGGAACATATCTGGGTAAATATAATCTGTAAAGATTATATTTATGGGCTAGACCCGATATCTTGCTTAAGAATTAAACCAAGTTAATCCCTATAAATATGCGTCTTATGGAATTCCTAAATGCACAAGAAATATAATTTCTCCATAAAATCTCTAGCTCGAGTTTTCCTAGCAAGTTCGTCTCGAGATTCAACGCTGGCACCTCGGTGCGGATTGGTGAATAGCTATTGTGTGAATACCATAGTTGAAGAATCCGCGTACGAAGCACTGTAAGATTTCTTGTTTAAGATATCTCGTACTTTATTATGTAATTTACTGTTCGTTGTTGGTGAACGATTTTTCCGTTGCTCATGTTTACGTGCCTCTAAAATCCAACAGTGGTATCAGAGCTCAGACTCTCGTTTAATTGCGTAATTATTTGAGTTATAATTAAATTAGTTTTTTTTTAAAATTCAACACGACTCGAATTTGATTCGACCATATTCATATAGGGGTGTATTATTTATTGCTATATGTTTTGTTTGCTCCTTTTTGGGACTTTGCGTCTCTTCTTCGCTCGACTTAGTGCTTTCGCCTCTCAGCCCACTTTTGCGATTCCCAGACGGTAATGATCCACGGTGCGCCACTCGAGGCCGTGGCTAGGCCGACGCATAGCGACCACCGTGCGAGGTCGCGCAGTCGCTAGCGGCGGTGACTCCTTCGCCCACGTGGCCCTCCCTGTTCTGATGTTTTAAAAACTGTGACCTTATCGCCACGACGGTGATATATCTTCTCGCCGCGGTGCTTTTTCGATTATTTCTGGTATATTGCGCTTAGACGCGATTTAAGTCGGGGATGCGGATACGAATCACAGACGATTCGAGCATCGATTGTGATTAGGAGGCGGCGATTCATAATTTTTGAAGTTTCGATACGCCAGCCACCGCGCACTGGGTTCGAAACTCGTCTTGTCCTTATGTCGTTCCAGAATCGAATGCGGTCACCGCCGTTGAAGATGGCTTGACGACGCGACCCTGACTTGCCCGGTTCTTCGAAATTGCAGCGCCTGTGAGGCGGCGTCGATGAGTCTTTAAACAAGACTCCCGAGCGATTCTGATTGTTGTTCGATATTGCATTGTTGCTTATTGAAATTGATTTTGGTAGATTCAACAATGAATTTAGATTTGATTGAGTTGAATCATGGATTGGATCCTGTTGAATTGGGTGATGATGATATTGCAAATTGGATGTTGCTATTTTTGGGAATTGCAAAGCTGAGCCCTAAAAATTAAAGTAAATTAAAATATTTTTAGAAATATTTAAATTGAAATTATTTGAAACGGGGTGAAATTTGATAGGTTGGACCTGATCAAAATTAAAAGTTGGACTTTTAATAAATTAATAAATTAATTAGATTAATTGTTGTTAATGATGAATTGTATTAAAATTGTTTTTAAAAACTGGATTTTTTAATCAATTCTTTGAAATCTTTATTAATCCCACTAGAAAAATTATTTGTTTTTTCTTTGTCCGCGTTATAATTGCTTGGGTAGGCGACGCCCAATAATTGTCGAACCATATTATATGATTGGGTAGACAATGCCTAAATAAGTGTTAGTCCGCGCACATCATATTTGGGTAAGCGGCGCCCTATAATTGCTCAAATGTGATATAGATTAACTTGCCGGATCTCGATTAAGCAATTAATACACCGCCTTTAAAATGATCCTCACTAAAATATGATTTTTCATTAAATTGAAAGATGACTTCCATTAAAATTAAAAGTAAAACGGAGATTTCGTTCCAATGAGTATTTAAGGCCCTAGTCTTTTGCTCGGATCTACATCTAACAGGACTTTTATAGGGACACATTTGTCGCCGCTTAATGGTTGTAAACCAACTTAATTCTGTTTCACCAGACCTAGCATGGAAACGAGAATTAGGTGACATCCGATTGAACTAGGTTCAATCAACTAGGAATTGCGTGAGACAATTGGTTTAGAAACCTACCAATTATGCTATTGCAATGTTCAGCCCTAACAGTCATTGTAATAATAGGAATGTGGATCCTAGTCCATTTCAATTTACATTGGATATAAATTCGTACTCTTCCGATGAGGTCATTAAGTATGTGAAAATAATGGGGACAAAATAAATAAAAGGTCATGTTTATTTTGATTGCTAAATATTGATCATAGGAATTATGTGTTTTAATTCCCGTTTAATTTTATTTTCTAGGATTGTTGAAATGAATAACTTGTCGTTAAGAAGTGTTTTGGAAACTAACAAATTGGCTGTGCCAAATTTTCTGGACTGGCACCGAAACGTGCGTTTGGTGATAAGACAAGAAAAAATTGAGTATGTGTTAGACACGTCAATCCCTGCTACCCCTGAGACTGGTTCTGAGGAAGCCGAAGCGATACCGAAGCTCAAAAGAAGCATCAAGATAATGCTTCCTAGGCTCAGTGTGTTATGTTGCTCGGCATGACTCCCGAGTTGAAAAGGCAACACGAGAGGATGCTTCACTATGAGATGCTTAGACATCTGAAGGCAAGAAGAAGTTATGTCTTCAAGCTGAAAGGTGAGATTCAAAAGAAGGAGCGAGTGGATAAGGATGTATGCCTCCACTGCAAGCAGAAGAGGCTTTGGAAGAAGGACTACAAAGTTCTAGCAGCTGAAAAGAAGGCAGAAGGTGCTTCAACCACTGTAACAAGTATATTTGTTATTGAGATAAACATGTCCACAAATGATTCTAACTGCTGGGTATTGGATACCGATTGTGGCTCACACATTTGTACGAATGTGTAGGGGCTCAAGGACAGCAGAGCGGTTAGACCGGGTGAAGTCGCCCTTCACGTGGGGAATGGAGCAAGAGTTGATACTGTACGTGTTGGGACTTATGTTTTAGACTTACCTTCTGGTTTTAGACTTGAATTGAATAATTGTTATTTCGTTCCGTCTATTACTCGTAATATTATTTCCGTTCCTATGTTAGACATTGAGGGATTTTCCTTCCGTTTTGCAAATAATACTTGTTATTTTTCGCTTAATGGTGATGTTTATGGAAATGATCCTCTTGTGAATGGTTTATACTTGTTACATTGTGGATATAATGTTCTTAATATACAAAATAAAAGACTCAAGCTTGGTAATCATGAAAACTCGATTTACTTGTGGCATTGTGGACTTGGTCATACAAACGAGAAAATAATCACTAGGTTAAGAAAGTTGGACTACTTAACCTCATTTGACTTAGAGTCTTATGGTGATTGCGAATCTTGTCTCATGGGCAAGATGATCAACAAACCCTTTTCGGGGAAAGGGGTGCGTGCCAAAGAAGTTCTAGAGTTGATCCACAACGACGTTTGTGGACCATTGCCCACTCTAGTCAGGGGTCAATTCGGCTACTTCATCACCTTTACCGACGATTACTCAAGATACGAATACGTGTATCTCATGAAACACAAATCCAAATCGTTTGAGAAGTTCAAGGAGTACAAGACAGAAGTAGAGAAACATCTTGGTAAGAGTATCAAGACTCTTCGATCGGATCGAGGAGGTGAGTACCTTAGTTATGAATTCATGGATTACTTGAAGCTTCATGGGATCCAGTCACAATGGACTCCCCCTGGAACACCCCAGATGAACGGTGTGTCCGAAATGGGAAATCGAACCCTGTTGGACATGGTGCGGTCCATGATGCGCTTTTCCTCCCTTCCAATATTCTTATGGGGACACGCATTATAAACCTCAATCTACATTCTGAATATAATTTCATCCAAATCAGTTAGCAGACTCCATACGAGCTATGGTATGGCAAGAAGCCATCCTTTCTACACATTAGAACGTGGGGTTGCCCCGCAGTTGTGAAGAAAATGCAAACTGATAAGTTGGAATCCAAAGGTGAAAAGGGTTATTTTGTGGGATATCCTAAGGAGACTAGAAGATATTATTTCTATTTACCGGAGAAACAAACGGTGATTGTTCCTAGGCAAGCTAAGTTCCTAGAAGACGAGTATATCTTTAAGCAACAAAGCTGTAAGAAGATAGAACTTGAAGAGATTCAAGAACCACGAATTAACATAGAGACTGATGATTTGTCAAAACAACATGACAAAGAATCAGTGGGAGCATTCAACGACTCTCATGGTGGAAGTTTATCACTAGGTGATCATTTTTCAGCCAGTTGGAGCGTAATTGGAGTTGTATTGCCTTCACAACAACCTCCAAGTAGGCTGAATGAGAATAGCATAGTTCAAACTCCCGCCCAATAGACATCTGAAAGTATCGCTCTTGAGGACTCTCCAGTCAACGATGAAGTCGCTGCACCATAAAAATTTCACGATCAGAATGTACAGCATGCACAACCACAACTCCGTAAGTCGAATATGATTCGTAATCCACCCGATAGGTATTATGGTTTCCTCGTGGAGGAACATGATGACGTAGAAATACCAGATAAAGACAAACATAAGACTTACACCGAGGTGACATTAGATGTTGACTCAGAGAAGTGACATGAAGCCATGAAATCTGAGATGGACTCAATGTACATCAATCAAATTTGGGACTGGGTTGAATTGTCAAAGCGGGTAAAACCCATAGGTTGCAAAATGGCAAGGTACAAACCTCAAGGCTAGGTTAGTGGTGAAAGGGTATAGTCAACGCGAAGGCATTGACTATGACGAGACCTTCTCGCCAGTTGCGAAGATCAAGTCCATTCGTATTTTACTTGCGATAACGGCACACTATGATTATGAGATTTGATAGATGGATGTCAAAACAACCTTCCTCAATGGAAACATTGATAAAGACGTGTTTATGACTCAACCGGAGGATTTTATATCTAAGCCAAAGTCTAATCTTGTGTGCAAGCTTAAACGATCCATCTATGGATTGAAGCAAACTTCTAGGAGTTGGAATATTCGATTTGATGAAGCTGACAAGTCTTTTGGCTTCATTAGAAATCCGGAAGATCCTTGCATTTATTGTAAACACATCGGGAAGAGTATTGTCTTTATAGTCGTATATGTCGATTACATATTGATTATAGGAGATAGCATCCCGCTCATGCAGTCCGTGAAAGATTGATTATCAAAGACTTTCATGATGAAGGATCTTGGTGAAGTATGCTACATCTTAGGGATCAAGATCCATAGGGATAGATCCAAGAAGATGCTAGGGCTGTCACAATCCACTTACGTAGATAAGGTGTTGAAGCGTTTTGCGATGGAGAACTCTAAGAGAGGATCTCTTCCGGCAAATCATGGGATGAAGCTGTCGAAGAAGGATTGTCCTTCTAGCGAAGCTGATATCAAGCACATGAAGGACGTTCCATATGCATCTGCAATTGGGTCCATCATGTACGCCATGACTTGCACCAGGCCAGATGTGGCCTACGCTGTCAGCATCAGTAGTAGATACCAACAGAATCTAGGTGAGCCTCATTGGATTGCTATCAAGAATATTCTGAAGTACCTCAGACGTACTACGGAACATTTTCTTTTGTACGGTGGACAGTCAAAGCTAGTCGTTACGGGCTATGCTGATGCAAGTTTCTAGTCCGATTGTGATGATTACAAATCATAGTCAGGGTATGTTTTCACTCTCAATAGAGGGGCGGTTTGTTGGAATAGTTCCAAGCAAGAGACAACCGCGGATTCAACAACTGAGACAGAGTACATAGCTGTGGCAGAGGCTACCAAAGAAGCTGTCTGGATAAAATAGTTCTTAACTAAACTAGGGGTAGTTCCGAGTGTCAGTAGTCCAATAAAATTGTATTGTGACAACAATGGTGCGGTTGCACAAGCAAAGGAATCGAGATCCAACAACAGAAACAAACATGTACCGAGGCGTTATCACTTGATAAGGGAGATAATCGCTAACAAGGAAATAGAGTTAGAATGCATTCCCACAGAAGATAATCTAGCTGACCCATTCACCAAGACTTTGAGTGTTCATGTACACACGAGACATTTTGATGGTCTATGAGTTAGACATGTAGGTGATTGACTCTAGTCCAAGTGGGAGATTATTAGTGTTAGTGTCCTAGAGACAATTCTTAATAAGGACACAATACTAAGATGATATTCAGTTTATTGTTTGATATTATTGATTGAGTTAATGTTAAATGTATGACTCTACACTTATCTGAATATTATGTTTGATTTTTTGCATTATTCATATCCGTGTTCCCTTGAATCGATACTCTCATTGAGTGAGTGAGAACTCAGATGACTTAAGTACGATTCTCAAATAATCTCAAGCAATGATCATCAAGAATGGGATATTGATGATGCAATGGAGATTGATGTGTGATATGTATTATACTCTATGGGAGAGTGTAGTAAGATCTCACTTACTATGAGATACTAGATATCTCATAATAGATGTACAAATACCTTAGAGGGTATTGATATACCCATCCGAGAAACCGTTTGATGTAATTCCATATAATGTGTCTACGGGTGTCTCGGTTAGTGGGAGCGATGTGATACTCCTCTGACTTGAGGTTAATACGCACGACATGTGCGGAGTGATAAACTTTGACCATGACCGACGCTTGCACCCTCCAAGAATAAGATTCATTATGTTGGAGTTATACGTGAAAGTATGTTTTTACTTCGTATAACTCATATATTTAACACTTGTTTTATGAGAATAATTCTTTTATCACATATGCTTTAGATATGATTGAATGTTGAATATTTATTGCAAACAGTTCATAATAGTACTAGTTACATTGTAGTTAATATGGTGATACCCGATCACGGAAGATAACATTAACAGTTTCCTTGTAACTAAACGTACAAATTCACGACCTAGGTGGAATTGAACAATCCACCGTGAAAGGTCGACGTGTAAGTCTCAGATTGGTCCGTCTTGACTAAGAGATTGCACTAGCACATTTAGTATGTGTTGAAGAGGACCTACAGCGAGGATAAATTCTTCTGTTCTGAAATGTGAAGAATTAGACCTCAATGGTTATTGATTTCTTAATCTCCGTCACTTAAATAGGACCGTGTGTGCTTAATAGTTACTGCTTTTGATTCATGTTGGGTGAGAATCATCGTGACTTCGAACTTTGTGTTTTGGGCAATAATATTAATCATACAATGGTTGCTAAGATTTAATACGGGGAAACGCGTGCGAGTACGGCTTGTGTGATTAGTCCCCTTGGTGGGCTCAGAAGTTTTATCTTACCAAATCTTGCAAGTGAAGAATCAGTTTCTTCGGTACGGATAATAATGTTGAGCTGTCTTTACTCCAAGGTGAAAGATGTTAATTAATTTAGAGCTATTCAGAAGCTTAATTAATTAATGGACTTGATAATCTTAAATGCGGGAAATAATAACCGGGAGCCCATATTATCGTAATATGGATTAAGATGGATATTGCAATATTAATTTATTAGTGGTACTAATTAATATTAATGGACCGAATTATATTGGGCCCTTATATTGAAATTCAGAAGTCCATTTGGAGGTCCAATCTTAATTCTCCTAAAGGCCCCTCAAGTAGCCCATTAAGTAGCCCAATAATAATAAGGTGATTAAAATAAAAGAAAATATATTTGCTGATTTTTCTTGAGATTTTCGAAAATAAGAGATATGGAGAGAGAAAAGATTTTGTTGATTTTCTTGGAAAGATATTATGGAAGATAAGTATTCTTGGAATACAAGATTATCTCATAAATTCAAGAAGATCCAAATCTTGCATTCTCAATCTATAAATTTCGAAAATTGCATATATTAGGAGGGTGAGATTTTTGTGGAATATTTTTTTATGGAGAAAAGAATATATGAGATATATTCAAGATTTCTTGGAGGCCAAGAAAAAGATTTTCTCTCCCCTAAAACACACCTAAATTTTGTTCACCCCTCTCCTATATATAGGGGATGATTATTTCATCTCCAGTTTACAGTTTCACAGCGTTAAAAAAAAAACCAGCAACACTATTTTTTCTTTCTTCCTTGTTATTCTAATTGCTTGTGAGGACTTCCCACCGGTGAACAAGCAAGACGAAAGGGACATACTTGAGAAGGTCTTTTGGTTGATAGCACGATCGTGATAGTCCCATTGTAATCAAAGGCCATATCTACAAGAGGTACGTAGTCACATAATCTCTTAGTTTTCCGCCATAGATTTTATGTGAATTAATTCAACTTGAATGATGATAAAATTGTTGTTGGAATTATTATTTGAATTAATTAGGATTAATTCATGCTAGTAATAATTATATTTAAATTCGTATTCAAATTTCATCCCGAATAGATTTCGGGCACCCTTATTTTCCCAACACATTCCTCATTGTGGATTTAAAAGAGAATACCCGTCTTCTCATCATAATTAAATCTAAGATATCTGCCGATGCAAGTCAACTTGGACTTTGTGGCCAAGTGCGACGCGAACGATCAATTAATGATTCAAGATAATTTGATTAAGTTATTTGAATAGACACTTCATCATGTTCAAGGCTCAATCGAGTATTCGCGAATGAAAGGAAGATATCACAATAGCCTACAATATTACAGGTAGTTGCAAATTTCCTCGCAACGTACCTCATATATTGAGAATATCCGATTTATTGTCTAGGGTTCAATTAAGACTGTTAGTTTGACTAATCGCTCAATATACAAGAGCTTATGTGTCACACAACAAGCAATGGCAGTTAGCCGATTATAGTTGGTTGATTAAATATTATATTAGATATAATATTTAATTTATGGAGAATATAATAATAATTATATTTGAAAGTAATTATTATTATTATTATTTAATCAAATTAAATTTAATTAAATATGAAATCCCAATAATAATATTTGGATTATTATTATACAAGAATAATAGATATGGAAATATATTATTTGTATGAACATATTTGGGTAAATATAATCCACAAAGATTATATTTACCGGCTAGACCCGATATCTTGTTTAAGAATTAAGTCAAATTAATCCCTATAAATATGCGTCTTATGAAAATTTCTAAATACACAAGAAATATAATTTCTCCATAAAATCTCTAGCTCGAGTTTTCCTAGCAAGTTCGTCTCGAGATTCAACGCTGGCACCTCGGTGCGGATCGGTGATTAGCTGCTGCGTGGATACCATAGTTGAGGAATCCACGTACGAAGCACTGTAAGATTTCTTGTTTAAGATATCTCATACTTTATTATGTAAGTAACTATTCGTTGTTGGTGAATGATTTTTCCGCTGCGCATGTTTACGTGCCTCTAAAATCCAACAACATTTACCTATATAGTAATACAAATTGAGAGCAAAAATTCTAGAATTAGTCTTGAGGGAAATTTTGCCTGACCCTGCCATGATCCGCAAAATTTTCAATATGAGAATTATTTTACATGTGAAATATTATGAGTTTTTATGTAAATTTTAGAGTATGTATAGTGTGAAAGTAATTCATATTTAAATCACTTTGCAATATTATCTCCGTCCTAACACTATCTTTACACTTTAGTGAAATATCTCTCACAATTTTAAAAGAGTGTGAAAATAGAGTTGAGAAGGAGATAATACTTTTTAATATAACAACTTACACTCTTTAGTGAAACACAACTAATAATCTTTATTGAAATAATTCATACCTTTCAACTCATACTATTTAGTGAAAATAATTTGTACATTCTTGAATTAATACCTTTGATAAAAACAATTAATACTTTTTAATAAAAATCTCATACCTTTCAAAGTGGTTCATATATGAATCAATTTCTCTCTATACTTCATTTTATCCATTGTAAGGGAATTTATCAGTTTGTGCGACTTTTTTTTTTCGAAGCATTTGTGCAAGAGTTTAAAAATAATTTAGAACCTTGATCATTAAAAATTAATTATTTAACTGTGTGAATAAAATAAAGGCAAATTTAGGGTGAACCAATTTTATATTATGAACGGACACCATTACATGTATTAAGACTATATTTATAAACAACCAAACTCAATCCAACTTTCTAATTAATAATGAGTAGTCTCTTGTGAATCCTAGTTTTCATAAACTTTCCTTTTCAAATATCACTGTTATGTATACATATTATCACTGTTATGTGTACACACTATCATGCTTATGCATACCATCATTGTTTAAAAAATTTGATTTTTAAAACAGTGATGATGCTTATGCATGACAGTAATAATAGATTTGAATGACCGCGTATATACATAATATTCATATTTGATGAAACCGAATTCACATGAACTCGGGTGCACACGAGGTTTTGTCATAAATAATTCATTTTTATCTCCTCCATATACACAACTTATAACTCAACTCAACCTCATCTATTTAATACTTTATTTAGACCCAAAGTCAACCTATTTCTTCATTATATAATAATTACATATTATATAAAATCACTTTCCATTATATTTAAAAGGTGTAAGAAAATTATATATTTAATTATTTGATATCCAAAAATCGTAAGTATAAGAGGAAAAAGTTATCATACACTTAAAATAAGCGACAAAATCAATAACAAAATTAGAATGATAAGAATTGGAATACGAAGTTGAACAAAAAATCATACTACAAATAGATGCATGAAATACAAAATTATTTATATAGAATATGGAACTTGGGAGTTTGAAATAATTTGGATGATTTTAATTTGGAGGCACTCTCTTGTAAAATATTTTACATGTAAAATATACCTTAAATAGACAACTATTAAAAATATTCTTCGGTCAGGTCGCTCCAGGTCAAAATTCGTCGATCTTGGCTGGGTCGGGTTGAATTTGGTGAACTTTCCCCAAAATCTCGAGCAAATCAAGTTTCAATATTTTTGCTCCCAGTTTGTGTTACTATATGAGCAAATGCATGTTAGTGAAGTGTGGAATGTGTGTTACTAGTCCTTAAAAAAATAGTTATTTGTACTCTAAAATAATAATAAGGACAAATATATATTTTTACAAGAAGAAATATGAGTTTTTTTAAGAGTGGAGTACTTGTAGGTGTGATATACTCCTTTATATTACTCACTGTTGATAGGCGACCAATAGGAAAATAGGAATAAAATAAAATATGATAAAAATAATAAAATTAAGAGGTCATTAAGAATAGAAATAAAAAGGATGAGCAGCAGGGAATAAGGACTTAGGAGGCGAGCAACGGGGCATATAAGACATTTAAGAGGAGGCGAGCAGCTGGGTCAGGTGACCAAGTAAGAGGAGGCGAGCAGCTGGTCATTTAAGACATGAGAAGTAGGCGGCCAGCTAGAACAAGAAGGGTAAATGAGAAATTAAAAGGAGGTGACCAGGCGAGCAAGAGGGCACCTCGGAAGATCATCAGAAATCCCAATAATTAGGCATAGGGGCAAACAAGTGTTTTAACACTTGTCATTGTGTAAAGATGTAATAGCTTAGGAATTAACAAGTGTCTTAACACTTGTCACCATGTAAATAAGGATGATTAAGGAGGTGACACCTCCTACTTGCTTGTACTTCTATAAATACCTCTTCATGAGATCATGAAAATAAGTTCAATTAATTCAAAAATAGGTCAAACTCTTGCAAATCTTTTTCTCAACCTTTCCTTCAAGAGATATAGTTTTAATCTTCATTCAAATCCTTGTTTGATGATCTTATTAGAGTAAAACAACCACTAAATTATAAATTTGGAACAAGATCATCAACAATTGGCGCTAGAATTAGGGTCCGAACCTCCGTCGGTTGAAGATTTGAGGGAATTTCTGGAAAAATCCACCGGAAACTGCAAAAATCCGGCAATAAGTTACCGGAAACTAGAATTAGGAAGAAGGTTTGAGTGTTTTGGGTGGTGTTACACAAGACCTACAAGCTTGAATGCATGCATGTGTGGATAAAGGTTTGTAAACAACCAAATCCTTACATGCAAGGCTAGTTGTTTCTAGGTCAAGACATCAACAAACACAAAATCTTCATCAATGAAACATCAAAATTCAGAAAATGGTACGATCACAAGAACCCCGAGAATCAAGCAACCACCCGGCGAGCAAATCACGAACTAGGGTATCAACAATGGGTGACCATGCAAGAACGGTGCGAGCCACATCCCGACGAAACATTCAAGTCACTATCGACGCTCTTTCCCCGGATGTAGAGGCATTGGCTCAAAACCCGAAGGAATTAGCAAAAACAATCGCCGTTTTGCAATCATTACAACGACGACAGGAAGCTGCAGGACCATCGGGAGCCCGGGAGGCGAGCAACCGGGCAGCAGGACACAAATCCTCTAAGACCCCGGAGGCGAGCAACCGGGCAACAGAACGAAGAGCCAAACAATATGAAGACATAAGGATAGAAGAGGTTGATAGTGGTTTGGCAAGGGGAACCAAGGGCAAAGCACCAATAAGTGAGTGACTTGGAAGCCGGGGTGAGTCCACACCAGGAGGGGATAGGAAGTCGAGCAGCAGGGGTACAAGGAACCAAAATGAACTCAGGAGGGAGGACTCACAGAGGAGTGAGGAGCGAGCATACCCTGCTGCTCGCCCCTCACTACATGATAGACTCAGAAGGTCAGCCTTCGGCCGGTTGGGTCCTAATGGGGCAAGTAATGTGGCCCGACGGGTCACACAGGAGAAACGTCCCGTTAGCAAGGGACTGCACCGTGGAGAAGGCTTCGAGCCAAACCACGATGAACAACCTTCTAATGGAGGAGCGCCTCCGAATGAGTGGCTTGACCTCAAAAGAACAATTGAGGAGATGAAGAAGCAGTTGGATGCCCAGAACGGCGGAGGAGCAACCGTACTCCCATCATCGCCATTATCTCCAGCTATATTGAACGTGCCGGTCCAGAAAAAGGTGCAGTTCCCGGCGGTTAACCTATACGAAGGGACGTCAGACCCGAAAGTACATTTGTCCAAGTACACCGACTACATGATATCTGTAAAAGCATCTGCCGCAACGCAATGCCGCAACTTTCCGTTAACTTTGGGTGATGGCCCTCACAGATGGTTCTCCGCACTTGCCCCCGGTTCTATAAGCTCGTTCATACAACTCAGTAGGGAATTCCTATCAAATTTCTCCACAGTCGGATCCTACCTCAAGCAGAGACACAGACTGGCAGATCTGAAGCAAGGAGACTAGGAGTCTAATAGAGCTTTCCTCGAAAGGTTCGATAAAGTCCTGCTAGAAGGGGAAATGGTGAGTGAAGACACCAAGATTGTAGCAGTTATGACAGGGCTCAAGAAGGGAACATATTTGTGGAAAGAGATGCACCTGGCTTTCCCTAAAACTTATTCTGAATTCAGGCACAAGGCTGGGATTTACATCTCAATGCAAGAAACTCTGCAGAAAGAGTTGGGAGATAAAGCCGATATCAAAAAGTCGAGAAAGAAGTCAGGAGGAGAATACAAAGCCCCTAAGAACATGAAAGCTTTCAGCGAAGGTTCCGAACTGAAGGAGAAGTTGAACCATGTCTTGTCCACATCAATAGAAGCTGTATACAACAACGTAAAGGATAAAGACATGCTGTCAAAGCCCCGAAAGATACAACAAGAGCGGGGAAAGATGAATCCCAACAAGTACTGTGCATATCATCAAACCATAGGCCACTTCACAAGTGAATGCCGGGACCTCTTGAAACAACTATGGAGGTTCTACGAAGAAGGAAAGCTGTCAGAGTTCGTGAAGCGACAACCCGGAAAGAAACCAAGGATGGCGATATCCTCTGGCTCGGAAGATGAGGAGAGTGACGAACAGCCGAGCAGGAGGGATCAAAAAAGGAAAAAGATAATGACAGCGCCAGCTGAACCTGTCCGAAAAATCCTAATGCTTGAGCAATCCGGACCGGTAGGGGGCTGTTCTGACGGAAGGCCACCAATATCCAAGAGAAAGAGAAAGGCAGACTTGAGAGCAGTGACTCAGGTCAGAGAGGTTGGGATAAACCAAGCAACAAAGAAAACTAAAGATCTGGTATTTTTTGAGAAAAATCTAGACGGGGTACTCACTCCACACAATGATTCACTAATCATTTGTGCTAATGTCATGGGGGTCCGAGTCCATCGTCTGCTTGTGGACACCGGATCCTACACAAATATCATATTCAAAAGCACACTAGATCAGTTAGGTGATTGCGATGAGTATGTAAAAGAATGCGACCATAAGATAGTAGGGTTCGGAGATGCTGTAACCGTTCCCTTAGGACAAGTTACGTTGCCAGTCGAGCTTGTATCGACCGAGAATCACGAAAGGAGACTGACTAGAATGATAGAGTTTTTAGTTGTAAATCAACAGCCTGCCTACAACGGGTTTCTCGGTCGACCTTTTATAAATGAATTCAAAGCGGTTGTTTCAACGTACTACTACTGTCTTAAATTCCCAACTTCGAAAGGTTCAGGTACAGTTAAAGGTGATCAAAAGAAAGCTCGAGAGTGCCTCATGCAACTCCAACCTAAAGACAACAGTGTGTTTGTCATGGACGAGCAGCCGAGCAGTAGGGCTGAGGATGAACCTTCCGTGTTGGACGAAATCATGGAGTCCATCGACATGGAAATGATGGAGGTGGACGACCAGCAGGGCGAGGAGGAGCAAGAGGGCCTGGGTGAGCAACAGGGAAAAGAAGTTGTACCTGAACCAGAGGGAGTAAACGATATTGAGCCAAGATTGGAGGCGGAACCCATGATCGAAGATGAACTCAACTTAGAAGGTCCGATAATTGACCCTCGTTGGAAAAGCCAAAAGAGGAAAGCAACCCCGGTTGAGGAGTTGGAAACAATAAAAGTCGACCCGAACTGAGAAGACTTGGAATTGTTCATTGGATCTGAGCTCTAGAGCCATACAGATCCAGAATGAGCGAGTTCCTTAAGTCTAACCTTGACGTATTCGCATGGTCGCATGCAGACATGGTGGGCATTAGCCCTGAGCATGCCTGCCATAAGCTAAATATTGATCCAACTAAGAAACCGGTGAAGCAGAAAAGAAGAAAATCTGGACCTGACAAATATGAGGCATTAGATGTCGAAGTGAAGAAGTTACTTGATAACGATCTGATAAAAGAAGCCTTATGTCCTCGATGGGTGGCAAATCCAGTGTTGGTAAAAAAAACCGAATGACACGTGGAGGTTGTGCATTGATTTCACAGATCTGAATGCTGCATGTCCCAAAGACAACTTTTCGCTACCACATATTGATCAACTAGTAGATAACACAGCAGGACACGAACTTCTTACCTTCATGGACGCATTCGCTGGATATCACCAGATACCGATGCACCCAGATGACCAGGAAAGCACGACGTTCTACACCAACAAGAACATGCTATGTTGGAAAAGAATGCCGTTCGGGTTAATCAATGCAGGAGCCACGTACCAAAGACTTGTCAATAAAATGTTCAACGATCACATCGGCAGGACAATGGAGGTGTATGTGGATGACATAGTCATGAAAAGCCCAAGAAAGGAGTATCACTTGGAACATTTGACACATGCATTTGAGATTCTTCGGGCATACAACATGAAGCTTAACCCGAATAAAAGCAGCTTCGGAGTACACTCAGGAAAATTCCTTGGACACCTGGTTAGTCAATGAGGCATTGAAGCAAATCCATCAAAAGTCAAAGCAATCATGGACATGCAACCACCAAGGTCGGTCAGGGAAGTCCAGCGGCTAACCGGATGTTTGGCAGCTCTAAACAGATTCATTTCCAGGTCAGGGGACAAGTGTCGGCCTTTCTTTGACGCCATTAAGAAAGGACAGATCCAATGGACAAGTAATTGCCAACAAGCGTTTGAGCAGCTGAAGGAGTATCTGAGTGACACTAAAATCCTATCGAAACCCGTCTCTGGAGAAAAACTATACTTGTATCTAGCCGCGTCAGAGGTGGCCATTAGCTCGGTCTTGGTTCGAGCAAAAGGAAAATTTCACTTGCCAATCTATTACGTGAGTCAGGCCTTACATTAAGCGGAGATTAAATATTCACCCATGGAAAAGTTGGCCTACGCACTGGTGATGAGTGTAAAAAAGCTAAGGCCATACTTCTTTGATCACCAAGTGGAGGTCCTAACAACTTTCCCATTAAGACAAATCTTGCAAAGGCCTGACAGTGCTGGTCGCCTTCTCAAGTGGTCACTCGAAATAAGCCAATTTGGAATATCTTATGCACCTCGAACAATGATCAAGGGACAAGCATTAGCCGATTTTATAGTCGAATTAACCTTCCCTCAAGATCCGACGAGAGGTCATAGTCATCCATGGCACATGTACGTAGATGGTTCATCAAATAACACAACATGAGCCGGGATAGTGCTAATCAGTCCAGACAGACAGGTGTTCACCTCAGCGGTCAGGTTCGAATTTATGGCAACAAACAACGAAGCTGAGTATGAGGCACTAATAGCTGGACTGCATCTGGCATTGGCTGTGGGAGTCCAAAGAGTCCAAATCTACGGAGATTCACAGTTGATAGTCAACCAAGTCCGTGGGGAGTATGAAGCCAAAGATGAAAACATGGCACTATACCAAAAGATTTTCACTCACTTGGCTTCACTATTCAAACAAATTTACATCGAACAAGTGCCAAGGGACAACAATGCACAGGCAGATGCACTTGCTCGATTGGCTACTAGTACGGGACCAGCAGAGCTTACGGAAGTCACAATAACAAGAATTTCTAATCCATCCACCAGTAACTACAAGATCAACCAAGTTGAAGAAGAGTTAACAGAAGAAGATTGGAGAACGCCAATATACAAATATCTCAAGGATAACGAGACACCCGAAGACCCACAAGAAACGGCCAAGTTAGCCAAACGAGCAGCAAGATTCACAATCATAGAGGATCAACTCTACAAGAGAGGATTTTCACTACCCCTACTAAAGTGTGTGGCAAGGGGGCAAGGCCAAGAAGTACTGAGAGAAATCCACGAAGGAGTTTGTGGAAATCACGCAGAAGGGCGAGCACTGGCATATAAAACAGTAAGGCAAGGGTACTACTGGCCAACTCTGTTGCAAGACACGATCAAAATTGCAAAAACATGCCACAGGTGCCAGCTGTTCGCTCCCAACATTCATAAGCCACCAACAGAACTAATCTCAGTAAATAGTCCATGGCCATTCGCAAAGTGGGGGATAAACATCATAGGACCTTTCCCAATGGGAAAGGGGAATGTAAGATTTGCAGTAGTGGCCGTGGACTATTACACAAAATGGGCTGAGGCTGAAGCACTAGTAAAGATAACTCAGGAGAAAATGATCAGTTTTATTTGGAAAAATATAGTGTGTCGATTTGGAGTTCCACAAGCAATATTAACCGACAATGGAAGACAATTCAAAGAAAAAAAGATAAAAGATTTCTGCAAAAAATGGGGAATCAAGAAGCATTTTTCGACACCCTACCACCCTCAGTCTAATGACCAAGTCGAGGCAGTTAACAAGATAATCAAGCATATCTTAAAAATTCGGCTGGTAGACAAAAAAGACAAATGGTCAGAGGAACTACCAGAGGTACTTTGGGCATACAGAATATCACATAGAACGAGCATGGGCGAAACACCATTTGCTATGACATTCGGTACAGAAGCAGTTATACCTATAGAGCTCAAAGTACCAACTGAAAGGATAACCGAGTTCAATGAACAAGAAAACAACAAAGCACTAGCTACAGAGATGGACCTGATCGACAAAAAAAGAATCTCAGCAGAGATAAAAAATGAAATATACAAAAGAAGGATTGCAAAGTATTATAACTCGCAAGTAAGGGTCAGGGAATTTGAAGTCGGAGATCTGGTACTTCGAAAAATTCTAGCAACACCTCTAGGAGTATTTGGACCGACTTGGGAGGGCCCATTCAAGATAACCCACAAGTGATACAACGACACATATGATCTTGAAGATATAAAAGGCACTCGACCCAATACACCTGAAATGCGGCTTTATTGAAAAAATATTATCAGTAGTTAGGAAGCCAGTGTAGAGTTTTCTATAAAGACTATCGTTTATATTATGTCATTTGTATTATGGTAGGGTTGATAAAATTTTCAAACTTTTTTGATGAAATTTTGTTAGTAAAGACGATTATTCATTAAATTGTGCAACTAAGGAAACAAAAAGACATTAAAGCCCAGTTGTTCGCCTAGCAGAAAAGCTGCTCCCCGGAGGACAAGCAAAGTGTTGTAAGCACAAGTCCAGTAGGAGGCGAGCAGCAGGGTTCTTGAAACCCAGAAGCCCAACTGATCGCCCCATAACACGAAGTTGCTCGCCCAAAAGACTAAATGCATGAGCACAAGTATAGTGGAGGCGAGCAACAGGGCGTTAAAGGCATAAAAAAAAGGTTAAGTCCTCAAAAGGACCTAGGTGACCCAAGTATAACAAACAAACAAAGATTGTATTGCAAGAAAAGTATTGAACTTTCATTTATGAAGGAAAATACTTAAGCAAGAATAAACAAAAGGCGAATAAAAGGCGAACAAGTAAAATAAGAAGTACAATTCTATTCATTCAAGATGCAAAGATACAAAGAAGGAAAAACGTACAAAAATCATCCTACTACATCAAACTAGAAAAACAGAAAAACAAAAAGAGTCTCCTAAGCCTCGGATGCCGGAGGAGCTGGTGCTGCTGGAAAATCTTCAGTTGGTGGCGGAGGAGGAGCATCTTGGTTAGTGGCCATTGGGTCCTGTTGCTCGCCTACAGTGGCAGAAGTACTTGTCTCACCAAGAAGATTTGGAAGGATGGGGCTTAAAGCATCGAAAACGGTGGCATCCTTGCTCACCTCAACCTTCTACCTCGGAGCTACGACTTGGACATCATCTTTGAAGATGCCCAAGTCTAACCCCATCTCTCCTAAGTCGGCAATAGAGATCTCAAAGCCAGTAGCAGGCGGGTTCTCGAGAACGTAATCCGCGAAGTCCTTGACGGTACTGGTCATGATATCAAGACCGTTGTCCAAGGCGTACTTCACGGATCGTACGCAATCTGCGTATGCACAGATGTAACCGAGATTAGTGTTATCAGTTACATCCTGCACATACGTGCTGTAAGAGATGGCCTGTCTTTTCTCCTTCTCCAGCTGGTCAACATGGACCTTCAAAGACTCGACCCGCTCCACCAGGCCAACTCGCTCAGTCTCCAAGACTTGGAGACGGTCAATAGCAATGCCCAAATCCAACTTAAGCTTCTCCGAAGCGTTGGACGCTACCCTCTCCCGATCCTCGGAGGCCTTCACTTCCCGCTCCCATGTATGCTTGGCCCTCTCAAAATCAGCTTTCAGCTTGGCCAGCTCTTCGTCCTTTCTTTTTAGCTGAGCATCTCTATCGGTCTCGAGCTGCTCGATTTTCCGTCCCAAGCTCCGGTTCGTCCTCTCAAGCTCGATGACTTGGTCAACGACTCTCTGGGCGGTGATAGCTTGGTGACTAGCGTTATAACCCAGGAGGCGAGCGTTGTCGCTAAGACTCTGGTTTTGCAGGATTTCTTCACCTGTCTTCGTCCAGGAGCGGGGGATAAACTCTGTAGCCCGCCGAACATGAGAATCTTTGATGTCGGGGTATGCAGGAGCTGACTTCACACAACTAAGTTGGTGAAGTACTCTAGAACGACTGGGATAATCATCTCTCCGGTACCTGCAAAAGATGAAAAAACTTGTTAGAAAAATCAGCATATGCAGGGAGGCGAGCAACCGAGCAGGAGGGAAGTTACTTACTCCCTCATCTTCACTAGGTCATAGCCCAGGTAGGAGCTGTCAGGTGAAGAGCTCCTTCGGCCGGCGACCATTGCGCCAATGACCTGTTGCTCGGTCACCTCCTCTACGGGCGAGGAGCGAGCAACCGACTTGCTCGCCTGGGAGGAACCTTGACTCTTGGCCCGTTTAGAACGGTCATCCTCCTTTCTGGGGGCGGTCTCCTTTGTCAGCCACTTCTTCCCCCGGGTATCTCTGGAAGGTGAGGAGCGAGGAGGAGGTCGAGGAATGGGGGCAGGGGCGGGAGGAGCCTCCTCCTCATCAAGAGCTCCCGCCCTTAGTCTGATTAAAGAAGTGCAGGGATCAAACTTCTTTTTCTTCGAGGGCTGGTTAGCCGCCATCTGCTTCACTCGACGGGCGAGAATATGGTAACTTTCGGGAATTTGAGGGATGACTACTGTAACCCGTTGAGCTGGAAACAGAACGTACGGGTAAGAAGACAAAGAGGCGGTGACTAGTAGAACAAGAGAGACGAACAACAAGTAAAAGAAAAACTCCATAAAGAAAAACTACCTTCAGGGACCTCCGCTTGTGCTTCTAGGTGATGAGCACTAGTAGTGAGTTGAGCGAGCCTCCGACAATGCGCCTGTGAAAGGTGGTCAATACTCCGATCCTTAACACTTCGCAGAGAGATCAGAGCAAGGACGTATAAGAACTCTTCGCTTAGCTTGGGGTGTCCCCACTTTAAGATACGTGGACCTACAAAATAAGGAAAAAAAGAAATTAAAATTAGTTCACCTAAGATACGATGAACTAAGGAACGAAACCTACGCCGAATTTTGCCAAAATGCGTAGGTGAGTTTATACGCCCTGGTCCGCCCGAGAGATCGGAAGACGCCCGCCAATCGCCGCCGATGAAGAATTGCTTGTGCCAACTTTTGATTTTGTTGGGTACTCCTTCAATCAGCTTCACGCCACTATGGGCCTTGATATAATACCACCCGAGCCCCTCTTCATTGACAGCCGAGGAGATAGTCATTGCGTAGTGTATCTCCACCATGCTGATTTTATTTTTGTAGCCTTCCAATCCAAAAAGAGTGATGAAGGCTAACAAGGTACTCCATCCATTTGGGGTAATCTGGGTGATCGCCAAATTTATATCTTCCAAAAACCGCCCAATCACTGGATGCAAAGGAAGAGGGAATCCCGTGTTGAGGATGTCTAAGTTGATGGCAGTGCATCCAGGGGGCGGGTTGTCAACGGTCTCCCCTTTCTGTGGAGCATACAGATGGTTGTCATATGGAATGTGGTAAGTGGAGCGGATCTGAGCTAGGTCATCTTCCGTGACTACACTCGCCACCTTGCTTGCCGTGTATAGAGATTCCCGGGCTGCCATGGTAGGCCTTGACGGAGTGGGAAATGTGTTATGATACTTGTTGGCATAGTCAATCCACTCCTGCCTTCGAATCACAGCTTTAGGGATGAGGGATTCGGGAGTTGGCCTTGAGACAGGGAAGTTAATTTCTCGAAGAAATTCCCATGTCACGCCCACCTGCTCGCTCCCTGATTGGGCTACTTGCTCGCCCCTAGCATGTTGCTCGCTGCTCGCCCCCACATCTCCAGGAAGGCTCATCTCTTCTATTTCAGCAGCAACATCAGCGGAGTCTTCGCCCAAATCCGGGGAGGTCCCTTCACGAGACGAGGAGCGAGCAACAGGGCTTTGGACATCCTGCTCGCCTGAGCTCTCCACGGCATACAAGTCATCAATAGAGCGAACAACAGAGCTCGCCTCGGAACCTGTGTCCTCATCGACGAGCAGGGTCCTAGGGTTTTACCCAGCTGCTCGCCGGAGAGAGCGGCGAGGAACATGGTTTGACGGTTCATTTTCCATGGGTCTCTTCCCTGGGTTTCGTCCAACGAACTCGATGGATTCAGTATTGCTTGAAGAGGGAGACACCATTTTGGAAATTTTTGAGGAAATCAAACGAATAAAATGAAAAACACTAAAGCGGCGGCGTTAATGGCAGCAGCGCGGCGGCGATTACAGGATAATAAAAGGAAGAACGGGAATAGCGAAATAGTAAAAAATTGAAAGGAAAAAACACAAAATCAAGAACACAATGTAGTACCAAGACAAAGAAACTAAGAAATTCACCTTTTGAATCGAAGAGATCAACGAAGAAGGAGAAAAATCGAAGGAGAAAGCTTAAGAATTTTTGGCTATGGAGTTTTCTAAGAAGAATTCGTGAAAAAGAAATAAAATGAAGGAAAGAACTATTTATAGATATGGATTCGGGGGCAAAAATGAAAAGTTCAAAAAACGAGGCCCCTATGCGCAATTTAGGGGGTACACGCGTGGGCGGCCGCGTCGCTTCGTGTTCCGTGCCTCGGGAAACAAAACGACGCTAGACCAAGCGTCGTTCCCTGCTGATCGCCTCCAAGAGTTCCCGCCTAATTTTTTTTCAAAAACTTGTTGCTCGCTTCCCCCCCAAAAAGGTAAGGGCAAATTCCCTGTTGCTCGCCTCCTGTTACAAAATATAGCCTGTCTTATAGTTTGACATGAAAAGGAAAATTTATCCTTACATGAAAAACTAGGGGGCGTTGTTGATAGGCGACCAATAGGAAAATAGGAATAAAATAAAAGATGATAAAAATAATAAAATTAAGAGGTCATTAAAATTTAAAATTAAAAAGGACGAGCAGCAGGGAATAAGGACTTAGGAGGCGAGCAATGGGGCGTATAAGACATTTAAGAGGAGGCGAGCAACTGGGTCAGGTGACCAAGTAAGAGGAGACGAGCAGCTGGTCATTTAAGACATGGGAAGGAGGCGACCAGCTAGAACAAGAAGGGTAAAGGAGAAAGTAAAAGGAGGCGACCAGGCGAGCAAGAGGGCACCTCGGAAGATCATCAGAAATCCCAATAATTAGGCATTACATTAGGGGTAAACAAGTGTTTTAACACTTGTCATTGTGTAAAGATGTAATAGCTTAGGAATTAACAAGTGTCTTAACACTTGTCACCATGTAAATAAGGATGATTAAGGAGGTGACACCTCATACTTGCTTGTACCTCTATAAATACCTCTTCATGAGGTCATGAAAATAAGTTCAATTAATTCAAAAACAGACCAAACTCTTGCAAATCTTTTTCTCAAGCTTTCCTTCAAGAGATATAGTTTTAATCTTCATTCAAATCCTTGTTTGATGATCTTATTAGAGTAAAACTACCACTAAATTATAAATTTGGAACAAGATCATCAACACTCACAACTATCATCCAAAAAATATAGTACTCATAGCTAAAAAATGGTGGGTCCCTTATTTCCATTTCAAAATTTAAAAACTTTGCTACAACCCCTTTTACACAAACTAAATTATATTTACAAAAATACATTTTAAATCTATTACAACACTACAATCAATTCATCTCTCTACAATTCTACATTCAACTCATTTGTAGGGAGGGAATTTGAAAAGTAAAAAGAAAAAAATTGGGTCTAAAATTGTAAAACCAATCTCGGTTCGGAACTTTGGGTCTTTCTCGTTGGAATATTATGCCAAAATGAATGAATTTTCGACTCCCGTCATTTTTCGGCACTTGTGCACAAAAATATGCATCCGACTACCTCAGCTTTAGCCAAACAAATTCTCCAAGGCTATCTAATACCATTCCTAGCTTTAGCCAAACAAATTCTCTAAACATTCGACTTCAAAATTGTTGGGAAAATAGGGGTGCCCGGAATCTATTCGGGATGAAATTTAAATACGAATTTAAATACAATTATTACTAGCATGAATTAATCCTAATTAATTCAAATAATAATTCCAACAACTAATTATCATCATGCATGTTAAATTAATTTCACATATTTAACTAGGCGGAATAAACAAGTAAATATGCGATTAACGTACCTCTTGTAGTATTGGCCTTTGGATATACGAGACAATTATAATCTCGCTCTATCAACCCAAAGCCTTCTCAAGTATTTCCCTTTTCACCTCACTTGATCGCCGGTGGGAGACGCTTTCAAGCAATTTAATAAATTAAGGAAAAAGAAAAATATCTATGCTTCTTGATTTTTCCAACACATGGAATTATGTACTTGGGGATGAAATAATCATCCCCTGTTTATAATTAGAGGTGGTCGAATTTTTAGTGGATTATGGGCTTGGAAAAAATCTTTTCTTAGACTCTAAGAAATCTTGAATATATCTCATATATTCTTTTCTCCAAAATAAAATATTCCACAAAAATCTCACCCTCCTAATTAGTAATTTTCGAAAATTTCATAGAAGAAATCCAAGATTTGGATCTTCTTGAATATATGAGATATTCTTGTATTCCTAGAATACATATCTTCCATAATATCTTTCCAAGAAAATCAACAAAATCTTATTTCTCCTAATCATCATATTTTCGAAAATAATAAAGAAAAATCAGCATAATTATTTTTTTTTTTTTTAATCACCTTATCATTATTGGGCTACTTAATGGGCTACTTGAGAGGCCTTAAGGAGAATTAAGATTGGACCTCCTAATGGACTTCTGAATTTCAATATTGAGTCCCCAATATAATTCAATCCATTAATATTAATTATTACCACTAATAAATTAATATTGCACTATCCATCTTAATCCATATTACAATAATATGGGCTCCCGGTTATTATTTCCCGCGTTTAAGATTATCAAGTCCATTAATTAATCAAGCTTCTGAATAGCTCTAAATTAATTAACATCTTTCACCTTGGAGTAAAGACAGCTCAACATTATTATTCGTACCGAAGAAACTAATTCTTCACTTGCAAGATTTGGTACAATAAAACTTCTGAGCCCACCAAGGGGACTAATCACACGAGCCGTACTCGCACGCGTTTCTCCGTATTAAATCTTAGCAACCGTCGTATTATTAATATTACTGCCCAAGACACAAAGTTCGAAGTCGCAATGATTCTCACCCAACATGAATCAAAGCAGTAACTATTAAACACACACGGTCCTATTTAAGTGACGGAGATTAAGAAATCAACAACCACTGAGGTCTAATTCTTCACCTTTCAGAACAGAAGAATTTATCCTCGCTGTAGGACCTCTTCAACACATACTAAATGTGCTAGTGCAATCTCTTAGTCAAGACAAACAATCTGAGCCTTACACATCGACCTTTCACGGCGGATTGTTCAATTCCACCTAGGTCGTGAAAATGTACGTTTAGTTACAAGTAAACTGTTAATGTTGTCTTCCGTGATCGGGTATCACCACATTAACTACAATGTAACATGTACTATATATTGAACGGTTTGCAATAGAAATTCAACATTCAATCATAACTAAAGCAAATGCGATAAAAGAATTATTCTCATAAAACGAGTGTTTGATACACGAGTTATACAAAGTAAAAGCATACTTTCACGTATAACTCCAACAAAAATCACCATCGCCACCACTCCCATCAATGTCGGCTACTTTAGAACCGCCATAACCAAACCTCAGACCCGCCACCACGACTTTCCCAGATCCATTTCACAGAGGAAGAAGTCAGGGCAACAGTTTGGTCGTGTGAAAACTCTAAGAGTCCTGGCCCCTATGCATTTAATTTCAGCTTTAAAGAATTTTGGGGTGTTCTCAAGGAGGACCTTATGAGAATGATCATAGAGTTTCATCTGAATGGGCATCTGGTAAAGAGCTTCAATCCGACCTTTATTATCCTCATACCCAAGAAAGAAGCGACATAAGGCTTAAAGGATTACCGACTGATCTCTCTGGTGGGGGGAGTGTACAAGATTATCTCCAAAATCCTTGCAAAGAGATTAAGCTTGGTGCTTGCATCCATTATTTCGGATTCTCAAAGTGCGTTTATAGGAGGGAGACAAATAATGGACAACATCCTTAATGAAGCCAAGAGAGGCCGAATGGATTATTTTTTCAAGATTGATTTTGCTAAGGCGTATGACTCTGTCGACTGGGGATATCTGAACTTGATAATGGAACGATTCAAATTCCACCATAAATGGAGACAATGAGTTATGGAATGCATTTCTACTGCCTCGGCGACAGTTTTGGTCAGTAGTAGTCCTTCAGGTGAATTTAGATTAGAAAAGGGACTTAGACAAAGAGACCCCTTGTCCCCTTTTCCATTCTTAATTGCAGCAGAGGGTTTGAGTATTCTTATGACAAAGGCAATGGACAGAGGTCTTTTAAAAGCTACAGAGATTGGCAAGGACAAAGTTAGAGTGTCACACTTACAATTTGCTGATGACACGATTCTTATGGGGGCAACCACTGAGGTCAATGCCTGGACGATGAGACATGTGCTTCGCAATATGGGGCTGAAGATCAATTTTAATAAATGCAGTTTGGGGTGGGGGAATGTAGATGGAGATCGACTACAAGACATGACAGATATCTTGGGCTGCCGAGTTGAGTCTATCTCGTTTTCTTATTTAGGGATTAAAGTGGGTATCAATCACAAAAGAGTCACAATGGGCTTGCATCATCCAAAACAATCAGAAATTGATTAAGTAGATGGATAGACAAGAAACTCTCAATGGGTGGCAGAATCACACTTCTTAACTCGGTTCTCACTTCTCTTCCTACATGTTACCTATCCTTCTATCATATTCCGAAAAAAAATTGTCAGTGAGATTGTGAGCTTACATCGTAATTTTCTTTTGGGGGGGGGGGGGGGGATTCTAGGAGTGTGGCTTGGGTGGAGTGGAAGAAAGTTTGCTTGCCAAAATCAGGGGGGATTAGAAGTTAGGGATTTGACACTTTTTAATAGGTCATTACTAGGAAAGTGGGGGTGACATTTTTTAGATGAGGGTGATAAATTGTGGGCAAGAATAGTGAGATCTAAATATGGAGAGGTCTGAGAGGGGGGTTTGGGGAATTTACCATCGGGTAGGGCTGAGAGGGTGTCACATTGGTGGAGAGATATACTGAAGGTGGCTGAATGAGGGAATGGAGGCTGATTTTGGGAGTGTGTGGAGAGGAGAGTTGGTAATGGGCAGAGTATCCATTTTTAGGAAGAAAATTGGACAGAGGAAGGGATTTTGAAAGTGAAATTTTCTAGGTTTTTTCACTTAAATTTAGATAAACGAGGTACAATGAGTGATATGGGTTTTTGGGAGGGTGAGCGATGAAGTTGGTCTAGGAGATGGTGAAGACCGTTGTTTGAACGTGAACTTGTGCAGCTTAACGAACTAACTGCTTTGGTTGATAGGGTCCAACTAAAAAACGATGTACAAGACTCATGGAGATGGCGATTAACTAGCAATGAAAAATTGTCTACGAAGGAGACTTACACATTCTTATGCAATCGAGAGAGGAATATACCTTAGAGTGAGGAGGAATTGAAGTCCTTCAAGCTAATCTGGAAGAGCTTTGTACCACATAAAGTTATAGCACATGCATGGAGACTACTTTGAGATCGTCTTCCTACCAAGACAAATATTCACAGACGAGGTATCATCAACCCCAATGATGATGTGAATTATACTTTTTGTGGGGAACATGAAGAATCAGAGAGACACTTATTCTTCGAATGCTCAATCTCATACTCAATTTGGATGCTTTGTCTTGATTGGATTCGATCACCCATGGCGCTTCACACAGGTACTTTTACAAATTTGATGACATTTAGCAATACTCTAAGAGGGAAGAAGGGGAAGGAAGATGTAGTTTGTATCTGGCTTGGAGTTGTTTGGTTAATGTGGAAGTGGAGAAATGCAATTATTTAAAAAAAAATGAGAGACTCTTGGTGCCAAAGTTTATGGAAGAATTGAAGTGTAGATTATGGAGTTGATTTGCAATTTAATTTTTTTTTTGTACTTCTACATCTTATAGTGACTGGGTGACGAATCTCCGAAGTCATTTATACTCATGATTTTGTGATTCAGATGTAAACTTTTAGCTGAACTTTATGATGGGTTGGGTACAGTGGCGGATGTAGGGGGTACAAGGGGTTAAATTTTTTTTTTCCTTTTAATTTTCTATATAAAAAAATATTTTTGTACCCCCATTATTTAGAAAAATAGACTTAAAATGTATTAATTATATTTTTTACCCACGAGTTAACAAAACTATTTGTTACCGATAAAAAAAAAACGTTGTTGAAATAAGATTAATGTAAAAGTAATTACGGTAACATGTTTAATTAAAAAGGAGAAAGAGGAATGTATTTATAGAGGTTGAAAGAAAATGTAAAACAGAATCCAACACCAAAGGAGAAACCCGCGACGCTGAAAGGCAGCACCAATCCAAATCCAACCTCTTCGAAATTTTCATGTCCATCTTGCCCTCCCTGAATCCCGGTTCAACGTCGTCTTCTTCCTCCCCCCTCTCGCCTTCTAAATCCAATCATGGACTTCTCTCCCAACAATACCTCCAATTCCCTGATGATTCCCCTCCGCCGCCCAATCATCTCTCAGGTTTTCCTCTTTAATTCGCTACTGCAATTATATTCACTTGTTATATCCTCTATTTTTCTCCTTTTTTTTTTTTTTTGGATCCCCGAGTGCAGCCCTAATTTTTTGCTGCTTTCATTAATCGTCTGATCTGTTCGAAGCAAGCTTATCTGCACCAGATATATGGTCCTGGTGCTTGTTTGGGAAGAAGGATTCATTTGCTTTCTTCCCTAGCATTCTTTGAAATTTCCCCATGGGAGGAAATAATGGGTTGGGGAGTATAAGTTGTTTGAATTTCTTGTGCGAGATAGTGAGATTGAAATTATGCTCCAGTTTAGTTTCATTGTTTCGAGCTTAGTTGTTAATATGCACTTAAGAGAAACATAACGAGCCTAAATGATGAAGTGCAGCTTGATTCTGTTTTCAAGTCTTTGGCAGCTTCTAAATCTCTACTTTGATGTGTTTACCTCATCTTTCTTTTTTTTTCCTCCAGAGCAAGTGGCTCATGCTGCACATAATCGAGGTGGACTTGCCAAAGAGGTAGGAAATAAGGCTAATCTTTTTCAGCTATTATTATTAGTTCAATTAATCTGGTTATCTGCATTAGATTAAACTTGAAGTATTAGGTTATTAGATCTTATTGTTTTCCTGTAAAACATTTCATGCCTGTGTTTGCTAGCTTTCATGGCACAAATCAAATAGTTATCTGCACTGTTCCTTTTCTTGTTCATTTAGGTGACGAGGAGGGAGAGAAAGGACCATGGCAAAAGTCCAATTCAACAACATGATGGCAAAACTTCAACGAAGGTTGCTGCTTATCCACAGGTTGGATATTCAGATTGGCGAGTGAAGCCATCTGGAAACTTTGTTTCCTCAAGCAGCCATCAGAGTGCTGCATCTACTACTTCACAAACGAGCTCTGGGAACTCGGCTGGAAAAAAACCGCAGATACTTAACGGCAACCACTTGTTGAATTTTCATTATGATCCTATCCCTATTTCTAGGCCACAGCTCCGGGCACCTCCCCCGCGAAGACAACAAAAGAGAAGACCTTATAACAAGGACTTATTTTTTCAAGCAAACTACAAGTTTGTAGTGCTGGATACTGGGAACTATGCAGCTGAGTCTATTGATCCCGACAAAATGTTGTGTTGGGAGGATATCATTTGCTTGAAGTACGCCACTCCTTTTCCTGTCCAATGTCCCATATGTTTGGATAATCCATTATGTCCCCAAATAACGTCATGTGGTCATATCTTCTGTTTTCCATGCATTTTGCAATACTTTTCCATGGATGAAAACAATCTTAAAGATGAATGCTGGAAAAAGTGCCCATTATGCTTCACGATGATCTCTTCAAAAGATTTGTACACCATCTGCATCGAGAATGTTGAGCAGTACCACATTGGCGATGTGATAGAATTTGTGTTATTAACCCGCGGAAAAGATTCGTTCAGTTCTTCTTTAAAAAATAATGAAGGCAGCAATATTCAAGATGAGATTCTGGATTCCTTCTCTAAGTTCACCTTGACTTCAGATGTAGAACTGTCTTTTAGAGAAGCAATGTCAGATCTAGATAGTTGGATAGCCAGAGCAGAATCTGGCCTAGTTGATGACATTGAAAAACTTCCTTATGTCTGTGCTGCAATGGAACAGTTGGAGCGAAGGAAGAAATATTGGAACGAACATCGTAATGCCAATGCAGACAAGGCAAATTATGGATCCCCTCCAAGTGCAACAGTTGCTTCAGCAAAGAACAATAAGTCAGAACGGTTGGAAAAATCATCTCAAACTAAGTTGGTCAATGAGTTCGATGCTCCTAAAGTTACAGAGTTCAAAGATCCAATGGAAGATCACAACGGATGCTCTTCTTCTTCATTTGATGATAATAATAATGATCCACTGACTCGTTCTAAGGAAATCAATGTGAGAAAAGATGGGGACTCATATAATTTCTACCAGGTGATTGATCTATATAAATATTCTTATTTATTACTAGGAAAGGGAAGGGACCTTTCATTGATGTGGGTGTTGATAAGAAACAAAAAAACTATTGATTAATTAATAGTACACATTGATAGAGGGACAACAAATCCTATACAAAGCAAAAACTATAGTGTAGGGGCATCTAGGTATCTGGTGAGATTTTGGTAATCCACCCTTGTTGGGTTTTCTATGATTTTTCTTCTTACCAGATTCTTAGTATTACTTCTTTTGAAAATTTTAGGCCGTTGATGGGCAGCACCTCATTCTTCATCCATTTAGTATGAAGTGCCTTCTACACCACTATGGTAGCTATGAAAGGCTTCCTGACAGGTACAAGATAAACTACTTTCTCTCTTACATGCACACACACTCACTCACACACAAATGTCTTCACACATGCAAGTGAAATAGAATCTCTATGTTCAATAATTTTTTAGTAACTCAAGGAGATAAATGGACAGTTGCATGCTCAAAAACTTCTATAATATGAATTTGAATTGCTTGTAGCTGTATCTACATAAATCTACATAACCTAATGAGAAAGATTTGTTTGATGAAATTGCACAATTTCCATTTGAATTTTGTGCTTTTTGTAGAACATTTCTGTATTTTGGGGTTACAATGCACAGATATCTACAAGTCATCGTTCTATTCTTCATCCAATACTTGCATAATGAAGTTGTAGAGCATGTCATTTCTTTCTGATACTTCATAAGAAATATAAATCTGCATGTACCAGTTAGTTAATTTTTTTTTTGCTGTTTATCACATGATTGAACTACATTCCAGAATCACTGGAAAGATCTTGCAGTTGGAGACAGTGACACAATCAGAGGCCATGAGACGGCGCTATCGCTTCTTAAGCCATTTCTCCTTGACAACAACATTTCAGGTGATCACTAGAAAGATAATATCACTCCCACAATGGCCAGTGTGAGAAGCCCTCCGTTCTTTTGTCATTATGGTTTTCTAATGCACTTCTTCTGGCTGGGGAGCTTAATTTTGATAAAGTGTTATCTATCATGCTGCTCATATGTGCTTTTTCGCAGCTTTGTGAAATCAATTTGGATGGTAAATTACCTGCCGAGTCCCTTTCTCCTTTTTTGGATGAAATCAAGAATAGAGAAAAACAAAGAAAGCGGCAAGCTAGGAAGGTATGCCTCCACGCTTCACATTTAATGAAATTTTCAATTTGCTGGAAACTGTGCTCAATGATGCATTGCACCACATTGTCTTTCGGTATGTTAGTGTATCCTGACATTTTGACTTCAATTTATACTTCTTGTGGGCTTGGGAGGATGCATGTTGAGAAGCAATTGGGATAAACTCTCTCCTGTATAATTGATCTGCCTCATTGATATGCAACTCACATGCCGAGTTCCACACTATGTAATTGAAGAACTAACATGCTCTTGGATTTATAAGTTTGGCAGTATCTCATGGATGTGAAGAGAACATTTTTGCACGTAATTATTTACATAAGAAAAATTGTCTGTGTTGCTGTGAAAATTCTCATAAAAATGAAGACAAAGTATAGAGTGAAAATGGTTTATACATAAATCATTGAATAATATTAGTTGTTTTCACTGAAGAGTATTAGTTGTTTTCACTGAAGAGTATTAGTTGTCTTCACTGAAGAGTCTTAGTTGTTCAAACCAAGACTCTTCAGTGAAGACAACTAAATACTCTTCAGTGAAAACTAATTCTCTTTACTCAAAACAACTTATACCCTTCAATGATTCATGTATGAACCAATTTCACTCTATACATAGTTACATACTCAAAAATGAATGCCTAGCACTCTTCACTGTCTGTAAAGATGTGCCATACTTTTACTCTCTTAGGACATTAAATCTAGTAATTATACATGTCTTACGTACACTATGATAATGCCACATTACAACTTGCTCTAACTTGGTTTTTCTGTGAATAGGAGCTTAACGACAAGATTAAAGCTGAAGCTGCAGGCAGTCAGTTTGTGCCTATACCTTATTACGCTTATGAGTCCTCCCCAAGCTTTTCCATGGACGACTTTGAAGGTGATATATTGGTCACTTGAAGATAATATGAGCAAACGGTTTGCTATGGAAATTACATGCTTATTGTTGAGCCAAATACAGTTTATAGCTCTGTGAGGTCTATTATTAAAGTTTAGTTGTTGATCTGCTTATTTTTTTTTTTTTAAACCGTTTTGAGCTTTCGACAAATGATGCTTTAAATATTTTGATTGTTGATAGTTGTACTATCTTATGGATTTAGTGGTCTATAAATTATACTCCCTCCGTCCCAGTTTTGTTTTCCATTTGCCAAAAAAGTCCGTCCCAATTTTGTTTTCCCATCCCTAAAATAGAAACTACTTTATTCATTTAAATAATACTTTATTGATCATTCATCATTCCCAGAACTACTTTATTCATTTAAATACTACTTTATTCACCATTCATCATTCTCAATACTACTTTATTCATTAAAATACTAAAATTCAACTCTTGCATTAAACTCCATGCACAGTCAAACGGGAAAACAAAACTGGGACGGAGGGAGTATGATTGTAGTTTCTCGTCTAAGATTAATGCCCAGGCGTATTTTGGTGCTTTAAGTAATTGTTGTGACTTGTCGGATGGGTGGCCATAGCGTGCTTCATTATAGTGCTGCTTCTTTGTTGTTTTCCTTGACCAAATTTTGTAGCAATTCACCTTTTAAGTACTCATTGAGGAATACCGTGTTTGATTGTCATGATCATGAACTCATGGCTGTTGTTTTTCTGCCTTTAGCTTTGGGAAGTCCCTCTGTGGCATCATCTGGTTCTTCCACCACCATTGGGGAAAGGCTATCGTTTTCAAGCGTTGCCAGGCTTGGTTTTGCTGCTGCTCATGATTCTCCCGCTTTGAAAACAGAAGAAATCCAAACTGCGCCCAAGACTGATCAGTCCTACGACTCTTCTGGTGCAATAGGTATACACCCAGCAAAGTTTTCTGTTCCATCTTTACATGAGAAATGTGTAATAATTGTGTTGATAGTTTTTAGTTTGAGTTACTGTTTTGTGATTGGTGCAGGATGGAAAAACAATGGTACCACATTTGCAAATGTAACATCTAGAGCAAAGCATGTGGAAGTAGTCCCAGATACGGCTTCTAGGGTTAGTGAAGCGGGGAAGAAGGGGAAAAAGCAAAGTCGCGTGCTCCTGTCCACTGCAGGTGGACGCCGCTATTGAAGAAGCTTGTTGTGCTTGTGTATATCCATCCCCTTAAAATAATCGCTAATGTGTATTACTATTATAATTTGTTTTTCATGTGTTGTACAATGAGGATTTGAATGATATACCAAAACCGCTGATACAATTCTTATTTCTTATTTTTATGGTATACATTTGTGTCCACTTAAATGATTTAGGTTTCGATTGTTTTATTTTTTCTTTTTGTTAAAAAAGGAATTAATATTAACTAGGGGGTATAAGATATGCCTCACAAGAGTCGCGGCTATTAACACCCACGAAAATACTTTGTTCATCCATTTCTAAGTTAACCCACCATATATTATATTTATTCTTTTATTTTGCTTAATGTACTCTTTTGATATTTACAATTATAACCTTAATACAATATTTAGATCATTCACTAAATATACACATCCACCAATTTAATTATTAAAAATAGCACACCGACACTTTTTTTTATGGTGCCGACCCCATAAACCACCATCATCAGCCCTATTTTCTTTATTTATTTCTTCCTTCCTTTCACATCCCCCTCCCAAATCTACAAGACTGAAACCATCATTACGTATCTCTGTTTTTTTTTTTTTTCATTTTTTGCAAGCCACCCCCAACCAGTTTGTAAATTCCCCACCCCCTCCCTTCCTGACCGTTTGAAGAAAAAGACCCAATTCTTTTCATTTTCGTTGTGTACCAATTTATAGAAAGAAAAAAAAATTAACCTCATTTAAATTTTGTCTCTGTGATTTATATTTTCATGATTATACATTTTTTTCCTTTTTCTTCTTTAATGGTGTCATTGTGTGTGACAGAATATAAAATTTTGGGTGAGTGTTGAAAGCGTGAACATTTAATAAATTTAATGTTTATTTTGTATAAAGGATGTATTGGTATTTTTTATTAAATATATTTTTGCTAAGATTAGAGATGGGTGAACAAAGCATTAACAGTAAAGTAGCAAATAAATATGAGACCGAGGTGTATAATTTATTAAGCTTATAAGTATAACACCCAGCCGAAGATGATAGCAAAGAAATAATCCAATTACAACATTCACATCTCATAACCATTCTAGGATTATAACATTAATCACCAAACAAAAACAAAAATTGTTCCAAACTCCAAGTCAAAAGCAGAAAACCAACACCATAGCCTCATAGCATTTCTCCACTTCCATAATAATCAAATGAAGCATAACAAAAGATTTACCCCTCATACCTTTAAGAATACCAATGTGAAGATGAAAGTGAGTATCCTTGATATTCACCCTTTTTTGTGTTGGAGACTGTAGAATGAAAAATGGGGTTAGAGCTCCAATAAGACTTAAGTATAGAGTTGGATGAGAGAGAGAGAGAGCAGAATGGAAAGAGGCAGAAAGTAATCTTCTTCCAGATGAATTGAGTATGAAGAATGTTGATCAAACTATCAATAGGCAATAGCTTATGAATCAGCAAAAATATCATCCAGAATTAAAATGATGTTGCCATTCACAACCTATGATATAGACAGTGATCTGATCTGCTGTTGACCTGACCAGTGCCCAGTAACAAAGCAAGATTAACAACTAACTGGCTTAATAACAGGAGTCTATTCCTGAAAATGCCTTGTCTTGTTTTTTTAAACAAAGTGACCTTTCAGGAAAAGTATGCACATCTAAATTCTGAGAATCCAGTATGCAGTAATCAAATTCGTAGGAACCAGCTCTTTAGATAAATAGAGTTGGAAATAATCCATATTTCAGTATACATAGATATAGTTGTATAAAATGTAAATCTAAAAGGAAAGATGAGATTTGATCAAAATTGTAGTGTACATCAGTTGTTGGTCTTGTTCTTGTTCTTGTTCTTGTTAAGAATATCATCTTGAGAAGCTTCCATATTCTCCCTCTCTTCCGCTGCTCCACCGTCGGCCGCTTCGTCCTCACATCGCTGTGTCCGGACCTCCTTCCCGACACCTTTCCTCCTATTACGCCGTCGTAAGTCGGCTTGTTCAGATCGGACTATGACTCCACGGAGAAGGTTGATTAGCGGCCTCGATCTCCATGGATTCATCTGGATCGAGCAAGTGCAGCTTTCCAGCTTCTTGTTCGGCTCTCTTGCGCTTCAAGGTTTTTCCACCGAATCCCTCATCCAGGCACCGGAAATCGATCGTGCAAGCCATTCAGAGCAGTCTTTTAAAAGTTGCTAGTTGTTACTCGATCAGTCTACTGGGGTCTAGCGGCTAGAGCGGCGAGACGGAGACCACCTAAATCTATAAAATATTTTTTTTTTAATAAATTAACACATTAAATACATAAATAAATAAAATACCACCACCCTTCAATATTAAAAACATAAGTAATACATCATCACCCTAAGTAATACCATAAAACTCAAAACTCAATAAAGTAGTAAATATGCATAATAATATAAATAAAAAGACGTCATCCAAATTCTAGGGAAAGGCTGGGGGAGTAGCATGGAGGGTTGGGGCCGTTTGGTGGTGGAGAGTTGTGACACAATTTTCGGTGAAGGAGGGATGAGGTACGACTTTCGGTGGTGGAGGTGCACCGACGTTTGACGTCCGTGGGGGAGAGTTTTGATAATTAGGTTAAAAAATAAAAACAAAGTGAATTAAATATTTAATTTATTACTTATTTAGATAAAAAATGGATTAGACGACGACTAATCAAATTAATTGTCGACTAATCCGATTAGTCGCCGATTAATTATAGGACCATTTTTTTAAACGTTTTAACTAAAGGCGGAACAGTCTAGGACCGACTAGACCGTTTTTTAGAACACTAATTGAGAGTGAGGGATAGAGGGGCTGGTGATGTTTTCTGCAATTGAATAACTAGGGTTTAAGGGACGTCTGTAGGCTTTGCCAAATGGGCCATTATTCTTTTGGGCTTCTTTATTTCCTATTAGTTATGGACCACCGTTTCATTGTTGGGTCCAATTATATTCCCCTTAATAATTGGTAGATACACCACTAAAACTATATTTTGTTCAAAAACACATAAATATCCTTTATCCTAATTTTACTTCTCTTTCTTTCAAAAAAAAGAAAAAAAAGAAAAAATGCAGGCCCGCCAATACTTCATTCATTGCTGCTAGACTTGACAAAGGAGAGAGGTCTACGCTTCCTGCAAGGATCCACCGAATGGAACGAATATTCCCCGTTGATAGAGACGCGGTAGCAAAGGGGATCGTAATTCACGTCTCATTTTCCAATTTTATTAATATATTGTATATTAAATTTATTATATTACCTAATATAATATGTATATTTATAATTACTAGTTAAATAACACGTGTGTTGCACGTTTAATGTCAAGCTATTTTACATGATATCGAAAGAATCGTCACTGTATTTTTTTATTGTTAGTTTGCTTAAGTTCACTGAGAATTATACAAACAAATATGTACAAATCACAGTGTCCCTACCGGCCTACTCACATAATGAATAGAAAGGTTGATTTTATCTCTTCAATGTAAATTCTTGTAAACAACCATAAATATAATGCTACCATGGACCTCCATGCAGCGTTGATACCTCACACCCTCCTAGTCAACAAATTAAAAGAGGCAAAATATAGATAGAGTACCTTCAACATCCACCAGAGATGAAATCTCCAGAAAAATAATTGATTAACGTCTCATCCTTAGTAGTGAGTCAAATAACCATTCCGCTATATACCTTCTCCGTCCACTAAAAGTGTTTTCATTTGTTTGGGCACAAGTTTTAAGAGAAAGTAGATAAAGTAAGGATAAATTAATAATAAAATAATTGTTTGTGAGTGTAAAGTTAAAGTGATTGTTGACAAATAAGGAATTAACACATTTTTTATGGATAGACTGTTGGGACAATGTCAGTTTTGATTAGATCTCAAAGCCCCTAAAAAGATGTAATGCCTTAGTAGTCAGACTAGTCTTGGTTAGATTAGTACTCAGTTATTTTACAATTCACAGGAACTCAATGAGAGGGGTACTCATTGATGACAATCAAGACTAAAACCTGAAGACGCAGAGCACCATCCTGAACTTACGGCAGTCTTTCTAAGCTGGCTGAGTAAGTGTCAGTGATGAAGAGTATGACCCTGAGGTCATTACTAACTCAGTCCTGAAGGGAAAATGATGATACTGAGTAATGGAAAAAAGACTTGGAGTAGGGTCAAGCAACGAAAAATGAATGTCAGCGTCAGGACAAGACCGTTGTGCATGAGACAAAATGAACTGAATAAGACAAGCCTGAAGCCCAGGAATGAGTTCTGACATTCTCACCTACCTGATGACTGATAACACCTTAAAGTTGCACACCCAAGTATAGGTTTGTCTCAAGTAATAAATTTCTCGGAAGTTCAAGTGTCGAACCACAAGGAGGTTTGGATGAAATTATCAACTAGTTGTATGGTCTTAAGGGTTTATATAATTTGTAAATTACTAGAGCTTTGGGAATTCACTTGAAGTAAAACGCTAGAGTTATTCTTAGCTATCTTTGATAACTCAATTGAAATCTAACAATCAAGTGATTTCAATCGGAAGATGATACATTGAACACTTAGAGAACCTTGAAAACTACCTTTTAGTTGATTTTAGGAGTATAAGAAATCAATTGTTAATGTGTGAGACTAAGCATTCCTTGTGCCAATATGTCTACAACAAATCAAAGCCTCAACAAATCAATTTTTTTTTTCATAATTCATAAAACAACTAAAGGGATTTATCATTGAAGATCTTTATTGAAAAGCTAAGAACAACACTAGTATTCTACCAAAGCTTCATCCCTAGCTCTAGTAAAATATTTAGCTACTCATACTAATACAAACACAACTCATTTTTCTTTGAGAGATACTAGACAAAAGAAAGATATATTGAAGAAAGTTTGATGATCAAAATGGTTGCTAAAGAGCCCTTTATATAGGCCACAAGCTAGTGCTTTACAGGAACTTGTAGTCAATTTCGGTGGCCTGCAAATATTGACAATTTAGGCCTTCCAACCATATGAATCTCATCTTGTTCCCTGAATAAGACTTTTAGGCCTTTGAATTATCTTTCGATGAAGACCAAGATCTCGAAAATTGGCTTTATGAGCCAAGAATTATGACTAAAATGGTAGAGTTGTTCAACACTGAAATCAAAAGTCTTGGCAGATTCTGGCGTCAAGTTGAAAACTTCATATCTCCACTTGTATGCATTAAATGGCTTGGATAATTTTACATTGTTTTGATAGACTTCTTAGCTGATCATTTCAAGTGGTCTTGAGTTAATTGGATTTTTCCTCGAATTATGGTGAATAAAATTTCCAAATTGTGTCCTGTGAAGTTTAAAATCTGGAACATTCACATAGATTATACTTTTTACCCTTGAATACGATAGTTTTAGCCTTTTGGATCTGAAGACAACTTGTAATAGAATGAGTTAGTGATTCAATGCAACTAGAATTAGATCAATTGGATAAATATATCTCCAGTTATGGTCAAAATACGAAAATGTGTCTTGAATTAAAATTCATAAAGTATTTGGACTACAATGTAGTTTTGATTATTTGAGTATAATTGGACCTTAAACTTGCAATATTGAATAAGTATGAAACTTATAACTTTAGTACATGGTCTTAGGTGTCCAACATCATCAATATCATATCATTTGAATAAATATAACTCAAGTTATGATCTTAGGAATAATCAATACATATACTAGTCATGTTAAATCATGCTTATGTTTTCCATTTATAGAAAATTAGATATTTAATATTAAACTATAACGTACGAAATTATATATATGAATATGCTACAAATAATATATGATAATACTCAAAACAATACATAAAACGGATATAACATATGTAAAAATAAACACTAATCAATGACGTGGACCAATCCAGGAAGGACATGCACGTACGGACCTGACATGAAGACTGAGTTCAGACTGCACTTTTCAACGGGTAAGCATTCAATGGAGCATTAAATGCATTACCAAATCCATGCAAGGACGACTGCTGCATGGGAGATGTATCCGTTGAACAACCCTACGTAGATGACTAGAAGGTTATCTCTTCCAACGGATAGTTTTCAAATCCATCTATAAATACAGAAGGCCTTGAACCCATTCAAGGTTATGGGAAATTTCCAAGCCAGAAATTACTTAAACTCTCAAGCATTCAAGGCACTCAGCATTAGAAAGAAGCACTCGAAAACCTTAAATTTTCTAAGTGTTTCTTAGCAAAGAGAGTTATTATGTATTCCACTGAGCGAACCTAGTTATATCATAAGCTTAGAGTGATTATCCATCCTTAGCATAACTTTGTCTTGTAAGGATAATCACAATCTTAGTTGGAAACAAAACTGAAACCAAAACCCTCTTGTTAGGTTTATTGGTTGAAGTCAGTTAGTGAGTTAGGAAGGAGTTTGTAAGAGTCAGTGAGTTAGCTGATCTGGGTGCACCTTGGCACGTTAAAAACAAGCTAATCCTTAGTGGATTATCCTGTTCAATCAGGACCGTGGACGTAGGAGCTTGAGTCTCTGAACCACATTAAACTCCTTGTGTTCTTTACTGCTTTGATATTGTTCTTATTGCTTATTCATTAAGTCATTCATTGCATCTGTTTTATCAGGTCTGAATCAATCAACCTGATCATTAACTTGAATACTGCCCTACTAATCATTACTTCAGAATTGAGTAATCAAGTTTTCAGAAAGCAAACATTAACAAGACTATAAACTTTCAGGGCTCACGCATTTCCGCACTGAACTCAAGTTGATAGGTTGTCAACTGACCAGCACTAAGTGCAGTCAGTATGTGTGTTATCAACCCTGAGTTCTTTACCACTCTGAGCTAAGGGGACTCTGTCAGTAAGAAAGTCTAAAAAATTTATATACGTGTATCCCCCCCCCCATACACGTATCCAACAGTCTTGTACCGGGACCAACAAGTGGTATCAGAGCAGTGGTTCAAAAGACCACTGACTTTGAATACTAATAGTTTCAGAGGTGAAACTGTTGGTGGTCACTGAATAGATCTGAGTTTGCTTTTCATAAAACTTGCATTACCATGACTTCGAGGAGACTTGAAGCTTCATTACCTGAATTCTCTGTTTCTAACTTTGTCTACTGGAAGTTCAGACTTGAGGCACATCTAGATGCCATACATGACCAGATGTCGCGTGTTATCAAGGAAGGACCTACCAAGATCACAATCCCTAATGTCAGAGGACTGGGGTATGAGCATCTTGACATTGGCGTACAGGTTCATAAGGAGAGGAAGGATATGACCAATGATGAAATCAAAATGGTGGGATTGGACAATGTAGCCAGAAACATCATCTTGCATATGGTGCCTTTCGAGGAGTCCGTGAGGATGATGAACTTAAAGACGGCCAAGGAGGTCTGGGATGAGCTGACCAGGATGTGCGAAGGGTCAGAAAAGATAAAGGAGAACAAGAGAAAAATTGCCATTACGAAGTTCGAAGCTTTCGAGATGCTGCCTGATGAGACGATAGATCAAATGGAGTCGAGATTCATCAAGTTGATGAATGAGTTGGTGATGTTGGATAAGGATGTTCCAAAGAGAGATGTTGCTTCTAAGATCCTGAATGCCCTTCCTGAGAGATGGGACAACAGTGTAATTATGTTAAAGAACACTCAAGATATGAGTAACATAACTTCTGCTTTATTTTTTTTAGAGCTTAAAGCACTGGAATATGATCTCAACAAGAGAAAGAAGAAAGTTCAGCAAGAAGAAGAGGAGAAAGAAAAAGCTCCTGAGAAAAGCGTGGCATTTAAAGCCAAGTCAGAACTTGTCGAGTCTTCATCAAAGTCACTGATGGAAATAAGCAAGGAAGAGCTTGCTGAGGAGTACAACCTGATGGCCAGACGCTTTGAAAAGCTTAATTCCAGGTTTGGTCGTTATAAGAAATATTATCAGGATACTCGTGACAGGAAACCTGAAGGAACTCACCAAAGCTCACAGAGATATGAGGAAAGAAGGAACACTGACCAGAGGAGAGATCGTGGCGATGAAAGAAGATATTCAGATCCAAAGCCCGAACGAAGAGATGAACAGAGACGTACTCGTGATGATAGGCACTCAGGCAAGACCGAAAGCTCATCTAGACCAAGGGAACCTGACTCAAGAAGCTGCATGTTACAACTGTTGGAAAAATAGGGGTGCCCGGAATCTATTCGGGATGAAATTTAAATACGAATTGAAATACAATTATTACTAGCATGAATTAATCCTAGTAAATTCAAATAATAATTCCAACAACGAATTTTCATCATGCATGTTGAATTAATTCACATATCAACTATGGCGGAATAAACAAGTAAATATGCGATTAACGTACCTCTTGTAGAATTGGCTTTTGGATACACGGGACAATTACGATCTCGCTCTATCGACCCAAAAACCTTCTCAAGTATTTCCCTTTCACCTCACTTGATCACCGGTGGGAGATGCTTTCAAGTAATTTAATAAACTAAGGAAAAAGAAAAATATCTATGCTCTTGATTTTTCCAACACATGGAATTATGTCCTTGGGGATGAAAAAATCATCCCCTATTTATAACATAGAGTGGCCGAATTTTTAAGGAAATATGGGCTTGAAAAAAATCTTTTCTTAGACTCTAAGAAATCTTGAATATATCGCATATATTCTTTTCTCCATAATAAAATATTCCACAAAAATCTCACCCACCTTGTTATGGGGCAATTTTCGAAATTAATAGGATAAAATCACAAGATTTGGATCTTCTTGAATATATGAGATAATCTTGTATTCCAAGAATACTTATCTTCCATAATATCTTTCCAAGAAAATCAACAAAATCTTTTTTTCTCCTAATATACAAAATTTTCGAAAAATCAAAGAAAAAATCAGCACAATATATTCTTTTTATTTTAATCACCTTATCATTATTGGGCTACTTAATGGGCTACTTGAGGGGCCTTTAAGGAGAATTAAGATTGGACCTCCTAATGGACTTCTGAATTTCAATATTGAGCCCCAATATAATTCAATCCATTAATATTAATTATTACCACTAATAAATTAATATTGCACTATCCATTTTAATCCATATTACGATAATATGGGCTCCCGGTTATTATTTACCGCGTTTAAGATTATCAAGTCCATTAATTAATTAAGCTTCTGAATAGCTCTAAATTAATTAATATATTTCACCTTGGAGTAAAGACAGCTCAACATTATTATCCGTACCGAAGAAACTAATTCTTCACTTGCAAGATTTGGTACGATAAAACTTCTGAGCCCACCAAGGGGACTAATCACACGAGCCGTACTCGCACGCGTTTCTCCGTATTAAATCTTAGCAACCGTCGTATGATTAATATTACTGCGCAAGACACAAAGTTCGAAGTCACAATGATTCTCACCCAACATGAATCAAAGCAGTAACCATTAAGCACACACGGTCCTATTTAAGTGACGGAGATTAAGAAATCAACAACCACTGAGGTCTAATTCTTCACATTTCAGAACAGAAGAATTTATCCTCGCTGTAGGTCCTCTTCAACACATACTAAATGTGCTAGTGCAATCTCTTAGTCAAGACAGACCAATCTGAGCCTTACACATCGACCTTTCACGGCGGATTGTTCAATTCCACCTAGGTCGTGAAAACGTACGTTTAGTTACAAGGAAACTGTTAATGTTTTCTTCCGTGATCGGGTATCACCACATTAACTACAATGTAACTAGTACCATATATTGAACGGTTTGCAATAGAAATTCAACATTCAATCATAACTAAAGCAAATGTGATAAAAGAATTATTCTCATAAAACGAGTGTTTGATACACGAGTTATACAAAGTAAAAGCATACTTTCACGTATAACTCCAACAATCTCCCACTTATACTTAAAGTCTGCTTTTAGTATACATCACGCATGTCTTAGTGTAGTAGCTCTACGTGACATCTCATGTCAACCTACACTAACCTAATAATTCCTCCCACTTATACTTAAAGCAGATTGGCAATAGTCTTGACTCCCATTCCATCCACATGTCTCTCGAATGTACTCTGAAGCAGACCCTTTGTGGATGGATCAGCTAGGTTATCACCCGACGCTATCTTTGCCACCTCTATATCTCCTCTCTTAACGATTTCTCGTATCAGATGGTATTTTCTTTCTATGTGTTTGCTGGCCTTGTGGGCTCTCGGTTCCTTTGAATTTGCAACTGCTCCGGCATTGTCACAAAAGATAGTTATCTTGTCGGGCAAATTCGGAACAACGTCCAAGTCCACTAAGAAGTACTTGAGCCAAACCGCTTCTTTCACTGCTTCACAAGCAGTTACTTATTCGGCTTTCATGGTCGAATCGGCGATGCATTTCTGCAAATCGCTTCTCCATGTCATGGCTCCTTCTCCCATGCAAAACACACTACCCGAGGTAGTTATTTTGGAATCTATGTCTGATTGGAAATTTGAGTCCGTGTATCCCATGGGAATTAGATTGTCTGATTGTTAAATCAACATTCCATACCAAGTTCTTTTCAGAAACTAAAGAACGCATTTAATTGCAATCTAATGTGCTTTCCCGGGGTTACTTTGATATCTTGCCATCATGCCTACGACAAAGCAGATATCCGGTCTCGTACACAACATTGCATACATAAGACTTCCTACGTCCGAAACGTACGGAACGTCTTTCATGTCATCTATCTCCACTTGCGTCTTAGGGCATATTTCTTTAGATAGATGGATTCCGTGCCTAAAAGGTACAAAACCTTTCTTGGAATCTTGCACGCTGAAATGCTTCAAAACAGTGGCTTTGTATGAAACTTGCGATAAGCCTAACATCCTCCTCTTGCGATCTCGAGTGAACTTGATCCCAAGGATGTGACCGGCTTTCCCTAAGTCCTTCATATCAAACTGATTTGACAGCCATACCCTTACGTCTGACAATACCTTTACATTGTTTCCAATGAGCCGAATATCGTCTACGTATAATACTAAGAATACCACCGCAGTTCCGTTACACCTTTTATACACACAACTTTCGAACTTGTTTTGATCACAAACCCATAAGACTTAATTACTTGATCAAAACACTGGTTCCAAGTACGCGATGCTTGCTTAAGTCCATAAATGGATCTCTTAAGCTAGCATACGAGGTGCTCTTGGCCTTTTTCAACGAAACCTTTGGGCTGTTGCATATAGATCCCATCAAGACTTCCGTTAAGGAAAGCTGTCTTGACATCCATTTGCCAGATCTCGTAATCTAAGTGCGCAACGATCGACAAGAGAATACAGATGGACTTAAGCATAGCTACAGGCCACAGGCCACAAGCCTTGCTTTGAAGGTCTCTACCCTTCCGTCCGTTCCTCTTTTCCTCTTGTACACCCACTTGCATCCAATGGGCTCTACCCCACTAGGTGGATCAACCAACTCCCACACTTGATTATAATCCATCGAACCCATCTCGGTTTCCATTGCTGTTTGCCACGACTCCGCGTCTTTATCTTGGATTGCCTCGTCGTATATCCATGGGTCTGATTCATCACCGAGAATTAAATCCGAAGATTCTCCTATTCCCATGAATCTCTCGGGTTGCCTAGCAATTCTCCCACTGCGACGGGTTCCAGTTGTGAAGGTGTGACGTGTGGTATATCATCTTGTATACTTGGTATAGGAGTTTGCCCTCTTAACTTGTCTAAGGTAATCTCACTTCTGGGCTTTCTTTTGTTCATATAGTCTTCCTCCAAGAATTTAAAGTGTGAACTAATCACGGTCTTTTGATCCTTGGGACTATAGAACATACACCCTTTCGTTCCCGCAGGGTATCCTATATACAACCTTAATTTCGAACGTGGATCCAACTTACTGGCTTCCTCGTCTAGCACGTATGCCGGACAACCCCAAATACGTAAGTGTCTTAGACTGGCCCCGCGCCCGGTCCACAATTCCATTAGGGTTTTAGGAACCGATTTGGATGGCACCAAGTTTAGAATGTAAGCCGCCGTTTCCAAGGCATTACCCCAAAACGACTTGGGTAAATCCAAATAACTCATCATGGATCTGACTATTTCTAAAAGAGTCCGCTTCTTTCGTTCCGCCATACCGTTCTATTGAGGGGTTTCCGGTGCGGTCAACAGGGATACAATCCCTTCGTCCGATAGGTAGTTCAAGAATTCATTGCTAAGGTATTCGCCTCCATGATCAAATCGTAGAAACCTGATACTTCTTTCCCTATGCATCATAAGGTAGATGTATCCATATCTCGAGTAATAACAAATTACTCATACCCCTTCTTGCTATGATCATCATTGAACCACACATATCGGTATGAACGAGTTCTAACACTTTGGTGGCTCTATTCCCCTTGGCTCCAAATGCCCCTAGGTCATTTTACCCTCTAAATAGGATTCACAAGTTTGAAATGAATCAACTTGAAGTGACTCCAAGGATTCATTTTTCACCAACCTTTGTATCCGCATTAGATTAATATGACCTAATCTTAGATGCCATAGAAGTGTTTCGTTCATGTCTGAAGAATGCTTTCTTTTATTACTCGAAATAATCGATGTGTTATTAGATTCAATTTTATGAGTGGTGTGCCCAAATAATGGTATAAAGATCATCCATTGAAGTTTCGGAACAGATAAACTCATCGTTTCAAGAAATAATAACATCCTTATTAAAAGAAACTGAGTATCTATTCAAAACCGTTTAGAAATTGAAGGTTGAGTTCTTTATAAACTAGGAACATGAAGAACGTCTCTCAAGACCATAACTCTATCTTCAAAAGATAGGCGCACTTTTCCCACTGCTTCAGCTGCCACTCTCGTAGCATTGCCCGATGTGATGGGGATCTCACTTCCGTTAAGTCGTCGGGTTAGCTTGAACCCATGAAAAAAATGTGATCAGTAGCTCTCGTATCCACTATCCACGAATAGACAGCATACGCCACTTCACAAGTTTCGACGACTAGGGTGTGTGAATTACCTAACTTTCCTAGCCTCTTAGGCTTGGAACAGGCAGACCTCCATTGTCCTTCCTCACCGCAACTAAAACACTTCCCCTTCGATGCTAGCCTTTGCATTTGCCTTTCGCAACAATTGGATTTGCTTGGATCCGGCCTTTGGTTCTCTTCCTCTTTTTCCCTCCATTGGGACCAAAAAGAAGTAGACGAGCCATTAGCCACCATAGCACTAGACTGGTGCTCCATTATCACCTCCACCGAAACTAAAGCTTGCAAGAGCTCGGGCAAACGACTTGTCCGTTCATTCATCTGACAGTTCAAATGAAACTACTCAAAGCTTCTCGGTAGAGAATGGTATATGAAATCAATCAAAATCTGCGCCAAGTACTTCCAACTTGTTAAGGTATGCCATTATCTCGAGAACATGCTCCGTCACGGGCGTTCCCTCCACCATTTCCAACTTGACCGAGTCATGTTTGGTGAACTGATTAGTCATGGGTTTCTGATGTGTAAACATCTCTTCAAGGCTTTACATGATTTCAACAGTGTATACAATGTCTTCATTAACGCGCCTCACATCCTCAGACAGAGATGTCAAGATGATGCACTTCATGTGTTCATTGTCACGCTGTCAATCATAAACTGTCTTTTCCCATTGCTTGACTTATCATTAGGCTTGCCGGGTTCATTAACGTGAATAACCCAATTGTGTTTTCGTGCAGTAAGGACAAATTTAAAATTACATTTCCAATCGACATAATTCTCTCCAAAAAGTTTATTAACTTTAAGTATATTAAACAGTGGATTAAAAGGTTGCGACATGATGAAAAGAGAATAAAACATACATTCATATCAATATCTAGAAAAATACGAAATTATCACGTAATTCGATCACATCAATTATATTGAAACCTTAAAACAATATAATCATGCATCAGCCAACATCTCGAAACAATTTAAATGCGCCACGAGGGGTGGTCTATACATTTAAATACATTCAAGCGGATCACAAACTTAAAAGTTACAAATTCTTAATTTAAAATTAATAATTGGCTCCCACTTTGACCACATAGAAATTGACAGGGACTCCGAGGAGAGTAAGTTAATATCAATTTCCTATGCCTAAGTAATAACCATAATTAAATACATGATTATTATTTCGCTTTGAGAAAGCCACTCGGGGTGAGGGTCAATACCGCCACTAGTAATAATCCACAATCATCCTTTCGGAATTTATTCATGTGAAATCCGTTCTCTTGGCCGATCCGAGGGGGAAATGTATTCCAAAATAACTTCACAAATAAATAAATTATGGAGGCCAAATTAATCCAATTTTAATATCCGGAATAAAATTGCGATTAAATAAACATACTTAGTAATTTTCGAAAGTAAGGTTTTTCTTGGATAATTAAAATCATGCAAACACATATTAACAAATAATAATAAGTGCACGAAATAAAACATCCATCAAAACAAAATTAAACACATTGGAGCACTCAAATCCAATTGTCACGGTTTAATTTCTTCACATCTTGATGCGAAAAATCGTCCTTGTTGCTTTCCGTCGTTCGTCTCGACACGCTCCCACTCGAACATCAACACTTCATCAAAAACTGTATCGTTTTGGGTTCGGGACGACGTTTAAAATCACACGAAAGAAAAAGGAGAACCAAAAAATTCCACGGCCCGAGATACGGCGCGCGTCGGCCCACGGAGTGGGCCCGTGCGTCTCTCGGCCGAGCAGCCGAGGCGCTGCATGCCGAGGAGCGCCGAAGCGCTACACGCGAGGCGCCGAGGCGCTGCAGGCCGCGCCCGAGGCGCGCGGGTCGTGCGCCGGGTTTCGACGTTCGTTCTCGTTTTCTTCACCCCATGCACGATTTTACATCCATGCATGCACCGCGCACGCATGCGTCGTCCGGGTACGCCGTTTTTAATTCTTCGTTCTTCGTCACGATCCAGTTACAATTTATTTTACAAAAAAAATAAATACTAGATCTAGACTAGTCTATTACAATGATCGAATCAAAATAAAAACAACTAATCTACTCGTGAATTTTCTCACGAGAAAAATGAATTAGAACGAATCGAATTAAAAACCAATTAATTCACACGCATGAAAATTAACAACATTAAAACCATGACAATTGGATACCTGCAAAAAAGATCTAGCAATTCTACTATCCAATTTCAATTTAATGTTTAACAATTTAAATTCCAATTTAAAGATCAGAGCCCGAAACCGTGGCTCTGATACCAGTTGTTGGGAAAATAGGGGTGCCCGGAATCTATTCGGGATGAAATTTAAATACGAATTGAAATACAATTATTACTAGCATGAATTAATCCTAGTTAATTCAAATAATAATTCCAACAACGAATTTTCATCATGCATGTTGAATTAATTCACATATCAACTATGACGGAATAAACAAGTAAATATGCGATTAACGTACCTCTTGTAGAATTGGCCTTTGGATACACGGGACAATTACGATCTCCCTCTATCGACCCAAAAACCTTCTCAAATATTTCCCTTTCACCTCACTTGATCACCGGTGGGAGATGCTTTCAAGTAATTTAATAAACTAAGGAGAGAGAAAAATATCTATGCTCTTGATTTTTCCAACACATGGAATTATGTCCTTGGGGATGAAAAAATCATCCCCTATTTATAACATAGATTGGCCGAATTTTTGAGGAAATATGGGCTTGAAATAAATCTTTTCTTAGACTCTAAGAAATCTTGAATATATCTCATATATTCTTTTCTCCATAATAAAATATTCCACAAAAATCTCACTCACCTTGTTATGGGGCAATTTTCGAAATTAATAGGATAAAATCACAAGATTTAGATCTTCTTGAATATATGAGATAATCTTGTATTCCAAGAATACTTATCTTCCATAATATCTTTCCAAGAAAATCAACAAAATCTTTTTTTTTCTCCTAATATACAAAATTTTCGAAAAATCAAAGAAAAAATCAGCACAATATATTCTTTTTATTTTAATCACCTTATCATTATTGGGCTACTTAATGGGCTACTTGAGGGGCCTTTAAGGAGAATTAAGATTGGACCTCCTAATGGACTTCTGAATTTCAATATTGAGCCCCAATATAATTCAATCCATTAATATTAATTATTACCACTAATAAATTAATATTGCACTATCCATCTTAATCCATATTACGATAATATGGGCTCTCGGTTATTATTTTCCGCGTTTAAGATTATCAAGTCCATTAATTAATTAAGCTTCTGAATAGCTCTAAATTAATTAATATATTTCACCTTGGAGTAAAGACAGCTCAACATTATTATTTGTACCGAAGAAACTAATTCTTCACTTGCAAGATTTGGTACGATAAAACTTCTGAGCCCACCAAGGGGACTAATCACACGAGCCGTACTCGCACGCGTTTCTCCGTATTAAATCTTAGCAACCGTCGTATGATTAATATTACTGCCCAAGACACAAAGTTCGAAGTCACAATGATTCTCACCCAACATGAAACAAAGCAGTAACCATTAAGCACACACGGTCCTATTTAAGTGACGGAGATTAAGAAATCAACAACCACTGAGGTCTAATTCTTCACATTTCAGAACAGAAGAATTTATCCTCGCTGTAGGTCCTCTTCAACACATACTAAATGTGCTAGTGCAATCTCTTAGTCAAGACATACCAATCTGAGCCTTACACATCGACCTTTCACGGCGGATTGTTCAATTCCACCTAGGTCGTGAAAACGTACGTTTAGTTACAAGGAAACTGTTAATGTTTTCTTCCGTGATCGGGTATCACCACATTAACTACAATATAACTAGTACCATATATTGAACGGTTTGCAATAGAAATTCAACATTCAATCATAACTAAAGCAAATGTGATAAAAGAATTATTCTCATAAAACGAGTGTTTGATACACGAGTTATACAAAGTAAAAGCATACTTTCACGTATAACTCCAACAACAACTGTAACAAAAATGGGCACTACCAGTATGACTGCCCAAAGCTGAGTGCTAGGGAAAGAGAAGACAGGAGGGCCAAGAGAGACCAGAGGTATGCTGACCGGAGAGTCTTGCTCGCTGGGGAAGCTACAGACTCAGATGGTCCTGAGGAGAGGTCGCCTGAACTCTTTTCTGATGATGAGTACGATGATGTGTATCTAATGGCTAGGGAAGAGCCTGAGGTAACATCTATCTCTATTTTTGGTTCATACACTGGTCAAAATCCTGAGCCTAGTTCAGAGTCAGCTAGAGAAATGAACCTTCAGATCTGCCTGGATTAATTGATGGTTGATTTCTCCAGGTTGCAGGAAACTAATGTCTTTTTGGTAGAGGAGAACCAGAAATTGAGTACTGAGGTTCAAAACCTAAATGATCAACTCACTCAGTATGATGACTCCCTCATGGTTTTGGCATCCTGAGGTCTATAACTGTTTTCCTTTCCCTCACTTGCCTAGGGGGAACAGAAAACAGGGCCCTTATCAAGAACAAGCCCAAAGACCTGTTGCACCAAGGATTAGGAAGAACAGGAGGCCAGCCCAAAAGGCACCCACTCAGGCTCCTGTGAAGCCTAATCCTAGCACTCATACACCATCTTCTTCTCAGGCTAAGAAGAAAAAAGTCGTGTATGTTGATGGTTCAGGGAGATAGATTTACCACTCTGAGGCAATCAAGATAGTGAAACAAGTCTGGATCCCGAAGGGTATAATTGACACGATAGGACCCAATATCCAATGGGTACCTAAAGCCTAAATTGCTTGCAGGCGACTGTGGATCACAACAAGAGGAGAGGAGACTCAACAAAGGTTGTTTAGTACCTAGACAGTGGTTGCTCAAGGCATATGACTGGAATGAAGAGTCTTCTCCAAGAATTTCAAGCTAAAGATGGTCCACAGGTAACCTTTGGTGATAACTCAAAAGGTTTTACTAAAGGTTTTGGTGTCTTGGTAATAGGTACGGTCAGAGCTCAGTTGGTTATGGCACAAAAGATTAAGCCATCTGAACTTCAAAATTCTTAACAAAATTTCAAGACAGTCACTTATTGAAGGTCTACCTAATGAAGTTTTTAGCAAGAATCATGTGTGTAAAGCTTGTCAGGAAGGGAAGCAGGTCAGAGCATCATTCAAGGAGAAAGCTTCCTTCTCCACTGACAGAGTTCTTCAACTTTTACACATGGATTTATTTGGCCCTGTAACACCTGTGAGTATGAATGGTAGGAAATACACCCTTGTGGTTATTGATGATTATTCTAGATATACTTGGGTTATTTTCTTGTTGAATAAAAATGAAATACAGGTGAAGCTTCCAGAGTTGCTCAGAAGACTCAGCAACGAGAAGAATCAGTCTATTACTAAAATCAGATCTGGCAAGGACACTGAATTTATAAATTCATATATTTCTGATTTCTATAATAAACTAGGTATTGCTCATGAGACTTCTGCAGCTAGAACCCCACAACAAAATGGTGTCGCTGAAAGAAGGAATAAGACACTGAAGGAAGCTGCCAGGACCATGCTGGCTAAGTCAGGATTGCCCAAGAAGTTTTGGGCTGAGGCAATCAACACTGCATACTATACCCAGAACAGATCCATGCTGAATAAATAACATGCACAGACTCCATATGAGACATGGAACAAGAGGAAGCCTCACATTTCTTATTTCCATATTTTTGGTTGCAAGTGTTTCATCCTCAACAATGTGAAGACCCAGTTGAAAGCTTTTGATAGCAAATCTGATGAAGGAATATTCTTAGGATATTCTGAAATCAGTAAAGCATTCAGTGTTTACAACTGTAGGACCCTTGTTGTGGAAGAATCACCACATGTTGTGTTTGATGAATCTGCCACTGAGTTTAGGATAAGAGTGTTGAATCCTGACACTGAGGAGGTCACAAGGAGAGTGACAAGGTTGAGCATAAAGAATCAACCTGATCCAAAGGTCAAAACTGTGCCAATTCCAAGATGGGATGATGACGACGATCAGGAAGATGACTCAAGAGCCACTCCTAAGCCCAGCACGTCAGGGTCTGTTAAGCCTCAGACTGAGGAACAGACTCAACCTGAGGTAAGTACCGTCTATGAAGATGCGGTCGCAGCTGAGACAGTTCTTGAGTCACCATATCAAGGGGGAATCGATGTCCCTGATATTGAGTTGGTAAATCCCTTTGGTATAGACTCAGGATCATCCCCTTTTGTTCAATATCCTGAATTCTATGAACCTGTAGACACTAACATTGCAGGTACTTCAGGAACAACTCCAGGTAAGAGAACATGGCTAGAAAGTCATCCCATTGATCAGGTCATTGGTGATCCAACTGAGGGAGTCAGGACCAGACGGTTCCATGGTGAGAGCACATTGTTCTGTTGCTTTCTTTCTGAGCAAGAGCCTCAGAACATTGAAGAAGCTCTCACTGACTCGAACTGGATCATAGCCATGTAAGAGGAGTTGAATCAATTCACAAGGAATCGGGTTTGAGAACTGGTAGATAGACCTAGGCATCAAGGTGTTATTGGTACCAAGTGGGTCTTTAAGAACAAGAAGAATGGGAATGGTGTTGTAGTAAGGAACAAGGCAAGATTGGTTGCAAAGGGGTATTGTCAGTCTGAAGAGATAGACTATGATGAGACCTTTGCTCTAGTGGCTAGGTTGGAAGCTATCAGGTTGTTCCTTGCATATGCAACATACAAGAAGTTTAAGGTGTATCAAATGGACGTCAAGAGTGCCTTCCTGAATGGTGTACTCAATGAAGAGGTGTATGTTGAACAACCTCCCGGGTTTGAGGTTGGAGATAGAGTATACCATTTGAAGAAAGCACTCTATGGACTTAAGCAAGCTCCTAGAGCTTGGTATGATACCCTCTCTCAATTCCTGACTGACCACGGGTTCAGGAAGGGAACCGTGGATAGGACTCTGTTTAGGATCACTGAAGGTGATGACATTCTCTTGGTCCAGATTTATGTGGATGACATAATATTTGGATCACCAAATCATCAGCTCTGTCAGAAATTCTCTAAGTTGATGACTGGTAAATTTGAGATGTCAATGATGGGAGAGATGAACTTCTTTTTAGGATTGCAGGTCAAGCAGACTGATCAAGGGATTTTCATTAATCAGGCCAAGTATACAAGATACTTGATTCAGAAGTTTGGAGTTCAGAATAGCAATCCAGCCAGGATCCCTATGAACACAAATTGGAAGATGGATCCTGACACTGTTCGAAAAGTGTTAGAGAGAGGACGATCTTATCACTCTTTAACAACGAGTAGACTTAATGAAAGGTTTTAGAAAGGGTTAATTAATCTACCGGTTTATCTAAGGAGGACGACCGCATCACCTTAGTTTAAATTAGGATCTCGTTAATTAAGCACTATCTATTAACTTGTTCGTAGATTAGTGAAGTCGATTGTTAGGATAAAGTATTAGGGTTTTAAATCTTGAGCTTTCGTCTTATAATCTCTAACTTAGGTTATTTCTTGCGCGTCACAATTATCTTGATTATGTACCTGCTCCGTTAGTATACGTAGGGATACCTATCCTAAGCATCACTATCATTTATTTGAAAACACACCTTAGTTAATTCTTATTCTCTTGTTCTTTAGTTTAATTAGTTTAGTTTAGTTTAAAAGTAATTCTTCAAAAATCCAAAAAATTAAAAAACATACACTCATACTAGTTACGACGCGTAGATCTTCAGGGATCTATTTGCGTACACTTCATCCCTTGGGTTCGATAATACTTGGTCCCTATACTTGCTCATATTACAGTGAACCCGTCCGCTTGCGGGGAAACTTCTAGTAGAAAGCTGGTATATTCGCTTCAAGTCAGGTACTGTGGAAGGAGAGAAACAAGTGCATCGAGGATAGAAATTTTGATGCCTAAATTTATTAGATGAAATTAAAGGGAGAGTGTGAAGTTGGTTCATGGTGAAGAATGCAATACACTTACTCTTCTCAAAAAGGTCGGCATGAGTCACTTAGATTGGAATTAAGTTGTTGATTTAGTCTTTGTAGGCCTACCGTTTCTTCAACCATTGTGGGCATATCTTATGCCAACTTCTTTCTTTCGGAAGAAATAAGATTTATATTTAAATGAAGTCATTTAGATTTGAGAATCCATGAATTTCAAATGACATGGTTTTACTAGATATTTCAAATTTCTCCAATTTGAATTAGGATTAAAACTAGAATTTTAAAATCTATCCATTTTAATATTTAGTCAAACAAGTAGAGTAAATTTAGTTGTGGATTTAAAACCCACAACCTAAATTCCTCCATCCAAATTCAATCTAAATTTTTTATTTGTCTGATAAAAAATAAGAATAAATAAATAAAAATAGTTAGTGTTAAGAGAAATGAAAAATTATGTAATGTTATGACAATATTGTTTTATAACTTTTTACAACACTGAAATGCCAACCACAACTCATGTTTTTTGACTCGACATTGTCCTCGAATGCTAGACAATTAGATTATATTTCTTTTTCTCAATATCAACCTTTTTTTGAGTTTGAGTTTATTTATTTTTTCTTTTATTAGTTGAGTTAGCAATTCTCTTTCTCAAATTAAATTAAATTAACCTAACTAAATTATTTTTTCAATGTTCAGTATGCATAAAAGTCCATAATAATACGCGAATTAAAATACATAATTTATTTCAATTTAAAAAATAATAATTTTTAATTATATTATATTATAAGTACATAAATGATTTTTTTTTTTTGACGGGATTAAGTACATAAATGATTACAAATTATTATTATCATCAATCTAGATATTTATATACAAAATGAAAATCACATCGTGTTTGGTAGTAATTAAAAACGACAAGAATGGAGGAGGAAGGATAACAGAGAGAGAAACTTGTCGTCAACTCGTTAAACAATTTCAGTCTCAAATGCAACCATGCGCAATGGTCAAGTCGTTCTTCATCTCATTATTGATTTAATTTTAAAATATAAAAAGAATAGTACACAATTATTAGAAAAATTATTAGGTAAATGTTAAATTAATTAATTAATTATTTTTCTTATATTCCTCATACTCGTGGGAAGAATGGGTGACATGAACCTAGGGATGTCAATGGAGCGGGGATGCCATTCTCCATCCCCGTCCCCGCAAAATAAATGGAGAATTTTTTTCTTCATCCCTGCCCCGTCGGGGATCAAGTGTGTGGATTTAGAAAATCTATAGATTCCATGCAGAGTTTGACTGACTTTTTTATTGATTAACTTGGATTTTCATAGACTTTACAAGATTGTGGAATACATTTTTTTTATTGATTTACATGGATTTCCATAGACTCCGGCGCTTGAACCATTGATGCAAATATATATGAGACACACTTGTATATAAAAAAAAATTATCCAAATTATTTAGAAAAAAACAAAAATACATTAGTTAAAAATATACATTATTATTTCATCTTCATTTCCATCACCGTTGTACCTCGCCCTCATTAGAAGTCTCAGGTTGTTAGAAGAGATATTGGAGAGTAAAATTTATTTATATTTTTTGAAGAGTAGACTTGACAACGAGGCGGGTAATCCCCAAAGCAAACGGTGACGGGGAATTTTTTTGCCCCGTAAGCGGGGACCGGGATAGTATTCTCAGTTCGGGGGATCCCCGTCTCGTTCCCCGTGGGGAACCACATTATTTTTTATATAATTAATATATTTATATATTATTTTAATGTTAACGTAAATTACAAATAAATATTTCATAGTTTCCTACTCAATTAACAATTTATTAAAAATTACATTTTTTAAATTTAATATTATGTTATTAGTTCCAAATTATATTATTTTCACTCTAGTATATATGTTAATTAAAAATATTAAAATTAGAGGTTCTTCAATTTGTTTAAATTAGTTTTTTTTAACACCAACTTAAAGTAATTGTTGTGTATGATTAATTTTTCAATTTAAATATTTTTTTATATTTTAAAAATAAGATAAAAAAATTAATTAGACGGGAAACAGAGAATCCCTGCGAGACGGGGATCCCCGGTGAGACAGGGATTCCCAGTGAGGCGGGGATGGGGGGAAAATTTTCCCCATTTATTTTGCAGGGACGGAGATGGGGAATGACCCCCTGTCCCTGCCCCTTTGACATCTCAATGGAAGGAAATCAAAGAAAATCCATATACTGTTGAATAACTAAAGATTTTTTAGGACTTTTTAATATCCGTATAAATCTCTGGTTATTAGAAGGGATTTTGGAGAGTGAAATCTATTCATATTTTGGAAGGAAAATCTAAGAAAATACGTGGAGTATTAAAATCCATAAACTGTTTGTTGATGATCTTTGTTAATCGGAGATGATTAGTGGCTGTTTTTCTTTGTTAAGATCACCAAACAAGATCTAAGATCATGAAATTTGACAAAGTAATATTCAAGAAATAGATTTGCAAGAGTGTGTGTAGTATTTTGAATTATGGAAAAAAAAATTCTCCCTCATGCAAATGAGGGGGTATTTATAGATATACAAGGAGGTTACGTGTCACCTTTCTAGTGGTTCAACCATTGGATTGATGCCAAGTGGTGGGACACTTGTACAACATCTAAACTATCTTCACTTGGATGGGTTCCAAGTGTTTAGACACTTGGACCATATCTAAACTAGTGACTCTTGGAGTTCCCAATGTTGTACTTAGTTTTCAAGACTACTTTGCTACTTCCTTTGGTGACTAGTTGCTCGCTTGTATATTCTCGTTGAATGCAGTTGACCCCTTGTTCGCTCTTGGTCGCGTGAAGTGTATCGAACTACACTCTTGGTCGCGTAAAGTAACCTACTTTAAACCCTGGTGGTCGTCTGTTTCTTGATTTCAGCTGATTAGCTTCTTAATTCTAGGTCATTGTTGCTCGCCTGGTCGCCTATCAACATTGCCCCCTGACTTGCCCTTTGTTAGGAAAATTGTTGTCTAATGAAGAGCAAGGCATAGTTTCGATAGAATAATAGTTGTGTGTATGGAGCGAGCAACAAATTTTTGAATTCTTTTGAGCGGGAAAACCGGCGACCATCAAGTCATTTAGGCGAACACTGGGGTACTCCGTGCGTTGGTGACGGTTGGGTTCCCGAGGCTCTCGTAAACTGTAATGTCGTGGGCGGCGATGACGTCATTTCCGAGCCACGCGTATTTTTCTTTGCAAGTAGGGGCCTAGAAAACTTTTCAAAAATTTCATTTTGACCCCCGTTTTTTATCCCTATAAATACCCATCTTCACTCTTCATTTTATTTTTTCGAATCCTTGCCTTCTCCTCCATTAGAGTTCTTCTTCAAGCTTTTGCACTTCGGTTTTTACGAGATTCCTGGTCCATTCCACGTAATATCTTCAGGTAATTATTGATCATTGTCCTTAATCTCGTTTTTGTTTCGTTTATTTCTTCGATTTCATCATTTTTGCATTTCCGTTCAAAAATCCGCCACCTCCGCCGTTCGAACGCCGCCGTGTCTGTTCATCTCCGCCGTACTCTTTATTCTTCATCCTTTTCTTCAAAATATTTTGCCATTTTTCTCATTTTATTGAGAGTTTTTTCTAAATGTCTTCTTCGAGTGATACTGTTTCGATCGAAATTTTTGAACGTAACCCCGGGAAGCGTCCCATGGAAGAAGTCTCTTCCCCTGCTCCTCGCCGGTCTGCTCGCCAAGCTCTTGTTCAAAATCCAAGGACTTTATTGGTGGATGAAGAAATGGGATCTGAGACGTCCTCGGTTGTTCGCTCCATTGAAGCCCATGCTTCGGAGAATTCTGGCGAGGAGGAGGTCCGAAACCCTGCTGGTCGCCCAGACGCGGAGGATGTTACCTCTTCTGACTTTGGGGAGGATTCGGAGGAAGTGGCCGCTGAGATTGAGGCCGAAAGCGACCATCAGGAAGTTGCGCGACCAAGATTGGCTGTGACTTGGGAGTTTCTCGAGGAGATAGGTTTCCCTACTTCTAGAGTGACTCCCGAGTCCCAAATCCCTGAAGGTGTTGTTCGCCAGAATGAATGAGAGGATTACTCTGCTCGCTTTTCTGAGATCTTCCCTGTTCGCGCCTGAGAGTTTATGTCCGCCGAAGTGAATGCTTACACAACGAGCAAGATTTCAAGTTTAGTCGTGGAAGACGACTTAGATAGCATCAGGTCTCAGTATAAGATCCCTTACGACATATTTTTGTACGCTCCCAAAGAAGGAGAAACTGCTGATCGCCCCCCGCCGGGTTGTACATCGATCAACCTGGACATACTCAACACGGGGTTCCCGTTGCCGCTTCACCCCATCATTGGTCGCCTTTTAGAAGATCTCAACTTGGCGATCACCCAAATTACTCCCAATGGGTGGAGTATTTTGCTCGCTTTGATGACCCTCTTCGGCCTTGAAGGATACAGGAACAAACTCAGTACGACCGAGATTTTGTATGCCTTGGTTGTCTCGGCTTGCAACGAGGAGGGTGTAGGCTGGTATTACGTCAAAGCCAGGACGGGGGTAAAACTTATTGAAGGAGTCCCCAATAAAGTTAGGTGTTGGCATAACTAATTCATATTCATTGGTGGCGATTGGCGAGCATCAGCGGACTTCTTCGGCGGCCAAGCGCGCATTAATTCCCCTGAGCGATTTGGCATAATCAAACGTATGCCTTCCTTTTCCTTTCTTAGGACTGCATTGGGGACTAATTTTAATTTTTTCTTCCTTGTTGTTTTGCAGGTTCGAGAGTTTCGAAGTGGGGTAATCCCGGCCTTAGCGAGGAGTTCCTGTACACGTTGGCTGTGATAGTACTTCGGAATCCTGCTGATCGCGACATCCATCATCTTTCAAAGGCTCATTGCCGTAAAATTGCCCAACTTTTCACAAGTCCTCATCACTTAGAGGCTCGGGCAGAGATCCCCGAAGGTAACTATCATCATAACTTTTACTCTCTTGCCCGCTTGACCGCGTTTCTTCATTAACCCTTTTATTCGTCTTTTCTTTTAAATAGATCAAAGAGTGACTGTTGCTGTGCTGACTATTCCAAGATCCTACCACCTGCTCGCTGCGAGGGTCAAACAGATGGCTGCCGAGGAGCCGACTAGGAAGAGGCAAGATCCACCTTTGTCACTTATGCGCCTACGGGCTGGAGGGGATCCAGGTGCTCATGCTCGCCCGCGAGCATCCAAGGGAGCCCCCAAGACTGTCACCTCTTCCCAAGTTGCGGAGAAGGAAACGACGAAAAAAGAAAGCTCCGCGGAAGGATTCTCGCGGGGAGGGGATGGCGCTGAGCGAGCATCGAAGCGCTCTAAAACTGTTATGGAGGCGAGCAATCGTGCTCCTCGCTCTCCCGCCCCCAAATCTTCCTCACTTGAAGTTGTAAGTGAGCAGCAAGCCGTTGCTGCCATTCTGGGCAAGAAATCGCGATCGTCTGGTGATCGCTCATATCTGGGGTATGACCCCGTAAAGTTGAGGGAGTAAGTCTTCTAACCGTTACTTTGATGACCGACTCTTTATTGTATCTTTACTTAAGATTTTTCTCTCTTTTTTAGATATAAGCCTGAAGAGCATCTTGGGCGAGCAGAAGTGCTCCATCAATTGAGCTGCGTAAAATCTCCACCCACCTACTTAGATATCCCAGACTCTCACGTTCGGCGAGTAACAGAGATGGTCCCCCGTTCTTGGACCAAGACTTGTGAAGATATAGTTCAAGGGCAGACCACAAGCGACAATGCTCGCTTGATCGCGTACAATGCCAGCCATCAAGCTGTGATGGCTCAAAGGCTCCTTGATCAAATCGTACTCCTGGAGAGGACGAATCGCTGTCTTGGTCGGAAGATCGAGGGCTTCGAGGTGGAGAAGGCTGTCGTCTTGAAGAAGAAGGATGAAGAGCTCGCGCAGGAGAAGGCTGAACATGCCAAGGCGATGGCGAACTTGGAGCAAATGTTCAATGCTTCCGTGGCTAGCGAGCAATTTTCCTTGAACCAATCAGAGAAGTTATCTCTTGAACTGGGAGTGGCCGACGAGCGAGCAAAAGCGCTAGAGGTGGAGAAGACGGCCATGGTCGCCCAGATTGAAGAGCTCCAAGCTGAGGTTGCTCGCCTCCAGCAAGAAAAAGTTGGGATGGTTGCCTATGACCTCTATGCTCAAGATGTGGCCGACAACACCAACCTAGGGTATGTATGTGCTTACGCTGAGAGCATAAGATCAGTGAAGTTCGCTCTGGACCACAACTTGGATGTTTTGGCCACGGCAAAGAAGGACTTCATTGGCTATGTCAAGGATAACCCTATTGGGGCTGGGTTTGCGCTCCCAGTGGCCGATCTTGAGGAGTTGGGGGTCCCCTTGGATATCTTCGGGGAAGATGTTGAAATTGTGCCTCCCCAGTCTTCTGGCGAGCAGCCGAGCAAGGAGGCAGATATTTTTGACGACCTTCATTCTCTCCCCTTGACTCCTATTGATGGGGCGAGCACCTCCGCTGTGGCGGCCACGACCGCAGCTGCCACCACTGAAGAAGCACCTCCTGCTCCGGCGACTATGGATGCACCCCCGACCCCCCAAGCTTAAAGATTTTATGGTTTTTTGTTTCTTTAGATTTGTATTAGGGCCAGCTTGTACTCTTACTTTATTTTGCTGTAACAACTTGTTCTTTTTATGAATGAAAAACTTAATGATATTTGTTATTCTTCTCCAATATGCATCCTTGTGCTTGCTCGCTATATGTACTGTTGTTTGCACATTTTCCTCTTTCTAGGATAAATATTTCTGTGCCTTAATGCTCGCCTGATCGGCTTAGATGGGCTTTTAGTGTCTTTAAAAAGACTTAGCCTTAGATAATTGGGCCTCATGGTCCCTTCGTGGACTTGGCCTTGCATTTGTTTGTTTTCAGCTCCGTTGCTCGCCCCCCGCTTGGTTATTTTGAGCGAGCAACTCTGCTTTATTGAGCGAACAATCTTAACAAGTAACAAAGGTTTTCTTATACACCCACAAAATTTTGAGAGTTTTAACATACATACAACCTTACACAAATGATGCAAGAAATCAAACTAACTTTTACATGCACTATACAATATTTATCTATTGATAATACTTTTTTAACAAGGTTGCATTCCAGGAGTATTGTGCCGAATTGCCTTTCATGTCTTCTAAGTCATAAGTGTCGTTGTCCCATTTCTGAGTGATCCTGTATGGGCCTTCCCAAGTTGGTCCTAATACTCCTGGTGGTGATCCCAAAATCTTTTTAAGTACGAGATATTCAATCTGGAACTCTTTAACTTTTACTTGTGAGTTGTAGTACTTCACGATTCTTCTTTTATATATTGCATTTTTCATTTCTGCCGAGATCCTTTTTTCTTCGATTAAGTCCAATTCCGTAGCTAGAGCTTGGTCATTCGTCTGTTCGTCGAACATTGTTATTCGTTCCGTTGGGACCTTCAACTCTATGGGTATCACCGCTTCGATGCCGAATGTCATGGTGAATGGGGTTTCGCCTGTACTTGTTCTGTGAGATACTCGATATGCCCACAACACTTCTGGTAGCTCCTCCGACCATTTTCCTTTCTTATCTACCAGTCGAATTTTCAGTATGTGTTTTATTATTTTGTTAACCGCTTCGACCTGGCCGTTAGACTAGGGATAATATGGAGTTGAAAAATGTTTTTTTATTCCCCACTTCTCACAGAAGCTCCTTATTTTCTTGCCTTCGAATTGTCGTCCGTTATCAGTCACAATTGCCTGTGGCACTCCAAACCGACATACGATGTTCTTCCATATGAAACTGATCATTTTCTCCTGTGTAATTGTCACGAGTGCTTCTGCTTCGGCCCACTTTGTGTAGTAATCCACGGCCACTACTGCGAACTTTACATTTCCTTTTCCTATTGGGAAAGGCCCTATTATGTCGATTCCCCATTTCGCGAATGGCCATGGACTATTGACTGCTATCATCTCGGTTGGTGGCTTGTGGATATTGGGGGCAAATATCTGACATCTGTGACAGGTTTTCGCAACTCTGATAGCGTCTTTTAGCAATGTAGGCCAATAATACCCTTGTCTCACTGTTTTGTAGGCCAACGCGCGTCCTCCAGCATGGTTTCCACAAACGCCTTGATGGATTTCTTGCAAAACCTCCTGGCCTTGTTCTCTTGTCAAACATTTCAATAACGGGAGTGAGAATCCTCTTTTGTATAATTGTCCATCCATCATGGTGTACCTTGCCGCCCGTTTGACCATTTTGCTAGCCTCCAGCGGGTTGTCCGGTTTTTCATCATCTCGTAGATATTTGATGATCGGCGTTCTCCAATCATCTTCACCTATTTCTGCATCAACTTGATATATTTTGTAATCCTCGGTTGATGGGTTGGATATCTTTGTTAATGTAACTTCGGACAACCCCGCTGGTCCGGTGCTAGGTGCTAGTCGAGCGAGCGCATCTGCTTGCGCATTGTTGTCTCTTGGTACCTATTCGATGTATATTTGTTCGAACATGGAGGCCAAGTGAGCAACAATTTTTTGATACAAAGCCATGTTTTCATCTTTTGCTTCATACTCTCCCCGAACTTGGTTGACAATTAGTTGAGAATCTCCGAAAATCTGTAACTTTCTTACTCCAACTGCTAATGTAGCCGCAATCCAGCGATCAATGCTTCATATTCTGCTTCGTTGTTTGTTGCCATGAATTCGAAACGAACAGCCGAAGTGAAGACATGTCTGTTAGGACTTATCAGAACTATTCCTGCCCCCGAGGCTGTGTTTGTGGATGACCCGTCAACGTACATGTGCCAGGGATGACTATGTCCTCTCGTCGGATCTTGGGGGAAAGTTAGCTCGACTATGAAGTCGGCTAATGCTTGCCCCTTGATCGCTGTTCAAGGAGCATATGAAATCCCGAACTGGCTGATTTCTAAAGACCACTTCAGGAGGCGACCGATTGTGTCAAGTCTATGCAGTATCTGTTTGAGCGGGAATGTTGTTAGTACTTCCACCTGGTGGTCGAAGAAATATGGGCGAAGTTTTCTGACGCTCATCACTAGCGCGTATGCCAGCTTTTCTGTTGGCGAGTATTTGAGCTCTGCTTCATGTAAGGCTTGGCTTACATAGTAGATGGGCAAGTGGAACTTTCCTTCTGCCCGAACGAGTACGGAGCTAATTGCAACTTCTGAGGCTGCCAAGTACAGGTACAGTTTCTCTTCTGGAATTGGTTTGGCAAGAATCTTTGTATCGCTGAGATATTCTTTCAATTGCTCGAACGCTCGTTGGCAGGCATCCGTCCATTGAAACTTTCCCTTCTTGATTGCTTCGAAGAATGGTCTACATTTGTCTCCGGATCTAGAGACGAACCTATTCAACGCTGCTAGGCATCCAGTCAACCGTTGAACTTCTTTTACAGACCGGGGTGGTTGCATCTCTATGATTGCTTTTACTTTCACTGGATTTGCTTCAATCCCCCGTTGACTGACCAGATGTCCCAGGAATTTCCCGGAATGGACTCCGAAACTGCTCTTCTTGGGGTTTAGTTTCATGCTGTAGGTCCGGAGTATTTTGAATGTTTGGGCAAGGTGTTGCAAGTGATCTTCTTTCCTTGAGCTTTTAACGACGATGTCGTCCACATACACTTCCACTGTCCTTCTGATGTGGTCATCGAACATCTTGTTGACCAATCTCTGGTAGGTGGCCCCGGCGTTGATCAACCCAAATGGCATCCTCTTCCAACACAACAAATTTTTGTTGGTGTAAAATGCTGTGTGCTCCTGGTCGTCTGGGTGCATTGCAATCTGGTGATATCCTGCAAATGCATCCATGAATGTGAGGAGCTCATGTCCAACTGTGCCATCAACCAACTGGTCGATATGTGGCAATGGGAAGTTATCCTTCGGGCAAGCGACATTCAAGTCGGTGAAATCGATGCATAATCTCCATGCTCCGCTTGCTTTTTTTACCAACACTGGGTTCGCCACCCATTGCGGGCATAAGGCCTGTCTGATCAAGTCGTTATCCAACAATTTCTTGACTTCCACATCGAGTGCTTCATACTTATCGGGCCCGAACTTCCTCCTCTTTTGATGGATCGGCTTTTTCTTTGGGTCGATGTTGAGTTTGTGGCAGGCATGCTCGGGGCTAATGCATACCATGTCTGCATGCGACCATGCGAACACGTCGAGATTTGCTTTAAGAAACTCCGTCATTTTGGATCTGTATGGCTCTGGAAGCTCAGACCCTATGAAGAGTTCTAAGCTATCTTGGTTCGGGTCGACTCTTATTGCCTCTAACTCTTCGACTGGGGTAGCCCTCCGTTTCTGGTTTTTCCATCGAGGATAAATGATGGGTCCCCCACTGTTGAGTTAATCTTCGATCATCATTGGTTCCGCTCCTAGTCGTGGTTCGAGATCTTCACCTTCATTTAAACAGGGTGAGACCTCCGGTCTCTGTTGTTCGTCAAGGACCTCTTGCTCGCATGCCCCCTGCTGGTTGTCAATCTCCATCATCTCCGTATCAGCAGATTCCATAATTTCATAAAGTACTGATGGTTCATTCTCGGCACCGCCGCTTGGCTGTTCATTCATCATGTTGACTCTGTGATCCTGGGGTTGAAGTTGCAAGAGGCACTCATGAGCCTTCTTCTGGTCACCTTTGACCGTGCCTGTACCTTTTGACGTGGGAAATTTTACACAGTAATAATACGTTGAAACGGCTGCCTTAAATTCATGCAAGAAAGGACGGCCGAGGAACCCATTATAAGTGGACTGCTGATCTACGACTAGAAAATCTACCATCCTACTCAGCCTCCTTTCAGGGTCCTCGACCGATACAAGTTCGACTGCTAGCGTAATCATTCCTAATGGGACGATCACAGCATTTCCGAATCCCACTATTCTATGATCGCAATCCTTGATGTATTCAACGCATTCTCCTAGCTGGTCCACCGTGCTTTTGAATAGGATATTTGTGTAAGAGCCGGTGTCGACGAGCAGACGGTGTACTCTCGTTCCCAAGATGTTAGCGCAAATGACTAAAGAGTCGTTGTGGGGAGTGAGTACCCCGTCTAGATCCTTTTCTGAAAAAGTAAGATTCCCAACTCGCTTGGTTGATGGATTTACCCCAACTTCCATTACTTGCGCTACTGCCCTTAATTCTGCTTTTTTTTTTCTTTTTGACATGGGTGGTCCCCCATCAGAACAACCGCCCACCGGCCCAGATGTTCCTAGCATTAGGATTTTCGGGATTGGTCTTGCTGGGGCTGCGGGGACTTTTCTTCCTTTCTTACCCGTCCTGCTCGGTTGCTCGTCGCTATCATAATCGTCTAAGCTGAAGGGCGTTGTTGCTCTCGGTCTCTTACCCGGTTCCTTTTTCACGAACTCAGACAACTTTCCTTCCTCGTAGAACCTCCACAATTGTTTTAACAAATCTCGACATTCACTGGTAAAATGGCCGATGCTCTGATGATATGCGCAATACTTATTCGGGTTCAATTTTCCTCTTTCCTGCCTTATCTTCTGAGGCTCGGGCAACATTTCTTTGTCCTTGACATTATTGTAAACAGCGTCTACCGACATCGTGAGGACTTGATTCAACTTTTCTTTTAACTCCGCTCCTTCGTTGAATGACCTCATGTTTTTTGGAGCTTTATAGTCATTCCCTCCAGTCTTTTTGCCAAACTTCTTTGGGTCAGCTTTATCTCCCATTTCTCTGTGCAAAACTTCTTGCATCGATACATGGATCCCTGCCTTGTGTCTGAATTCCGCGTACGTTTTTGGACAAGTTAAATGCATCTCCTTCCACAGTTCGGTTCCTTTCTTCAGTCCAGCCATCATTGCCACTATCTTCGTATCCTCACTCACCATCTCGCCCTCCAGTAGCACTTTATCAAATCTTTCCAAAAAATGTTTGTCCGATTCTTCATCTCCCTGCTTTATGTCTGCTAACCGGTGCCTGTGGGTCAAGTAGGACCCAGCAGTCGAAAAATAAGACAGAAATTCCTTGCTCAGTTGGGCGAAGGAGTTGATGGAACCAGGAGCCAGTGCTGAAAACCACCTATGCGGCACATCTCCCAGGATGAGTGGGAAATTTCGACATTGAGTGGCGTCAGTTGCCCCTACTGAGATCATGAAGTCTGAATATTTCGTCACATGGATTCGTGGGTCCGACGTTCCTTCGTATAGATTGATGGCAGGAAATTGTATCTTCTTCTGGATCGGTGCATTGAGGATTGACGGAGATAGTGGTGAGGACGGGAGAACAGTTGATCCGATGCCTTTCTGAGATTCTAACTGCTTTTGCAATTCCTCAATTGCTTTCCTCATTTCTTGCAATTCGTTTGGGGGAGTCCTCCCGTCGGAGGGCTGTTCATCGTGATTGGGTCCAACCTCTTCACGATGCAGTCCCTCTCCGACGGGACGTTTCTACTGGGTCGCCTTTCTGGCAACATTGCTAGCTCCATTCGGCCCTAGCCGGCCGAAAGCTGATCTCCTGATTCGATCATGCACTGATGGGCGAGCAGCAGGGATGCACTGATGGGCGAGCAGCAGGGCGTGATCGTTCTCCGATCCTCCTAAATTGTTCTCTCCTAGCCGTATTCCTTGTTCCTAGCCTTTCCAATGCACTTGTTCGAGAGGTACTCTTGCTTGACTCACTTGCCTGACTTGGTGATGATTCCCCTCGATTCCCTAAACGCTCGCTTATGGGAGCCTTCCCTTTATTTTTGCGAACCTCAGCGCTGTCAGCTTCATCACGGCGCATATCTTCTCTCATCTTACTTCGCTGCTCGCCTGCTCGCTCCTGCTCGCCTGCTCGCTCCTGCTCGCCTGCTCGATTGATCGTCTCTGCTGCTCTTGATGGTCCAGCTGTTTGCCGATTTTGCAATGACTGAAGGACATCGATCGTTTTAGCTAGCTCCTCAGGGTTTTGAGCAAGGGCTTCCACTTCTGGTGGAATCGTGTCAATCGTAACTTGGACGTTCCTCCGGGAAGTTGTTCTAACCGTTCTTGCATGGCCTTCGGTGGTCGAAACCCTAGTTTTTGACCTATGACTCGGAGATGCACTTGAGGTTCGATCTTCTTGTGATCTTATCATCTTGGTTGTTACAATATAGATGATAGACAAGGATATTGGGGTGGTCTAGCTTCTAACACATTTTTAAGAGTCACTAGCCTTGTATATATGAATATGATGGTTTTGAAAACCCTAGTTCATATACACATGCATTCAAACCCTTAAAGTGATGTATTTGTGGGTAACTTTGCTCCGAAGAACGTGTACACTTGACTTCTGGTGGTCTCCTCCCGGATTCCGGCCAACTTTTGTAGATTCCAATGAATATCTTCAATCTTTCTACGATTTCTAGAAATCGAAGGTTCGACCACCCTCCTTCTAGCGCCAATTGTTGATGATCTTTGTTAATCAGAGATGATTAGTGGTTGTTTTTCTTTGTTAAGATCACCAAACAAGATCTAAGATCATGAAATTTGACAAAGTAATATTCAAGAAATAGATTTGCAAGAGTGTGTGTAGTATTTTGAATTATGGATTTTTTTTTCTCCCTCATGCAAATGAGGGGGTATTTATAGATATACAAGGAGGTTACGTGTCACCTTTCTAGTGGTTCAACCATTGGATTGATGCCAAGTGGTGGGACACTTGTACAACATCTAAACTATCTTCACTTGGATGGGTTCCAAGTGTTTAGACACTTGGACCATATCTAAACTAGTGACTCTTGGAGTTCCCAATGTTGTACTTAGTTTTCAAGACTACTTTGCTACTTCCTTTGGTGACTAGTTGCTCGCTTGTATATTCTCGTTGAATGCAGTGGACCCCTTGTTCGCTCTTGGTCGCGTGAAATGTATCGAACTACACTCTTGGTCGCGTAAAGTAACCTACTTTAAACCCTAGTGGTCGCCTGTTTCTTGATTTCAGCTGATTAGCTTCTTAACTCTAGGTCATTGTTGCTCGCCTGGTCGCCTATCAACACTGTTGAATACCTAAAGATTTTTTAAGACTTTTTAAATCCGTATTGAATACCTCAGGATTTTTAAAGACTTTTGAAAATCTAGATTGAATACCCCCAGACTTTAAAAGTCTAAAAAAATCTTACAGACTCTATAATCAATACACCCCTCTAAGTTGGTATTAAAAAAATAACTAGTTTAAGCAATTTTAAGAATCTCTAATTTTAATATTTTTAGTTAACATATATATTAAAGTGAAAATTATATAATCTATACTTATATAATAACAAAATCTTATACTACTAATTATAATAACTTTTGTTTTGCTACAAATTCTATTTACTAAAACTGTATATTAAAATAAACCAACAAAAAAAATGCTAACCTTTCAACCTTTTATGTTAATTATAATTAATACAAGTATTAAAGAAGAAATACTTTAACCATTGAATGACTCATTTGCCTTCCTCCTTCCCAATAATATTAGTTAAAATTTGCTTATAAAATAAATGTCAAAGCAATATCAAACTAACAGTCTTCTGATATCCTCTAAATCATTAAAACACTTTTAATTATCGTAACTGAAACATAAATTATACATAATTGGAGATAGAGTTATAAACCCACCAAACAATAGGCGTAGAGGGTGCAGCCTTAACAAAATCAAAGAAGTACACACGAAGCTCATATTCAACACTCGTGGGCCAACAAGTTGCAGAAATATTCCTACAGTGAGGTAATATTGGCATTGAAGAATCACAAATTAACGATTTGCGCCAGTAATAGCCACAAATCCCATGTCATTTGTACTATAGAGCATGACTAGGTTCTCAACGGAGAAGATGAATCTGTAAATCGAGAGACCATGTATCACCAAGTAATATAGAAAAACTTGCCTCTTTTTAACTTTTTCTTCATCCGTCTCACTCTACTGCAAATGAAAAACCACATAAATAAGATGATGTTGGTGAGATTTATTTTTTAAATATCATGATGTTCTTTAATTTTTCAGCAAAATATTGTGTATTACAGTATTAGTTTACAATGTCAATACAATAGAGGGAGTTTTGTTCAAAAAATATCGAGATACAAACTGCATGTGCTGAGGTATGGATCACCATAGAGTTTGTCTTTAACAACGTGCCTAAAAGATTGTTCATAAATTAATAAATTGGACTACATAAAAAAAAAAACTGAGTCTGTAAGTTCTATAATCTGAAGCAAATGGGAAGATCAAAATCATTCAGACGACACTAAGTTAGTTTTGTATATTCCTTTTTGTTTTTGATCTAATTTATTTGTTTGTTTAGATATTCAGATAGATTAGTTTCTAAAAGATAAAGAAAGCCTACAAAAGGGGTTCAGGTGTTGAAGATCAGCCTTGAGCTTTTGATGGTATTAACACTTGATATCAGATAGACTTTAGGATGCTTTGCATAACATTTTGGTTTCTTTTATCCTTCCTTTTTTTTAAAACTATAGAATAGAAAGGATCAAGGATGATCTGATCCTTGAAGTAGGCAAAATGGTAGATTTATTTAGTAAATAAATCATTTACCAGCAGGCCATAAAGAACGTAATTATTCCACAAACAATATAAATTAACTTTTAATCCTCCTCTAAAACCTTATCAAACGAAAACTCTAAGAAATAAAGTTTATCAGGTATACATAATACATACGCTTGCTATGTTTATGATTGCTGGAATTCCAAAACAGTAAACTCGAAATTATATATGATGCTTGTTGGTTCTAGAGGTTTTCTTTTTCTCATTTTTTTTGCCTAAAATTTAACTAAGCTTGAATTAAAAAATACTCCCTCCGTCCCAGACGAATTTGCACACTTTCCTTTTCTGGATGTCCCAAACCAATTTGCACACTACCTAAAAAGGAAACATCGATTTGCGTGCACACTCACATAAATATACACATATTTACCCATATGCCACTACTTTATCACTTTCCTTAATATGTGTGCCATCCCAGAGGTGCAAATTCGTCTGGGACGGAGGGAGTAATTGACTTGAGCACCATAGGTTATATATTATAGTAAATTAGATCTGTTACATGTATAAGACCATCTGTATATTATAATAAAAGTTTTGAATCATTTATTTTGATAGCAATTTATAATTAAACTTTTCTTTTATGAGGGACTTTTATGTGAGATGGTTTGTCTTATGTGTGATAGCAATTTATAATTAAACTTTTCTTTTATGAGGAACTCTTATGTGAGACGGTTTGTCTCATACACATGAGGTGATGCTCCACTTAAATATTTGTGTCACACTCTCCTCTAAACTATACATTCTCATAAACTCATTATTATATAATAAATAAGATTTTTTTTCATGTATGAAAATGTATCGTAACTATTATAATAAAATATTAACTTGAGACATGAAAAATATTAAAAAAAGATCACACAAATATTGAAACACGAAGACTTTACTTGATAGGTCTTCTTATTTAAGGTGAACTAATAGTAGAGGATACAAATTTAGTAGTGATTAAATATATTACATTGCTCGATAGGTTGTGTTAGAAAGTTTTTTTTTCTTCTTTTTAATCCATAATAAATCTGTGGGGATGGGAATCATTGACAATTTATTGCTGATTTGAGCATATAAAAACTCATTTTGTACCAAGTACAGTGGTAATAAATTCGAATCCATTTTAAATAGTATGCCCTATTAAACAACTTAAAAAGAAAAAATAAGACCATAATATATATGTACTTCCTAAACACAACACATATTTTTATGTAACACTTATTAAAATAATATTTAAGTGTATTATTTTTTAAAATATAATATATGGATGTTTTAAACTATTCCAAAAAAAAAAATTATTAAAATATTTATTATAATTTACTTCTAAATTTATATATTATATAAAAAAAATACGGGTCCCCGTGGGAACGGGGCGAAGAATACTATCCCCGTCCCCGTCTACGGGACAAAAAAACTCTCCGTCTGTCCTCATCCCCGTTTGCTTTGGAGATTCCCCGCCTCGTTCGGGGGGGAGCCTTTTGATTCTAATATCAAAGACCAAATACCATAAAATAATGTATTTTCTCCGTCCCTTAATAATTTTCCACATTTTTCTTTGTATGAGGTCTCACAATAACTTTTACACTTTAAAATAAGAAATAAAACACTCACACTGTCCACTTTAGTTCAAAATATTCTCCCTTCATTGGTGCAAAAAGTTAATAAAATATTTTTCTTAAAAAGCGTGTCACCCTATATATAATGATATAAAAATTAATGTTAAGGTCTCATATGCACCTGGTGCACGATATTCTCACTCAAAAGTTGAGACTATTTACATTTTTCTGTGTAACGAGCCCACACTTTTCAGTATAATCATCCCACACTTTTCAATGTAAACAACTTCAAATGCTGAGTAAATGCACCATGCATCAGGTGCACAAGTGACTCACTCAAAATTTACAGGGAACAGTGGGAGTGTCTAATTTAAAAATTGAAACTTGTAAATAAGTGTAAAATTTATTAATTTAATTATTTTCCATACAATTTGTAATTCACATACTTTAAATAATCTTTTTATTGAAAAATTACGATTAAACAAACACGATAGTTTAAAAAAATGGGAGTGAATTGTACAAAATACTTACTCCAATTATTAGTACTATAGTAATTTATAAAATGCTTAATTATAGTTTAAATCGGGATTTTTTTCAAAATTACATTTTATACTAAATTTTTTGTTCATGTTTAAAAAAACTCAAATTTAACTTTTTTTTTTCAATTAAGACTTACAAACAAATTTGCCTTTGTCCGTTGCTGACGTGACATATACGTGGCAATCGTCCAAAAAAATTTAAATTAAGTGATTTTTTTTTTAAAACTTAATTGCAATTTAAATCATGACCTTTTTTAAAATTGTATTTTAAGTTAAATTTTTGGACCATGTTTAAAAAAACTACAATTTAACTTACAACTAAGCCTTAAAATTACAATGTCCGTAATTTGGACCATGTTTAAATTTTTTTTTATTTAAATTATAATTAAGTCTTAAATTTTTTTGGCACTTAATTTAATTTTTTTTACGGGTTATTGTCTCGTAAACGTCAAAACAACAACTTTCTGTACAATTGTAAAAAAAATTTAAAAATTTTAACTTAAAATACAATTTTATAAAATATTATAATTTAAATTGCAATTAAACCATTATAAAATAACAGGTTGAAAAACGTTTTCCGCTGAACCGTGGGTGCCCTTCGACAGAGCTTCACTTGTCTCCACACGCACTTCGTTTTCCTTCCCAAGCGCCGCCTCCCACCCAATTAGTTTTCAGGTTCTACTCTTTCTTTGATTTCTTTTTATGGAATGTTGTTTCCGATTACAAAATCAAATCCGTGTATTTTAACTGAATCATCACGAGATACTATATCGATTTTTATTTTTTTGACCTATGAATTTTGGTTAAATTTGCAGGTTGGTGATTGTTCTTCTCCCTGTGGGTGGCGGTGGAAAGTTCAAAATTTATCAGTCGAAATTTCATAATCCGAATGGCAACAACATTGCATTTATGTGGAGTGAAAACACCGTACCTGTGTTGCTCTAAAAGGGCTTCTTGCGTTCAGCCTATTCGGAGTGTTCATTATGCGGTATCCCTGCCTTCAGTGTGTTTGCCGTTGAATGGGCAGAGATTCAGATGTGCAGTTGGTGAGGTTGATTTACTCGAAAAAAATGATACTCGAAACTACGATTCTGAACGTGCCGAGGAGGAATTGACGTGTGTGATGAAATTCGGTGGCTCATCTCTTGCCTCCGCGGATAGAATGAGGGAGGTAGCTGATCTGATTCTGAGTTTTCCGGAAGAGAGACCTGTTATTGTTCTTTCTGCCATGGGGAAAACGACCAACAAGCTTTTGATGGTGCGCTTTTGCATCTCCTTTATTAAATTAAAATTAGTTTCTGTCTTCTGACGAGCCTCTGTGTTGTCAGGCCGGAGAGAAGGCTGTTAGTTGTGGTGTTTCAAATGTGTCTGAGCTTGAAGAATTGGCCTTCATCAAGGATTTGCATTTGAGGTTAATGTCTTGCATTTCTCTTTTTTCTGATTCTTTCATGGGAATGTTTTGATCGAATGAATTCTGCTTCCCTGTGCTCAGGACCACAGATGAGCTTGGCGTGGACGCATCAGTTATATCTAGTGAGCAAAATTAGATTTCATCAGATTCCATTCCTTGCTTTTAGGACATTTCATATTGCATGTTATGTGGCTGTTTTACTTGATACTTTAGCACATTCCAATGCGATTACTCTGAACAAACAATGCATTTTATGCTGTTTATTTTGCTAAATTCTTCTGTTCCATAATTGCTGCTAATTGCCAGTTTCATCTGTTTATGACTGCGCGTTTGTTACTAAATGATTCTGCAGAGCACCTGTTCGAGTTGGAACAGCTTCTGAATGGAATTGCTATGATGAAAGAGATGACCCCAAGGACTAAAGATTACATAGTATCTTTCGGAGAGTGCATGTCCACAAGGATTTTTGCTGCCTATTTGAATAAAATTGGTGTAAAAGCTCGACAAGTACGGATAGTGTTTCTTCCACCTTTTAGCTATCTAATGACCAGTTAAAGTGGATCAATTGTTTATGGTATATAATTATTCTACTAGTAACCGATGCCTAGTGACTAATCAATCCTTCGAGTTCTCAATAGTAAACAATACAAGGATGATTATGTTTGACTTTGCGCAGTTATCACTCATCAACACCCTCTAGTTGAATGTCAAATTGTCAACATCTAACACATTTTACAAATCCACCAAGGCTATCTGGTTTCATTTTTATCTGACACTACGACCAGTTCTTCTATTAACCGACTTGATCTTTTTGCATGTTTTTCTGAGTCGAACTCATATATAATGTCAGTTACTAAAGAATAACATGAGTAGCAACAGAATTGGTTGGGTAAAAAAATAGTTTCCTTCCTTTGCATGATTACCTGACAATAAGTATTGTATTTATATCTGTAGATATTTGATTGTTTTATTTCGTGTCAGCTTTTTTTATTTGATTTAACTTAAGCCACATTAATTCTTTGGGCAAAAACTAATCGTACATTGCCTAAATTTATATCATGTGTTTTGATTTTTGGACCATGTGAAGTACATTCTTGAAATGCATTGACTGATATTTTGTGGTTGCTATCAAATTTGTCAACTGCTAGCATTTAGAGAACAGCATTTTCAATTACACAACTCTTATAGGTTTATTATAAAATCTGTGTATAGCTGAATTAGTAATTTTTTGTTGAGTCATAAGGTTAACTACGGCCTTCTCGTTTGCTGCTCGATAATAGTAAGAATACGTATAAGCAAATCATGTTATTGTATAACTGCAATATTTTGCATTTCTTTGCAGTATGATGCCTTTGAAATAGGTTTCATAACAACTGATGATTTCACGAATGCGGATATTTTGGAAGCAACATATCCAGCTGTAGCAAAAAAATTGAATGGAGATTGGATCAGTGATCCTGCTATTCCTGTTGTGACTGGTTTCCTTGGGAAGGTTGCTTACTTGCTGGTTCCCATGCACTTTATATTTTTTAGTTCATTTGATGACATCTTGACCTAATTGCATTCAATTTTAGGGTTGGAGAAGTTGTGCAGTGACAACTCTGGGAAGGGGTGGTAGCGATTTAACTGCCACAACAATTGGCAAAGCATTGGGGTTGAGGGAAATCCAGGTTTTGTACTTTGTTCTAAGAAATTTTAGTTTAATACATATTTGTAGTTCATTATCAGGAGAAGCACTCACGTTTGTGAACTTCCGGAGGAATCTCAAATTTAAATTTTTTTTCTATTGTATCAAGTCTTGGAGTTATCTTCATGCTGAATGATGCCATTAGACATTTTAGTGTGTCGTGTTTGTTAGACATTTTAGCATTCATTTGGATACTGTAATGCTGAACTGTTTCATCCTTTCTAGGTGTGGAAAGATGTGGATGGTGTTTTGACCTGCGACCCTAATATATATCATCGTGCAGCACCTGTGCCTTATCTTACTTTTGATGAAGCAGCTGAACTTGCTTATTTTGGTGCTCAGGTATCATTTGAACATTGAACTTCTCATAATCATTTCCTACTGTCTGCTTTATAAATTTCACTTTCACGTTGCATGATTCCAAAATCAGCGAATTTTAGTTTTCTCAATTCTTTTGGGTTTTGACTAAAGATCCAATTGGTTCAATAATTTCAATGTTTTCAGAACCATCCCAAGTTTAAAGGAAAAGGCTAGATAATTTTTCTTTAGAAACTTGGGCTGATATATATAGTTACCTTTTGCCACTTTAGAGGATGTTTTTCATCTAGGAAACTATTCTAATGTTGCTCTCAATTGCTTTTATGCATCCAATTAAATGAAGTTGCAATATCAGGACTTCCATATGTGGACATTCTCCTCACTAGTTTATTGGATATGGTTACCTAGTAAGGTTCTCATTTTGTCTTGGTATGTTGCGTCACAAAGTTAATCTGTTTCTTTGCATTAAAAGGTCCTCCATCCACAGTCCATGAGACCTGCTAGGGAGGGTGACATTCCTGTGCGAGTGAAGAACTCTTATAATCCAAAAGCTCCAGGAACCCTTATTACTCGAACAAGGGACATGAGTGAGGTTAGTTGAATAATCTTTGTTAAGAAACAAAGAGTTGATCATTAAAGTTGAAGCACTTATATTTCTTGTGCATTTTCAGGCTGTACTTACTAGCATTGTCTTGAAACGGAATGTCACAATGTTGGATATTGCTAGCACAAGAATGCTTGGTCAATTTGGTTTTCTTGCTAAGGTCAAGCACTCATAAATTCAATTCACCTGATTTCGACTGCCATCATTTTATATACACTACTTCCAAAATCCTAATGCAATTCACTTGATATTGTATTCTTTTCAGGTTTTTGCTATTTTTGAGGATTTAGGCATATCTGTTGATGTTGTTGCCACTAGTGAAGTGAGTATATCGTTGACGTTAGATCCTTCCAAGCTTTGGAGTAGAGAACTTATCCAGCAGGCAAGCGTATGACATCAGACTTCATTTTGCCACTAAATATCAACTCCAAATGATTTATACTATCAGAATGATTTTCCCATTTCAATTGCCACCCTTGATTCGCCTCAAGTTTTTCTTAGCTCTGCGCTCATGCTTTTTCACTGTGTTTTTAAATCTGTCATTTTCCCTTATTTCGAGTTTGTTTTCAAAATTTTCCAACATAAGTTTTTAGTTTGAAATAGTTTAGATGTTGTCTTTCCATTCTCTGATATGACTTGCTACCTTGTCATTTCCTCCTAATCAGGAACTAGATCATGTGGTGGAAGAACTAGAAAAAATTGCAGTTGTAAATCTTCTACAGCACAGATCTATCATCTCTCTCATTGGAAATGTTCAGAGGTCCTCACTGATACTAGAAAAGGTGATTAATGCCTTAATTCTAATTTCATTAACATTTGATTATGCTTGAATTATATGGAATAGTTTTCGTTCATTGGGTCTTAATGGGACTGTGACTCAATCTTGTTTGTGATGTACTCATAATATGGGCAGGCTTTCCATGTGCTTCGAGCACAAGGTGTGAATGTTCAAATGATATCACAAGGTGCTTCAAAGGTCAATATATCGTTGATAGTAAATGACAGCGAAGCAGAACAATGTGTTAGGGCTCTTCACTCCGCCTTCTTCCAGAGTGATTTTTCGGTATTAGTTTCACATGACAATTCTGAAAATGGCTCCGTAATGTCTTGATTGGATATGCTAGAAAGATAACTCCCATCTCCCAATATGATTATTGCACCATTGTTCTTCATCAACTTAATTATAATGGAGTCTGTGACTTCTTAGCTAGCTTTCGTTGCTTACTTTAGTTGGGTATCACGGAATTTGATTATTGTATTGTAGGAATTGTTAAATGCTACAATAGGCCATTTTTGTAAGACAGATTTATTCAAAATATATTCTCAAGTCTTGTGATATTTAATGGTGTGGTGTATGGATGGCAGATTTTTGAAAGGTGAAATGATGGTTTAAACCATGACCTCACTATATATTTAATGGCAAAGTATAGAGTGAAATTGGTGTTAGAAAAAGGGTGTGTTTATTTCGAAACGCTGAAAGAGGAAAGAAAAGGAAAACACGAAACAAATTCGTGAAAAATCGAGTCTATGAATAACCTATTCCCGCGAGATCGAATACGCCCGTACAGTGCTTACGGTATAATGCGTACGGATCCCCAAAGGTAAAACGGTTTATCTATTCACACTGGTAGCACTACCGAGTATGAATTTCCGGCGAACTAAATCGGAATTATGAGCTAAAAGAGAATTTCTGCAGAGAACGGATTTCGGGAAATTCTGGGTTCGTAAGTGATTCTGGAAAAACTGGATGAAAAGGGGTATATATAGGCGGAAATCCAACCCATTTGAGGGCTGCTGGAGTGGAGTACGTGGTGATCATGGATCACCCACGTTCTGTCGTGGAGAGAAACGCAGTTTCTCAGTCTTGGGAAGCAAGACGGAATATTCCAGATCCTCTGGAGTGTATTAATCAAAATCGTAGGTGTATTAAACATGTTCGTGGGCCGACCCAATTCTAAATTGGCCAACCGAAATGGGCCGACCCAATTCCATACGGGTCACTCGATCCGATTGGATCCAAAAAAGGTATTGGACCATTTTATATTTTTGGTACTCTAAAAATATAGGTATGACAATAAAGCCCACCCAAAACCCAATTGCCAAGAACCAAGAACCACGAACCCGGACCCGGGCCCGGGCCCGGGCGGGGCGCGCGCGCGTGTGGTCCATGGTTAGGGTCCCCATGTCCCAATTTAGAGAACATGAATAATTTCCTACTTATATACAAGACAATCTTCTTGTAATTTTCCAATGTGGGATGAAACTTCATTTTCCATTTCCCATGTAATTATCCAACAAACATGAATAATACTACAACTTCCCAAATTAATTTCTCACTCATCGGAAATCGGTTTTGAGATATTAAATATACCACGCTCATCTACTCCGCGAGTAGAACAACATCGTTAATTTTATTTTCCCAAAAACTAACGTTTTTACTCCTCAAAAAATTGATCAAAGTAAGAGTATGAAAGCTTTACAAAACCAATTTCCAACAATCCCCCACATGAGTGAGAATTGCACCTATACATAGTCAAGCTTCTTCGTTCAGCTCATGTGAGACCTCATTGCTTCCGGATAAGTAACCAATGGTTTTGAACTTTTCGTAGCCCGGCACCATTGGGTATACCGGCGGCTTAGTGGACACGATGCCTTGAACTAATCCTCCTTAGTGTATACCTTACAGATAGTGCAGACACAAGTCAGTCTCGATTCCGATTTGTTCTCACGTTTTTGTCCATTTTGGCTCTGGACGCCCTTTGTATTCATAAATGTTTGGTCGAAGCGGCCCTCACTTCTCATTTATATAGGTGATCTCCTTTCGAGTATCCCGTCATACTCAGTCCCACATGGACTCATAGGAATCATTAAAAGTCAAAGACTTATCCTTTACCACAACTCACGGGTTCACTAACACTTGACACAGTGCTGTCAGGAACGGTCATGATTTTCAAGTGTTGTACAACTAACATTCACAGCTTAGTTTTCCCTTTTGAACCAAGTTCTTGGGATCTCCAGTCATCATGGTTGGGTTACCACTGTTTCAGTTTTATTTGTGGATTTCAGACCCATTCCCTCTATCAGCTTATTCATTTGATCTCGGTTCAAGCTCTTCGTGAGCGGATCCGCTATGTTGTCAACTGATCTTACATAATCAATTGTTATTATACCAGTTGAGATCAAATGTCTAATAGAGTTATGTCGACGACGAATATGTCTCGACTTTCCGTTGTACATACTGTTCAAAGCTCTACCAATAGCAGCTTGACAGTCACAATGTATCATTACAGATGATACCGGTTTGTTCCAACAAGGAATATCTTCTAAGAAATTGTGAAGTCATTCAGCTTCTTCACCAGCTTGATCCAAATCGATGAATTCAGATTCCATTGTGGAAAGGGCAATACACGTCTGTTTTGTGGATTTCCACGATACTGCAGCTCCTCCAATAGTGAATACATATCCACTAGTCGAGAAAGAGTCTTTACTATCGGATATCCAATTAGCATCATTTTTACCCTTCAAGTACAGCTGGATGTCGCGTGTAGTGTAGCCCGAAATCAAGAGTATACTTCAAGTATCTCAAGACCCTTTTCAGAGCTTTCCAATGTTCATGACTTGGATTGCTCGTGTACCTGCTTAGTTTGTTCACAGAACACGCAAGATCTGGACGTGTGCAATTTGTAATGTACATCACGCTTCCAATGATCCTTGCATATTCCAACTGATTCACAGGTTCACCTCTGTTTTTCTTCAGATGAACATTTTGTTCAAGTGGAGTTTTAGCAGGTGGATCATCAAATGCATTAAATTTCTTCAAGACTTTCTCAACATAATGAGATTGTGTTAAAGAAATTCCATTTGAGGTTATTTCGATCTTGATTCCTAGAATCACGTCTGCTAAACCCATATCTTTCATGTCAAAATTTCTCTTTAACATGTTTTTCGTATTAACGATCACATTTGAATTGTTACCTATGATTAACATGACATCAACATATAAGCATACAATAACAAATCCATTTGGTGTATCTTTCACATACACACACTTGTCACATTCGTTAATTCAAAATCCATTTGACAACATAATATTGTCAAATTTCAAATGCCATTGTACAGGAGCTTGTTTAAGTCCATACAACGACCGAACGAGTTTACAAACCTTTTTCTCGCTCCCGGGTACAACATAACCCTCTGGTTGATCCATGTATATCTCAGCATCCATCTCTCCATTAAGAAAAGCAGTCTTTACATCCATTTGATGTATTTCGAGATTATGCAAAGCAGCAATCGCGACAAGTACACGAATGAATGTAATCCTTGTTACCGGAGAGTAGGTGTCAAAGAAATCATGTCCTTCTCTTTGTTTAAAACCCTTTGCAACCAAACGGGCTTTATACTTTTCAATAGATCCATCTGCTTTGTACTTTCTTTTAAGGATCCACTTACATCCTAAGGTCTTGCAACCTTTAGGGAGGTCAACCAACTCCCATGTATGATTTTGCAGAATTGAATCATATTCACTGTTTATTGCTTCTTTCCAGAGAGATGCATCTGGTCTGGAAAGAGCTTCTTTGATAGTCCTAGGTTCATCTTCTAACACATACGTGATGAAGTCTGGACCATAGGTCTTATCAACTCTAGCTCGTTTACTGCGTCTTGGTGCTTCACTCTGCTGAGTGGAAGGACCTGCAGCTCCACTTGATTCTTCATGAGTTCGTTTATTTGAACTCACTTTTTCTTTGTCCCTACACGGGAACACATTTTCAAAGAACACAACATTCCTTGATTCTATGGTAGTACCTACTGTCATATCGGGTATCTCTGATTTATGAATCAAGAACCTATAGGCACTACTGTTGAAGGCGTATCCTATAAAGATCCCATCGATTGTCTTAGGTCCGATTTTCACTTGTTTAGGAAGTGGCACTTCAACTTTAGCCAAACACCCCCACACTTTGAGGTATTTGTATGATGGTTTGCGATTTTTCCACAACTCATAAGGTGTCTTTTCTTGAGTCTTAAGTGGAATTTTATTTAAAATGTGGTTAGCTGACAGAATAGCTTCCCCCCACATGTTCTGAGGTAAACCCGAGCTGATTAACATTGCGTTCATCATCTCTTTCAAAGTTCGGTTTTTCCTCTCCGCAATACCATTCGATTGAGGTGAGTAGGGAGCTGTCGTTTGATGTATGATGCCGAATTCGGCACATAATTGTTCAAACAGAGCCACATACTCTCCACCTCTATCACTACGAATTGCTTTAATTGTAGTGTTCATTTGATTCTCTACTTCACTTTTATAATTTTTAAAAGCTTCAATAGCTTCATCTTTACTTCGTAGTAAGTAAACGTAGCAGAATCTTGTGCTATCATTAATAAAAGTAATAAAATACTTTTTTCCACCTCTAGTTTGCACAAATTTTAAGTCACACACATCAGTGTGAACAAATTCTAGAGGAGTAGTGTTCCTTTCAACTGACTTAAATGGTAATTTAATCATCTTTGCTTCTACACATATTTCACATCTTTTGGATGTATCAACATTTTCAATTTTAAGTAAATCCAAATTTACTAAACGTTTTATAGATTTTAGATTAACATGTCCTAATCTAAAATGCCATAAAGAGGAACACTCAACAATATAAGCAGAAGTAGAAGCATTCTCATTCATAATAGTGTTTTTGCCATCACGGCTTACAGTCATGACGGACATCTTAAAAAGGCCCTTCTCGAGGTAACCTTTTCCTAGAAAGATGCCAAACTTGCTAAGTACAACACCGTTTGACTCAAACACTAGTTTAAACTGACTACTAACTAAAAGAGACCCCGAAATCAGATTCTTCCGGATGTCCGGGATATGCAGCACGTCCTTCAGTTTCAGCTCCTTTCCCGAAGTCAGTTTGATCACCACCATTCCGACACCAGCCACTTCAGACGAGGCTTGGTTGCCCATGTAGAGCTTTCTCCCTTCAGCAGGAGAATAAATGGAGAAGGCAGACTTCTCCGAGCAAACGTGGCAAGTGGCACCAGTGTCCATGAATCAACTCTTCTTGTTGTCCACCAAGTTGACCTCGGTCACCACAGCGGACATGTCCATCTCCGTAAGCTCACGTTCAGCAACGTTCACGGAGTTCTTCTTCCCTTTGTCTTCTTTCTTGGGCTGACGACAATCAGCTGCCCGATGGTTGGGTTTGCCACATTTGTAGCACTTCCCGCTGAACTTCTTCGGGGCAGGAGCAGCAGCAACAGCCTTGCCTTTGCCCTTGTCGTCTTGACGCTTTCTTTTCTTTGATGGTTCACCTTTCTCCATCAGGTTAGCTTTGGCCTCGATGGAAGCAGTCGAGCCCCTCCTTTCCATTTTCTTGTTATCCTCCTCGATCCGGAGTCGGGTAACAAGGTCCTCCATCGTCACTTGCTTTCGCTTGTGCTTGAGGTAGGACTTGAACTCCTTCCAAGAAGGAGGGAGTCTGTCAATCACAGTAGCCACCTGAAAGGCTTCAGGAAGCTCCATCCCTTGCACTGCAATATTGTGAAAGATCACTTGCAGTTTCTGCACTTGCTCGACAACAAATTTGTTGTCCTCCATCTTGAAGTCGTACAAGGTGGAGACGACGAACTTGCTAGTTCCCGCGTCTTCAGTCTTGTACTTCTTCTCCAAGGACTCCCATAGAGCTTTGGAAGTCGGGTACTCATCGTACACATCACAGAGGGCATCAGACAGCCCATTCAGAATGTAGTTCCTGCAGAGATAGTCATCGTGGATCCAAGTGTCATAAGCGATCCTTGTCTCACGAGTAGCATCATCAGCGAGAGCACTCAGACTATCCTCTTTGATGAATTTCACCAAAGAGATGGTGGTCAAATAGAAGTGCATCTTCTTTTGCCACCTTTTAAAGTCACTACCCGAAAACTTTTCGGGTTTTTCTCCTTTCACTACCACCGGCCTAACAACCCTTTGAAGGGAGGTCTGGTTGGTAGCCAAAAGTGGATTGACTCCGGCATTTCCTACAAAAGGATTGCCGCCAACATTTCCCACGAAGGGATTAGCACTTGAACTTCCCACAAAGGGATTAGTGCTAGTGGTTCCCATAAAGGGATTATCATTTCCCACGAAGGGATTGCCATTAGTTTGGCTTTTCATCCATTCGGCAAAAAAGTTGCCAAAATTCCCAAACTCGAAAGGGGGTATAGTAGTTGGAATACCTGAGGTGATATCCTTGGAAGGATCAGGATTATCAACCTTATTGGTGTCAGAAGGATCATCTTTGGTCGGTGAAGACAAGTCCATCTCGTTATCAGAGTTATGGTTCGACATTCAGCGTTTCGAAATGAGGGTTATATTCGATCTTGCGACTGTTAGAAAAAGGGTGTGTTTATTTCGAAACGCTGAAAGAGGAAAGAAAAGGAAAACACGAAACAAATTCGTGAAAAACCGAGTCTAGGAATAACCTATTCCCGTGAGATCGAATACGCCCGTACAGTGCTTACGGTATAATGCGTACGGATCCCCAAAGGTAAAACGGTTTATCTATTCACACTGGTAGCACTACCGAGTATGAATTTCTGGCGGAGTAAATCGGAATTATGAGCTAAAAGGGAATTTCTGCAGAGAACGGATTTCGGGAAATTCTGGGTTCGTAAGTGATTCTGGAAAAACTGGACGAAAATGGGTATATATAGGCGGAAATCCGACCCATTTGAGGGCTGCTGGAGTGGAGTACGTGGTGATCATGGATCACCCACGTTCTGTCGTGGAGAGAAACGCAGTTTCTCAGTCTTGGGAAGCAAGACGGAATATTCCAGATCCTCTGGAGTGTATTAATCAAAATCGTAGGTGTATTAAACATGTTCGTGGGCCAACCGAAATGGGCCGACCCAATTCCATACGGGTCACCCGATCCGATTGGATCAAAAAAAGGTATTCGGTCATTTTATATTTTTGGTACTCTAAAAATATAGGTATGACACCAAAGCCCACCCAAAGACCAATTGCCAAGAACCCGGTCTCGGTCCGGTCCCGGGCCCGGGCGGGGCGCGCGCGTGTGGTCCATGGTTAGGGTCCCCATGTCCCAATTTAGAGAACATGAATAATTTCCTACTTATATACAAGACAATCTTCTTGTAATTTTCCAACGTGGGATGAAACTTCATTTTCCATTTCCCATGGAATTATCCAACACACATGAATAATACTACAACTTCCCAAATTAATTTCTCACTCACCGGAAATCGGTTTTGAGATATTAAATATACCACGCTCATCTACTCCGCGAGTAGAACAACATCGTTAATTTTATTTTCCAAAAAACTAACGTTTTTACTCCTCAAAAAATTGATCAAAGTAAGGGTATGAAACCTTTACAAAACCAATTTCCAACAATTGGTTCATACATGAATCATTAAAAGAGTATTAGTTATTTTTATTAAAGAGTATTAGTTGTTTTACTGAAGAGTATTACTAGTTATTTAATGAAAATAACTAATATCCTTCAGTGAAAACAACGAATACTCTTTAGTGATAATAATTAATACCAATTTCACTCTATACATGCCCTTATTTAATAGTTAAGTTCTTTAACCGCTCGAATTATTCTATTTCAAAAATCATTGAGGTTATTGAAAATTTCGTTTCTCTTAGTAGGTCGTGGTTTAGGTAGGTAAACCATGCGTGTGTAATTGTTTACGCATCTTGTGATAAACCACCTGGTGTTATAAGGAGTTTTCAATACGTCATTTGAGTGGGGCTCTTCTACGGTTTGGTAGAAACTAATTAAAAATTGACATCTCATTTGGTGTAGGGCGGTCTAACTTTGCAGTGAGACATAAAATTAATTTTATGAAAAAAATATAAATTACAGAAACATCTTTGTTTAATTCCAAATATTGACTATATAAATTTACAAACTTTCTATGAAAATAATTAATGATGACACTGTTTTAAAATATTGAATATAATTAATGATACTCCTGATGAATTTTAATATTCTTGATTAAATATTTTATATTTTAAAACTATTTTCATATAATACTTTATCTTAAAAAATTAAAATTATTAATTAAGGTTAATATGGATGGTAGCTTATTTCAGAATTATCAGGGATTTTTTGTTGCAGCCTCTTTTTTCATATTTGGCCGTGCTGGTGTTCAAGCGTTAGCCCTGGCGCATTCTTGGAGGTGGAAATGTTTGGGGATGGAGAAATTAGCGGTGCAGTGGGAATATTGCAAGGCAGGAAGAGTGACTTAGAGCTACCTAAAATTCAAGGAGCAAATGGACGTGAAAGGGAATAAGCCCGCGGACATTCTCGTGCTTTATATAGGGGCACATTTCCAGACCTTTTTGTACTCCGATATGAATCATCATTCTTATCGTATTATAAACATTCACTACAGAAACTCAGTTTTTCCTTCATTTTTTGGGTTGACCAAGGATTTTTATGGGTTCCCACCGCATAATTCACAATTAATTTTGCAGGTTAGAATTTTTGTTTAAAGTTAATAGAATAGTTATGAGCTATTTTCATATAATACTTTATCTTAAAAAAATAAAATTATTAATTAAACATCTCTTTATTTATGTATACTTTTGAACCATCTCTTTAATTAATTAAAAATATATAATTTCTTTCTCCAATTAAAAACACAATTTTTTTTTTAACGAACAAACATTGAACATCTAGAAAACCAAAAAACACTCCATCAAAGGTAGGTTTGAAGCATGGACGAAAATTTCGCGAAATTTCGCCGAAATTTCGGTTTTTTTGAAGTCTCTATATGGATATTCACCGGAAAGAGATTTTTTCCAAAATATCGGTAAAATATCGGGAAATATCGGTAAATATCGGGAAATATCGATATCGATGAGCTGTAGTTCAAAATTTACCAAATATCCGGAAATTTCGAGGAAATATCGGTGAAATATTGGTGAAAATCGGAAAAATATTGGTAAAAATCGAAATTTTTTAAATCACTTCTTCGTTTATTGTCCATGAATATTATTTTAGATTTTGAGAAGATTTAGTTACTAAACCACCATTTATTCAAAAATCTTGCAAGAAAAATATTTCTTTATGTTTAGTTTATTATTTGTATTGTATTAAATTATTATGAACAATTATTATACTCCCTCCGATTCAAAATGTTTGATGTTTTAGGGTGTTTTTTTTGTTTCAAAATATTTGATGTTTTAGGGTATTTTGCACCTTATTTTCCTATTATGCCCCTATTTAAATCTCCCTAAAATATCACTCATAATTTTTCCTTACCTTTTAATAATGTTACACCATAAATAAACTATTTGAACTTCCATAAATCTCTTTTCAATCAATATATCATAAGGGTATAATAGTCACTATATACCACTTCTTAATTCTCACAATAAATTCTAAAACATCAAACATTTTGAATCGGAGGGAGTATCATTTTAGAGTGCTTAAATATTTTGTTATTGATATATTTTCCATAAATAATTCATTTTATTTGAAGTTAAGTTAAATTTATATATATTAAAGTTAGTTACAATATATCCTAAACTTTCATCATGTTAAATTTCCGTCAATTTTCTATTTTTTTACCGATATCGATATTCGATATCGATATTTCTATCGATATAGACATAAATTTAAAGTACCGATATTTCCATTGATACCGATATTTTCAACTTTGGTTTGAATTTGAAAACTAACTCCCACTTTTTATTCAGATGAAAAAGCTCCTGCAAAAATTTAAAATCTGATTACCAAATCGTTGAAATCCTACAAAAACTTAAATTCAAAATTTCCAAATTGAAATACCTAAACCTAATAGAATTGTTCCAATCTCGTAGCACAATTAATCCAAATACACCGCAGAACTTTCATGTTAGATCATCATTAGATGTTCGTCCGTAAGGAAAAAGTTTGATGGTTCTTATGAATCTAGTTATGTAGTAGCAGGTCATAAGATAAGCTTCAAATGGAATGAAAAATTTCAGATTGAAAGCAGTTTTTGATTGGATTATGGTGGAGTAGATTTCGATCGGATCAATTATGGATTACGATCCACCTCCGGAGGTGGAGAGGTACTTACTTATGATGGCAACACACGAAGGTGGGAGATTGCTTAGAATCTCAAAACTCAAATTAATTATTAATCTTAATTCTTAAAAATGGGTTCCAACAGTGAGAAGAATTACTCACGGACAGTGACAAACCCATGGGTTCTATTTATTTTTCATATATTAACATTATAATGAATTGAGAAACACGTAAATTATTTCTGCGCAGCGGAATAATCGTTTACCAATAACGAACGCGAGATATCTTAAACAAGAAATCTTACAACGCTTCGTACACGGAATCCTCCACTATGGGATTTCATATCTTAAACAAGAAATCATACATCACTTCGTACACGTTTACCATATCTTATTATTCTTGTATAATAATATTCCAAATATTATTATTTGGATTTCATAATTAATTAAATTCAATTTAATTAAATAATGATAATAATTAATTCCAAATATAATTATTATTATATTCCCCATAAATTAAATATTATATACTCCCTCCGTCCCAAACTTAAGTTCCCATTTGCCAAAAAGGTCCGTCTCATTTGCTACATCTACTTTTGGCAAAAAAGTAACAATACTTTTTAATATTATATTCTCCATACACTAATAACCAAAACATCTACTTTATCACTTTATCACTTTAAATACTAATAAACAATTCTTTTCTTAATAACCGTGCAAACAGTAAACGGGAACTTAAGTTTGGGACGGAGGGAGTATAATATAATACTTAATCAACCAACTATAATCGGTGAACTGTCATTGCTTGTTGTGTGACCCATAGACCCTCGTATATCGAGCGATTAGTCAAACTAACGGTCTTAATTGAACCCTAGACAATAAATTAGACATTCTCAATATACGAGGTACGTTGCGAGGAAATCTTCAACTACCTGTAATATTGTAGGCTATTGTGATATCTTCCTTTCATTTGCGAATACTCGATTAAGTCTTGAACATGATGAAGTTTTTATTCAAATAACATAATCATATTATCTCAAATCACCAATTGATCATTCGTGTCGCACTTGGCCACAAAGTCCAAGTCGATGTGCACCGGCCGATGTCTTAGATCCAATTATAATGAGAAGACGAATATTCTCTCTTAAATCAACATTGAGGAATGAATCTTATTCTTAGCTCAACTACCATGCACATGTACTTCGTGATGAACCCAATCCATGCCATATCTATCCTTGGAGGGTGTAAGCGTCGGTTATGGTCAAAGTTCATCACTCCGCACATGTCGTGTGTATTGACCTCAAGTCAGAGGAGTATCACATCGCTCCCACTAACCGAGACACTCGTAGACACATTATTAGGAATTACATCAAACAATTTCTCGGATGGGTATACTAATACCCTCTAAGGTATTTGTGCATCCATTATGAAATACCTAGTATCTCGTAGTAAGTGAGATCTTACTACACTCTCCCATATAGTATAATGCAGATCACACACCAATCCCCATTGCATCATCAATATCTCATTCTTGATGATCCTTGATTCGGGCTATTTGAGAATCGTACTTAAGTCATCTAAGTTCTCACTCACTCAATGACAATATCGATTCAAGGGAACACATATATGAATAATGCAAATAATCAAACATAATATTTAGATAAGTATAAAACCATACATTTAATTTAAACTCAATCAATAATATTAAACCATAAATTGAATATCATCTTAGTATTATGTCCTTACAAAGGATTGTCTCTAGGATACTAACACTAACATGAAAAATGTATTTAGATTACATTGAAAAGTTTACACTAAAAGTCGGTTTTCTGCGTAAACTTTTCCGTATAATCGAGCCACACTTTTCAGCATAATCAGCATACACTTTTCAGTGTAAGCACTTCAACTGTTGGATGAGTGCACCATGCACCGGGTGCATATGATAGTGCCCCAACGACTTTTTGATCATATTATTAATTAAAAAAAAAATACTGACTAGTCCCCGCCTAGGCCCTAAACGCTCTAAATCCACCGGACTAGCGATTTCCATCTTCTGCACCCTCGATATTTACCTACTTAATTAGACATGTTTAAAAAAATTGATATAAAAATAAATATATGTAATTTACAATTTAATATGTGTACCTATTTTAAATTAAAAAGATAATTTTGTTATCCTATATTTTTTATTTAAGTTATTAAAAAGACGATTCAAAGCGATTGAATATAGCACAGTACACTAGTGCGAAGTGCAATCACTTACAATAAATTCCATATGATAGATTAATGATCCAACAATATCCAATGTATCTCCTGGAGTCAGATAGGACAAAACTTCTTGACAATATAAAAGTCCGTCAGAGTGACATTCATATTATATTCTGTGTATAGAGTGAAAAACTCTATTTCTTGATAATAGAAAAATCCGTCAAAGTGACATTCATATTATATTCTATGTGTACAGAGTGAAAATCACTTTTTTCCAATAGGGATGGTAATGAGGGTTTAGACCCGGACCCACATTGAACCCGCCCCGAGCCCGATCAAACGGGCCAAGAACGGGTCGTGATTTTTATAGGATCCGCTCCGCGAACCCACCTCTTAAAATATTAATATTACTTTATTAATTTATATGCATTTATGTGTACATATATGCAAATTTATTAATATATTGATTATATGTATGTTTTTTTTAAATATTAGATGAATATTAAATATTATTTTAAGTAAATATATGTTTAAATTTGATTTTTTGAATTAGAAAATGGAATAATATCTCAAAACTACACTTTTTAAGACCCTATATCATTTCACCCCATCAAAAAATCACTTCTTTCACATAACCTCATTTCATATCAAACAACCCAAAAATAGGGACCCCACCCACACCCCACTCACTGCACAATCACTCCTCCCTATATACTGCACTCCACCCTCCCCTCATTTTACACCCTCAATTTCTCTCATCCCTCCCTCTCTCTCTCTCTCTCTCTCTCTCTCTCTCTCTCTCTCTCATCCGAACGGCCCCCCTCCCCTCTCTATATCCTCCTGCCACCCACCCTCAGACGGTCGTTGCCCACCCAATGCCACCCTCCCCTATCTTTATCCCCCAACCCACCGTCTCTCTCTAGCTTCACGATGGTGCTCGAAGATGACCACCACCATGGTGCTTCGATGACCACCTAGAGGACGATCGGGGCAAATCCGACAACTGCCTCGCAAAAAATCTAGCCGCTACCCTCTGTTTTAGATCTAGGGTTTTCTGTAAACCCTAGATCTACGCCATCGACGTCTCTGTTGCCGAGGTGTGCTCCCCTACGTGATGGTTCTTTGCCGATCCCAATGCCTAGGTGCGATCTCCACCAATGCCAAGGTGCAATCTCCGCCGACGCTAAGGTGCGATCTCAGACATATATTTTGTCTTCTCGCTAATTTTCTCAGTGTAACTGATTTTTCAAAATTTGTTCTCACTTGTGTATATATAGAACTACAATTTTGTTTATTTTTTTGAGATGATGCATATGGTGTTGAGTAGGTTATGTATAGAGCTCATATACAAGTTTAATGGCATGTTTGCTCATATACAAGTTTAATGGTCTGTTTTCATTTTTGGAGATATTATCTGCTAATATTCAACCATAGTGACAAAATACACGTATATACTTGGAATGGATTAATTGTTTACTGATTGCTAAGTTTTTTATTGATTGCTAGATTTATTTAAGTTTTTTCACCGATTTTTTGTTAGATTAATTAACTGGTTTTTGTGTGGAATGGATTAATTGAGTCTGGAGATTTATTTTTGTGTGGATTTCATTCTAACCTCATGAATATCTTGCAATGATTATTGGTGTCTTTTATGCCTTTTTAGGTTTTTATTGTTAATATTATTAGATTTTGGTGTATAACTACATCTAATGTTGAATTGTTGCCTGCAAGTTGGGAGGTTCAAAATTAAAATGGTGAAGCTGGTGGAACGAAGCAAAGGGAGCATATTGTGGAAATAATTTTTGTATTTATGCAAATAAATTGTTGTGTTATGCAACATAATTTTCCAATATGCAAAGTTGGATTTGAGGACTGGAAGGATCTTATTTTTTGTTGTTTTAAATTTAATTTTAGAATATTTGTAATGTAAATTTCAAATTGTTAATGAGATTTCGTAAATAAATTGAAATTTGGCTAGGAAATAAATTTGCTTGCTATTTTCTATTTGTGCAAACTACAGAATAAAAAAAAAGTTGGGCGGAATTAATTTTTTTTAAAAGGCTAAAATTAAAAAAAATGTCCAAAACAAATTAGTCAAAATAAAAATTAAAAAATTTAAAGTTTTCCAGAATTAAAAAAAATTTAATAGGTGGACAGAAAGAACAAAAATGAGTATAAAAGAATAAAAATAAATAAATGAATTTAGGGTGAGAGAATAAAAAAAAGTAGGCTGCAAAAAGGGATTGGGGCCCACAAATTTGCTGAAAATTGCGGAAATTGATGGAGCTTCTTGAAAAAAGATAGGGGGTATTGGAGCTCTATAATAGTTACCATTAAAAAATTATACTCCCTCCCATTTTTTTAATTGTCGTTTTACAAGTAAACACAATTATTAAGAAAAAACTTTTGTTCCAAAATTACCCTTAATTAATGAAATTAATTTAATACTTGTGGCGCATGTTTTTAGGGAATAAGGGATAGTGACAACTCTTCATCTTCTTCACAATTCTACTGCAAACAATACTCACAAATTGAAGGTAAGAAATTTCAAATTCTGGAGGCAAGATTCTAATTTCAAACTTTTAGAAAAAAATCCGCCAACTTTTACTTATAAATATGGATATCGATTTAAATCAACCTCCCATTAATCATGAACTACACCACGAAGTACATCCAATTCTTAATATTGATTTAAATCACCCTCCCATTAACCATGAATTACTCTACGGAGGAGAACTCCCAATTCTTCATCGGGGAATATCGTAATCACTCTTAATGACGACAATGAAATTCAAACCTCTAAATCAGTTAAATGAAGATGATAATGATCGGATGAGGAGATTGACGAGCAAACCGGAAATAACAATGGTAATTACGCGTTCAATTCTTTTTATATTTGGTTCTTGGTTAAGCTTTATCATAATTTATTTGTTAAGTTTTATCACAATTTATGTTTTAAAAGTTTCATGAAGCTAGATTAATTTTGATGCATGGAGTGTTAAAGTTGCATGAAAAAAATGCTTTTCATTGAATTGCAAGGAGTATCCATGGATAGATGAAGCTTATTCTTACAGATTTGAATATGTAATATTGAAAGATTTAATTGAGATGTAATTTGAAACTTTATTTTTAGGACTTTAATTGAGAGTTGAAATTGGCTTAAAGATTGTAGCTTTACTGTGTGTTTATGGAGTATCTCAGTGTGAAATTGATGAATGGTTATTCATGATTGCTATTGCTTTTTTTTGAATTTTTCTTGTTAGAATTGTCCAATTCAAGATTGTTAATTCAATTCATTTTGGTAATCCAATTTATGAATTTATTTTGCTGGAATTAATTGTCCAATTTATAATTATGGCTTCATCTCTAACTTTGTGGTTTATTTAATCCAATTTACTCCCAGCCCGAACACCAATTATGGATGAATTTTTGTTAGTTCTTTTAAATAATTTTTTTCATTTTAGCTACACAAAAATTAGCATAATTTCAAGAATTTTCTCATTTTAACTACCCCAAAATTAGCCTACTTTCAAGACATATCCGACTAGCATTATTTTGAAGACTTTTAGTAAGATAATTATTTTAAATGAGAGTAGGCAATGAAAAATTAACCGACGAACATTATTAACAAGAGTAGGCAATGAAAAATTAATTCTAAATGAGAATTTATTTTAGTGAAGTTTTATTTTAATGAATTTAGTAAAAATTGAAACCATCGCTCGAGCATGTTGCTCGAGCGCTCGAAATTTATAGAACAATTTGGCCGCTCGACCAGCTCGACCACGAGCGCTCGAGCCCTTGATGCATTCGAGCTATTGAGCTCGAGCGCCCCCGCTCGAGCGGTTGCTGCTCGAGCACTTTCATGTTTTTACCTCCGGATTCGTTTTTCGGCCCATGAGTTCCCGATTCGGCCCGATACTTATATATACTCGTCCCAAACACGTTTTTGGAGACGACTTCATACCACATCACTTTTAGAGTTAGTTTTTGGAGAGAGAAAGAGGAGAAGAGACGAGCAAGCTTAATTTTCACGTGTAATCAAGGGTTTCTTACGAATTCTTAGTTTGTATTCGATTTTTAGTTTTTCTTCATTAGCTCGTTGACGTTAAACACTTGAGACTTCATTTTTATCAATCAAATTTAAGTTCTTAGCATTTATTTTCTTTAAACCCTAATTTATGTTTAATAATTTCTTAGTTCAAATCATCATGTTTATGTTCGTTATTTCTTCAATTGTTTTTGTTATCGTTGAAGCCATGTCCGGCTAAAAACCTTGTATGCTAAGGGTAGGATGAACTCGTAGAAGTAGGATGTTGGTACATAATTAGGGCAATTCGTGACGTTTAGTTTTAATTCTCTTAATTAATGAATTCTTAAAATCAATCTTAACTTTTCCTTTGAATTTTGTTCGAAAAGTGTTAGAGAGAGGACAACCTTATCACTCTTTAACAACTAGTAAACTTAACTAGAGGGTTTAGAAAGGGTTAATTAATCTACCGGTTTATCTAGGGAGGACGACCGCATCACCTTAGTTAAATTAGAGCCTCGTTAATTAAGCACTATCTATTAACTTGTTAGTGGATTAGTGAAATCGATTGTTAGGATAAAGTATTAGAGTTGAATTCTTGAGCTTTCATCTTACAATCTTTTACTTAGGTTATTTCTTGCACGTCACGGTTATTTTAATTATGTACCTGTTCCGTTAGTATACGTAGGAATTCCTATCCTGAGCATCACCATCACATATTCGAAAACACACACTTTTACGTTCTTAGTTTAATTTTCCTTTTTACATTCGTAGAGTAATTTAGTTCCGATTATATTTTCTTTTAAAAAACCCAAAAATATACACTCATATTAATTACGACGCGTAGATCTTCGGGGATCTATTCGCAAACATCACTTCCCTTGGGTTCGATAATACTTGGCCCCTATACTTGCCCATACTACAGTGAACCATACTCTTGTGGGGAAACTACTAGTAGAAAGCTAGTATTTTCGGTTCAAGTCAACATCCAACACTATTGTCCCATAAAAACCGAAAAAATATGAAAAACAATCCGAATATTATTTTGGGTGTAAATAATTATGACTTGTCTCATAAATATAACCAAATTTAAAACTTAAACTGTTTACACATGGTTGATTAATATTTTGGAGGAAAACTTAAATTGTTTATATATGGTCACTTAATTTTTTTTTATCACCGTTCAAACAAAAAAAATAAGAGTATGTGTAAAGTAAAATTGTTTCATAGATGAACCACTTTGCAATATATTTCAATGTAACCAACTAATACCCTTTAGTGTAATCAACCAATACCCTTCAGTTAAATAATTAAATCTCTTCATACCATTCAATTCTTGCCCTTTAGTGAAAACAACTAATACCATCCAGAAATAATACCTTTCAGTGAAAACAACTAATACCTTTTAATAAAAAAACTAAGACCCTTCAAATGGTTCATGTATGAACCATTTTTATTCTATACTTTTTCAAAAAATATTCATCTACAAAACAAAAATAAGTATTTTCCATCTGATTCAAAATGAGTGATGTCTTAGGATAGATTTCTTGTTTCAAAATATTTGATGTTTTACTAATTTTTACTTTATTTCTCATTATAACCCTAATCAATTCCAAAAAGAAACTCACTCATATTACAATTTGCTCTTAATAAATTTATTAAGAGTTGTAATTAAGGAGTAAGATAAATTTCTCAATAAATCATAGGACATACTTGTCAGCATACACTAATTCTTAATTTCAACAACAAAGGGTGCTGTTATTCACCACATAAAAATGCTTTGTTCACCCACTTCTTTTTTTAATAAAAAATATGTTTAATAAAAAAAATACCAATATACCCTTTATAAAAAATAAACATTAAATTTATTAAACGCTCACGCTTTCAAATAAATTTTTTTACTCTTTCATACACAATTACACCATTAAAGAAGAAAAGGGAGAAAAAGAAAAGGTATAATCATGATTAAAATATATATTTTTCTATAAATTGGTAAACCATGAAAATAAAAGGAATTGAGTCTTTTTCTTCAAACGGTCAGAAAGGGAGCGCTGCAGAAAAGGAAAAAGTTAGGGTATACTGGTTAGTTTTGGGAATGAGGGGGTAGTCAAGAGGCGCATGAATATGTGGGGTGAGGGGTATTAGTTGGTTCGGGTGGTTTGCAAAAAATGAAAGAGAGAAACAGAGAGACATTAGGTGGTTTCAGTCTTTCAGATTTGGAAAGGGGATGTGAAAGGAAAGAAGAAATAAAGAAAGAAAAGGGAATTGGTTATGGTGGTTTGTGGGGTCGAAACTGTAAAAAAATGAAGACGTGGGTGTGCTATTTTTTATTTTAAATTGGTGGATGTTTATATTTAGTGAATGATCTAAATATTATATTAAGGTTATAGTTTTAAATTTTAAGGGAGTAACTGTTGAGGGTCAAATTTCACTGTTATGCTGAGCAACTGTTGAATTGAACAAATGTTTCTTTTGCAAGTGCTAAACAAAAGTGTTCTCATGATCACACACTGGTTTATTTATTGCATATATAGTTGTGCAGTTTGAACTAGACATCCTATAATTTTAATCTGTATAAGAAACTCTCACACACCAAGAAATTAAAATTAGGATCCCATTAAGGAGGTAAAAATGGAGAAAAAATGTGCTTTGATTATCTTCAACTAATAGGTCTACACACATATATGATAGACAAAGAGCATCTTCATTTAGGAAATATGTCATACTCTAGGCTAAAGGTACATAATATAGTCACATATTCAGAAATTATGTCATTATACAAGATAAGTGCCTCCCTGGGATCATATTCATATCTACTGTATTAGGATCTATATTAGGATCCACCAGAGAGTAGTTATCCCTAACTTTCGAGTTATTATTTGTACAAATTCATTTGTCATGTTATTGAATTAAATTCAAATTAAAATGTTGAACTCGATGTATGTATAAAAAATTGCAAGTGTCCATATTATACTTGTATCACCGCCCCTTGATCCAAAGAATCACTATCAAGGGTGTGAAGTGTCATATGTGAAGTATGAAGTCTACTGAGCTTAATTCAATAAGGAGCTACGTTGATGAAGTGTTAGCCGTGGAAGTTAGTCTATTTGGGGTATCAGTAGAGTTATATCAGATGAGGTTCATCAGATGAGGTCTAACAGTGGAGTCCTATCAGAGGAGGTCTAGACCGGAAGTCATCTGATGTTAAGTGATCAAGTCAGCTGAGGTCAAGTCATCTGATATAAAGTACAAAGACGCGAAACACCAAGTTGAAGCTAACTGAAGGCGGTTCTAACTGAATCAACTGAAGCAGTTATTGGAGTTTGTTAGCCAGCTGGATAACTACTTTACTTATGAGTTCGTTACAACTGAATCGAGTCTAGATTCTTCTCAATCTCTGTAAATATAAATAAGTGCTTCCAACTGAGAGAAGGACTTAGAACTTGAGATCATCATTGAGAGAAAACACTGTGAGATTGAGTGCTCTGTAACTTGTAACTTCCATTTCTTGCTTAGTGAAAAGTCTATCCTCTCGGATCCCGTGGACGTAGGAGTATTCATCTCCGAACCACGTAAAATTCTGGTGTTCTTGTGTGATTTTCAATTCTGTTCTTATTGCATTTGATTCCGATTCCCGGAAACAAGTTTTCTTGTGAATCCAAAATCGTGATTAACAAGTGGCGCCGTCTGTGGGAAGCAATCATGGCTGCAACTAAGTTCGATATTGAGAAGTTCACGGGGAAGAACGATTTCAGCTTATGGAAGATCAAGATGAAGGCACTCCTGGTACACAATGGGTTGTACGAAGCCTTGTTGCCACCGGCTCAGGTGGCTTCTGGATCTAATCCGGCGAAGGTGGAGGAGAACAAGAGGAAGGCACACAGTGCCCTTATCTTGTGTCTTGGGGACAAGCCATTGAGGGAAGTATCGAAGGAGGAAACCGCTCTTGGGATCTGGAATAAGTTGGAGCAGTTATACCAGACCAAGTCTGTTACGAACAAGTTATACATGAAACAGAAGCTTCAAGTCTTCAAAATGAATGAAGATAAGAATCTTGGTGATCAGTTGGACGAGTTCAACAGATTGGTGGATGATCTGGAGAGTTTGGATGTTACAATTGATGATGAAGATAAGTCATTGATGTTGTTGAATGCCCTACCTAAGTCTCTGGAAAATTTCAAAGATGCCTTGTTGTTTGGTAGGCAAGATCAGGTGATGTTTGATGATGTTCAAACTGCCCTGAAAACCAAGTTTCTACAGATCCAAGCTGATGGGAAGAAGCCTGCTGAAGGATTGAATGTTCAATCCAAGAAGAAGAAGGGGTTTCAGTCCAAGAAGAAGGATGGTGGAAAAGGGAATAAGGGTGGGAAGAAATCTGATTTTGTTGAGAAGAGGAAGTGTTTCACTTGCCATAAGGAAGGTCATCTGAGAAAGAATTGCCCTGAGAGAAAGAAGAAAGACAATCAAGGTGATCAAGATGGAGATGCAGCTGTTGTGGAGGTTGAAGGATATGATATTGCAGAGGTCTTGATGGTTAGTCATGAGAGACTAAGTCAAGAGTGGGTCCTGGACTCAGGGTGTACTTTTCATATGTGTCCACATGAAGACTGGTTTCTGGATCTTGAGAAAATTGATGGAGGTCTTGTTCTTTTGGGTAATGATGAGAGCTGTAGAGTGCAAGGATCTGGTTCTATCAAGATCAAGATGTTTGATGGGGTTGATAGGATCTTATCTGATGTCAGGTTTGTTCCTGAGTTAAAGAGAAATCTTGTTTCTCTTGGTACCTTGAATTCAAAGGGGTTTGAATTCAAGACAGACAAGGGAAGTCTGTCAATAACCAAATCTGGAAGGATTGTCATGAAGGGGGCTATCAAGAATGGTTTGTATACTTTGATTGGAAGAACTGTTACAGGGTCAGCTGATGTTACCATGGGGTCTTCTGAGGTTAACTTGTGGCACAAGAGGTTGGCACATGTTGGTGAGAAGGGCCTGGTGGAGTTATCCAAGAAGGGAGCAATCCCTGGGAAGAGGATATGTAAGCTGGAATTCTGTGAGAGGTGTGTTCTTGGGAAATCAAAGAAGCAAGCATACCAGAAAGGGAAGCATACCACCAAGGAGGTTATGGATTATATACATTCTGATGTATGGGGCCCAGCAAGGGTATCCACTCATGATGGAGGCAGGTATTTCCTTACCCTTATTGATGATTATTCCAGAAAAGTTTGGGTTTACATTCTTAAACAGAAGAGTGATGCCTTCTCTAAGTTCAAAGAATGGTTGATTGAACTTGAGAATAAGAGAGGCAGGACTATCAAGCACTTAAGGACAGATAATGGGCTTGAATTCCTATCAGAGGAGTTTCAACAATTCTGTAGGGAGAAGGGTATTACTAGGCATAAAACTGTTCCTTCAAACCCCCAGCAGAATGGTCTAGCAGAGAGGATGAATAGAACTATTCTGGAAAGGGTTAGGTGTATGTTATCTGATGCTCATTTACCTAAGAGTTTTTGGGGGGAAGCTGTTAACACAGCTGTGTATCTCATTAATAAAGTGCCATCATCTGCCATTGATTTTAAAACCCCAGATGAGGTCTGGTATGGGAAGATATCTGATTACTCTAAGCTGAAAGTATTTGGGTGCCTAGCTTATGTTCATGTGAGGCAAGACAAACTTGAACCTAGAGCTTTAAAATGTATTTTCATTGGGTATCCAAAGGGTGTTAAGGGGTACAAGCTGTGGTGTCTAGAGCCTGGGAACCAGAAGTGTATTACCAGTAGAGATGTGGTGTTCAATGAATCACAGATGGGATACAAGTCTGGTGGAGGTAATGGAGGGCCATCAGCTGAGGAGATGGATGGTGTTATTTCTGAGCCAATTACTCAAGTAGAGGTGGAGCCTGATCATGACAAGCATGATAGCTCATCTGGTTCTAAACCAGAGCAAGCACCAGGGGAGAATGAGTCATCAGATGAGGAGAGTTCACCAGTAGATGAGGAAGAAGAAGTGCCAGAAGCAGACTTGAGAAATTATAGTCTGACAAGAGACAGATCCAGAAGACAAATACATCCTCCAGCAAGGTTTGGCCGTGTGGATCTGGTCTCTTATGCACTTGTTACAGCAGAAGCCATAGAGTACCAAGAACCTAAGAACTACAAGGAAGCCCTTGAGTGTGATGATAGGGAGTCATGGATCACAGCCATGACAGAAGAGATGGAGTCTCTTAAGAAGAATCAAACTTGGATTCTTGTTGATAAGCCACCTAGGCAGAAGCTAATCAGTTGTAAATGGCTGTTTAAAAGGAAGCTTGAATCTGGTTTGAAAGATCAGGTGAGGTTTAAAGCCAGGCTAGTTGCCAGAGGATTCACTCAGAGGGAAGAAATTGATTACAATGAGGTTTTCTCACCTGTTGTTAAGCATTGTTCAATCAGACTACTTCTCAGTAGAGTTGTCCAAGAGGATCTGGAGCTACAACAACTAGATGTAAAGACAGCTTTTCTGCATGGTGATCTTATTGAGGATCTGTACATGCACCAGCCAGAAGGGTTTGTTGAACCAGGGAGTGAAGGGAAGGTGTGCCTGCTCAAGAAATCATTGTATGGCCTCAAGCAAAGTCCAAGACAATGGCACAAGAAGTTCAATGAAGTTATGCTATCCATTGGTTTTGTAAGGAGCAAGTATGATACTTGTGTATACCTGGAAAGACAAGGTAGTGATGTGATAGCCTATCTTCTGATCTATGTAGATGACATGCTTATTGCCAGTAAGAGTCTTCTGAAGATTCAGAGTATCAAAAGGAAGCTAAGTGCTAGATTTGATATGAAGGACTTGGGAAATGCTAAGAGGATTCTTGGAATGGATATTCTTAGGGACAGAAAAGGTGGAAGACTATTCTTATCCCAGAAGAGTTACATTGAGAAGGTCCTGAAGAGGTTTAACATGCATGAGAGTAGAGCTGTGACAACTCCTTTGGGACAACAGTTCAAATTATCTAAGGAAATGGAACCAAAGTCTGATGAAGAGAAGAAGACTATGATGAAAGTACCTTATGCAAGTGGGGTTGGAAGCCTGATGTATGCTCTGGTCTGCAGCAGACCAGACTTAGCTTATTCATTGAGTATGGTGAGCAGATACATGGCTAATCCTGGGAGATTACATTGGGAAGCTTTGAAATGGATCTTCAGATACCTTAAAGGGTCATCTGATCTGGGATTGATGTTTGAGAGGATGACTGACCAGAAGAGTCCACTGGAAGGTTTTGTAGATTCTGATTTTGCTGCTAATCTGGATACCAGAAGATCTTTAACAGGGTATATCTTTACACTTTACAATACTGCTGTGAGCTGGAGATCTGTTCTGCAGAGTGGAGTTGATTTATCTACTACATAAGAAGAGTTTGTTGCAGTGTCAGAGGCTGTTAAGGAGGCTTTGTGGTTGAAAGGCATAATCAAGGATTTTGGCATAAACCAAAGGGCTGTGGTCGTTCATTGTGATAATCAGAGTGCAGTACATCTGGTTAAACATCAAGTGTTCCATGAGAAATCAAAGCACATTGATGTAAGGTTGCATTTTGTGAGGGAAATCATTGATAAAGGAGTGGTTCTCATCCAGAAGATATCTACAGATGACAATGCTGCAGATATGTGTACAAAGTCTTTACCAGGTACTAAATTCAAGTTTTGTGTTGAATTGGTAAAGATGAGTGTATGGGATGTTCCTTAGGCCCTTGCTGGAGCATGGAGGAGAGGAGGAGAGGATTGATACTTCTCATCTGAGGTGGAGAATTGTGAAGTGTCATATGTGAAGTATGAAGTCTACTGAGCTTAATTCAATAAGGAGCTACGTTGATGAAGTGTTAGCCGTGGAAGTTAGTCTATTTGGGGTATCAGTAGAGTTATATCAGATGAGGTTCATCAGATGAGGTCTAACAGTGGAGTCCTATCAGAGGAGGTCTAGACCGGAAGTCATCTGATGTTAAGTGATCAAGTCAGCTGAGGTCAAGTCATCTGATATAAAGTACAAAGACGCGAAACACCAAGTTGAAGCTAACTGAAGGCGGTTCTAACTGAATCAACTGAAGCAGTTATTGGAGTTTGTTAGCCAGCTGGATAACTACTTTACTTATGAGTTCGTTACAACTGAATCGAGTCTAGATTCTTCTCAATCTCTGTAAATATAAATAAGTGCTTCCAACTGAGAGAAGGACTTAGAACTTGAGATCATCATTGAGAGAAAACACTGTGAGATTGAGTGCTCTGTAACTTGTAACTTCCATTTCTTGCTTAGTGAAAAGTCTATCCTCTCGGATCCCGTGGACGTAGGAGTATTCATCTCCGAACCACGTAAAATTCTGGTGTTCTTGTGTGATTTTCAATTCTGTTCTTATTGCATTTGATTCCGATTCCCGGAAACAAGTTTTCTTGTGAATCCAAAATCGTGATTAACAAAGGGAGTCCGACTTGTATGATTACCAAATAAACTGAGGTCGAATGAGTTCTATTCTGATTATACATAGGATAGTTAAGTATGATTTTAAAACCCATTAGCAATTAAGTAAGAGTGGATATGAGTCTTAAAAGGTTTGGGTTACTTTAGCAAACAAGTAACAGTGTAAAGACTTAATAAGCTTCTAGAGAGACTCTTGGGACCCTTAACTTAGGATGATAGATACATTTCTCTCACTCTCAACCCCCTTCCTTCCCCATCTCCCACCCCCCCCCCCCCCCCCACAAAAAAAAACATATTTTCCTTAGATATCAGACAGATAGGGGGTGGCTTTGATGATTACCACATTACAATGAACATTCTATTTTTCTATAGCAACTTTCTACAATTATTTATACCAATTCATATTCATATCTACTGTAGCAACACTTTCTCTGCAATGGCGTTTCTGTTTCAAAAATTTCAAGAGGTAATTTTCATTTTCTAAAGGAAAGCACCACCAATACCAATTACAATCGGCATTAATATCGTTCATAAAATTGCTTCTGAATAGCAAGCATCCCATGCATTCAATCTAGTCTATTTGAGCACTCATATTCACAAAGCAGGACTGTAAATAATTGTTTAGTTATTATTAAACATTAATTATTTGCATGTCTTTAATTGTTATATTGCTCTATTATTATTGTGCAACGACTTTTATTTATTTACTAAAGATATAATATAGATGAGTTCACGAGGTAGAGGGAGACGAGGTGGTGCATTATCATCTACAGCACCACGGATACCCAATCCACCACCAATACCACATACTTCATCTGTAGAGGAGAATGTCACATTACCACAGGTTCTGATCCCTTCATCTGTAGAGGAGAATGCCACTAGGTTCGAGAGTACACCAGCTGAATCTGGGAGCGCCACAGTTGGATCCGAGACGCCCAAAGTAACTGGTTTCACAAAGGAGAAAGATGACCGATTGACATTGATTGTGGTGGGGACAAGGTAATACATAATTTAACATAATTTATTCTTTGGAATTCAAGTGAAGTACTATATTTATCTAATTGTATAATAACATTTTCAATTGTTTGTGATTTAGCATATCTCCTTCCAATCGGGCTGGCTCGCAGGATGAGATTGGCATTATTGTCACATTTAAGTATGGGTGCGATTACTTGGAGGCAAGTCCCTAGACATATCAAGCAGATATATTGGGAGGAGTTTCAGGTACTATACTATGTGTGAGTTTTAATGGAAATGTTTGGTATACTGTTTCAAGCAATTATATTACATTCAGATAGTCCTAAAATCTGCTTTCTTCCCATGAAAGCAGCAGGGTTGCTGATACAATTTTGTAGCCTCTTTGCTTTTTGGGAGGGCTTCCATTCTTGTTCTTGGATTTGTCTTTTATAAGCAAGATCTGCAATGGCTAATTTATACAGCATGCATGATTCGTAATGTCTTAAGAGAAGTCAATAAGATTTTGTATTCTTGAAGTAACATCTATGCAGTAATAACTATTGATGGGTTTACCTTGGAGGTTAATTAATCTGTGAGGCTACGATTTACGAAAGCTTGAATTTGAGTGGCTTGCAATGATTCAAGTACAATTGCGCTATTAAATCTATTTTTCTTTGGGCACAGGTTATTTACACTATCAATTGCACTGAAATCTTCTTCTACTCTGTTTCTGCTTTTTCTATAAGACTTGCTTCCTCTGAGATTTTTAGTTGGGAATGGAATATCTCCTGAAAGTCCCAGGTTTATGTCTTACCAGAAAAATTGGAATATTTTACTCCTTAGTTCAATATTAATCATACTGCAGTATCTCCTAAAAGTCCCAGGTTTATGTTGTATGACTACTTGGAATTAGAACCATTTGCTGCTGTTGATTTTGTTGCTGCAGCAAAGGCTGAGACTCTCCATCTGCCCGATTCTTGTTCAAGAAGTTATCTAGAGTTAAAAAATAAAATAAGCATAAACATATAAACATAACCTAGATGAATGCAAAATATTAATTATAAAATTTTAGATCAGGGAAACGTCTAATCATCTTGGACAAGAGAAAAAGGAAGAAAATTGCAAATTGAAAGAGAGAGCATGATGTAGAAAAACCGAATAGAAATTTGATGTTTCAACACATTTAGAAGCATAAATGGTAGCAAGAATAATATCTCCGCCCCTAATCTCGATCACTTGTAATTTCTCATCATCTATTGCAGAACTAATTCTGATTACAAACTGGTTCTTTTGAGCATGTGGATGCATTCCACTAGCAATACAGAAACTGTAGGGAATTACTGTGGAGAAATTAAACCGGGGTGACAACTGATTGTTCCAACACAAAATAAACGGACCTTCTTCTTTAGATCAAACCTTGAATCCACTGACGAAAACCCAAAGACACGCAAGATGAACCCAACAATGCATTGCAACACTGTCACCTGTTCACCTGCACCTAGACCCAATTACAATTATATTTTAATATTGCTGCATTCATCTTGATGCTTCCCCTTAACCTGCAGAATGAACATGCCTAAGTAGCAACAAGTCAAGTTGTGTCTTCACATATTCCATGAACCTCGTTCTAAACCCCCACCCTGCTTTGTCATTTGACTGCAGATTATATTTAATTAGTTAGTTACTTTGCAGATTCTACACATCATTTGAATCTTACTTTGCAGTTTTGTAAGAAAGCAAATACTAATAATTTTGTTTAAGATACTTGTACATATTTTGTCGTGATCATGAAGTATGTTATATGATACACACCTGACAATTTTTTTTTTTAATTTTTTGATAGAAACATTGCAAGTGGGATCCTGCTCTTGATCGACTAATTTATGAGTTGTTCATGCGTAAGGGAACTAGTCGATATAGAGCATTGATTCATGAATTGAAGATGCTTTGGATTGAAAAGAAGCCGAAGTTGACCGGTATATCCGATGTAGTGTGGAAAAGACTTGTGGCCCATTGGAGTGATTCTAAGGTCCAAAAGAAAGCAGACCAGAATAGCAAAAATCGAAGGAGCGAGCCATTAGGACCTGGTACGGGGATGTCCATACATCGAGGAGGCTCCAGAGCTGTTGTGGATCATGCAATTGCTATTGTAAGTATTTTTTTTCTACATATTTAGTATTTATTTGTACGTATTGTAAATTTAATATTAACTTTTCTTTGTTTAGGAGAAAATGACAGGTGTTCCTGCTAGCAATTGGGATGTCTTTTGCGAGATACATCCTGAAGGTGATGGCTCGTACACGTATGGGGTGACCAAGAAGATTGCGGTGCATATATTCTTTGCTAAGAGTTTATAAAGTTAACCACAATATCAAATGTTAGTATTACTATAGAATGAGTAGTTTGATTATAATGCATAAGCACATAATTATTCTAGATTGATTGCTCTTGTTAGTTGTCTAAATGAGAAGGAAAAAAGTTGTTTGATGCATATGTTAGTATTACTACAGAATGAGTAGTTTGATAATAATTATATTTAATCGTAAGCATGATGATATATAGTTTGCAATTTTCTGCCAAGTAAGAAACTGAAAGTCTGCTATTTAAGCATCATAGTAAAGTACTCACAATTTTAAGTTGATGTAAGCTATTAGAATTAGGTCTCTGGCTCCCAAAACAGTGAGAACCTCTTCTCTAGCTCTTGTTTGCCATTGTGCATGTCTACTCAATAAAATCAATGTCCATGTAAGCAATACTGAAGTGGTCTCCTACACTACAAATTAAGTACAACACCTTGCACGCATCGATTATATCATCGATGCTCATTCCAAAACTACTCTTGTTACCATATTGTTTGATTTCATTGAAGTTAGACTCCAATAATGTGCTCAATTAGTCATCATTTCTAAATGAGTTGCAGTACTAAATGAGTCACTGTATTGTTTTTTCAGTGAGTTGTTTTAAAATGAAATAATAAGACCAGTGCCTTGAGCATACTTTGTTACTATATGTTTATTTTGTCTAGTGTTTATTTTGGTTGTCATTTAGCTGGTTTCATGAATGTGAATGTGAATGTGAGGTATAAATGTACTGTTATATTCAATAAATTCATTAATCACATTGCTTACATTAATCACAGGAAGAAGTACGTGAGAAGACATTAAATTTGACTCAAGTTGCATTGAATGATGATGCTCAGGAGATTGATATGAATTAATTATTCATGGATACTACAGTGAAAAAGAAAGGACGTGTTTTGGGTGTTGGTGACATGGCTCAAACACACCATCTTCATACTGATAGCTCTGCTTCATATGCCAGTTTAGCTACTCGAGATGAGATGCAACAACGGTTCGAAGAGGTGAAGAAAAGAGAGGTTGTTATGGAAGAAAAAAAATGCAGGTTTTGGAGTCGAAGATGCATGAAGTAGATGAGATGCGTAGCCAGCTGAAGGTTTTATTAGATATAGTTGCCCGGGGACAGGTGCTTCGTTCAGGCTACTCGAGTTAGTTTGGGATTATTGAGTGAAAACTAATTTAGGATTTATTTCGTGTTATTTGAATTTGGTCGAAATGTAAATCATTGTCTGAACAATGACAAAATTTTATGATTAAGTAGTATTTCTTTTTGTTTAATATGAAACTGTGTTATAATAATGTAGGTAAATGAAAATTTATTAGCACCAAAAATATTTATAATTATGACGGGTGTATCCGTCAATATTTATAGAATATAATCACAAAAAATTTAATAACTAAAATATTTTATTGGCGGAAAAATCTGTCATTAATATTTTTTTTAAATAAAAATAATTTTAGTGATGGAAACATCCGTCAGTATATATAGACTATAATTATTAAAAAAGTTATATTAAAATTATTAAAAAAAAATTAATGACGGAAATTCTGTCAATAATATAAAAATATTTGAACTTTTAAAATGAAAATTAGTGACGGAAAAAAAATATAATGACGGAATTTCTGTCAATAAATTAGTGACGGATATAATCCGTCACTAAAAATTAGCGACGATGAAAATAGAGACGGAAAAATAGAGACGTAATTTTGTCAGTAAATTAATTAGTGACGGATTATCAAAATATAATGACGGAAAAATCCGTCACTAATTTCCAATTTTTTTGTAGTGTATGTAACATTATATAATTAAGAATATAAAATTTAGTATACTAAAGTACCAAAAAAAAAAAAACCAATTAATCAAAATATAACACTTTCAAAACTTAAAACAAGTCAACAATAATAGAAACATGTCGTACAACTAAAAATTAGATATGACCAACAATTTTAAGAAATAACAGGATTTAAACTTATATACATAATCGCTTGAGTTGAGATTTAGATGATTTTTTAATTATTATTTGAAATATTAACAAAATAGTTATACATTACACAATGAAATAGTGGAACTAACGGTTTAAACGTGGATCATGGCAAATTATTTTGATTTTAATAAATTAAAGTTGTAAGCTAGATTTAATTGCCCTATCTATAATCATCCCATGTACATAAGCACATGATTTATAACCAACCTATATTGGGTAACCAACTTTCACTCAACACAATCAATTATCTATCTATAAAATTAAACGCAATATAAATCTTCCACATTAAGATCAAATTCTTATTTCATAAATAATAATGGATATTAGGATATATCATACATTCACAATTTACAGATCAACAACTTTTGATACAACACTACACCTTTGATCAAATAACAACTAATTACAAAATAAATAAAAAAACTACATTAAAACCAATAAAATATCATTTTTCATTATTAGAGGGAAAAAAACCAGGTATACCAATAAATCCTACGGGTACATGCACATCTTCATCAAAAAACCTACTCTCAGAATAAAACAAAAAAGAAGTGCGCTGCAAACGAAAATTCACAGAACATAAGACTCTACCTCCCATTCATCCTTGACACGCTCCCAAAAAGTCGATCACTAACTCTGTAAAAAAAAAAACCAAAAAAACAGATCCACAAAATAGATCAAACGAAATTCCAAATAATAATGTATATAAAAATAAAAAAACTGTAAAACACACACCAGAAACTTTAAGCCAAGGACCAAGAACAAAAAATTCAGCCATTGTGGTGATGAGGAAGAACAAAGTGTAGAATATATATAGGAAAAAAAACTAAATAAAACTCCTACATTTACGCACCTAAATTGGCTACAATAATGAGTAATAATAGTAATTAAATTCATTCATCGAACATTCCAAATTAAACCCAAAGACAATCCGACGGACATGATACAAAATGATAAAACGATCAACAGTGATAAAGCACATCCCGCCAAAACTATATATTGCAAGGTTAGGGCTATTATATTATTTAGATTTAGATTTAGATTAGATTAGATTAGATTAGATTAGATTTAGATTTAGATTTAGATTTGATTTAGATTTAGATTTAGATTTAGATTAGATTTAGATTAGATAGATTTAGATTAGATTTAGATTATAGATACAAATATTTGGAATTTGAAAATTTAATTTTAAGTTATGTTACATATTTACAATTTTTTTGCTACATTTTTGCCGTAAGACATAATTGCCAAAAAAAAAAAAAAAATTAGATTGGAGCTTTCTACATGATCCAAAAATTTAGTTTGAAATACAATCTAAAAAAATATCATGATTTAAATTACAATTAAATGTTAAATTTATTTTCTGCCAAAAAAACCTAAGTTGAAACTTTTTTTAAGATCATGAAATTTAACTTATAATGCAATTTTGAAAAAATATCGTGATTTAAATTGTAATTAAATAAAAAAAAAAATTCCACCCTGGTCAAGTATTTGAGTCATGGTCTTGACTGTAGAAGTGGGTTAACTAGACAGGGATTACTAATCAGTACACGGTAAATCCTTCAATGCTCACCTCTCCCAATATAGTAGAGAAAAAAAATCAGCTATCCATAACAAAACACCTATGTTGCACAGATTCTTCAAATTTTGGGGTATGCAGTATTGGATACTCGGGGGATACAGGTGCAGGTGCGATTCGCATCTGATTCGCACCCGATACGCCACGTGTCGTATCCGAATTTTTTTAAATTTTTTTTAAGTCGGAAGGATACACGGGGGATACGTGGGAGATACACGAATCAGATAAAATATTGCAAAATTTATTAATTTTTGTAACTTTTTTGTAATATTTTTAAAATTTAATATTAAAATATAAATAATTAAATATATTAGTCAACAAACAAATCAAATAATACATCATCCAACCAAGTATTTCAATTTTTTAATTCTTATATAATTAAATAATTTGGAGAAATTTCTAAAATATATATGTTTTCTAATTTTTTAGTAATTATTCAATTTTCTAAAGATAATGGTTATAACAAGTGATAGTAATAATGATGTTAATGTGAGTTGATCATTGTATAAATATGTAGATTGAAATTTTTATTATGACTTGTTTAAGTCAATGATATTTAATATTTAATTATTGCATATTTAGATAAAATTTATCTATATTTTTAATTTATTACATGTATTTTATATATAATAAAAATAAATTTAAATAGACGTATCCTAAATTTTTTGAAAAACTCCGTATCCCCGCATCCGTGCAACATTGCAAAACACAAATGCCAAAATTAGATGGACATCAATTGGTTGAACAGATGCGTGAATCGATCGTAATACAAAGAGGGGAAACATAACTATATTTACACACTTCCACCCACCGAAGAAAGCTAGCAAAATATTAAAAAAAAAAAAAAAACGCACAATTGTTTCCGTGGACTGAGTGTGTGCACATTGTACAAGCAAACACATTCTAACCCTAAACATCAAAGCTTTCAAAACTCTTAGCCTCTTCCACACAACTACGAGAGATAGAACTGGAATGATCCACAATCTCGAATGGGGAAAAACAGGAGAAGTTTTGAGGGCTCACCATTTGTAAAGGAGATGCATCAGCTGATGGTATCTTCTTCATATTAGAATCTGTCAAGTATAATCTAGCAGCTAGAATTATTCAAATTACCTCTTATTTTCCCAGAGTTTGGTAACTTCACGTCCGGCAGAGATACGGGAGTTAACGGAGGAGAAGGAACCTTTTCTGTCTTCTGCATTATTTGAGAAGATTCCAAAAGCTTGCTTGAATGTAATGTTACTGCTCTATGACTACTAGAAGGTATGGAAAAACTGCGAGATACAGTTAGCTTCGGGAGTGGAAGTCGAGACCCTTCTTTTGATGACACAAAAGGATTCCTCTTTGTAGGAGATAACTCTTGATTTCGATTAACTAAGGGAGCAGAATGTCCAACAGCCCAGGCAGAGTGCATAGGCTTGGAGCCAAAAGAATCAGGAGGTCTAGGAAGCTCATGAAGCTCGCTTATTTTGGGCGATTCAGGGGGTTGATGAGCAGATGTAGCACTATGTAATCCAGAAACATCTGTAGAGCTAATCGGTCCACTGTTAAGTACAAGTGGCTGCTTGTTACTCGATGGTTTGCTAACTAACGGACCAGAGAAAGCTTGCCTTTTGATATGTTGACTATCAGAACAACTCCGGGCATCAGAGTGCTGGACAGTAGGGGGTAGTGGAAGGCAATGCTTCTTGTTGCTGTTATCTTCAGCTGATAGTAGAGATTTTGAAGAAGTGCGTGCAGATATATGGTCATCTGCATATTTCTTTTGCTTCTCAATGTCCAGTGGAGATGAATGCCATATATTTTTGGAGATCCCAACAGGGCCTGCGGTAGAACTAGTTATTGATCCCTTGGCATCATCTGGTGTGGGAAGTACATGTCTACTCGATTTCTGCACAGACGTCCCCATTTCTCTAATTCTTTCGGAAGGGTCAAACTTCTCGGCATATAATGGAGCAGAATGACTACCTGCTCTACATTGTTGACTAAGGGTTGTATCCCCTTGGTTTCTGCCAATGTTTGTCTGTACCTCAACGTTTTTTATCTGAGGTGTTTGTGAACTTGGGGCACCCAACTGATCGAACTGCACATTTGCCGTAACAGAACAATATATTAGCTACAAAACAGAATTGCCACATGACTATACCAATATAAACTTGAAGGGCAGAATGAAAAGAAAACAGAGATATTCGGCCCACAGCTAACTGTAACATCCAATACCCAAAAATGACAAAAATATTTACAATATTTTCATGTGAACTATCACAATTCAAGACACCGACAAGCCAATACAATTTATCATGTACAAACAGAAGCTTTTATATAATTTGATGCCCAAGAAAAAATAGATCACTTGACAAAGCAACCATATTTCATTTCTACTGCAGTCTAGATCGAATACAAGATGGAATACCTTCTTCGAAATAAATTTTACGGAGTTCTTATTTCTTACAGTGGCTTGAAGTAGATAATCTCAAAACATTTTTATTGTGTTTAACTTCTCAGTCAAAACTGAGTTAGCACCCAAGTTCATTATGTACCATTATTCAGTATGGAAAAGGAAAACTATTTAGTTCGTAAATGAATAACCCAGTCTAATAACAAAACTTAGAATCACTATAATCTGGAAAGGGCCAAAAAACACTCACCTCCATTGAGTTCCTTGATGTGGTAGTAAGGTCCACTTCTTTCTTGTTCTGGCTATGGTCAAAACTTAATTCCCCATCCTTATTCTCAACATTGTCCTTATCATTCAATTCACTCAACGCATAATCGATGTGCTGCTTTTCTGCAACATTTCTAATATGTGGTTCGACAGCTTCAAGAGACTGAAGTCCTTTCCGGAAAAAGTTTAACTGCTTTCATAAAATGGGAGAAACTCATCAAACTTGGAAAAGACTGGAAAAGGTAACTAATATTGAAATCATAGAACTAAAAAAAACAAAAACAAAAACCTGTGCTGCATGGTGACGCGCTGCCTGTGTTAACAGACTCCGCCATTGCCCTTGCTTCAATGATTCTACACGAAAAATGCAGAGCCTTGCAGCCTCATCATATTCTTCACGAACAGTCAGCAATTGTTCTGATGTAAAAGTTTCCCCCTTTCCATGTCTTGACTTTTTTTTGTCTCTAAATTGTCCCACCATGTATTCAAACACCTCCCTGTAATTCATCCATGTAATCAATAATGATATAACATGATGAAGAACATCCAGCAATAAGATGAGGGGGAAAAAGCTTGCACCTTTTCTCATCGCATTGCAATTTCATCTCCTGCACCAATAAAAAGAAGATTATCACCAGGAACGTGACAAGAAAATGCCAGGAACAGTGCTTCACAAATCATACGAAAAACTGGACCAGAATGATCTACAAATATATCAAGGATCATAACTGAGAATTCTCCTCCACCAATAATTGCTTACTGTTTACTCTAGGAGAAAGAAGATGGGAAATCAGACATCTTAAATTAAGAAGATAATGTTCTTCCAAAAAAAAATAAGAAGAAGAAGATAATGGAGTAATTTACTGTGTAAATTGTTGGCCTTGCTGCTTTCTTGAATATTGCTTATTTCCATAAATGTAGAGTAGAAGAAGGCTAGAATTTCTGTATATAAACTTGTGTAATCAGACCTAGGAGATTATGCAGAAATATACCACTTTTTGAGTATAGATTACAGCATTTTCTTGCTGCTAGGATAATCTAAGTAATAGCTTAGGTTTCTAGGATTTCCACGAATTCTCAGTTTGAGGATTCATCACATACTTCAGCATGAATTTATTATAACAGAACCCTTTGCACAAGATCAGGAATTTCAACCTCCCACCCCTTTTACATTTTTATAAGTGTGATATGTTGGGGTTGGGGATTATATTAGGAGTATTTGTCTTGCCTCATGTACTGCCATATAAAATGGTGCAAAATATCATAAATTAGAAATGATGTTCTGTGGCCGAAAAAACAGAGTACTAGTTTACAGCATCAAATAATAACCATTCAAGGGACGAAGGCATTTGTTTTCCAGAGCAGACAGATTATAAGAGTGCTTAACCAAAGCATGTATGACATGTTTTATAATGAATTAGGCAAAGTAAAAGTTGACAGCAAAGGTGCACCACACCGATCCTTAAAACCATGCCAACCCCTGGTTTCCTCACTCCTGAAAATGAAGAACAGGGACGCAAAGTCCAAAAAAAGTCGCCTATAAATAGAACATGAAAAAAAATGGAAGTCCAGAGCCAAAGAATCTAAAGCATAATTTAATCCCTTTTGACAACTCAATGTCAAAATTTAGTTAAAGCATAATCAGGCCCTGGCAGCTTAAATCATATTAGGAAAGTGTAAGAAATTCAAGAAAAGTTCCATATTAAGAGTTTTCAAGTAGCAATAATTAATGAAGTTACTGCTTTAGGGGTGCACGTTGCTAGCCAAAAACAAGCAAGATTATGCCTAGCCCTGCATACAATATTCAATAAGACCGTGTAAACCTTCATTTTAACATAGGTTCATGTGTTCCTTCATTTTCATTATTCAGATGTATAAGGTCGTGGATTTCAAAACTACAAAATATCAATACCAAAACATTTCAGCAAGAAATATAAGAAAAGTTTTAGGTTAGTATAAAATATTCACAAAAGTAAGAGAAAAAATGAGTATAAGAGTGTTTTGAACCTCCACTTTCCGCAGCTCACTCAGGAGAGACTCTGATGGATGTGTAATTGTCATGATAATATGAGACCGCTGAAATGAGAACAGTGAGTTATGATCTAGCTCTTTAGTTAATAAGAAAATGCTATAAGAACATGAGAATTGAACACCAACATAGCTATCAACGAGTTTCTGAACTTCAAGCTGCACCCGTCCCAGTACTGATAATGCACCTCCTGCACAAGCATAGAAAATTGTCTAGCAGTTAACTTTAATTCCCAAACATTTCGCAGTATCCAATTATAAACAAGTGTAGATGATTCAAGAAAAGAGAGAGAACAAAGAAACAAACCTTCAAGTTGACGAAAATGAGAAAACCAAAAATCAACATATTATTATCTCTTACTCCCTCCATCCCGGAATACCTTTCACAGGTAAGAGGGCACACTTTTTACGAAAATAGGGGAACAAGTAGGGACAGGTAAGAGGGCACACTTTTTACGAAAATAGGGGAACAAGTAGGGACTTGCGGGGTAATTTTGTAAACCTTAAAGTATAAAGCAAAGAAATGAGTTGGATTTTGTGTATGTGTTGGCCCAAGAGTAGTGGTATTGTGTGTAAAATTGAGGATATTGTGAGGGTGGAGTTTATGGATGGTTTTCCATTTTAAGGGTGTGAAAGGTATTGTGAAGTGGACAAAAAAGGGAATTGTGAAAGGTATTCCGGGACGGAGGGAGTAATAAACCATGTATATTTTAAGTATCTAGAAAACATGTAAATAGACTGTAGTTCTCGCGAACAGAATCAAGCTTTCTAGGAAAAATAAACCAAACACGAACATGTTCAGATCAGCTCGATTTCTTTAAAACTGTAACAATGACAAGGATACAAAATAATCTAGGAAATTAGACAGTTGAGTACAAGCTAAGTAGTTTCAGCTCATTTTTACGCCCACATAACTTCAAATATCAGTACATTGTTGTCAAATAGCTTTTTTGAATATCAGTACATTGTTGTCAAATAGCGACTAAAGGACTGCCCATGAGTAGAAGCCACTGGTTTACTCACCTATTTCTCCATCATCATGCATTGCAGTTTTCTCCAGCAGACAATCCCCCATCTCCATTAATGACTCTGAAAACTCTGAAAGAAGAAATAGCTTTATTGCCTCACATAATGAAAATACAAGAATCTTTACATTGGGACACAATGTTATGCGTCTATGTATTGGTATATGGTAGATTTAATTTCCAAGATGCAATCATATAACTAAAAACCTTTTCCCTTTCCCAACAAATTATTTATCAAAACTACCATTTTTTATAGATAAGATTTTGAGGTCATTTTCACAACCAATGAATCTAGTAACTGTCAAACATATGATGCTTATGGCTGCTGCAACAGTAACACCAGCCCCGTCTCTGCCGTTTATTTTGGAAATTTCAAATTTTCCATTTTTTTCCAATTTCAATATTCTCAACCAAGCATTTCTTTAGAAGAATTTTGGAATAATAGTTCAGATGTGATGCATTAGAAAAAAAAAATGTATTGAAAAGGTGGTGTTTTAGGGAAAAGTATAGGGGAAGAATTTGTAGATGGTAAACAACATAGCCATATAATCTTAACATCAGGCATGTTTGAAGTTGACAACTGAACAATTAGAATAGAAGCTCAAATAAGTAAATCCAACATGATCATTTGAAGTTAGTATATCCAATAAAGTCATTTGATGTTGACAACTTCTTATATGCTGCCATTCTTATTACCTCCCTCTGGCATTCTCGTTTGCAAAGAGTTACATTCAACCTCATACTCATTAAAATGTTTGCCCATCAAATTGGCTAGCGATATCAGTTCTTGAACCCAAAAGTACTTGAGCTATATTTTCTCATACATAAAGGCTTAGGATTTTCAATGAGAAACAGCCTTAGTGCATATGTAAAATGGTTCTGCAAAATGTTGATCATGCAAAACAACTACTAGTTCAGAGTTCAAAATTTGGTGTTCTTTCCTCAAAAGCAATTTATTCTCCCAGAACAAAATATGCATTTGGACTTCGGTGCCCTTGAAACAGCCTCTTCATTTCCCCAGAAACCATTAATTCAATAAAATAACCCTATGCCTATTATACCACCAACTACCTCAACAAGGCAGAGTGGAAAGACAACTTCAGTTAGAAAATGAAACACATCACGTCATTATTTCGCAATAATTTCAATATTTGTCCCTTACTCAACACATTCCCCAATCGTTCTGTTTCAACATAAATAAATATAGCTTCAGCTTGTAACATAAAGATAATAGAGTACCATAAACACTATTTGCTGTAGCAGCCGCGGCAGAAAGTAAGCCATCATAGCATGCTCTCATGTCTTTCATATCCTGCAGGTGCGGTACATAAGATAATCTAATTAAATTGCAATAATATAAAAAAAAAAATCCCGAAAAAGGTGCCAAAGGATTCCAATATGAAGTTCAAGATGAAATAGCAACAACAATAGTTGTAATTTATGCACAAAATCTCAACGTGAAAATGATAGTGAACATAATAGGACTAAAATGTTTGCTAGTTCACTTTTTGTCGGGAATATGATAAATTACACATATGAATTGTCCCGCATTGAAAGATGAGAGACTAGTGGGCTACTTCACCCCGATTAATTTCTACACTTTTAGTTGCCTGATAAGCTCATATTCCAATCTGATATCCTGACGAAATTCTATGGTAGGGTCTCCAGAATTGTAACAAGGAAAAATTTCCATATAACTGGAATCCATGTTTATTCGATTAATCTCTTTTCTCAACATACAATTTCTCTCCGAGAATTCGTATCTACAGATTATTCGCTCAAAATAGCACCTAAATAAATGACCCTTGGGCATTGCTTCGAAACCAATGCCACCATGATTCATCTACAAAATTGATCTAGTACCTGAATTCCATTAACTGATACAGTAGAACTTCAAATAAAGCACAAATTTAAAAAAAAAAAAAATTGAATAAAATGAGATGCACCTTTGCCGCTTGAGTTAACCCATCTATGTGCGCCGAAATATGGTGATCCCAATCTTCCTCGTGCTCGCCTTTACTCAGCCCCAATTTTCTCAGTTTACCCAGAGGGGATTTCATCTTTCAACTAACAAATTAACCCAAAACTTGTGCTCTCTCTGACTTTGAAAATAATTCCAAAACTACCAAGGTGATGAGTCTCCCAATTTTCCCAAAAAATAAAAAATGGGGAGAGAGAGAGGAAAATTCTAACGTTATGCGCCGATTTTGAGGCACCGGCACCACCTCCTCTGCTGTTATAGTGACTGTCAGAGGTCTCTTGTTTCACTGTCCTTGTAATTCCATATGGGTCAGAAAAAATATATCACCTCATGTTCTCTTCCCTTCAATGTTATACGGTGTGAACAGGAGTCGCATTTAGCTTTACGTCTTCTGAGTGATAGGATAGCACTAGAATTTCCTAATATATTTTTGGAGAGAGTGAGTTTCATCCCTTGATCAATTTTTCAATAATTGATCATGATAGTCCATTATATTATCAATTAATTATAATTTTTATTTATATAAATCAACATTTATGATTGTGTTTGTTCATTTGCCAATTGAGTGAAATCAGCCTATAATGCCCATTTATTTTATTTTATTAATTTTTTACCATTAAATTAATTGCAATAATTTAGGAATCCTTTTTTTTCCTTCCCTATATATAGTCTTCAATTGGTTCTTCCTTACACCATCATCTTCATATATATATATATATTTTTTTTTTTGCATTTTTGTGTTTGTATTTGCATAAATTTCCTATATTTTGTATAGGTTTTAATTTTAATTGCAGTCTCACATTGTAACTTCCATTGAAAAATTCTATGACGCATCTACATCGTCATCTTCCAAGGACTCATTTTCACCATGATGTTTTTCACACGACGCATCTTGATTTTAAAACTCGACAGAGAATTGTGCATTAAGATTTGTTGCTTAGAGTGTGTTGTGCGCGCTCACATTAGTGTTTTTCATGAATTATTATACGTATGTGGGAGGAAGGAATTAAATGGAAGCAATGGTTGTGAAATACGGAGAGGGTCCTTTAAAAAAAATACGGAGAGGGTTGGGTGCAAGATGATGATGATTTGAGGAGCTGGTCATGATTGTTTTAGTTGCATTTAGACATTAAGATATATGGTGTTTATTTTTCAGATAAAAATATTTGATTTAATATTTTTTTGCTTATTTATTTGTGTTATTATGTTGGGATTTATTAGAGACCCCATATTATTGTCAAGGCGAGAATATATTATATCATTTTGTATTTTTTGTTTATGTATTTCATATTTTGTTTGTGTTAATAGAAAATTAAAACAGTAGGTGTTCAGAACGTATATTTTTAATCTGTTGGATATATTCTTCAAAAGCATCTGCCATGTACTAAAATCTCAGCAACATAGATTTATTTAGATATTTAGAATTAAATACATAATACTTTTCTATTATATAATCTTCGTCAAATTCAAAAGAAAAAAAATTATAAATAACTGTTCAATTAGTTTATTAGGTTTAAAAATATTTAGATTATATATATATGTATATATATACACACACACACACACACACACACAAATTCTATTGTACACTTAAGTACATAGTGTGTAATTGGATTTTAAGTCAAATTTCAAATTATTTATTTCTTTCAAAAGCTCTTAAGTAAATTTGGTGTTTATGGAAAAACAATAATCAAGACGTAGTGTACTTTGATATTATTTTTTTAATCACACTACTTATGTCGGAAGAATAATGTAGTTAGATCAAGAAGCAGTGTAGTTTGATATTGTTTGAAATAAATAAATAAATTAATATAATATATATATATATATATACTAGTTATATCCCCGCGAAATTCGCGGGTTTATATAAAAATTGTTTTAGTTTTTTAATTAATATAAAAAAATTAATAATTTAATGTAAGACACATTAACTAAATATTTTAAATTATATTAATGAAGAGATTCGAATTTTTTTTTACAATATTTACATTAGTAATTAACATTATACTTTGAATTGAATTGAATTGGATATATCATACAAATTACTCAATTCAGTTTGCATAATGGAGTTATGTTGAGAATTTAAGATTTGAGTTCACATAATAGTTTAACTATTTAACATTTGCATAAATTACACCCCAACACCCACCTGCCATGAACTATGCAACAAAGTCCACCAATTCCTCTCTATATATAACACCTTTGCAAATGAGGAAGAAGAGGTATCCACTTCTGGTTCATCATCTAATTTTGGACCAGATGAAGAGATATGTCTAGTGACAGACGAGGTATGTAATCGAACTTCCTCTTTTTTTTCATCTTATTCTTTTTCTGAACAATTAGAGGAGTCTGATGTGCAAAATTTGCTATTAGACCTCCAAAAATCTATACAACTTTGTTAAAAGTTGGAAGATGAGAACTCAAAGCTGAAAGCAGAAAATCAGAAGCTTTCACAATGTCTAGGCAACTCAGCTGATCTACCAGCTGAACAAAATCATACATTGGTCGAAGAGTCTTCTGACTTGACAACCAGGTGTGAACAAGTTAAGCTGATAGAAAGTTTGGTTGTTAAAAATGTTGAGAAAGACAATGAATATAACCTGCTTAAAGCTAAGTTTGATGAACTCTTCCACCAAAATAAAATTGTAAGAGAAAGAGAGGACAAACTCAAGATGAGAGTGGAGCAGCTGACTACAGCAAATAACATTGTGTTAAATATAGCTGCCTCATCTCAAAGAGAGCATGATAAGACAGGCCTTGGTTATACCAAATCTGAATCCTCACATGTTCAGAAAAAAGAACAGCCTAGAAATTTTATTGATAAGGGCAAGAGTTCAGTTGACCAGGCAACTAAGCCTAATGGGCAGATGAGTACTGAAACTCAAAAACCCAAAAGGCAGAAAAGGAAATTTAAGAAGGGTTGTACCCAGAATAAAGGACCTCAGCCAAGCCAGCAGAGTAGAAGACAGTCTGGACCTTCTCAAAAGAGGCAGAACCAGCTGACTCCTACTCAGCTGCAGAAGACTTTCAAGTCATCTGCAAGACCAGCTGGAACCTTTGATGGTTCTAGTAAAACTTATCCTTATCAAAAGAATTTCAAAACTGTTTCTTTAAGAAAAGTTATTCCTTCTACTGGACAAGCTCATAAGAGAAGAAGAGCCTCTAGAAGAAATAACTATGTCAAAGGTTCTTTTATTGAGTGTGTTTTTGTGGATATGTATGGAAGAAAGATAAGATCACCCGATTTAAAAAGGGATGATCTATTCTTGTGGCTTCCTAAATATTGTGCTAACCCCCCTAGACCCAATAGGGTACCAAAAAGTTGATTGCCTGCAGATACACAAGAAGACCAACTAATATTTTGCCCCAAATATCAGCTGAGCTTATTTTGAGGGGGAAGATCAGTTGACCCAGCCTGCTAGAATCTCTATTTAGATATTTCAAATTTTCTTGTCTTGTTTATTTAAGTTCTTCCAGTTTTAACATCATAAAAAAGGGGGAAATTGTTGGGATATAGATTATATGTTTTGAAGATGTTAAAACAAAGATCTTGTAATTGGACTAGCTGAACTTGTTAGTCAGCTACAAATTAGACTAGGTCTAGAATAGGTCTTTGGTTAAGGGGGAAGAAATCTGTCCAGACCAGATGAGCTCTGACTAGAGGAGTCTACCAGAGGAGTCTGACCAGAAGAGTCTGGCAGAAGACCTCTCCCAGATGAGGTTCAGAGCAAAAGTGTCACCAGATCAGACCAGACCAGAAGACCCCAGATCAGACGAGTGCTGACCAGACAAGTGTGACGGATTAGTTCACCTACCTAGAGGCTTCATAGTAATCTAGAGACGAGGAAATCTTGGAGTTCAATGATGGAGAAGAAGACAAGTTGAAGAGTCAACTTATGGAGGATATGATTGATTACTTGATTGAAGTCAACTAATCAATCATATAATCAATTTGTGATTGATTATAATCCTCCAATTATGGTTATTTGAAATTGCTAGCTCTCCAATGACTAGTTAATTCTCACAACTATAAATAGGAGTGCTTGGATGAGTTCTACACAATAGTCGGGCAAGAGCACACAAGACACACGAACTCTCCACTCACTCACCCTGTTCATTCAAATATTATATACACTCTTTAGAAGTTATAGTTGGACTATTTACACAATCCTTATCTTTATAGATAGGTGTAAGGCTCAGATCGTAAGATTGAAGTTGGTGTATGAAGGATCTGATACTTCTCAATTCCAGAAAGTCAGTAAGTTGGTTGGAGAGTGAGTCCCCTTTGGAGAAAGGGAGAGTGGACGTAGGACAAGTTGGTCCGAACCACTATAAATTCTGGTGTTCTTTATTTTCTGCACTTTAAGTTTTTTGCATTTTTTTTAGCATTTCTTTAAAGGGTGTTCATTAAAAATATTTCAAAACGTTTCCGCTGGATAACCTTTTTGGGACCAACAAATCACACCTTAGTTGGAAACCAAACTGAAACCAAAACCCTCTTAGTTAGATTTATCGGTGGAAGTTCGTAACTGAGTTAGAAGGAAGTAAGCAAGGGTCAGTGAGTGAGACTGATCTTGGTGCACCTTGGCACGTTAAAACAAGCAAGTTCTTAGTGGATTTTCCTGTTCAATCAGGACCGTGAACGTAGGAGCTTGCGTTTCTGAACCACGTTATCTCTCTGAGTTTTTACTGCTTTGATTATTATTTTATATTGATATATTGCTAAGTCATTCATTGCATATCTTGTCAGTACTAAATCAATTAGCCCAACTTATTAACTCAGTGCACTGCCCTTCTAATCATGGCTTCATAAAAAGGAAATCAAGTTTTCAGAAAGCAAGCATTAAACAAGACTTTAATCTTTCAGGGCTCACACATTCCGCACTGAACATAAGTAGATAGTTAGCCAACTGACTTGCACTCAGTGTTGTTAGTAGGTATATTATCTACTCAGTGTTCAACACCACTCTGAGTAAGGGGACTCAGTAAGGTTTTAAGAAAGAAAAATTTATATACGTGTATTCTCTCCCCATACACGTATCACTCAGTTTTGTACCGGAACCAACAAGTGGTATCAGAGCAGTGGTTCAAAAGATCACTGACTTTATGAATACTAATAGTTTCAGAGGAGAAACTGTTGGTGGTCACTGAACAGATCTGTGTTTGCATTCTTTGAAAACTAGCATCATGACTTCGAGGATACTTGAAGCTTCATTGCCTGAATTCTCTGTTTCTAACTTTGTCTACTGGAGATTCAGATTGGAAACACATCTAGAGGCTATCCATGACCAGATGCCGCGTGTCATCAAGAAATGACCCATTAAGATCACTATCCCTAATGTCAAAGAACTTGGGTATGATCATCTCCCCATTGGTGAACAGGTTCCGAAGGAGAGGAGCCAGCTGACCAGTGATGAGATAAAGATGATAGGATTGGACAAGGTGGCCAAGAATATCATCCTACATACGATGCCTTTCGAAAAGTCAGCTAGACTGATGCACTTCACTACGACAAATGAGGTATGGGATAAGCTGAATCAGATGTGCGAAGGTTCAGAGAAGATAAAGGAGAACAAGAGGAATATTGCCATTCAGAAGTTCGAAGCTTTTGAGATGCTGCCTGAGGAAACCATTGATCAAATGTAGTCAAGATTCATCAAGATGATGAATGAGCTCGTGATGCTGGGGAGAGATGTTCCCAAGAGAAAAGTTGCCTCAAAGATCCTGAATGCCCTTCTTGAGAGATGGGATAATAGTGTTATCATGCTGAAAAACACTCAGGATATGAGTAATATAACTTATGCAGCTCAAAGCGTTGGAGTATGATCTGAATAAGAGAAAGTAGTTCCTGAGAAAAGTGTGGCTTTCAAAGCCAAGTCAGAGCCTGTCGAATCTTCATCAAAGTCACTGATGGAGATTGATGTAGGCTCTGCTAGAACGGACAGAGCACATCAATCCTAAAGAAGCCAGACTAAAACGAAAAGCTCTGCTCAGAGATAATGAAAGCAAAGATCTGAGCTCATCATTATAGAAGGCCTTGAAGAAACCAAATAAGTCTAGAAAGTGAATGAGTTTTCTCCTACACAGCCTCGCTAGGCTTTACTTGTTTCGCCCCTTGAAAGGAAAAATAATATTTCAACAGCTCTGCCAGAGCTTATGAAATATTATTTGAAGAACTCTGAAAAGCTAGTACTTGATGAGGGAGTTGGAAGCCTCTTACTCGTATAAAAGTTTGTGAAGTAATATTCAGCTCGTTTGAAATATATCTCTCCAGAGCTTCTCAAAAGCTCTGGATACCGATCGCAATATGTGAATATATAAGCCATGATATAAGGTGTTATCGAATCCCAAGATCCCCGGGAGCTGGGAATGTTCTCTTATTCCCCAAAAATCACGAATAATGGAGAAAGGAATATCAGATATGTCCCTCTCACGAGCTCTGGGACTGAGGCTAAAAAAAGGACGATTCTGTCAGGATTTGCCTGTGCTAAACGACACAGAACAGGCCAACCAAGGGACACGCGTCGACTCCTAAGGCATCCGAGTCCCCAAGTGGTCCCAAGAATAATTAGGGCAATATAGACGATTTTACTGTTCTGCCCCCACAGCTTAAAGGTATAAATACTCATTTTTCTCCTTCATAACAAGGTATTATCACTATTACCCACTCATATTTTTCTAGTTTTCAGCTATGGCTTTTCTTCCATAGCAAGTTTTCTGACTTGAGCGTCGGAGGGTCGACGCCGGAGCCCTCTCTGGCCCGACTTTGTGCAGGAATCTCACTGGAGGTCCAAGCTGTCACTGGAGGTTGCTATCTTGAACTCCAGAGACCATTTCTTAGCCTTCTCTCTTGTGTTCTTGGGCTTTTACAGAGAGCTCTCAGGTACCACTCTTAGCATTCCTTCAAATATTTGCTTGATTTTGTGTTGATCTTGAGTTTGCACTCATCAGAGATGAGCAAAGAGAAGATAGCTGAGGAATACAACATGATGGCCAGACGATTTGACAAGTTAAATTCCAGGTTTGGTCGTTATAAAAAGTATTATCAGGATAATCCTGACAGGAAAACTGAAGGAAGCCACCAAAGTTCTAGAAGATATGAAGAACGACGGAACACTGACCAGAGACGTGATCGTGGTGATGAAAGGAGATACTCAGATCCAAAACCCAATCATAGAGATGTGGACCCAAGATGTAATCGTGAGGATAGGCACTCAAGGAAGAATGAAAGCTCATCAAGACCAAGGGAACCTGACTCAAGAAGGAACCCTGAACCAAGAAAGGAACAAGGAGATGAGCCAACGTTGTGTTACAACTATAACAAGAGTGGGCATTATTAGTACGATTGCCCAGAGCTGAGTGCAAGGGAAAGAGAAGACAGGAGGGCTAAGAGAGACAAAAAGTTTGCAGACAGTAGAGCTATGCTCGCTGAGGATCCAACCGATTCAGATGGTCTTGAGGAGAGGTCGTCTGAACTCTTTTCTGACGATGAGTACGATGACTTGTGCCTTATGGCAAGGGAGGAGCCTGAGGTAACATCTAATTATGTGTGTGGTTCACATAGTGGTCAAAATCCTGAGCTTAGCTCAGAGTCAGTTAGATAAATGAACCTTCAGACCTGTCTAGATCAATTGATGATTGATTTCTCCAGACTGCAGGAGACTAATGTCTTTCTGGCTGAGGAGAACAAAAAACTGAGTACTGAAGTTCAAAACCTAAATGATCAGTTGACTCAGTCAAATCTTAAAGAGTCAGCTTAAATTGTGAGACTAACTCAGGAAATTGACATGATCAATGCTGAGCGTCTCCCAAGAGAGAAGATTCTGAAGGAACTGGCTGATGAAGAGCTGGTCAGGAAGGAAGAGCTGAAAGTACTTAGGAGTACGTTTGATGACCTCTTTGCCAGACAAGAAATCCTGAAAAAGAGTGAGGACTCTCTTAAGCAAAAGGTTGCTGCAATGAATAAATCCTCAGTGGCTAGAGAGGAAATATATAGCAGCAGATCTTGGGAATGAGAAAAAGGGGCTTGGATATGTCCCTAAGAAATCTTCACAAGGTCAGACTCATGTTGCTTCAGGGAGCAACACCGAGAGAGTGTTTGTTCAGGCAGGCAAGGATACAAAGAAGGTTGTATTCGAAGCCCGCAAAACTGACAAGGCTAAGGAAGCTGCTGAGATAGTCAGGGTTGCCCCAAAAGTTGTAAAGCCAAAACCCAAGGGAAAGGCTAAGCAACCAAAGGAGGCCCATGAGAGCTTAGGTCAGAAGAAACCTCAGTGTAAGTCGAGGTTGACTCAGGCCAAGAGCACTCAGACTGCTCAACAAGGTTATTATCATGCATAGCAATACCCCCAGGGAAGGCCAGGTATGATAGCACATCCATGGTTTTGGCATCCTGAAGCCTATAATTGCTTTCTGTTCCCTCACTCGCCTAGGGGGAATAGAAAGCAAGGCCTTCGTCAGGAACATACCTCAAGACCTGCTGCACCCAGACCTAGGAAGAACAGGAAGCTAGCCTAAAAGGCACCCACCCAGGCTCCTTCAACTCCTAAGCCTGACACTCATACAATATCCTCTTCTCAGGCTAAGAAGAAGAAAGTTGTGTATGTTGATGTTTCAGGCAGACAAATTTACCACTCTGAGGCAATCAGGGTTGTTAACCAAGTCTGGATCCCGAAGGGTACAACTGACACATTAGGACCCAACACCAATGGGTACCTAAAGCCTGATTTGTTTGCAGGCGGCTTTGGATCACAATAAGAGGAGAGAAGACTCAATCAAAGCTATTTGGTACTTAGACAGCGGGTGCTCAATGCACATGACTGGAATGAAGAGTCTTCTCCAAGAATTTCAAGCTAAAGATGGTCCACAGGTAACCTTTGGTGATAACTCAAAAGGTTTTACTAAAGGGTTTGGTATTTTGAAAATAAGTATAGTCAGAGTGGAGAATGTGTCCTTTGTTGAAGGACTGGAGCATAACCTGTTGTCAGTTAGTAAGTTCTGTGACAAAGATTTCAGTGTTGAGTTCTCATCAAATATATGTTCAATCAAGGACAAATCAACACAAGTGCTTCTATCAGGTATTAGAAAAGGTAATGTTTATCTCGCTGATTGGAGCAGCACTGTTCCTAATACTTGCTTTGTTGCTGAAAGCTATTCAGAACTCAGTTGGTTATGGCATAAAAGATTAAACCATCTGAGCTTCAAGATTCTTAACAAGATTTCTAGACTTTCTCTTGTAGAAGGTTAGCCTAATGAAGTTTTTAGTAAAGATCATGTGTGCAAGGCTTGTCAGGAAGGAAAGCAGTTCAGAGCTACATTCAAAGAGAAAACTACCTTCTCAACTGACAGGGTTCTTCAGCTCTTGCACATGGATTTATTTAGCCCTGTAACACCTGTGAGTATGAATGGTAGAAAATATACCCTTGTGGTTATTGATGATTATTCTAGATATACTAGGGTTATTTTCTTGTTGAATAAGAAGGAAACACAGGTGAAGCTTCCAGAGTTGCTCAGGAGACCCAGCAATGAGAAGAATAAGTCCATTACTAAGATTAGATCTGACAAGGGCACTGAATTTATAAATTCATATATTTCTGACTTTTGTAATGAACTTGGTATAGCTCATGAGACTTCTGCATCTAGAACCCCACAACAAAACGATGTCGCTGAGAGGAGGAATAAGATACTGAAGGAAGCTGCCAGGACCATGCTGGCTGAGTCAGGATTGCCCAAGAAGTTTTGGGTTGAGGCAATCAACACTGCATGCTACACTCATAATAGATCCATGCTGAACAAACAACATGCTCAGTCCCCATATGAGACAAGGAACAAAAGGAAGCTTCGTATCTCTTATTTCCATATATTTGGTTGCAAGTGCTTCATCCTCAACATTGGGAAAACTCAATTGAAAGCCTTTGATAGCAAATCTGATGAAGGAATATTCTTAGGATATTCTGAAGTTAGTAAAACTTTCAGGGTTTACAAATGTAGGACTCTTGTTTCGGAAGAATCACCACATATTGTGTTTGATGAATCTGTCATTGAGTTTAGGGCAAAAGTGTTGGATCTTGACTCTGAGGAGGTCACAAGGAGAGTGACAAGGCTGAGCTTGAAGAATCAACCTGATCCCAAGGTCAAGGCAGTGCCTATTCCATGTTGGGATGATGATACAAGAGCCACTCCTAAGCCCAGAGCATCAGGGACAGTTGCGTCTCAGACTGAAGAACAGGCACAACCTGAGGTAAGTACTGTAATACCCCGTCCCGTTCTGTACCCCTTTTCTTTTGTTAGGAATCTTATTTTTATTTTCTTCTCTCTTTCTATTTTTAATATTAATATTTTGTGTGTTATTGTGTAATATAAATATATATACCCTTTTTATAAGTTTCTAAATTCGAAGAAAGAATCAGATCTTTCAAACGAATAAAGGACTACGAGAAATTAAATATTCAAGTTTAAATTAAGGATTTCGATCCGTATTTTTTTATTTATAAAAATATATAAATATATTAAAATATTGTTTGAATCTCAAAATTTTATTAATAATTAAATAAGAATTATTCCTGAACCAAATACGTGTCTTTTGGAAACTAAAATATCAGTTTTGGTAAGACTAATTCTTAGCCACTCATTATTTAGTAATTAACCTTTTATTTTTATTTTTAATTGAGAATATTAGTAAAGATCCGGACTTGAAATGAATTCTGAAGGGACAGTTAATATTTTTTTGAAAGAATTCGTATATAAGAAATCAGTCCTCTTTCTCTCCCTCATTTTTCCTTCTTTTACACAATTTCCTCTCTCTCTCTCCACAAAAGCTCTGCCTTCTCTCTATAAAATAAAAGCCACCGCCTCTTCTTTTTCCGGCGGACGTTCACAGCCGTGCTCTCGCTATCGCGACGCCTTCCCCCTCTCAGACGAACGGCTGCCGCCGCTTCTTATTTTTTCAGTCGAAGCCATAGCCGTCGCGCGTTAGCCCCAGCGTCGCCATTGCGATGCCTTACCTCTCTCACCTCCCTTTCTGCTCCGCCGTGCCCAGTGCTGCCGTTGCGCCACCACGAAGCCGAAACAACCCTCGCCTCCTTCTCTCTCGCTCTCGCTTTTTCTGCCGCCGAAGCCAATGCCGTTAGGCCGCCCATTGACCGCCTCAAACCCGGAGAACTTAAGGTTTCTACCTTCATCTTCTTCTTTCATAATTTTTGGAATTATAATCGAGACGATTACGAAACCGTGTAACAAGAAAACGGAAGAAGATGAATGCTTGTGTTGAATCCTTATTTTTCTTTCTTCTGTTGTTTTCCAATTTCATACCTTCACTGACTGTTAGTTTGAGTTTGATCCCATTTGGACTTTGGATTAGTGTTTTAGTAGTAGTAGTTGAATTATGGAGTATTACTGTTTTGAGATTGTTGTAGTGTTTGGACTTAGTGGACTAGTATTGTTGTTTTAGTTTGTTTAGTGTCATTATTCTAGTTGTTTAGTATCTTTTGACTTAGTTGGTTGATGTTATGAATTGGTGGCTAGTACTTTTTAATTAAATAGTGATGAAGCTTGTTGGTTAAACATTGTTGGGTAAATTTTATAGACAAAGGGAAACTCGTCTTCCCCTTGTGCCACTGTTAGAAAATTAGAAACACAAGATAAGTCTTTTTAATACCCAAAGCTAGCATCAAATAAAGATAGTTTTCTTGGAAAGAATTAATATAATCCCTTTGTTTTAGAAGTATTACAAACCAATTTTAGAAGTGATACTAATATTAGAAAAGATGAATATTTTTATAAACTATATTAGATGATAATATAAATTTCTTAGAAAAGTCATAGTCTATTAATAAGTTTTAACAAGGGAATTTTTATTTATAAAATATGAATTTTTATTTAAGAATCCTTTTAAAAAATGAGAAATAGAAATCTTAGAAAGAAAAACCTGTTCTTTTATCTTATTAATACTTTTAAATAATTATCTTATTCTTTTAAGTAATTCAAAGAATAATAATTATTATGAATATACTTTTAAATTTATAAAAGACTTTTAGTTAAAGAGACAAATAAAATTAGTAAATACACCCCTAATACACCTCCTCTTAAAAAGGGTGTACTTATCAAATAGAAATCAACCTTTGAAAACTTTAGTTTTCAATAGTTTTCTAAAGGCAACAATCTACTCAATCCTCGAGATACAAACTCTTAAGATTTTCAAATTCAAAAGTCGATCTTTTAATCGGATTACTCCCTATTAGGATTCTGTACTATTCGGGACACGCACGGAGGACTCGACCGTCTGCCTACACATCATTCCCGGGACTCAGAACAATCAGGTGGGTGATGATCAGTTGATTGATCTGCTAATAATAATATTGTGCCGGTATTTTCTGAACTCGACCAAATCAATCTAAAACAATTAATCCAACATAAATGTAACACCTATTATATAACTGTTTGAATTATGTGATATGACTATACATGATATATAATGCCTATTGTTTTGTAAATCGATCACCATTGTATGAGTAAGTACCTTATGTGAGCATGAATCAGTTAAGTTGTCAATCAAGTAATTTTCTCTATAAAGTTTGATGTGTCAGTTTTATGGAAAGTTAGTAAGTACGGAGTTGGGATCGAGTTTTTAATCCAACCTCCGGGGAGCTATCGGGGACGCCCTCGGAATGTAGGTTGTTGATTCAAACATATCTGGTCCCCGGGTCAGCCGCTTACGTTGCACACTGGGAATAAGGCCATTGATGGTTTGCTATTATTTTAAGGGTTATTGTGGTTGGATGAATTGAGTTTGATGATGATTGAAAGGAGTAAGTTTGTTGTGGTGGAAAAGAGTAAGTTTGTTGGAAGTGGAATGATCGTACGAATATGGTTTGACAGTTTGTGATAATACGCGAGTATGTTTTGGGCTCTGCCCTAATGTGAATCAACTTGTGCTACTTCAATTATATTATGCGAAATATGCTTAATACCAATAAATTATTATATGAACTGTTTCTTCTATGGAATATTGTAATCTTGTTTATATGTCATTTGCTTAAATAAATTAAATACTTTATCAATGAGTATAACTTAATATATTTCGGATTTACCAATCTCATGACGTTGCAAATCACCCACACGTGAGAATTCAAATCTCAAGCCCCATTTTCCTAACCCCTTTGCAGATTTCGATTACGGGGAGCAAGGACAGTGATGCAGAAGATACAAAGTTTTCCGCCTGCTTAAAATACTATTAATAACACAATGATGCCTATTATTCTATTCCTAAATAAATGTTATCGCTACTGCTATGCAAGACGATACTATTTACCGTGTGTTTCAGGTACCCAAACTCAGTGTGTATTATCCTGAAGATACAGAACCCTCTATCCAACTTTATATACATATATTTATACATATGTGTGAGATACATTATTATAATATTTCTCCCCACTTATCCGCTGCATGAAACTCATCATTCAATTCCGTTATATTTCCTTCAAAATTTTTATAGTTCGGACTTTTGATCACAATAATACTTCGAATCCGATATAATTAATATATTCTGGATTCGGGGCGTTACAGGTGGTATCAGAGCCTAGGGTCACAACTTTTGGACTTAACCCCAAATCTTATTTCCCGTCACACTAAAATGATTTATTATCACTTAAGTATTAAAAATATTAAATTTCACGGAGGAAACGTGTCTCTGGTTACTGTCTACAAGCTCCTCGAAGGTACGTTACTACTTTTTATAAAATTGTTTAAAGGCCTACAAATTCACAACAACTTGACTTCATAATATTATACGATAAAAAAAGTTACGATAAACTCAGAACAATGTTCGTACTATGAAGGAGGAACCACAAAATCGAGTCTAAGTTGCTTTCAAACCTCGAATAATTGATAAGAATACTTGGATAAATTGTGAACTTCATATATGATATTATGTGATTTCTTTGATTACGTGCTTTAAATGTTTACTTTACGGTTATTTTCCTTTTAAACTAAAATTTGACTAGAACTTTCCTTTCCCTATAGGAAACCCGCAAGATTGATGTGGCTCAGTACTTAGAGATTGAGCAGTTAGAAGTAGAGACTATCGATGCCTTCACTACCCACTTTATAGAGTCGCGCGAAAGGGCAAGGGTTGCCCCAGAGCCCCACTTTGAGACTGACTTCATAGCTGCGACCCAATTCGCGGGAGGAGTGATCGAGATTTTCTGCCCCATCACTGCCGGACTATTGTCCCGTATGAGGGTGGACGACCCAGAGCATGGACCTCAGGTTCACCTAGACGCCTACTGGGTGGAGGCCCAGAGGGTGATTCGGCACGCGGATGATAACCGCACCCTGTCCCGATAGGCCGCCTGGATTGCCCAACGCGATTTTGCCATGTCCGGGGCTCTCCACGAGGACGCAGTACTTGCCCGAGTCTCAGCCGCCGCATCCAGGACTGCTGCAAACTCCCAAGATGAGTTCTCCCGTACCACTCTCAGGAGGTCCACGCTGTACTTGGAAGCAGCTCTCGCGCAGCGGGATACCTCCATCGCCTTCTGGACAGCGAGTGGACTGGCTGGGGAGGGACCTTTCGGCTTTGGGGAAGCCGTACCTCCTGTGATAGAGCCAGAAGGGATTGAGCCAGGGGTAGCAGAGGTTGAGGCAGATGAGCCAGGGGTAGAGGTAGATTCCCCAGCAGAGTCAGAGGTTGATGACTAGTTGGACTTCCAAACCTTGTATATAGTAGTAAATGCATATATATAGTATAGGTGGTAGCCACTTGACATATAGTAGTAGTCTTTTCGCGTGGTCGTTTTCCTTATAGGCCATAGCAGCGTAGCTCTAACCCCTCCTTTTGTCGCTCGTGGTCCATATTGATGTAAGGGCACGATGCTATAGCATTACCTAGAAACCTTTTGCATTCTATGACGTACTGTAAGGAGATTGACTCCGTAGAACCAAAACTTTTTAGATATATGTATACTTATTATGTGCTCACTGCTTGTCAATGTATTTTACTTGCTTTATATATTGACTGTCATATATTTTATCTGATTATCGTTTAATGACACACCACTGGTTCCTATAATACTGTGCGAATGTGAGCACTGTACCATAGAGGGCCCCGATGCGTCGCGGTGAATTACGTACCACACGTGTTTCAGTGCTAGCGTTGTGTTGATTTGGTTAATCCGGTTATATTTTTATAACTTTTTCATACCTATACATATCGTAATAATATTATTCTTTTTCGATCATAACTACCTTTAGAATGGCACCAGGACGTAGACGTGGACGACCCCGCATTAACCCCATTCCTGAACCAAGAGATCCTATAGGACAAGACCCACCCCCTCAGGCTGAACCTGAGCCACCTCAATAGACCGCGCCAGAAAATGACATTGCAAGAGAAATACTGATCTCTCTTTAGAACTACATTCAGCAGCAAGCCCCACCACCTCCTCCACCACTATACGGGCCTATACCTCAGATGGCGCCCAGAACAAATGACTTTGTTGAATGCTTTCGACGACTGCAACCACCTAGGCTGAATGGAAAGGAGGATCCCTTCGAGATTGAGGAATGGATATCGGGATTGTAACGTATCTTCCGACATATGGCACTTGCTGATACACAGAAGGTCTCCTGTGCCCAGTTCCAGCTAAAGGAGGATGCAACCCAATGGTGGGAGTCTTATGAGCGAACAATGGACGAAGAAGCTAGACAGGTCCTTACTTGGGAGGATTTTAAGAAAGCTATACTGGACCGATACTTTCCACGAGTTCTAAGGGATCGAAAAGAACAGGGATTTGTCAACCTTCGATAGGGAACTCTCTCAGTGATAGAGTACGAGAGAAAGTTCAATCAGCTGTCACGTTATGCCCCACACCTGGTGGGTGACGATGAAAGGAAAGCTCACAGGTTCGAGCAGGGTTTGAGGCCCGAGATAGCAGGAATTATAATTGGCCTTTAGGTGCCAAACTATGGAGAAGTTTTCCATCGAGCATTGCTGGTCTCGATCAGCTAAAACTTGGAGTACAAATAGACTCCGACTACTGTCCCTGTCAATCGGAATTGGCAGCCACACTTTAAAAGGAATCCAATTCCACCATCCAGAGGGAATAACTTTGTTGGTCCTCGAGCTAACCAGAACTGTCAAAGGTGTGGAAAGAGACACTGGGGACCCTGTAGTCAGGGAGGAGTAATTTATTTCTGTTGCAATCAACCAAGGCACAAGTCCAATGAATGTGCTCAGCCACCAAGCAGCATCCGCCAACCAGTTAACAATGCTCAGTACCGCCCATAGCAGGCAAACAATTACCAGGCTCGTCAGCTGTCTGCACCTAACAACCGCCAGACGGGACCCCCAGTCACGGGTCCACCTAACCAGGGTCAGAGAAGGTCAGGCCACATGAATGCTATCCTAGAGGAAGGGGAAAACAGCGCAGAGCAACTTCGTCTGAAAGGACCAGCTCAGCCTGAGCAGCATGAGACGCTAACAGGTACTATCTTTGTACTTGAAAAACCTGCGTATGTATTGTTTGATACTGGAGCATCTCATTCCTTTATATTTGATAACTTTAAAGAAAGTTAGGATTAGTCGAGGAAAAAGGAAAAGTTTTAAATGTGAGTATTCCATCTGGAACTACTATGGAAATTGAGGGTCGAATTAGAGGTTTACCCCTAACGCTAGACAATCACATGATAGAGTCCGATCTTCACGTCCTTAAGATGAAAACCTTTGATATAATCTTAGGCATTGACTGGTTAACGAGAAACAAAGTGATAATAAAATGCGAAGAATGTGAGATCGACCTCGAAACCCATAGTGGCCAACGCTTCACGTTTCATGAAATCAAGACCAAGAAGGAAACCCGAGTAATATCAGCAATCCAAGCTGCAGCGATATTACGAAAAGAGGAATGCCAAGCTTACCTCGTCCACATCTCAGCAGGAGAGAAAGACCATAAATTGCGCATCAAGGTGCCAATTGTGGATGGATATCTTGACGTATATACTCATGAGGAATTAATTGGGCTACCTCTTGATCGTCAGATAGAGTTCTCCATCGACTTGATACCTGGGGCAACACCAGTATCTAAAGCACCCTATCGAATGGCGCCAAAGGAATTAGAAGAACTGAAGGAACAACTGCATGGCTTACTTTAAAAGAAGTTCATCAGGCCTAGTGCATCACCATAGGGAGCGCCCGTGTTGTTCGTGAAGAAGAAAAATGGAACTTTCCGTATGTGCATAGACTATCGAGGTCTCAATCAACTGACCATTAAGAACAAATATCCTCTTCCGAGGATAGAAGACTTGTTCGATCAGTTAAAGAATGCTACCGTATTCTCAAAGATCGATTTGAGGTCTGGTTACCATCAGCTAAAGGTCAAGAGTGAGGATATTCCGAAGACAGTATTCCAGACTCGGTATGGATATTACGAGTTCACCGTGATGCCTTTAGAGTAACAAATGCTCCGGCGATCTTCATGGATCTAATGAATAGAGTGTTTCATCCGTACCTGGATCAATTCATCATTGTTTTCATCGACGACATACTTGTGTACTCTAAGAGCAAAGAGCAACACGAAGAACATCTCAAGACAGTCTTAGAGACAATGAGACGAGAGAAGTTGTATCCCAAATTCAGCAAGTGTGAATTTTAGATCGACCGCGTTATGTTCTTAGGGCATATAATCTCAGCAAAATGAATTGAAGTGGACCCAGCAAAGGTAGAAGCCATCATGAACTGGAAGGCACCTACTAACGTCGATGAAAATTGGAGTTTTCTTGGGTTAGCAGGGTACTACCGAAGGTTCATACAGGACTTTTCCAGCATTGTGAAAGCACTGATGAAGCTGACTAAGAAAACCGAGAAGTTTACTTGGGATTCAACTTGCGAGGAAAGCTTTCAAGAGCTAAAGAAGAGACTAACCACGTCACCTATGTTAACCATCCTAGACGGATCAGAAGGATTCGTCATTTACACAGACGCTTCTCTATCAGGCTTGGGTTGTGTTCAGATGCAGAATAAGAAAGTTGTAGCTTATGCATCCCGAAAACTTAAGGACCACGAACAAAACTACCCAACACACGACTTAGAACTAGCCGCAGTAGTTCACGTGTTGAAGATTTGGAGACACTACCTATATGGAGGAAAGTGTGAGATCTACACTGACCATAAGAGCCTAAAATAATTCTTCACGCAGAAGGAATTGAACATGCGTAAGATAAGATGGCTCGAATTGGTAAAATATTATGATTGCACTATCCACTATCACCCTGGAAAGGCAAACGTAGTGACAGACGCTTTGAGTAGAAAGGAATATACAAAACTAAGCGTCGTTCCGACCACACAGTTACCACTAATAGGAGAACTCTCTTGATTAAACTTGGAATTTTCCACACAGTGTTGTGCAGATTCCATGGTTTACACATTCACCCTACAACTGACCTTACGAGAAAGGATCCTAGGAGCGCAAAAGGACGATAAATTCTTGAGAGGAATACGTAAGCGCGCTGAGGAAGGAACCATTCAGAGATTCGTGTTGAGTACTGCTGGAGCTTTAATGTTCGATAACAGAATCTGTGTGCCTAAGGATGACAGAATGATGAACAAAATTCTGAAAGAGGCACATAGCACTCCTTACACCGTTCATCCCGGAGAGACGAAGATGTACCGGGGACTGAAAGAGAACTTTTGGTAGAGGGGTATGAAGAGATCGATAGCTCATTTCGTCAAGAGTTGTTTAACCTGCCAACGAGTTAAAGCAGATCACCAACGACCTCCAGGGTTGTTGCATTCTCTGGAGATGCCAGAGTGGAAATGGGAGAACATCACTATGGATTTTGTCACCGAATTTCCAAAAACGGTGAAGAATCACGATTCCATCTGGGTTATCGTAGATAGACTTATGAAAACTGTCCATTTTATCCCTATTAGGATGACGTATACATTGAATAAGCTTGCCCAACTATACATAGTAGAGATAGTCAGACTGCACGGTGTACCAGTCTCGATAGTATCCGATAGAGACCCCCGTTTTACCTCCAAGTTCTGGGGAAGTCTGCAACGAGCCTTGGGAACTGAATTGAAATTCAGCACCACATACCACCCGCAGACTGACGGGCAATCGGAAAGAACTATCCAGACGCTCGAAGATATGCTTAGAGCTTGCGCTCTAGATCTTGAAGGAAGTTGGGAAAGCCACCTACAATTGGTAGAGTTTGCATATAATACAAATATCAAGCAACAATACAAATGGCACCGTACGAAGCACTCTATGGAAAGAGGTGTAGATCGCCAATTTGTTGGGACGAAGTTGGAATTCGAAAGATTCTCGGACCCGAGCTAGTCGAAAGATCGGCTGAGATAGTCGCAAAGATTAAATAAAGGATCAAGACGGCCCAGGACCGTCAGAAGTCATATGTAGACACCCGGAGAAGGGATTTACAATTTGATATTGGCGAGAAAGTATTTCTCAGAGTAGCACCAATGAAAGGTCTAATCCGTTTTGGGAAAAGAGGTAAGCTAAAGTCACGATACATTGGACCATTTGACATCCTGAACAGAATCGGGGATGTGGCTTATCGCTTAGCACTACCCCCAGAGTTGTCACAAGTGCATAATGTGTTCCACATATCTACACTAAGGAAGTACATGAGCGATCCAAACCATGTTATTAATCACGTAGAATTAGATCTAAGCAGTGACCTGACTTACGAAGAAGTCCCGGTGATTATCCTAGAAAGGAAGTTGCACGTGTTAAGGAATCGAGAAATACCATTTGTCCTTGTCCAATGGAGTCGACACAGGAAAGGAGAAGCGACTTGGGAAAGAGAGGATGAAGTCCTAGCCAAATACTCTCAATGCTTAAATAGTACCCAAAAGTTGAATTTCGGGGGCAAAATTCCGTTAAGGGGGTAAGGATGTAACACCCCGTCCCGTTCTGTACCGCTTTTCGTTTGTTAGGAATCTTATTTTTATTTTTTTCTCTCTTTCTATTTTTAATTTTAATATTTTGTGTGTTATTGTGTAATTTAAATATATATACCCTTTTTATAAATTTCTAAATTCGAAGAAAGAATCGGATCTTTCAAACGAATAAAGGACTACGAGAAATTAAATATTAAGTTTAAATTAAAGATTTCGATCCGTATTTTTTATTTATAAAAATATACAAATATAGTTCAAATATATTAAAATATTGTTTGATTCTCAAAATTGTATTAATAATTAAATAAGAATTATTCCTGAACCAAATACGTGTCTTTTGGAACCTAAAATATCAGTTTTGGTAAGACTAATTCTTAGCCACTCATTATTTAGTAATTAACCTTTTATTTTTATTTTTAATTGAGAATCTTAGTAAAGATCCGGACTTGAAATGAATTCTGAAGGGATAGTTAATATTTTTTGGAAAGAATCCGTATATAAGAAACCAGTCCTCTTTCTCTCCCTCATTTTTCCTTCTTTCACGCAATTTCCTCTCTCTCTCCACAAAAGCTCTGCCTTCTCTCTAGAAAATAAAAGCCACTACCGCCTCTTCTTTTTCCGGTGGACGTTCACCGCCGTGCTCTCGCTGTCGCGACGCCTTCCCCCTCTCAGACGAACGGCCACCGCCGCTTCCTATTTTTCCAGTCGAAGCCATAGCCGTCGCGCCTTAGCCCCAGCGTCGCCGTCGCGACGCCTTGCCTCTCTCACCTCCCTTTTCGCTTAGCCATGCCCAGTGCCGCCGTCGCGCCACCACGAAGCCAAAATGACCCTCGCCTCCTTCTCTTTCGCTCTCGCCTTTTCCGCTGCCGAAGCCAACACCGTTAGGCCGCCCATTGACTGCCTCGAACCCGGAGAACTTCAGGTTTCTACTTTCATTTTCTTCTTTCGTAATTTCCGGAATTATAATCGAGACGGTTGCAGAACCGTGTAATAAGAAAACGGAAGAGGATGATTGCTTGTGTTGAATCCTTATTTTTCTTTCTTTTGTTGTTTTCCAATTTCATACCTTCACTGACTGTTAGTTTGAGTTTGATCCCATTTGGACTTTGGATTAGTGTTTTAGTAGTAGTAGTTGAATTATGGAGTATTACTATTTTGAGATTGTTGTAGTGTTTGGACTTAGTGAACTAGTATTGTTGTTTCAGCTTGTTTAGTGTCATTATTCTAGTTGTTTAATATCTTTTGACTTAGTTGGTTGATGTTATGAATTGGTGGCTAGTACTTTTTAATTAAATGGTGATGAAGCTTGTTGGTTAAACACTGTTGGGTAAATTTTATAAACAAAGGGAAACTCGTCTTCCCTTTGTGCCACTGTTAGAAAATTAGAAACACAAGATAAGTCTTTTTAATACCCAAAGCTTGCATCAAATAAAGATAGTTTTCTTGGAAAAAATTAATATAATCCCTTTGTTTTAGAAGTATTACAAACCAATTTTAGAAGTGATACTGTTGGTCTCGAAACGAGCAAACAGGTGTATGGGGGGGATACACCTGAGGTTACAAATTTAAACTTCTTAAAACTTATCAGGTTACTTAAGACAATAACTCGTCAGTGGACTTGAAGTCTGCTGAGAATTACTTGTGAAAGCTTACTGAGATAATACTTCCAATTAAAGCTCAAGACTTTCAGTTGAACTACTATCTAATTAGCTTTCAGATGCGGATTTGTAAGCCCTTAAGAAATCTCGTTTTACTTTGATAAACTTTGAATGAATAACTCACACTTAAGAGATAGCAGAAAGTAAGTACACAAGATATAAAGTGGTTCAGAGATGAATCTCCTACATCCACTGTCCTGATTAAACAGGAGAATTCCTTTCACTTGGAATTCCTTGTGTTATAGTGCCAAGGTGCACTGATCAATTAATCCTCTCTTAGGATGATTGATCACTAGGATAATTCCAGGTCCTAGTTCCCAAACAAACCAGCTTTCAGACTGATACAAACAATCAGCTTACTAACACCACTTAACACTAACTCTCAACCTAAAAACTGAGTAGGGTTTTGAGTAGGGTTTGGTTCCAACTGTTGTGAGATAATCCTTACAGTTTGGCACTATAACACATAGATTTGAACTAGCAGGTGTCCTCTCCTTTTGTGATCATGAAGAGAGTTCTATCTATTCTTCCTTTGATAAAACCATGATCCAATAGGAACTGTGACAAAGTATCATAACAAGCTCTTGGAGCCTGTTTCAGTCCATATAGAGCTTTTCTTAGTCTATATACTTTGTGGCTTTCTTCAAAACCTGGGGGTTGCTCCACATAGACTTCCTCATTGAGTATTCCATTCAAGAAAGCACTCTTGACATCCATTTGATACACCTTGAATTTCTTGTGAGCAGCATATGCAAGAAATAACCTTATTGCTTCCACCGGGGCAAAGGTTTTATCATAGTCAAAACCTTCGACTTGAGAATAGCCCTTTGCTAGCCTGACCTTGTTTCTGACTATGACATCATTCTCATCCTTCTTGTTCTTGAATACCCACTTGGTTCCAATCACATTGCAGTGATATGGTCTGTCAACTAGCTCCCATACTTGATTCCTTGTGAATTGGTTGAGCTCTTCTTGCATAGCAATAATCCAGTTTGAGTCTTAAAGTGCTTCTTCGATGGAACCTGGTTCCTGGTTAGATAAGAAACAACAAAACAAAGCACTTTCTCCATGAAAACTTCTAGTTTTAACTCCCGAGGTAGGATCACCTAGGATTTGCTCAACAGGATGATCTGAGAGCCATGTCCTCCTAGGCTGATGCCCTTCAGTAGAGTTTAACTCTTCTGAAGTTGAGTCACTAGATATAGGAATGAATTCAAATTCAGGAAATAAGACAGAGGGTTGAAGTCCTGAGTCATCATTCAAAGTATTTTCATTCTCAATGGTAGTGTCATTGGTTCCCCCTTGAATGATGGGCTCAGTAGATGTCTTAGCTGTGACCACATATTCATCGACATTACTTACCTCTTGAACTGGGATAGTGTTCATCAGTTCAGTTGTATGTTCAGGAGAGCTCTCAGGTGAGCTGTGAGGAGTGGTTTGACTTTGAGTGTCCTCTTTGAATTGTTGATCATTTAGGGTTTTGGAACATAACCTATTCCACACTTGTTATTAGGATTAATTTGAAAGTTTTGAATCTCCTCTATGGTAAGAGAGGGTTTGTTAAGAGCATCAATCCTTTTTAACAAAGTCACTTCAGATTTTTGTAAGACATCAAGTTTCAGGAGAGAATCCTTTACTTGGCTTACCAATTTTAAGTTCTCTTCTGTTAACTTTATCTTAGATTCAGTAAGATCCTTTATCAGTTGATCTTTGCCATTTCCTTGACTCTTGAGGGTTTCCACCTCTTTTGTCAATTCAATGGTAGATTGAGCTGATTTAAGATCTGCCTGATTCCCAGATTCAATTAACTTGGAGTTTTTACTCAGGAGATTTTTGTTTTCATCTCGGAGACAAAAACTTGCTTCTTGCAACCTTGAGAAATCAATCATCAACTGTTCCAAAGCGGACTGAAGATTGAGTTCCTCTGTTGACTCTGAGCTGAGCTTAGGTGAGTGTCCTAAAGAAATGGATGGTTTAGATTGTACCTCTGGTTCTTCTCTTGCCATGAGGCACATGTCATCATCACTGCTGTCTGAGAACAGTCCATCAGATGACTCCAGATTTTCGTCAACATCCTCAGCCACCATGGCTTTTCTTTCTCCATATCTTCTATCTCTTTTGGCTTGCCTTTCCTTTCTTTCCTTGGTGCTTAGTTGAGGACAATCATATTGAAAGTGCCTAACCTTCTTGCATTGAAAACATTTGTTGGCATCATCATTCTTTTCCTCAGTGGACTCTCTAGTCTTTGATGATGAACCTTCAGCTCTGGTATAACTCTTGTAATCTTTCTTCTTTTCCAGCTCAGTTGAGTTTTTCTTTCCTTCTCTGGTGTCTTTTTGTGGATAACTTCTTCTTTCCCTGTTATCCCTGTAAAACCTCTTATATTTGCCAAAAGGGTTGTTAAGTTTTTCAAACCTTCTGGCCACCAGGCTGAGTTCATCTTGCATCTCAGCCTTGCTTTGAGATTTGCTTGCCTTTGTACTCTTCTGTGGCTATAGGGAATTTGGCTCAGTCTCCTTAGCTTTGAAGGCAACTCCTTTCTCAGCTGAGGTCTCATCAGGAGCCCTTTTCCTGTTAAGATCAAACTCATAAGCTTTGAGTTCAGAGAATACCTGTTGCATAGACATGCTGGATAAATCCTTGGTATTCTGCATCATCACAGAGTATACATCCCATCTTGAGGTTAAACCTCTCAGGACTTTTAAGGCAACTTCTCTTTTGGTGTAGACTTTTCCCAGAGAATTTATTTTATTCATGATGTCAGTGAACCTCCCATCAAGTTGGTCAATGGTCTCAGTAGGCTCCATGGTGAACTGCTCATACTTTTGAACAACTACAGAAAGCTTGTTCTCCTTTATCTTGTCAGTTCCTTCACACATGAGAGCAAGAGTGTCCCAAAGTTCCTTTGCAGTCTTGCAATGGATCACTCTTCCCATTACAGAATCTGGAATGTGGTGTAGAGAATATTCATGGCTATGAAGTTGAGGTTGTGTCTCCTCCTTTAATCTGCAGTGAAGTTATCTTCATCCTTGGGCCATTTTTCTCTTGGATCTGCAATAGTTTCACCTGTGGTTTTGGGGTTAGAGGTCATAAAAATAAATGGACCTTTAGTAATCACCCTTAACATTTCATCATGCACACATGCAAGATGAGCTCTAATTCTAATCTTCCAGAAGTCATAATTTTCCACTGAGAATTGTGGAAGCTTGTGATGAGACATATGGTTCATGGGATTGACTCCCATGTTGTTCTCTGCTGGTGATATCTAAACAAATTTATCAAAAGATCAATTCAGTTGACCAAATATAAAATACCTTTTAGCACAAGGTATACCTAGAACAATGGTCTTTTGAACCACTGCTCTGATACCAATTGTTGGTCCCGAAACGAGCAAAAAGTTGTATGGGGGAGGATACACCTGAGGTTACAAATTTAAACTTCTTAAAACTTATCAGGTTACTTAAGACAGTAACTCATCAGTGGACTTGAAGTCTGCTGAGAATTACTTGTGAAAGCTTACTGAGATAATACCTCCACTGAAAGCTCAAGACTTTCAGTTGAACTACTATCTAATTAGCTTTTAGATGCGGATTAGTGAGCCCTTAAGAAATCTCGTTTTACTTTGATAAACTTTGAATGAATAACTCACACTTAAGAGATAGCAGAAAGTAAGTACACAAGATATAAAGTGGTTCAGAGATGAATCTCCTACGTCCACTGTCCTGATTAAACAGGAGAATTCCTTGTGTTATAGTGCCAAGGTGCACTGATCAATTAATTCTCTCTTAGGATGATTGATCACTAGGATAATTCCAGGTCCTAGTTCCCAAACAAACCAGCTTTCAGACTGATACAAACAATCAGCTTACTAACACCACTTAACACTAACTCTCAACCTAACAACTGAGTAGAGTTTAGCTCAAGGATTAGGATGGATTATCTCTTTCTAAGGTTTGGATATAGCTTTAAGCTCGATTACAGAAGGTTTGGTATACTCTTTGATCTTGTGAGTTTCCCGTGCATAGAAATGAGCACGTCCTTCTGTATTTATAGACCTTCTTAAAAATCTTCCCGTTGGAGTTGAATCTTCTCAAGTAAGTCTTCTTGTATCTGATTGGTTCAAACGACTCTATTTGAAGCTTTAAGTCTTGTCAAGAAACGGCTGAAAGACCATGCCTGTTCACCAACTTTCTGTAGAATGCTAGGGAAAGGCTTTTGTTACTTGTCAGTCTGTAACAGGTCGGCTGTCAGTAGAGTACACCTACGTGTCATCTTCTAATTAGGCCGTTCAGTCTGCTTGCTCAGAATCCTGTCTTGCTTTAAGGTGGAACTCCTCTGAGAGAACATTCTAATTCCTTCATTTATTGAAAGCTTCACTGAAATTCATTTTACCTTGTTCCAACCAGATTAACTAACAACTTTTAATGTGTTTAGCATTGAATGTGCTTTGTTAGTTCACATCAGTGGACCTTGGTCCTCTCCTGATGGTTTTAGTCTAAGTGTGAATGCACTTAGAAAACATTCAAGACTTAGATTATTTCTCAGATCAGTTTGTCTTCAGTGGACTTCATTCTTCAGCGGACTTCATTCTTCAATACACTCCAAAAATTACTAACCGCACTTCAGTTCCTTAACATTTGAACTGAATTTCTAATCTTTAACTCTACCGAACAATTTTACTTATGAATAACTTAGGAGGAACTTTTTGGCATCTTAATCAAAACATAAGTCTATACAATTTCCCAACATATACTAATATTTGAAAAGAAGAATATTTTTATAAACTATATTAGATGATAATATAAATTTCTTAGAAAAGTCAAACTCTATTAATAAGTTTTAATAAGGGAATTTTTATTTATAAAATATGAATTTTTATTTAAGAATCCTTTTAAAAAATGAGAAATAGAAATCTTAGAAAGAAAAACCTATTCTTTTATCTTATTAATACTTTTAAATAATTATCTTATTCTTTTAAGTAATTCCAAGAATAATAATTATTATGAATATACTTTTAAATTTATAAAAGGCTTTTAGTTAAAAAGACAAATGAAATTAGTAAACACACCCGCTAATACACCACCTCTTAAAAAGGGGTGTACTTATCAAATAGAAATCAACCTTTGAAAACTTTAGTTTTCAATAGTTTTCTAAAGGCAACAATCTACTCAATCCTCGAGATACAAACTCTTAAGCTTTTCAAATTCAAAAGTCGATCTTTTAATCGGATTACTCCCTATTAGGATTCTGTACAATTCGGGACATGCACGGAGGTCTCGACCGTCTGCCTACACATCATTCCTGGGACTCAAAACAATCAGGTGGGTGATGATCGGTTGATTGATCTGCTAATAATAATGTTGTGCCGGTATTTTCTGAACTCGACCAAATCAATCTAAAACAATTAATCCAACATAAATGTAACACCTATTATATAACTGTTTGAATTATGTGATATGACTATACATGATATATAATGCCTTTTGTTTTGTAAATCGATCACCATTGTATGAGTAAGTACCTTATGTGAGCATGAATCAGTCCAGTTGTCAATCAAGTAATTTTCTCTATAAAGTTTGATGTGTCAGTTTTATGGAAAGTTAGTAAGTACAGAGTTGGGATCGAGTTTTTAATCCAACCTCCAGGGAGCTGTCGGGGATGCCCTCGGAATGTAGGTTGTTGATTCATTCATATCTGGTCCCCGGGTCAGCCGCCTACGTTGCGCACTGGGAATAAGGCCATTGATAGTTTGCTATTATTTTGAGGGTTGTTGTGGTTGGATGAAGTGAGTTTGATGATGATTGGAAGGAGTAAGTTTGTTGTGGTGGAAAAGAGTAAGTTTGTTGGAAGTGGAATTATCGTACGAATATGGTTTGACAGTTTGTGACAATACGTGAGTATGTTTTGGGCTCTGCCCTAATGTGAATCAACTTGTGCTACTTCAATTATATTATGCGAAATATGCTTAATACCAATAAATTATTATATGAACTGTTTCTTCTATGGAATATTGTAATCTTGTTTATATGTCAACTCCTTAAATAAATTAAATACTTTATCAATGAGTATAACTTAATATATTTCAGATTTACCAATCCCATGACGTTGCAAATCACCCACACGTGAGAATTCAAATCTCACGCCCCATTTTCCTAACCCCTTTGCAGATTTCGATTACGGGGAGCAAGGACAGTGATGCAGAAGATACAAAGTTTTCTGCCTGCTTAAAATACTATTAATAACACAATGATGCCTATTATTCTATTCCTAAATAAATGTTATCGCTACTGCTATGCAAGACGATACTATTTACCGTGTGTTTTTGTTACCCAAACTCAGTGTGTATTATCCTGAAGATACATAACCCTCTATCCAACTTTATATACATATATTTATACTTATGTGTGAGATATATTATTATAATATTTCTCCCCATTTATTCGCTGCATGAAACTCATCATTCAATTCCGTTATATTTCCTCTAAAAATTTTATAGTTTGGACTTTTGATCACAATAATACTTTGAATCCGATATAATTAATATATTCTGGATTCGGGGCGTTACAAGTACCATCAATGAAGATGCGGTCGCAGCTGAGACGGCTCCTAAGTCATCATATCAAGGGGGAATCGATGTCCCTGATATTGAGGTAGTAAATCCCTTTGGTATAGACTTATGTTCATCCTTTTCTGTTCCATTTCCTGATTTTATAGACCCTGTAGACACTAACATTACAGGTACTTCGGGAACAACTCCAGGCAAGAGAACATGGCTAGAGGATCATCCCATAGACCAAGTCATTGGTGATCCAACTGAGGGAGTCAGGACCAGGCAGTTCCATGGTGAGAACGCACTATTCTGTTGCTTTCTCCCTGAGCAAGAGCCTTAGAACATTGAAGAAGTTCTCACTGACTCGAACTGGATCGTAGCCATGCAAGAGGAGTTGAATCATTTCACAAGGAATCAGGTTTGGGAACTGGTAGATAGACCTAGGCATCAAGGTGTGATTGGTACTAAATGTGTCTTTAAGAACAAAAAGGATACGAATGGTACTGTTGTGAGGAACAAGGCAAGGCTGGTTGCAAAGGGGTATTGTCAGTCCGAAGTGATAGACTATGATGAGACCTTTGCTCCAGTGGCTAGGCTAGAGGCTATCAAGTTGTTCCTTACATATGCAACATACAAGAAGTTTAAGGTGTATCAAATGGACGTCAAGATTGCCTTCCTGAATGGTGTACTCAATGAAGAGGTATATGTGGAACAACCTCCCGGGTTTGAGGTTGGAGATAGAGTATACCATTTAAAGAAAGCACTCTATGGACTTAAGCAAGCTCCTATAGCTTGGTATGATACCCTCTCTCAATTCCTGACTGACCATGAGTTCAGAAAGGGAATCATGGATATGACATTGTTCAGGATCACTGAAGGTGATGACATTCTCTTGGTCCAGATCTATGTGGATGATATAATATTTGGATCACCAAATCATCAGCTCTGTGAAAAATTCTCTAAGTTGATGACTGGTAAATTTGAGATGTCTATGATGGGAGAGATGAACTTCTTTTTAGGATTGCAGGTCAAGCAGACTAATCAAGGGATTTTCATTAATCAGACCAAGTATACAAGAGACTTGATTCAGAAGTTTGGATTTCAGAATTGCAATCCAACTAGGATCCAAATGAACACAAATTGGAATATGGATCCTGACACTGAAGGAGCTTCAGTGAACCAGACTGAGTACAGAGGGCTGATTTCTTCATTATTGTACCTGATTGCAAGTAGGCCTGCCATAACTTTTGCAGTTGGTGTGTGTGCTAGGTATCAGTCTAACCCCAAGAGAAGTCATTTGGAGGCTGCTAAGAGGATACTTAAGTATTTGAAAAGAACAATCAATATGGACTATGGTATCCTTCAGATGACAATCTGGAACTGACTGGGTATTCAGATCCTGATTATGGAGGTTGTAGGATTGATAGGAAATCAACCTCAGGGACATATAAGTTTTTGGGGAGTAAGTTGATCTCTTGGTTTTCTAAGAAACATAATTCAATGTCAACATCCACAACAAAGGCTGAGTATATAGCTGCAGGTAGTTATTGTGCTCAGATTTTATGGTTGAGGCAACAATTGAGAGACTACCAAGTGTTTGCAAATGAAGTCCCAATTAATTGTGACAACAATAGTGCCATAGCAATAACTCAGAACCCATTGCTTCACACAAGGTGCAAGCATGTGGATATTAGGCATCCCTTTATAAGAGATCATGTGGAGAAGAAGGATATTAGGATGGAAAAGATTCACACTGATAGGCAGAGAGCTGACATCTTGACTAAGCCTTTGGCTGAAGCAAGGTTTATGGAACTGTCAGTGTTGTTAGGTCTCTTAGATCCGGGAGAGCAGTCAGCGTAGGATCTAGGGGACACTAAAGTTCAGAGTCAAATGGGGAACTCAGGCCAGACTCGACTCAGCGAGGTATCAGGGTGCTACAATGTCTCCCTGACAGGTATGAGTTCAAACCTGACCTTTGTGAATTTGAACTCACTGAGTCTTACATCCTGAAAATCTTTATTTATTGCATTCCGTTTTCATTTAAAGCGCGCCTTTTGATATTTAAACCCATGTACTTGTCCGTTTTATATGGAATGTGACTGATGTAAGGTAAATGATTAATAAGTGAGATTAATCTTGGCCCTTCATTTCAAAACTTTTCAAATTCAGGGTTAATCTCAACCATACGTCAGAGTAACTGATCAATTCATATCAATCTGAAAAGCCATTTGAGAAATTTACGCAAACACAACCCTCACACTGCACACTGAACTTTCTCCTGTTCAAACTATTTTCTGCGAATTTCTCAAAACCTTCAAACTCTCCAGTGGCTTTTCTTGACAACGCTTGGTCCACGGATGACATCAATACTGTCATCGAAAAAAGCTTGTAAGCATAGAGCATGTGATATCCATGGATAGACCATACCTCAAGATGAAGGAGATCCTGCCTATCTTCGAATGGGTCTCCAAGGCGAAACTGGACAAGTACTTCTCCAAGAGGCCTTCTGTGGTGCTTCCGAAGGTGGTGGTGGAAGCATATTTGAACATGTTCACAAGGAAGGGTGAAATGTTCACTCGGGTAACGGTGTTGGTACCCACGGGCGAGAAGAATGAAGATGGTGAGGAGTTATACAACGAGGAGGTAAGAGACATCAATATCCGGAAGGCGGTGAATGAGGTTTTTGGTCTACCTTGTTCTGGGGTAAATCCTAAGTTCTATATGGAGAACAAGGAAGGTGAGTTTCTGAAGCATTGGACGAAGTCAGAATCACCGGAATTCAGGGTGAGGCAACACAAGGACACCCTGAAGCCAGAATATCGAGCTTTCATCAATATTGTGAGCAAAATCATCATGGGCACGGTTGGCTCCCATGAGCAGTTGAGTTTGCCCAAGCTGAGGATCATGGACGCATTGATAGATGGGATTGAAGCCAACTGGGAGCAGTAATTTTTGGATCAACTATCTCAGGCTGCACTGGATAAGCTTAAGAAGGATGAGGAGAAGAAGCATATCTCAGTGGGCGTCATTTTGCCATTTGGAACAAGGTTGTCCATGCTAATCATCCATTCCTGCCCTAGATGCACTTTTGACATGGAGGTTGATTTGTCAGCAAAGAAGATTATGTTCACCACTGAGGCTGAAGTGGCAGCTGAGAGGGAGGCGACTAAGAAAGAGAAGAAGGAAGAGTTGGCCAAGCTGAAGGTGGTGCTGAAGAAGAAGGCCACAGCTAATGGGAAGAAATTGACTGAGAAAGTCTCCAAGACTGACCTTCCAGGGGTTGAGGAGACTGACGATGACGTCAGAGAAGAAGAAGAAGAAGTGGTGGAGAAGCCAAAGCCTTTCAAGAGGCTGAGGAAAGGAGTGAAGGGGTCTCCAGGGAAGAAGATGAGGAGTCTGAGTCCTCAGAAGAAAGGGAATGAGTCAGGATCGGCCGAGGCATCTGACTTGGTTTAGGTAAGGAGGACCACTGAAATTGCTGAGATCCTCCAGCCTGAACAGCCAAACCCAACCACCACTGAACCGCAACCCACTCCTACCCCAGAACCCACTTCCAACACCACTAAAAACCCCAAGCCAAACACTGACCTACCCCCACCCCTACCTGAGTCAGAGCCAAATACTTCTCAAATCCTAGAGCCTGACAATGAGCCCATCCTACCCAATCTTGAGGATTTTCCAGTCGCATCTAAAGATCCAAAGGAAACCGACCCTGATCTAGATCTGATCATCGAGGAAGGTGGAGAAGATGATGACTCTAAAGATCTCACATCTCTTCTCTTTCTTGACTCTATTAAAGGAAGGGCGGAGAATTGGGTTGTGCAAAGCTTCCCGTCACTGAACAACTACCCGGAGCTGAGGAAGCATATGGTGGACATGAAGGTCTGACTGGAGTACAAGAAGGCTAACATGGTTGATCAGCGGATGATGGTGGAGCTAAAGGGATGGGATTTCTGGTGCTCAGAGGAAGCTAAACTGACCAACTACTTCGGGATAACAAGTTACATGGAGCTGTTGGAGATGGAGACAGTCAGGCAGCTTGTAGCAAAGATGATCGCCATGAGAGCTGAACGATCTAAGTTTGTTGACACTCTTGAAAAGGACAACAAATACTCTGATAATGATGGTGACGATGGCCCTGAAGGTGGTCAGCATAGGGAGAAGCTTGTGGAGGAAACGGCTAAGGAGGTAGACGCGATGGACTCTGAGCCAAGTGCTCAGGGGGGAGGTGATAAGGAAGCTGCTGCCAAGGGTTGACCAGCTGCTGAGACTGTTTTGAACAGTTCAGCTGCCAATGATACATCAGTCGATAACGGGACTCCGGGCCCTGAGACAAAGGAGGAGGATGTAGAGGCATCCAAGGTAACTCCTAGTTCTGAGGGACAAGTTCCCAAAGTTCGAGTTGGCTTAGATGAGCCTGAGCAGATGGCTATGACCACTCAACAACTGCCTTCAGTGCACCCTGAAGAGGGGACTGAAGCCGCTGGGGCTGACAAGGGAGATCAGCCACTGACTGACGGCGCTGATGATGAGGTAGTCATCACTGGAACCCAGCAAGGCTACTTCACTAGCATCATTCAAGTGAAACAAGAGAAGACAACTGAGAATCTCGCTGAGCTCCAACAAGAAATAGCACTACTCAAGGCTGAGGTAGAAAATAAGAAGAAAAGGATTCAGAAGCAGCTGAAATGGGTTAAGTCAGTGATCAAGACGGTTGCCACCTCAGAAGTGAAGAGCCTGAAGAAGCTAATAGTGTCAACCATTAAATCCGTCAAGTCAGAGAGAAAGACGGTAAAAAAGCTGTTTGCCAACTCCTTGACTCAACTAAAGGAAAAGCACAATGAGAGGATGCATAAGGCTGTAGAGCACTTAGCTAGTCAGGTTGCTGAATTATTTTCTCAGGCCTTGAACGACTCAGTGGCCAAGATGGCACTAGAGTCAGCGAAGGTGGCTCAGGAGTCTAAAAAGATTGCATCAGAGACGAAGAGAGCCTTGGAAGAGTCAGGGAAGATCGAGGCAAGACTGGCACGCACTGAGCAAAGCCTTCACACTTCGATGGAGATCTTTGAGAAAAAGCTCAAGGCTAGTATTGCCAGTGTTTCGTTTGCGGGGACTGGGATTGTTTCTGGGGTTGATCTGCTCAAGGAAGGAGTCAAAGAAGTTCAGTCTTTGACTGCCTTTGTGATTAATCATGGTGAAGAGGTGTTTAAGGAAGCAGCAACCAAGGCACTCCCTCCTCCTCCTACCAAGGATGATGCCAAAAAGGGGGAAAGAACAAAGAAAAGATCCGCCCCTGAGGTATTGGAGGATGAAGATCCCAAGAATGAGGTCTTTATGAGGACTCCCCACAAGTCAGCCAGGTTGGAGGCAGCGGCAAATGCTAATGATCCTTTCAAGGAAGTTCCTAAGTTGTCAACCATTCCAGAATCTTCAGAGCGCTCGCCGTTAAGCACAAGGAAGAACCTGATTACATATGATGCCAACAAAGTGGCTGAGTTATGTGCTGAGGCGTGGGGATATGCCCCTGAGAAATCTGAGGCTGCGCGCAGGGCTAAAATTGCCCAGAAGGAGAAAATGAGGATTTTGGAAAAAAAGTTGAGAAGCTCACTGACATCACTGATTTGCAGCATAGAGAACTTGATGATGCGATGATCAGTTTGCTTAGAAGGAAGAATGAGAAGCCTGAGCCAAGGAAGTACAGGAAGAAGCCAACGGCAAGGAAGACTAGACTACTGCAAGTCAAGAAGCCCGAGGAGCCTACTCAGAGGGTTGCACTCATTGATGACTTCATCTCAGAGAAGTTAAAAGAGTTTTGGCTTGATGCAAGGGACGAGTTCATCAGGCTATAGTACATTGTGAAGAAGTAGGGCGACACTGAAGACATTGATGCCCACTTCATCAACTTCATGTCTGACAATCATCCTGAACTTCTTAAAGGAATCCTGGAGGAGGCTGATGTTATGAAGGTACAAATCAAAGCTCCTGAGTTCCTGACTCGTCCACCACCACTCTAACCCAATGGAAAAGGCTATGATTCAAAGGCTAATATATCAGAAGTGTTCAAGATCGCCAAGGCTGAAGTGTACCTGAATCAACTGGATAGACTTTACGAGCTGAAGGACAGAGTCTATAATGCTATGGACTTCGACCTGAACTGAGGAAAATCTAGTGGTACCCTGACTTTTGTAATAGATAGGATTCATTGTACTAATGATCATATTTATCAATGAAATCTATTACTTTGCCCATAGAAAAAAACTCATTGTCTTTTTGGCTGTTATTTAAATTTCTGTACTTATCAAGAACTGCTCTAATATTGAATTTGTCTTATAGATTAAAACTTGTTTCCTCTAAGTGTTCTGAGGATCTTTTCAGTGTTTTGGCATCATAAAAAATGGGGAAATTGTTGGGACAATATCAGTTTTGAGTTGACCCCAAAGACCCTGAAAATATGAGTTGCCCAAGTGTTGTAATAGTTAGGCTAGTCTTGGTTAGGTTAGCAAGTTAGAATATTTTATTTTCACAGGTACACAATGAAAGGAGTACTCATTGTTGGCAATCAAGACTGAAGCCTGAAGACACAAGAGCACCATCATGAGCTTATGACAGTTCATCTAAGCTAACTGAGTAAGTGTCAGGATGAAGAGCATGACCCTAAGATCATTGCTAACTCAGCCTGAAGGGAACGAGACTGCATTGAGTTATTGGGAAAGACTTGGAGTAGGATCCAAGCAATGCAAAAGGAATGTCAGCACTGAAAAACGTACATAGATGAGGACAAACGTGAACTCAGTAAAGACAAGACTGAACTGAAGAATGAGTTCTGACATTCTCACCTACCAACTGACGTGGACCAACCAGAGAGGGCCAAGTCATGTACGGATACTGACTTGAACCTGACATCCCTGCACAATTCAACGGGCAAGCATTAAAAGCACATTACCAAATTTATGCAAGGACGACAGCTGCATGGGAGATATGTCCGTTGAAAGAATCCTACATGAAGATGACTAGAAGACTATCTCTCCAACGGATAGTTATTCAAAATCATCTATAAATACAGAAGACCTTGGACCCAAGCAAGGTTGCGGGAAATTTTGAAGCCAAACATTACTTAAACTCTCAGTGTTCAAGCAATCAGGCATTCACAAAGAAGCACTCGAAAAGCCTTTAATTTCCCAAGTGTTTCTTGAGTTAGAGATTTATTCTGTATTCCACTGAGCTCATTAGATATATCCTAAGCTTAGAGTGATTATCCAACCCTTAGCATAGTCTTGTCTTGTAAGGATAATCACACCTTAGTTGTAAACCAAAATGAAACCAAACCCCTCTTAGTCAGGTTTGTTGGTGGAAGTTCGTATGTGAGTTAGAAGAAAGTAAGCAAGGGCCAGTGAGTGAGACTGATCTTAGTGCACCTTGGCACGTTAAAAACAAGTAAATCCTTAGTGGATTTTCTTGTTCAATCAGGACCGTGGACGTAGGAGCTTGAGTCTCTGAACCACATTATCTCTCTAAGTTTTTATTGCTTTGATTATTGCTTTATATTGATATATTGCTAAGTCATTCATTGCATATCTTGTCAGTGCTAAATCAATTAGCCTGACTCATTAACTCAGTGCACTGCCCTTATAATCACGACTTCATAAAAATGAAATCAAGTTTTCAGAAAGCAACCATTAAACAAGATTTTAATCTTTCAGGGCTCACACATTCCGCACTGAATATAAGTAGATAGTTAACCAACTGATTTGCACTCAGTGCTGTTAGTAGGTATATTATCTACTCAGTGCTCAACACCACTCTGAGTAAGAGGACTCGGTAAGATTTTAAGAAAGAAATTTTTTTATACGTGTATTCCCTCCCATACACGTATCACTCAGTCTTGTACCGGGACTAACATATACTTCTTTTTGGGATTGCAAGTCAAGCAAACTGATCAAGGAATATTCATCAATCAGGCTAAGTATACAAGATACTTGATTCAGAAGTTTGTAGTTCAAAATTGTAATCCAGCTAGGATCCCAATGAATACAAATTGTAAGATGGATCCTGACACTGATGGGGTATCAGTAAATTAGACTGAGTACAGATGACTGATAGGATCATTATAGTACCTGACTAGAGTAGGCATGACATAACTTTTGCAGTTGGTGTATGTGCTAGGTATCAGTCTGACCCTAAGAAAAGACATCTTGAGGCTGCAAAGAGGATACTGAAATATTTGAAAAGGACAGTCAATTTAGGACTTTGTATCCTTCAGATGATAACCTAGAACTGACAGGGTATTCAGATGCAGATTATGGAGGTTGTAGGATTGATAGGAAATCAACCTCAGGGACATGTCAGTTTTTAGGAAGCAAGTTGATCTCTTGGTTTTCAAAGAAGCAGAATTCAGTGGCAACATCCACAACTGAGGCTGAGAATATGGCTGCAGGTAGTTGTTGTGCTCAGATCTTATGGTTGAGGCAACAATTGAGAGACTACCAAGTGTTTGCAAATGAAGTCCCAATTTATTGTGACAACAATAGTGCTATAGCAATCACTTAGAACCCAGTGCTTCACACAAGGTGCAAGCATGTGGATATTAGACATCACTTCATAAGAGATCATGTGGATAAGAAAGATATAAGGATGGAGAAGATTCACACTGATAGGCAGAGAGCTGACATTTTGACTTAGCCCTTGGCTGAATCAAGATTTAATGGAGCTATCAGTGGAGTTAGGACTCTTAGATCCAGGAGAGCATTCAGTGTAGTATTAAGGGGGAACTAAGTTTAGAGTCAAAGGGGGAACTCAGGATAAGACTCGACTCAATGAGGTATCAAGGTACTACAATGTTGCCCTGACTAGTATGAAATTTCTAATCCTGACTCTTTGAATTTGAACCGTCGCACTGAGTCCTTCATCCTAAAAATTGCATTAAACGTTTGATATTTAAACCCATGCGTGTCAGAGCATTTAATGCATACATTTAATTTTTCATATACGTGTCCGCTTTAGGCGGGATATGACTGACGTAATCAAAGGACATCTCTTTGAATTAATCCTGACCCTTTATTTCAAAACTTTTCAAATTCAGGATTAATCTCAGCCACACGTCTGAGTAACTGTTTGAATAAAACATCAAATTAGAAGCCATTCAAGTTTTTCTTATGCATAGATACACTCTCGAGCATACTGAGTTTTCTCTCGCTAAAAAATTTCTTTGCATTCGAAATTTTTTCTCAAAAATATTTCAATGGCTCTTCGAACACTGCTTGGACCTTTGTCAACTTTGAGTCCGTTGTTAAGAACAAGCAAGTTCACATTGAACAGGTTATCGCCATGGATGGCTCATGCTTGAAGGTGAAGGAGATCAAGTCGGTACTTGACTGGATCTCGAAGGCTGGTTTAAAGACCTTTTATGCCAAGAAGCCCACGTCTATGATTCCGAAGATAGTGGTTGAGGCGTACATCAAGATGTTTAAGAGATGAGGCGAACTGTTCACAAAGGTGACCGTTGAGGTGCTAGCTGGGGAGAACAGAAGGGGGAACCTTTGGTTGAGGAGGAGGCCAGAGAGGTTAACCTCAGGGCAATGGTGAAGGAGGTGTTTGCCCTACCTTCACTGGTATTAGCCCCACGACGTACCAAGATAAAAATGAAGGTGCATACTTGGAAAAGTTTACCAAGTCAGGGTCCAAAGATTTTCAGGCCCGCATGCACAAGGACAATTTCAAGCCGGAGTACAGGGCTCTGGTTGACATTGTATGTAAGATTAGCAAAGCGAATGTTGGTTCCCACGAGCAAGGACAAGATCAAGCTCATGGAGGCAATCATTGACCAGACTGAGGTCAATTGGGAGAAGTACTTTCTAGATTTGCTCGCCGCTGAAGCTGCTACGAAGGTGGAGAAGGATTACCAAAAGAAATACATCTTCATCAAAGGTGTACTTCATTTTGGGACAAGGCTGTCCATGCTTATCACCAGCGCATTCCCTGAGTGCTCATTTGACTGGGAGTTCACACTACCAGCAAAGAAGATGATGTTCTCCACGGAGAAGGACACCTATTCTATTTTGGGCCTCACTGGCCCAAATGCTCCTCCGAAGGGGCAGAAGATGAAGGCTGAGCCTATGGGCAAGAAGCCTGTGAAGAGGAACATTCTCAGTGAGGTGGACAACCTTCTTGCCAAAGGTCAGGTGGACACTGAGGCTACGTTGGTTGAGCGTACTCAGCAGAAGGAGGCTGAGAAAGAAAGAGTGGAGAAGACAATCTCCAAACTAAAGGTGGTGATGAAGGAGAAAGCCACGGTAGGGAAGAAGAGGAGTACTGAGAAGGACTCCAAGAAGGTTGTGTCAGAGCCTGAGGGGTCTGACGAGGAAGTATTTGAAGAAGGGCAATTGGTGGTGAAGCCTAGAAAGATGAAGAGGCTGTTGAAGGGTGTGAAGAAGGTAGCGGAGGAGACGGCGGCGGAGGAGACTGATCTGACCCATGTTAGAGAAGTTATTAACACGACTTCTCTACTTCAGCCTGAACTTCCCAACCCTACACTCATTGAACCCACTTCCACACCCACTTAACCAAATCATCCAAACCCAACTGACCCCAACCCTATCCAAACTCAGTAAGAGCCAAATATCCCCAACCCACCTGAAACCCAAACTGACACATCCATACCATCTCCATCACATTTCCCAGTTACATCCCAAAACCCAAAAGAATCTACCTCATCTCAACCCAAAGATCCTAAAGACCCTAAAGAACCCAACCAACCTGAATACCTTCTTGTTGACCCTGAGGAGTGTTGGGGAAATTCGGGGTACTCGGATCTATTCGGGATAAAATTTAAATACAAGTTTAAATCTAATTATTATTAGCATAAATTAATCCTAAATTAATTCATGTAATAACTATGCCAACAACAAATTTACATGCATATGAATATAAATATGTAAAATTCTAAAACTAAGAACTTTACGTATACACGTATCTCTTGAAGCGACGTCCAACCGAGATCTACGGGACAAGCATACCGATCCTATCAACCGTAAAAACCTTCTCAAGTATTCCCTTTCGCCTTATTCGTTAACAATTTTAAATAACAAGGAAGAAATAAAATATTTATTACTCTTGATTTTTTCAACACATGGAATTATGTACTTGGGGATAAAATAATAATCCCCTATTTATAATACATGGGTGACCGAATTATTTAGGAGTAAAAGGGGGAGATAAAATCTTTTTCTTGGTCACCAAGAAATTTTGAATATATCCCATATATTCTTTTCTCCATAATAAAATATTCCACAAAAATCTCACCCACCTATCTAAGCATATTTTTGGAAAATATAGGCTAGAGAATGCAAGATTTGGATCTTCTTGAATCTATGAGATAATCTTGTATTCCAAGAATACATATCTTCCATAATATATTTCCAAGAAAATCAACAAAATCTTTTCTCTCTCCATATATCTTTTTTCGAAACTTATAGGAAAAAATCAGAAATAATAATTTTGTTTTATTTTAATTACCTTATTATTATTGGGCTACTTGAGGGGCCTTTAGGAGAATTAATATTGGACCTCCAATGGGCTACTGGATTACAATATTGAGCTCCAATATTATTCAGCTCATTAGTATTAATTAGTACAACTAATAAATTAATATTGCACTACCCATCTTAATTCATATTACGATAATATGGGCTCCTGTTTATTATTTCCCGTGTTTAAGATTATCTAGTTCTTTAATTAATTGAGCTTCTAAATAGCTCTAAATTAATTAATATCTTTTTACCCTGGAGTAAAGACAGTTCAACATTATTATCCGTACCGAAGAAACTAATTCTTCACTAGCAAAATTTGGTACGATAAAACTTCCGAGCCCACCAAGGGAACAAATCACACGAGCCATTCTCGCAAGCGTTTCTCCGTATTAAACCTTAGCAACCGTCGTACGATTAATATTACTACCCAAAACTCAAGGTTTGAAGTCACAATGATTCTCACCCAACATGAATCAAAGCAATTACTGTTAACCACACGCGATCCTATTTAAGTGACTAAGATTAAGAAATCAATAACCACTGAGGTCTAATTCTTCACAATTCAGAACAGAAGAATTTATCCTCGTTGTAGGTTCTCTTCAACACATACTAAATGTACTAGTGTAATCTCTTGGTAAAGACAAATCAATTTGAGAACTACACATTGACCTTTCACGACAGATTGTTCAATTCCACTTAGGTCATGAATTTGTACGTCTAGTTACAAGGAACTCATTAATGTGATCTTCCGTGATCTGGTATCACCACATTAACTACAATGTAACTCTTACTATAAATAGAACGGATTGCAATATATATTTAAAATTCATTCATATTTAAAGCAAATGTGATAAAAGAATTATTCTCATAAAATAAAGTATTTAATATATGAGTTATACGAAGTAAAAACATACTTTCACGTATAACTCCAATAATCTCCCACTTATACTTAGAGTCTGCTTTTTAGTATACATCATGCATGTCTAGTGTAGTAGCTCTACGTGACAACTCATGTCAACCTACACTAACCTAATAATTCCTCCCACTTATACTTAAAGAATATTAACAATAGTCTTGACTCCTATTCCATCCACATGTCTCTCGAATGTACTCTGAGGCAAACCCTTTGTGAATGGATGTACTAGGTTGTCCTCCGACTTTTATCTTTGCCACCTCTTTATCTCCTCTCTTAACGATTTCTCGTATAAGATGGTATTTTCTTTCTATGTGTTTGCTGGCCTTGTGGGCTCTTGGTTCCTTTGAATTTGCAATTGCTCCGACATTATCACAATAGACAGTGATTGTGCTGCGTAAATTCAGAACAAGGTCTAAGTCCACTAAAAAGTTCTCGAGCCATACTGCCCTTTTTGCTGCTTTACAAGCATCTACATATTCGGTTTTCATAGTCGAATTGGCGATGCATTTCTGCTTAGCGCTTCTCTATGAAACGACTCCTCCTACCATGCAAAACACACCACCTGAGGTAGACTTTCTGGAGTCTAGGTCTGATTGAAAATTCGAGTTTGTGTATCCCACGGGAATTAGAATATTGTATTGGTAAATCAACATTCTATCATGAGTTCTTTCCAGATAACTCAGAATGCATTTAACGACAGTCCAATGGTCTTTCCCGAGATTACTTTGATACCTCGCCACCATGCCCATAACATAGCAGATATCCAGTCTTATACACAACATTGCATACATAAGGCTTCCACGACCGAAGCGTACAGAACACCTTTTATACCATCTATCTCCGTAGGCGTCTTAGGGCACATTTCTTTTGATCGATGGATTCTGTGCCTGAAAGGCATAAAACCTTTCTTGGAATCTTGCATGCTGAAACGCTTCAAAACAGTGTCAATGTATGAAGCTTGCGATAAGCCCAACATCCTATTCTTGCGATCACGAGTAATTTTAATCCCAAGGATATGACCGACTTCCCCTAAGTCCTTCATATCAAATTGTTTTGACAGTCATACCTTTACGTCTGACAATACCTTTACATTGTTTCCAATAAGCAGAATATCGTCTACGTATAATACTAAGAATACCACAGCAGTTCCGTCACACTTTTTATACACACAACTTTCGAACTCATTTTGATCAAACCCATAAGACTTAATAACTTGATCAAAACACTGGTTCCAAGTACGTGATGCTTGCTTATGTCCATAGATGGAGCGCTTGAGCTTGCATATAAGATGCTCTTGGCCTTTCGCAATAAAACCTTCGGGTTGTCACATATAAATATCTAAACCGTCAAGAATTTCGTTAAGGAAAGCTGCCTTGATATCAATTTGTTAGATCTCGTAATCTAGATGCGCAGCGATCGACAAGAGATAACAGATGGACTTAAGCATAGCTATAGGCAAAAAGGTTTTCTCATAATCGATCCCTTCTTTTTTAGTATATCCTTTTGCCACTAGCCTAGGCTTAAAGGCTCCAACCCTTCCGTCTGGTCCTCTTTTCCTCTTGTATACCCACTTGTATCCAATGGGTACTACCCCACTGGGTGGTTCGACCAGCTCCCACACTTGATTATGATCCATTGAACCCATCTCGACTTCTATTTTCATTTTCCAAGATTCCGCGTCTTTATCTTGGATTGCCTCGTTGTATGTCCGTGGGTCTGATTCATCTCCGAGAATCAAATCCGAAGATTCTCCTATTCCCATTAATCTCTCGCGTTGTCTAACAAACCTCTCACTATGACGGGGTTCCGGTTGTGTAGTTGTGACGATTGGTATATCATCTTGTATACTTGGTATCAGAGTTTTCCCTCTCAGTTCTTCTAAGGTAATTATACTTTTAGGCTTTCAATTGTTCATATAGTCTTCTTACAAGAATTTAAAGTGTGTGCTAATCATGGTTTTTTGATCCTTGGGACTACAGAACATACACCCTTTCATTCCCGCGGGGTATCCTATAAACAACCTTAATTCCGAATGTGGATTTAATTTCCTTTTCTAGTACGTATGCCGGATACCCCCATATCCTCATGTGTTTCAAACTAGGCTTACGCCCGGTCCACAATTTTACCGGGGTTTTAGGAGCTGATTTGGATGGCACCAAGTTTAGAATGTAAGCCTCCGTTTCCAAGGCATTACCCCAAAATAATTTGGGTGAATCAGAATAACTCATCATGGATCTGACCATTTCTAAAAAGGTTTGGTTCCTTCGTTCCGCCATACCGTTCTGTTGAGGGGTTCCTGGTGCGGTCAATTGGGATACTATTCCTTCGTCCGATAGGTAGTTCAAGAATTCATCGCTGAGGTATTCACCTCCACGATCTGATCATAGAAACTTGATACTCTTTTCCCTATGCTTCTCGTCTTCGGCTTTAAACTCCTTAAACTTGTCAAAAGTTTCAGACTTATGCCTCATAAGGTAGATGTACCCATATCTCGAGTAATCGTCAATAAAGTGATAAAATACTCATACCCCATTCTTGCTTTGATCGATATTGGATCACACACATCAGTATAAACGAGTTCTAACACTTCCGTGACTCTATTCCCCTTGGCTCCAAATGCCCTCTAAATAGGACCAACTAGACCTGTTAGCCAACTGATGAAGTAGATCAGGACTTAGTCTAGGGGGAACTTGCCTACCAGAGGAGTCGACCAGAAGACCTCTTCCAGATGAGGTTCAGAGCAGAGACAGAAGAGCATCCCTAGACCCAAACGAGCCCTGAAGACCAGACGAGTCTGGTGAAATAAGAAAAACCTTATAACCATCTCCTGAACCTAAGAAAATATTTATTTCACTACACTGGTCTGGACCAGAGGACCTCTGTGTCATCTGGTATTTGGTCTTGCTATTTCAAACAGATAAGAAGAGTTATCAAGGAAGTCTTTACCATTGGTGCACTTAAAGTCAACAAAGGACCAATATTGGAAAGTCAATGAAGAATCAATCCAAAGGATCTCACCAACCCAATCAATCAATTAGGGAAATTGACTGATTGAGTTCCATTTATAGGGATCTGATTAGATTAGCTCTCCAACGGCTAAACCCTAGTCCACCATATAAATAGAGAGCTATTGTGAAGAAGGAGCATACTCGCGAAGAACACTTTCCAGCATTGAGATAATTTAAGCATTCCAGTACTCTATAAGTTTTCACACAAATCTACTCTTAAGGTGTTTTAGTTGGAAATACAATACTCACCCTGTTCATATTTCAAGCTAAGGTTGTTGTGTTGAACGGATTAGATCGAGGTTGATCTAGATTGTTAACAAGGACTTGGTACTTGTAAAATTCCAGTGAAGTTCGTAAGAAAGAGAGAAAGAAAGTCCCCTTGTCAAAGGGAGAGTGGATGTAGGATTTTATATGTGAACCACTATATATTCTTGTGTTCTTTACTTTACTGCTTTATATTTCTTGTGCATCAGTTTTATTAAAGGCATAAAAAGGTTTTCACTCAAAAGTAAATTGTTTAAGCTTTCGCAAATTGTTCATCAGACGAGTCTGGAGTTTTCAAAAAGTTAATATAAAAGTGATTTATGTTGAGAAGTCTATTCAACCCCCCTTTTAGACTTCTTAAACACCCTTTAAACTGTAACTAGTGGGACCAACAAGTGGTATCAGAGTAGTGTGTCCTAGACCACTGTTTTGAAAAGCTTTTGGTGGTCACTAAGCAAGATCCACTGCATTCTAAAACTTTTGCATAAAAACTTTTTCATTCATATCAAATATGTCTTCAAAATCTGTATACAAGAGTCGTAAGTTACCTGAATATTCTTTTGATGACTATAACCACTGGAGTTTCATGATGAGTAATCATCTTGGAGCTATTCATCACCGCATGCTTGATGTGGTTGAAAGTGGCCCTATAAAATTTTACTGGACTCTTATTGATGATGGCAGATTTGATGCCAAAGAAGAGACAAGTGCAGATGGAGAAAGTGCTACTGGAGATGCCATACCTGCAAGACAAAAAGTGCTCAAGAAAAAGGATGAGTTGAACAATGATGAAAGAAAACTTCATAATCTGGACCAAGTTGCCAGAACTGAGATAATCAACACTTTCACCAAGAAAGTAATTGAGAAGGTGAGAACCTGCAACACAGCTAAAGAGATGTGGGATAAGCTGGCTCTGCTTTGTGAAGGTACAAACAAGATTAAGCACAACAGGCTACAAGCTATTCAACACTCTTTTGATACCTTCAAGATGAAGCCAGAGGAGACCATTGACCAGCTGGACATGCGCCTCACAAATCTCCTCAACAAGGATAGTGCCTTAGGTAAGAATTTCTCTGAAAAGGAAACTAATAATAAAATTCTTAGATCACTAACAAGCAGATGGAGAATCAAGGTTACTGTTATTAAGTACAGTAAGGACCTAAACAAACTAGACCATCATATGCTCTTCTCTGATCTGAAAGCATATGAGTATGATTTACAAGAGAAAGATTAGATAGATGAGATCTCTTCCTCATTAGGTCAAAAAGGAGTTGCATTCTCTTCAACTATCAAGACTGAAGAACAGGTGAATGAACCAATTTCATATGATATGAGCCTCAAGGAGCAAGTAGCACTTTTAACTAGAAAACTAGAAAAGATGAGTTCCAAGTATGGTAGGTACAAGAGACACTGGAAGGACTCAACCAGAGACAGGAGGAGTTCCTTCAAACCTGCAGAGAAAGAGAGGCCATCTGGAGATTCAAGGGAAACCAGGTTCCAGTCACCAGAGAAGAGAGAAACTTTAGTCCAAGGAGAAGAGATTCTAGCTATGGCAGATCAGATTTCAGGAGGAGAGATGGAGAGTAGTCCCGGCAGGCCAAACTTCAACTGGGAGGAGGAGAGATGTCAGTCCCAGTCCCAGAACAAGAGACAACACTTGTTACACCTATAACAAGCCAGGTCACTACAACTATGATTGTCCTCAATTGACTCCTAGGGAAAGAGAAGAGAAAAGACTCAAGAGAGATAAGAGATATGCAGACAAGAGAGCATTGCTGGCAGAAACAGAAGAGGATGACACCAGTTCAAGCTCTTCTTTTTCGGACTTTGGATCAGATGATGATATGTGTCTCATGGTAGACATTACCGAGGTACACGAATCTACTTTATGCATCTCTAAATATTCTAAATCCTCTCACTCATCTGATACTACTAGTGAGTCTAATATGCAGCAAATGCTATCAGATCTCTAGAGATGTGTTCTGTTGGGATATAGATTAGATGTTTTGAAGATGTCAAAACAAGAACTTGTAATAGGACTAGCTGAGCCTGTTAGTCAGCTACAGATTAGCCTAGGTCTAGAATAGGTCTTTGGTTAAGGGGGCAGAAATCTGTGCAGACCAGATGAGGTGACCAGATGAAAGGTAACCAGATGAGGTGTCCAGACCAGAGAAGAAGAGTCACCAGAGCAGATGAGTCTGCCAGAGGAGCCTGACCAGAGGAGTCTACCAGAGGAGTCTGCCAGAGGAGGCTGACCAGAGAAGTCTGACCAGAGGAGTCTGCCAGTGGAACCTGACCAGAGGAGTCTGACCAGAGGAGTCTGCCAGAGGAGTCTGACCAGAGGAGTTTGCCAGAGGAGTCTGACCAGAGGAGTCTGACCAGAAGACCTCTCCCAGATGAGGTTCAGAGCAGAAATGTCACCAGACCAGACCAAACCAGAAGACCTCAGACCAGATGAGTCCTGACCAGATGAGGGAGATGGATTAGTTAACCCATATGGAGGCTGCGTGTAATCTAGAAACAAAGAAATCTTGGAGTTTCAATGATTGAGAAGAAAGCAATCTGGAAGTCAACTGACAGGAGGATTAATTGATTGATATCAATCTTGGAATATCCAATCAATGGAGGAGATCAATCAATCATATAATCAATCTTTGATTGATTATATCCCTCCAATTATGGTTGTTTGAATTGCTTACTTTCCAACGGCTAGTTAATTCTCATAAATATAAATAAGAGTGTTTTGGTTGAGTTCATTAGAGAGACAAGAGTCGGGCAAGAGCACACAAAGACACACGAACTCTCACCATACACTTACCTTCTTTATACAAGTATTATCTACTCTTTTAGGAGTTCTAGTTGGAATATTTACTCAACCTATTCATCATTTAGAAAGGTTGTTGTAAGTTGTACGAAGGAGCTGGTACTTCGCAATTCCAGTGGTTCGTAAGTAAGTTGGTTGGAGAGAAAGTCCCCTTTGGAGAAATGGAGAGTGGACGTAGGACAAGTTGGTCCGAACCACTATAAATCTAGTGTTCTCTACTTTATGCTTTTAAGTTTTCTGCATTTTCTATTAGCACTTAATTTAAAAAGGGTTTTCATTAAAAATAAACTCAAAACGTTTCCGTTGGATAACCATTTTTGGGACCAACATGTTCAACTTTGTCAAGAACTTGAGAAAGAAAATGGTAGGCTCAAAGCTGAAGTACAATCTTTGTCCAACGAGCAAAAATCTACCATAGACCTTATCATTAATCATTCCAGAGAAGTTTCAATACTTCAGGACACTATTACTGATCAAGATAATCTGGTGAAACAACTCATGAAAGAAAATTTCTCTAAGGACAATGAGATTGGTGAACTTAGAGCCAAATACCAATCTCTTATAAAGGAAAAACAAGTTGAACATGTCATAGAAGAGATACCTATGGCTAGAGAAGCTCCCAAGATACCATCAACGGTGTCTATCATAACTGAGTCTTCTCAGCGCATACATGACAAGAGTGGTTTAGGATATCCTAGTAGATCTAGAAGGACTCATAAATATGCCTATAACAAAGACAAGTTTGTAAGAGCTGGTACTTTAATGGAAATTTGGGAAGATCATGATACCCAACCAGATGGGAAAGGATATCGTGTTGTCCATAATCCCATAAGGCATGATAAGAAATCTCAAGTGAGTTGTACACCTGATGAGGAGTCTAATCTGATGAAGGAAGTCCTGAAGAGTCAGTCTAAAAAAGTGAAACCCAAACAGAAAAGGATACCCTAAAGAAGTAATTCTCAACGAGGGGGACCTGTTCTGCTTAAAGGACCTCAGAAGAGACATACTCAACAAAGACAATCCTATCAAAAAAAGAGATCTCAGAAGAGTTATGACCACAAGAGAAGACCTAGGTTTCATCATCAGAACCAGAATAGGTCTACCAGACCCATCTATAGAAGACCAACTAATCTGGCTAATTATGACACCAGAGATGGTTCTTCTAGGATGTATCATTATTACCAGACCTTTAAAACCATGTCTTTGAGAAAAGCCATTCCTAAGGCTAGATTTGAAAGGAGATACACCAGACCAGTCTTTAGGAAATGTGTTCTCATCAGATCAGCAGCTCAATATGTCATTGTCAGAGGACATATACTGGTAGATAGATTTGTAAGGAAGATATGATCTCCTCATCCAGCAAGGGATGATCTTTATCTTTGGATTCCTAAATGCAAGACAACTAACAAATCAGGACCCAGCTCTAGTAGGGGACCTAATTGATTTCCTTGCAGGAAGACAAGAGCCCATTGGAGAAAGGATTCTCAAGCAATGGGTCAAGAGTGATGTTTGGTGACAACAACTTTGGAGTCACCAGAGGAGTTGGAAAGTTGATTGTCAATGATGTATCTGTAGATGAAGTTTACTATGTGGAAGGACTCAAGCATAATCTGCTTTCCGTATCCCAATTCTATGACATGGGATACTCAGTGAAGTTTTCTAGTGACTCTTGCACGATCTTTAACTCTTATAATGATGATATATTATTAGTTGGCTTGAGGAAAGATAATATTTATCTTGCATATTTTAATAGTTGTCCAAGGAACACTTGTCTGGTTGCCAAAGGATCTACAGAGAATAGCTGGCTATGGCACAAGATGTTGAGTCACCTGAATTTCAAGACACTCAATAAGATTGCCAGAAAGGGTCTAGTTCAAGGTCTTCCAAATGAAGTATTCAAGAAGAATCAGACTTGTGGTTCCTGCCAGAAAGAAAAGTAAACTAAAGCATCATTCAAAGATATCCAGAGCACAACCACAACTAGAGTTCTTCAGTTGCTTCACATGGACCTGTTTGGATCTGTTTCACCTCTTAGCTTCAGTGGAAGTAAATATACCTTGGTGATAGTAGATGACTTTTCAAGATACACTTGGGTAGTGTTCTTGTTTAAGAAAAATGAAACTATCATTAAGTTGCTAGAATTCTTCAAGCAGATTCAGAATGAGTAGAACCAAACCTGTTTGTCGCTTCTAATCTTGAACTCACACATTGCAGAATATTACAAGGATAAAGGTATACTTCATGAAACATCTTCTGCCAGAACACCTCAACAGAATGGAGTAGCAGAAAGGAGAAATAAGACACTCAAAGAGGCTGCCAGAACTCTGTTAGCAGAATATAACACACCTCAAAGGTTTTGGGCAGGAGCCATCAACACAGCCTGTTTCACCTATGTTGGAATATGTTTTAGTTTTGATGATTTTCCAAAACAACATGTAGTAGGTTTGAAAGCAGTCAGGATAGTATCTCTTATTTCAGGTCAGGCTAAGTCATCTCTCAGTGGAATAGGCTGTTCAGTTGAGGGGGAACTCATCGAGGGGGAACTCTGCAACACAGCCTGAGAATATCAAGATAACACCAAGAAGAACTGACTGAAGCCATGCCATAAACCTGAACTAGAAGAAAAGCCTGAAGGATGTCCCACTGAGTGTAAACCAGGCTGATCTAAGCTAAGTCAGGTGGACCACTCAGTGAAGAGCATGATCAGGAGGATCAGTGCTGCACCAAGTAGGCCCTGAAGGAGTCAGGCTACTGTGGTCAGGGAAGTTTGTCATTCAGCCTTATGACAAACTTCTTGGAGTAATCTTCAAACAGTCTCTGAAGGACAACCAAACTGAAGACGTTCAGTTCACTGAAGATCACCAGTCAGTGAAGGAGGAAGCTACCTAAAGTCAGTGGGTCTTGGTCAACCTACTGAGTCAAAGATCCGTGAATCCAGGCCACGTGGACCAACCAGCATGAGGCAGCAACTCTGACACTGACAAAGGCCGAATTCCAAGAAAAGTGGTTGAAACCATTAAATGTTGGATTCAAATGTATCTTCCCTCCAACGGATACATTTGAATCCCCATTATAAATACAAGCTCATAGCTTCGTTGTAAAGTGTGTTGTATTGTGTGAAAGAAGAAAATAAACACCTACAAGCTGTGAGGGTGTGTTAGTTGTTAGGGAGTCATAAGGAAGTGTTACACACCCACGACACTGACCTTTAGGGTTATCACTTATATTCATTGAGTGTCAAGCTTGTAACTCTTAGCTTAGAGAGGTTTTCCTAATCTTAGCTTTAAGGCTAACACATTGTAAAGGAAAACCTCACCTAGTTGGAGAAAACCAAACCAAACTAAACCCTTTCAGAAGATTGTTAGGTTTGTAGTGAGGTGAGGAGAGGCAGCCCAAGGAGTGGCGTGAGTCCAGTTGTAAGTGCACCTTGGCACGTTAAAAACAAGAATCCCTTGAGTGGATTTCTTGTTAAGTCAGGCCGTGGACGTAGGAGCTTGAGACTCTGAACCACGTTAAACCAAGTGTTATTTATCATTATGTACTTGCTAAAGGTTTTGTTATTTCCACTCACTGAGTGTAGTTCGAAAGAAAGAAGTTAGCCAAGTATTTAAGTCAGGGAGAATCTATCTCACTGACAAACTTAAGCAAACACTCGAGAGTTCAGTCTCTCGAGTCACTGCCTTGTTACGAGACTGAGTCTTCAAGTCACCACACTGACTTGACTACTCTGACTCGTAGCAATGCAGTGACTTGAGGCTCTTCGCACTGAACTCAGCACGCACTCGAGAGCTCAGTCTCTCGAGTCACTGCCTTGTTTAGAGCCTGAGAACTCAAGTCAAATGACACTGACTTGAGGGCTCTGACTCTAAGCAACGCAGTGACTTGAGTATTCCGCCACTGAGCTCATTCATGTTGCGTTGTATGGTTTAAAAAAAAAAATTGTTTGCTCCTAAATTCCCATTTTGTCCTTCGAAAACGGGACCATCAACCTAGAACAGATGTCTCATTGCCCAGAGACATGGTAAGATACCATATGAGGTATGGAAAGTTAAAACCCCATCTGTTTCATTCTTTCATATTTTTGGATGTAAGTGTTTCATTCATGAAAATGGGAAATCCAAATTAAAAACTTTTGATTGAATATTCTTAGGATATTTCAGCACTAGTAAAGCATACAGAGTCTTTAATAGGAATTCTCTTTGTGTGGAAGAAACACCTCATGTTATTTTTTATGAATCTGCTCTTGAGTGTAAGGTGGACATTAAGGACTTGTCTCCATAAGAGTCCAAGGGTCAGATTACTTCCAAGATAATTAAGGTCACACCACCTATTCTTAATTCAGAGTCAGATTCAGATGGCAACCCATCTTCTGTTTCTCTGGAGCAGAAGCCTCCACAAGGAGCAGAACCAGAATAAGCTGGTTCTCCTGTAGGGGGAAGCTATAATGTAGTTGATGATAACCATCAAGGTGGTGCATTAGATGGTCAATCAGGACTGCCTAAGGGTAAGAGGAGTCTGGTTGATCATCCCAATGATCTGAATATTGGAGATCCAACTGTTGGTCTCCAGACAAGAAGATCACTCAACTTAGCTGCATTGTTCAGTTGCTATGTATCCTTGATTAGGTCCAAGAACATCAAGAAGGCACTGAAGGATTCAAATTGGATAGTTGCAATGCAAGAGGAGTTGAATCAATTCAACAGGCAGGATGTTTGGGAGCTGGTGGACAAACCAAGACATCAAAAGGTGATTGACACTAAGTGGGTCTTCAAGGATAAGAAATATGAGAATGATGTGGTTACTAGAAACAAGGCAAGTCTAGTGGCCCAAGGGTACTCTCAGTCTGAAGGAATAGACTATGATGAGACCTTTGCTCCTGTTGCCAGACCAGAAGCCATCAGATTGTTTCTAGCATATGCTGCTCACATGCGGTTCAAAGTTTACCAGATGGATGTGAAATCTGCATTTCTCAATGTGATTCTCATTGAAGAAGTGTATGTTGAACAGCCCCCTAGCTTTGAATAAGATGACATGGTGTATAAGCTTAAGAAGGCTCTTTATGGGCTTAAGCAGGCACCAAGAGCATGGTATGACACTCTTTCTCAATTTCTTCTGGACAATGGTTTCATCAAGGGCAAGATTGATAGAACTTTGTTTAGGAAAGAGGAAGGAAATGACATCCTTCTGGTCCAGATTTATGTCGATGACATTATCTTTGGATACCCTAACAAGAAGTTGTGTGAAAAGTTTGGTAATCTCATGCAGAGTAAGTTTGAAATGTCTATGATGGGTGAGATGAATTATTTCCTAGGATTACAAGTTAAGCAATCAGAGAAGGGAATTTTCATTAATCAGGCTAAGTACATCAGGAACATGTTATATAAATTTGGAGTAGGATCTAGCAAGACTGCCAAGATCCCTATGATGATAAATTTTAACATGGATCCAGATGAGTTTGGAGAAAGTGTGGATCAGACTAAGTATAGAGCTCTTATATGATCTCTTTTATATTTGACTGCAAGCAGACCAGACATAACCTTTTCTTTGGGAGTTTGTGCAAGATTTCAGGATAATCCTAAGATGAGTCATCTGGAAGCAGCTAGGAAGATATTGAAGTATCTCAAAGGAACAATTAATCTTGGTTTATGGTACCCTGCAAATGATAATCTTGAGTTTAGTGGATATTCAGATTCAGACTATGGTGGTTGCAGAATAGATAGGAAATCTACAAGGGGCACATGTTAGTTTTTAGGGAGTACGTTAATATCTTGGTTTTCAAAGAAGTAGACTTCAGTTGCTAATTCAACCACAGAGGCAGAATACATGGCAACAGGGAGCTGTTGTTCACAACTTCTCTGGATCAGTCAGAAGTTTAGGGACTATCAGATTAAAGCTAAGGATGTCCCAATATTTTGTGATAGCAACAGTGCAATTGCCATTACCCAGAACCCTATTCTGCACACCAGATGCAAGCATGTTGACATCAGACACCATTTCATCAGAGACCATGTTGAGAAAGGAGATTTAAGGATGGAGAAGATTGCTATAGAGAAGCAGAGGGCAGAAATTCTAACTAAACCTCTTGCAGAGACCAGGGTTAGAGAGTTGTCTTTTGATTTAGGGTTGTTAGACCCAGAGGCAGACTTGAGTTAAGGGGGAATGTCTGCAAATTAGATATACCGGAAGAGGTATGACCCAGATGAGATCAAGTCCAGATGAGAATGTGTCCAGATGAGATCTTGATCAGATGAGATCTACTACCAGACTACTTGTGGTATCATCTGGTTACTATATCAGGTGACAGGTAAGTATTTGCTCTTCTGCGTCTAGTCATTGGGATACACTTTTTAAATTAGTAAATACACTCAAAATATTTCATATTCTAAGTGTATTTAAAATAAGTTTGTGGGCCAGTGCAATCATTTTGACTGCCCCAAAAACCCCTCGAACCCAGTCCCAATGACTACGCTACGCACGATCTATAAATCTGTATTTCCTTTTTAAATCATAGTCGTTGGATTTATTTAAAAGTGAAACATACAAATAAATTAAATAATTGATTCTATTTCTTCCCATTATCCCCATGAATTCCTCTTTTCACGCGCATCCACCTTATAAATCAAATTATTTTCATCCATCTCTTCACATTTTCAAACCCTTACTCTCTTCTTGCAAATTATTTATCTCATCTCTATCTCTCAAGCTTTTACAACAATGGCGCCTACCTGCAACTTTGAACCCATCTACGTCTGTGAGAAGTTGAAGTTCGAGATTGTGGTGGACTTCTACACCACTAAAAACTCAGCCGCGCTGGATATCTTTGATCTTCTTCGCAAATCTGGTGTAGAAGATCTCCTATCTACTGTTCCCAAGGGTTTTCGCACCCTTGATCACTATGCTGCTCAATTCTTGGTACGCTTGAAGATCTTTGATGGAGAGCTTGTTTCCAAGATCGACAAGGAGAAGGTGGTCCTCACGAAGAAGGAATTTAGCAAGCTTTTTGGAAACTTGTCCAGGACTGGAGTGGACCCGTTGAAGTATAAGGAGGATAAATCCCTTTAATCATTCAAGATTTTCGCAAGATCATCTTGCAAGCAACTCATGAAGGGATTTCTGGATAAGAATCTGCGCCAGAAATACAAGGTGTTATTTGATATTGTTGTGAAGTTCTTAATGTGCGAGAATCATAGCACATATGCTATTTTTCTGGGAAGATTATGTGCTATGACGGCTATTTATGATGGTGTTGAGTGCAATTGGGTGGAGTTCTTCTGGAATGTACTTAGGAAGAACAAAGCTAAGGTACAGAAGGAGCTTAGCACAGAGGATGAGGGAGAATTGCAGTATTACTTCAACGCAAACGTCTCCCTGGACACAAAGCTCACTCATATTCTGGATTTCTTATTCCCAGACAGAGCCTGGGATAAAGGTGGATGCAAGAAGTTTCTGAAGAATAAAAAATTCTCTTCAATAAGGATAGACCTTTGCATGGTAATCCAGATTCAGATGGAGAAGGTGCCATCCCTGCCCAGCCTATTCAAGCTGTTCCCTCTCCATCGAAGGGCAGGAAGGCAGAGAAGAAGAAGAAGACAGGAGCTACTGCTCCTAATAAGGTTGTTATCTCGATTTCTTTAGAAGAGGATCAACAACCTCTTACGTCTGTTCTGAAGAAACAGAAGAGGAATGAGGAATCTTATCAGGCTACATCTCCTAAAGCCAAGAAGAGTGGTGCTTCAAAGAAGTAGGGCCGCATTGTTGAAGGAGGAGACGCTGGTGCCTCCTCTGGGAAGAAGAAGAAGCAACAGAGAGATGCTAAGACTACCCTTTTGGTAGATGAAGATGATGAGGAAGAAGAAGAAGAGGAGGAAGTGCCTATTAAGAAGAAGCCTAGAACCAGGCGTGCTATCTTGAAAGAACTAGAGACAGACCCGTCCTTGAGTTTGTCGTCTGATCATGGTGCAGATGAGGCTGCACTCCAGGACACCTTGGCTTTCTTACCTGGTGTTCCCTTTCCTGGAGGCGACTCTGGGCCTTAACCTGTTGTTCCAGCTGATGTTGACTCAGCTGAGGTAAACACCCTTTCCCTTCCCTTTGTTAATCTTGTTTTACCCTCTATCTCCCCCCCTAAACCCATGCAAGCCTCACCTGTTCTGGATACAAACATCTCTGCATCTGCTCCAGAACATATCCCCTCTATCCCAAACACTTCTCTACCTACTCATACATAAAACACCTCCCCCACCCTCCACCTCACAAACAACCTCTATACCAGATGAGACTCTCTCATATTATACCTCATCTGGTACAGAACTGCCCACATCCACCTCCACTCAAATACCTTCCACTTCCACTCAAACACCCCAACGTAAACACCTTTCCCTCCCCCTGCATGGCTCTGGGATTCCCCGGCCCTCCGGGTTTTTCCCCAAGCTCAAATAGGGATGATAGTGAGGATGAGGCTACCTCACTTGAGCGTGCTGGACATGCCCCTCCTCCTAGCCAAAAACCCATTCCTTTCGCCTTCAATGATCCAGATATGGGTCCCATTCGGAAGAGCATGAGCAAGGTTGCTCAACTCTGGCTCCGGGAGAATTTCCCTGTGCTCAGTTTTGATGATTTTCCAAAACAACATGTAGTAGGTTTGAAAGCAGTCAGGATAGTATCTCTTATTTCAGGACAGGCTAAGTCATTTATCAGTGGAATAGGCTGTTCAGTTGAAGGGGAACTCAGCGAGGGGGAACTCTGCAACACAGCCTAAGAATATCAAGATAACACCAAGAAGAACTGACTGAAGCCATGCCAGAAACCTGAACTAAAAGAAAAGCCTGAAGGATGTCCCACTGAGTGTAAACCAGGCTGATCTAAGCTAAGTCAGGTGGACCACTCAGTGAAGAGCATGATCAGGAGGATCAATGCTGCACCAAGTAGGCCCTGAAGGAGTCAGGCTACTGTGGTCATGGAAGTTTGTCATTCAGCCTTATGACAAACTTCTTGGAGTAATCTTCAAATAGTCTCTGAAGGACAACCAAACTGAAGACGTTCAGTTCGCTGAAGATCACCAGTCAGTGAAGGAGGAAGCTACCTAAAGTCAGTGGGTCTTGGTCAACCCACTGAGTCAAAAATCCGTGAATCCAGGCCACGTGGACCAACCAGCACGAGGCAGCAACTCTGACGCTGACAAAGGCCGAATTCCAAGAAAAGTGGTTGAAACCATTAAATGTTGGATTCAAATGTATCTTCCCTCCAACGGATACATTTGAATCCCCATTATAAATACAAGCTCATAGCTTCGTTGTAAAGGGTGTTGTATTGTGTGAAAGAAGAAAATAAACACCTACAAGCTGTGAGGGTGTGTTAGTTGTTAGAGAGTCATAAGGAAGTGTTACACACCCACGACACTGACCTTTAGGGTTATCACTTATATTCATTGAGTGTCAAACTTGTAACTCTTAGCTTAGAGAGGTTTTCCTAATCTTAGCTGTAAGGCTAACACATTGTAAAGGAAAACCTCACCTAGTTGGAGAAAACCAAACCAAACTAAACCCTTTTAGAAGATTGTTAGGTTTGTAGTGAGGTGAGGAGAGGCAGCCCAGGGAGTGGCGTGAGTCCAGTTGTAAGTGCACCTTGGCACGTTAAAAACAAGAATCCCAGTAGTGGATTTCCTGTTAAATCAGGCCGTGGATGTAAGAGCTTGAGTCTCTGAACCACGTTAAACTGAGCGTACTTGTCTTTCAAAGTATTTACTAAAGTGTTGTGAAAGTCAGCTCACTGAGAGCTTTGTTATAAGAAAACTTTGGTTAAGCATTTGTCAGGGAGATCCAACTCACTGACTAAATTAGGCAAGGCACTCGAGAGACTCACTGCCTTGTTACGAGACTGAGCTCGCAGGACAGTTGCACTGACTTGAGTGCTCTGACTCATAGCAACGCAGCGACTTGAGTATTCCGTCACTGAACTCAGTCAGAGTGCGGTGCGAAGGTTTTAAAAAAAAATTGCTCCTGAATTTCCATTTTGCCCTTCGAAAATGGGACCAACACTCCTTAACCACTTGCCCCTGCTTGACAATCTGACTGATGGGGTGGTCTGGAGCATAGCCAGAGAAGGGGACATTGAGGATCTACTTCTCCTAAATGAAGAGATGGGAGCTTCTGCCTTCTCCAGATGGGAAACCAAGGTGAAGGAGACTTTGGATGTTCAGTTTCCCTCTGAGCTGGAGACCCTTGAGCCAGCCAGAGTGGTGGTTCAGACCCTGCTGGTCCAGAGAGGTGTCATGGTTTCTCCTGCTTGCCCTACTTACTCATTTGGGCCTCACTTCACTTTTTCTCCTGAGCTCTACTCTTCAGAGGAGGATTTTGATGTAATTCCAGCCATGCTCAAGAAAATGAAGCTTTTCTTCAATGCCAAGATTCGAGATATTGGCAGATTCTATAAGGCCATGCAGCACTTTGGGCCAGATATGATTGAGCATCAGATCAAGGAAGATAGGAAGAAACTTCTAAAGCAGATTAAATGCACTTTTTCTTCTGCTAAGGCTGCCTTCAAGGAGAATGGCCTCTTCCTAAAGCTGGAGATCATCAAGAGCCAGAAAGAGCTCCTAGAGCATGTTGCTGAGCAGATGAGGCTAGTGTCCGTGTTGAAGACTACTCTGGCCACTCAGATGCTGGAGGTTCCCCAGATGAAGGATGACCTCAGGGAGATGATGGACAAACATCAGGAACTTGTAGCTGAAGCTGCTTCTTATGTTCAAGAGGCCAAGCAATTGAAGGATCTATATTCTTCCTCCTCCACTGAGTTGCCAACTCTGGTCCAACATGTGGTTGAGCCCCTTGTTGCTAATGTTAAAAAAGTGGAAGAGAAGGTCAGAACTGAATTGGCCAAGTCTACAGGAGAAGCCCTCTTTAATCACTCTGCCAGACTGGATCTAATTGAGAGCACTATGGCTCAGGCAGAGATCAACTAGAAGAGGAAGGCTGAACTCATACTCCCACAACAAACATGATATCTGGTCTACTGGCTGTAAGAAAGAGCAGTGATCCAATCAATCTTTTATACATTGTAACTTCCACACTTTTTCCATCTTCATCTTTGTCCAACAAGGTTGATTGTGACGTGGGGATAAATGTAGGCTTTGAACAACTCATACCAAACTTCTTGATTAATTCTTGTGTGTACTTGGCCTGATTTATAAAAAATCCCTTGTCCATTTGTTTTACTTGGAGTCCTAAAAAGAAGTTTAGGTTTCCCATCATGCTCATCTCGAACTTTTGTTGCATGAGATGTGAAAACTTCCTACATAATTCTTCATTAGTTGATCCAAAGATAATGTCATCAACATAAATCTGAACTAGTAAGATGTCTTCACCATGTTTGAGTCTAAACAGGGTCTTATCCATTATTCCTTTCTTGAAACCATTCTTGATCAGATGATCACAAAGAGTATCATACCATGCTCTGGGGGCTTGCTTTAATCCATATAAAGCCTTTCTCAATCTGTAGACTTTGTCTCCATCTGTAGAGTCTTCAAAACTAGGAGGTTGCTCTACATAGACTTTTTCTGACAAAAGTCCATTCAAGAATGCACTCTTTACATCCATTTGATATACAGTAAATTTCATATGAGCAACATAAGCCAAAAATATCCTTATTGCCTCAAGTCTTGCAACTGGTGCAAATGACTCATCAAAATCAATTCCTTCAGCTCGGCAATATCCTTGTGCTACCAGTCTGGCTTTATTCCTTGTAACAACTCCTTCATCAAGCTTGTTCTTAAATACCCATCTAGTACCAATAACCTTTTGATAAATAAGCCTAGGAACTAATTCCCAAACTTGATTTCTCTCAAATTCATTAAGCTCTTCTTGCATAGCAAGTATCCAATTAACATCCATGGGAGCTTCTTCTATTCTTGATGGTTCCATCTCAGATAGAAAACTTGCAAACATAACTTCATGTTGTTGTCTTCTGGTCCTTACTTTGTCAGTTACATTTCCAATAACTTATTTAGGGGGATGGTCTCTAAGCCACTTCATGTTTAGAGGATCAGGATGAATATTATGTTCAGCTGTAGAGTTATCAACTGAAGACACATTGAGCCTTTCTGTTAATTCCTCTACTGATGGAATATTATCTTGATTGTCTTGACATGTTTCATTCAAGTGATCTTCAATCCTAGGTAAATCTTTAGAAGATTCCCCTTTACCTTGTTTAGTCATTCCTACTGGAATCTCAACTGTTACATATGGCTGTAGAGTTCTGTCTCTAGAGTTTTCTTCCTTTTGTAGATCTTTGATAATCTTCTGACTTTCTGTATCTTCATTGTGTGGTTCATCAAACACAACATGTGTAGATTCTTCCACAAGCATTGCCCTCTTATTAAACACTCTAAATGCTTTGCTTATAACTGAGTATCCAAGAAAGAATCCTTCATCTGACTTAGGATCAAATGTTTTTAGATAATCTTTCCCATTGTTCAGAATGTAGCATTTGCATCCAAAGATGTGAAAATAAGATATGTTAGGACTAAAACCTTTCCACAATTCATAAGGTGTCTTGAATGTGCTTTGTTGATTAAGCACCTGTTCTGTATGTAACAAGCAGTATTTGTAGCCTTAGCCCAAAACCTTTTAGGTAAGTGAGCTTCCACTAACAATTTTCTAACAACTTCTTTTAGACTTCTATTCTTCTTTTCAACCACACCATTTTGTTGAGGTGTTCTAGCTGCTGAATATTCATGATGAACCCCATGGAGTGTACAAAACTCTTCAGTAACTTGATTTGTAAATTCAGTTCCTCTATCAGATCTGATTTTTATAATCTTCAAACCTTTTTCATTCTGAATCTTTCTCATTAGTTCAGGTAACCTTTGTAGAGTCTCACTATTCTTCCTTAGGAACACAGTCCATGTGAATCTTGCGTAATCATCTACAACCACAAGGGTGTACATTTTCCCACTTATGCTAACTGGTTCTATGGGTCCAAAGAGATCCATATGAAGCAGTTCCAAAACTTTATTTGAGCCATCAAAGACTTTACTTTTAAAAGTCTTCTTTGTTTGCTTACCCTTTTGGCATGCATCATAAAGATGATCTTTCTTGAAGTTAGTCTCTGGTAGACCTCTTACAAGTTTGTTCTTTACAAGGTCATTCATGGTTTTGAATTTTATGTGATTTAGTCTCTTATGCCAAAGCCAACTTATATCTGTAGAGTTGTTTGCTATGAAATAAACATTCTCTTCAGCTGAGCTCCATTCGATTATGAACACATTTCCTTTTCTATTTCCACAAAGCTTGACTTGTTTTGTTTCAGCATCTTTAATCATGCATGAGTTAGGTGTAAAGTCTACAATGTAGCCTTTGTCATAAAATTGATTCACACTTAGCAGATTATGCTTCAGTCCATCCACAAGGTATACATCATTCATTTGAACATTTCCTCTTTTTATTAAACCTGAACCTTTGGCAGTTCCACTGGCATTGTCACCAAAATTAATCTAGGTCCATTTAGTTCTTTACGGTTGGAAAGTGTTTCCTTATTTCCTATCATATGTCTTGCACAACCACTATCAATGTACCAAATTTCTTTTGGAGTGGTTGACAAATGTCCCTGCAATAAGTGAAGAATTAGTATTTAGGTATCTAAAGATTTGGATCTCCTCCAGTGACATTTTTAACTACCCAAGTTGGTTTGGCAATTGTTGGTCTTTTGCCTTTCTTGTTGGGAACTTCCTGAGCAACTTTCTTGTCACCTGTAGACTTCTTTCCATTCTAGAATTTGTTAAAATTCTCTTACCTTTTGAAATCTACAGCTGCTTCCGGCTGCACAGTTATCTGCAGAGTTTGACTTGAAGTCTCTTCTTTGCAGATTGATTGATGTGATTTTGTTTGTGTACAGATTGATCTTTTCTTCCAAATGTTTCTCATTCTTTCCATAGATAATGTCAATAATCTTTCTTTGATTTTCATTAGATAGATTTTTTTACTAATCTTTGAACAGTTGGTTCCTCAAGTTCTTGTAGTAGAATTCTTTCTCTCTCGAATTCTTGTTGTTTCACAAATATGGGCACAAATTTTTCAAGATAATCTTGCCAATCACATGGATTGTATCCAATACCTGTCATATCTCCAGAAGGTCTCTGCTGCAAAAGCATTGCTTTTAACTTTCTAGAAGATTAACCATATCATTCCAATCTTTTTATAAAATAATCTCTCTCAGCTTCGACATTTGAGATGAGTTTATTCTTCTTTTCAACTTCATTCTTGAGATCTATGCAGTTAGCAATCCTGCAGGTAGCTTCATCAAAAAGTTCCTCATGACTCACTTTTAGATAATCAAATTCTTCTTGCAAATTACTCATTAAGGATAACTTGTGTTTGTTTTCATTGGTTTCAAAAAATAGTTCCTCAATCCTTTCTTAAGCTTTTGATTTTCTACTAAAAGTTCATCATAATCACTTCTTATATGAAGCAGTCCTTCAATACCTTTTTGGAGCAGGTGAATCATATCACTGGAAGAATCCTTTTCAGTTATAGAACAGGATGAGGATTGTACCTCTTCATCTTTTACCATAAGACAAATTAGTGCTTCATTGTCCTCAGAAACTGTGGACTCACACTCTGCAGTTAGGTGAGAAGAAAAAAAAGGACTGTCTTCCTGAGTCTTTTCAAACTCGGATAGTAGTGCTCTAATTCTTTCTTTGTCCAACTTTCTTTTCTTTTCCCTCTTTGCAGCTCTTTCCTCCTCGGTGTATTTCTTTTCTTCAGGATAGGGACAATCTTTGATGAAGTGTCCTGGTTTCCTGCAATTATAGCAAATGTAGGTGGAGTTAGTAGCAGGTTTACTAGACTTACCTTCTTGCTTTGATGGGTTCTTCTTCCAGTTGGCTATCTTTGCAAATCTCTTAAATTTCTTGATTAGTAGGGCCATTTCATCACTTTCTAAATCTGATTCTACAGTTGGAGTAGACTCTGCAGCTACACGAGTTGTAACTTTAGAACTAGTTGATTCCTTGTCCTTCCTCCTGTCAATATCAAATTCAAAGGCTTTGAGGTCAGAAAACAATTCAAAAACTTTTGAAAGGTCTTTAGATTCTCTCATAGCAACTACTTTCATATCCCACTCAGATGGTAAGGCTCTTAGAACTTTCATGTTCTTTTCCCTTTGTGAGTACTCTTTTCCAAGTAATTCAAGCTCATTGAGATCTCAATAAATCTTGAATCAAACTTCTCAAGAGTTTCTCCAGATTTCATCTTGAAGTTCTCAAAATTTTGAACAACTATCATGAGCTTATTCTCTTTAATTTGATCAGTTCCTTCACAGATCATCTCTAGTTTCTCCCATATCTCTTTAGCAGTTTTACAACTTTAGATCTTGCTAAACACAATTTTATCCAGGTAATGATAAATAGTATTTCTAGCAACATTATCGAGGTTTGCTCTCCTCTTGTCCTCATCAGCCCATTCTCTTCTAGGCTTTGGAATTATTTGAACTAATCCATTTTGATCAGCTGCAGTGTTAGCCTTTTCAATGACAGTTGGTCCATCCTCAATAATAGACCACATCTCATCATTCATTGTAGACAGATGTGTTTGCATCCTTATCTTCCAGTCATCATATTCATCTGTAGAAAATATAGGCCCTTTAGATTTTATCATTTTAGGAGCCATGAAAGTATGCAGTTATGATTTTTCAAAAACTTTTGGATCTGGTTTGAAAACTTTAAAAACTTAGTCAAAGCAGTGGCAAGCCAACAACACTGATACCACTTTATTGGGACAATGTCAGTTTTGATTAGATCCCAAAGCCCCTGAAAAGATAAGTTGCATTAGTATTCCGGCTAGTCTTGGTTAGGTTTGTACGTTAGTTTATTTTACATTCACAGGTACTCAATGAGAGGAGAACTCATTGATGTCAATCAAGACTGAAGCGTGAAGATACTAGAGCACCATCCTGTGCTTATGGCAGTTCTTCTAAGCTGACTGAGTAAGTGTCACGATGAAGAGCATGATCCTGAGATCATTGCTAAACTCAGCCTGAAAGGAACATGACACACTGAGTATTTGGGAGAAGACTTGGAGTAGGATCCAAGCAAGTCAAAAGGAATATCAGCACTAGAAAACGTACGTAGATGAGGACAAACCTGAACTCAGTAAAGACAAGACTGAACTGAAAAATGAGTTATGACAGTCTCACCTACCTTATGACATGGACCAATCAGAGAGCGCCAAGTCATGTACGGACACAGACTTGAACCTGACATCCCTGCACAACTCAACGGGCATGCATTTAATGCATCTTACCAAATACATGCAAGGATGGCTGCTGCATGGAGATTGTATCTGTTGAACAATCCTACAAGAAGACAACCTAGAAGGCTATCTCTTCCAACGGATAGTTTTCAAAGTTGCCTATAAATACAGAAGACCTTGGACCCAATTAAGGTTACGGGAAATTTCAAAGCCAAGAAATTACTCAAACTCTCAGCGTACAAAGCATTCAGCATTCAAAGAAGCACTCGAAAAAATCTTAAATTTCCCAAGTGTTTCTTAGTTAGAGAATTAATATGTATTCCACTGAGCGAAATAGAAATATCTTAAGTTTAGAGTGATTATCCAATCCTTAGCATAGGTTTACCTTGTAAGGATAATCACAACCTAGTTGGAATCCAAACTGAAACCAAAACCCTCTAGTCAAGTTTGTTGGTGGAAGTTAGTTAGTTTGTTTGAAGGAGGAAGTAAGGGTCAGTTAGAGAAGCTGATCTTGGTGCACCTTGGCACATTAAAAATAAGTCAATCCTTAATGTATTCTCCTGTTATATCAGGACCGTGGACATAGGAGCTTGAGTCTGAACCACGTTAACTTCCCTCTGTTCTCTTTGCTTTGATATTTGTTCTTAATTGCTTATTTAATTAAGTAATTCATTGCATCTTTAATCAGGCTTGAACCAATCAGCCTGATCATTAAACTGAGAGCACTTCCCTTCTAATCACGGCTTAATAAGAAGATAAACAAGTTTTCAGAAAGCAAACTAAACAAGACTATAAACTTTCAGGGCTCACACATTCCGCACTGAACATAAGTAGATAGTTTACCAACTAACTCGCCTCAGTGCAGTTAGTAGGTTTGTTATCTACCCTGTGTTCTTCACCACTCTGAGTAAGTAGAAAAAATTATATACATGTATTCCCCCCCATACACGTATCACTCAGTCTTGTACCGGGACCAACAAGTGGTATCAGAGCAGTGGTTCAAAAGACCACTGACTTTGAATACTAATAGTTTCAAAGGATAAACTGTTGGTGGTCGCTGAACAGATCTGAGTTTGCTTTTTCATTTGAAAACTTGCATCATCATGACTTCGAGGAGACTTGAAGCTTCACTACCTAAATTCTCTGTATCTAACTTTGTCTATTGGAAGTTCAGACTTGAGGCACATCTAGATGCCATCCATGACCAAATGTCGTGAGTCATCAAGGATGGACCACTCTGGGTAGGTTTGTTATCTACCCTGTGTTCTTCACCACTCTGAGTAAGGGGACTCAGTAGGTTTGAAAGTAGAAAAAATTGTATACGTGTATTCCCCCCTATACACGTATCACTCAGTCTTGTACCGGGACCAACAAGTGGTATCAGAGCAGTGGTTCAAAAGACCACTGACTTTGAATATTAATAGTTTCAAAGGAGAAACTGTTGGTGGTCACTGAACATATCTGAGTTTGCTTTTTCATTTGAAAACTCGCATCATCATGACTTTAAGGAGATTTGAAGCTTCACTACGTGGAATTCTCTGTGTCTAACTTTGTCTATTGGAAGTTCAGACTTGAGGCACATCTAGATGCCATCCATGACAAAATGGCACGAGTCATCAAGGACGGACCACTCTGGGTAGGTTTGTTATCTACCCTGTTGATGTAGGCTCTGCTAGAATGGATATATTACATCAATCCTAAAGAAGTGAGACCGAAATGGAAAGATCTGCTCAGAGATCATGAAAGCAAAGATCTGAGCTTACCTCTATGAAAGGCCCTGAGGTGGCTAAATAAACCTGAAAAATGGATGAAAATCCTCATAAGAAATCTCATGAGGCTTTACTTGTCTTATCTCTAAAAAAGAGAGATAATATTTTGAAAGCTCTGTCAGAGCTTATGAAACCAATATGTGAAAAACTCTAAAAAGTGAATACCCAATAGAGGACCTAGAAGTCCTCTATTTATATAAAAACTCGTGAGAAAATATCCGGCTCATTCGAAATATATCTCTTTAGAGCTTTTCATAAGCTCTGGATATCGATGACAATATGTGAAAATGTAAGTCAAGAAGTAGAATATTAGCGGATCCAAAGATCCCTGAAAGTTGGGAATGTTCTCTTATTCACATCTGGTGTGTACATTGAAGAGAAGAATACAAAATATGTCCTTTTCACGAGCTCTGGGACTGAGGCTAAAAAAGGACAATTCTGTCAGGATTTGTTTGTGCTATACGACACCAAGCATGCTGGCCAAGGGACACGCGTCTGCTCCTAAGGCGTTTAGGTCTCTACGTGGTTCCAGATATAATTAGGGCACCATAGATGATTTTACTGTTGCGCTTTCACATATCAAAGGTATTACTCACACATACTTTTAGTTTCCAGCTATGGCTTTTCTTCCATAGCAAGTTTTCTGACTTGAGCATAGGAGGGTCGACGCCGAAGCCCTCTCCGGCCTGACTTTGTGCAGGAATTCCACTGGAGGTTCAAGCTGTCACTTGAGGCTTCCATCTTGAGCTCTAGAGACTGTTTTCTAGCCTTCTCTCTTGTGTTCCTGGGCTTTTACAGAGAGGCTTTCAGGTACCACTCATAGTATTTCTTCAAATACTTGCTTGATTTATTGTTGATCTTGAGTTTGCACTCATCACCTGTATTCTTCACCACTCTGAGTAAGGGGACTCAGTAGGTTTGAAAGTAGAAATTTTTTTATACGTGTATTCCCCCCCATACACGTATCACTAAGTCTTGTACCGAGACCAACAAGTGGTATCAGAGCAGTGGTTCAAAAGAATACTGACTTTGAATACTAATAGTTTCAAAGGAGAAACTGTTGGTGGTCGCTGAACAGATCTGAGTTTGCTTTTTCATTTGAAAACTTGTATCATCATGACTTCGAGGAGACTTAAAGTTTCACTACCTGAATTCTCTTTGTCTAACTTTGTCTATTGGAAGTTTAGACTTGAGGCACATCTAGATGCCATCCATGACCAAATGCCGTGAGTCATCAAGGACAGACCGATCAAGATCACCATCCCAAATGTCAGAGGACTGGGATATGATCATCTCGAAATTGGCTTACAGGTTCCTAAGGAGAGGAAGGATATAACTAATGAGGAGATCAAGATTGTAGGACTGGACAATATGGCTAGGAACATTATTCTTCACACATTGTCGTTCGAGAAGTCAACGAAGCTGATGAACTTAAAGATGACAAAGGAGGTTTGGGATGAGCTGACCAGTATGTACGAGGGCTCAGAAAAGATAAAGGAGAACAAGATAAATATTGCCATTCAGAAGTTTGAAGCGTTCGAGATGCTGCCTGACGAAACTATTGATCAGTTAGAGTCAAGATTCACCAAGATGATGAATGAGTTGGTGATGTTGGGAAAGGAAGTTCCCAAGAGAGAAGTTGCTTCGAAAATCCTAAATGCTCTTCCTGAGATGGGATAATAATGTCATTATGTTGAAAAACACTCAGGATATCAGTAATATAACTTCAGCTTTACTTTTTTCAGAGCTTAAAGCTTTGGAATATGATCTGAACAAGAGAAAGAAGAAAGTACAGCCTGAAGAGGAAGAGAAAGCACCTGAGAAAAGTGTGGCATTTAAAGCCAAGTCAGAACCTATCGAGTCTTCATCAAAGTCACTGATGGAGATGAGCAAAGAAGAGCTTGCTGAGGAGTATAGCATGATGGCCAGACGCTTTGAAAAGTAAATTCTAGGTTTGGTCATTATAAAAAATATTATCAAGATACTCGTGATAGGAAACCTGAAGGAAGCCACCAAACTTCCCGAAGATATGAGGAAAGAAGAAACACTAAACTAAGACGCGATCATGGTGATGAAAGGGGACACTCAGACCCAAAGTTCGATCTTAGAGATGAATAGAGATGTACTCGTGATGAAAAGCACCCAGCTAAGAATGACTCATCAAGTACCAGGGAACCTGACTCAAGAAGAAATCCTGACCAAAGAAAAGATCGAGGGGGTGAGCAAGCAACCTGTTACAACTATAACAAGAGTGAACACTATCAGTATGACTAGAGCTGGTAAAACGGGCGGGCCGGCCCGGCCCAACCCGTCGGGCCAATCACTATTCGCGGGCTGGGCCGGGCTGGCCCATTTGCACGTCGGGCCTGTAAAATCCCAGCCCAGCCCGGCCCAACCATAGCCCGCGGGCTAACGGGCCGGCCTGGCCCGTTTCAACTTTTTTTTTATTTTTTTTCGTAATCTCAAAATAATGTTTGGTAGAGATTTTTTTTATTCCACGGTACTGAAAATTGAGGGACTTCATTTACAAAATTCCTTATTATGGCATCAACTATCAAGTCAAGTATGTTTAAAAAAAAAAACTAAATATACAACACTAAATATCATTTAAATATCACTAAATATCATTTAATAACTAAATATACAACACTAAATTCCTTATTATGGCAGTATCAAGTCAAGTATGTCCATATATTTGTAGTTACAACACTGAATATCATTTAAATAAATAACACTAATTATAATATTTTAAAAATAAAATAGATAAAAAAATAAAAAATAAATCAACCGGGCCAAGCGGGCCGGCCCGTGGCCCGTCGGGCCAGCCCATTTGGCCCACCGGGCCAGCCGGGCCGGGCAAAAAACAGCCCGGTTGTTTTGGGCCTCAATTTTTTGGGCCCAGCCCATATGTCGGGCGGGCCGGGCCCAAATTGTCGGCTCTAAGTATGACTTCCCTGAGCTGAGTGCACGGGAAAGAGAGGACAGGAGGCCAAGAGAGACCAGAGGTATGCTGACCGGAGAGCCATGCTTGTTGAGGACGCTACTGACTCGGATGGTCCTGAGGAGAGGTCACCTGAACTCTTTTCCGACGATGAGTATGATGATCTGTGCCTTATGGCAAGGGAGGAACCTGAGGTAACATCTAACTCTGTGTGTGGTTCACATAGTGGTCGAAATCCAGAGCTAATCTCAGAGTCAATCGGAGAAATGAACCTTGAGATCTGCTCAGATCAATTGATGGTTGATTTCTCCAGACTGCAGGAGACTAATGTCTTTCTGGCTGAGGAGAACCAGAAACTGAGTACTGAAGTTCAAAACCTGAATGATCAGTTAACTCAGTCAGATCTTAAGGAGTCAACTCAAATTGTGAGAAGAACTCAGGAAATTGACATGATCAATGCTGAGCGTCTCCCAAGAGAGAAGATTCTGAAAGAACTGGCTGATGAGGAGCTGGTCAGGAAGGAGGAGCTGAAAGTACTCAAGAGTAAGTTTGATGACCTCTTTGCCAGACATGAAATCCTAAAAAAGAGTGAGGACTCTCTTAAGTAGAAGGTTGCAGCAATGAATAAATCCTCAGTGGCTAGAGAGGAAATAAATAACAGCCAGATGCTTGGGAATGAGAAAAAGGGGCTTGGATATGTCCCTAAGAAATCCTCACAAGGTCAATCTCATGTTGCTTCAGGGAGCAACAGTGAGAGGGTGTTTGTTCAGGCAGGCCATAATACTAAGAAGGTAGTATTTAAGGCCCGTTAAACTGATAAGGGTAAAGAAACTGTTGATACAGTCAGGGTTGCCCCCAAGGTTGTGAAGCCAAAACCTAAGGGAAAGGCTGAGCAACCAAGGGAGGCCCCTTAGAGCTCAGACTAGAAGAAACCTCAGCGTAAGCAGAGGAAGACTCAGGCCAATAGACCTCAGACTGATCAACGAGGGTATCATCATGCATGGAAATACCAACAGGGAAGGCCAAACATGATGACTCCCCCATGGTTTTGGCATCCTGAGGCCTTTAACTGTTTTTCATTCCCTCACTTGCCTAGGAGGAACAGAAAACAGGGCTCTTATCAAGAACAGGCCCCAAGACCAGCTTCACCAAGGCCTAGGAAGAATAGAAAGCCAGCCAAGAAGGTACCTACCCAGGCCCCTGTGACCCCCAGGCCTAGCACTCATACACCATCCTCTTCTCAGGCTAAAAAAAAGAAAGTAGTATATGTGGATATTTCAGATCTACCACTCTGAGGCAATCAGAGTAGTGAAGCAGGTCTGGATCCCGAATGGTACAACTGACACTATAGTACCCAACACCCAATGGGTACCTAAAGCCTGATCTGTTTGCAGGCAGTTGTGGATCACAACAAGAGGATAGGAGACTCAATCAAAGCTGTTTGGTACCTAGATAGTGGTTTCTCAAGGCACATGACTGGAATGAAGAGTCTTCTCTAAGAATTTCAAGCTAAAGATGGCCCACAGGTAACCTTTGGTGATAACTCAAAAGGTTTTACTAAAGGTTTTGGTGTCTTGAAAATAGGTACAGTCAGAGTGGAGAATGTGTCCATTGTGGAAGGACTGAAGCACAACCTGTTGTCTGTGAGTCAGTTCTGTGATAAAGGTTTCAGTGTTGAGTTCTCATCGAATATATGTTCAGTCAATGACAAATCAACACAAGTGCTTCTATCAGGTATTAGGAAAGGTAATGTTTATTTAGCTAATTGGAGTAACACTGTTCCTAATACTTGTTTTGTTGCTAAAAGCTGTTCAGAGCTCAGTTGGTTATGGCATAAAAGATTAAACCATCTGAACTTCAAGATTCTTAATAAAATTTCTAGACTTTCTCTTGTAGAAGGATTACCTAATGAGAAAGTAGGCCAGAGCTACATTCAAAGAGAAAGCTACCTTCTCAACTGACAGGGTTCTTCACCTCTTGCACATGGATTTGTTTGGCCCTGTAACACCTGTGAGTATGAATGGTAGGAAATATACCCTTGTGGTTATTGATGATTATTCTACATATACTTGGGTTATTTTCTTGTTGAATAAGAAGGAGACACAGGTAATGCTTCTTTGAATAAGAAGGGGACACGGGTAAAGCTTCCAGAGTTGCTCAGAAGGCTCAGCAATAAGAAGAATTAGTCCATTACTAAGATCAGATCTGACAAGAGCAATGAATTTATAAACTCATATATTTCTGACTTTTGTAATGAACTTGATATAGCTCATGAGACTTCTGCAGCTAGAACCCCACAATAAAATGGTGTCGCTGAGAGGAGGAACATGACACTGAAGGAAGCTGCCAGAACCATCTGGCTGAGTCAGGATTGCCCAAGAAGTTCTGGGCTGAGGTGATCAACACTGCATGCTACACTCAGAATAGATCCATGATGAACAAACATGCACAGACCCCATATGAGACAGGGAACAAGAGGAAGCCTCTTATCTCTTATTTCCATATATTTGGCTGCAAGTGCTTCATCCTCAACAATGGGAAGACCCAATTGAAAGTCTTTGATAGCAAATCTGATGAAGGAATATTCTTGGGATATTCTGAAGTCAGTAAAGCCTTCAGGTTTACAATTATAGGACCCTTGTTGTGGAAGAATCACCACATGTTGTGTTTGATGAATCTGTCAGTGAGTCTAGGGTAAGAGTGTTGGATCCTGACTCTGAGGACGTCACAAGGAGAGTGACAAGGCTGAGCTTGAAGAATCAACCTGATCCCAAGGTCAAGGCAGTGCCAATTCCATGCTGGGATGATGACGAAGATCAGGATGATACTGTAAGAGCCACTTCTAAGCCCAGCGCATCAGGAACAGTTGAGCCTCAGACTGAGAAAAAGGCTCAACCTGAGGTAAGTAACGTCAATGAAGATGTGGTCGCAGCTGAGACGATCACTGAGTCAACATATCAAGGGGGAATCAATGTCCCTGACATTGAGCTTGTAAATCCCTTTGGTGTAGACTCAGGTTCATCCCCTTCTGTTCACTTTCCTGAATTTAGAGACCCTGTAGACACTAACATTGCAGGTACTTCAAGAACAACTCTAGACAAGAGAACATGACTAGAAGATCATCCCATAGACCAAGTCATTGGTGATCTAACTGAGGGAGTCAGGACCAGACGGTTCCATGGTGAGAGCGCATTGTTCTGTTGCTTTCTCTCTGAGCAAGAGCCTCAGAACATTGAAGAAGCTCTCATTGACTCGAACTGGATCATAGCCATGCAAGAGGAGTTGAATCAGTTCACAAGGAATTAGGTTTAGGAACTGGTAGATAGATTTAGGCATCAAGGTGTAATTGGTACCAAATGGATCTTCAAGAACAAGAATGATGAGAATGGTGTTGTAGTGAGGAACAAGGCAAGACTGGTTGCAAATGGGTATTGTCAGTCTGAAGAAATAGACTATGATGAGACCTTTGCTCCAGTGGCTAGGTTGGAAGCTATCAGGTTATTCCTTGCTTATGCAACATACAAGAAGTTTAAGGTGTATCAAATGGACGTCAAGAGTGCCTTCCTGAATGGTGTACTTAATGAAGAGGTATATGTTGAACAACCTCCCGGGTTTGAGGTTGGAGATAGAGAATACCATTTGAAGAAAGCACTATATGGACTTAAGTAAGCTCCTAGAGCTTGGTATGATACCCTCTCCCAATTCCTAACATACCATGGATTCAGGAAGGGAACTGTGGATAAGACTTTGGTCATGATCACTGAAGGTGATGACATTCTCTTGGTCCAGATTTATGTGGATGACATAATATTTGGATCACCAAATTATCAGTTGTGTGAGAAATTCTCTAAGTTGATGACTGGTAAATTTGAGATGTCAATGATGGGAGAGATGAACTTCTTTTTAGGATTTCAGGTTAAACAGACTGATCAAGGGATTTTTATTAATCAGGCCAAGTATACACGAGACTTGACAGAATAGAAATCCGGCTAGGATCCCAGTGAACCAGACTGAATACAGAGGGCTATTTGGATCTTAATTGTACCTGACTGCAAGTAGGCCTGACATTACTTTTGCAGTTGGTGTGTGTGCTAGGTATCAGTCTAACCCCAAGAGAAGTCATTTGGATGCTGCTAAGAGGATACTTAAGTATTTGAAAAGGACAGTCAATATGGGACTATGGTATCCTTCTGATGACAACTTAGAGTTGACAGGGTATTCAAATGCAGATTATGGAGGTTGTAGGATTAATAGGAAATCCACCTCAGGGACATGTCAGTTTTGGGGAGTAAGTTGATCTCTTGGTTTAGTAAGAAACATAATTCAGTGGCTACATCCACAACTGAGGCTGAGTATATGGCTGCAAGTAGTTGTTGTGCTCTGATTTTATGGTTGTGGCAACAATTGAGAGACTACCAAGTGTTTGCAAATGAGGTCTCAATTTATTGTGACATCAATAGTGTCATAGCAATCACTCAGAACTCAGTGCTTCACACAAGGTGCAAGCATGTGGATATTATGCATCATTTTATAAGAGATCATGTGGAGAAGGAGGATATTAGGATTGTGAAGATTCACACTGACAGGCAGAGAGCTGACATCTTGACTAAGCCTTTGGGTGAAGCAAGGTTTATGGAACTGTCAGTGGAGATAGATCTCTTAGATCCGAGAGAGCAGTCAGTATAGGATCTAGGGGGAACTTAGGCCAGACTCGACTCAGCGAGGTATCAGGGTGCTACAATGTCTCCTTGATAGGTATGAGTTCAATCCTGACTTTGTGAATTTAAATAGTCTCACTGAGACTCCCATCCTGAAAATTTTCATTAAATGCTGACCGTTTTCATTAAAAGCGCGCCTTTTGATATTTAAACCCATGCATGTCGGAGAATTTAATGCAAACAATTATTTTTCATATACGTGTCCATTTTATATGGAATATGACTGACGTTGGGTAAATGATTGATGAAGAGATTAATGTTGACCCTTCATTTCAAATCTTTTCAAATTCAGGGTTAATCTCAGCCACACGTTAGAGTAACTGTTCAATTCATATCAATCTGAAAAGCCATTTGAGAAATTTACGCAAACACAATATTCATACTGCACACTGAACTCTCTCTCATTCAATGCACTTTTCTGAAAATTTCTAAAACTCTCTCAATAGCTTTTCTCGATGATGATTGGACCACAGATAACATTGAGAATGTTATCAAAAGGAAGCTCGTCAATATGGAGCACTTTATTTCCATGGAGGGTCTGTGCTCGAATGTGAAGGAGATTTTACCAGTTTTTTAATGGATCTCCAGGGCAAAACTCGACAAATACTTCTTCAAGAAGCCTTCCGCAGAGCTTCCAAAGGCGGTGGTGGAGGCATATCTGAACATGTTCACAAGGAAGGGTGAATTGTTCAAGAGGGTGATTATTCTAGTTCCCACGGGGGAAAAGAATATCGACGGGGAGAAGTTGTACAATGAAGAGGCACGCGACATCAACCTTCGCAAGGCCATGAAAGAGGTTTTTGGGCTTCCTTGCTCAGGGATTAACCCAACGACCTATATGGAGAACAAGGAAGGAGAGCTCCTGAGGAGGTGGACGAAGTCAGAATCTCCTGAGTTCAGGGCGAGGCAGCACAAAGACACGCTCAAGCCCAAATATCGTGCCTTAATCGATATAGTGTTGTTGGTCCCACTAGTTAGATTAATTGTGGAAGCTTAAGTTAAATGTCTTTCAAAGTCTTTTACAAGAGAGCAATAATCAACAAACAATAAGTAAAATAAAGCGATAAAGAACACAAGATGTATAGTGGTTCGGATTGAATATCCTACGTCCACTCTCCTTTATAACCAAGGGGTCTCACTATCAACCAACTCACAAACTTACTTACTGGAATTGGGAAGTACCAGTTCCTTCTTACAACCTCTTTAGATTTAACTTCAATCTAAAGATCAACCAGCCAACAACCTTGTCTAATAGATGAACAGGTTGTGGTTTTAATAACTCCTTTAGAGTAGATAAATATTATGAACAGTAAGAGTGCTTGGTATGAATATCAAAAGCTTGGATCACTTATGCGCGTGTAGAGTCTCTAGAGCTTTTTCTTGAACTGCACTCTTGTATATATAGAGGGGATTAGGGCTAGCCGTTGGAGGGCTAATCCAATTAGATCCTCTATATAAGGAAGCCTCAATCAATCAATTCCCTAATTGATTGATTGGGTTGGTGGGATCCTTGGATTGATTATCTTCAAATACTTTCCAATCCTGATCATGTTGACTTGATTTGAATTACCAACGGTCAATAGCTTCCTCTGCCTAACTCTGATTCTCTCCAGAGAAGGCAAGACCAGACACAAGGCAACCTCGGTGTCTTCTGGTCCTCATCTGGTCAAGAACCAGAATACTCAGTAGAGTTAGGGGATCAAACTGAGCATCTTTTGTTCTACCAGACTCGTCTGGTTCGGACTCGTCTGGTCTGGGGAAGGTCCTCTGCCTCTGGTCAGATCTCATCTGGTGAAGTCTTCTGGTGGGGTCTTCTGGTGACTCTTCTGGTGAAGTCTTCTGGTCTGGCAGTTCCCCCTAGACTAAGTCCTAATCTAGATCATCATCTGGCTAACAGGTCCAGATGGTCCTATTACATCTTCTGGTTTGTTTTAACTCATCAAAACTAACAATTTTTTATCCTAACAATTTCCCCCTTTTTGATGGAGTTAAAACATACCAGAACTGATCAAAAGTAAACTTAAGCAAGAAAACAATAAAGAATAAGACCTTAGAATAGATCTTATCAGGCAAACAAATAAGACAACAAGGGGTTGTCTTTTGAGCAGAGAAGATATGAGATTTTCATTGATAAAAAGGACAAAGAAGATTACAGATTACAAAGCAATTCTGGTCCTATTCTAAGCATATCTTCTGTTATCTTTGGGCACCAGGAACCAGTCAAAGAATCTATCTTGAATGGCCTTCAACTCTGCAGAAGATAATGGGGTGAAGTTTGCCAACACCTTGGTCTTGTACAGTCTCTTCAGCTCAGCCCAATCAACCTGGTCTCCTGCCATTGGAGTGTTGAGAAAATGGAATTCAGGAGCAGTGACTTCCATGTTGAATTCAATAGTTGAATCCATCAACTGCTTGTACAAATCTGCATCATATGCCCGCATCCAAGAATGGAAAGTCCTGTTGATGAGAGCATCATCCTCTGGTGGAGGTCTCTGGATGTAATGTTGAATGAACCAGAGAGTCTTGGCTTCTCTCCATTTTTCTATCAAAGGCACAGGAACAGTTGAGTCAAAGGACCTTTCTGTCCTGAGAGGGAGGATGTTCATGACTTCAACAGGCCCTTTCCTCTTCTGGCTGGATCCACTAGCACCAGGAGTGATGCCAGCTTCTCTGCTCTTCTTATTTTGCCTTCTAACATATCTGAGCCTCTGCTCTTCATCTATGTTTTTCCTTATCCTTGTTTGCCTCTCTTCAGGCGACTCTTCCTTGAATCTCTTCTCTGCTTCTTCAACCACAGATTCAAGGAAGCTTTTCTTCACTTTCCTTATCTTCCTCTTTGCAGGTCCAGAGATGGAAATTGGATCCTGCTCTGCTTCAGACTCCTCTTCTGCAGCAAGCTGCTTAGCCATGGAAAGGGATTTGAGCTCTTCCTTCTTCTTCTTCTGCAACTCAGCCTGGGCCAATGTATTCTCCAGCAGGTCCAGACGAGCTCCATGGCTGAAGAGTGTTTCATTTGTGGTCTTCGCCATATCAGTTCTGGCCTTCTCTTCCCCCTTTTTAACTTCATCAAGGAGGGGCTCTACTACCTGCCTTATAAGATCAGGCAAGGCAGTGTTGGAGGAAGAGTGAAGATCACGCAGCTGCTTGGCCTCCTCCAGGTAAGCTTTAGACTCTGCAACAAGTCTCTCTTGCTTCTCCAACATCTCCTGGAGGGAGTCTTTCAGCTTGGCAGTTTGAATCATCTGGCTGGCCATCTCCACTTTAAGCACAGAGATATGTCTCAACTGCTCCAGCACGTGCTCCTGTAGCTACTTCTGGCTGTGCATGACATCCAGCCTGACGAATAAGCCATTTGCCTTAAAAGAAGCTTTTACCTCTGTCAGAGAAGACTTTAACTGCTTCAGGAAGATTCTCCTCTCATGCCTGATCTGGTGCTCTATCATAGCAGGGGCCATATGTTGAATAGCTTTTGAAAAGCGCCCAATCTGCATGATTTGCTCATTGAAGAAAGCTTTCATCTTCTGGAGCACGGCAGGAGACATCTCAAAGTCTTCCTCATCTGAATATAGCTCTGGAGGGAAGACAAAATGAGGACCAAACTTGTAAGTGGGGCCCTCTGGAGTGAGCATTACTCCTCTCTGGATGAGCAGGGTGCGAATCAAGACTTTAGCAGCACCAGGGGTCTCCAGCTCTGCTGGGTTCTGAATATTCATCCTCTGCTTTAGCTCAATCTCCCAAGCAGTGAAGTTGGAGGGACCCATTTCCTCAAGCAACAGCATTAGGTCCTCCACATCTTCAAGTCTGGCCTTGCTCCAGACCTTGGCATCAGTAAGCTCTGCCAGGAGTGGTAAGTGCTCCAGAAGAACTGGGAAATGCTCTCTTAGCCAGAGCTGAGCACTTACACTCATACTCTGCCTAATGGGACCCATTTCTGCAGAAGAGAAAGTGAAGGGTTTGGGCCCAGAGGCAGAGGAGGAAGGTGCTAAGTCAGCAGGCTCAAGTGAAGCTTCCTCATCTTCACTATCATCGCTGGTTAAACAGGTAGAAGAAGGGGGAGGGCCAACGAATCCCAGAGCCATAGAAATGGTTGGGTCCTGGTCTGTATGGGTTTGGGGAGGGTTAGGATTTTGAGAAGTAGAGGGTGTAGGAATGGGTTGCTCTACACCAGAAGAAGATGGAACATCTGGTACAGAAGGTGTAGGAGGTATCTGGGAGGTGGAAGTGTTTGGAGGGGGGATTTCTGCACCAGAAGAGGTTGAGGGTACCTCTGGTGCAGAAGGTGGGGGAGAGGGGTTTGTGGGAAGATGTGTTTGGGAATTTGGGGGAGAAGGTGTTTGGGTAGGAATGGTAGAGGGAGTATATACAGGGGTATCTGGGATAATCTGCTCTGGTGGAACAAAAGGGTTACCAGAGGCAGATGGGGTTTGGGGAATATTATCTGGGGGAGAGGTAGGGGAGACAAGATTAATGGGTGAAGAAGATGGAAGGGAAGGATTTACCTCTGCTGGGTCAACACCAGCAGGTACAGCAGTCTCTGGAGCATCCTCCATCATCTGGGAAGCATCCTCAATTGCCTTTTCCAAGGCCTCTCCAAGATCAGATCCAGAGTCAGGATCCTGAAGAAGGGCTCTCTTGGCCTTGGATTTCCTCACAAGAGGCTCAACCTCTTCTTCCTCTTCTTCCTCTGAAAGCTCATCCACCAGTAGGGTTTTCTTTGCCTTTCTGCTAGTCCTTCGCTTCTTAGCAGAACCTCTCCTGGCCTCGTCTGGCTGCTTCCTCTTGGCTGCTCCAGCCTTCTTAACAGCTTTATCATCATCACCCTTCTTCTTAAGCACATCAAGAAGGGGAATCTGGTCCTCCTCTGAGGAACCAGAAAAGGCAACGGCTGAAGAACCAGTTGCTTCAGAAGCTTTCTTATGGGTCTTCTGCTTCTGCTGCTTTCTCTACCCCTTTGGAGGTGAGGGAATAGATTGAATAGGAGGGGCAGGGATAGCCTGCTCTCCATCAGAGTCGGCATGGCCATGAAGAGGGCCATCCTTAGAGAAGAGGATCTTGGATTTGTGATAACTATGGCACCAAGATGATTTCCACTTCTTCTCTAGAAGGAGAGAATCCAGAATAAGAGTTAACTTAGTCCCCAAAGAGACATTTGCAGTGAAGAAGAACTGCAACTCTCCTGGCTTGGAAGGACAAGGCTCCTTCTTCACCTTCAATCTGTTCTTCCTCAACACATCCCAGAAGAACTCCGCCCAATTACACTGAACACCATCATATAAAGCCCTCATCACACACATCCTGCCGTTGAAAATGGCATCTGTGCTGTGATTCTCACACATAAGTACCTTAACAACTATATCAAAAAGGACCTTGTACTTCTGCCTCAGATGCTTGTCCAAAAAGCCCTTTGTGATATTCTGGCAGGAAGATCGAGCAAAGATCTTGAAAGAACCAATAATGTCATCCTCCTTGTACGTCAAAGGATCCACTCCCACCGCAGAAATGTTCTCGAAAAGAGCGCAGAAATCATGCTTAGAAAACACCAAATCATCTTCATCAATCTTGGACGAAATGTAATCCTCATGAATCTTCATACGAACCAACAACTGGGCCGCATATCCGTCAAGAGTACGAAAATCCTTAGGAACAGTGGAGATCAACTTCTCCACCCCTGCACTCTGGAGCATCTCCAGAATCGACAGCACAACTGGGTTCTTGGTGGTATAAAAGTCCACCACCATCTCCGTCTTTAGCTTTTTCTTCATCAGGACATGGTCAAAATTGCACGGAGGGGCCATTACTGTGAAAGAGAGAGAGAGAAAGAAATGCTTTGCAGAGAGAGGTTAGGGTTTGAAAGTATGGAAACGTGAAAGGACAGATTGACAGGAAATTTGATTTAAATAGGGTAATACGCGTGGCTAGATTATTAAATGAAGTGTGAACGCGTTTAATTTCAAAAATTTAATTGAGGAAACAAAATCAATTTTAGCATTGATTGATATTTTGCACAGTGATTAAATCTGATGGCCACGATGAAAGGCAAGATACAGATTTAATCTGGTGCGTTGGCATAGTCATTGGGACTGGGCATAAAGGGGTTTTGTGGCAGTCAAGAGAAAAAAAGCGAAATGATTGCCTAGGCCCTATACCCTAGTCTTAAATACACTCCGAAGTTGAAACGTTTTGAGTGTACTTACTAATTTGAAAGGTGTATCCCAATGATCAGAGGCCAGAGAAGTAAAGACATACCTGTCACCTGATATTGTAACCAGATGATACCACAGCCAGTCTGGTACTACATCTCCTCTGATGGAGTTCATCTGGTCCTGGTCAGAGAAGATTTTGGATATATTTGGAATCTGACTCAGCACCTCATCTGGAACAAGTGTCACCTGGTGGATACCTCATCTGGAGACATTCCTTCTCTGATATGTCTAATCTGCAGGTATGTTAGTTTAAGAAAATAAATGTATGAAGTAAAGTAATAAAACAAAGGATACTTCTCTGTTGATCCCTCTAAAACAAATCTGTCTCTGGATCCAACAATCCTAACTCAAAAGCTAACTCTCTGAATCTGGTCTCAGCCAAAGGCTTGGTTAAGATATCTGCTCTCTGCTTCTCTGTTGCAATCTTTTCCATCCTTATATCTCCCTTCTCAACATGATCTCTGATAAAATGATGTCTTATATCAACATGTTTACATCTGGTATGAAGAACTGGATTCTGGGTGATTGCAATTGCACTATTACTATCACAGAATATAGGAATACCCTTAGCTCTAATCTGGTAGTCCCTAAGCTGTTGACTAATCCAGAGTAGTTGAGAACAACAGCTCCCTGCAGCCATGTACTCTGCTTCTGTTGTTGATGTAGCAACTGAAGTCTGCTTCTTAGAAAACCAGGATACCAATTTATTCCCTAAAAATTGGCAAGTTCCACTAGTAGACTTCCTATCTATTCTGCATCCACCATAGTCTGAATCTGAATAACCACTCAATTCTAAATTGTCATCTGCAGGATACCACAAACCTAAATTCATTGTTCCCTTAAGATACTTCAATATTTTCCTAGCTGCTTCCAAGTGAGTCTTCTTGGGGTTAGCTTGAAATCTGGCACAAACTCCTACAGCAAAAGTAATATCTGGTCTGCTTGCAGTCAGGTACAAAAGAGAACCAATAAGTGCTCTGTACTGAGTCTGGTCCACACTCTCTCCAGACTCATCTGGATCCATGTTGAAATTTGTCATCATAGGGATCTTGGCTGCTTTGCTAGAACCTATTCCAAATTTCTCTAACATGTTTCTGGTGTACTTAGCTTGGTTAATAAAAATTCCCTTCTCTGATTGCTTTACCTGCAAACCCAAAAAGTAATTCATTTCTCCCATCATGGACATCTCAAACTGTCCCTGCATGAGCTCACCAAACTTCTCACACAGCTTCTTGTTAGGGGATCCAAATATGATGTCATCAATATATATTTGGACCAGAAGGATGTCCTTTCCTTCTTCTTTCCTAAACAAGGTTCTATCAATCTTACCCTTAGTAAAACCATTGTCCAGAAGAAATTGAGATAGAGTGTCATACCATGCTCTGGGTGCCTGCTTCAGCCCATAAAGAGCTTTCTTAAGCTTAAACACCTTGTCACCTTGTTCAAAACCAGGCGGTTGTTCCACATACACTTCCTCAATGAGAATACCATTAAGAAAGGCAGATTTCACATCCATCTGGTATACTTTGAACTTCATGTGAGCAGCATATGCTAAGAACAATCTAATGGCTTCTAATCTGGCAACAGGAGCAAATGTCTCATCATAGTCTATTCCTTCAGACTGAGAATTGCCCTGGGCCACCAGCCTTGCCTTGTTCCTAGTAATGACATCATTCTCATCTTTCTTATTCTTGAAAACCCACTTAGTGCCTATCACCTTTTGATGTCTTGGTCTGTCTACCAGCTCCCAAACATCCTGTCTGGTGAATTGATTCAACTCCTCTTGCATAGCAACAATCCAATTTGAATCTTTCAGTGCCTCCTTGATGTTCTTGGGCTCAATCAAGGACACATAGCAACTGAATAAGACAGCTAAGTTAAGAGTTCTCCTAGTCTGGACACCCTTAGTTGGATCTCCAAGGATTAGGTCATTGGGGTGATCAACCAGGGTCCTCCTTCCCGTGGTCTTGCCTGGTTGATCATCTTCTGCAGTACCTTGGTGATTATCACCACCTGCAGAAGAGCTTCCCCCTACAGGAGTTGCAACCTCTTCTGGTTCTGCTCCTTGTGAAGGCTGCTGCTTCAGAGAACCAGGAGATGGGTCATCATCTGAATCTGAATCTGAATCAAGAACAGGTGGATTGACTTTGATAACTCTGGGTGTAGTCTGATTCTGGGTCTCATCAGAAGACTTAGAGTCCACCTTGCACTCAAAATCAGATTCATCAAAAACAACATGAGGTGTTTCCTCCACACAAAGTGAATTCTTATTAAAAACTCTAAAAGCCTTACTGGTGCTGGAATATCCTAAGAATATTCCATCAGCCACTTTAGCATCAAAGGTTCTTAATTTAGATTTTCCATTGTCATGGATGAAACACTTACATCCAAAAACATGAAAGTATGAAACAGATGGGGTTTTACCTTTCCATACCTCATATGGAGTCTTATTATGTCTCTGGGCAATCAGGCATCTGTTCTGAGTGTAGCAAGCTGTATTAATAGCCTCTGCCCAAAATCTCTGTGGAGTGTTGTATTCTGCCAGAAGTGTTCTTGCAGCTTCTTTAAGAGTCCTATTCCTCCTTTCTGCTACTCCATTTTGTTGGGGTGTTCTGGCAGCAGATGTCTCATGAAAAATCCCATGATCCTTGCAGTAATCTGCAATGTGTGAATTCAAAAACTCTGTCCCTTTATCACTTCTGATTCTGACTATGCTCTGGTTCTGCTCATTCTGAATCTGATTGAAGAATTCTGGCAGCTTAGTCATAGTTTCATTTTTCTTAAACAAGAACACTACCCAAGTGTATCTTGAAAAGTCATCTACTATCACCAAGGTGTACTTCCTTCCACTGAAACTAAGAGGAGAAACAGGTCCAAACAGGTCCATGTGAAGTAGTTGAAGTACTCTGGTTGTGGTTGTGCTCTGGACATCCTTAAAGGAAGTCTTGGGTTGTTTACCCTTCTGGCATGAACCACAAACCTGATTCTTCTTAAACACTTCATTAGGAAGACCTCGAATGATACCTTTTCTGGCAATCTTATTCAGTGTTTTGAAGTTAAGATGACACAATCTCTTGTGCCAAATCCAGCTATTCTCTGCAGATCCTTTTGCAACTAGGCAAGCATTTCTTGGGCAACTGTTAAAATCTGCAAGATAAATTTACCCTTCCTCAAGCCTATTAGCAAAATATCATTATAATCAGAAGAGAAAATAGTGCATGAATCACTAGAAAACTTAACTGAGTATCCCTTGTCACAGAATTGGGATACTGAAAGCAGATTATGCTTGAGTCCTTCAACATAGTAAACTTCTTCTACTGAAACTCCATTGAAGGTCAACTTTCCAACTCCTCTGGTGACGCTATAGTTGTTGTCACCAAACATCACCCTTGGTCCATTCAATAGCTTGAAATCTTGGAGATTATCTTTCTGGAAGGTCATGTGCTTGGAACATCCACTATCAATGTACCAGACATGGTTGCTTGAAAATCCTTTCTCCAATGGACTCTTATCTACCTGCAGAGAAATCAATTAGGTCCCCTACTAGTGCTGGGTCCTGATTGGTTAGTTGCAGGTTTTGTAGGAATCCATAGATAAAGATCATCCCTTGATGGATGAGGAGATCTTATCTTCCTTCCAAATCTATCTACCAGCACATGTCCTCTGACAATGACATATTGAGCTACTGGTCTGATAAGGACACCTTTCCTATAAACAGGTCTGGTGTACCTTTTCTCAAATTTGGCCTTTGGAATGGCCTGCCTCATAGACATGGTCTTAAAGGTCTGGTTGTAAGGGTACATCCTAGAAGAACCATCTCTGGTGTCATAACTACCCAGATCAGTTGGTTTTCTATAGATGGGTCTGGAAGACCTCCTCTGGTTATGATAATTAGACTTGCTCTGGTGATTATAGTTCCTTTGAGTATACCTATTCTGGAACTGATTCCTCTGAGAAAACTGTCTCTGGAGTACCTGGTGCTGTTGAACATTGTTCCTTCTCTGGTAGTTATTACTCTGATTGGTATTCCCCTTTCTTGAGTGTTTCCTTTGAGGTCCCCTAATCTATTTAGGTTCCCTTTGAGGATTTCTCTGGGGTCCTCCAATTTGAGTAATTTCTACTCCTTGGGACTCATTGTTCACAGAACCATCAATCTTTAATGGTTCCCCTTTTTGACACTTATTCTCTAGCATCTTCTCTTCCAGAACAGTCAACTCTTCTGGACCATATGTAATGTGATTAACAGAGTGATTCCTTTTCCAGTCAGGATTGTGAACCACCTTGTAACCATTACCAGTTAAGTCTTTATCATCCCAGATTTCTACCAATTTACCAGCTCTTACAGACTTGTCTTTATTATAAAAGTATTTATGAGTTTTAGAGGAAATTCCAGAATATCCTAAACCACTCTTATCACAAATGCGCTGAGAAGACTCTGATATGATAGATACAACAGATGGTATCTTAGGAGCTTCTCTGGGCATAGGTATCTCCTCTTTGTTGTGAGCAACTTGTTTTCCCTTGATAAGAGTCTGGTATTTGGCTCTGAGTTCAGTGATCTCATCTTCTTGAGAGTTCTTTTCTTTCATGAGTTGATCTACCAGAGTATCTCTTTCTGTGATCTTATCCTGAAGTTCAGAGACTTCTTTGGAATGATCTTTCATGAGTTCTCTGGTGGATTTATGCTCATGAGAGAGAGATTGAACTTCAGCTCTGAGCCTACCATTCTCTTTCTCAAGTTTTTGATAAAGTTGGACACAATTTTGGAGATCTAATAGCATTTGTTGCATATCAGACTCTCTGGAGTTACCAGATGAATTAGAGGATTCAGTACATTTGGAATTTGATAAAACTAGAGTAGTTTCATTTACCTCAGTGATGTCTGCCATAAGACACACATCATCATCTGATCCAAAGTCAGAAGAAGAAGAACTGGAACTAGTATCCTCCTCCTCTGCTTCTGCCAGCAATGCTCTCTTATCTGCATATATCCTATCTCTCTTGATTCTTTTCTCTTCTCTTTCCCTAGGAGTGAGTTGAGGACAATCATAACTATAGTGACCAGTCTTGTTGCATGTGTAACATGCATTGTCTCCTCTGGGACTAGGACTTGGCTCTCTCCTCCTCTGGTTGTAGTCTGATCTGGCAGGACTACTCTCTCTCTTCTGGTAGTCAGGTCTGCCAGAGCTACCATCCCTCCTCTGATAATCTGATCTCCCAGAGTTGCCAGGGTTGTCATCTCTCCTCCTCTCTGGAGTTCTGAATCTGGTCTCCCTTGAGTCTCCAGATGTCTTCTCCTTCTCTGCAGGCTTGAAAGAACTCTTTCTGTCTCTGGAAGATTCCTTCCAATGCCTTTTGTACCTGCCATATTTTGAACTCATTTTATCTAATTTACGAGTTAGAAGTGCTACCTGCTCCTTGAGGCTCAAGTCATCTGCAGTAGACTCCTTTGGCTTGACACCAGGCTTGATAGTTGAAGAGAATGCAACACCTTTCTGGCCAGAAGAGGAAACCTCTTCTGTTTGATCCTCCTCTTGAAGATCATACTCATATGCTTTGAGATCAGACAACAGAAGATGATGATCCAGAGTATTGAGATCCTTGTTGTCCTTGATCACAGTGACTTTAATTCTCCACCTGCTTGTTAGTGAACGCAAGATTTTACTATTAATTTCCTTTTCAGAGTAGGTCTTACCTAAGGCACTAGCCTTGTTCAGGAGGTTTGTGAGACGCATGTCCAGCTGGTCAATAGTCTCGTCTGGTTTCATCTTGAAGGTATCAAATGAGTGTTGAACAGCTTGGAGTTTGTTATCTTTGATCTTCTCTGTTCCCTCACAGAGTAACGCCAGTTTGTCCCACATCTCCTTGGCAGTGGCACACGTTCTGACCTTTTCAATCACCTCTTTGGTAAGTGTGTTGATGATCTCTGTTCTTGCCACCTGGTCCAAGTTATAGAGCTTTCTTTCATCATTGTCAAGCTCATCTTTCTTTTTGAGGATTCGTTGCCTGGGGACTCTATCCTCTGCAGTTTTTTGGGCAGCTTCACTAGTTTCTTCCCTGGACTCAGACCTGCCACTATCAATAGGAGTCCAGTAAAATTGAATGGGGCCACTTTCAACCACATCTAACATGCGGTGATGAATAGCTCCAAGATGATTGCTCATCATGAAACTCCAGTGGCTGTAATCCTCAAAAGAGAATTCTGGGAGCTTACGGCTCTTGTAAGAAGATTTTGCAGACATTTTGATAAGAAATTTAGGGAAATAACAAGAACTTGAACAAAAGCACTAAAGAGCAATGGATCTGCCCGGCGACCACCAAAAGCTTTACAAAGCAGTGGTCGTTGGACACACTGCTCTGATACCACTTGTTGGTCCCACTAGTTAGATTAATTGCGGAAGCTTAAGTTAAATGTCTTTCAAAGTCTTTTACAAGAGAGCAATAATCAACAAACAATAAGTAAAATAAAGCGATAAAGAACACAAGATGTATAGTGGTTCGGATTGAATATCCTACGTCCACTCTCCCTTATAACCAAGGGGTCTCACTATCAACCAACTCACAAACTTACTTACTGGAATTGGGAAGTACCAGTTCCTTCGTACAACCTCTTTAGATTTAACTTCAATCTAAAGATCAACCAGCCAACAACCTTGTCTAATAGATGAACAGGTTGTGGTTTTAATAACTCCTTTAGAGTAGATAAATATTATGAACAGTAAGAGTGCTTGGTATGAATATCAAAAGCTTGGATCACTTATGCGCGTGTAGAGTCTCTTGAGCTTTTTCTTGAACTGCACTCTTGTATATATAGAGGGGATTAGGGCTAGCCGTTGGAGGGCTAATCTAATCAGATCCTCTATATAAGGAAGCCTCAATCAATCAATTCCCTAATTGATTGATTGGGTTGGTGGGATCCTTAGATTGATTATCTTCAAATACTTTCCAATCCTGATCAGGTTGACTTGATTTGAATTACCAACGGTCAATAGCTTCCTCTGCCTAACTCTGATTCTCTCCAGAGAAGGCAAGACCAGACACAAGGCAACCTCGGTGTCTTCTGGTCCTCATCTGGTCAAGAACCAGAATACTCAGTAGAGTCAGGGGATCAAACTGAGCATCTTTTGTTCTACCAGACTCGTCTGGTCCGGACTCGTCTGGTCTGGGGAAGGTCCTCTGCCTCTGGTCAGATCTCATCTGGTGAAGTCTTCTGGTGGGGTCTTCTGGTGACTCTTCTGGTGAAGTCTTCTGGTCTGGCAGTTCCCCCTAGACTAAGTCCTAATCTAGATCATCATCTGGCTAACAGGTCCAGATGGTCCTATTACATCTTCTTGTTTGTTTTAACTCATCAAAACTAATAATTTTTTATCCTAACAAGTGTCCAAGATGGTGATGGACACTGTTAGATCTCACGAGCAGCTGAGCCTACCCAAACTGAGAATTATGGGGGCTCTAGTAGATGGTATTGAGGCCAACTGGGAGCAACTTTTCTTGGACCAGTTGACTCAGGCAGCGCAGGACAAATTAAAGAAGGACGAGGACAAGAAGCACATATCAGTGGGTGGGATTCTGCCCTTTGGGACAAGATTGTCTATGCTCATCATTCACGCCTGCTCAGGGTGTACTTTTGACATAGAGGATGACCTTTCCTCCAAAAAGGTCATGTTCACCACGGAGGGTGACACATATGCCATTCTTGGCATGACTGACCCCAATGCTCCGCTGAAAGGTCAGAAGACGAAGGCAACAACCAAAGGGAAGAAGATGGTGACCAGTCTACTGGAGAGAGTAGAGGATCTTCTTGAGAAGGGAAAGGAGGTTGAGGCCGAGGTTTCTGCAGAAAGGGAAGCTGAGAAGAAGGCCAAGGAGGAGAAGGTGGCCAAGCTGAAGGTGGTGCTTAAGTCTAAGGCCACAACGAAGGATTTGAAGAAAGGGACTGAGAAAGTCTCCAAGAGCACCGGTTCTGAGGCTGAGGAGACTGACAATGAAGTTAGGGAGGGAAGGGATGAGACTGCAGTGAGGCCGCTGAAAAGATTGAGGAAAGGACCAAAGGGATCTCCGCTAAGGCACTGAAGAAGGTAATCCCGGTTATGGAAGGAGAAAAGTCAAGCTCTCCAAGAGCCTCTGACTTAGTTCAGGTGAGGGAGACGATAGAATCGACAAAGATGCTCCAGCCTGAACTACCCAACCCCGCTGAACCCCAATCCGAACCTACTGAACCCACCCCTGTTGGGACAATGTCAGTTTTGATTAGATCCCAAAACCCCTGAAAAGATGTTTTGCCTTAGTAGTCAGGCTAGTCTTGGTTAGATTAGTACTTAGTTATTTTACAATTCACATGAACTCAATGAAAGGAGTACTCATTAATGACAATCAAGACTAAAGCCTGAAGACGAGAGCACCATCTTGAACTTACGACAGTCTCTCTAAGCTGGCTGAGTAAGTGTCAGTGATGAAGAGTATGACCCTGAGGTCATTACTAACTCAGTCCCGAAGGGAACATGATGATACTGAGTAATGCGAAAAGACTTGGAGTAGGGCCAAGCAATGCAAAACGAATGTCAGCATTAGGATAAGATCGTTGTGCTTGAGACAAAAAGAACTGAATAAGAAAAGCCTGAAGCCCAGGAATGAGTTTTGACATTCTCACCGACCTGATGACGTGGACCAATCCAGGAAGGACACGCACGAATGGACCTGACATGAAGACTGAGTTCAGACTGCACTTTTCAGCGGGCAAGCATTAAATGGAGCATTAAATGCAATTACCAAATCCATTCAAGGACGACTGCTGCATGGTGTTGGTCCCAAAATGGTTATCCAGCGGAAAGCGTTTTGAGTTTTTTTTTTTTTTAAGAAAACCCTTTTAAATTAAGTGCTAAGAGAAAAATGAAGAAAACTTAAAAGCATAAAGTAGAGAACACCAGATTTATAGTGGTTCGGACCAACTTGTCCTACGTCCACTCTCCCTTTCTTCAAAGGGGTCTTTCTCACTCTCCAACCAACTTACTTACTTACTGGAATTTGGAAGTACCAGTTCCTTCTTACAGACTTACAACAACCTTGTCTAACAAGATGAACATGTTGAGTAATAATCCAACTAAACTCCTAATAGAGTGTATGTAAACTTGTATAAACAAGGTGAGTGATTGGAAGAGTTCGTGTGTTCTTGGTGTGCTCTCGCGCCACTCTTATCTATTGAACTAATCCAAGCACTCCTATTTATAGTTGTAGAATAAACTAGCCGTTGGAAACTAGTAATTCAAACAACCATAATTGGAGGGATATAATCAATCAAAGATTGATTATATGATTGATTAGTTGACTTCAATCAAGCAATCAATCAATCAGATCCTCCATCAGTTGACTCTCTAGATTGCCTTCATCTCCATCAATGATCTCCAAAGTCTTCTTGTCTCCAGATTACTATGATGCTTCTGGTATGGTGAACTAATCCGTCTCTCTCATCTGGTCTGGTCTGGGGTCTTCTGGTCTGGTCTGGTCTGGTCAGGTAACACTTCTGCTCTGGTCCTCATCTGGAGGAGGTCTCCTGGCAGACTCCTCTGGTCCAAGCTCCTCTGGCAGACTCCTCTGGTCCAAGCTCCTCTGGTCAGACTCCTCTGGTCAGACTCCTTTGGCAGACTCCTCTGGTCCAAGCTCATCTGGTCAGACTCCTCTGGTCAGACTCCTCTGGTCCAAGCTCATCTGGTCAGACTCCTCTGGTCAGACTCCTCTGGACCTCAACTGCTCTGGCTACTCTTCTACTCTGGTGACTCTTCTGCTCTGGACATCTCATCTGGTCACCTCTCATCTGGTCACCTCATCTGGTACCTTCTCTGGTCACCTCATCTGGTACCTTCTCTGGTCACCTCATCTGGTCTGCACAGATTTTTTCCCCCTTAACCAAATACCTATTCTAGACCTAGACTAATCTATAGCTGACTAACAGGTTCAGCTAGTCCTATTACAAGTTCTTGTTTTAACATCTTCAAAACATCTAATCTATATCCTAACAATTTCCCCCTTTTTGATGATGTTAAAACTGGAAGAACTTAAATAAAACAAGACAAGAAAAATTGAAATAACAAATAGAGACTCTAGCAGGCTGGGTCAACTGATCTTCCCCCTTAAAGTATGCTCAGCTGATATTGGGGCAAAACATCAGCTGATCTTCTTGTGTATCTGCAGGCAATCAACTTTTTGGTACCCTACTGGGTCCAGGGGGGTTAGCACAATATTTAGGAATCCACAAGAATAGATCATCCCTTTTTGAATCAGGTGATCTTATCTTTCTTCCATATATATCAACAAAAACACACTGAACATAAGAAGCTTCGACATGGTTATTTCTTCTAGAGGCTCTTCTTCTCTTATGAGCTTGTCCAGTAGAAGGAATAACTTGTCTTAGAGCAACAGACTTGAAATTCTTTTGATAAGGATAAGTTTTACTGGAACCATCAAAGGTTCCATCTGGTCTGGCAGATGACTTGAAAGTCTTCTGCAGGTGAGTAGGAGTCATCTGGTTCTGCCTCTTTTGAGAAGATCCAGATTGTCTTCTACTCTGCTGGCCTGGCTGAGGTCTTTTATTCTGGGTATAACCCTTCTTAAAATTCCTCCTCTGCCTTTTGGGTTTTTGAGTTTTAGGACTCATCTGCCCATTAGGCTGAGTTGCCTGGTCAGCTGGCCTTTTACCCTTATCAATAAAATTACTAGTCTGTTCTTCTTTCTGAACATGTGAGGATTCAGGTTTGGTATAACCAAGGCCTGTTTTATCATGCTCTCTTTGAGATGAGGCTGCTATATGTGACACAACATTGTTTGCTATAGTCAGCTGCTCCAGTCTAAGCTTGAGCTTGTCCTCACTATCTTTTACAATTTTGTTTTGATGGAAGAGTTCATCGAACTTAGCTTCCAGCAGAGTATATTCATTATCTTTCTCAATGTTTTCAGCAAGCAACTTTTCTATTAGCTTAGTTTGTTCATCACATCTGGTTTTCAAGTCAGTGGACTCTTCTACCAGAGTTTGAACTTGTTCAGCTGGTAGATCAGTTGGGTTGCTAAAACATTGTGAAAGCTTCTGATTTTCTGCTTTCAACTTTGTGTTCTCTTCTTCCAACTTTTGACAAAGTTGTATAGATTTTTGGAGATCTAATAGCAGATTTTACGTAAAAGACTCCTCTGATTGTTCAGAACAAGAAGAAGATGAGAAAGAAGAGGGAGTTCGATTACATACCTCGTCTATTACCAGACATATCTCTTCGTCTGGTTCAAAATTTGATGATGAACCAGAAGTGGATACCTCATCTTCCTCATCTGCTAAGCTTCTTTTGGTGTACCTCCTGGTGTCTCTTCTACTGCATCTCTTTGAGCCCATTTCTCCAAAATTTGTTAGCATAACAAATATTTGGGTTTTCAAAAAAAATGGATCTGCCCTGGTGACCACCAAAATAATTTCAAAACAATGGTCTGTAGGACACACTGCTCTGATACCACTTGTTGGTCCCAAAATGGTTATCCAGCGGAAAGCGTTTTGAGTTTAATTTTTTTTTAAGAAAACCCTTTTAAATTAAGTGCTAAGAGAATAATGCAGAAAACTTAAAAGCATAAAGTAGAGAACACCAGATTTATAGTGGTTCGGACCAACTTGTCCTACGTCCACTCTCCCTTTCTTCAAAGGGGTCTTTCTCACTCTCCAACCAACTTACTTACTTACTGGAATTTGGAAGTACCAGTTCCTTCTTACAGACTTACAATAACCTTGTCTAACAAGATGAACAGGTTGAGTAATAATCCAACTAAACTCCTAATAGAGTGTATGTAAACTTGTATAAACAAGGTGAGTGATTGGAAGAGTTCGTGTGTTCTTGGTGTGCTCTCGCGCCACTCTTATCTATTGAACTAATCCAAGCACTCCTATTTATAGTTGTAGAATAAACTAGCCGTTGGAAACTAGTAATTCAAACAACCATAATTGGAGGGATATAATCAATCAAAGATTGATTATATGATTGATTAGTTGACTTCAATCAAGCAATCAATCAATCAGATCCTCCATCAGTTGACTCTCTAGATTGCCTTCATCTCCATCAATGATCTCCAAAGTCTTCTTGTCTCCAGATTACTATGATGCTTCTGGTATGGTGAACTAATCCGTCTCTCTCATCTGGTCTGGTCTGGGGTCTTCTGGTCTGGTCTGGTCTGGTCAGGTAACACTTCTGCTCTGGTCCTTATCTGGTGGAGGTCTCCTGGCAGACTCCTCTGGTCAGACTCCTCTGGTCCAAGCTCCTCTGGCAGACTCCTCTGGTCCAAGCTCCTCTGGTCAGACTCCTCTGGTCAGACTCCTCTGGCAGACTCCTCTGGTTCCAAGCTCATCTGGTCAGACTCCTCTGGTCCAAGCTCATCTGGTCAGACTCCTCTGGACCTCAACTGCTCTGGCGACTCTTCTGCTCTGGTGACTCTTCTGCTCTGGACATCTCATCTGGTCACCTCTCATCTGGTCACCTCATCTGGTACCTTCTATGGTCACCTCATCTGGTCTGCACAGATTTCTTCCCCCTTAACCAAATACCTATTCTAGACCTAGACTAATCTGTAGCTGACTAACAGGTTCAGCTAGTCCTATTACAAGTTCTTGTTTTAACATCTTCAAAACATCTAATCTATATCCTAACAATTCCCCCCTTTTTGATGATGTTAAAACTGGAAGAACTTAAATAAAACAAGACAAGAAAAATTGAAATAACAAATAGAGACTCTAGCAGGCTGGGTCAACTGATCTTCCCCCTTAAAGTATGCTCAGCTGATATTGGGGCAAAACATCAGCTGATCTTCTTGTGTATCTGCAGGCAATCAACTTTTTGGTACCCTACTGGGTCCAGGGGGGTTAGCACAATATTTAGGAAGCCACAAGAATAGATCATCCCTTTTTGAATCAGGTGATCTTATCTTTCTTCCATATATATCAACAAAAACACACTGAACATAAGAAGCTTCGACATGGTTATTTCTTCTAGAGGCTCTTCTTCTCTTATGAGCTTGTCCAGTAGAAGGAATAACTTGTCTTAGAGCAACAGACTTGAAATTCTTTTGATAAGGATAAGTTTTACTGGAACCATCAAAGGTTCCAGCTGGTCTGGCAGATGACTTGAAAGTCTTCTGCAGGTGAGTAGGAGTCATCTGGTTCTGCCTCTTTTGAGAAGATCCAGATTGTCTTCTACTCTGCTGGCCTGGCTGAGGTCTTTTATTCTGGGTATAACCCTTCTTAAAATTCCTCCTCTGCCTTTTGGGTTTTTGAGTTTTAGGACTCATCTGCCCATTAGGCTGAGATGCCTGGTCAACTGGCCTTTTACCCTTATCAATAAAATTACTAGTCTATTCTTCTTTCTGAACATGTGAGGATTCAGGTTTGGTATAACCAAGGCCTGTTTTATCATGCTCTCTTTGAGATGAGGCAGCTATATGTGACACAGCATTGTTTGCTATAGTCAGCTGCTCCAGTCTAAGCTTGAGCTTGTCCTCACTATCTTTTACAATTTTGTTTTGATGGAAGAGTTCATCGAACTTAGCTTCCAACAGAGTATATTCATTATCTTTCTCAATGTTTTCAGCAAGCAACTTTTCTATTAGCTTAGTTTGTTCATCACATCTGGTTTTCAATTCAGTGGACTCTTCTACCAGAGTTTGAACTTGTTCAGCTGGTAGATCAGTTGGGTTGCTAAAACATTGTGAAAGCTTCTGATATTCTGCTTTCAACTTTGTGTTCTCTTCTTCCAACTTTTGACAAAGTTGTATAGATTTTTGGAGATCTAATAGCAGATTTTGCGTAAAAGACTCTTCTGATTGTTCAGAACAAGAAGAAGATGAGAAAGAAGAGGGAGTTCGATTATATACCTCGTCTGTTACCAGACATATCTCTTCGTCTGGTTCAAAATTTGATGATGAACCAGAAGTGGATACCTCATCTTCCTCATCTGCTAAGCTTCTTTTGGTGTACCTCCTGGTGTCTCTTCTACTGCATCTCTTTGAGCCCATTTCTACAAAATTTGTTAGCATAACAAATATTTGGGTTTTCAAAAAAAATGGATCTGCCCTGGTGACCACCAAAATAATTTCAAAACAATGGTCTGTAGGACACACTGCTCTGATACCACTTGTTGGTCCCAAAATGGTTATCCAGCGGAAAGCGTTTTGAGTTTAATTTTTTTTTTAAGAAAACCCTTTTAAATTAAGTGCTAAGAGAATAATGCAGAAAACTTAAAAGCATAAAGTAGAGAACACCAGATTTATAGTGGTTCGGACCAACTTGTCCTACGTCCACTCTCCCTTTCTTCAAAGGGGTCTTTCTCACTCTCCAACCAACTTACTTACTTACTGGAATTTGGAAGTACCAGTTCCTTCTTACAGACTTACAACAACCTTGTCTAACAAGATGAACAGGTTGAGTAATAATCCAACTAAACTCCTAATAGAGTGTATGTAAACTTGTATAAACAAGGTGAGTGATTGGAAGAGTTCGTGTGTTCTTGGTGTGCTCTCGCGCGACTCTCATCTATTGAACTAATCCAAGCACTCCTATTTATAGTTGTAGAATAAACTAGCCGTTGGAAACTAGTAATTCAAACAACCATAATTGGAGGGATATAATCAATCAAAGATTGATTATATGATTGATTAGTTGACTTCAATCAAGCAATCAATCAATCAGATCCTCCATCAGTTGACTCTCTAGATTGCCTTCATCTCCATCAATGATCTCCAAAGTCTTCTTGTCTCCAGATTACTATGATGCTTCTGGTATGGTGAACTAATACGTCTCTCTCATCTAGTCTGGTCTGGGGTCTTCTGGTCTGGTCTGGTCTGGTCAGGTAACACTTCTGCTCTGGTCCTCATCTGGTGGAGGTCTCCTGGCAGACTCCTCTGGTCAGACTCCTCTGGTCCAAGCTCCTCTGGCAGACTCCTCTGGTCCAAGCTCCTCTGGTCAGACTCCTCTGGTCCAAGCTCATCTGGTCAGACTCCTCTGGTCAGACTCCTCTGGTCCAAGCTCATCTGGTCAGACTCCTCTGGTCAGACTCCTCTGGACCTCAACTGCTCTGGCGACTCTTCTGCTCTGGTGACTCTTCTGCTCTGGACATCTCATCTGGTCACCTCTCATCTGGTCACCTCATCTGGTACCTTCTCTGGTCACCTCATCTGGTACCTTCTCTGGTCACCTCATCTGGTCTGCACAGATTTCTTCCCCCTTAACCAAATACCTATTCTAGACCTAGACTAATCTGTAGCTGACTAACAGGTTCAGCTAGTCCTATTACAAGTTCTTGTTTTAACATCTTCAAAACATCTAATCTATATCCTAACAATTTCCCCCTTTTTGATGATATTAAAACTGGAAGAACTTAAATAAAACAAGACAAGAAAAATTGAAATAACAAATAGAGACTCAAGCAGGCTGGGTCAACTGATCTTCCCCCTTAAAGTATGCTCAGCTGATATTGGGGCAAAACATCAGCTGATCTTCTTGTGTATCTGCAGGCAATCAACTTTTTGGTACCCTACTGGGTCCAGGGGGTTAGCACAATATTTAGGAAGCCACAAGAATAGATCATCCCTTTTTGAATCAGGTGATCTTATCTTTCTTCCATATATATCAACAAAAACACACTGAACATAAGAAGCTTCGACATGGTTATTTCTTCTAGAGGCTCTTCTTCTCTTATGAGCTTGTCCAGTAGAAGGAATAACTTGTCTTAGAGCAACAGACTTGAAATTCTTTTGATAAGGATAAGTTTTACTGGAACCATCAAAGGTTCCATCTGGTCTGGCAGATGACTTGAAAGTCTTCTGCAGGTGAGTAGGAGTCATCTGGTTCTGCCTCTTTTGAGAAGATCCAGATTGTCTTCTACTCTGCTGGCCTGGCTGAGGTCTTTTATTCTGGGTATAACCCTTCTTAAAATTCCTCCTCTGCCTTTTGGGTTTTTGAGGTTTAGGACTCATCTGCCCATTAGGCTGAGTTGCCTGGTCAGCTGGCCTTTTACCCTTATCAATAAAATTACTAGTCTGTTCTTCTTTCTGAACATGTGAGGATTCAGGTTTGGTATAACCAAGGCCTGTTTTATCATGCTCTCTTTGAGATGAGGCTGCTATATGTGTCACAACATTGTTTGCTATAGTCAGCTGCTCCAGTCTAAGCTTGAGCTTGTCCTCACTATCTTTTACAATTTTGTTTTGATGGAAGAGTTCATCGAACTTAGCTTCCAGCAGAGTATATTCATTATCTTTTTCAATGTTTTCAGCAAGCAACTTTTCTATTAGCTTAGTTTGTTCATCACATCTGGTTTTCAAGTCAGTGGACTCTTCTACCAGAGTTTGAACTTGTTCAGCTGGTAGATCAGTTGGGTTGCTAAAACATTGTGAAAGCTTCTGATTTTCTGCTTTCAACTTTGTGTTCTCTTCTTCCAACTTTTGACAAAGTTGTATAGATTTTTGGAGATCTAATAGCAGATTTTGCGTAAAAGACTCCTCTAATTGTTCAGAACAAGAAGAAGATGAGAAAGAAGAGGGAGTTCGATTACATACCTCGTCTATTACCAGACATATCTCTACGTCTGGTTTAAAATTTGATGATGAACCAGAAGTGGATACCTCATCTTCCTCATCTGCTAAGCTTCTTTTGGAGTACCTTCTGGTGTCTCTTCTACTGCATCTCTTTGAGCCCATTTCTGCAAAATTTGTTAGCACAACAAATATTTGGGTTTTCAAAAAAATGGATCTGCCCTGGTGACCACCAAAATAATTTCAAAACAATGGTCTGTAGGACACACTGCTCTGATACCACTTGTTGGTCCCAAAATGGTTATCCAGCGGAAAGCGTTTTGAGTTTAATTTTTTTTTTAAGAAAACCCTTTTAAATTAAGTGCTAAGAGAAAAATGCAGAAAACTTAAAAGCATAAAGTAGAGAACACCAGATTTATAGTGGTTCGGACCAACTTGTCCTACGTCCACTCTCCCTTTCTTCAAAGGGGTCTTTCTCACTCTCCAACCAACTTACTTACTTACTGGAATTTGGAAGTACCAGTTCCTTCTTACAGACTTACAACAACCTTGTCTAACAAGATGAACAGGTTGAGTAATAATCCAACTAAACTCCTAATAGAGTGTATGTAAACTTGTATAAACAAGGTGAGTGATTGGAAGAGTTCGTGTGTTCTTGGTGTGCTCTCGCGCGACTCTTATCTATTGAACTAATCCAAGCACTCCTATTTATAGTTGTAGAATAAACTAGCCGTTGGAAACTAGTAATTCAAACAACCATAATTGGAGGGATATAATCAATCAAAGATTGATTATATGATTGATTAGTTGACTTCAATCAAGCAATCAATCAATCAGATCCTCCATCAGTTGACTCTCTAGATTGCCTTCATCTCCATCAATGATCTCCAAAGTCTTCTTGTCTCCAGATTACTATGATGCTTCTGGTATGGTGAACTAATCCGTCTCTCTCATCTGGTCTGGTCTGGGGTCTTCTGGTCTGGTCTGGTCTGGTCAGGTAACACTTCTGCTCTGGTCCTCATCTGGTGGAGGTCTCCTGGCAGACTCCTCTGGTCAGACTCCTCTGGTCCAAGCTCCTCTGGCAGACTCCTCTGGTCCAAGCTCCTCTGGTCAGACTCCTCTGGTCAGACTCCTCTGGCAGACTCCTCTGGTCCAAGCTCATCTGGTCAGACTCCTCTGGTCAGACTCCTCTGGTCCAAGCTCATCTGGTCAGACTCCTCTGGACCTCAACTGCTCTGGCGACTCTTCTGCTCTGGTGACTCTTCTGCTCTGGACATCTCATCTGGTCACCTCTCATCTGGTCACCTCATCTGGTACCTTCTCTGGTCACCTCATCTGGTACCTTCTCTGTTCACCTCATCTGGTCTGCACAGATTTCTTCCCCCTTAACCAAATACCTATTCTAGACCTAGACTAATCTGTAGCTGACTAACAGGTTCAGCTAGTCCTATTACAAGTTCTTGTTTTAACATCTTCAAAACATCTAATCTATATCCTAACAATTCCCCCCTTTTTGATGATGTTAAAACTGGAAGAACTTAAATAAAACAAGACAAGAAAAATTGAAATAACAAATAGAGACTCTAGCAGGCTGGGTCAACTGATCTTCCCCCTTAAAGTATGCTCAGCTGATATTGGTGCAAAACATCAGCTGATCTTCTTGTGTATCTGCAGGCAATCAACTTTTTGGTACCCTACTGGGTCCAGGGGGGTTAGCACAATATTTAGGAAGCCACAAGAATAGATCATCCCTTTTTGAATCAGGTGATCTTATCTTTCTTCCATATATATCAACAAAAACACACTGAACATAAGAAGCTTCGACATGGTTATTTCTTCTAGAGGCTCTTCTTCTCTTATGAGCTTGTCCAGTAGAAGGAATAACTTGTCTTAGAGCAACAGACTTGAAATTCTTTTGATAAGGATAAGTTTTACTGGAACCATCAAAGGTTCCAGCTGGTCTGGCAGATGACTTGAAAGTCTTCTGCAGGTGAGTAGGAGTCATCTGGTTCTGCCTCTTTTGAGAAGATCCAGATTGTCTTCTACTCTGCTGGCCTGGCTGAGGTCTTTTATTCTGGGTATAACCCTTCTTAAAATTCCTCCTCTGCCTTTTGGGTTTTTGAGTTTTAGGACTCATCTGCCCATTAGGCTGAGTTGCCTGGTCAACTGGCCTTTTACCCTTATCAATAAAATTACTAGTCTATTCTTCTTTCTGAACATGTGAGGATTCAGGTTTGGTATAACCAAGGCCTGTTTTATCATGCTCTCTTTGAGATGAGGCTGCTATATGTGACACAGCATTGTTTGCTATAGTCAGCTGCTCCAGTCTAAGCTTGAGCTTGTCCTCACTATCTTTTACAATTTTGTTTTGATGGAAGAGTTCATCGAACTTAGCTTCCAGCAGAGTATATTCATTATCTTTCTCAATGTTTTCAGCAAGCAACTTTTCTATTAGCTTAGTTTGTTCATCACATCTGGTTTTCAATTCAGTGGACTCTTCTACCAGAGTTTGAACTTGTTCAGCTGGTAGATCAGTTGGGTTGCTAAAACATTGTGAAAGCTTCTGATATTCTGCTTTCAACTTTGTGTTCTCTTCTTCCAACTTTTGACAAAGTTGTATAGATTTTTGGAGATCTAATAGCAGATTTTGCGTAAAAGACTCTTCTGATTGTTCAGAACAAGAAGAAGATGAGAAAGAAGAGGGAGTTCGATTACATACCTCGTCTGTTACCAGACATATCTCTTCGTCTGGTTCAAAATTTGATGATGAACCAGAAGTGGATACCTCATCTTCCTCATCTGCTAAGCTTCTTTTGGAGTACCTCCTGGTGTCTCTTCTACTGCATCTCTTTGAGCCCATTTCTGCAAAATTTGTTAGCACAACAAATATTTGGGTTTTAAAAAAAAATGGATCTGCCCTGGTGACCACCAAAATAATTTCAAAACAATGGTCTGTAGGACACACTGCTCTGATACCACTTGTTGGTCCCAAAATGGTTATCCAGCGGAAAGCGTTTTGAGTTTAATTTTTTTTTAAGAAAACCCTTTTAAATTAAGTGCTAAGAGAAAAATGCAGAAAACTTAAAAGCATAAAGTAGAGAACACCAGATTTATAGTGGTTCGGACCAACTTGTCCTACGTCCACTCTCCCTTTCTTCAAAGGGGTCTTTCTCACTCTCCAACCAACTTACTTACTTACTGGAATTTGGAAGTACCAGTTCCTTCTTACAGACTTACAACAACCTTGTCTAACAAGATGAACAGGTTGAGTAATAATCCAACTAAACTCCTAATAGAGTGTATGTAAACTTGTATAAACAAGGTGAGTGATTGGAAGAGTTCGTGTGTTCTTGGTGTGCTCTCGCGCGACTCTTATCTATTGAACTAATCCAAGCACTCCTATTTATAGTTGTAGAATAAACTAGCCGTTGGAAACTAGTAATTCAAACAACCATAATTGGAGGGATATAATCAATCAAAGATTGATTATATGATTGATTAGTTGACTTCAATCAAGCAATCAATCAATCAGATCCTCCATCAGTTGACTCTCTAGATTGCCTTCATCTCCATCAATGATCTCCAAAGTCTTCTTGTCTCCAGATTACTATGATGCTTCTGGTATGGTGAACTAATCCGTCTCTCTCATCTGGTCTGGTCTGGGGTCTTCTGGTCTGGTCTGGTCTGGTCAGGTAACACTTCTGCTCTGGTCCTCATCTGGTGGAGGTCTCCTGGCAGACTCCTCTGGTCAGACTCCTCTGGTCCAAGCTCCTCTGGCAGACTCCTCTGGTCCAAGCTCCTCTGGTCAGACTCCTCTGGTCAGACTCCTCTGGCAGACTCCTCTGGTCCAAGCTCATCTGGTCAGACTCCTCTGGTCAGACTCCTCTGGTCCAAGCTCATCTGGTCAGACTCCTCTGGACCTCAACTGCTCTGGCGACTCTTCTGCTCTGGTGACTCTTCTGCTCTGGACATCTCATCTGGTCACCTCTCATCTGGTCACCTCATCTGGTACCTTCTCTGGTCACCTCATCTGGTACCTTCTCTGTTCACCTCATCTGGTCTGCACAGATTTCTTCCCCCTTAACCAAATACCTATTCTAGACCTAGACTAATCTGTAGCTGACTAACAGGTTCAGCTAGTCCTATTACAAGTTCTTGTTTTAACATCTTCAAAACATCTAATCTATATCCTAACAATTCCCCCCTTTTTGATGATGTTAAAACTGGAAGAACTTAAATAAAACAAGACAAGAAAAATTGAAATAACAAATAGAGACTCTAGCAGGCTGGGTCAACTGATCTTCCCCCTTAAAGTATGCTCAGCTGATATTGGTGCAAAACATCAGCTGATCTTCTTGTGTATCTGCAGGCAATCAACTTTTTGGTACCCTACTGGGTCCAGGGGGGTTAGCACAATATTTAGGAAGCCACAAGAATAGATCATCCCTTTTTGAATCAGGTGATCTTATCTTTCTTCCATATATATCAACAAAAACACACTGAACATAAGAAGCTTCGACATGGTTATTTCTTCTAGAGGCTCTTCTTCTCTTATGAGCTTGTCCAGTAGAAGGAATAACTTGTCTTAGAGCAACAGACTTGAAATTCTTTTGATAAGGATAAGTTTTACTGGAACCATCAAAGGTTCCAGCTGGTCTGGCAGATGACTTGAAAGTCTTCTGCAGGTGAGTAGGAGTCATCTGGTTCTGCCTCTTTTGAGAAGATCCAGATTGTCTTCTACTCTGCTGGCCTGGCTGAGGTCTTTTATTCTGGGTATAACCCTTCTTAAAATTCCTCCTCTGCCTTTTGGGTTTTTGAGTTTTAGGACTCATCTGCCCATTAGGCTGAGTTGCCTGGTCAACTGGCCTTTTACCCTTATCAATAAAATTACTAGTCTATTCTTCTTTCTGAACATGTGAGGATTCAGGTTTGGTATAACCAAGGCCTGTTTTATCATGCTCTCTTTGAGATGAGGCTGCTATATGTGACACAGCATTGTTTGCTATAGTCAGCTGCTCCAGTCTAAGCTTGAGCTTGTCCTCACTATCTTTTACAATTTTGTTTTGATGGAAGAGTTCATCGAACTTAGCTTCCAGCAGAGTATATTCATTATCTTTCTCAATGTTTTCAGCAAGCAACTTTTCTATTAGCTTAGTTTGTTCATCACATCTGGTTTTCAATTCAGTGGACTCTTCTACCAGAGTTTGAACTTGTTCAGCTGGTAGATCAGTTGGGTTGCTAAAACATTGTGAAAGCTTCTGATATTCTGCTTTCAACTTTGTGTTCTCTTCTTCCAACTTTTGACAAAGTTGTATAGATTTTTGGAGATCTAATAGCAGATTTTGCGTAAAAGACTCTTCTGATTGTTCAGAACAAGAAGAAGATGAGAAAGAAGAGGGAGTTCGATTACATACCTCGTCTGTTACCAGACATATCTCTTCGTCTGGTTCAAAATTTGATGATGAACCAGAAGTGGATACCTCATCTTCCTCATCTGCTAAGCTTCTTTTGGAGTACCTCCTGGTGTCTCTTCTACTGCATCTCTTTGAGCCCATTTCTGCAAAATTTGTTAGCACAACAAATATTTGGGTTTTAAAAAAAAATGGATCTGCCCTGGTGACCACCAAAATAATTTCAAAACAATGGTCTGTAGGACACACTGCTCTGATACCACTTGTTGGTCCCAAAATGGTTATCCAGCGGAAAGCGTTTTGAGTTTAATTTTTTTTTAAGAAAACCCTTTTAAATTAAGTGCTAAGAGAAAAATGCAGAAAACTTAAAAGCATAAAGTAGAGAACACCAGATTTATAGTGGTTCGGACCAACTTGTCCTACGTCCACTCTCCCTTTCTTCAAAGGGGTCTTTCTCACTCTCCAACCAACTTACTTACTTACTGGAATTTGGAAGTACCAGTTCCTTCTTACAGACTTACAACAACCTTGTCTAACAAGATGAACAGGTTGAGTAATAATCCAACTAAACTCCTAATAGAGTGTATGTAAACTTGTATAAACAAGGTGAGTGATTGGAAGAGTTCGTGTGTTCTTGGTGTGCTCTCGCGCGACTCTTATCTATTGAACTAATCCAAGCACTCCTATTTATAGTTGTAGAATAAACTAGCCGTTGGAAACTAGTAATTCAAACAACCATAATTGGAGGGATATAATCAATCAAAGATTGATTATATGATTGATTAGTTGACTTCAATCAAGCAATCAATCAATCAGATCCTCCATCAATTGACTCTCTAGATTGCCTTCATCTCCATCAATGATCTCCAAAGTCTTCTTGTCTCCAGATTACTATGATGCTTCTGGTATGGTGAACTAATCCGTCTCTCTTAATCTGGTCTGGTCTGGGGTCTTCTGGTCTGGTCTGGTCTGGTCAGGTAACACTTCTGCTCTGGTCCTCATCTGGTGGAGGTCTCCTGGCAGACTCATCTGGTCAGACTCCTCTGATCCAAGCTCCTCTGGCAGACTCCTCTGGTCCAAGCTCCTCTGGTCAGACTCCTCTGGCAGACTCCTCTGGTCCAAGCTCATCTGGTCAGACTCCTCTGGTCAGACTCCTCTGGACCTCAACTGCTCTGGCGACTCTTCTGCTCTGGTGACTCTTCTGCTCTGGACATCTCATCTGGTCACCTCTCATCTGGTCACCTCATCTGGTACCTTCTCTGGTCACCTCATCTTGTACCTTCTCTGGTCACCTCATCTGGTCTGCACAGATTTCTTCCCCCTTAACCAAATACCTATTCTAGACCTAGACTAATCTGTAGCTGACTAACAGGTTCAGCTAGTCCTATTACAAGTTCTTGTTTTAACATCTTCAAAACATCTAATCTATATCCTAACACATGGGGAGATGAATTCGTTGAAAAACTCTACGTAGGTGACTAGAAGGCTATCTCTTCCAATGAATAGTTTTCAAATCCATCTATAAATACAGAAGGCCTTGAATCCATTCAAGGTTACGGGAAATTTCCAAGCCAAAAATTACTCAAATTCTCAAGCATTCAAAGCACTCAGCGTTAGAAAGAAGCACTAAAAAAACCTTAAATTTCCCAAGTGTTTCTCAGCAAAGAGAGTTATTCTGTATTCCACTGAGCGAACCTAGTTATATCATAAGCTTAGAGTGATTATCTATCCTTAGCTGAGCCTTGTCTTGTAAAGATAATCACAATCTTAGTTGGAAACAAAACTGGAACCAAAACCCTCTTGTTAGGTTTGTTGGTTGAAGTCAGTTAGTGGTTTAGGAAGGAGTTTGTAAGTGTCAGTGACTTAGCTGATCTGGGTGCACCTTGGCACGTTAAAAACAAGTTAATCCTTAGTGGATTATCCTGTTCAATCAGGACCGTAGACGTAGGAGCTTGAGTCTCTGAACCACATTAAACTCCTCGTGTTCTTTACTGCTTTGATATTGTTATTATTGCTTATTCATTAAGTAATATATAACATCACTTTTATCAGGCTTGAATCAATCAGCCTGATCATTTACTTGAACACTGCCCTACTAATAACTACTTCAGAATTGAGTAATCAAGTTTTCAGAAAGCAAACATTAACAAGACTATAAACTTTCAGGGCTCACGCATTTCCGCACTGAACTCGAGTTGATAGTTTGCCAACTGACCAGCACTCAGTGCAGTCAGTAGGTGTGCTATCAACCCTGAGTTCTTTACCACTCTGAGCTAAGGGGACTCAGTCAGTAAGAAAGTAAGAAAAATTGGTATACGTGTATTCCCCCCATACACGTATCCACCAGTCTTGTACTGGGACCAACAAGTGGTATCAGAGTAGTGGTTCAAAAGACCACTGACTTTGAATACTAATTATTTCAGAGGTGAAACTGTTGGTGGTCACTGAACAATTCTGAGTTTGCTTTTCATAAAACTTGCATCATCATGACTTCAAGGAGACTTGAAGTTTCATTACCTGAATTCTGTGTTTCTAACTTTATCTACTGGAAGTTCAAACTTGAGGCATATCTAGATGCCATCCATGACCAGATGCCGCGTGTTACCAAGGAAGGACCTATCAAGATCACCATCCCTAATGTCAGAGGACTGGGGTATGAGCATCTTGACATTGGTGTACAGGTTCCTAAGGAGAGGAAGGATATGACCAATAATGAGATCAAAATGGTGGGACTGGACAATGTGGTCAGAAACATCATCTTGCATACAGTACCTTTCGAGGAGTCAGCGAGACTGATGAACTTAAAGACGGCTAAGGAGGTCTGGGATGAGCTGACCAGGATGTGTGAAGGGTCAGAAAAGATAAAGGAGAACAAGAGAAATATTGCCATTCAGAAGTTCGAAGCATTCGAGATGTTACCTAATGAGACGATAGATTAGATGGAGTCAAAATTCATCAAGTTGATGAATGAGTTGGTGATGTTGGATAAGGATGTTCCAAAGAGAGATGTTGCTTCTAAGATCCTGAATGCCCTTCCCGAGAGATGGGACAACAGTGTAATTATGTTAAAGAACACTCAGGATATGAGTAACATAACTTCTGCTTTACATTTTTCAGAGTTTAAAGCACTGGAATATGATCTCAACAAGAGAAAGAAGAAAGTTCACCAAGATGAAGAGGAGAAAGAAAAAGCTCCTGAGAAAAGCGTGGCGTTCAAAGCCAAGTCAGAACCTGTCGAGTCTTCATCAAAGTCACCGATGGAGATGAGCAAGGAAGATCTCGCTGAAGAGTACAACCTGATGGCCAGACGCTTTGAAAAGCTTAATTCTAGGTTTGGTCGTTATAAGAAATATTATCAGTATACTCGTGACAGGAAACCTGAAGGAACCCACCAAAGCTCACGGAGATATGAAGAAAGAAGGAACACTGACCAGAGAAGAGATCGTGGCGATGAAAGAAGATATTCAGACCCAAAGCCCGATCGAAGAGATGAACAGAGACGTACTCGTGATGATAGGCACTCAGGCAAGACCGAAAGCTCATCTAGACCAAGGGAACCTAACTCAAGAAGGAACCCTGAGCCAAGAAAGGAGAGAGAAGATGAGCAAGCTGCATGTTACAACTGTAACAAGAATGGGCACTACAAGTATGACTGCCCAGAGCTGAGTGCAAGGGAAAGAGAAGACAGGATGGCCAAGAGAGACCAGAGGTACGCTGATCGGAGAGCCTTGCTTGCAGGGGAAGCTACAGACTCATATGGTTCTGAGGAGAGGCCGCCTGAACTTTTTTCTGATGATGAGTACGACGATGTGTTTCTTATGGCTAGGGAAGAGCCTAAGGTAACATCTAACTCTATTTGTGGTTCATACACTGGTCAAAATCCTAAGCCCAGCTCAGAGTCAGCTAGAGAAATAAACCTTCAGATCTGTTTGGATCAATTGATGGTTGATTTCTCCAGGCTGTAGGAAACTAATGTCTTTTTGGTAGAGGAGAACCAAAAATTGAGTACTGAGGTTCAAAACCTAAATGATCAACTCACTCAGTCAGATCTGAAAGAGTCAACTCAAATTGTTAGACTAACTCAGGAAATTGACATGATCAATGCTGAGCGTCTCCCAAGAGAGAATATTTTGAAAGAACTGGCTGATGAAGAGCTGGTTAGGAAGGAAGATCTAAAGGTACTCAAGAGTAATTTTGATGACCTCTTTGCCAGACATGAAATTCTGAAAAAGAGTGAGGACTCTCTTAGGCAGAAGGTTGCAGCAATGAATAAATCCTCAGTGGCTAGAGAGGAAATAAATAGCAGCCAGATGCTTGGGAATTAGAAAAAGGGACTTGGATATGTTTCTAAGAAATCCTCACAGGGTTAATCTCATATTGCTTCAGGGAGCAAAACTGAGAGGGTTTTCGTTTAGGCAGACCAGAATACAAAGAAGGTTGTACTACAGGCCCGCCAGATAGATAAGGGCAAAAAAACTGCTGACACTGTCAAGGTTGCCCCCAAGGTTGCTAAGCTAAAACCCAAGGGAAAGGCCAAGAAACCAAAGGAAGCCCCTGAGAGCTCAGACCAGAGATAACCTCAGCGAAAGCAGAGGAAGACTCAGGCCAAGAGTCATCGGACTGGTCAACGAGGGTATCATCATGCATGGCAATACCATTAGGAAAGGCCTTGTATGATGAATCCCCCATGGTTTTGGCATCTTGAGGCCTTTAACTGTTTTCCTTTCCCTCACTTGCCTAGGGGGAACATAAAATAGGGCCCTTAAAGAACAAGCCCAAAGACCTGTTGCACCAAGGATTAGGAAGAACAGGAGGCCAGCCTAAAAGGCACACATTCAGGCTCCTGTGAAGCCTAAGCCTATCACTTATACACCATCTTCTTCTCAGGCTAAGATGAAGAAAGTTGTGTATGTTGATGTTTCAGAGAGACAGATTTACCACTCTGAGGCAATCAGGGTAGTAAAGCAAGTCTGGATCCTGAAGGATACAGCTGACATGATAGGACCCAACACTCAATGGGTACCTAAAGCCTGATTTATTTGCAGGCGGCTAGGGATCATAACAAGAGGAGAGGAGACTCAACCAAGGCTTTTTGGTACCTAGACAGTGGTTGCTCGAGGTATATGACTGGAATGAAGAGTCTTCTCCAAGAATTTCAAGCTAAAGATGGTCCACAGGTAACCTTTGGTGATAACACAAAAGGTTTTACTAAAGGTTTTGATGTCTTGGTAATAGGTACGGTCAGAGTGGAGAATGTGTTCTTTGTGGAAGAATTGAAGCATAACCTTTTATCAGTAAGCCAGTTCTATGACAAAGGTTTCAGTGTTGAGTTCTCATCGAATATATGTTCAGTCAAGGACAAATCAACACAAGTGCTTCTATCAGGTATTAGGAATGGTAACGTTTATCTCACTGATTGGAGCAGCACTATTCCCAATACTTGTTTTGTTTCTAAAAGCTCTTAGAGATCAGTTGGGTATGGCACAAAAGATTAATCCATCTGAACTTTAAAATTCTTAACAAAATTTCAAGACAGTTACTTGTTGAAGGTCTACCTAATGAAGTTTTTAGCAAAGAACATGTGTGCAAAGCTTGTCAGGAAGGGAAACAGGTCAGAGCATCATTCAAGGAGAAATCTTCCTTCTCCACTGACAGAGTTTTTCAACTTTTACACATGGATTTATTTGGCTCTATAACACCTGTGAGTATGAATGGTAGGAAATACACCCTTGTGGTTATTGATGATTATTCTAGATATACTTGGGTTGTTTTCTTGTTGAATAAAAAGAAAACACAGGTGAAGCTTCCAAAGTTGCTCAGAAGACTCAACAATGAGAAGAATCAGTCTATTACCAAAATCAGATCTGACAAGGGCACTGAATGTATAAACTCATATATTTCTGATTTCTGTAATGAACTTGGTATTGCTCATGAGACTTCTGCAGCTAGAACCCCACAACAAAACGGTGTCGCTGAGAGGAGGAACATGACACTGAAGGAAGCTGCCAGGACCATGCTGGGCTGTGGCAATCAACACTGCATGCTACACTCAAAATAGATCCATGCTACACAAACAACATGCACAGACCCCTTATGAGACATGGAACAAGAGGAAGCCTCGCATTTCTTATTTCCATATTTTTTGTTGCAAGTGTTTCATCCTCAACAATGGGAAGACTCAGTTGAAAGACTTTGATAGAAAATTTGATGAAGGAATATTCTTAGGATATTCTGAAATCAGTAAAGCCTTCAGGGTTTACAACTGTAGGACCCTTGTTGTGGAAAAATCACCACATGTTGTGTATAATGAATCTGTCACTGAGTCTAGGATAAAAGTGTTGAATTCTGACACTGAGGAGGTCACAAAGAGAGTGACAAGGCTGAGCTTAAAGAATCAACCTGATCCAAAGGTAAAAAATGTGCAAATTCTAAGATGGGATGATGACGACGATCATGAAGATGACTCAAGAGCCACTACAAACCCATCGCATCAGGGACAATTGAGCCTCAGACTGAGGAACAGGCTCAACCTGAGGTAAGTACCGTCTATGAAGATGCAGTCACAGCTGAGACGGTTCCTGAGTCACCTCATCATGGGGGAATCGATGCCCTTAACTTTGAGTTGGTAAATCCCTTTGGTATAGACTCAGGATCATCCCCTTCAGAACCTGTAGACACTAACATTGCAGGTACTTCAGGAAAAACTCCAGGTAAGAGAACATGGCTAGAGAGTCATCCCATTGACCAGGTCATTGGTGATCCAACTGAGGGAGTCAGGACCAGACGGTTCCATGGTGAGAGTGCATTGTTCTGTTGCTTTCTCTCTGAGCAAGAGCCTCAGATCATTGAAGAAGCTCTCGCTGACTCGAACTGGATCATAGCCATGCAAGAGGAGTTGAATCAGTTCACAAGGAATCAGGTTTGGGAACTGGTAGATAGACCTAGGCATCAAGATGTTATTGGTACCAAGTGGGTCTTCAAGAACAAGAAGGATGAGAATGGTGTTGTAGTAAGGAACAAGGCAAAATTGGTTGCAAAGGGGTATTGTCAGTCTGAAGGGATAGACTATGATGAGACCTTTGCTCTAGTGGCTAGGTTGGAAGCTATCAGGTTGTTCCTTGCATATGTAACATACATGAAGTTTAAGGTGTATCAAAAGGACGTCAAGAGTGCCTTCTTGAATGGTGTACTCAATGAAGAGGTATATGTTGAACAACCTCCCGGGTTTGAGGTTGGAGATAGAGTATACCATTTTAAGAAATCACACTATGGACTTAAGCAAGCTCCTAGAGCTTGGTATGATACCCTCTCTCAATTCCTGACTAACCACGTGTTGATGACCTTTGATCAATGTTGATAATTAGTGGCTGTTTATGCTAAGAAAGATCACCAAACAAAGATCAATGTAGGATTAAAGCTAGATTTTTGTAAGTAAAGATTGAGAGATAAATTTGCAAGAGTTTGGCTTTTTTTTGAATTAGTAACCTCTTTCTTATTATCCCATGAAGGGTATTTATAGAGATACAAGCAAGTAGGAGGTGTCACTTCCCTAATCATCTTAATTTTTATTGTGACAAGTGTTAAGACACTTGTCATCTCCTAAGCTATTACATCTTTACACAATAACAAGTGTTAAGACACTTGTTTGTTTCTAATGTAATGCCTAATTATTGGGATTTCTGATGATCTTCCGAGGTGCCCTCCTGCTCGCCACTAGTTAGGTCTTTGTGTCTTCTTGGTCTGGTTGTTCGCCACCTTCTTGTGCTCTTTATGACCAACTGCTCGCCTACTGGTATCATGATCAGCTGCTCGCCTCCTAGCATTATGACCAGCTGCTCATCTACTCGACCTTGGTCTTCAAGCCCAGCTGCTCGCCTCCTCAGGTGTGAAGTCCCTGCTGGTCGTCCTTTTATTTATTATTTTCATTCTTGATTTCTTAATCTTATTATTTTAATGTTTTTATTCCTAATCTTGTTGCCCGGCTGTTCATCTATCAACAATGCCCCCTAGTTTGGCACATAAGGATGGATTTTATCCTTTTTTGTCAAACTATTGGATAGGCTAAACTATTCGATAGGAGGCGAGCAGCAGGGAATTTGTCTTTCATTTCTTATGGGGAGCGAGCAACAGGTTTTTGAAATTTTGAGGGGGAACTCTCAGAGGCGAGCAACAGGGAACGACGCTTGTACATGCGTCGTTTAGTTTCTCGAGGCGCAGAATTTGAAGCGTCATGACGTGGCAGTCCACGCGTGCGCCCTTAGAATTGCGTATTTTTCACTTCTCTCAATTTCGCCCCCGAATCCATATCTATAAATAGCTCCCTTCTTCCATTTTCTTTCTTTTTTCGATTTCTCACAAGCAAAACTGCCATCGACGAATTTCAAGCTTTTTCTCGATTTCTTTCTTCTTCTTCTTCGTTGATTTCTTCACTGATTCCTCCTAAATCAAAGGTGAATTCTTTGATTCTTCTTGTTTCTTTCCGTAATTGTTTGTTTTCACTTTCGATTTTGCACTTTCCATTTTTTTTACCGTTCCGCCGCCATCACCGCCGCATCGCCGCCGCGTCGCCTTCGCATCGCCGCCATCTTCTTTTGCTTGAGAATACACCATCATTGTGTTCCTTCTATCCCTAAAATTTTTTGACGATGGCCTCTCCTTCATCGAGTGATACTCAATCTCTCGAGTTTGTTAGACGAAATCTGGGAAAAAGGCCCGTAGAAGATGAACCGCCGCGCCCTGTTCCTCGCCACTCGCTTCGGCGAGCAGCTGGTCAAGTTCCTAGGACTTTGCTCATTGATGAGGATATGGGTTCCAAGGCGAGCTCTGTTGCTCGCTCTATTGATTCCTTCTATGCTGTGGAAAGCTCGGGCGAGCAGGACGTTCAAGGCCCTGTTGCTCGCTCCTCAGCTCGTGAAGGAACCTCCTCGGACATAGGCGAAGATTCTGCTGAAGTCGCTGCTGAAATAGAGGAGATGAGCCTCCATGGGGACACGGGAGCGAGCAGCGAGCAACCGGTCCGGAGCGAACAAGTAGCCGGATCAGGGAGCGAGCAGGTGGGAGTCACATGGGAATTTCTTCGGGAGATAAATTTTCCCGTTTCAAGGCCAACTCCCGAGTCTCTCGTTCCTAAAGCCGTAGTCCGAAGGCAGGAGTGGATTGACTACGCCAACAAGTATCACAACACATTTCCTGTTCCTGCTCGACCTATCATGGAGGCTCTTCCATCAACATACACAGCGAGCAAAATAGCCAGTGTGGTTATGGAGGAGGATTTAGTTCGGATACGGTCTCGCTACCGTATTCCGTACGATATCCACTTGTACGTTTCCCAACCAGGAGAGAGAGCTGACAATCCACCCCCAGGCTGCACTGCGATTAACCTTGATGTACTTAACACGGGGTTCCCTCTCCCGCTGCACCCGGTGATCGGACGATTCTTGAAGGACATAAACCTGGCGATCACTCAGATTACTCCAAACGGTTGGGGTAGTTTGTTGGCGTTTATGACCCTTTTCGGGTTAGAAGGATACAAGAACAAAATCAGTACGGCGGAGATACACTATGCTTTGACCATCTCCTCGGCAGTAAATGAAGACGGGCTGGGTTGGTATTACATCAAAGCCCGCAGTGGCGTCAAATTAATCGAAGGGATGCCTAATAAGGTCAAAAGTTGGCACAAGCAATTTTTTTATATTGGGGGCGATTGGCGGGCTTCCTCTGATTTTTCAGGAGGACTTGGACGTATAGACTCACCTACTCATTTTGGCGAGATTCGGCGTAGGTCTCAATTCCTAGTTCATCGAATTTTTAGGTGAACTAATTTTAATCTTTTTCCCTTGTTTTGCAGGTCCTCGTCTCTTGAAGTGGGGGCATCCGGATTTGAGCGAAGAATTTTTATACGTTCACGCATTGATTTCACTACGGGACGTTAAGGACCGGAGCATCGAACATCTCTCCCAAGCCCATTGTCGCAAGTTAGCCCAACTTACTACTAGTGCCCATCACTTGGAGGCACAAGCAGAAGTCCCCGAAGGTAAGTTTCACTTGTTAATTTTTCCATTTTTCCTATTATCCATTCTTACCCTGCTGGTCGCCTAAACCCTGCTGGTCGCCTAGGCCCTGCTGGTCGCCTATGACTAATGAGTTTTGTGTTGTTTTCAGCTCAAAGGGTAACGGTCGCTGTCCCCCCAATTCCCGAAAGTTATTATTTGCTTGCACGTCGGGTTAAACAGATGGCCGCCAATCAACCATCAAGGAAAAAGAAGTTTGACCCGTGCACTTCCTTGATCAAGCTGAGAGCCGAGGTGGACGAGGAAGAAGAAGTTCCCCAGGCTCCTGCCCCTGCTCCTCGCCCCCCAGTGGGCTCCTCACCTCCCCCAAAGGATACGAGGGGTAAGAAGAGACTTACGAAGGAGACCGCTCCTCGTAAGGAAGATGATCGGGCCAAACGGACCAAAGGGCAAGGTTCCTCTCAGGCGACCAAAAATGTTACTCGCTCCTCGCCTGTGGAGGAGGTGACCGAGCAACAGGTCGTTGACGCCATAATCGCTGGTCAGGGTAGGGGCATGTCTCCTGACAACACTTACTTGGGCTATGACCCAGTAAAGATGAGGGAGTAAGTACTTTCTCTTTTCTGTTCAATGTTTGCCCCTTTGACTTTGTTTTTCTAACGGCTTTTTCCTTGTATAGGTACCGGAAGAACGATTACCCTGGTCGTGCAAAGGTACTTCACCAATTCAGTTGTGTGAAGTCTCCTCCGGCACCTCATGAGATTAAGGACTCCCACGTCCGAAGAGCCATGGAGTACGTTCCCCGCTCATGGACCAAGACTGGCGAGGAGATCCTGCAGAATTAGAGCCTTAGTGACAACGCTCGCCTGCTGAGCTATAACGCGAGCCACCAATCTATTACTGCTCAGCGAGTCCTGGACCAGGCTATCGAACTTGAGCAAACGAACCGCGGTCTGGGGCGAAGGATCGAGCAAGTTGAGGCGGAACGTGATGCTCAACTTGCTCAACTGAAGAAGAAGGATGAGGAGTTGGCTAAGTTGAAGGCTGACTTTGATAGAGCCAAGCATACATGGACGCGGGAGGTGAAAGCTGCCGAGGATCGGGAAATGGTACCGTTCAACACTTTAGAGAAGCTTAAGTTAGAGTTGGGCGTTGCCACTTACCGTCTGCAGGTCCTGGAGACAGAGCGAGTGGGTCTGGTGGAGAGGGTGGAGTCTTTGAAGGTCCACGTCGATCAGCTGGAAAAGAAAAACAAGCGCGCCATTTCTTACACTACTTATGTGCAAGATGTAACTGATAATACCAATCTTGGTTACATCTGCGCGTATGCTGACAGTGTGAGAAATGTGATGTACGCCTTGGACAATGGTTTAGACGTGATGACTTCAACCATTAAGGACTTCACAGACTATGTCACTGAAAACCCTCCAGCTCCCGGCTTCGAGATCCCGGTGGCCGACTTAGGAGAGATGGGGGTCAACTTGGGTGTCTTCAAGGACGATGTCCGCATTGTGGCCCCCAAGGAGAGAGTGTAGGCGGACAGGGATATGACCATCTTCGAAGCTTTGGGCCCCCTTCTCCCTAATCCTCTCGGCAAAACGAGCTCCTCCATTGCTGTAGGCGAGCAACAGGTCTCTGGGGCCACTATTCAAGATATTCAACCTTCACCTCCTCCCCAAGATCCTCAAGCACCACCTGCTCCTCCGGCGTCCGAGACTTAGAGGACTTTTTTATCTTTTTTGCTTTAGTCAATGTAGTAGGACGATGTTTTTCTCTCTTTGTATCTTTGCATTTTGAATGAATGGAATTGTATTTCTTATTTTACTTGTTCGCCCTTTGTTTATTTTTGCTTAAGTACTTCTCCCTTAGTTGAGAGTTTTAATACTTTTCTTTTGCAAATGTATGTATATTTGAGTATGCGTGAGCCTATTTGGTTCTTTTGGAGAACTTGGCTTTTGTCATACTTCTCTTTATGCCCTGTTGCTCGCCCCTTGCTATGTTTGTGCGTAAATGCATTTGGCTTCGGGACGAGCAACTAAGTGTTAGAATGTGCCCTGTTGCTCGCCTCCACTATACTTGTGATTTATGCATTTAGTATCTTGAGCGAGCAACTTCGTGTAATGGGGCGATCAGGTGGGCTTCTAAGTCTCATGGACCCTGCTGCTCGCCTCCTTTTGGACTTGTGCTTACAACACTTGCTTATCCTCCGGCGAGCAACTTTCCTTCTGGGCGAACAGTTGGGTTTTAACACCTCTTGTTTCCTTATATACATAATACTTTTGAATAATCCTCTAACCTCTCGGAAATTTTGATAAAAAAGTTCAAAAATTTCATCCATCTTACAATAATATACACAGCAATATGCATAAAGAACTTTACTCTAATCTACAGAAAGAATTTCTATGGAAATTCTTATTTTACATTAGTCCCCTAACTATTGATAATATTTCTTCAACAAAGCCGCGTTCCAGGTGTATTGGGCCGAGTTGCCTTCCATGTCTTCAAGATCATACGTGTCATTGTGCCACTTATGAGTTATCTTGAATGGGCCCTCCCAAGTCGGTCCAAATACACCTGGAGGTGTTGCTAGGATTTTTCGGAGTACCAGATCCCCGACTTCAAACTCCCTGATTTTTACTTGCGAGTTGTAATACTTCGCAATTCTTCTTTTGTATATTTCATTTTTTATTTCTGCTGAAATTCTTTTTTCATCAATCAAATCCATTTCTGCAGCTAGTGCTTTGTTGTTTTCTTGTTCATTGAACTCGGCTATTCTTTCAGTTGGTACTTTGAGCTCTATAGGTATAACTGTTTCTGTACCGAATGCCATAGCAAACGGTGTTTCTCCCGTGCTCGTTCTATGTGATATTCTATATGCCCAAAGCACTTCAGGGAGTTCTTCCGACCACCTGCCTTTCTTGTCCACCAGACGGATTTTGAGGATGTGCTTGATTATCTTATTAACCGCCTCGACTTGACCGTTGGACTGAGGGTGATATGGTGTCGAAAAATGCTTCTTAATTCCCCATTTTTTGCAGAAATCTCTTATCTTTTTTCCTTCGAACTGTCTTCCATTATCGGTTACTATTGCTTGAGGCACTCCAAATCGACACACTATACTCTTCCAGATGAATTTGATCATTTTTTCTTGTGTTATTGTTACTAGCGCTTCAGCTTCAGCCCATTTCATGTAATAGTCCACGACCACCACTGCAAATCTTACATTCCCCTTTCCTGTTGGGAAAGGTCCTATGATGTCTATCCCCCATTTTGCAAATGGTCATGGACTATTTACTGAGATCAGCTCTGTTGGTGGCTTATGGATGTTGGGAGCGAACAGCTGGCACCTGTGGCATGTTTTTACAATTCTGATTGCGTCTTGTAACAGAGTTGGCCAGTAGTAACCTTGCCTTACTGTTTTGTATGCCAGTGCTCGTCCTCCTGCGTGATTTCCACAAACTTCTTGACCTTGTCCCCTTGCTAGACATTTTAGTAGGGGCAGTGAAAATACTCTCTTGTAAAGTTGGCCTTCCATGATCGTAAATCTTGCTGCTCATTTGACTAACTTGGCCACTTCTTGTGGGTCTTCAGGCACTATGTTATCCTTGAGGTATTTATATATTGGTGTTCTCCAGTCTTCTTCTGTCAATTCTTCTTTAACTTGATTTATCTTGTAGTCACTGGTGGATGGATTAGAAATTCTTGTTATCGTGACCTCTGAAAGTTTTGCTGGTCCCGTACTAGTAGCTAGGCGAGCAAGCGCATCTGCTTGGGCGTTGTTGTCTCTTGGCACTTGTTCGATGTAAATTTGCTCGAAAAGAAAAGCCAGGTGAGCAACGATTTTCTGGTACAAGGCCATGTTCTCATCCTTGGCTTCGTATTCCCCACGGACTTGGTTGACTATCAGCTGGGAATCTCCATAAATTTGAACCCTTCGAACTCCTACAGCTAGAGCTAGTCGTAACCCGGCTATCAATGCTTCGTACTCAGCTTCGTTGTTTGTTGCCATGAATTCGAATCTGACAGCTGAGGTGAACACTTGTTTATCTGGATTGATCAGCACTATCCCGACTCCTGTTGCTGTATTATTTGACGATCCGTCCACGTACATGTGCCATGGATGATTATGACCTCTCGTCGGATCCTGAGGGAAGGTCAATTCGACAATAAAGTCGGCTAACGCTTGTCCCTTGATCGCTGTTCGAGGTGCATAAGATATTCCGAATTGGCTTATTTCGAGGGACCACTTGAGGAGGCGACCAGCAGTGTCAGGCCTTTGTAAAATTTGTTTTAGTGGGAAAGTTGTTAAGACCTCCACTTGGTGATCAAAGAAATATGGCCGTAGCTTTCTTACACTCATCACCAGTGCGTAGGCTAACTTTTCCATAGGTGAATATTTAATCTCCACTTCATGCAAAGCCTGACTCACATAGTAGATTGGCAAGTGAAATTTTCCTTCTGCTCGAACCAAGACTGAGATGATGGCCACCTCTGATGCGGCTAGATACAAGTACAATTTTTCTCTGGAGACCGGTTTTGATAGGATTTTAGTATTGCTCAGATACTCCTCCAGCTGCTCAAACGCTTGTTGACAATTGTCCGTCCACTGGAACTGTCCTTTCTTAATGGTGTCAAAGAAAGGTCGACATTTGTCTCCGGATCTGGAAATGAACCTGTTTAGGGCTGCTAAACATCCGGTTAGTCATTGGACCTCGCTGACGGACCTTGGTGGCTGCATGTCCATGATTGCTTTGACCTTTGACGGATTTGCTTCAATGCCTCGTTGACTAACCAGGTGCCCAAGGAACTTTCCTGAGTGTACTCCGAAGCTGCTTTTCTTCGGGTTTAGCTTCATGTTATATGCTCGAAGAATCTCAAATGCTTGTGCAAGATGTTCCAAGTGATCTTCTTTTCTTAGGCTTTTCACGACTATGTCATCCACGTACACTTCCATTGTTCTGCCGATGTGATCATCGAACATTTTATTAACAAGTCTTTGGTATGTGGCTCCTGCGTTGATTAACCCGAACATCATCCTCTTCCAACACAGCAGATTCTTGTTGGTGTAGAACGCCGTGCTTTCCTGGTCGTCTGGGTGCATCGGTATCTGGTGGTATCCGGCAAATGCGTCTATGAAGGTAAGAAGTTCATGTCCTGCTGTGTTATCCACCAGTTGATCAATATGTGGTAGCGGAAAGTTGTCTTTGGGACATGCAGCATTCAGGTCTGTGAAATCAATACACAACCTCCATGTGCCATTTGGCTTTTTTACCAACACTAGATTCACTACCCATCTGGGACATAAAGCCTCTTTGATGAGATCATTATCGAGAAGCTTCTTTACTTCCACATCCAGTGCTTCATATTTGTCAGGCCCGAACTTTCTTCTCTTTTGCTTCACTGGTTTTTTGGTTGGATCAATATTTAGCTTATGACAGGCATGCTCCGGGCTGATGCCTACCATATCAGCATGTAACCATGCGAATACATCGAGATTGGACTTGAGGAACTCTTCCATTCTGGATCTGTATGGCTCTGGGAGCTCAGACCCAATGAACAATTCCAAGTCTTCTCGATTCGGGTCAACTCTTATTGCCTCCAACTCTTCTACCGGGGTTGCCCTCCTCTTCTGATTTTTCCACCGAGGATCGATTATCGGACCTTCCAAGTTAATTTCATCCTCGATCATTGGCTCTGCCTCTAGTCTTGGCTCTAGATCTTTAACTTGATTTAGTCTAGGCACAACCTCTCTTCCCTGCTGCTCACCAGAGCCCTGCTGGTCGTCCACCTCCATTATCTCTGTGTCGATAGACTCCATGATTTCATCCAACACGGAAGGTTCAGCCTCAGCCCTGCTGCTCGGCTGCTCGTCCACGATAGACACACGGTTATCTTTCGGTTGGAGTTGCAGGAGGCACTCTCGAGCTTTCTTTTGATCACCTTTAACTGTACATGGACCCTTCGAAGTTGGAAATTTAAGACAGTAGTAGTACGTTGAAGCGGCCGCTTTGAATTCATTTATGAAAGGTCGACCGAGAAACCCGTTGTAAGCAGACTGCTGATTTACAACTAAGAACTCTACCATTCTAGTCAGTCTCCTTTCGGGATTCTCGGTCGATACAAGTTCGACCGACAACGTAGCTAAACCTAATGGAACGGTTACAGCATCTCCGAACCCTACTATCTTATGATCACATTCTTTTACATACTCCTCACAATCACCTATCTGATCTAACGTGCTTTTGAACAAGATGTTTGTGTAGGAGCCGGTGTCTACAAGCAAACGTTGAACTTGGGCTCCCATGATATTAGCGCAGATGATTAATGAGTCATTGTGTGGAGTGAGTATCCCATCTAGATCCTTTTCAAAAAATACCAAGTCACCTGTCTTTCTGGTTGCTTGATTTACCCCAACTTCTCTAACTTGAGCTACTGCCCTCAAGTCCGCTTTCCTTTTTCTTTTGGATACCGGTGGCCTCCAGTCAGAACAACCCCCTACCGGTCCGGATGGTTCGAGCATTAGAATTTCTCGGACGGGTTCCGCCGGTGTCGTGAACGGCTTCTTGCCTTTTTTGTCCATCCTGCTCGGCTGCTCGTCGCCTTCATCCTCTTCCGAGCTGGATGGAATTGAGACTCTTGGCCTTTTGCCTGGCTGTCTCTTCACGAATTCTGACAACCTTCCTTCTTCATAAAATCTCCACAGCTGCTTTAGGAGGTCTCGGCATTCACTCGTGAAGTGACCTATGGTTTGATGATATGCGCAGTATTTGTTGGGGTTCATCTTTCCCCGTTCTTATCTTATATTTCTTGGGTTCCGATAGCATGTCCTTATCCTTAACGTTGTTATAAACTGCTTCTATTGACGTAGATAGGACATGGTTTAACTTTTCTTTCAACTCGGAACCTTCATTGAAAGCTTTCAAGTTCTTGGGAGCTTTGTAGTCCCCACCGGACTTCTTTCCTGATTTTTTGTTGTCGGCCTTATCTCCCAGCTCTTTTTAGAGAGTCTCTTGCATTGAAATGTACACTCCCGCCTTGTGCCTGAATTCGGAATATGTTTTTGGGAAGGCTAGGTGCATTTCCTTCCACAAATTTGTCCCCTTCCTGAGTCCCGCCATGACTGCCACAATTTTTGTATCCTCACTCACCATTTCTCCCTCCAACAGGACTTTGTCAAACCTCTCAAGAAAAGCCCTATCGGATTCTTCCTCTCCCTGCTTCAAATCTGCAAGTCTGTGCCTTTGGGTGAGATAGGATCCAACTGTGGAAAAATGCGAGAGGAATTCCTTGCTGAGTTGCATGAATGAACTGATGGAGCCCGGAGCAAGTGCGGAAAACCATCTGTGAGGACCATCGCCAAGAGTTAACGGGAAATTCCGACATTGAGTTGCATCAGATGCTTTTACCGATATCATGTAATCGGTGTACTTGGACAGGTGCACTTTCGGGTCTGAATTCCCTTATACAAATTAATGGCCGGGAATTGCACTTTCTTCTGTACTGGCACATTCAGAATAGTCGGGGACAAGCGTGATGATGGCAGTATTGTTGATCCAACGCCTTTTTGGGCCTCCAACTGTTTCTGCATTTCTTCCACCGTCTTCTTCAGAGATTGCCACTCGCCCGGAGACGTTCTTCCATTAGAAGGTTGTTCGTCATGATCGGGTTCGATGACCTCTTCATGACGCAGTCCCTTGCTAACGGGACGTTTCTCCTGCGTGACGTGCCTAGCAATGTTGCTAGCTCCGTTGGGACCCAAACGCCCAAGGCTGACCTTCTCAACCTTTCATGCACCGAGGGGCGAGCAACAGGGTGTGCTTGCTTACGTGCTCCCTTCTCGCTTCCTTGATAAACCTCTTCCCTATGTGCTACACGGTGACTTGCTCTCCTTGTATGGGAGTGGCTCATACTCTTTGTGTCCATGCTGCTCGACTCCTCGCCTGTCCCTGGAGTGGACTCTCCTCGACTTCCCAGCCGTTCGCTTATTGGCATTTTACCTTTAGCCCTCCTTGCTTGTCCACTGTCAACCTCATCTATTCTCGCATCTTCTCGTTGTTTAGTTCTTCTTTCAGTTGCCCGGTTGCTCGCCTCCTGGGCTTTAGAAGGTCTGTGCCCTGCTGCCCGGTTGCTTGCCTCCCGGGCTCTTGACGGTCCGGCAACCTCCTGTTGTCGTTGTATGGATTGCAAGACGGCGATTGTTTTGGCCAATTCTTCCAGGTTTTGGGCCAAAGCCTCCACTTCCGGGGGTAAAGTGTCAATTGTAACTTGCACGTTCCGCCGGGATGTTGCCCGTACCGTTCGTGCGTGGTCACCCATCGACGATACCCTTGTTCGTGACTTGTTCGATGGGTGAGTGCTCGATTCTTGCGGTTTTTGTGATCGCACCATTTTCCGGATTTTTATGTTCCTTTGGTGAAAATTTTATGTTTGTGGATGTTTTGACCTAGAAACAACTAGCTTTGCATGTAGGGACTTGGTTGTTTACAAACCTTTATCCACACATGCATGCATTCAAGCTTGTAGGTCTTGTGTAACACCACTTGAAACACTCAAGTACACTTACAAATTCCAGTTTCCGGCGACTTATTGCCGGAATTATGCAGTTTCCGGCGACTTCTCACAAGAATTCTTCAAATCTTCAACCGACGAAGGTTCGGACCCTCCTTCTAGTGCCAATTGTTGATGCCTTTGATCAATGTTGATAATTAGTGGCTGTTTATGCTAAGAAAGATCACCAAACAAAGATCAATGTAGGATTAAAGCTAGATTTTTGTAAGTAAAGATTGAGAGATAAATTTGCAAGAGTTTGATTTTTTTTTGAATTAGTAACCTCTTTCTTATTATCCCATGAAGGGTATTTATAGAGATAAACGCAAGTAGGAGGTGTCACTTCCCTAATCATCTTAATTTTTATTGTTACAAGTGTTAAGACACTTGTCATCTCCTAAGCTATTACATCTTTACACAATAACAAGTGTTAAGATACTTGTTTGTTTCTAATGTAATGCCTAATTATTGGGATTTCTGATGATCTTCCGAGGTGCCCTCCTGCTCACCTGCTCGCCACTAGTTAGGTCTTTGTGTCTTCTTGGCCTGGCTGTTCGCCACCTTCTTGTGCTCTTTATGACCAACTGCTCGCCTCCTGGTATCATGACCAGCTGCTCGCCTCCTAGAATTATGACCAGCTACTCATCTACTCGACCTTGGTCTTCAAGCCCAGCTGCTCGCCTCCTCAGGTGTGAAGTCCCTGCTGGTCGTCCTTTTATTTATTATTTTCATTCTAGATTTCTTAATCTTATTATTTTAATATTTTTATTCCTAATCTTGTTGCCCGACTGTTCATCTATCAACACCACGGGTTCAGGAAGGGAACCGTGGATAGGACCTTGTTCAGGATCACTGAAGGTGATGACATTCTCTTGGTTCAGATTTATGTGGATGACATAATATTTGGATCACCAAATCATCAGCTCTGTGAGAAATTCTCTAAGTTGATGACTTGTAAATTTGAGATGTCAATGATGGGAGAGATGAACTTTGTAACGACCCGAAACCAAATTAGGGTTTTCATGTTTTATGTTTAATGTGTTTAAATGAAATGTTTGATTTAAATATATGTGCATGCAAGTTCTAATTTTTCAGGTGACAGACGAGCATTCCAGCCGAAAAACCCTACTAGCACTTTTTGAGTTTTATCCGTAAAACGGGTCGACTTTTTATAATAAAAATTTAAAGAATTCAAATTGATGAATAAGAATATTTATATGAACCACAAAAATCATACGAATTTAACGGTATGTTTGAATTAAATTTTGGAACAAAAAACCGAACCGAAAAATATAAAAAATACACTGTCGAAGCCAAAATCGCGTCTAGAATCGGGACTACCATAAATGGACGCCCCAAAACAGTAAAAACCTGCACCTTTGACCCATTTTTTCAGCCATAGTAAGTAGAAGTACATGTAATGATATCCTAAAGCCTACCCTAATCCTATGTCCCTTCCCATCTCATAACTCTTGTGTTTAATTCACACAAGAACACATCACCCTATCCCGTCTCCTTATGATCAGCCAACCCTCCCCTTTTCCTCCTATATATACCCCTCCAAACCCCTTTCATTTTCCACATTAGTTCTTGCACTCAAGAGAGAAAAGAAAGAAAGAAAGAAAGAGAGAAAGTTAGAAGTGAGAGTAGAAGGAGAAGGAGACCTCTCCTCTCCTCCCCCTCTTGGCCTACACCACCACCACCTAAGGGGAGTGTTTTCTACATCATCTTGAAGCCAAGGGAGTGTTAGAAGCTAGGGTGTTCATCTTTGGTTCCTAATCTTCCAAGAAAGAGAGGAAAACTACAAGGGTAAGCCCTATAAACCCTTTTCTCTTAATACTTTGATCATATTTTGTTTTGGGCATGAAACCTTTAGAAATGGCATGTTAAGAACCTTTCCCAAACTTTTTTTAAACTGTAAGAATGATATATGAGGTTTGAGTTTAAGATTCCCCACGATTTTGAGCTTATATGATCGTTTATGAGAAAGTTTGACAAAGTTCGTTTCTACCCGAGTTAGCTACTGTCCCTTTTTTTATGAACCCATTTTGGACCTTTATTGATGTTGAAAAATTATGAAAATTTTTCTGGATGTATTATTTGATGTATATAAGAAACTGTGAAAATTTTGTGGTCATATGATTTATATTGAGGGAGAATAAATTCATAGAAATTTGTATGTCTGAAACCAAGCGAAACTGGGAGCAGCGACTCTATCTAACCTTTTTGCCTATTTAAAATATTTATAAAATTATAGAAAAATTTGGGGATTTTCCCTTTATTGTATTTTAAGACATATCCAAATATCCTAGCATTTTGTATAAAATATAATGAGATATACATGTTTTAATATTATGTGGTAAATACTTGACTGGGGTTGATTGTTTGTTTTGAAAAATTCATTTAACCATTTTATATATGTTTAAAAATCTTATAAAAATTTGGAGATGTTCTTCACTGAGTTTGGAATACTTTATAAAATATTTGATTAATTTTGATTAAGTTTACAATAAGTTATGTATTTTTTAGTAAAACATATACTGTATGACAAACTATATTTTAAACCCGTTTTCCATCAAACATCTGGTAATATTTCATAACCCAAATAACTTAGGTTACTAGATGAAAAATGTTAATTTTTAAGTTTTCTATAACATATTCTAATTTCATGATTTTTGAATGTATCTACTGTGAGATATGATTTTTAGACTTCAATGTACACTGTTTTGACGAGTGTCTTGTTGTTCTTTTTTCAAATGCAAATGTACCCTATTTTTGTAGATCAAATGACTTGGTACCCTTAACGAACTTTATTTCATGTCATCCGATGTATAACATACTAAAATTTCATAATTTTCCAGTAAGTATAAATATCTTTTTCAGTTAATACATATATGTATATCTTTTGTTAAATAAGTAACACTAGGAAGAAGTAATAAGTGATACTTTTATAAACAAGCATGCTTTAGGTATATGAATGACTTTTGTTTACTTGTCCAAGAATGTGTTTGAGTGTTTTACTTACTTTTGAGTGTTGAATGAACCCGGAAGATCCAAAACCCCAACTGGTGGACCCGTATTGATTTAGAGTAGCCTTACTACCCGAATGAACAAGTTTCAACGCCCTCCTTGAACTTGAACAAAAACCCTAGGGCTGTTCTAATGAAATAAATATTCTCCCATAACTGAAAAGCCCTAAGTATGATGCGAAGTGGAGTAATAAACTAAAAGAATGAACGATGACTAAATGAACGGACTGTGCTAGGTAAAGTGGGGTTAGCTCGAAAGCTCGGAGGTCGCCCGTGTTCTAAGAAATCAAGAAGTTAAGCTTTATCTCTAAAAGTTTCCAGGTGGGTGACACTATCTGTATAGCTAGTTAATGTTATATGGACTGTTGTCAGTTTTCTGAAACAAACGTAATGAATATCAGTAAAAGACATGAACAATCTTATAAATGTGAATGCGAGTATGCGATTATAACAATGTGAGCATGTGGTATGTGATTTGTGAACTATGTGAAAGTTGTAAGGGAAGCTGATGGAGGGATAAGGACGGAAGGGACAAGGACGCGGTGGAGTCGCTACCGGTGCCCCCCAAACAGGGATAAGGATGTGATTGAAAGAGTACCAGTGCCCCCAAACTTTAAGGGACAAGGATGCGGTAGAGTCGCTACCGGTGCCCCCCCAACAGGGATAAGGATGTGGTTGAAAGAGTACCAGTGCCCCCGTATTTTTAGGGACAAGGACGCGGTGGAAATGCCACTGGTGCCCCCCATATGAATGAGAAAGGAGATTGATGGGCCTTTGAGCCATATGATTGATGGGCCTCTGAGCCATATGATTGATGGGTCTTCAGGTCATATGGATGCTTTGTTCAAAATTTGTGCTTAAAGTTTTATGTTAAAGAAAACGAATACACATGACCAAAAATTATAATGAACCAACTGAAAGGTGAAAATCTTAAAAGTATTATTATTTTGGATCTTCTGACAATCTGTATAACAGCATACAGGTTACCCGCTGAGATTTTATCTCATGCCCCTCTCTAAACATTTTCAGGTTATGATGCTGAGGTCCGGGAGCTGCCGTAGATGACTGCTTCCCACTACTGCTTATTAAATAAATAAACTGCTTTTATCAAGATTGAGACAATATGGTATTTTAATACTACTGTCAATCTTTTGTCACTAATGCCTCGAGAGTCATACCCAGGACTCGTCGGGATGTTTCCTTATTAAGTAATGGAATGATGGTTTTTATTAAGTAACAAACTGATGTTTTCTCAAATAAGTATTATGTTAAGTTCTTCCGCTGCATCTGTATAATTATATTTATTGTTTTATCTTTTATAAGAAATTTTCTGGCTCAGTTTTTATGGTTCACTAAGTGATGACTCGGGTTTAGGACGTTGTGACCTCAAAGGTCAACTTTCTGAATTCTGGGGCGTTACAGGTGGTATCAGAGCATATGTTCAAAACTTCGGACAAAATGATTTATTTTCCTTTATTTCAAAATTTTCACTTAGTAAAGTAGACAAATTTTATAAACTTCAAATTAAATATCACTAGTGGGAAGGTTATCTACAGCGAGCATACCGGAAAAACCTCAAGGTATGTGATGTCTTATGAGAAATCTAATAACAAAACCCTTACAAATAAGAAAAACAAAAAACGAAAGAAAGAACACAGAAGCTTATGAGGACAAGTGCTTGAATTTCATACTATTTGAGCATGTATGCGAAATTACTTGATTATTCATGTTATGCTATTCTATGACGTCATTTTCTCTGGCGAGCAAAATAGTTATGTCGTGTATAGTATTACTATTTTCTTTTCTCCTTTAGTGTTTTATCTACAGAACTTAGATCAATTCTAGGTTGAGAATTTTATCGTATAGGCACAACTGCTGGACCATAGAGTAGTCTGAGTTTGAGACCCTAATGGTTTTGTGGCACGCCTTAGCTAATCGTCGAGAAAGAGCCATCGACGAAGACTGGTGAATACGGGTCAGAAGGACCAGTGACAGGCATGACATCCAGACATGACCTAGTCACCTTCATGGATCCTTTGCCAACTAGTACATGTTTGAATTTTGGTTGTTGTGGAAATAATCTCCCGGTAGTAGCCGGATGACCCTTATCGTTGCGAACTAAGATATTTCGTGGATTGACTTAGACTTTAGCCTTTTGGTAGCTCGAGCTATTTCTTTATAGTAGTCTCGCAACCTTCACAGTTTGACTTATTATGTATATCTTGACTACTTTTAATACTATCTTTATATATTTTGGAAGTCTCGCATCTTTTGATTTTCGTTGGAGACCCGTTTCTCTCCGTTTAACTTTGAGAACTCGTTTTTCTCTTTCCAATTATGTATACTTACTACAGTCTCACGTGCTTTATTTCGTGGGATATTCTATTCTATCTGTTATGTTTATCTTATGTTTGCATCGTGTGTTATTATTTTCCCTAACATGCATCGTCGTAGCTCGTTACCGTGCTGCTGATCATGACAGTATGCTCCGGTTTCTGTGTGCACCCCTGCATGATTGAATTAATACCATGGTGTTAAATATTGGATTCTTTTATTTTGAATTTTTTCATACCTATATAATGTAACCTATTTTCTTATTTGGTGCTTGGTACCTAGTTGTTTAGATTTCACTCATTGTGTCTAAGAAGTTGAGAAATTTTGGGAATAGAAAGCACCAAAGGAGAAAATTTGAGGTAAGTATTACACCTACGTGTTCAGTAAGAATCCAAGATGTAGTATGGGAGTAAGGACGAAATATAATGGACTATAAATTGGGATCCAACTTGACCTTAGCATTAAGATTTTGGTATAATCTTGGGAATAGACTAGTTATCAAAACATAAGAAACTTTGCTAGGTGGACCAAGGAAACCACCTTCTTGTCGAAAGAAAATTTCGGACAAAGTTTGAGGAAGAATAATTTGAGGGTAACTCTAGATTAATAGATAGAGTCTCACTAATGAATTAGTACCACTGCAAAGGTTGTTAAACGAAATGTTCATGTGGGTTGACACACTGCCGATAGGGTAGCCGGTTTTACTCGTGACAAATTTTTTTTATTAAGTTGTATAAAAAAAATTATCACCTCTTTTTTTTTCAAACTACAACTTTATCATTCCCACTAAACTCCTCCAACGGTCGTAAACAGATATAAACGGCCATATTTTCAAAAAAATTTACTCTATAAATACCTCATTTCACTCCCACTTCTAAACACCCTTCTTTGAATTTTCATCCTCATAACCGAAAATGAGTAAACTCTTTCTCACCATCGTCGCTTTTGTTTACGTCCTCATGCTCATCATTTGTTATAAAGCAGAGGAGGAATTTAGTGCACCTCTCATACTTACCACGATACTCGTTGCGTATTTTTTAGTTTTAGCTTGGAGAGTAGAATTTTTATGATTTATATGTAATGTCTTGAAGTATGAATAAAAGATCTTTCGATCGTGTTGTTTACTTTTATTCCTTTTCTTTTGCTCTCGTCTTTGAGTAGAGCTCTAAATATTTACGCAGCTATTGCTTCTTTGAATAATTTTTTTTCCTCATTTCTGTAAAAAAAAAATAATAATAATGCTTGATGTAAGAGATTAAGGTTATTATCGACAAGATTAAGATTCGACTAATAAGATATGAGTACACATATTTTGGGAAAAGATAGAGGAAGTAAGGATCACAATATTCATCGCGAAGACAAAATTCTATAGGAAGTACAGAATGTTTAAGAAGAACAAGTGGATTTTGGGGACGAAATTATTTTAAGAAGGGAAGGATGTAATACCCCGAACCAGAATTACTAGGGATATTCATGTGATTAAATGCTATGTGAATTTTTTCGGGAGATATTTCTATGTGTTTGCTACAACATATCCAAAAAATTCAAGGTGTTTTGTTGAGAAATAAACGAGTTATGAATTTTTGAAATCTATGTATTATTTCTCGAGAAAGATCATGAATAGTAAAATACGGATTTAAAATTTTCATTCTATTCATGATAAAATTTTAATTTTTTTTTATTTATCATATGTTAATATGATAATAAGGGACCAGATATTCAAAATTCAAAGTGTTTTGATGAAGGAAACGAGAGAAATGAATTTTTGAAATACGTGTTATAAATTTATGAACTATTAATTATAAATATCTTTCCTATGTCCCTGTTCATAAGAAAATTTTGAAAAACTTATCATATCTTCCTTGGATGTTAGTCTATGACATATACGAAATTTATGAGCATCGGACATAAAATGAAGGAGAAACAAAATCCTAAAAATCAGTTATGCTATACCGAACCAAACAGTGAGGCCTATAATTAAGGACCTAAGTGTAAGTCGTGACTTAACTTATGAAGAAATACTTGTGACCATTTTTGGGAAGAAAAGTTCACCTTTTGAGGAATCGAGAAGTCCCTTTAGTACTAGTACAATGGAGCCTACAGGAAAAAGAAAGAGCCACTTGGGAAAGAGAGGAAAATATATTAGCTAAATACCAGCAATGCCTTTAGGATAAATAAGTAAATTTCGAGGACGAAATTTCTTTTAAGGGGTGTAGGATGTAACGACCCGAAACCAAATTAGGGTTTTAATGTTTTATGTTTAATGTGTTTAAATGAAATATTTGATTTAAATATATGTGCATGCAAGTTCTAATTTTTCAGGTGACAGACGAGCATTCGAGCCGAAAAACCCTACTAGCACTTTTTGAGTTTTATCCGTAAAACGGGTCGACTTTTTATAATAAAAATTTAAAGAATTCAAATTGATGAATAAGAATATTTATATGAACCACAAAAATCATACGAATTTAACGGTATGTTTGAATTAAATTTTGGAACAAAAAACCGAACCGAAAAATATAAAAAATACACTGCCGAAGCCAAAATCGCGTCTAGAATCGGGACTACCATAAATGGCAGCCCCAAAACAGTAAAACCCTGCACCTTTGACCCATTTTTTCAGCCATAGTAAGTAGAAGTACATGTAATGATATCCTAAAGCCTACCCTAATCCTATGTCCCTTCCCATCTCATAACTCTTGTGTTTGATACACACAAGAACACATCACCCTCTCCCCTCTCCTTATGATCAGCCAACCCTCCCCTTTTCCTCCTATATATACCCCTCCAAACCCCTTTCATTTTCCACATTAGTTCTTGCACTCAAGAGAGAAAAGAAAGAAAGAAAGAGAGAAAGTTAGAAGTGAGAGTAGAAGGAGAAGGAGACCTCTCCTCTCCTCCCCCTCTTGGCCTACACCACCACCACCTAGGGGGAGTGTTTTCCCCATCATCTTGAAGCCAAGGGAGTGTTAGAAGCTAGGGTGTTCATCTTTGGTTCCTAATCTTCCAAGAAAGAGAGGAAAACTACAAGGGTAAGCCCTATAAACCCTTTTCTCTTAATACTTTGATCATATTTTGTTTTGGGCATGAAACCCTTAGAAATGGCATGTTAAGAACCTTTCCCAAACTTTTTTTAAACTGTAAGAATGATATATGAGGTTTGAGTTTAAGATTCCCCACGATTTTGAGATTATATGATCGTTTATGAGAAAGTTTGACAAAGTTCGTTTCTACCCGAGTTAGCTACTGTCCCTTTTTTTGACGAACCCATTTCGGACCTTTATTGATGTTGAAAAATTATGAAAAATTTTCTGGATGTATTATTTGATGTATATAAGAAACTGTGAAAATTTCGTGGTCATCTGATTTATATTGAGGGAGAATAAAATCATGGAAATTTGTATGTCTGAAACCGTGCGAAACTGGGAGCAGCGAATCTATCTAACCTTTTTGCCTATTTAAAGTATTTATAAAATTATAGAAAAATTTGGGGATTTTCCCTTTATTGTAATTTAAGACATATCCAAATATCCTAGCATTTTGTATAAAATATATTGAGATATACATGTTTTAATATTATGTGGTAAATACTTGACTGAGGTTGATTCTTTGTTTTGAAAAATTCATTTAACCATTTTATATATGTTTAAAAATCTTATAAAAATTTGGAGATGTTCTCCACAGAGTTTGGAATACTCTATAAAATATTTGGTTAATTTTGATTAAGTTTACAATAAGTATATGTATTTTTTAGTAAAGCATATACTGTATGACAAACTATATTTTAAACCCGTTTTCCATCAAACATCTGGTAATGTTTCATAACTCAAATAACTTAGGTTACTAAATGAAAAATGTTAATTTTTAAGTTTTCTATAACATATTCTAATTTCATGATTTTTAAATGTATCTACTGTGAGATATGATTTTTAGACTTCAATGTACACTGTTTTGACGAGTGTCTTGCTGTTCTGTTTTCAAATGCAAATGTACCCAATTTTTGTAGATCAAATGACTTGGTACCCTTAACGAACTTTATTCCATGTCATCCGATGTATAACATACTAAAATTTCATAATTTTCCAGTAAGTATAAATATCTTTTTCAGTTAATACATATATGTATGTCTTTTGTTAAATAAGTAACACTAGGAAGAAGTAATAAGTGATACTTTTATAAACAAGCATGCTTTAGGTATATGAATGACTTTTGTTTACTTGTCCAAGAATGTTTTTGAGTGTTTTATTTGCTTTTGAGTGTTGAATGAACCTGGAAGATCCAAAACCCCAACTGGTGGACCCGTATTGATTTAGAGTAGCCTTACTACCCGAATGAACATGTTTCAACGCCCTCCTTGAACTTGAACAAAAACCCTAGGGCTGTTCTAATGAAATAAATATTCTCCCATAACTGAAAAGCCCTAAGTATGATGCGAAGTGGAGTAATAAACTAAAAGAATGAACGATGACTAAATGAACAGACTGTGCTAGGTAAAGTGGGGTTAGCTCGAAAGCTCGGAGGTCGCCCTTGTTCTAAGCAATCAAGAAGTTAAGCTTTATCTCTAAAAGTTTCCAGGTGGGTGACACTATCTGTATAGCTAGTTAATGTTATATGGACTGTTGTCAGTTTTCTGAAACAAACGTAATGAATATCAGTAAAAGACATGAACAATCTTATGAATGTGAATGCGAGTATGCGATTATAACAATGTGAGCATGTGGTATGTGATTTGTGAACTATGTGAAAGTTGTAAGGGAAGCTGATGGAGGGATAAGGACGGAAGGGACAAGGACGCGGTGGAGTCGCTACCGGTGCCCCCCAAACAGGGATAAGTATGTGGTTGAAAGAGTACCAGTGCCCCCACACTTTAAGGGACAAGGATGCGGTAGAGTCGCTACCGGTGCCCCCCCAACAGGGATAAGGATGTGGTTGAAAGAGTACCAGTGCCCCCATATTTTTAGGGACAAGGATGCGGTGGAAATGCCACCGGTGCCCCCCATATGAATGAGAAAGAAGATTGATGGGCCTTTGAGCCATATGATTGATGGGCCTTTGAGCCATATGATTGATGGGTCTTCGGGCCATATGGATGCTTTGTTCAAAATTTGTGTTTAAAGTTTTATGTTAAAGAAAACGAATACACATGACCAAAAATTATAATGAACCAACTGAAAGGTGAAAATCTTAAAAGTATTATTATTTTGGATCTCCTGACAATCTGTATAACAGCATACAGGTTACCCGCTGAGATTTTATCTCACGCCCCTCTCTAAACATTTTCAGGTTATGATGCTGAGGTCCGGGAGCTGCCGTAGATGACTGCTTCCCACTCCTGCTTATTAAATAAATAAACTGCTTTTATCAAGATTGAGACAATATGGTATTTTAATACTACTGTCAATCTTTTGTCACTAATGCCTCGAGAGTCATACCCAGGACTCGTCGGGATGTTTCCTTATTAAGTAATGGAATGATGGTTTTTATTAAGTAACAAACTGATGTTTTCTCAAATAAGTATTATGTTAAGTTCTTCCGCTGCATCTGTATAATTATATTTATTGTTTTATATTTTATAAGAAATTTTCTGGCTCAATTTTTATGGTTCACTAAGTGATGACTCGGGTTTAGGACGTTGTGACCTCAAAGGTCAATTTTCTGAATTCCGGGGCGTTACAAACTTCTTTTTAGGATTGCAGGTCAAGCAGACTGATCAAGGGATTTTCATTAATCAGGCCAAGTATACTAGAGACTTGATTCAGAAGTTCGGAGTTCAGAATAGCAATCCAGCCAGGATCCCTATGAACACCAATTGGAAGATGGATCCTGACACTGAAGGAGCTTCAGTGAATCAGACTGAGTACCGAGGGCTGATAGGATCATTGTTGTACCTAACTGCAAGTAGGCCTGACATTACTTTTGCAGTTGGTGTGTGTGCTAGGTATCAGTCTAACCCCAAGAGAAGTCATTTGGAGGCTGCTAAGAGGATACTCAAGTATTTGAAGAGGACAGCTAATATGGGACTATGGTATTTGTTGGTCCCACTTGATAGATTAATTTCGGAAGCTTAAAATAAAGTCTTAACAAAATCTTTTAAAAGAGCACTATAATGAAAGCAAAATAAATGAAAGTAGTAAACGGGACAAGATATATAGTGGTTTGGATATAACAATCCTACGTCCACTCTCCCTTTTATCAAAGGGGCCTTACTACCAACCAACTAACTTATGTACTGGAATTTCGAAGTACCAGTTCCTTCTTACAATAGCCTTTAGATCTAACTTCGATCTAAAGCTTACAAACTTTAACCTTGTCTTAACAGATGAACAGGTTGAGATCTAACAACTCCTTAATGAGTATATAAGATTATGAACAATGTAAGAGTGCTTAAAGCGTGATAAAAACCAAGGCTTGAATATGACTTCGTGCGCATGTATCTCTGGAGCCTTTCTTCAAAGATGCACTCTTGAATTTATAGAGATGATTAGGGTTTAGCCGTTGGAGAGCTAATCTAATCAGATCTCTAATTAAGGAAACTTCAATCAATCAATTCCCTAATTGATTGATTGGGTTAGTGAGATCCTTGGATTGATTGACTTCAAATACTTTCCAATCTAATCTTGTTTGACTTGATTTGAATCACCAACGGTCAAATGCTTCCAATGTACAACTCTGATTCTTCCAGAGAAGGCAGGACCAGACACAAGGTAACCTCGATGTCTTCTGGTCCATAGTCGGTTAAGAACTAGATTACTCAGTAGAATCAGGAGATGATTCTGAGCATCTTTTGGTTCACCAGACTCGGCTGGTCTGGACTCGTCTGGTCTGGGGAAGGTCTTCTGCCTTTGGTCTTGATCTCATCTGGTGAAGTCTTCTGGTGGAGTTCTCTGGTGAAGTCCTCTGGTGGGGTCTTCTGGTGACTCTTCTGGTGAAGTCTTCTGGTCTGGCAGTTACCCCTAGACTAAGTCCTAAACTATTTCCTCATCTGGCTAACAGGTCCATATGGTCCTACTACATCTTCTGGTTTGTTTTAACTCATCAAAACTATACAATTTTATCCTAACAATTTCCCCCTTTATGATGAAGTTAAAACACTAACCAAAACTGATAAAAAAGAAATTAAGCAAGAAAGCAAATAAAAGGATAAGACCTTAGAATAGATCTTATCAGGCAAACAAGAAGACAACAAGAAGTTGTCTTTAAGACAGAGTAGATATGACTTTCATTAATAATAGAGGATAAAAATGATTACAGATTACATTTTATATCAAAGTCCTAATCTATGCATATCTTCTGTTCTCCTTGGGCACCAGAAACCAATCAAAGAATCTGTCTTGAACAGCCTTGGGCTCTGCAGAAGATGTTGGGGTGAAATTCACCAACACCTTGGTCTTGTACAATTTCTTCAATTCTGCCCAATCAACCTGGTCCCCAATCATAGGAGTGTTAAGATAATGAAACTCAGGGGCAGTGACTTCCAGGTTGAACTGGATGGTAGAATCCATCAGCTGCTTGTACATGTCTGCATCATATGCCTTCATCCAAGAGTGGAAAGTCATGTTTATAAGCGCATCATCCTCTGGCGGGGGTCTCTGAATGTAGTGTTGGATAAACCACAAAGTCTTGGCTTCTCTCCACTTTTCAATAAGAGGAACAGGCACAGTAGAGTCAAAAAACCCTTCTGTCCTGAGTGGCAGAATATCCATCACTTCAACAGGTCCTTTCTTCCTCTGACTTGATCCACTGGTACCAGGAGTGATCCCAGCTTCTCTGGCCTTCTTGTATTGCCTCCTAACATATCTGAGCCTCTGCTCTTCATCTATGTTCTTCCTTACTCTGGCCAATCTCTCCTCTGGAGTCTCCTCTTTGAATCTCTTCTCTGCTTCTTCAACTACCTGCTCCAGGAAGCTCTTCTTGACCCTTCTGATCTTTCTCTTAGCTGGGCCAGGAATGGAGACATGATCTTGCTCAGAGTCAAGAGACTCATCCTCTGCTACAAACTGCTTGGCCATTGTTAGAGACTTGAGCTCTTCTTTCTTCTTCTTCTGCAACTCAGCTTGAGCCAGAGTGTTCTTTAACAGGTCCAGACGAGCACCATGGTTGAACAAGGTCTCGTTTGTGTTCTTCGCCAGACCAGTTCTGGCCTTCTGTTCCCCCTTTTTAACTTCATCAATAAGAGGTTGAACCACCTGCCTTATGAGATTAGGAAACTCGGTGGAGGAGGAAGAGTGAAGATCATGATTAGTGTGAAAATTGCTCGAAATTTGGATGTTTTATTTGCCTATTTTAATTAGATTTCTGGCATTTATTTACATTATTTTGATTAATTGCGCTTAACTGTCGAGAAAGGCATTTGTGTTTATTTTGCAGGAAATTGAAGAATTTTAGAAGCAAATATGTGCTTATTGAGATCGTTCGAGAAGTGGCTCGAGAGAATTAAAAATTGGAGAAGGAAAGGGAATTGGGCTCCTTTTAATTTCACATTTTTCGGCCCAAATCAGCAATTAATTAGCAGGCCCAGTTATAGCAATTAAAAAAAGAAGAAAGCCCATTTGAGAAGCCATTTGAATACCAAAAAGAAGCAGCCCTCAAAAGCTCAAGTCCCATTCAAATTTTCAACACATATGCTGCAAGGTCACGTGTGGATAAGAAAGAAAGGAAAGTAGCAGGGCCCACCTTTACTAAATTTAGAAAGGGTCAAAGTTTGCTTTATTCTTGGAAAGCAATTTCCAGCCATATTCAAAATCGAAGAGAGAGAAAGCAATTGAAGGAAAAGAAAAGCAAGCTACTACACGCCGGAAATTGTTATAGAAAGGGGGTGAGAGTGTATTTTGAAACAATGAAGAATTTATTAAAAGAAACACGAAACGAATTCGTGATGAAACCGAGTCTAGGAATAACCTATTCCCGCAAGACTAAATACACCCGTATAGTGCTTACGGTGAATGCGTACAAGTCTCCAAAGGTAAAACGGTTTATCGATTCACACTGGTAGCACCACCAAGTATGAATTTCCGGCGAACTAAATCGGAATTATGAGCGTAAATGGAATTCTGGAGCGAAAGGATTTCGGGAATTTTTGGTTTCGTAAGTATGTTCGAAAGAATGGACGAAATGGGGTATATATAGGCGGAAATCCGACCCATCTGAAGGTTGCTGGAGTGGAGTACGTGGTGATCATGGATCAACCACGTTTTGTAGTGGAGAGAAACGCAGTTTCTCATTCTTGGGAAGCAAGACGAAATATTCCAGATACTCTGGAGTGTATTAATCAAATTCGTAGGTGTATTAAACAAGTTCGTGGGCCGACCCAATTCTAAATGGGCCAACCGAAGTGGGCCGACCCAAGTTCATATGGGTCACCCGAACCGATTGGATCCAAAAAGGTATTGGGCCATTTTATATTTTTGGTACTCTAAAAATATAGGTAAGGCCCCAAAGCCCAATTGCTAAGAACCACGAACCACGAACCCGAACCCGGTCCCGAGCCCGGGCGCGGGCTCGGGTGGGGCGGGGCGCGGGCGCGCACACGCGTGTGTGGTCCATGGTTAGGGTCCCCATGTCCCAATTTAAAGAACATAAATACTTTCCTACTTATATACAAGACAATCTTCTTGTAATTTTCCAATGTGGGATGGAACTTCATTTTCCATTTCCCATGGATTTATTCAACACAAATGATTAATACTACAACTTCCCAAATTAATTTCTCACTCACCGGAAATCGGTTTTGAGATATTAAATATACCACGCTCATCTACTCCGCGAGTAGAACAACATCGTTAATTTTATTTTCCCAAAAACTAACGTTTTTACTCCTAAAAGAATTGGTCAAAGTCAGGGTATGAAACCTTTATTAAAACCAATTTCCAACAATCCCCCACATGAGTGAGAATTGCACCTATACAGAGTCAAGCTTCTTCGTTTAGCTCATTTGAGACCTCATTGCTTCCGGATAAGTAACCAATGGTTTTGAACTCTCCGTAGCCCGACACCATCGGGTATACCGGCGGTTTAGTGGACACGATGCCTTGAGCTAATCCTCCTTAGTGTATACCTTACAGACAGTGTAGACACAAGTCAGTCTCGATTTCGATTTGTTCTCACGTTTTTGTCCATTTTGGCCCTGGACGCCCTTTGTATTCATAAATGTTTGGTCGAAGCGGCCCCCACTTCTCATTTATATAGGTGATCTCCTTTCGAGTATCCCGTCATACTCAGTCCCACCTGGACTCATAGGAATCATTAAAAGTCAAAGACTTATCCTTTACCACAACTCACGGGTTCACTAACACTTGACACAGTGCTGTCAGGAACGGTCATGATTTTCAAGCGTTGTACAACTATCATTCACAACTTAGTTTTCCCTTTTGAACCAAGTTCTTGGGATCTCCAGTCATCATGGTTGGGTTACCACTGTTTCAGTTTTATTTGTGGATTTCAGACCCATTCCCTCTATCAGCTTATTCATTTGATCTCGGTTCAAGCTCTTTGTGAGCGGATCCGCTATGTTGTCAATTGATCTTACATAATCAATTGTTATAATACCAGTTGAGATCAAATGTCTAACAGAGTTATGTCGATGACGAATATGTCTCGACTTTCCGTTGTACATACTGCTCAAAGCTCTACCAATAGCAGCTTGACAGTCACAATGTACCATTACAGATGGTACTGGTTTGTTCCAACAAGGAATGTCTTCTAAGAAATTATGAAGCCATTCAGCTTCTTCACCAGCTTGATCCAAAGCGATGAATTCAGATTCCATTGTGGAACGGGCAATACACGTTTGCTTTGTGGATTTCCACGATACCGCAGCTCCTCCAATAGAATACATATCCACTAGCTGAGAACGAGTCTTTACTATCGAATATCCAATTAGCATCACTGTACCCTTCAAGTACAGCTGGATGTTGCGTGTAGTGTAGCCCAAAGTCAAGAGTATACTTCAAGTATCTCAAGACTCTTTTCAGAGCCTTCCAATGTTCGTGACTTGGATTGCTCGTGTACCTGCTTAGTTTGTTCACAGAACATGCAAGATCAGGACGTGTGCAATTTGTAATGTACATCACGCATCCAATGATCCTTGCATACTCTAACTGATTCACAGGCTCACCTCGGTTCTTCTTCAGATGAACATTCGGGTCTAATGGTGTTTTAGCAGGTGGATCATCAAATGCTTTGAATTTCTTTAAGATTTTCTCAACATAATGAGATTGTGTTAAAGAAATTCCATTTGAAGTTCTTTCTATCTTGATTCCTAGAATCACGTCTGCTAAACCCATATCTTTCATGTCAAAATTTCTTTTTAGCATATTTTTCGTATTAACGATCACATTTGAATTGTTACCTATGATTAACATGTCATAAACATATAAGCATATGATAACAAATCCATTTGGTGTATCTTTCACATACACACATTTGTCACATTCGTTAATTCGAAATCCATTTGACAACATAATATTGTCAAATTTAAAATGCCATTGTACAGGAGCTTGTTTAAGTCCATACAACGACCGAACGAGTTTACAAACCTTTTTCTCACTCCCGGTTACAACATAACCCTCTGGTTGATCCATGTATATCTCAACATCCATCTCTCCATTAAGAAAAGCAGTCTTTACATCCATTTGGTGTATTTCGAGATTATGCAAAGCAGCAATCGCGATAAATACACGAATGAATGTAATCCTTGTAACCGGAGAGTAAGTGTCAAAGAAATCATGTCATTCTCTTTGTTTAAAACCCTTTGCAACCAAATGGGCTTTATACTTGTCAATAGATCCATCTGCTTTGTACTTTCTTTTAAGGATCCACTTACATCCTAAGGTCTTGCAACCTTTAGGGAGGTCAACCAACTCCCATGTATGATTTTGCAGAATTGAATCATATTCACTGTTTATTGCTTCTTTCCAGAGAGATGCATCTGGTCTGGAAAGAGCTTCTTTGATAGTCCTAGGTTCTTCTTCTAACACATACGTGATGAAGTCTTGACCATAGGTCTTATCAATTCTAGCTCGTTTACTGCGTCTTGGTTCTGCACTCTGCTGAGTGGAAGGGCCTGCAACTTCACTTGATTCTTCATGAGTTAGTTTATTTGAACTCACTTCTTCTTTGTCCCTACACGGGAACACATTTTCAAAGAACACAACGTTCCTTGATTCTATTGTAGTACCTACTGTCATATCGGGTATTTCTGATTTATGAATCAAGAACCGATAGGCACTACTATTGAAAGCGTATCCTATAAAGATCCCATCGACCGTCTTAGGTCCGATTTTCACTTGTTTAGGAAGTGGCACTTCAACTTTAGCCAAACACCCCCACACTTTGAGGTATTTGTATGAAGGTTTGTGATTTTTCCACAACTCATAAGGTATCTTATCATGAGTCTTAAGTGGAATTTTATTTAAAATGTGGTTAGCTGACAGAATAGCTTCCCCCCACATGTTCTGAGGTAAACCCGAGCTGATTAACATTGCGTTCATCATCTCTTTCAAAGTTCGGTTTTTCCTCTCCGCAATACCATTCGATTGAGGTGAGTAGGGAGCTGTCGTTTGATTTATGATGCCGAATTCGGCACATAATTATTCAAACGGAGCCACATACTCTCCACCTCTATCACTACGAATTGCTTTAATTGTAGTGTTCATTTGATTCTCTACTTCACTTTTATAATTTTTAAAAGCTTCAATAACTTCATCTTTACTTCGTAGTAAGTAAACGTAGCAGAATCTTGTGCTATTATCAATAAAAGTAATAAAATACTTTTTTCCACCTCTAGTTTGCACAAATTTTAAGTCACACACATCAGTGTGAACTAATTCTAGAGGAGTAGTGTTCCTTTCAACTGACTTAAAAGGTAATTTAGTCATCTTTGCTTCTACACATATTTCACATCTTTTGTATGTATCAACATTTTCAATTTTTAGTAAATCCACATTTACTAAACGTTTTATAGATTTTAGATTAACATGTCCTAATCTAAAATGCCATAAAGAAGAACACTCAACGATATAAGCAGAAGTAGAAGCATTCTCATTCATAATAGTATTTTTGCCATCACGGCTTACAGTCATGATAGACATCTTAAAAAGGCCCTTCTCGAGGTAACCTTTTCCTAGAAAGATGCCAAACTTGCTAAGTACAATGCCGTTTGACTCAAACACTAGTTTAAACTGACTACTAACTAAAATAGACCCCGAAATCAGATTCTTCTGGATGTCCGGGACATGCAGCACGTCCTTCAATTTCAGCTCCTTTCCCGAAGTCAGTTTGATTACCACTATTCTGACACCAGCCACTTCTGACGAGGCTTGGTTCCCCATGTAGAGCTTTCTCCCCTCAGCAGGAGTATAAGTGGAGAAGGCAGACTTCACCGAGCAAACATGGCAAGTGGCACCAGTGTCCACGAACCAACTTTTCTTGTTGTCCACCAAGTTGACCTCAGTCACCACAGCGGACATGTCTATCTCCGTAAGCTCACGTTCAGCAACGTTCACGGAGTTCTTCTTCCCTTTGTCTTCTTTCTTGGGCTGACGACAATCAGCTGCCCGATGGTTGGGTTTGCCACAGTTGTAGCATTTCCCGCTGAACTTCTTCGGGGCAGGAGCAGCAACAACAACCTTGCCTTTGCCCTTGTCGTCTTGACGCTTCCTTTTCTTTGATGGTTCGCCTTTCTCCATCAGGTTAGCTTTGGCCTCAATGGAAGCAGTCGAGCCCCTCTTTTCCCTTTTCTTGATATCCTCCTCGATCCGGAGTCGGGTAACAAGGTCCTCCATCGTCACTTGCTTTCGCTTGTGTTTGAGATAGGACTTGAACTCCTTCCAAGAAGGAGGAAGTCTGTCTATCACAGTAGCCACCTGAAAGGCTTCAGAAAGCTCCATCCCTTGCACTGCAATATTGTGGAAGATCACTTGCAGCTTATGCACTTGCTCGACAACAGATTTGTTGTCCTCCATCTTGAAGTCATACAAGGTGGAGACGACGAACTTGCTAGTTCCCGCGTCTTCAGTCTTGTACTTCTTCTCCAAGGACTCCCATAGAGCTTTGGAAGTCGGGTACTCATCGTACACATCACAGAGGGCATCAGACAGCCCATTCAGAATGTAGTTCCTGCAGAGATAGTCATCGTGGATCCAAGTGTCATAAGCGATCCTTGTCTCACGAGTAGCATCATCAGCAGGAGTACTCGGACTATCCTCCTTGATGTATTTCACCAAAGAGATGGTGGTCAAATAGAAGTGCATCTTCTTTTGCCACCTTTTAAAGTCACTACCCAAAAACTTTTTGGGTTTTTCTCCTTTCACTACCACCGGCCTAACAGCCCCTTGAAGGGAGGCCTGGTTGGTAGCCAAAAGTGGATTGACTCCGGCATTTCCTACAAAAGGATTGCCGCCAACATTTCCCACGAAGGGATTAGCACTTGAACTTCCCACAAAGGGATTAGTGCTAGAGGTTCCCACAAAGGGATTAGCATTTCCCATGAAAGGGCCATTAGCTTGGTTTTTCATCCATTCGGCAAAAAAATTGCCAAATGGTTGGATTACCTGAGGTGATTTCCTTGGTAGGATCAGGATTACCAACCTTATTAGTGTCAGAAGGATCATCCTTAGTCGGTGAAGACACGTCCATCTCGTTGTCAGAGTTATGGTTCGACATATCAGTGAATCGAAATAGTAAAGATATTTAGTCTTGCGATTGTTATAGAAAGGGGGTGAGAGTGTATTTCGAAACACTGAAAAATTTATAAAAAAAACACGAAACGAATTCGTGATGAAACCGAGTCTAGGAATAACCTATTCCCGCAAGACTAAATACGCCCGTATAGTGCTTACGGTGAATGTGTACAAGTCTCCAAAGGTAAAATGGTTTATCGATTCACACTGGTAGCACCACCAAGTATGAATTTCCGGCGAACTAAATCAGAATTATGAGCGTAAATGGAATTCTGGAGCAAAAGGATTTTGGGAATTTTTGGTTTCGTAAGTGTGTTCGAAAGAATGGACGAAATGGGGTATATATAGGCGGAACCGACCCATCTGAAGGTTGCTGGAGTGGAGTACGTGGTGATCATGGATCACCCACGTTCTGTAGTGGAGAGAAATGCAGTTTCTCATTCTTGGGAAGCAAGACGGAATATTCCAGATACTCTGGAGTGTATTAATCAAATTTGCAGGTGTATTAAACAAGTTCGTGGGCCGACCCAATTCTAAATGGGCCAACTGAAGTGGGCCGACCCAAGTTCATATGGGTCACCCGAACCGATTGGATCCAAAAAGGTATTGGGCCATTTTATATTTTTGGTACTCTAAAAATATAGGTAAGGCCCCAAAGCCCACCCAAAGCCCAATTGCCAAGAACCACGAACCCGAACCCGGACCTGGACCCGGTCCCATGCTCGGGCGGGGCACGCGCGCGCTTGTGTGGTCCATGGTTAGGGTCCCCATGTCCCAATTTAAAGAACATGAATACTTTCCTACTTATATACAAGACAATCTTCTTGTAATTTTCCAATGTGGGATGGAACTTCATTTTCCATTTCCCATGGATTTATTCAACACAAATGATTAATACTACAACTTCCCAAATTAATTTCTCACTCACCGGAAATCGGTTTTGAGATATTAAATATACCACGCTCATCTACTCCGCGAGTAGAACAACATCGTTAATTTTATTTTCCCAAAAACTAACGTTTTACTCCTAAAAAAATTGGTCAAAGTCAGGGTATGAAACCTTTATTAAAACCAATTTCCAACAGAAATCTCCATTGTTGCACACAGGAAAGCTTGGACGAAGAGCAAAGCTCGCCGGAGATGCGGGAGTGGCCGAAAATGGAGGCAAAGAGCTGTTGGGAAATCTTCGCAGCCGCACCGGAATAGAGAGCACGATACCGGAAATTGAAGCTCGATTATTGCCGAATGTCATGGCGGAATCACCGGAAATCCAAGCCCCTCGCGCCGGAATCCATGGAAGCTCGCCCACAGAACCGAATTTGCAGAGAAAGCTCACAGCAGCCACCAGAATTTAAGATGCCATTAACAGAGGGAATAGAGCTCGTCGTTGGAAACGGAAATTGAAGCAGCCACCATTTAAGGAAGCTGAGATGCTGAGAATTGAAGAGCTCACCACGCCATGGAAGCTTCGATTTGGGCAGAAAGTTGCAGAAAAGGTGAGGAGAAAGAAGAAGTAATCGTCTCGACCGAGGCACTCATAGCTAAACCGAGACCGTTAGGTCCAAACCGAGAATTTAATGCCGAAGCTATTCTCTCGGTTTAGATGTATTTGTCTCGGCCGAGCAAAGAGAGCCAAACCGAGATGAGATGTGCAGAGGAAGTTCAAATCAATTTCAAGCTTTTCAAATTCTCGCGAGATATTGAATATCTCGCGAGATATCGCGATTTACTCGCCAAGCTTAAAAATTCGAAAATTCACCATTCTTCAGGGATTTCTTTGCAATTTCGTTCCACACCCTCATTTCACACTATATATACAATTTTCTCAGATTTTAGGGTATGCTACACATCACCATACACCCCCTTAGGGGACACACACCCCACACACTATTTTAGTTAGATTTCACCTTCATTCTTAGATTTTATTTTCTTTCAAGTTTTAGAGTAATTTAGCTTAGGATTTGAAGAGGAAATTACAATTTCTAGTTGTAATCACTCCATTGAGGTGACTTCTATTCTTTATCTTTCAAGTAATTGGTTTAATTTTGTCATTTATGGTTTATTGCAATTTTATTATGATGATTTCCATGAGTTTATTGCTTTCTTTAGTTTGTTTTTACTTAGGTTTTGTTAGATTAGCCATGGGCTAATCCCCAAATGCTTTGGGTGTTTGAATTATGATGGAATTAGTGTTATGATGTTAATTTAGTTTGGATTGTGCTATTGAGTTGGTTCGATTGCTTCTATTGATGTGTTTATCTTGATTAGATTAATTGATTAGGTTTAGTAACTCTTGTTAAGTTGATTCGTGCTACAACGAGAGTTGGGTGCGGGTTAATTGAGCTTGTAGTGAGGAATTTAATTAATTAATTGGATTCAATTAGTAGTCTATTGCATCGAGAGGGGGTAGACGGCTAGACCACCATCCATAGACACTAGGTGCTTAATCTACGGGTTTAGGTGCTTAGTGAAGGGAGAATACTTGAAGTGCATCGCGTGCTTCAAGTCATTCACTATCTTAGGTGCTTTTGGTAGCTAATTAGGTGCTAGTTAGCTCAATTGATCACCCAAGCCTCAAAAGGGATCGATATTCAATACAATAGTGATAGCTCTTAGTTAGAACCAACAAAATATCATAAGAAAAGCGAGATTAATGTACATAGCCTTGATTCCGTCATAAGGAAGACACTCGAAATATTTCTCTCTCTTGCACTTTCTTAATTGGAAGTTAGTTTAATTGTTTAATTGTTTTCTAGATTTAATTTTTGCTCAGTTTAATTTTTATATGCCAACTTGCTCGTCACTATAGTACCATATCGACGCACAACTTTGGGGCTCCACTGCACTCCTAAATCCTCTGGGTTCGATAAATACTTGGTCCAAGTCTACTTTCACTACTACGACGATCCCGTACTCTTGCGGGGGAGTAGGAAAATATTTTTCGAAAAACTCCGACCAAGTCAATTGCGCCGTTGCCGGGGATCTAGTTGAATGCTTTTGGTGGGACTTAGGGTTAGTTGAGTGGTACTAGTAGTGACATTTTATTGCTTTGCTTGTTTGTTTTATTTTTGTTTGAATTTGATACTTCTTATCTTTGTAGGTGTGCTTTGAATTCGAAAGATGGAGGATATATACCTTTGGAAAATGGGCCATAACCATTCTAACACGGTTTATCCTCCGGATCCCCCTCCACACCCTCACCCATATCCATATCCCTACCCATACTCGTATCCACCACAACAACCCCCAACTTACCAACAACCTCATCCATATCATCAATATCCACAATATCCATATTACCCTCCTCCACAATACCCAAACTCATACTCCTATCCTTATTCACCACAACAACAAGAAAGTGGCTATGATAATGAAAAGAGCTTTGAGTACAATTCTCAAATTCAACAAGCTCCCTCTCATTATCAAGAATGGGGAAGCAATGAAGATTCTTTGTATGCCTATCAAAGCAATGACTTTCAACCTCAACAAGTGTATGATCCACTCACCTCTTCTATACCCAAAGCAAGTGAGATTCGAACCAATGAGACTTGGTCCAAATTGCCAAGTGGAGAAGAAAGATTGACCTCGGATGAGATGTATCAATTATTGGTAAGAAGAACTGAAAAATGTGATACATTGAAGGTAACATTGGAGGAGCTCGCAAAAGTAGTAGCTCAAACAAATGCTACTATAGCTCAAAAAATTGCTCAATTGAGTGCTCAATTCAAAAGCCTCGAGTTTCAATTTGGGGAATTAGTTTCATGTGTGGAAAATCTACAACAAGAAGAGGAAGAAGAAGAAAAAGAGGAAGTTAAAGAAAATGAATTGGAAGAAGAAGGTGAAAAGGATTGTGAAGAGCAAAATGATGATGTGAGATTTCAAGAAGAAGAGGAGTTAAAAGTGGAGAATGAGTTTGATCGAAGGATGAGGATGAAGAGAAAAGAATAGAAGAAGATGTGGATGGTAAATATCAAGAGAAAGAGGAAGAGGAAAGAGAAGAAAAGGACCCAAGTGAGGAGAAGAATGACGACGATAATGCCATTGTTGAAAGAGTTGAAGAGGAATGTCCATTGATGGACCGGAGCAACGATGAGCAAGAAAATCAAGAAGCATCGAAAGAAGAGTTGAAGAGTGAAATGAGCATTTCTAAACCTTTAAACTTTTCAATTTGCACCTTACTTTATATTGATGCTTCTATTGATTTTGTTTTACCTCTTGAGACTTTTAATCATAGGAAAGAAGTAGAGAAAAGCTTGGGCATCCTTTGGGAAAGAAGAAAAGAGTGGAAAGAGAAGATGGAAAGTTTAATCGAGAAGAAGTTGTGTAAGAAGGATATGGATGATTGGTCTATTTTTCACATGAGCCTTCTTGATCTTGAAGCTCAAAGATTAAGATACAATGGAAAGAATGACAAATATCCATGGCCATTTCGATGAGAGAAGTTTGAATTCCATTAATAAGTCCGGCATAGGACATTAAACCTAGCGCTTAATGGGAGGCAACCCATTTTTACTTGCTTTATTTTAGTTTTGTCTTGTTCTTTTAATTTTGTTTTGTGTTTTGTTTCGTCTAGGTGTTGGGGTCGTGTGTTGATGCTCGGTGAGGATTTCGAGCTCTATGGAAAGACACGTGCTTGAGGGAAACTTGAGGTACAAACACCTCTTCCTAAACTTAGACATTGCTACGTAAAGTCTAAGTTTGGGGGGGTGCTCGTCTTTTTAATGCATAATTTTTTAATTACACCGATACAACCCCATGTGATTAGAGCTTATTGATGATCAATTTTGTTGAGAATTTTGGATTTAATTGCTTACATATACTTGTACATGAGTTTTGTCTTGACATATGAAGACTTGAGGGTGTGATATTTTTCAAGAGACGTGTTTGATAGAACTCACACACCCTCACAGCTTGTAGGTGTTTGTTTTTCTTTTTACACACCCTTGAAACGAAGCTATGAGCTTGTATTTATAGTGTGGATTCAAATGTAACCGTTGGAGGAAATTACATTTGAATCCATACAATTAATGGTTTCAACCACTTTTCTTGGAATGCGGCCTTGTCAGTGTCAGAGTTGCTGCCTCGTGCTAATTGGTCCACGTGGGCTGGATTCAACGGATCTTTGACTCAGTGGGTTGACCAGGACCCGACTGACTTTAGGTAGCTTCCTCCTTCACTGACTGATGATCTTCAGTGGACTGAACGTCTTCAGTGTAGTTGTCCTTCAGAGACTGTTTGAAGATCACTCCAAGAAGTTTGTCATAAGGCTGAATGACAAACTTCCCTGACCACAGTAGCTTGACTCCTTCAGGGCCTACTTGGTGCAGCACTGATCCTCCTGATCATGCTCTTTACTGAGTGGTCCACCTGACTTAGCTTAGATCAGCCCGGTTTACACTCAGTGGGACATCCTTCAGGCTTCTCTTCTGGTTCAGGTCTCTGGCATGGCTTCAGTCAGTTCTTCTTGGTGTCATCTTGATATTCTCAGGCTGTGTTGCAGAGTAACCCTTGCTGAGTTCCCCCTCAACTGAACAGCCTATTCTACTGAAAGCTAACCTAGCTTGACCTGAAACAAAAGATACTATCCTGACTGTTTTCAAACCTATTACATGTTGTTTTGGAAAATCATCAAAACTAAATCATATCCCAACACTACCCAAGTGTATCTTGAAAAGTCATCTACTATCACCAAGGTGTACTTCCTACCACTGAAACTAAGAGGAGAAACAGGTCCAAACAGGTCCATGTGAAGTAGTTGAAGTACTTTGGTTGTGGTTGTGCTCTGGACATCCTTAAAGGAAGTCTTGGGTTGTTTACCCTTCTGACATGAACCACAAACCCGATCCTTCTTAAACACCTTATTAGAAAGACCTCGAATTAGACCTTTTCTAGCAATCTTGTTCAGTTTTTTGAAGTTCAGATGACACAATCTCTTGTGCCAAAGCTAGTTGTTCTCTACAGATCCCTTTGCAACTAGACAAGTGTTTCTTGGACAACTGTTAAAATCTACAAGATAAATGTTACCTTTCCTCAAGCCAATAAGCAAGATATCATTATAATCAGAAGAAAAAACAGTGCATGAATCACTAGATAACTTCACTGGGTATCCCTTGTCACAAAATTGGGATACTGAAAGCAGATTATGCTTGAGTCCTTCAACATAGTAGACTTCATCTACAGATACATCATTGATGATCAACTTTCCAACTACTCTGGTGACTCCATAATTGTTGTCACCAAACATCACTCTTGGCCCATTCAGTGGCTTGAAATCTTGGAGATGATCTTTCTCAAATGTCATGTGCTTGGAACATCCACTATCAATGTACCAGACATGGTTGCTTGAAAGTCCTTTCTCCAATGGGCTCTTGTCCTCCTGCAGAGAAATCAATTAGGTCCCCTACTAGTGGTGGGTCCTGATTGGTTAGTTGCAGTTTTTATAGGAATCCATAGATAAAGATCATCCCTTTCTGGATGAGGAGATCTTATCTTCCTTCCAAATCTATCTACCAGTACATGTCCTCTGACAATTACATATTGAGCTACTGGTCTGATAAGAACACCTTTCCTATACACAGGTCTGGTGTATCTTACCTCAAATCTGGCCCTTGGAATGGCCTGCTTCAAAGACATGGTCTTAAAAGTCTGGTTGTAAGGATACATCCTAGAAGAACCATCTCTGGTGTCATAACTACCCAGAACAATTGGTTTTCTATAGATGGATCTCTGGTTCTGATGAAAACTAGACCTTCTCTGGTAATTATAGTTCCTCTAAGTGTATCTGTTCTGGAATTGACTTTTCTGAGAAAACCGTCTCTGGGGTCCCTGGTTCCGATGATAGTTCTGTTGTCCAAAATTCCTTCTCTGAGTATTCCTATTCTGGTTGAGATCCCCCCTTCTTGAGTGTTTCCTCTGAGATCCCCTAACCTGCTTAGGTTCAACTCTTTGAGGATTCCTCTGAGGTCCTCTCATCTGATTAGATCTTACTCTTTGAGGTTTTAGGAGAACAGAACCTTCAATTGTAATTGGTTCCCCATTTAGATGTTTAGTCTCTAGAATTTTCTCTTCCAATTCAGTTAACTCTTATAGACTATATTCTAGATGATTATCAGAGTAGTTCCTTTTCCAAACAGGATTATGAACTACTTTGTAAATATTACCAGTAGAGTCTTTTTCATCCCAGATTTCAACAAACGCACCAGATCTTACAGACATATTTTTGTTAAAGCGATATTTATGGGATCTTTTTACAATTCTAGAATATCCCAAACCACTCTTATCATTTATGCACTGAAAAGACTCTAATATAATAGATACAACAGTTGGTATCTTTGGAGCTTCTCTGGGCATAGGTATCTCTTCAATGGTTTGTTCAATCTATTTTCCCTTGATAAGAGTCTGGTATTTGGCTCTAAGTTCATTGAACTCATCTTCCTGGGAGTTCTTTTCTTTCATGAGCTGGTCTACCATCTATCTCTTTCTGTGATCTTATCCTGAAGTTCAGAGACTTCTTTGGAATGATCTTTCTTGAGTTCTCTGGTGGATTTTTGCTCATGAGATAAGGATTGAACTTCAGCTCTGAGCCTACCATTCTCTTTCTTAAGTTTTTGACATAATTGAACACAATTTTGGAGATCTGATAGCATTTGCTGCATATCAGACTCTCTGGAGTTACCAGATGAATGAAAGGATTCAGTATATTTGGAATTTGATAAGCATAAGGTTGTTTGTTGTACCTCAGTGATGTCTGCCATGAGACATACATCGTCATCAGATCCAAAATCAGAAGTAGAAGAACTTGAGCTGGTATCCTCTTCCTCTGCTTCTGCCAGCAATGCTCTCTTGTCTACATATCTCCTATCTCTCTTGAGTCTTTTCTCTTCTCTTTCCCTAGGAGTAAGTTGAGGACAAGCATAACTGTAGTGGCCTGGCTTGTTGCAAGTATAACATGTGTTGTCTCCTTGGGACTGGGGCTTGGATCTCTCCTCCTCTAGTTGTACTCTGATCTGGCTGGACTACTCTCTCTCCTCTGGTAGTAAGGTCTGCCAGAACTGCTATCTCTCCTATGGTAATCTGATTTGCCAGAGCTGCTATCTCTCCCCCTCTCCGGAGTTCTGAATCTGGTCTCCCTTGAGTTTCCAGATGTCTTTTCTTTATCTGCAGGCTTGAAGGAACTCTTTCTGTCTCTGGTAGATTCCTTCCAGTGCTTTTTGTACCTGCCATACTTAGAACTCATTTTATCAAGTTTACAGGTTAGAAGTGCTACCTGCTCCTTAAGACTCATGTTATCTGCAGTAGACTCCTTGGGATTTTCATCAATCTTGATAGTTGAGGAGAAAGCAACTCCTTTCTGACCAGAAGAGGACACCTCTTCTGTTTCATCTTCCTCTTGTAGGTCATACTCATATGCCTTTAGATCAGATAGTAGAAGATGATGATCCAGAGTGTTGAGATCCTTGTTATCTTTTATCACAGTAACTTTGATTCTCCACCTGCTTGTTAGTGATCTCAATATCTTACTATTTATTTCTTTTTCAGAATAGGTTTTACCTAAGGTACTAGCCTTGTTAAGAAGGTTGGTGAGACGCATGTCCAGCCTGTCAATCGTCTCATCTGGTTTCATCTTGAATGTATCAAATGAGTGTTGAACCGCCTGGAGCTTGTTATCTTTTATCTTCTCTGTTCCTTCGCAGAGCCGAGCCAACTTGTCCCACATCTCCTTGGCCATGGCACAGGTTCTAACCTTTTCGATCACTTCTGTCGTGAGAGTGTTGATAATCTCAGTCCTAGCCACCTGGTCCAGGTTGTATAGCTTTCTCTTATCGTTGTTGAGCTCGTCCCTTTTCTTGAGGATCTTTTGTCTGGGAACTCTATCCTCAGCAGCTTTCTAGGCAGTTTCACTTATTTCTTCTCTGGACTCTGACCTGCCATCATCAATGGGAATCCAGTAAAATTGGATTGGGCCACTCTCTACCACATCTAACATGCGGTGGTGGATAGCTCCAAGATGATTACTCATCATGAAGCTCCAGTGGCTATAATTCTCAAAGGAGAATTCAGGCAACTTATGGCTCTTGTAAGAATATAGCAAGAATAACAAAGAGCAATGGATCTGCCGGGTGACCACCAAAAGCTTTTCAAAGCAGTGGTCTTGGACACACTGCTCTGATACCACTTGTTGGTCCCACTTGATAGATTAATTTCGTAAGCTTAAAACAAAGTCTTAACAAAATCTTTTAAAAGAGCACTATAATGAAATTAAAATAAATGAAAGCAGTAAACAAGACAAGATATATAGTGGTTTGGATATAACAATCCTACGTCCACTCTCCCTTTTATCAAAGGGGCCTTACTACCAACCAACCAACCAACTTATGTACTGGAATTTCGAAATACCAGTTCCTTCTTACAATAGCCTTTAGATCTAACTTCGATCTAAAGCTTTACAAACTTCAACCTTGTCTTAACAGATGAACATGTTGAGATCCAACAACTCCTTAATGAGTATATAAGATTATGAACAATGTAAGAGTGCTTAAAGCGTGATAAAAACTAAGGCTTGAATATGACTTTGTGCGCATGTATCTCTGGAGCCTTTCTTCAAAGATGCACTCTTGAATTTATAGAGATGATTAGGGTTTAGTCGTTGGAGAGCTAATCTAATCATATCTCTAATTAAGGAAACTTCAATCAATCAATTCCCTAATTGATTGATTGGGTTGGTGAGATCCTTGGATTTATTGACTTCAAATACTTTCCAATCTGATCTTGTTTGACTTGATTTGAATCACCAACGGTCAAATGCTTCCAATGCACAACTCTAATTCTTCCAGAGAAGGCAGGACCAGACACCAGGTAACCTCGATGTCTTCTGGTCCAGAGTTGGTTAAGAACCAGAGTACTCAGTAGAATCAGGAGATGATTCTGAGCATCTTTTGGTTCACTAGACTCATCTAGTCTGGACTCGTCTGGTCTGGGGAAGGTCTTCTGCCTCTGGTCTTGATCTCATCTGGTGAAGTCTTTTGGTCTGGTAGTTCCCCCTAGACTAAGTCCTAAACTATTTCCTCATCTGGCTAACAGGTCCAGATGGTCCTATTACATCTTCTGGTTTGTTTTAACTCATCAAAACTATACAATTTTATCCTAATAGTATCCTTCGGATGACAACTTTGAACTGACTGGTTATTCAGATGCAGATTATGGAGGTTGCAGGATTGATAGGAAATCCACCTCAGGGACATATCAGTTTTTGGGGAGTAAGTTGATCTCATGGTTTAGTAAGAAACATAATTCAGTGTCTACATCCACAACTGAGGCTGAGTATATGGCTGCAGGTAGTTGTTGTGCTCAGATTCTATGGTTAAGGCAACAATTGAGAGACTACCAAGTATTTGCTAATGAGGTTCTAATCTATTGTGACAACAATAGTGCTATAGCAATCACTCAGAACCCAGTGCTTCACACAAGGTGCAAGCATGTGGATATTAGGTATCACTTCAATCGAGATCATGTAGAGAAGAAGGACATTAGGATGGAGAAAATTCACACTAACAGGCAAATAGCAAGATTTATGGAATTGTCAGTGGAGTTAGGACTCTTAGATCTGGGAGAGCAGTCAGTATAGGATCAAGGGGGAACTCAGGCCAGACTCAACTCAGCGAGGTATCAGAGTGCTACAATGTCTCCCTGACAAGTATGAGTTCAATCCTGACTCTTGTGAATTTGAAGCGTCTCACTAAGTCCTTCGTCCTGAAAATCGTCATTAAATGATGACCATTTTCATTAAAACATACCTTTTCATATTTAAACCCATGCGTGTTGGGGCATTTAATGCACGCAGTTACTTTTTCATATACGTGTCCGTTTTATACAGGAATATGACTGACTGGGGAAATGATTGATGTTGAGATCAATCCTGGCCCTTCATTTCAAAATTTTTCAAATTCTAGATTAATCTCAACCCCACGTCTGAGTAACTGTTCATTTCATATCAATTAAGAATGCCATTTAAGAAATTTACGCAAACACAAACACACTAAGAACACTGAACTTTCTCTTGTTCAAACTTTCATCTTGCAAATTTCTCAAAACCCTAATTCTCCAAATGGCATTCATTGACACTACTTGGTCTATGGACAATCTTGAGGATGTTGTCAAGAGCAAGTTAGTAAACATGGAGCACATCTTGTCCATGGATGGACCCAGCCAAACAGTTGCCGAAATTCTTCCAGTCTTCAAGTGGATTACTGACGCCAAGCTAGAGAAATTTATCATGAAGAAACCCACGTACGTTCTTCCGGAGGCGGTGGTGGAAGCGTACCTAAACTTGTTCCTTCGCAAAGGTGAACTATTCACGAAGGTGACTGTGTTGGTGCCTACTGGGGAGAAGAACCAGGATGGCGAGGAGCTGTTCAATGTTGAGACCAGGACGATAAACCTGAGGAAGACCGTGAAGGAGGTGTACAGACTTCCATGCTCTAGAATCAATCCCAGGACATACAAGGAGAATGGGGAGGGTGGGCTCCTTAAGGATTGGACGAAAATTGGGTCACCGGAGTTCAGGGCGAGGCAATATAAGGAGACACTCAAGTCAGAGTACCGTGCCATGGTGGACATCGTCTCCAAGATGATCATGGGCACAACTGGGTCTCACGAGCAGTTGAGCCTATCAAAGCTGAGGATAATTGGGGCTTTGGTGGATGGCATTTAGGCCAATTGGGAGCAGTTCTTCATTGACCAAATCAGTCAGGATGCTAAGGACAAGCTGAAGAAGGATGAGGAGAAGAAACATATCTCAGTGGGAGCCATCCTTCCCTTCGGCACGAGAATGTCGATCCTGATAGCCCACGCGTGTCAGGGCTGCACCTTTGATTGGGAGGATGATCTGTCATCCAAGAAGGTGATGTTCTCCACAGCAGCTGACGCATATGCCATCCTCGACATCCCTGACCCCAATGGTCCTCCCCAGCATCAAAGGGCAAGAAGGTGGTGCCTGCCCTGCTGGAGAAGGGGAAGGAGACTGAGGAGGAGATTGCAGCTGAGAAGGAAGCTGAGAAGGAGAGAGAGGAGAAGGCTGTAGAGGAGAAGACAACCAAACTGAATGTGGTGCTGAAAAGCAAGGCCATGGCTAAGGGGGAAAAGAAAGGGACTGAGAAGGTCTCCAAGAAGGCCGTTTCTGAGGCTGAGGAGACTGACGACGACGTCAGGTCAGGGGGAGAAGTGTTGGTAGACAGGCCTTTGAAGTGTTGGAGGAGGAGGAGGAGCTAGATGCCGGGTTGATGGGTGGCATGTTTGAGAATACTCTCAGGGGGAACGCCTATGAGTGGGCTTCAAAGTGTTGGCCAAGTCTGCATAGATATAGGGAGCTTTGCTCGAACGGTATTGAACTCAAAGTCTGGCTCGACTTCAAGCAGTTAAATATGCAGGAGCAGCATATGCTTGTCGACGCCAGAGGCTGGGAAGACTGGGAGAAGGAGAAAGTAAGGCTGTGCTCGTATTTTCAGATCACCATTTGGCTGCAGTTGCTAAACTTCGAAATCTTAAAGCAACTGGTTGATAGGCTGAAGGCTGGCATGCAGGAGGATTTCGAAGATGAGCCCAAGGAGGATGATGATGAGGATGAAAACACTCAGAGCGAAGTGGATGAGAAGGAGGTGGAAGAAACTGCGAAAGAGATTGATGCAGTGGCCTCTGAGCCCAGTGCTCAGGGAAAAGGTGATTCAGGAACTGCGTCCAAGGGTGGAGCAGTTGATGAGACCAACAACGTTGGTTCATCTGTCAATGATGTTGGAGTTATACGTGAAAGTGTGCTTTTACTTTGTATAACTCGTTTATCAAACACTTGTTTATGAGAATAATTCTTTTATCGCATATGCTTTAGATATGATTGAATGTTGAATATTTATTGCAAACAGTTCATAATAATACTAGTTACATTGTAGTTAATGTGGTGATACCCGATCACGGAAGATAACATTAACAGTTTACTTGTAACTAAACGTACATTTTCACGACCTAGGTGAAATTGAACAATCGGCCGTGAAAGGTCGATGTTTAAGTCTCAGATTGGTCTGTCTTGACTAAGAGATTGCACTAGCACATTTAGTATGTGTTGAAGAGGACCTACAGCGAGGATAAATTCTTCTGTTCTGAAATGTGAAGAATTAGACCTCAGTGGTTGTTGATTTATTAATATCCGTCACTTAAATAAGACCGTGTGTGCTTAATGGTTACTGCTTTGATTCATGTTGGGTGAGAATCATTGTGACTTCGAACTTTGTGTCTTGGGCAGTAACATTAATCATACGACGGTTGCTAAGATTTAATAAGGAGAAACGCGTGCGAGTACGGCTCGTGTGATTAGTCCCCTTGGTGGGCTCAGAAGTTTTATCGTACCAAATCTTGCAAGTGAAGAATTAGTTTCTTCGGTACGGATAATAATGTTGAGTTGTCTTTACTCCAAGGTGAAATATATTAATTAAATTAGAGTTATTCATAAGCTTAATTAATTAATGGACTTGATAATCTTAAACGCGGAAAATAATAACCGGGAGCCCATATTATCGTAATATGGATTAAGATGGATAGTGCAATATTAATTTATTAGTGGTAATAATTAATATTGATGGATTGAATTATATTGGGGCTCAATATTGGAATTCAGAAGTCCATTAGGAGGTCCAATCTTAATTCTCCTTAAAGGCCCCTCAAGTAGCCCATTAAGTAGCCCAATAATGATAAGGTGATTAAAATAAAAAGAAAATATAATGCTGATTTTTACACTTAAATTTCGAAAAAAGCAATATTAGAAGAGAAAAGATTTTGTTGATTTTCTTGGAAAGATATTATGGAAAATATGTATTCTTGGAATACAAGAATATCTCATATATTCACGAAGATCCAAATCTTGGGATCTCTACTAGTATTTTTCGAAAATTTCCCTATAACAAGGTGAGTGAGATTTTTGTGGAATATTTTATTATGGAGAAAAGAATATATGAGATATATTCAAGATTTCTTAGAGCCTAAGAAAAGATTTTATCCAAGCCCATTATACCACAAAAATTCGGCCACTCTATGTTATAAATAGGGGATGATTATTTCATCCCCAAGAACATAATTCCATGTGTTGGAAAAATCAAGAGCATATATATTTTTCTTTTTCCTTAGTTATTTAAATTACTTGAAAGCATCTCCCACCGGTGATCAAGTAAGGCGAAAGGAAAATACTTGAGAAGGTTTTTGGATTGATAAAGCGTGATCGTGATTGTCCCGTTTATTCAAAGACCAATTCTACAAGAGGTACGTAAGTCACATAAATTCTTGTTTATTCCGCCATAGATTTTATGTGAATTAATTCAACATGCATGATGTTAAATTTGTTGTTGGAATTATTATTTGAATTAATTAGGATTAATTCATGCTAGTAATAATTGAATTTAAATTCGTATTTAAATTTCATCCCGAATAGATTCCGGGAACCCCTATTTTTCCCAACAACTAGTATCAGAGCCACGGTTTCGGGCTCTGATCTTTAAATTGGAATTTAAATTGTTTAACATTAAATTGAAATTGGATAGTAGAATTGTTAGATCTTTTTTGCAGGTATCCAATTGTCATGGTTTTAATATTTTTAATTTTTCATGCATGTGAATTAATAATTTTTAATTCGATTCGTTCGAATTCGTTTTTCTCGTGAGAAAATCCACGAGTAGATTAATTGTTTTTCTTTTGATTTGATAATTGTAATAGACTAGTCTAGATCTAGTATTTATTTTTTTAAAATAAATTGTAATCGGATCGAGACGAAGAACGAAGAATTCAAGACGGCGTACCCGGACGATGCATGCATGTGTGGCGCATGCATGGGCGTAAAATCATGCATGGGGTGAAAAACGAGAATAAACGGCGAAACCTGGTGTACGGGGTGCGCGAAACGCACGACCTCCGTGGGCCGAGAGGCGCGCGGCCCACCTCCGTGGCCGACGCGCGCCGTATCTCGGGCTGTAAAATTTTAAATTTCAGTTTTTGTTTTTTTGTGTGATTTTAAATGTCGTCCCCAACCCCAAACTAAGTTGTTTTTTGATGAAGAGTTGTTGTTCGAGTGGGAGCGTGTCGAGACGAACGATGAAAAGCAACAAGGACGATATTTCGTATCAAGACGTGAAGAATTTAAACCGTGACAATTGAATTTGAGTGTTCCAATGTGTTTAATTTTATTTTGATGGATATTTTATTTCGTGCACTTATTATTATTTGTTAATATGTGTTTGCATGAATTTTATTGTCAAAGAAAAACCTTACTTTCGAAAATTACTAAGTATGTTTATTTAATTGCAATTTTATTCTGGATATTAAAATTGGATTAATTTGGCCTCCATGATTTATTTATTTGTGAAGTTCTTTTGGAATACATTTTCCCCTCGGATCGGCCAAAAGGACGGATTTCACATGAATAAATTTCGAAAGGATGATTGTGGATTATTACTAGTGGCGGTATTGACTCTCACCACGAGTGGCTTGCTCAAAGTGAAATAATAATCCTGTATTTAATTATGGTTGTTACTTAGGCATAAGAAATTGATATTAACTTACTCCCCTCGGAGTCCCTGTCAATTTTTATGTGGTCAAAATGGGAGCCAACTATTAATTTTGAATTAAGGATTTGTAACTTTTAAGTTTGTGATCCGCTTGAATGTGTTTAAATATATAGACCTCCCCTCGTGGTGCATTTAAATTGTTTCGAGATGTTGGCTGATGCATGATTATATTGTTTTAATGTTTCAATATAATTGATGTGATTGAATTATGTGATAATTTCGTATTTTTTCTAGATATTGATATGAATGTATGTTTTATTCTCAGTTCATCATGTCGCAACCTTTTAATCCACTGTTTAGTATACATAAAGATAACAAACTTGTCGGTGAGAATTATGTTGATTGGAAACGTAATCTTGATATTGTCATAACCGCTCAACACCACAAATGGGTACTTACTACTCCTAAGCCCCAAGAGCCTGCCGAAGATGCGAGCAAGGTGGTAAAGAAAGAGCATAAGAGTTGGTTTGACTTTGATGAGATGTCTAGGTGTACTATTCTGGCTTCAATGTCAGATGTGTTGCAACACCAACACCAACACATGGAGACCGCCTCGGAGATAATGCTCAATCTTGAAGCGATGTTTAAACATCAGAACCGTACAACTAGACAAATCACCATGCGAAAGATGCTTTCTCAGATGGTGGAAGGTACGCCCGTAAGGGATCACGTTATCGAGATGATGGGTTATCTAAAAAAGTTGGAAGTATTTGGTGCAGAATTTGATCTCCCTACTAAGGTCGATTTCGTTCTCCATTCTCTGCCGAAGAGCTTTGAGCAGTTTCAGTTGAACTATCAAATGAATGACCGGGCAAATAGTTTTGCCCGAGCTCTTGCAAGCTTTGGTGTCCGCGGAGACTTTAATGGATCATCAAACTGTTGCTATGGTGGCAAACGGTCCGTCTGCCTCTTTGGGTCCCAAGGGAGGGAAAAAGAGAAAGAGGATGAAAGGCTAGACCCAAGCAAATCCAACAGTTGCGAAACCTAAGACAAAGGGAGAAAGAGGTGGAAAGAAAGTTGCTAAGGGTAAGTGCTTCAACTGTAGTGAGAAGGGACATTGTAGGGCGACATGTTCTAAGCCTAAGAAGGCGGTAAAGAAAGGTTAGTCTCATGCTTTAGTTGTTGAAACTTATGTTGCGGCGTATGCTGCCCACGTTTGGGTAGTGGATACCGGGGCAACTGATCATATTTGTTTCACTCTTCAGGGGTTCCAGCTAACCCGGCGACTTAGCAAGAATGAGATCACCATCACTTTGGGCGATGCTACGAGAGTGGCAACCGAAGCAGTGGGAGTCGTGCACCTATCTTTTGAAGATAGAGTTTTAATTTTAAGAGATGTTTTATTCGTTTCGAACTTTAGGAAGAATTTAATTTCAGTTTCTAAGTTGTTTTTTGATGGATATTCAGTTACTTTTAATAAAGTTGTTACTGTTTCTTTTAAGAATGATACTATCTGTCATGGAACGTTGGTAAACAATCTCTATACGATTAAGTGTGCACACCACTCAAATAATGAATCTAATAACACGTCGATCATTTCGAGTAATAAAAGAAAGAATTCTTCGGAGATGAACGAAATACTTCTATGGCATCTTAGACTAGGTCATATTAATCTAAAGCGGATATAGAGATTGGTGAAAGACGGATCCTTGGAATCATTCCAAGTCGAGTCGTTTCCAACTTGTGAATCCTGTTTAGAGGGTAAGATGACCAAGAGGGCATTTGGAGCTAAGGGGAATAGAGCCACAAAAGTGTTAGAACTCGTTCATACCGATGTGTGTGGTCCAATGACGATCAAAGCGAGAATGGGGTATGAGTATTTCGTCACCTTCATTGATGATTACTCGAGATATGGGTACATTTACCTTATGAGGCATAAGTCTGAAACTTTTGATAAGTTCAAGGAGTTTAAGGCCGAAGCCAAGAAACATAGGGAAAATAGTATCAAGTTTGTACGATCAGATTGTGGAGGCGAATACCTCAGCGATAAATTCTTGAACTACTTATCGGACGAAGAGATCGTATCCCAGTTAATCGCACCGGGAACCCCTCAATAGAACGGTGTGGCGGAACAAAAAAACTGGACTCTTTTAGAGATGGTAAGATCCATGATGAGTTATTCGGATTTACCCAAGTCGTTTTGGGGTAATGCCTTGGAAACGGCGGCTGACATTCTAAACTTGGTACTATCCAAATCGGTTCCTAAAACCCCAATGGAATTGTGGACCGGGCACAAGCCCAGTCTAAGATATTTGCGGATTTGGGGTTGTCCGGCATACGTGCTAGACAAGGAAGCCGGTAAGTTGGATCCACATTCGGAATTAAGGCTGTTTATAGGATACCCTGTGGGAACGAAAGGGTTTATGTTCTATAGTCCCAAGGATCAAAAGACCGTGATTAGTACATACTTTAAATTCTTGGAGGAAAACTGTATGAACAATCGGAAGCCTAAAAGTGAAATTACCTTAGAAGAATTGAGAGGTCAAACCTCGATACCAAGTATACAAGATGATGTACCACACGTCACATCTTCACAACCAGAACCCCGTCGCAGTGGGAGGATTGCTAGGTAACCCGAGAGATTCATGGGGATAGGAGAATCTTCGGATTTGATTCCCGGCGATGAATCAGACCCATGGACATACGACGAGGCAATCCAAGATAAAGACGCGGAGTCATGGCAAACAACAATGGAAACCGAGATGGGTTCGATGGATCATAATCAAGTGTGGGAGTTGGTCGAACCACCCAATGGGGTAGAACCCATTGGATGCAAGTGGGTGTACAAGAGGAAAAGAGGACCGGACGGAAGGGTTGAGACCTTCAAAGCAAGGCTTGTGGCCAAAGGGTATACTCAGAAAGAAGGGATCGATTATGAGGAAACCTTTTCGCCTGTAGCTATGCTTAAGTCCATCCGTATTCTCTTGTCGATCGCTGCGCACCTAGATTGCGAGATCTGGCAAATGGATGTCAAGATAACTTTCCTTAACGAAAGTCTTGACAGGATAGATATCTATATGCAACAGCCCAAAGGTTTCATTGGAAAAGGCTAAGAGCATATCGTATGCAAGCTTAAGAGATCCATTTATGGACTTAAGCAAGTATCGCGTACTTGGAACCAGTATTTTGATCAAGTGATTAAGTCTTATGGGTTTGATCAAAGCGAGTTCGAAAGTTGTGTGTATAAGAAGCGTGACGAAATTGCGGTGGTATTCTTAGTATTATGCGTAGACGATATTCTGCTCATTGGAAACAATGTAAAGGTATTATCAGACGTAAAGGTATGGCTGTCAAAACAATTTGATATGAAGGACTTAGGGGAAGCCGGTCACATCCTTGGGATTAAGATCACTCGCGATCGCAAGAAGAGGATGTTGGGCTTATTGCAAGCTTCAAACATTGACACTGTTTTGAATCGTTTCAGCATGCAAGATTCCAAGAAAGGTTTTGTACCTTTTAAGCACAGAATCCATCTATCGAAATAAATGAGCTCTAAGACGCAAGCGGAGATAGAAGACATGAAAGGTGTTCCATACGCTTCGGCCGTAGGAAGCCTTATGTATGCAATGCTATGTACGAGACCGGATATCTGCTTTGCCGTGGGCATGGTGGCAAGATATCAAAGTAATCCCGGAAAAGGCCATTGGACTGCCGTAAAATGCATCTTGAGGTATCTGAAAAGAACTCGTGAGCGGATGCTGATTTACCAGTCCGATAGTCTTGTGCCCATGGGATACACGGACTCGAATTTCCAATCAGACATAGACTCGAGAAAGTCAACCTCGGGTAATGTGTTTTGCGTGGGAGGAGGAGTCATTTCATGGAGAAGCGTTAAGCATAAATGCATCGCCGATTTGACCATGGAAGCTGAGTATATAGCTGCTTGTGAAGCAGCGAAAGAGGCAGTTTGGCTCAAGAACTTCTTAGTGGACTTGGATGTTGTTCCGAATTTGCCCGACAAGATAATTGTCTTTTGTGACAATGCAGGAGCAGTTGCAAATTCAAAGGAACCGAGATCCCACAAGGCCAACAAACACATAGAAAGAAAATACCATCTTATATGAGAAATTATTAAGAGAGGAGATATAGAGGTGGCAAAGATAGCGTCGGGAGACAACCTAGCTGATCCATTCACAAAGGGTCTGCCTCAGAGCACATTCGAGAGACATGTGGATGGAATGGGAGTCAAGACTATTGCCAATCTGCTTTAAGTATAAGTGGGATGAATTATTAGGTTAGTGTAGGTTGACATGAGATGTCACGTAGAACTACTACACTAAGACATGCATGATGTATACTAAAAAATAGACTTTAAGTATACGTGGGAAATTGTTGGAGTTATACGTGAAAGTATGCTTTTACTTTGTATAACTCGTGTATCAAACACTTGTTTATGAGAATAATTCTTTTATCGCATATGCTTTAGATATGATTGAATGTTGAATATTTATTGCAAACAGTTCATAATAGTACTAGTTAGATTGTAGTTAATGTGGTGATACCCGATCACGGAAGATAACATTAACCGTTTACTTGTAACTAAACGTACATTTTCACGACCTAGGTGGAATTGAACAATCCGCTGTGAAAGGTCGATGTGTAAGTCTCAGATTGGTCTGTCTTGACTAAGAGATTGCACTAGCACATTTAGTATGTGTTGAAGAGGACCTACAGCGAGGATAAATTCTTCTATTCTGAAATGTGAAGAATTAGACCTCAGTGGTTGTTGATTTCTTAATCTCTGTCACTTAAATAGGACCGTGTGTGCTTAATGGTTACTGCTTTAATTCATGTTGGGTGAGATTCATTGTGACTTCGAACTTTGTGTCTTGGGCAGTAACATTAATCATACGACGATTGCTAAGATTTAATAAGGAGAAACGCGTGCGAGTACGGCTCGTGTGATTAGTCCCCTTGGTGGGCTCAGAAGTTTTATCGTACCAAATCTTGCAAGTGAAGAATTAGTTTCTTCGGTACGGATAATAATGTTGAGTTGTCTTTACTCCAAGGTGAAATATATTAATTAATTTAGAGCTATTCAGAAGCTTAATTAATTAATGGACTTGATAATCTTAAACACGGAAAATAATAACCGGGAGCCCATATTATCGTAATATGGATTAAGATGGATAGTGCAATATTAATTTATTAGTGGTAATAATTAATATTGATGGATTGAATTATATTGGGGCTCAATATTGAAATTCAGAAGTCCATTAGGAGGTCCAATCTTAATTCTCCTTAAAGGCCCCTCAAGTAGCCCATTAAGTAGCCCAATAATGATAAGGTGATTAAAATAAAAAGAAAATATAATGCTGATTTTTACACTTAATTTTCGAAAAAAGCAATATTAGAAGAGAAAAGATTTTGTTGATTTTCTTGGAAAGATATTATGGAAAATATGTATTCTTGGAATACAAGAATATCTCATATATTCAAGAAGATCCAAATCTTGGGATCTCTACTAGTATTTTTCGAAAATTTCCCTATAACAAGGTGAATGAGATTTTTGTGGAATATTTTATTATGGAGAAAAGAATATATGAGATATATTCAAGATTTCTTAGAGCCTAAGAAAAGATTTTATCCAAGCCCATTATACCACAAAAATTCGGCCACTCTATGTTATAAATAGGGGATGATTATTTCATCCCCAAGAACATAATTCCATGTGTTGGAAAAATTAAGAGCATATATATTTTTCTTTTTCCTTAGTTATTTAAATTACTTGAAAGCATCTCCCACCGGTGATCAAGTAAGGCGAAAGGGAAATACTTGAGAAGGTTTTTGGGTTGATAAAGCATGATCGTGATTGTCCCGTTTATTCAAAGGCCAATTCTACAAGAGGTACGTAAGTCACATAAATTCTTATTTATTCCGCCATAGATTTTATGTGAATTAATTCAACATGCATGATGTTAAATTTGTTATTGGAATTATTACTTGAATTAATTAGGATTAATTCATGCTAGTAATAATTGAATTTAAATTCATATTTAAATTTCATCCCGAATAGATTCCGGTCACCCCTATTTTTCCCAACAAATGACACATTAGCCTGTGAAGGGATTCCCTGCCTCGAGGCAAAGGAGGATGATGTGGAGGCACCAAAGGAGACTCCTAGTTCTGAGGGTATTTTACTCAAAGTTCGAGATGGCTTAGCTGTGCCTGAGCAGGCGGCTGTGACCACTCAACAACTGCCTTCAGTGCACCCTGAAGAGGGGACTGATGCTGCAAGGGCTGACAAGGGAAAGCAGCCAATGATGGAGGAGGAAGAGGCTGATGACGAAGTGATCATCACTGACATCCGGAGAGGCAACTTTACCAGTATCATAGAGGTAAAGCAAGTAAAGACTACAGAGAACTTGGCTGAGCTCGTGGAAGAGATCCAGAGGATCAGGGATGAAAAAGAAGAAGCAGCCAAGCAGACGCTGGCCCTGCTCGAAGAGAAGCATGAGCAAAGAATGACGAAGGCAGTGGAGCTTCTAGCAAGTCAGGCTGGAGAGCTTTTCACTCAGGCCCTAAATGACTTAGTGGCCAAGTTGGCACTGGAGTTAGGGAAGATTGCTCAAATCTCTGAGAGTGTCACTCAGGGGTTGGCCAAGGCAGCTTAGGAGTCTGCCCGAATTATCTCAGAAGCCAACCGAATCAGCGAAGAGATTGGGAAAGTGGAAGCCAGAATCACACGGGCTGAGGAGAAACTCCACAACAATATGGAGATTTTTTGGAAGAAGGTGGAGGCAACCATAGCCAGTGTTTCGTTCGTTGGATCTGGGATTGCAAATGGAGTTGATATGTTGAAGGAAGGTGTGTTGGAGGTTCAGTCATTAGCATCTTTCATAGTCAACAACGGGCAGGAGGTCCTCAGGGAGGCTTTGCCTGCGGCCAATGATGATGCCGAAAAGGGGGAAGAGAAGAAGAAAAGATCCCGCCCTGAGGCATCTGAGGCTCAGTCCACTCCAACAGTAAGGTTACTTGCAGTGGCAAAGGCTGATGATCCTTCTGTGAAACAAGTTCAAGCTCAACTTCCATCCATCCCTGAGGGAAGCTCAGAGCGCTCATCTCTTAGCACAAGGAAGAATCCAATTTCCTTATACACCAATGAAGTGGCGTCCTTGTGTGAAGAAGCTTGGGGTCTGCCCCATGAGAAGAGTGAGGCTCAGCGCAGGACTGAAATAGTTGAAAAAGAGAAAATGTGCATCCTTGAGAAGAAGGTTGAAAAGCTTTCAGAGCTTACTAAACTTCATCAAAGGGAGCTGGATGATGGGATTTTGAGCATGTTGAGGAGAAAGAAGGTGAAGCCCGAGCCAAGGAAGTACAGAAAGAGGCAAACAACAAGGGAATCAATAATTCTTCAATTCCAAAAGCCGGAGGGGACACTGAGGGAAGCTCCTGTCGATGAGTTCATCTCAGAGACATTAAAAGAGTTTTGGGTTGATGCAAGGGATGAGTTCGCCAGACTCTGGTATGTAGTGAAGAAATGGGGCGACACTGAAGACATCAATGCCCACTTCACTGACTACATGATGGACAATCACCCTGAACTCATTCAGAAGATCTTGGAGGAAGCTGAAGCAGCCAATGTCCAAGTGAAGGCGCCTGAGTTCATTGCTCGACCACCACCTCTAGTCCCTGGAACAAGCAAGCATGATACTAAGGCAATTATGACTGAAGTGTTGAAGATAGCCAAAGTTGAAGGATATGTGAACCAACCTAAGAGAGTAGATGAGTTGAAGGTCAGAATCTATGCTGGTTATGGACTCGAGCCTGAAATGAGATTAGTATAGGTGTTCACAACCTCTTGTAATAGATTAAGTCATTGTACTCAATTCTCATATTATCAATGAAATCTATTACTTTGCCCACAGACAAAAACTCATTGTCTTTTTGGTTGTTATTTAAATTCTGTACTTTATCAAGAATTTCTTTAAAACTGACTTATCTTATAGATAGGACTTTGATTTTCCTCTAAGGAATTTGAGGATCTTTTCAGTGTTGTGGCATTATCAAAAATAGGAAAATTGCTGGGACAATGTCAGTTTTGATTAGATCCCAAAACCCCTGAAAAGATGTTTTGCCTTAGTAGTCAGGCTAGTCTTGGTTAGATTAGTACTTAGTTATTTTACAATTTATAGGAACTCAATGAAAGGAGTACTCATTGATGACAATTAAGACTAAAGCCTGAAGACGAGAGCACCATCTTGAACTTACGGCAGTGTCTCTAAGTTGGCTGAGTAAGTGTCAGTGATGAAGAGTATGACCCTGAGGTCATTACTAACTCAGTCCTGAAGGGAACATGATGATACTGAGTAATGGGAAAATACTTGGAGTAGGACCAAGCAATGCAAAAGGAATGTCAGCGTCAGAACAAGACATTTGTGCTTGAGATAAAAAGAACTGAATAAGACAAGCCTGAAGCCCAGGAATGAGTTCTGACATTCTCACCAACCTGATGAAGTGGACCAATCCAGGAAGGACACGCACGTACGGACCTGACATGAATACTTAGTTCAGACTGCACTTTTCAATGAGCAAGCATTAAATGCAATTACTAAATCCATGCAAGGACGCCTGCTGCATGGGAGATGTATCCGTTGAACAACCCTACGTAGATGACTAGAAGGTTATCCCTTCCAACCGATAGTTTTCAAATCCATCTATAAATACAGAAGGCCTTGAACCCATTCAAGGTTATGGGAAATTTCCAAGCCATAAATTACTCAAACTCTCATGCATTCAAAGCACTCAGTGTTAGAAAGAAGCACTCGAAAAACCTTAAATTTCCCAAGTGTTTCTCAGTAAAGAGAGTTATTATGTATTCCACTGAGCGAACCTAGTTATATCATAAGCTTAGAGTGATTATCCATCCTTAGCATAGCCTTGTCTTGTAAAGATAATCACAATCTTGGTTGGAAACAAAACTGAAACCAAAACCCTCTTATTAGGTTTGTTGGTTGAAGTCAGTTAGTGAGTTTGGAAGGAGTTTGTAAGGGCCAGTGAGTTAACTGATCTGGGTACACCTTGGCACATTAAAAAGGTTAATCCTTAGGGGATTATCCTGTTCAATCAGGACCTTGGACGTAGGAGCTTGAGTCTCTGAACCACGTTAAACTCCTTGTGTTCTTTACTGCTTTGATATTGTTCTTACTGCTTATTCATTAAGTTATTCATTGCATCCGTTTTATCAGGTTTGAATCAATCAGCCTGATCATTAACTTGAACACTACCCTACTAATCACTACTTCAGAATTGTGTAATCAAGTTTTCAGAAAGCAAACATTAACAAGACTATAAATTTTCAGGGCTCACGTATTTCCACACTGAACTCAAGTTGATAGTTTGCCAACTGACCAGCACTCAGTGCAGTCAGTAGGTATGTTATCAACCTTGAGTTCTTTACCACTCTGAGCTAAGGGGACTCAGTCAGTAAGAAAGTCAAAAAAATTGGTATACGTGTATTCCCCCTCCATACACGTATCCCTCAGTCTTGTACCGGGACCAACAACCCCTAACCCTGAAATCCCCACCAATTCCACTGAAACCTCCAACCCAAACACTGACCTACCCCAACCCCAGTCAGAGCCAAATATCTCCAACACTACTGAGCCTGACTCCTAACCAGAATCCAACTTACCCAATCCTGAGGATTTTCCTGTCTCTTCCAAGGATCCAAAGGACTTAGACCCTGAGCTGGAACTCATCATCGAGAAAGCTGGAGAAGATGAGGAATCCGAGGATATCACATCTCTTCTATTCTTTGATTCTATCAAGGAAATGGGTGAAAATTGGGTGGTAAGGAGTTTCCCTTCACTGAACAACTATCCAGAGCTGCGTGAGATGATGGTTGACCTAAAAGTCTGGCTGGAGTACAAGCAGGCTACTATGGTGGAGCAACGGATGCTGGTTGAGTTGAAGGGATGGGACTATTGGTGCTCAGAGGAGGCTAGTATGACAAACTTCTTTGGGATAACTAGCTACCTGGTGCTGCTGGAGATGGAGGCAGTTAGGGAGCTGGTCGCTAGGATGATCGCCATGAGAGCTGAGAAGTCTAAGCTTCTTGATACTCCTGAAAAGGATAAGGACTCTGATAATAATGGTGATGATGGCCCTGAAGATGGTTAGGGTGGTCGAGCGATTGGAGACTTGGTGGACGAAACTGCCAAGGAACTGGATGAGATGAGCACTGAGCCTAAGGCTCAGGGGGAAGGTAAGAAGTAGACTGGTGCCAAGGGTGGGCCAGTAGTTGAGGATGTTGTGAACATCTCAGCTGCCAATGATACAACAGTCGATGACGGGACTCCCTGCTCTGAGACAAAGGAGGATGTTTTAGAGGCGTCCAAGGAGACTCGTAGTTCTGAGGAACAAGTTCCCAAGGTTTGAGATAACTTAGCTTAGCTGAGCTTGTGCAGACGGCTATGACTTCTCTAAAATTGCCTTCAGTGCACCCTGAAGAGGGGACTGAAGATGCAGGGGCTGACCAGGGATAACAACCACAGACTGACGGAGCCCAAGATGATGATGTGATCATAACTGGATCTATGCGAGGCAACTTCACCAGCATTGTGCAAGTCAAGCAAGAGAAGACTACTGAAAACCTGGCCGATCTCCAGCAACAAGTTGAAATTCTTAAGGCTCATGCCAATGCTAAAGATAAAGGGATTCAAAAGCAGCTGAAATGGGTGAAGTCTGCTCTCAAGACGGTTGCCAACTCTAAAGTGAAGAGTCTTAAGAAACTGATATTATCAACCATCAAGTCTGTCAAGTCTAAAAGGAAGACGATGAAGAAGATAATGGCCAACACGCTGACCCAGATTCGAGATGAGCATAATGCGAGGATGGAAAAGGAAGTTGAGCACCTGGCAAGTCAGGCTGCAGAACTATTCACTCAGGCACTCAATGACTCAGGGGCTAAGATGGCTTTGGAGTCAGCGAGGATTGCTAAGGAGTCCGCTAAAATCACTCAGCCGATGGAGAAGATCCTGACCAAGTCTGAGGCGCTCATCGAGGAGTCCGGGAAAGTAGAGGTCAGGCTAACCCGTACTGAGCAAAGCTTGCAGACAGACATCATCGTACTCATCATCTGAGAAGAGTTCAGGTGACCTCTCAGTAGGACCGTCAGAGTCTGTTGCATCTTCAGCGAACATTGCTCTCCGATCAGCAGATCTTAGATCCCTAGTGGCTCTCCTTTCCTCTCTCTCCCTCGCACTCAGCTCCGGGCAGTCGTACTGATAGTGACCAATTTTGTTACAGTTGTAACATGCTACCTGCTCACTTACTCTTTCTTTTCTTGGTTCAGGGTTCCTCCTTGAGTCAGGTTCCCTGGTTCTTGGTGAGCTTTCAGCCTTGGTTGGATATCTATCATCGCGAGTACGTCTCTGTTCGTCTCTTCTTTCAGGCTTTGGTTTAGAATATCTCCTTTCATCACCACGTTCTCTCCTCTGGTCAGTGTTCCTTCGCTCCTCATATCTCCTTGAGCTTTGGTGGGTTCCTTCAGGTTTCCTGTCACGTGAGTCCTGATAAAACTTTTTATAACGACCAAACCTGGAATTGAGCTTGTCAAATCGTCTGGCCATCAGGCTGTACTCCTCAGCGAGTTCTTCCCTGCTCATCTCAATCAGTGACTTTGATGAAGAATTTGATGAGGGCTCAACAGGTTCAGACCTGGCCTTGAACGCCATACTTTTCTCAGGAGTTTTCTCCTTTACTTCCTCTTCTGACTGAACTTTCTTCTTTCTTTTGTTAAGATCGAATTCAAGCGCCTTGAGCTCTAAAAAAAGTAAAGCAGAAGTTATGTTACTCATATCCTGAGTGTTCTTAAGCATAATTACACTGTTATCCCATCTCTCAGGAAGGGCATTCAGGATCTTTGAAGCAACATCTCTCCTTGGGACATCCTTGTCCAGCATCACCAACTCATTCATCAACTTGATGAATCTAGACTCCATTTGATCTATGCTCTCGTCAGGCAGCATTTCGAACGCCTTGAATTTCTGAATGGCAATGTTTCTCTTGTTCTCCTTGATCTTTTCAGATCCCTCACACATCCTTGTCAGCTCATCCCAAACCTCCTTTGTTGTCTTTAAGTTCATCTGCCTAGCTGACTCCTCAAAGGGCACCGTATGCAAGATGATTTTTATGGCGATGTTGTCAAGCCCCATCATCTTGATCTCATCAGTGGTCATATCCTTCCTTTCCTTAGGAATATGTACACCAATATTGAGATCATCATATCCTCTCCCTCTAGTATTAGGGACAGTGATTTTGATCGGTCCTTCCCTGAGAACATGCGGTATCTGGTCATGGATGGCATCTAGATGTGCTTCTAATCTGAGCTTCCAATAGACAAAGTTAGATACAGAGAATTCAGGTAACGAAGCTTCAAGTCTCCTCGAAGTCATGATGATGCAAGTTTTATGAAAAGCAAACTCAGATCTGTTCAGTGACCACCAACAGTTTCTCCTCTGAAACTATTAGTATTCAAAGTCAGTGGTCTTTCGAACCACTGCTCTGATACCACTTGTTGGTCCCGGTACAAGACTGAGGAATACGTGTATGGGGGGGGGAATACACGTATACCAATTTTTCAACCTTAAAACTGACTGAGTCCCCTTTACTCAGAGTGGTAAAGAACTAGGAGCTGATAACACACCTACTGACTACACTTGGTGCGGGTCAGTTGGTTAACTATCGGTTCAAGTTCAGTGCGGAAATGTTTGAGCCCTGATAGTTTAAAGTCTTGTTTAGTTTGCTTTCTGAAAAACTTGTTTTACTCAATTCTGAATAGTGTTTAGTAGGGCAGTGCTCTTTTGAAGATCAGCCTGATTGATTCAGGCTTGATAAACTTGAATGCAATGAATGAACAAGTAATATGGCAAGTATGCACAATATCAAAGCAGTAAGAACACAATGAGTTTAACGTGGTTCAGAGACTCAAGCTCCTACGTCCACGGCCTGATTTAACAGGAAATCCACTCAAGGGATTCTTGTTTTTAACGTGCCAAGGTGCACCAAGACCAGCTAACCTCACTGATCTATACAACTCCACTTACTAACACAGTAACTGACTTACTCCCAACAAGCCTAACTTAGGGTTTTGGTTTCAGTTGGGATTCCAACTAAGTTGAGATTATCCTTACAAGGCAAAGCTATGCTAAGGATTGGATAATCTCTCTAAGCTTAAGATAATGCTATTTAGCTCTTGGAATACAGAATAACTCTCGATTGCTAAGAAACACTTGGGAAATTTAGATGTTTTCGAGTGTTTCTCTTAAAGGCTGAATGCTTTGAATGCTTGAGAGTTTGAGTAATTTCTGGCTTGGAAATTTCCCGTAACCTTGAATGGGTTCAAGGTCTTCTGTATTTATAGGTGATTTGGAAAACTATCCGTTGGAGAGATAGCCTTCTAGTCATCTATGTAGAGTGGCTTCAAACGGACATATCTCCATGAAGCAGCCGTCTTTGCATGGATTTGGTATTTGCATTAAATGCACATTAAATGCTTGCCCGTTGAATGTGCAGTCTGAATTCAGCCTTCATGTCAGGTTCCGTACGTGCGTGTCCTTCCCGGATTGGTCCACGTCATCAGGTTGGTGAGAATGTCAGAACTTATTCCTGAGCTTCAGGCTTGTCTTATTAAGTTCATTTTGTCTTGAGCCCACCAGTCTTGTCCTGACGCTGAAATTCCTTTTGCATTGCTTGGCTCTACTCCAAGTCTTCCCATAAACTCAGTGACATCCCGTTCCTTTCAGGATTGAGTTAGTAATGACCTCAGGGTCATACTCTTCATCACTGACACTTACTCAGCCAGCTTAGAGGACTGCCATAAGTTCAGGATGGTGCTCTTCGTCTTCAGGCTCTTAGTCTCGATTGACACCAGTGAGCTCTCCTCTCACTGAGTACCTGTGAAGTGTAAAATGACTAAGTACTAATCCTAATCAAGACTAGCCTGACAAAGATAGATTAAGACAAACATCTTTTCAGGGGCTTTGGGATCTTAATCAAAACTGACAATGTCCCAACATTAAGCTATTACATCTTTTACAATGACAAGTGTTAAACCACTTGTTTACTCCTAATGTAATGCCTAATTAGTGGGATTCTTGGTGACTTTCCGAGGTGCCCTTCTGCTCACCTGCTCGCCTCTTTAATTCCTCATTGACTCTTCTTGATCATGTTGCTCGTTTTTCTTTTTGCTTATTGGTGACCAGCTGCTCGTCCACCCTGCTGCTCGCCTAGTCCATTCTAACCCGTTACCCAGCTGCTCGCCTCTTCTAGCCTTTTCCCTGCTGCTCGTCCTTTTTAAAATTTTCTCTTAATGACTTCTTGACTTGCTATTCTAATATTTGTTTACCATAATCCTGCTGCCCGGCTGCTCGCCATCAATAGAATCCTTAACCTCTACTGATTGTATTTCCCTTAGCACAAATGCACTTAGAAAATATTTATGCTTCAGGTGACTTCATCGGTCGACTTCTCTTCTTCAGTAGACTTCTTTTTCTCTAAAGTAATACACTTTAGACTTTAGCAGATACACTTTAGTTCCCTAACAAGTGAACTGAATAACTCTACTGAATACAGTTTACTTACATTTCATATGGAGAACCTTTTGGCATCTTAATCAAAACTTACAACAAGAATATTTCCCAACAGTGTGGTTGGTATGCTTGGTCTTTGCACGGAAGATTCAAAATGATACCTTTGGGCCGAGGGTATTATATAGTTTTATTTGAGGACGAGGTGGACAGAATGAGAGTCTCTATGAAGCGGCCATGTCCTCTGGATTCAGGCACTTTTTGTCTCCAAAATTGGGTTCTTGATTTCAACCCAAACAAAGTAAAATCTTTAATGGCGCAAGTTTGGGTCCGTATTATGTCTTTGCCAGTAGAGTATTGGAAACCAAGAATTCTTGAAGCGATGGCTTCAACCCTGGTGAGTCTTTTCAGGATTGATGACAGCACACGAAATCACACTTTCGGTAGATTTACTTAAAGATCAACAACAACAGATTGCATATCGCCGAGGCGATTCACATCTCTCCATGGTCTATGAAAAATTACTGCAATTTTGCAAGAAATGTTGCGTAATTGGACACACACTTGCCATTTGCAATAAGACTAGGTCCGGGCAGAATTGGCCTCACACCAAGCAGGACCACTGGAACATGGCTGCTGAGTTGGCAGCAGACCAAGAGGCAGCCGAGCTGGCCTCTACGGTAGCTGAGTCAGTGGAAAATGATGCTGAAAAGGAAGTTATTAACCCGGAAATAACTATAATTCCTTTTGTGCAACAAGAAACACCAGTCACTGGGATACCCACAAATAACTCTTTCCACATTTTGCAAGAAGATGAGGATAATGAATCAACAGGGAAGACAGAGTCCCATACTCAGAAAGATAAGGGGCTACCAGTTATACGAAAATTTGCTAGCGGTTATAAGGATGGTTCGCTTCCGACAGGGGTTTCCTTAAAAAAGGCGCATCGTGGCAACCTTATTACGCCGTTTGAAGAAATGCAATTTGTGGGCTCCGATTCTTGGGCCGATCAATCAGTAAGGAACGACATGCAGCCGCTGAAGCACAACTTAAACGACGTTCAATGATTATTTTGTGCTGGAATGTCCAAGGGCAACTCGCAACGCTCTTGCATCGTTTTACCATAGCCACAAACCGGATTGGGTGACTATCTATGAACCCAAAATTTGTGCTTCGTCTATAACTAATTCATTCTAGAGATTGACCAATTTGAGTATTTTCACCAGTAATACTCGCATCAATAGAAGACCTAACATTTGGCTTCTTGGGAAGCCGGAACTGCACAACTACTCCACTCTTCGGAGCAATGCATGGTGGTGTCTTTTCAATCCATTACTGTATATTTGCTTTTGTGCATGCTAAAAATAATTACATACAACGCCCTTCACTTTGGGTTGATCTACTTTCATTTTTAGGACAACCTATGTGTCTTATTCGCGATTTTAATGTGGTGTTGGGATTACATGAAAGAATTTCGTCAATGCAAAATTTACCCATTGCATCGCGCGAATTTTTGGATTTTATTGATGAGGTTACTACTCCGGGACACATATATACTTGGTCATCCCAACATACACGAATAGGTTTCACAGCTGCAAGTCTTGATAAGGCATTGTTCTCGCCTGGTTTCATAGATATTTGGAATGGGGTCGATCAAGGGTGGACACAGAAATTATATCCAGGGAGGGCACAAAATTATACTCCCTATCCCAAAGTAAATCTCTCGTTTTTCTTTTTGGTCCGTTCCACGATAAGTTCTCTCTTTCATAAATGGCAAAAAACAACACTTTTTATACTAATAAACAAATACATTAACTTTTTTTTATGGATAAAGGAAATTTTATTATAAAAATTGGAGTATAAGGGATACTACAACTCTTATTGTAAACAAAAACATTTACTTATGTTACTTAGCAAATTAAAAAATAAATAGATAATTCTATACAAATCTACAATAAAAAGGAATAAACTTGCAATTAAATCATAGCAATTAGCTTTATAAAAAGCATATATATATAAGTTATGTAATTAATACACTACAAAAAAAGCTTATTTAAAGAGGGAACTTAAAGAGGGAAATTAAACCCTTAATATTAAAGAGGAATTTAAAAAGAGATAAAATTTAACAAGGGATTTAATTAGGGTAAAATTTCCCTCGTTTATAAAGAGGGAATTCACGAGGGAAAGATGGACCTACGATAATTGACGAGGGTTTTCCCGAGGGTATAGGCCCTTTGAAAATTCACGAGGCTAAAACCCTCAGGAACCATCTGACAGATGCAGGCTCACGAGGGAACCAATTCCCTAGGCTAATTCATGAGGGAAATTCCCTCGTCAACTTCAACTTTATATTGCATGCAATTAGCTGTCTGACACATGCATTCAACTTGATGAAACTTCACATAATTAATACATATAATTTATACTTAACTAATTATTAGTATAATATTAATTTACTTAATTAACTAGTATATGCCAATTATATATAGGGGCAAATGCAGTAGGGGACAAGTGTTAAGAGTTAATAGCATGTAGGGACACGCCTTTTTCGGAAATACACTCCAATGCATAAAGGACGAATTTGCCCCTGACTTTTGCCCTGCCAGCCCCAGCTTGGTGATTGGACATTCGGTGTCTGTTTCAGGGAAATGATGTCGTAGCTTTAGCCCTGTGAGTAGAGACGTTGCTTCTTTTTTGGACAAAATTTTTGAATTTTAGAGCGTATGGAAATTGAATTTCATAAATTCTGAAAAGGGCATTTCAAAAGTAGAGGCGAAGGGGGAAATAGGCGAGGCATTCGTTCGTCGTGGAGTGCACCGGAAGGTTTGGGGCTTTTACTTGTCGGTACGAAGACGTAATTTGGTATGTTGATTTTGGGTTGTTATTATTTTTAGTTTCTGGTTGGGAGATTTCCGCCTGAATTAATATCAGTGTTGCTTGTCGGAAATTTGGGGGAAAGGTTTATTATATGAATTGGGTAATTTTTTATGATGTGGGTTTGTTCTTCTGAATTAACCGAGCGACAGTATTCTTCATTTTTTTGGTGGCGGGGGGGCGTAAAAATGTTGCCAATGTGTTGAGGGGTGTATTTCTTATATTTTAAACGAAGAGTGGTTTTTTATTTTGTGTTTTTTCACAAATCTTGTTTTGTGCTTTTCGATGGGTGGTTAGAAGAATCGGAAATGCGGAGCTGGAGGAGACATGCGCTTGTTTCGGATTCGGAGGATGCCCGGGGTTCCAGGGGTTCAGGCCGTGTGTCTCGGCAGAACGGGAAGCGAGAAAGTATTTTTATATTACTGTTGTACGATTCTGTAAGAAAATATTGATGTGTTGGTGATTCGCTGATTGTTTATAGGGTCAATAGTTGAGAAAAAATTGGATGTGGTAGTAAGTTTTCTGGTAAAGGAACAGATATGTAAGTACATGTAAACGATATATTATCATGCTGGTAGATGCGTAGATAACTAGATGTGGAACATTTGCTCGTTGTAGTACATGTACCGAACCGGTCTTTAGTATATAGGAGGAGGCAATAACAATGGTGCAAAATCGCAGTATGCAAAAAGGGTCTGTAGTTCATGTACGTTTAATACGGTGGTGTACCATCCAGATTATGTTGTACCGTAGGTTAGTCTAGGCTTAGTACATGGAACATTCATTTTTGGACTGTGGTACATGTCATGTGACTTTGCGAGTGTGATGTTAATATAAGTCAGAATTATTTTGGTAGTGTCGTAGTGTATGAACAAATGGGAAATCCATTATGGCAGTTTTGCGTTGATTTTTTTGAAAGTGTACTAATCATCTGTAGGTGCTGATAAGGGGAACGTTGGCAAAAGCAACGTCAGAGAAGGAAAGAAAGGTTGCAATTTTTTCCCTATGTTAGCGAACCAACAGTGTTTGTGGTTTGTGTTTTACCACCAATATAAACTGTTCTTGTTGATGGGTGTTTAGTAGTGGAAAAAATGCGCAGTAGGAGGAGGCTTGTTCTTGATTCCGAGACGGATGAGGAACCGGGGTATGAGGCTTTTGATGGCGTGGCTAGGAAGAAAGGAAAGCGCGCAGGTAGGTATATATAATTGTGTTAAGACTTAGTTAGAATATATTGATGCGGATGGGTCTCCATTGAATGCCTTGATGGGAAAAAATGAGAAAAAGTTGTGAAGTGGAATAAGTATTCTGGAAACCAGGTGGATTTTTGTTTTTAGATGTGTACGTTGTTAAATGTGATGCATATGTTCGTTATGTAGAATGCACCCCACATACACTGTGCTATTGTAATTTGCATAAGAGACTGAATGTGGTGTTTGTGGTAAACTAACAATTGGTGCATATTGTATTCCTAAAAAAATGGACTGTGGTGCATGTACTTTTCAAAACTGAGTCTACCTTAGTCTGAGTACACGATATAGTATCCGCTTGTAGTCTGGGTAGACGGTACATTCATGCCTGGAATGTAGTCCATGGACGTTGCCTTATGAAATGCGATTTTATATAAAACAGCATATGAATTTAGATATGCGAGACCTGACCATGTATTAATAATCTGTAGATGGTAGTAGGGGACATGGCGGCGGTAGCAAAGTGAAAAAAGGGAGAACAGGTTGGAGTTGTTTTGTTAGTTTTATTTATCTGAATGCGGAAAATGTATTTTTTTTCTTCTCTATTGTTGTGCATTCCTAACTGATCCGACGTTCGATTTTGTGGCCAGGAGTTGACACAATAGATTTACTGTTGGAAGGGTCAACCAGTGAATCCAGTGATAACGGTTGTTAATTTTACCAAAATTACATCTGTACCTACTGTTATTCTGTTTGTAGATGTTTTTTTCATTTGCAAATTTGGTGATTGATTGATCAGATAGTGGCTGGGGCAGGGGTAAGTACACCCTGTACAGGAGTAACCTGGTCACTAGTATGAGGGAGTTGCAGGCTGTTCCGTATACAGAAGAGCATATTTTGGAAATACAAAGGACCCCGTTCAGACTGTTGTTCGATGAACTTAGGTCGGCGGACCCTGATTGTTATAAGAATGCCTGGTGGAAGCACGAGGAGGATATAAAGAAGATAGTGCTAACGTTTGATAAAACTTCAAGAACGTTCAAGATTGGTGGGAAAAGTCTTAGAATTTCAAGAGAGGATGTCCAACTAATTTTAGGAGTTACTGGTGGAACAGAGGAAATACCGATGAAGAATACTGAATTTGGTGATCCAGTATGGGTCAAAAGGGTGTTTGGAGATATGAGTACTAAGGGGCCGAGAGTGAAAGTTCTAAAAAAGAAGGGTATATACGATAAGTTAGTTGCTTTAGTTGGTTCAGGGAGTGGGGGGTGTCTGATAGCTGATGTTGCCCAGCTGACGCATTTGTACCTGCTTGCTTCGTTGCTTGCGCCCAGGCGAAACTCTTCTGTGCCAGGGTATTATACATACTATCATGGAGAAAGTGTCAGCAATACGGACGTATGATTGGTGCTCGCTCGTAGCAGATTATTTAGTTGAGCAACTACGTACCACTAAGAACGGAGTTTAACTAGGGTGACTGACTATGAAATTATTGTGTGGGTATTTATGTACTAGATGTAATGTAAGGGTTTCTTGTATGTTGGCTGCTCTTGTTAAGTGAGTGCTCCTGAATCTATTGATTGTAGTATATAATGGGAGGGGTTATGAGCTGTGATGTGAATTAAGAGCATGACTTTTTGTAGTCTATTAAATGACTAGTAATGAAGTATGTTTTGTTGGTTTATTAATGTGTGCTTTCCCTATCATTTTTTGGACAACAATTATGGATACATGAACGGGTGTATAACAATCATAACTGGGGGTGGTGCAATTCGTGGGTGTATCCTGTACGGTAGACTTACCGTTTAGGAGCTATAATTGGTAAAGTAGTACCAAAAACATTACGCATCATATCCAAAAAAATGTCATAGTGCTTTAATTCTGGGTTGCCTGTAAAATTTGTCTTGCTGTGTTCTTAGTAGGACCTGGTTGTTGGTGACATGAATTTTGTTTGGGTGGAGTTTGGTGGTTAGCTCATACGTGTGTTGTTTTTACTTTGGTATTTCCCAGCTATGTACTATAGTGTATTGCTTGCACCAACCATGAACTCTGTGTACCGATGTATGTCTTATGTACTAACAGCAGTAGATGTACTGTGTTTGGTGTGTGGAATACGACGACGTTATGTTAGTGACCGTAGTACTTTGTCAACTGTACCACAAATATAATTTTGAACTTATATCACTGGAGTAATGATTAAATACACAATTATAAGGATAAAATTAATGGGCCCCATACAACTGCTTCTTGAATAAATGCCCAGCGAGGCTGAAATTTAAAAGTGGGGCCGCACATCAGAAATAATGTACCGTTACAAAGGAAAGGGGAAAATGACCGTTGCAATAATGGGACATAGAAAACAGAATGGAACAAGACAAGTATAAATAGAGAGTATACTGGTTGTTGAAGAGCAAGACATGCTGATGAAATGGCTAGCTCAAGCAATGTTACGGGGGCAATGCCGTATCCACAGTACGAGAAGTCGTCTTGTTCGTTATGCCGTCGGCACACTTGGATTCGAATCAGCAACACCCCGAAAAATCCAGGTAGACTATACTACAACTGTGATGACCATGGGTTTTCCCACTGGTGTATGCCGAGCGGTTGGGTTGGGAGAGACGATGTAGTCGAGAGTCGGATGCAATCTCCGAAAACCATGAAGGTAGTGTATGAAATTAAATTGCCAACACTGGTCATTGGAAACATGTTGGTGGTGCTTGTGGTGCTCCTACTCGTTCGCATTCTAACATGAAGAAATGACGTATGATCCGATGACGTCTGCATTTGTATCTTTGTTGTTGTATTTTTTGTATTACCGAAGCTGCTGTCATTTTAAAATTAGACATGCAGGAACCATGTATTTCTATTGTGCCCATGCCTGGTATTCCAAAAAAATAATGCAACATGTTTTAGTTAACAGACTGTATTCCTTGGGTGTGTTTCCTGAAACTAATAGAATGTGATATGTACGACGAGAGACAATTAATTGGAAAAACGGATTCCAGACACAAGCAGAAAAATGTATACATACCTTAGAGTTTGAAAAATAATTAAACAAATAAGCAGGTGTCGGGCCCCCCACCACCACCCTCCCCACCACCACCCTCCCCACCCCACCCTTCCCACCCAAAAAAACATCATGTGCGATAAAAATCATGGGGGGGGGAGTTGTGTGAAAAAATGATGACATCAGCCATCTAGCACATGCTCGTTTTTTTCTTCTTGTTTCTTCCATGCTCGCCAAATGACTTTAGTCGCGTCCTCTTAGGGCGGCCGGGCATACGTTTAAGTAGAGGTGGGAGTATCTTAGGGCAATCAGCAATTGACTTGATAGCATGTCTTTCGCCGTCGGGTATTGGATGAATATCACTTGCATAGCATTCCCGGTATGTGGAAGTAAGGAAACATTCCTCGACGTATGCCGCAACCGTTGGCCCGTGGTAGTTTATGACAGCCGTTGCATGAGGGCATGGGAAGCCCGCTAATTGCCATTTGGAACAGGAGTATGTTCTGTGTTCAATGTTGACAGCTGCAGTTGGAGATGATATAACTTCAAATTCGAACAGGTTGCGTTGGTGGACTTTCCAAGAACGAGAAATGCCTGAGTCGTTCTTGTATAATATATCCTTCTTGGGACAGAGTAAGCTGTCCCATGCATTACTCTGAGTACGACGCTAAAAAAACCATCTGCTAGTCTCTGAAAGATAAAACGGACAACGACATTATTCACGGCATGTGGTATTATGTTACACAATGGATAGAATATGAGTACACAACGACCGCACAAATAAACCTGAACGTATGTGATCCAACATATTAGTGGTGGGTAGCTCGCGTGATTGCTTAATCCATGAGTTGAGTGACTCCGCCGCGTTTGATGTCATCTCACCATACTTTGAGATGCCTGGGGAGAATGCGACTGCCCATTTGTCAAAGGGTAATTGTGACAAGAAATCAACAGCTAGAGTCCCACCAGTAGCCTTAAACATCTCTAGTTTCTCCGCAAAGATACGACGGTCCGGGGCGTATGCACACGCCCTGAACATATCGACCAGTTTGGCACCTTTTGAATTCTTGGAACCCCCGCCGCACCGACCTTTCAAATTTGTTAGTAGATGGAACAAGCAGAAAAAATGCAATGGTTTTTCAAATACTAATGGGAAAGCAGCCATTAGCCCACAATTCCGGTCGGAGATAAAAAAGATTTGCTTCGGGTGAACACACACACTACTAAGTTTCTTTAGGAACCAAACCCAATTATCGGTATTCTCGGCGGACAAAACTGCAAATGCAACAGGGAAAATACCTGAAAATAAAGAGGACTTAGAGAAATATGCATATGTAAACGGAAGGTAGATGAAACGAATGGGGATTAACCATTATTTCCATCCTTTGATGTTGCTGTTAGTAGTATCCCTTTCGCACGCCCGTACATAAATGTGCCGTCTATGAACAACATAGGACGACAGCTCTGAAAACCTACTATGGACGCATTGAACGCAATGAACAATCGTTCAAAATGGTGCGTTTCAGCATTATATTCCAAATCAGCTACACTACCTGCATCAACCAAGGGTATGAGTACATAAATGATATGTATCGAAATGAGTTATCATACGGTAATAGATATAATAGGTAAACATGCCTGGATTTATGCGCTTTATGGCATAGCAGTACCAACGAAGTTGGTCATATGAATCACTGTACGTGCCAAATAAATGGTCCCTGGCCTTCTCGGCCGTTCTCCACCCCTTGTAGTATGGTATGGTTATACCATAGTTAAGTTGGAGGATGTCAACTATTCTTTTACCGGTTATGTTTGGGTTATCTCTGACCTCGTGAATAACAAGCTTCCCAATGATCTCCGGACTAAGACGAGCGTGATGTCGTGCTACTCCCATGCCTAAACATTTGTGACTGAAGTGTCCATTGTATATCAGAAAATTATCAGTAATATCTTGCAACCTAGCTTTGACGTACCATTCGCAACGACAAGTTGAATGTTTACTACACTGTACATGGATGTACTCAGCCGAATTCCTCACAAAAATGAAATTGTAACCCAAAATGACTGAGTGCTTGATTAATTCTGTTCTAAAACCAACGGCACCACCGAGAAAAAGGGAGCCCACCCCATCCTTAAATATATTCCCCCATAGATCGGACAAAAGTGGTTGTTCAACAATAGCAGGGCAAATATCATATAAAGGCAGGGGACCCATTCCGCTAAACTCTTCGTATTGGCCATCATCACGAAAAACCTTAGAGCTCCTAAATGGTAACTTACTCTGATGATAAGTTTTTTGTCTCAAGGGTGCAATATCATTGCTAATGGGGGCAGAACAAACAAGAGCAAGGTCACAATTAGAGTAACTTAGACGAATAGATTCATCGGAGACAATAAGTGGGGGGGCGACATTGCTTGATTTACTAGATACCTTAGTACTGATACTCGCAACGACAACAGATTCAACTGGGGCTAATACTTCGACGACAACTAGTTTTAGACACAAATATTGGCACACCAAGATCATATTGTTTATATCGTCATCGGAACTCAAAACGCAATTAGATATACTGCCGACGGAGTACCTGAATGATGTAACATTCGGCTTCAAATCCGGCCACATAGAGAATACGAGGTTGGCAAAGTCGATAAACAAATGACCACAGGTGCATTTGACAATCTTGCACTCTCCCCGGTGTTTGACGGAGCACAACAGCTCGATGAGCGCCATGGCACGGATTTTTCCGATAGGGGCAAGCAATGTTTCCGATGAAAGGGGATTTTGTGGGATTCTGCGTAAATCGCGACTACTTTTCCGAGCACGGCTAGCAACTATGGCGACGAAACTTGCTTTCTCCGATTAAGGGGGGATTTTGGGGGATATGTTGTTGAGGCATTCAAAATTCGAATTTTGAATGCATATGCGTAGGTTACCACTGGTACATACGCTTTGCAGTGATGAAAACCAGCAATTCGGGGGGTGGGGGGGAGAGGAATAGATAGTTAATACACTGTTACAGGCAATTTTAGGTGAATAGTGCCACATAGCTGTATAGAGTGGCATATAGTCTGAGGAAGGAAGAAAATGTAGTCCATGTATATATTATAAAAATATGTACCGTATGCGGTCAAATCAAGGCAAAAAATACAGCTAATGTATTCCATTGGGTTGTATTGTACTTTTATGTTAATGGGTTAAAAAAAAACTGGAGTGTATTTACGGATGTAATTGTGTAGCAAAGAGTAATTATTCCTTTTATATATATACATAGGTTGTAACTATAATACTAATTAGTTAATTACTACCTCGGTTCTCAAACACTTTGCACAATTCGCTATTCATCTACTACAAAGACATTTAAATTACACATCATTCTACTAGTAGTTACACACTAATTTTTTTTTCCCATTTATTTACACTAAACATAAAATTTTCTACGAAAATTACCAGTATGGCTACAAAATTTCCAACAAAAGAATTCGTTGTGGGGATTACCTACGAATTGTCTAAAAAAATTTATAATTGTATAGAAATTTTCATTCCCCACCTACAAAAAAATTTTACCTACGGAAATTCCGTAGACAAATTGTGTTGTAGGTAAAATTTTGTAGGCAAATGACTTGGGTAATTATACCTAGGGATTAAATTTCGTAGGGAAATTAATTCCGTAGGCAAGTTGTTTCTAGGATGAGAAATACAAAAACTTTCATAATTAGAAAGTTTCGTAGGCAATTCTTACTACAAATTTTTTGTCGGAATTTTTTTGTAGAAATTATAATTTTGTAGGTCGCATGAAAAAGAATTTAAAAAGTATTTATTTTAAAATTTTATTGATTTAAAAAACGATCAATATATGTGTATTAGTGTACACATAATAGTAAATAGTGAAAAAGAATTTAAAAAGTATTTATTTTAAATTTTAATTGATTTAAAAAAAATGATCAATATATGTGTATTAGTGTACACATATTAGTAAATAGTGAAAAATAATTTAAAAAGTATTTATTAAATTTTTTTATTGATTTTTAAAAGAAAAGATCAATATATGTGTATTAGTGTACACATATTAGTAAATAGTGAAAAACAATTTAAAAAGTATTTATTTTAAATTTTTATTGATTTAAAAAAAAAATCAATATATGTGTATTAGTGTACACATATTAGTAAATAGTGAAAAATAATTTAAAAAGAATTTATTAAATTTTTTATTGATTTAAAAAAACCGATCAATATATGTGTATTAGTGTACACATATTAGTAAATAGTGAAAAAGAATTTAAAAAATATTTATTTTAAATTTTTATTAATTTAAAAAAATGATCAATATGTGTACACATATTAGTAAATAGTGAAAAAAAAATTATTTTACAATTTTATTGAAAATATTTTAATATTATAAGTGTATATATGTAGACATTTAGATAAATAATGAAAATAGTATATACAAGTGATAGTTTAATTTTATATGTAATAATAATTTTCAAATAAAGTATAACAAACAATTAATATTAATTAGTATTATATTTAAAATATATAACAGAAAATATATGAAACATATATATTACACCCTAAAACATAAAAACTAAATAGCCTTGCCCCAACGGCACGGCGAAACACGCAAGGCCTCAGCATACAAGGAGGTCGCGTGTTCGAAACTCTTGGGGGGAAAAAATTCGCTCATTTACAGCCCTCAGTAGGGGCAATTATGACATTTTCCGTACATGATAGTGAGGTGGGTGGTGGTCTGGCGGTTTTGCGGGGTGGGTTTTGGGTCTGGAAGTCATGGGTTCGAAATCCACGAAAATCTTTTTTTTCAGACACAGAATTGGGCGAGGGATTTCGCGAGGGAATTACCCTCGCCACGTCAGCCGAGGGTTAATTCCCTCGCCAATTGCGTCAGGCCTTGTCAGCATTAAAGAGGGAATTTTCCCTCGTTAACCATTCCCGAGGGCTTAAATCCCTCTTCTTACGTTTAGCCGAGGGATCTGTTTGTCGAGTGAAAAATTCCCTCGCCTATTTCCACACAATTTCCCTCTCCAAATCCCTCGTTCATCTCGAGGGAACTGATTTTCCCTCGGCTAGAAATTGGCGAGGAGCATTTTGAAGAGGAAAAATTTCCCTCTTCAATACCCTCTCTATATTCAATTCCCTCTTTAATACTCTCTTCAAAACCCTCTCTGAATTGACTTATTTTTGTAGTGACTACAGGAATAGAACCCACGACCCTTGCATAGGAACAATGTGGACATACCACTAAGCTATGTTGTATATAATCAATTGATTGGCATAGAATATGTATATTAGAATTAGAATTTCTGAATTTCTGGGGCACTTGCCCCCCTGCCTATGAATAGGTCCGCTCCTAGGGTCGATTTGACTATCCTCAGCTGTTATAGTTCGGATCACCTTCCACTTTTGCTGAATCTTGTTGTGTCTTCTCCATGCACATGCAAGAAGTTTAAATTCCAGGACATGTGGTTCCATCATAACACTTTCTTAATAAAACTGAAGAAGCTTAGGCGATGTCTCACTGTGTGGAATAGAACTGATTTCGACAACATTTTCACGGAGATTGAACGAGCAACATAAAATCTTCGTCGGATTCAAACCATTATACGTCTGCAAGGAGATTTGGAGAAGTTGCTAGAGAAGGAAGGCAATTGCCAAGTTTTATTGAACACGCTTTTAACCCGAAGATAGGAATTCTACATGCAGCGTAACCAGTTGTAATGGCTCAATGATGGTGACCGGAATTCTAAATTCTTTCATATTATGCATAGATCGAAGAATCATAATAAGGGTATTCCGGAGCTCTTAATTGATGGAGTCCTTACAACGGATTAGGAGGTTATTTCCTTGTTGAAAATTGGTTAAACAAAAGGGTTTATACCCTAACTTTGACTAATATTTTTAGGAATGAAAAAGTTAATTTTTGGGAAAACAAAATTAACGAGATTGTTCTACTAACGGAGTAAATGGACGTGGTATATTTAATATCTCAAAACCGATTTCCGGTGAGTGAGAAATTAATTTGGGAAGTTGGATAATTATTCATGTGTGTTAAATAGTTTCATGGGGATGGAAAGCTTGAGTTCCATCCCACATTGGAAATTTACAAGAAGTGTTCCTTGGATATAAGAAGGAAAATGTTCATGTTCTTCAACTTGGTACATGGGGACTCTAACCATGGACCACACACGCGCACGTGCGCGCCCCTCTCCGCGCGAGCCCGGGCCCGGGGTCTTGGCAATTGGGCTTTGGGGCCTACCTATATTTTTAGAGTACCAAAAAAATGAAAATACCCAATACCTTTTTGGGCCGAACCGGTTTGGGTGGCCCATCGGATTTGGGTCGGCCCACGAACATGAGTAATACACTCGAGTAATGATTAATACACTCCAGATTTCAAATTTGATTTTAAATTGAAATATTCGATGGAATATTCTGTTTTTGCTTCCCAAGAAAGAGATAACGTCTCTATCCACTGATTTTGTGGTTAACCAACGATTTTCTCAACCGATCGTCCTCATCTACAGTGTAGATTTCCGCCTATATATACCCCTTCATATCCAGACTTTCGTACTCACCTTTCAGCCTACGAATCTTAGGGTTTAGAAAGCCTTTTGCATATACTTATTTCGTTCAGTTCGAAATTTTGATTTCGTTCGTTGAGAGTTTATACGCGGTGGTGCTGCCGGTGTAAACTGTTAAACCGTTTTACCTTTGGAGACTCATACGCACGATGCCGTAAGTACTATACGGGGCGTATTCAGTCTTGCGGGAAAAGAATTTTCCTAGACTCAGTTTTTCATACAAATTCGTTTCGTCTTTACTCTATTCGTGCAGTGTTCGAGACACACCCTCACATAAATAACAATCACAAGACTGAATATTTCTGTTTCGAATCACTGCCATGTCGAACCACGATTCCAACAACGATTTGAATATGAAATCACCAACACCAGCTACTCCTACCAAAGATGCAGGTAATACATCTAACTCTCCTGTTGTACCTACGGGTAAATCTGATCCCCCTTTTGCTTTTTATTTTGGAGACTTTGGAAGTACTCTTAATGAGTGGCTCAAAGCCAATCCCTTCGTGGGAAATTCCAATTCCAATCCTTCGTGGGAAACTCTAGCACTATTCCTTTTGTGGGAAACTCAAGTGCTAATCCTTTCGGGGGAAACTTCGGCGGCAATCCTTTCATAGGTAATGTCGGGGTCAATCCTTTCTTTGCAACCAACCAGGCCTCCCTCCCAGGGACTATTAGGCCGGTTGTGGTGAAAGGAGAGAAACCCAAAAAAATTTCGGGTAATGACTTCAAGAGGTGGCAAAAGAAGATGCACTTCTACTTGACCACCATCTCCTTGGTGAAATATATCAAGGAGGATCGCCTGAGCATACCCGCAGAAGATGCTGATCGGGAAACTAGGATCGCCTACGATGCTTAGATCCATGATGATTATCTGTGTAGGAATTACATCCTGAATGGGCTTTCTAATGCCCTCAACGATGTATATGATGAATATCCGACTTCCAAGGCCTTGTGGGAGTCTTTGGAGAAGAAGTACAAAACCGAAGACGTAGAAACTAGCTAGTTCATCGTCTCCACATTGTACGAGTTCAAAATAGAGGACAACAAATATATTGTCAAACAAGTTCAAAAGCTGCAAGTGGTCTTTCACAACATTGCAGTACAAGGGATGGAGCTGTCTGAAGCCTTTCAGGTTGCCACTGTGATTGACAAACTGCCTCCATCTTGGAAGGAGTTTAAGTCCTACCTCAAGCACAAGCAAAAGTAAGTGACCATGGAGGATCTTGTTACCCGACTCCGGATCGAGGAAGATAAGAAGAAAAGGGAGAAGAAGGGCTCAACTGCTTCTATCGAGGCAAAGACGAACCTGATGGAGAAAAGAGAACCATCGAAGAAGAGGAAGCGTCAGGACGACAAAGGCAAAGGCAAAGGCAAGGCTGTAGCTGTTACTCCTGCCCCGAAGAAATGTAATGGGAAGTGCTACAACTGTGGCAAACCCAATCATCGGGCTGCTGATTGTCGTCAGCCCAAGAAGGAAGACAAGGGAAAGAAGAACTCCGTAAATGTTACAGAATGAGAGCTCACAAAGATGGATATGTCTGTTGTAGTGACCGAGGTCAACATGGTGGACAATAAGAATGAATGGTTCGTGGACACAAGTGCCACTTCCCACGTTTGCTCGGAGAAATCCGCCTTCTCCACATATTCTCCTACTGCGGGAAGAAAGCTCTACATGGAAAACCAAGCCTCATCGGCTGGTGTAGGAACGGTGGTGATCAAGCTGACATCGGGAAAGGACCTCAAGCTGAAGGATGTGTTGCATGTCCCGAACATCCGAAAGAATCTCATTTCTGGCTTCTTGTTAGTTAGTAATCAGTTTAAGCTAGTGTTTGAGTCCAATGGATAGAAGGGCCTTTTTAAGATGTCAGTTATGATTGTAAGTCGTAATGGTACAAACACTACTATCAATGAAAATGCTTCAGTTTCCGTTTATATCGCTGAGTGTTCCGATTAATGGCATTTTAGATTAGGACATGTTAATCTAAATTCTATAAAATGATTGGTAAATTTAGATTTACTCAAAATTGATAATGTGGATACATCCAAAAAATGTGAAACATGTGTTGAAGCAAAAATGGCTAAGTTACCATTTAAATCTGTTGAAAGGAACACAACTCCTCTAGAATTAATTCACACGGATGTATGTGATTTAAAATTCGTGCAAACTAGAGGTGGAAAAAAGTATTTTATTACTTTTATTGATGATTGCACAAGATTCTGCTACATTTACTTACTGCGAAGTAAAGATGAAGCTATTGAAGTTTTTAAAAATTATAAAAGTGAAGTAGAGAATCAATTGAACACTAGAATTAAAGCAATTCGTAGTGATAGGGGTGGAGGATATGTGGCTCCATTAGAACAATTATGTGCCAAATCAGGCATCATACATCAAACGACAGCTCCCTACTCATCTCAATCGAATGGTATTGCGGAGAGGAAAAACCGATCTTTGAAAGAGATGATGAACGCAATGTTAATCAGCTCGGGTTTACCTCAGAACATGTGGGGGGAAGCTATTCTGCCAGCTGACCACATTCTGAACAAAATTCCACTTAAGACTCAAGATAAGACACCTTATGAGTTGTGGAAAAATCGAAAACCATCCTACAAATACCTCAAAGTGTGGGGGTGTTTGGCTAAGGTTGAAGTGCCACTTCCTAAACAAGTGAAAATCGGACCTAAGACGGTCGATTGGATCTTTATAGGATACACCTTGAATAGTAGTATCTATCGGTTCTTGATTCACAAATCAGAAATACCCGATATGATAATAGATACTACAATAGAATCAAGAAATGTTGTTTTCTTTAAAAATGTGTTCTCGTGTAGGGACAAAGAAGAAGTGAGTTCAAATAAGCGAACTCATGAGGAATCAAGTGAAGCTGCAGGTCCTTCTACTTAACAGAGTGAAGAACCCAAACACAATAAACGAGCTAGAATTGATAAGACCTATGGTCCAGACTTCATCACGTATGTGTTAGAAGAAGAACGTAGGACTATCAAAGAGGCTTTTTCTAGACCAGATGCACCTCTCTGGAAAGAAGCAATAAACAGTTAATATGATTCGATTCTGCATAATCATAATGGGAGTTGGTTGACCTCCCTAAAGGTTATAAGACCTTAGGATGCAAATGAATTCTTAAAAGAAAGTACAAAGCAAATGGATCAATTGACAAGTATAAAGCTCATTTGGTTGCAAAGGGTTTTAAACAAAGAGAAGGGTATGATTTCTTTGACACCTATTCTCCGGTCACAAGGATTACATCCATTCGTGTACTTATCGCGATTGTTGCTTTGCATTATCTCAAAATACACTAGATGGATGTAAAATTTGCTTTCCTTAACAGAGAAATAGATGCTGAAATATACATGGATCAACCAGAGGGTTATGTTGTACCCGGGAATGAGAAAAAGGTTTGGAAACTTGTTCGGTCGTTGAATGGACTTAAACAAGCTCCTATACAATGACATTTGAAATATGATAATATTATGTTGTCAAATGGATTTCAAATTAACGAATGTGACAAGTGTGTGTATGTGAAAGATACACCAAATGGATTTGTTATCGTATGCTTATATGTTGATGACATGCTAATCATGGGTAACAATTCAAATGTGATCGTTAATACGGAAAACATGTTAAAGAAATTTTTTGACATGAAAGACATGGGTCTAGCAGACGTGATTCTAGGAATCAAAATAGAAAGAACTTCAAATGAAATTTCTTTAACACAATCTCATTATGTTGAGAAAGTCTTGAAGAAATTTAAAGCATTTGATGATCCACCTGCTAAAACTCCACTAGAACAGAATGTTCATCTGAAGAAGAACAGAGGTGAACCTGTGAATCAGTTGGAATATGCAAGGATCATTGGAAGCGTGATGTACATTATAAATTGCGCACTTCCTGATCTTGTGTGTTTTGTGAACAAACTGAGCAGGTACATGAGCAATCCAGGTCACAAACATTGGAAAGCTCAGAAAAGGGTCTTGAGATACTTGAAGTATACTCTTGATTTTGGTCTACACTACACGCGACATCCAGCTGTACTTGAAGGGTACATTGACGCTAATTGGATATCTGATAGTAAAGACTCATTCTCAACTAGTGGATATGTATTCACTATTGGAGGAGCAGCTGTATCGTGGAAATCCACAAAGAAGACGTATATTCCCCGTTCCACAATGGAATCTGAGTTCATCGCTTTGAATCAAGCTGGTGAAGAAGCTGAATGGCTTCATAACTTTTTAGAAAACATTCCTTGTTGGAACAAACTGGTACCATCTGTAATGGTACACTGTGACTGTCAAGTTGTTATTGGTAAAGCTTTGAGCAGTATGTACAACGGAAAGTCGAGACATATCCGTTGTCAACATAACTCCGTTAGATATTTGATCTCAACTAGTATTATAACAATTGATTATGTAAGATCAATTGATAACATAGCGGATCCGCTCACGAAAAGCTTGAACCGAGATCAAATGAATAAGCTGATAGAGGGAATGGGTCTAAAATCCACAAATAAAACTGAAACAGTGGTAACCCAACCATGATGACTGGAGATCCCAAGAACTTGGTTCAAAAGGGAAAATTAAGATGTGAATGTTAGTTGTACAATACTTGAAAATCATGACCATTCCTGACAGCATTGTGTCAAGTGTTAGTAGACCCATGGGTTGTTGTAAAGGATAAGTCGTGGACTTTTAATGATACCTATAAGTCCATGTGGGACTGAGTATGACAGGATACTCAAAAGGGATCACCTATATAAATGAGAAGTGAGGGCCGCTTCGACCAAACATTTATGAATACAAAGGGCGTCCAGGGCCAAAATGGACAATAACATGAGAACAAATCGGAATCGAGACTGAATCGTGTCTGCACTATCTGTAAGGTATACACTAAGGAGGATTAGTTCAAGACATCGTATCCACTAAGCCACCGGTATACCCGATGGTGCCGGGCTACGGAAAGTTCAAAGCCATTGACTACTTATCCGGAAGCAATGAGGTCTCAAACGAGCTGAACGATCAAGCCTGAATCTGTATAGGTGCAATTCTCACTCATGTGGTGGATTGTTGGAAATTAGTTAAACAAAAGGGTTTATACCCTGAATTTGACTAATTTTTTTAGGAATGAAAACGTTAATTTTTGGGAAAACAAAATTAACGAGGTTGTTCTACTCACTGAGTAGATGAACGTGGTATATTTAATATCTCAAAACCGATTTTCGATGAGTGGGAAATTAATTTGACAAGTTGGATAATTATTTTTGTGTGTTAAATAGCTTCATGGGGATGGAAAGTTTGAGTTTCATCCCACATTGGAAATTTACAAGAAGTGTTTCTTGGATATAAGAAGGAAAATGTTCATGTTCTTCAACTTGGTACATAGGAACCCTAACCATGGACCACTAACGCGCGCGCCCGCGCGTCCCGCCCCGCCCGAGCCCGAGCTCGAACCCGCGCCCTGAACCGGGTTCGGGTTCGTGGGTCGTGGGTCCATGGTTCTTGGCAATTGGGCTTTGGGTGGGCTTTGGGGCCTACCTATATTTTTAGAGTACCAAAAATATGAAAAGACCCAATACCTTTTTGGGTCGAATCGGTTTGGGTGGCCCATCGGATTGGGTCGGCCCACGAACATTATTAATACACTCAAGTAATGATTAATACACTCGAGATTTCGAATTTGATTTTAAATTCAAATATTCGATGGAATATTCTGTTCTTGCTTTCCAAGAAAGAGATAACGTTTCTATCCACTGATTTCGTGGCCAGCCCACGATTTTCTCAACCGATCGTCCTCATCTGCAGTGCAGATTTCCGCCTATATTACCCCTTCATATCCAGACTTTCGTACTCACCTTTCAGCCTACGAATCATATGGTTTAGAAGGCCTTTCACATATACTTATTTCATTCAGTTTAAAATTTTGATTTCGTTCGTCGAGAGTTTATACGCGGTGGTGCTGCCGGTGTAAACTGTTAAACCGTTTTACCTTTGGAGACTCATACGCACGATACCGTAAGCACTATACGGGGCGTATTCAGTCTTGTGGGAAAAGAATTTTCCTTGACTTGGTTTTTCATTTTATTCGTGCAGTGTTCGAGACACACCCTCACATAAACAACATTCCTAACATATTATTCAGGTTTATGAGGACCTTTTCTCGTCAAAAATGGGAGGGAACAAGGACTACTCTATACCGTAGCAGCTTCCTTTTGAGGAAGTCTCTTTGGAGCATAATGAGGCGTTCACTGCTATTTCGTCCAGGGAAGAGATTCGAGCAGCGATATTTGACATGGATGGGACTAGCTCGCCGAGACCGGATGGGTTCCCAAGGTCCTTTTTTAAAAAATGTTGGCATATTGTCGGGAAGGATGTTGGAGATGCCATCACCTACTTCTTTAGGTATTTATATATTCCTGAAGAGCTTAATACAAACCTGGTCTCACTCATCCCGAAGTCTCAGGGTGCTAATTGTATTCAGGATTTTCGACCAGTTGTTATGGGTATTTATACTTTTAAGTCCTTCATGTAGATTATTGCCACCCGTCTTGGGTCATTCATTGCACAATATCTCTCTGAATCTTAATACGGGTTCGTCCCAGGAAAGAGGATACATACTTGTATCGCCCTTGCTTCGGAAGCTATTAACCAAATCGGGGTGCGACGGGTTAATAGTTGTATGGCTCTAAAGATAGATAAGACTAAGGCTTTCGATACAATTAATTGGGATTTCCCTTCAAACTATGCTGCACCATATGGGTTTCTCTGATAGATTCAGACAGCTTGTTCAGGTTATTCTTTCCTCTGTGCGTCTGTATATTTTAATCAATGGTGAACCGAAAGGCATCTCAGTTGCTCACGGGGGGTGAGGCAGGGGGACCCCCCTTCCCATTGCTTTTCTGCATTGAGGAAGAGGCTTTGGGTAGGTGGATTCAATGGTACAGACTGTTTGGGTATCTCTCGCCAATTAAGGGTTATCCTCGTTTTCTTTTCTGCGCGGATGATGAAATGCTTTTTGCTAAGGCTACAAAGTATGATATTACCACCATCAAGAAGATATTGGATGATTATGGGAATTTTTCAGGCTAACTTTACAACCCAACAAAATCACGAGTCTACTTTGGCCCATGTACTCGTACATGTGTTAAGGCCCATATGGCGCGAACCTTGCAAATCACGGAAGGTTCTTTGCCTTTTATATACCTCAGGGTTCCGATATTTGTTGGTGCACCTAGGGTGATTCATCTTGCTCAAATACTGATTCAATTATATCAAAATTTTCGACATGGAAGGGGAGTTGTTTATCGCTTGCTGGTCGGGTTTGTCTGGTCAACTCGGTTATTGCTTCATCGTTAGTGCACTCTATGATGGTTTATAAATGGCCTGCAAGTTTATTGAATAGAGTGGATAAAGCTATGAAGAATTTCGTTTGGATGGGCAACGTTAATAAAAGAGACACGTCTTGTACAATCCGATGGGTGAAGTGTTGCTCCCCAAAAGATGAGGCTGGGCTGGGTATTCGCTCCATCACAATAGCGAATGAATCTTACACAGGGAAGTTAGCCTGAGACATTTTCTCTATGCCTTCTCGTGACTTCACTTACCTATATGACTGACACTTCACATCCTTGGGACAGCCTAGAAGCTCCATACGACAGTTCTCAATTGGTCCGGGAATTAGGAAGCATTTTGCGCTATTAAGGAGAATGGTTGTTGATTAATTGGTACGAACTCTCGTGTTAGTTTTTTGCATGATAACTCGTTGGTATACTATATCTGAGAAAATTGGGCTTCCTAGTTTGGTTGCAAATATGTTATCGGCAAAGGTTTGTGTTGGGACAATGTCAGTTTTGATTAGATCCCAAAGCCCCTGAAAAGATGTTTGCATTTGTTTGTCAGGCTAGTCTTGGTTAGGTTTTATACTTAGTCATTTTACATTTCACAGGTACTCAGTAAGAGGAGCACTTACTGATGACAATCAAGACTCAGAGCCTGAAGACAATATACCATCCTAAACTTATGGCAGTCTCCTAAGCTGGCTGAGTAAGTCTCAGTGATGAAGAGTATGACCCTGAGGTCAGTACTACTCAGTCCTGAAGGGAACAGGATGAGACTGGGTTTATGGGAAGACTTAGAGTAGAGCCAAGCAATGCAAAAGGAATGTCAGCGTCAGGACAAGACCGGTGAGCTCAAGACAAAAAGAACTTAATAAGACAAGCCTGAAGCCCAGGAATAAGTTCTGATATTCTCACCAACCTGATGACGTGGACCAATCCAGGAAGGACACGCACGTACGGAACCTGACAAGGAGACTGACTCAGACTGTATTTTCAACGGGCAAGCATTTAATGTGCATTTAATGCAACTACCTAATTCCATGTAAAGGACGGCTGCTGCATGAAGATATATCCGTTCGAGCCACTCTAAAGAGATGACAAGAAAGGCTATCTCTCCAACGGATAGTTTTTCAAATCACCTATAAATACAGAAGGCCTTGAACCCATTCAAGGTTATGGGAAATTTCCAAGCCAGAAATTACTCAAACTCTCAAGCACTCAAAGCATTCAGTCTTTAGAAGAAGCACTCGAAATCCTTTAAATTTCCCAAGTGTTTCTTAGCAACTGAGAGTTAATCTGTATTCCAAAGAGCATACAAGCAATATCTTAAGCTTAGAGAGATTATCCAACCCATAGAATAGCTTTGCCTTGTAAGGATAATCTCAACCTAGTTGGAATCCAAACTGAAACCAAAATCCTAAGTTAGGTTTGTTGGGAGTAAGTCAGTTAGTGAGTTAGTAAGGAAGTTTGTATAGATCAGTGAGGTTAGCTGGTCTTGGTGCACCTTGGCACGTTAAAAACAAGAATCCGTTGAGTGGATTTCATGTTAAATCAGGCCGTGGACGTAGGAGCTTGAGTCTCTGAACCACGTTAAACTTGTTGTGTTCTTATTGCTTTGATATTGTGCATATCTGCCATATTACTTGTTCATTCATAAGCATTTGGTTTATCAGGTCTGAATCAATCAGACTGATCCTCTAAAAAGAGCACTGCCCTTACTAAACACTATTCAGATTTGAGTAAAACAAGTTTTTCAGAAAGCAAACTAAACAAGACTTTAAACTATCAGGGCTCACGCATTTCCGCACTGAACTTAAACTGATAGTTAGCCAACTGACCCTCACCCCTGTGAAGTCAGTAGGTGTATTATCAGGTCCTAGTTCTTTATCACTATGAGTGAAGGGGACTCAGTAAGGTTTTAAGTCTGAAAATTGGTATACGTGTATTCCCCCCATACACGTATTCCTCAGTCTTGTACCGGGACCAACAAGTGGTATCAGAGCAGTGGTTCAAAAGACTACTGACTTTGAATACTAATATTTTCAGAGGAGAAACTGTTGGTGGTCACTGAACAGATCTGAGTTTGCTTTTCATAAAACTTGTATCATCATGACTTCGAGGAGACTTGAAGCTTCGTTGCCTGAATTCTCTGTATCTAACTTTGCCTATTGGAAGTTCAGATTAGAAGCACATTTAGATGCCATCCATGACCAGATGCACATCTAGTTCAAAATCACTATCCCTAATACCAGAGGAAGAGGATATGATGATCTTGATATTTGTGTACCCATTCCTAAGGAAAGGAAGGATATGACCACTGATGAGATCAAGATGATGGGGCTTGATAATGTGGCCAGAAATATCATCTTGCACACGGTGCCTTTCGAGGAGTCAGCTAGGCTAATGAACTTAAAGACGGCAAAGGAGGTTTGGGATGAGCTGACCAGGATATGCGAGGGGTCAGAAAAGATAAAGGAGAACAAGAGAAACATTGCCATTTAGAAGTTCGAAGCGTTCAAGATGTTGCCTGATGAGACAATCGATCAGATAGAGTCACGGTTCATCAAGTTGATGAATGAGTTGGTGATGCTGGACAAGGATGTCCCAAAGAGAGATATTGCTTCAAAGATCCTGAATGCCCTTCCTGAGAGATGGGACAACAGTGTAATTATGCTTAAGAACACTCAAGATATGAGCAACATAACTTCTGCTTTACTTTTTTCAGAGCTAAAGGCACTGGAATTTGATCTTAACAAAAGAAAGAAGAAAGTTCAGCCAGAAGAGGAAGAAAAGGAGAAAACTCATGAGAAAAGTGTGGCATTTAAGGCCAGGTCTGAACCTGTTGAATCTTCATCAAAGTCACTGATGGAGATGAGCAAGGAAGAACTTGCTGAGGAGTATAGCCTGATGGTCAGACGCTTTGATAAGCTTAATTCCAGGTTTGGTCGTTATAAGAAATTTTATCAGGACTCACGTGACAGGAAACCTGAAGGAACCCACCAAAGCTCAAGGAGATATGAGGAAAGAAGAAACACTGACCATAGGAGAGATCGTGGCAATGAAAGAAGATATTCAGATCCAAAGCCCGATCGATGAGATGAACAGAGACGTACTCATGATGACAAGCACTCAGGGAAGACTGAAAGCTCATCAAGACAGAGGGAACCTGACTCAAGGAGGAACCCTGAACCAAGGAGAGAAAGAGGAGATGAGCAACCAACATGTTACAACTGTGACAAGAGCGGACACTATCAGTATAATTGTCCGAAGCTGAGTGCAAGGGAAAGAGAGGACAGGAGGGCCAAGAGAGACCAGAGACTTGCTGACCGGAGAGCCATGCTCGCTGAGGATGCAACTGACTCTGATGGTCCTGAGGAGAGGTCGCCTGAACTGTTGGTCCCGAAATGAGTAAACAGGTGTATGGGGGGGGGGAATACACCTGTGGTTACAAATTAAAACTTCTTATAAAACTTATCAGTTTACTTAAGACAGTAGCTCATCAGTGGACTTGAGGTCTGCTGAGAGTTACTTTGTGAAAGCTTACTGAGATAATACCTCCACTGAAAGCTCAAGACTTTCAGTTGAACTACTATTTAATTAGCTTTTAGATGCGGATTAGTGAGCCCTTTAGAAAACTCGTTTTATTTTGATAAACTTTGAGATTAACATACACTTAGGAAAGCAGATAATAAGAACACAAGGTATAAAGTGGTTCAGAGATAAATCTCCTACGTCCACTGTCCTGATCAAACAAGAGAATTCCTTTCACTTGGAATTCCTTGTGTTATAGTGCCAAGGAGCACTGATCAATTAATCCTCTCTTAGGATGATTGATCACTAGGAAATTCCAGGTCCTAGTTCCCAAAACAAACCAGCTTTCAGACTGATACAACAATCAGCTTACTAACACCACTTAACACTAGCTCTCAACCTAAACACTGAGTAGGGTTTTGAGTAGGGTTTTAGTTCCAACTATTTTGAGATAATCCTTACAAGTTTAGCACAAGGCTTAGGATTGGATTATCTCTTTCTAAGATTTGGATATAGCTTTTAAAGCTTGGTTACAGAAGGTTTGTTAGGCTCTCTACAAATGTAAAACACTTGGGAAACAAAGGTAATTTCGAGTGCTTCTAGTTGTTATGAATGTAGAGATACATTTGATCTTGTGAGTTTCCCGTTCATAGAAATGAGCACGTCCTTCTGTATTTATAGGCTTCCTTGAAAATCTTCCCGTTGGATTTGAATCTTCTCAAGTAAGTCTTCTTGTATCTGATTGGTTCAAACGGCTCTATTTCAAGCTTTAAGTCTTGTCAAGAAACGGCTGAAAGACCATGCTTGTTCACCAACTTTCTGTAGATTGCTAGAGAAAGACTTTTGGTACTTGTCAGGCTGGGGCAGGTCGGCTATCAGTAAAGTACACTGACGTGTCATCTTCTCATTGGACCTTTAGTCTGCATGCCCAGATTCTTGTCTTGCTCTAAGGAGAAACTCCTCTGAGAGAACCTTCTTATTCCATCATTTATTGTAAGCTTCACTGAAATTCGTTTTGCCTTGTTCCAACCAGATTAACTAACAGCTTTTAATGTGTTTAGCATTGAATGTGCATTGTTAGTTACCATCAGTGGACCTTGGTCCTCTCCTGATTGTTTTAGTCTTAGTGAGAATGTACTTAGAAAACATTCAAGACTTAGACTTCTTCTCAGATCACTTGTCTTCAGCGGACTTCACTTCAGTGGACTTTACTTCAGTGGACTTCATTCTTAAATACACTCTAATAATTACTAACTGTACTTCAGTTCCTTAACAGTTGAACTGATTTACTAAGCACTAACTCTACTGAATAATTTACTTACAAAACAACTTAGGAGGAACATTTTGACATCTAATCAAAACATAAGACTTATACATTTTCCCAACATGAACTCTTTTCTAATGATGAGTACGATGATGTCTGCCTTATGGAAAGGGAGGAACCTGAGGTAATATCTAACTCTGTATGTGGTTCCCACACTGTTCAAAATACTGAGCTAAGCTCAGAGTCAGTCAGAGAAATGAACCTTCAGATCTGCCTGGATCAATTGATGGTTGATTTCTCCAGATTGCAGGAAACTAATGTCTTCTTGGTAGAGGAGAACAAGAAATTGAGTACTGAGGTTCAAAACCTGAATGAACAACTCACTCAGTCTGATATTAAAGAATCAGCTCAGATTGTGAGACTAACTCAGGAGATTGATTTAATCAATGCTGAGCATCTCCCAAGAGAGAAAATTCTGAAGGAACTCGCTGACGAAGAGTTGGTCAGGAAGGAAGAACTGAAAGTACTTAAGAGTAAGTTTGATGATCTCTTTACCAGACATGAAATCCTGAAAAAGAGTGAGGACTCTCTCAAGAAAAAGGTTGCAGCAATGAATAAATCCTCAGTGGCTAGAGAGGAAATAAATAGCAGCCAGATGCTTGGGAATGAGAAAAATGAGCTTGGATATGTCCCTAAGAAATTCTCACAAGGTCAATCTCATGTTGCTTCAGGGAGCAACACTGAGAGGGTATTTGTTCAGGCAGGCCAGAGTGCACCCAAGGTTGTACTCCAGGCCCGTCAAATTGATATGGGCAAGGAAACTGTTGACACAGTCAGGGTTGCCCCTAAGGTAGCTAAGCCAAAACCCAAGGGAAAGGCAAAGCAACCTAAGGAGGCCCCTGAGAGCTCAGGCCAGGGAAAACCTCAGCATAAACAGAGGAAGACTCAGGCCAAGAGCCCTCAGACTGGTCAGCGAGGGTACCATCATGCTTGGCAATACCAACAGGGAAGGCCAAATATGATGACACCCCCAGGGTTTTGGCATCCTGAGGCCTTTAACTGTTTTCCATTCCCTCACTTGCCTAGTGGGAATAGAACACAGGGCCCTTATCAAGAACAAGATCCAAGACCTGCTGCACCCAGACCTAGGAAGAACAGGAAGCCAGCCCAAAAGGCACCCACTCAGACTCCTGTGAAGCCTAAGTCAAGCACTCATACACCATCTTCCTCTCAGGCAAAGAAGAAGAAAGTTGTGTATGTCGATGTTTCAGGGAGACAGATTTACCACTCTGAGGCAATCAGGGTTGTTAAGCAAGTCTGGATCCCGAAGGGTACAACTGACACAATAGGACCCAACACCCAATGGGTACCTAAAGCCTGATTTGTTTGCAGGCGGCTGTGGATCACAACAAGAAGAGAGGAGACTCAATCAAAGTTGTTTGGTACCTAGACAGTGGTTGCTCAAGGCACATGATTGGAATGAAGAGTCTTCTCCAAGAATATCAAGCTAAAGATGGTCCACGGGTAACCTTTGGTGATAACTCAAAAGGTGTTACTAAAGGCATTGGTGTCTTGATAATAGGTACAGTCAGAGTGGAAAATGTGTCCTTTGTGGAAGGACTGAAGCATAACTTGTTGTCAGTAAGTCAATTCTGTGACAAAGGTTTCAGTGTTGAGTTCTCATCAAACATATGTTCAGTCAAGGACAAATCAACACAAGTGCTTCTATCAAGTATCAGGAAAGGTAACGTTTATCTCGGTGACTGGAGCAACATTATTCCTAATACTTATTTTGTTGCTAAAAGCTCTCTAGAGCTCAGTTGGTTATGGCATAAAAGATTGAGCCACCTAAACTTCAAGATTCTTAACAAAATTTCTAGACAGTCACTTGTTGAAGGTCTACCCAATGAAGTTTTTAGCAAAGATCATGTGTGCAAAGCTTGTCAGGAAGGGAAGCAGGTCAGAGCTTCATTTAAAGTGAAAGCTTCTCATTCCACTGACAGGATTCTTCAGCTCTTGCACATGGATTTATTTGGTCCCATTACACCTGTGAGTATGAATGGTAGAAAGTATACCCTTGTGGTTATTGATGATTATTCTAGATATACTTGGGTTATTTTCTTGTTGAATAAGAAGGAGACACAGGTGAAGCTTCCAGAGTTGCTCAGGAGACTCAGCAATGAGAAGAATCAGTCTATTACTAAGATCAGATCTGACAAGGGCACTGAATTTATAAATTCATATATTTCTGACTTTTGTAATGAACTTGGTATAGCTCATGAGACTTCTACAGCTAGAACCCCACAGTAGAATGGTGTAGCTGAAAGAAGAAATAGAACACTGAAGGAAGCTGCTAGGACCATGCTGGCTGAGTCAGGATTGCCCAAGAAGTTCTGGGCTGAGGCAATCAACACTGCATGCTATACTCAGAACAGATCCATGCTGAACAAACAACATGCACAGACCCCATATGAGACATGGAATAAAAGGAAACCTCGTATTTCTTATTTTCATGTATTTGGTTGTAAGTGCTTCATCCTCAACAATGGGAAGACCCAATTGAAAGCTTTTGATAGCAAATCTGATGAAGGAATATTCTTAGGATATTCTAAAGTTAGTAAAGCCTTCAGAGTTTACAATTGTAGGACTCTTGTTGTGCAAGAATCGCCACATGTTGTTTTTGATGAATCTGCTAACCAGTCTAGGGTAAAAGTGTTGAATCCTGACACTGAGGAGATCACAAGGAGAGTGACAAGGCTGAGCTTGAAGAATCAACCTGATCCAAAGGTCAAAACTGTGCCAATTCCAAGATGGGATGATGACGACGATCAGGATGATGAATCAAGTGTCACTCCTAAGCCCAGCACATCAGGGATTGTTGAGCCTCAAACTGAGGAACAGGCTCAACCTGAGGTAAGTACCGTCTATGAAGATGCTGTTGCAGCTGAGACGGTTCCTTAGTCACCTCATCAAGGGGGAATCAATGTCCCTGACATTGAGCTTGTTAATCCCTTTGGTATAGACTCAGGATCATCCCCTTCTATTCAATTTCCTGAATTTTATGAGCCTGTAGACACTAACATTGCAGGTACCTCAGGAACAACTCCTGGCAAGAGAACATGGCTAGAGGATCATCCCATTGATCAAATCATTGGTGATCCAACTGAGGGAGTAAGGACCAGGCGGTTCCATGGTGAGAGTGCATTGTTCTGTTGCTTTCTCTCTGAGCAAGAGCCTCAGAACATTGAAGAAGCTCTCACTGACTCGAACTGGATCATTGCCATGCAAGAGGAGTTGAATCAGTTCACAAGGAATCAGGTTTGGGAACTGGTGGATAGACCTAGGCACCAAGGAGTAATTGGTACCAAGTGGGTCTTCAAGAACAAGAAGGATGAGAATGGTGTTGTGGTAAGGAACAAGGCTAGACTGGTTGCAAAAGGGTATTGTCAATCTGAGGGAATAGACTATGATGAGACTTTTGCTCCAGTGGCCAGGTTGGAAGCTATCAGGTTGTTCCTTGCATATACAACATATAAAAAGTTCAAGGTGTATCAAATGGATGTCAAGAGTGCCTTCCTGAATGGTGTACTCAATGAAGAGGTATATGTTGAACAACCTCCCGGGTTTGAGGTTGGAGATAGAGTATATCATTTGAAGAAAGTACTCTATGGACTTAAGCAAGCACCAAGAGCTTGGTATAATACCCTCTCTCAATTCCTGACAGACAATGAGTTCAAGAAGGGAACTGTGGATAGGACATTGTTCAGGATCACTGAAGGTGATGACATTCTCCTGGTCCAGATTTATGTGGATGACATAATATTTGGATCACAAAATCATCAACTCTGTGAGAAATTCTCTAAGCTGATGACTGGTAAATTTGAGATGTCAATGATGGGAGAGATGAACTTCTTCTTAGGATTGCAGGTCAAGCAGACTGATCAAGGTATCTTCATAAATCAGGCCAAGTATACAAGAGGCTTGATTCATAAGTTTGGTGTTCAGAACAGCAATCCAGCCAGGATCCCTATGAACACAAATTGGAAGATGGATCCTGACACTGAAGGGACTTCAGTAAATCAGACTGAGTATCGAGGGCTGATAGGTTCTTTATTGTACCTGACTGCAAGTAGGCCTGACATTACTTTTGCAGTTGGTGTGTGTGCTAGGTATCAGTCTGATCCCAAAATGAGTCATTTGGAGGCTGCTAAGAGGATACTTAAGTATTTGAAAAAAACAGTCAATATGGGACTATGGTATCCTTCAGATGACAACATAGAACTGACAGGTTATTCAGATGCAGATTATGGAGGTTGTAGAATTGATAGGAAATCAACCTCAGGGACATGTTAGTTTTTGGGAAGTAAGTTGAACTCGTGGTTTAGCAAGAAGCATAATTCAGTGGCGACAACCACAACTGAGGTTGAGTATATGGCTGCAGGTAGTTGTTGTGCTCAGATTTTGTGGTTGAGACAACAGTTGAGGGACTACCAAGTTTTTGCTAATGAGGTTCCAATCTATTGTGACAACAATAGTGCAATAAAAATTACTCAGAACCCAGTGCTTCACACAAGGTGCAAGCATGTGGATATTAGGCATCCCTTCATTCGAGATCATGTGGAGAAGAAAGATATTAGGATGGAGAAGATTCACACTGACAGGCAAAGAGCTGACATCTTGACTAAGCCTCTGGCTGAAGCAAGGTTTATGGAACTGTCAGTGGAATTAGGACTCTTAGATCCGGGAGAGCAGTCAGTGTAAGGTTCTAGGGGGAACTCAGGCCAGACTCGACTCAGCGAGGTATCAGGGTGCTACAATGTCTCCCTGACAGGTATGAGTTCTATTCTGACTCTTATGAATTCCAAGCATCTCCCTGAGTCCTTCGTCCTGAAAATCTTTATTAAATGCATTCCGTTTTCATTAAAAGCACGCCTTTTCATATTTAAACCCACGCGCAATGGAGCATTTAATGCTTCAGTTACTTTTTTATATGCGTGTCCATTTTATACGGAATATGACTGACGTAGGTAATTGATTGGAATTGAGATTAATCTTGGCCCTTCATTTCAAAACCTTTTGAATTCAGGAATTAATCTCAACCCCACGTCTGAGTAACTGACTTAGTCATATCAATCAAGAATGCCATTTGAAGTTTTTACGCAAATACAAAGCACATCTGCACACTGAGTTTTCTCTTGCTCAAGCAATCTCAGAATTTTCAAAAATCTCTCTTCTTCAAATTCAATGGCACTTCTTGATTCCAACTGGACAACCGACAAGCTCGAGGATATTGTCAATAACAAGCTCGTACACATAGAGCAGTCATCTCCATGGAGGGTACCTGTCTTACAGTGGAGGAAATCAAACCCGTTTTTAAATGGATTTCCAAAGCAGGGTTGGAAACATATTTCACCACTCGCCTTATTTCCGTGTTTCCAAGAACGGTCGTGGAAGCCTATCTCAACATATTCCTGCGTATGGGGGAACTCATCACGAAAGTGACTGCGCTCAAGCCGACGTGGGAGAAGGACGGCGCCGGCGAACCCCTCTACAACTCTGAGATTATTACCATTGACATCAGGAGGGCGGTCAAGGAAGTTTTTGGGTTGCCATCCTCAGGCATCAACCCAAAAGTCTATAAGGAGAACTCGGATGGAGAACTCCAGGGTAAATGGACCAAGGCAGGGTCGTCTGAGTTCAGGGCTCGTCAGAACAAGAACACTCTAAAGCCTGAATATAGAGCTCTTGTGGACCTTGTGTCCAAGGTGGTGATGGGATCCACAGGATCTCATGAGCAATTGAGCCTGCCCAAGCTGAGGCTGATGGGGGCTATAGTTGATGGCGTAGAAGCGAACTGGGAGCAGTTCTTCCTGGATCAACTTCATCAGGCTGGTCTGGACAAGCTGAAGAGGGATGAGGAGAAGAAACACATCTCTGTCAGTGCCATTCTGCCATTTGGAACAAGACTTTCCATCCTGATTGCTCATGTTTGCCATGGGTACACCTTCGACTTCGAGGACAACCTTTCCTCAAAGAAGGTGATGTTTACCTCACTGAGTGATACCTACTCAATGCTAGGGCTGACTGATCCAAATGCTAAGGCAAAGAGTCCTGCCAAAAAGCCAGATGGTAAGGCCAAGAAGGTGGCTACCAGTCTCATTGAAAGGGTAGATGACCTCCTTGAGAGTAGCAAAGAGATAGAGGAGGAGGTGGAGGCTGAGAAGATGGTGGATCAGCCTGCAGTAGAGTAGGCTGAGAAGAAGAAGAAGAAGAAGAAGGTGCGAGTTGTGCTGTCAGGGAAGAACACTAGTTCTGGGACTGAGTCTGAGTCTGATCCCAAGAGAGCCGGTTTTGAGACTGAGGAGACTGACGATGACGTCAGGAAGGAGAGTGATCAGGGGGAGAGGCTCTTGAAGAGACTGAGGATAGGGGTCAGAAAGTCTCCGGCTAAGAGCCTGCCGACACTGAGTGAGAGGGAGAAGTCAAGCTCTCCTAGAGCCTCTGACTTGGAGGAAGTGAGAAAATCTATCGAGACGGCTGAATTGTTGCAGCCTGAGATAGTACCCCCTCAATCACCCACACACCCTGAACCCCAAACTCAATCTAACCCTGACCCAACACTTCAACCCACCCAAACACCCCAAACCTCAGACTCAAACATTCACACTGAGTCAGTGCCATCAACCTTACCCATAAATGAGCCTGACCAGTCATCTGAGCCAAACCTTCCCAATCCCACAGATTTTCCCTCTTACCCCAACCCCCAAGATTATCCCAAAACCTTCCCAACTGAAGAGGATGACTTTCTTCTAATGCGGGAGGAGGAGGAACTGGATGAAAATATGATGGGGGGTGTACTGGAGAACACCCTTAGGGGGAACGCCACTGAGTGGGCAGCTAAGTGCTGGCCCAGGCTGAACAAATACAAAGAGCTACTGGCAAATGTGATTGAACTCAAAGTCTGGTTGGAGTTCAAGCAATCCAACATGCAAGAACAACATTTGCTAGTAGATGCTCGTGGCTGGGAGCACTGGGAAACCGAGGAGGCCAGGTTGTGCTCTTACTTTGGACTGACTAGCTGGCTTCAACTGCTCAACTTTGAAAATCTGAAGGAGCTAGTCAATAGCCTGATGTCCAAGAGCAAGACTGACATCCTGTCTGAGGATGAGGAGTATAAGGATGATGATGAAGATGCTCAGGGTGGAGCAATGGAGAGAGCCGTGGAGGAGACGGCAAGGGGAATTGATGATATGAGCTCTGAGACTCAGGCTCAGGGGGAAGGTGAGAAGGACACTAGTGCCAAGGGTGGACCAGTGGCTGAGGATGTTTTGAACATCTCAGCTGCCGATGAGACATCTGTCGATGAAGGGATTCCCTGCCCTGAGACAAGGGAGAAAGATGTTGAGGCGTCTAAGGAGACTCCCAGTTCCGAGGGACAAGTTCCCAAGGTTCGAGATGGCTTGGTTGAGCCTAAGCAGGCGACCATGACCACTCAACAACTGCCTTCAGTGCACCCTGAAGAGGGGAATGAAGATGCAGGGGCTGACAAGGGAAAACAGCCAATCACTGATGAGGCCGTTGATGATGATGAAGATGTGATGATTACTGGGGTCGGCCGTGCTGAATTCACCAGCATTGTAGAGGTCAAGCAGGAGAAAACCACGAAAAATCTAGCTGAACTTCAAGAGGAAGTGATGAGGCTACGCTTCTAAAAAAGAAGAAGACTCCAAGGCCCTGGCAAAACACATCAGGTGGACAAAGTCAACTTACAACACCCTTGCCAACAGGGAGCTGATTTTGCTGAAGAGGACGATGACTAACACGGCCAAGTCAGTGAGACATGAGAGGAAGCTTACAAAGAAGATGCTGAGGAGGACTCTCAAGCAACTTGAGGAGAGGGATGCGATCAGGGATGACAAGTTAAATCAGGCAGTGGACAGGCTTGCAGTTCAGACTGGGGCACTTGTTACTCAGGCCATGAAGGACTCAGCGACCAAACTTGAGCTGGAGTCAGGGAAGCTGGATCGAACCTCTCAGTCAGTTGCAGAAGCTTTGGCTAAGGCCACTGAGGAGTCGGCAAAGATACTAGCTGAAGCTAGCAGAGTCAGCGGTGAGTCCTTGAAGGTGGAGGAAAGGATCACCCAGGCTGAACAAAGACTCCAACTCTCTATGGAGGTCTTTGAGAAGAAAGTAAACGCTGCTATCAGTTCCGTATCATTTACAGGGACTGGAATCTCGATGGGAGTTGAGTTACTGAAGGAGGGAATCAATGATGTCCATTCCTTAGCCTCCTTCATAATCAACAGCGGATCTGACGCATTCCCATCTGGGGCCAATGATGATGCCAAAAAGGGGGAAAAGAAGAAGAAAAGATCCCGCCCTGAGGCATCTGAGGCAGTCAACCAAGGCGAAACAATTCAAGCCGATCCTGAAGCCAATCCTGAATGGAATGTGCTAAGGGTAAGGAAGTCAGCAAGGTTGGCACAAGTAGAGAAGGAAGGAGAAGGAATTGTTGCCAGGCTGAAGGCGGAGACAGCAAAGGCAAAGGCTGATGAACCTTCTAAGCAACCTGAGCCAGTTCAGAAGTCTTCTCCCATGAGCATAAGGAAGAACCCCATCACTTACTCGGCTGAGGCAATGGCGGAGTTATGCGCTGAAGCGTGGGGAGATCCTTCTGAGAAATCTGAGGCTGTGCGCAGAGCTGAAATTGCTCAAAAGGAGAAGATGCGCATCTTGGAGAAGAAGGTTGAAAAGCTGACTGACATCACTGAGCTTCAACAACGAGAACTTGATGATGCGATGATCAGTTTGCTGAGAAGGAGGAAGGCGAAGCCTGAGCCTAGGAAATACAGAAAGAGGCCTACAACAAGAAAATCAACAATTCTTCAAGTCAGAAGGCCGGAATCAGGATTAAGGGAAGCATACGTCGACGAGTTCATCTCCGAGGCACTGAAGGAGTTCTGGGCTGACGCGAAGGATGAATTTTTGAAGTTGTGGTACGTTGTGAAGAAATGGGGCAACTCTGACGATATTGATGCTCACTTCACTGACTACATGATGGACAATCATCCTGAGCTGATCCAAAAAATCCTGGAGGAGGCTGAAGCAGCTCAAGTTCAGGTGAAGGCTCCTGAGTTCACTATTCGAGCTCCTCCCTTAGTTCCTGGAACTCAGAAGCACAACACGAAGGCTATTATGATGGAAGTCTTGAAGATTTCCAAGGCTGAAGGGTATGTGAACCAACCTAGAAGACTTGATGAGTTGAAGGCAAGAGTCTATGCTGGCTATGGACTTGAACCTGAAATGAGATTAGTCTAGGTGTTCACAATTTTTTGTAATAGATTAGATTCATTGTAACCACATTCAGATCATTCAATGAAATCTATTACTTTTGTCCACAGACAAAAACTCATTGTCTTTTTGGCTGTTATTTAAATTCTGTACTTTATCAAGAATTGATCTAACACTGTCTTATCTTATAGATAGGATCTTATGTTTCCTCTAAGTGTTTTGAGGATCTTTTCAGTGTTTTGGCATCATCAAAAAGGGGGAAATTGTTGGGACAATGTCAGTTTTGATTAGATCCCAAAGCCCCTGAAAAGATGTTTGTATTTGTTTGTCAGGCTAGTCTTGGTTAGGTTTTGTACTTAGTTATTTTACATTTCACAGGTACTCAGTAAGAGGAGCACTTACTGATGACAATCAAGACTCAGAGCCTGAAGACAATATACCATCCTGAACTTATGGCAGTCTCCTAAGCTGGCTGAGTAAGTCTCAGTGATGAAGAGTATGATCCTGAGGTCAGTACTACTCAGTCCTGAAGGGAACAGGATGAGACTGAGTTTATGGGAAGACTTGGAGTAGAGCCAAGCAATGCAAAAAGAATGTCAGCGTCAGGACAAGACCGGTGAGCTCAAGACAAAAAGAACTTAATAAGACAAGCCTGAAGCCCAGGAATAAGTTCTGACATTCTCACCAACCTGATGACGTGGACCAATCCAGGAAGGACACGCACGTACGAAACCTGACAAGCAGACTGACTTCAGACTGCATTTTCAACGGGCAAGCATTTAATGTGTATTTAATATAACTACCTACTTCCATGCAAAGGACGGCTGCTGCATGAAGATATGTCCGTTCGAGTCACTCTAAATAGATGACAAGAAAGGCTATCTCTCCAACGGATAGTTTTTCAAATCACCTATAAATACAGAAGGCCTTGAACCCATTCAAGGTTACGGGAAATTTCCAAGCCATAAATTAGTCAAACTCTCAAGCACTCAAAGCATTCAGTCTTTAGAAGAAGCACTCGAAATCCTTTAAATTTCCCAAGTGTTTCTTAGCAACTGAGAGTTAATTTGTATTCCAAAGAGCATACAAGCAATATCTTAAGTTTAGAGAGATTATCCAACCCTTAGCATAACTTTGCCTTGTAAGGATAAACTCAACCTAGTTGTAATCCAAACTGAAACCAAAACCCTAAGTTAGGTTTGTTGGGAGTAAGTCAGTTAGTGAGTTAGTAAGGAAGTTTGTATAGATCAGTGAGGTTAGCTGGTCTTGGTGCACCTTGGCACGTTAAAAACAAGAATCCCTTGAGTGGATTTCCTGTTAAATCAGGCCGTGGACGTAGGAGCTTGAGTCTCTGAACCACGTTAAACTTGCTGTGTTCTTATTGCTTTGATATTGTGCATATCTGCCATATTACTTGTTCATTCATAAGCATTTGGTTTATCAGGTCTGAATCAATCAGACTGATCCTCTAAAAAGAGCACTGCCCTTACTAAACACTATTCAGATTTGAGTAAATAAGGTTTTTCAGAAAGCAAACTAAACAAGACTTTAAACTATCAGGGCTCACGCATTTCCGCACTGAACTTAAACTGATAGTTATCCAACTGACCCTCACCCCTGCGAAGTCAGTAGGTGTATTATCAGGTCCTAGTTCTTTATCACTCTGAGTGAAGGGGACTCAGTAAGGTTTTAAGTTTGAAAATTGGTATACGTGTATTCCCCCCCCCCCCCCATACACATATTCCTCAGTCTTGTACCGGGACCAACAGTTGGAGACTTTTTTTTATGGGTGTTGGCATTTCGAGCCATCCTTTATGTTAGCGTACATGGACATTGATCGAGATATTCTGAGTTTGCGTGTTGCTCTTGAGCCGGATAGGGTGGTGTGGTCGAAAATAGAATCTGGCAAACTTACCTCTTGGTTGTTGTATGATGAACTTCAGCATCCTTTTCCGAAAGTTGCTTGGGCTACCTATATATGGAGAAAGTTCATTCTGCCATGCAGATCAACGGTGATATGGAGAGCTTTGCGGGGGAAATTGCCCACAACGGAATGGTTGGTCCGCTTTAGTATTCTCGGTCCTTCTATATGTCCTTTTTGTCGGTGCCAAGAGGAGACATAATCCCATATCCTTTCAAATTGTGGTTTTGCTATGTCTTTGATTGGTTATGTGGCTAGTCTTTTCAATATGAATCTTATGTTTCAGGGAAACTTCATGGAGCTATTTTTGCAAGCTAGTTCTTATCCATTTAGTGACCAGTTGGTGAGCTTTGGCAAGTGGCTTTTGTCACTTCGATTTGGGTGATATGGTAGATGCAAAACAGGATACTTCTTTAGGATGTGGCCCCCTCATTGTATGCTTGTAAAATGCTGGTCCTTTCGGCAATCCATGAGGCAGCATTGATTAATGCAGGATATTTGATCGGATTAGACACGGAAGAGAGAATTGCACACGAGATAGGGGTACGGCTATGACCTCGTCCTACACGTACTCCTACAGCCTTTCGTTGGCTGCCACCCCCAGTGCATTGGTGTAAAGTGAACACGGGTGGTGGTGTGAACGGGAACCCCGGTGCTATTTTTGTTGGGGCTGTGTTCCGGGATTCGATGGGGCATTTTTCTGCTGCGTTTTGTTCAAGCTATGGTCACGGCTTTGCTTTGGAAACCGAAATTGCAGTTTTGGCAATTAATTTTGCCCAGTCGAAGGGTTGGAAGAAACTATGGGTGGAGTCCGATTCGATTCTTGCAATACATACTGTTGGAGTTATACAAAATTGTGCTTTTACTTTGTATAACTCATGTATTGAACACTTTATTTTATGAGAATAATTCTTTTATCACATTTGCTTTAAATATGAATGAATGTTAAATGTTTATTGCAACTCGTTCTATTTATAGTACGAGTTACATTGTAGTCAATATGGTGATACCAAATCACAGAAGATCACATTGACGATTTCCTTGTAACTAAACGTACGAATTCACGACCTAGGTGGAATTGAACGATCCGCCGTGAAAGGTTGATGTGTACATCTTAGATTGGCCCGTCTTGACCAAGAGATTGCACTAGCACATTTAGTATGTGTTGAAGGGGACCTACAACAAGGATAAATTCTTCTGTTCTAAAATGTAAAAAATTAGACCTCAGTGGTTATTGATTTCTTAATCTCCGTCACTTAAATAGGACCGTGTGTGGTTAGTAGTTATTGCTTCGATTCATGTTGGGTGATAATCATCGTGAGTTCGAACCTTGTGTTTTGGGCAATAATATTAATCATACGACGGTTGCTAAGGTTTAATACGGAGAAATGTGTGCGAGTACGACTCGTGTGATTTGTCCCTCTTGGTGGGCTCAGAAGTTTTATCGTACCAAATCTTGCAAGTGAAGAATTAGTTTCTTCGGTACGGATTTAATGTTGAGTTGTCTTTACTCCAAGGTAAAAGATATTAATTAACTTAGAGCTATTCAGAAGCTCATTTAATTAATAGAATATATAATCTTAAACATGGGGAATAATAACCGGGAGCCCATATTATCGTAATGTGGATTAAGATGGATAGTGTAATATTAATTTTTGGCACTCTAGAAACTTTAACACAGAACGAACTGATACTGAATAAATTCAAGCTTGAATAAAATACAAGTCCAAAAATGAGTGGTTAAGCCATTTATATTAATAATGCAAGAGTTTTAATTTTATCGCCAAAAGTCGAACGAAAAACTCGGAACCGCCAAATTTTAAATCTATCGAATAAATACAGAACCAACCGGGAATCTAAATGATAATAAAAGTTAAATACATTTCTTAATAACATATTTAAGAAATATAAAATCCTTGGTCAATAAAATGAGCAAATCATGAATTCCGGACCCTAGAAACCCTGACCGAAATACCCGTTTTCAACACCGAAACCCACACCGTGACCCAAAAAGTCACCATAAGCCAAATGGCTTGTGGGACCACATGAGAGGGGACGGTCAAGCAGGGATTTTGCAGCATGTAGTGCCAAAATATCCCCCCCCCCAACAAACTTGAAATTGGTCCCACTAGTCAATTTTAGAAAGAATGCAGAAGCTTAATTAAAACTCTTTTGCAATATCTTTTTACTAGAGCACAAGTATAAAAAAAATATAAATAATGAAAGCGATAAATAACACAAGATGTATAGTGGTTCGGATGTTAAAATCCTACGTCCACTCTCCCTTTTATCAAGGGGCCTTACTAACTAACCAACCAACTTACTACTTTCTGGAATTGAGAAGTACCAGATCCTTCTTACACTCTTTAGATCTTACTTCGATCTAAAGCTTAACTTACTCCAACCTTCTCCATCAAGATGAACATGTTGAGTATTCCAACAACAAACTCCTTAAGAGTAGATATGAAACAAGAACTATAAGTGTGACGTCCCCACTTAATATAGTACAAAAAATATGATGTGGCACAAGTAGGAACGACACTAAAATAGTACTTTGTATTAAAATATACACACGCCACACATTTACACAACGGAAGTAGTAAATAAGTATGCTCGTAGCTTAGTTTACAATCTAAAATTTGAAATATTATTCTGGAAAATATAAAGTCTTTAAGGAAACTTCACAGCCCGCCGAGTTCATTCGCCCACTTCAGAATGCACAGCATCTGTAAAAATTTAAAAGTGGAAGGGATAAGTGCTTGAAAACACGTAGTGGGAAACCTCTTGTTAATTGCACAAACTAAACATCAATTGTTTATAATATGTGAGCCCCCGGAATTTCACCGGGTATATGCTTGGGTGGCGTGACCAACCCGTGGTGCCGGAACGACCGGACTATATGTTTGCCAACATAAAGTTAGACTTATATGTGGTGCCAGTCGATAGCGGGCCAGACTCAAAATTTAACATTCAACATTTAATAAGTGCAATTAAATAATAATAGAACACTCGATGAAGAGCGAAATGATTCCCCACCTTGCAGGTTTGTACCTACAAGTAAAATTTTTAAAATAGAAACATTGTTACTTATCCCTTCACTTTTGTAAATTGTAAGACTTGAATTCAATTTCAATATATACTCAAATATCGTATAGTAAAGCACAAACATCAATTAAGTGTGTAAAATCATCAAATAGCAAGTTATAAATAAATATCGACTATAAAAAATGTAACCGGACCATTTCGAACCTTTCAAACAAAATTCGATTTTGGCAGATTACACATCTAACTTTGAAAATTCATATTAAATTATTTGTATGTCCAAAAATTATTAAATTTTAACAGTAGCTTTCCAACTCAATAAAGTTTATCACAATATTTTCAGATTTCTCAAACTTTTTGCCAAACATCAAATATTTCGTGACAAACATACTGTTATAGATTCTGGTCACTTAACATTAACAAATTCACCATAAATCAACCATAAGTCCAATACTCCTGAAATTTTAACCATGAACTCCCAACTTCATTTAATTTATCAAAATACTTTGGTTTTCTGTAAAAACCTAACCGATAATTTTCAGATCATAGCAAACTTCTACTGTTTCTGCTATAGAGTCCAAAACCCTAGTTCAAATTTGAAAAATCACCATGCATCGAATACTACTCCAAAAGCTATGAAATTTAAAACCTAAGTTCCTTCCCAATTCTATTTTCACATATAAAGTTTTCAGAATTTTCCACCAAATGAATTGGTCAAAAAAATATTTTCCCCAAAGTTGGTCCAGAAATTCGGTTTTATGCATACATGAAGAATATATCACCTTAAACTCACATTAAACCATATAATTTCATGATTTCTACTTCTAAAGCATATATATTCAAGTAATAAACATGATTTTGGTCATAACTCATGAAGAAATTGAATTAAACATTCAAACATGAAGTAAAACTTGTATAACATGCAAATTACTCATCAAAACTCATTTTCCTATCATTTAATTCACAACTCATGCATAAACTTCATACTACCACTTAAATAATTACTCAATCAAGAAGAGAAACTTACTTAGAGATTGGTAGCTAAAGAAAATTCCTTCTCCTTTCTTTTCAAAATCTAAGTGTAAGAGTAGTAGTTTTTTGTAAAATTTTCTTTAAACTTTTTCTTATATTTATTTTTGCATGAAGAACATGTATTTATAGGAGGAACCAACCTTGGAGGCTACTCCATCTCCCTCTTGACCGATATATAGGAAGCTTGTGGAGGATTTTGTATAATCTTGGAGGTTAAGTTTATTTAACACATGGCACTTTTAGGTTAGTTGCTAATTTTGACTTTAATTCTTCAAATTTTGACCTTAATTTCATGAAACTTCACCACTCTTCCTAACTTATCCTAATGGCCAAAATTTTATGGACAATTCAAGATAATTCTTGTGTCTTGTAGTTATGACACAGGTATGCTTTGAATTTAACAAGTAAAAATAAAAGAAATTATGATTTTCTAAATTATTTAATAATTTTAAGGTACCTTATGCATAAAATTACTTATACTATCTTATGAAATAAAATTAAAACTCTTCTAAAACTCTAAATAATTTACAAAGTCTATATACTAATCATAAAAATATATCGAGTAATCGATACGCAATTCGTTTCTTTAAGAAACATTCATTTTTCAACTTATAACTTATGAAATAAAATTACTATACTTAAGAACTATATTAATTTCTAAATTAAACACTTTATGACATAAAATAAAGAACATATAAAAATTATAAAGTCTCAAGAATAAGCATGTATTGAGCAATTAACACGTTAATTGTAAATATCGAGTAAATAAAACACATAAACGTGCCTTTGCATAAATTTGAATGTAAATGCGTCACATAGATTCATGAAGATCTATAAAGCATTTAATAAAGCAAATAAGATCATGAAAACCTAGGGCATTACAGTCTAACTCCCTTAAATAAATTTCGTCCTCGAAATTTCAAGTCTTACCGTGAATATTGAGGTAGGGGTACTTTGCTAAGATTTCATCCTCTCGCTCCCACGTAGCTTCTTCCATTCCATATCTATTCCACCGGATCTTAACCATAGGAATATCTTTATTTCTTAACCTATGAAGCTTTCTATCAAGTATGGCTATATGGACTTCCTCATAGGTTAAGTTGACATCAATTTCTAATTCAGGTTGGTTTACTATGTGGGTAGGGTCAGGTACATACTTTCGGAGCATTGAGATATGAAATACATTGTGTACTCCTGCCAAGGATGGTGGTAACTCTAGTCTATAAGCCAATTCTCCAACTTTTTCCAATATCTCATAAGGTCCAATATATCTAGGCTTCAACTTTCCTCTTTCCCCGAAGCGGAAAATTCCTTTCATTGGAGATACCTTCAAAAATACCTTGTCTCCAATCTCAAAACTTAATTCTTTCCTTCGCTTATCCGCATACGTTTTCTGTCGATCTTGAGCTGCTTGCATCTTTTCTTTAATTTTCTTTACTACCTTATTAGTCTCTTCCACCAATTCCGGTCCTAACAATTTCCTTTCTCCAATTTCATCCCAACATAGTGGAGATCTACACTTCCTTCCGTACAATGCTTCGTACGGTGTCATTTCAATTGTACCCTGATAACTATTGTTGTAGGCAAATTCTACTAAAGGTAAGTACCTTTCCCAACATCCTTCAAAATCAATGATACAAGCTCTCAACATGTCTTCCAAAGTTTGAATTGTTCTTTCCGATTGACCATCTGTTTGAGGATGAAAAGTTGTACTGAATTCCAACTTGGTGCCCATAGCTTCTTGAAGACTGTACCAGAATCTTGATGTAAATCGCGGATCTCTATCTGACACGATAGAAATTGGAACTCCATGTAATCGGACAATTTCCTTAATATAAATCTGAGCCAATTTATCCAATGTGAACGTCATCTTTATTGGTAAGAAATGTGCCGTCTTGGTCAATCTGTCGACAATTACCCAAATAACTTCATTTCCTTGTATTGACTTGGGCAATCATACCACAAAATCTATTGTAATATGTTCCCATTTCCATTCAGGAATCTCAATTTGCTTTAATAATCCTGATGGTCTTTGATGCTCAGCTTTCACCTGCTGACATGTCAAACATTTATGTACGAAATTCCCAATATTTCTTTTCATATTTCTCCACTAGAACACTTTCTTTAATTCTTGATACACTTTCGTTCCTCCAGGATGTATTGTATATGGTGTAGAATGTGCTTCTTCCAATATTTTCTTCTTCAGTTCTTCTTTTTCTGGGACACATATTCTTCCTTGACATACCAATGTACCATCCTCACATACTGAAAACTCCTTTGCTTTACCTTCCTTGATCTTTCGTTTTATTTTCTCTAAGAATGCATCATCATATTGAGCTTTTGTTATTCTTTCCTTCAAGGTTGGTTTCACAACCATGGCATTGATCTTTATCTTCGCTTTGCGACTTAAGGCATCAGCCACTACATTTGCCTTTCCCGGATGATACAATATCTCGCAATCATAATCTTTCACTAACTCCAGCCATCTCCTTTGCCTCATGTTCAACTCCTTTTGTTCGAAGATATACTTCAAACTCTTATGATCTGTGTAGATCTGACATTTACTTCCATACAAATAATGCCTCCAAATGTTGAGTGCATGCACAACTGCTGCTAGCTCTAAATCACGCGTAGGATAGTTCTGCTCATGTGGTTTTAATTGTCTTGATGCGTACGCTACTACTTTCCCATTCTGCATAAGTACACATCCCAAGCCCTGTTTAGAAGCATCACTGTACACAATAAATCCTTCTGTATCTTCAGGAATTGTAAGAACTGGGGCCGTTGTTAATCTTTGCTTTAGTTCTTGAAAACTCCTTTCACATTCTTCTGTCCATTCAAACTTTGTTTCTTTCCGAGTCAATTGAGTCGAAGGTTTTACAATCCGAGCAAACCCTTCAATGAATCTTCGATAATACCCGGCTAAACCAAGAAAACTCCTGACTTCGTTTACATTAGTTGGTGTCTTCCATTGGTTTACAGCTTCTACCTTTGTTGGGTCAACCTCTATTCCCAAAGTTGAAACCGTATGTCCAAGAAATACAACTTTATCCAACCAGAATTCGCACATCTTGAATTTAGCATACAATTTCTCTTTTCTCAGAGTTTCCAATGTATTTCGAAGATGTTCTGCATGCTGCTTCTGATTTCTTGAATATACTAGAATATCATCAATAAAGACGATCACAAATTGATCTAAATATTGATGAAATACTCGATTCATCAAATCCATGAATATAGCTGGCGCGTTACTGAGTCCAAAAGGTAACACTACGAACTCATAATGACCATATCGGGTTCTGAATGCTGTCTTCGGAATATCGCTTTCTTTAATCTTTATCTGATGATATCCCGATCTTAAATCAATTTTTGAAAATACACAAGCTCCTCTTAACTGATCAAATAGATCTTCGATTCTAGGAAGTGGATATTTATTCTTGATAGTGAGCTTATTCAGTTCTCGATAATCGATGCACATCCTCAACGATCCATCTTTCTTTTTCACAAATAATACTGGTGCACCCCATGGTGACACACTTGGTCGAATAAAGCCCTTGCCCAATAATTCTTGCAATTGCACCTTCAACTCCTGTAACTCCTTTGGTGCCATTCTGTAAGGTGCTTTAGAAACATGCGCGACTCCAGGTATCAAATCAATAGTGAACTCCAACTGACGATCTGGGGGTAATCCTGGCAAATCGTCTGGAAATACATCCTTGTATTCACATACTATCGGCACATCATCCAGTGTTGGACCATTGGATTCCGTTGCTACAATATTTACTAGAAATGCCGTATTCTTTCCTTTCCTCAATAATTTCCAGGCTTTCATTGCGAAAATTACTTGAGGTATAGTTCCAATTCCAGTACCATATAGTGTAAAGTTCTCATCCTTTGATCTCCGTACTGATATTTCTTTTTCTTGACACTTGATGAGGGGAATGATTAGCTATAAGCCAATTCATTCCAAAAATAATATCAAAGTCCTTCATTTCTATTATATGTATATTTGCCGGGAGTATTGCATGCTCAAAATCAATCTTCACATTCCTACACAGTCCTAAGGATTGTGTCGTACTACCAGAGGGAATATTTACTTCTAGGAAATTTTCTTCTACCATAATATGGGCAGTCTCAATTTGTTCAAACATCTTTGTAGAGATGAATGAATGTGTAGCACCAGTATCGAATAACGTGAAAACATGTATTTGGAATATTTTGAACATACCTGCCATCACTTCCGGATTTGCTGTCGCCTCCTGCTGACTCATGGCAAACACTCGAGCAGGTGTCATCTTCTGTTGTTCTTTCCACTTTGGACAATTAGTTATGACATGTCCCGGTTCATTACATCTGTAACAGATTCCTGTTCCCTTCAGGCATTGTCCAGAATGTTCTTTTCCACAATTTCTGCATTTAGATGGCCTCTGTTGTTGTTGTGGTACTATCCCCATCCTTTTGACTTGCTTAAAATTTCCTCCTTGTTTCGCACCAAGCCACTTTCTTTTATTTTGTTGTGATTCCGGCGTTCTTACGTCCTCTGATTTCATATATGCTGCTATCATCTAAGATTTCTCGAATGCCGAGGCATAAGACTTAATATCTTGTGCCGCTAAGATAGTACTGATTTCCGGTCGCAAATTCTGCATAAATCTTTTTGCTTTCCTTTCATCAGTATTAATTAAATGAGAAGCATATCTTCCCAATTGATTAAATTTCCTTTCATATTCCTGTACTGTCAGGTTCCCTTGTTTCAACTGTAGGAATTCAGTCTCTTTTTCTGATCTAAGAACGACTGTGGTATATAATTCTTAACCACTGCTTCTACAAATTTCTCCCAAGTAACTGACATTCGTTCTTCTTCAGTCGTTGTCCTACAGTGAGCTTCCCACCAATAATCTGCATCTTCAGTCAGCTGAAATATAGCGCAAGAAAATTTTCTGCTCATCGGTGCACTTAAGATAAGCGAATATTTTCTTCAGACTTCGAATCCAGTTCTCTACTTCCATAGAGTTCTCTTTCCCAGTTAAGGTTGAGGGTTTGAATTTCTTAAACTGACTAACAATATCATGGTTTTGGGCTGAAGATACAGGTGTTTGGGATGATTGGCTTTGCTGACCTAGTTGCTGAGCTAACCCCCTTAAAACGGAAGCTAGATCCATGCTCATGTCTGAGTTGTTTTGGTTTCCCCTACGACTCATAGTTCTATTCAATAACAAATTCATTAGTAACAAAATTTTAACATATATTTCATACATTCAAAATACATCATATATTACATGCATAAACGTTACATTCAAAACATAATACATATATATTATATTCAAAAGCATATGATACATCAAGAGCATTTAGTACATATTTAGTACATATATCTACTAACATCATACATCTATTACATCCAAAAGTATATAGTATATCAAAAGCATTTAGTACACATATCATCATATATAGCCATATAGTATGCATATCAGGTAAAATACATAGTTTTAATCACCATCATCATCAATGATGATTATATCTGGTTCATCCTTTTCTTCTTCCCACATCTCGATGGAACTGTCGTTGTTATCTTTCTCCATTTCAGAACTTTCATAGCTACTACCCTCCTCCATTTCAGGACCTCTACAACTTTCTTGTACTGGTTCTCTCTCAAGCTGCTTTTCCTGGTTTCCCTTATCTCGAATCTTGGACGTAGTGGTGTAAAATGTACTATTTCTGATTGGGCCCATTCACAATATAGCATCGAAGTAAAACATGGAAAGCACAGGTGTCCATGTTTATCAAATACATAATCAAGTTTATCCAGAGATACATGTACCCAAGTAGATGGCAGGGTGTCGAGAAGCAAGTGACAAAAATAATCATCAGTTATATGATATCCGTTCATTAACGCATGTCTGTACTGTGATGTTATTTCCTCGATATGAGCCCCTAGATCTTCTACCTCGGTTCTACCCATTTCATGTACTCGTTCTAATCTTTTAGCATTCTGTCTTCTAATATCCTCGTCCATTTCTGTTTACTTTACACACTTTACTGGTTAGTTTATACAATAATAACAAACTTTCAAATAGTCAATCATAATTTCAAATAAATAACATAATTTAAGCACATATAAAACATTTACATGATCCCATCGTGGAGAATGATCTCGGTGCGGCTGTTTCCTTTTAAAATTTTAAAATACACTTTTTTTGAAAATACTTTTAGCAGGCGAACCTGGCTCTGATACCACCTGTGACGTCCCCACTTAATATAGTACGAAAAATATGATGTGGCACAAGTAGGAACGACACTAAAATAGTACTTTGTATTAAAATATACACACGCCACACATTTACACAGCGGACGTAGTAAATAAGTATGCTCGTAGCTTAGTTTATAATCCAAAATTTAAAATATTATTCTGGAAAATATAAAGTCTTTAAGGAAACTTCACAGCCCGCCGAGTTCATTCGCCCACTTAAGAATCCACAGTATCTGTAAAGATTTAAAAGTGGAAGGGATAAGTGCTTGAAAACACTTAGTGGGAAATCTCTTGGTAATTGCACAAACTAAACATCAATTGTTTATAATATGTGAGCCCCCGGAATTTCACCGGGTATATGTTTGGGTGGCGTGACCAACCCGTGGTGCCGGAACGACCGGACTATATGCTTGTCAACATAAAGTTGGACTTATATGTGGGGCCAGTCGATAGCGGGCCAGACTCAAAATTTAATATTCAACATTTAATAAGTGCAATTAAATAATAATAGAACACTCGATGAAGAGCGAAGTGATTTCCCACCTTGCAGGTTTGTACCTACAAGTAAAATTTTTAAAATAGAAACATTATTACTTATCCCTTCACTTTTGTAAATTGTAAGACTTGAATTCAATTTCAATATATACTCAAATATAGTATAGTAAAGTACAAACATCAATTAAGTGTGTAAAATCATAAAATAGCAAGTTATAAATAAATATCGACTGTAAAAAATGTAACCGGACCATTTCGAACCTTTCATACAAAATTCGATTTTGACAGATTACACACCTAACTTTGAAAATTCATATTAAATTATCTGTACGTCCAAAAATTATGAAATTTTAACAGTAGTTTCCCAACTCAATTACGTTTATCACAATATTTTCAGATTTCTCAAACTTTTTGCCAAACATCAAATATTTCGTGACAAACACACTGTTACATATTCTGGTCACTTAACTTTACAAAATTCACCATAAATCTACCATAAGTCCAATTCTCCTGAAATTTTAACCATGAACTCCCAACTTCATGTACTTCATCAAAATACTTTCGTTTTCTGTAAAAACCTAACCGATATCTCAGATTATAGAAAACTTCTACTGTTCCTGCTATAGAGTCCAAAACCCTAGTTCAACTTTGAAAAATCACCATGAATCGAATATTACTCCAAAAGCTATGAAATTTGAAACCTTAGTTCCTTCACAAGTCTATTTTCACATATAAAACTTTCAGAATTTTCCACCGAATGAATTGGTCAAAACGAAATTTTCTCCAAAGTTGGTCCAGAAATTCGGTTTTATGCATACATGAAGAACATATCACCTTAAACTCACATTAAACCATATAATTTCATGATTTCTACTTCTAAAGAATATATATTCAAGTAATAAATATGATTTTGGTCATAACTCATGAAGAAATTGAATTAAACATTCAAACATGAAGTAAAACATGTATAACATGCAAATTACTCATCAAAACTCATTTTCCTATCATTTAATTTACAACTCATGCATAAACTTCATACTACCACTTAAATAATTACTCAATCAAGAAGAGAAGCTTACTTAGAGATTGGTAGCTAAAGGAAATTCCTTCTCCTTTCTTTGCAAAATCTAAGTGTAAGAGTAGTAGTTTTTAGTGAAATTTTCTTTAAACTTTTTCTTATATTTATTTTTGCATGAAGAACATGTATTTATAGGAGGAACCAACCTTGGAGGCTACTCCATCTCCCTCTTGACCGACATATAGGAATCTTGTGGAGGATTTTGGATAATCTTGGAGGTTAAGTTTATTTAACACATGGCACTTTTAGGTTAGTTGCTAATTTTGACTTTAATTCTTCTAATTTTGACCTTAATTTCATGAAACTTCACCACTCTTCCTTACTTATCCTAATGGCCAAAATTTTATGGAAAATTCAAGAGAATTCTTGTGTCTTGTAGTTATGACACAGGTATGCTTTGAATTTAATACGTAAAAATAAAAGAAATTATGATTTTCTAAATTATTTAATAATTTTAAGGTACCTTATGCATAAAATTACTTATACTATCTTATGAAATAAAATTATAACTCTTCTGAGACTCTAAATAATTTACAAAGTCTATATACTAATCATAAAAATATATCGAGTAATCGATACGCAATTCGTTTCTTAAAGAAACATTCATTTTTCAACTTATAACTTATGAAATAAAATTACTATACTTAAGAACTATATTAATTTCTAAACTAAACACTTTATGACATAAAATAAAGAACATATAAAAATTATAAAGTCTCAAGAATAAGCATGTATTGAGCAATTAAGACGTTAATTGTAAATATCGAGTAAATAAAACACATAAACGTACCTTTGCATAAATTTGAAGGTAAATGCGTCACATAGATTCATGAAGATTTATAAAGCATTTAATAAAGCAAATAAGATCATGAAAACCTAGGGTATTACAATAAGAGTGCTAATATGCTCTAGAGTAATAAAGCTAAAGTATGATCTTCGTGCGCGTAACTAGAGCGTTTCTTCAATGATGCACTCTTGTATTTATAGAGGTGATTAGGGTTTAGCCGTTGGAGAGCTAATCTAATTAGATCTTTATTTATGGAAGCTTCAATCAATCAATTCCCTAATTGATTGATTGGGTTGGTGAGATCCTTGGATTGATATCTTCATTCTAACTTTCCAATCCGATCAAGGTTGACTTCATTTGAATTACCAACAGTCAAAAGCTTCCTTTGCACAACTCTGATTCTTCCAGAGTAGGCTGAACCAGATACCAGAGGACCTCCCAGAGCCGGTTAAGAACCAGAATACTCAGTAGAATCTAGAGATGATTCTGAGCATCTTTTGGTTCACCAGACTCGTCTGGTCTGGGAAAAGGTCTTCTGCCTTTGGTCTGAACATCTCTGATGAAGTCCTCTGGTGAAGTCTTCTGGTGGAGTCCTCTGGTGGAGTCCTCTGGTGAAGTCTTCTGGTGACTCTTCTGGTGAAGTCTTCTGGTCTGGCAGTTCCCCCTAGACTAAGTTCTAATCTAGTTCCTCATCTGGCTAACAGGTCCAGATGGTCTTATTACATCTTCTGGTTTGTTTAACTCATCAAAACTAACAATAGTTGTCCTAACAATTTCCCCCTTTTTGATGAAGTTAAAACACTAACCCGAACTGATAAAAAAAATAAGCAAGATAAACACTTAAGGTAAGACCTTAGAATAGATCTTAACAAGAAGACAACAAGAAGTTGTCTTAAGACAGAAGAGATATGATATTTCATTAATAAATTAGGACAGAAGAGTTTACAATTACAATGCAAGTCCTATCTCTAATCATATCTCCTGTTTTCCTTTGGTACCAGGAACCAGTCTAGGAATCTGTTTTGAACAGTTTTGAGCTCTGCTGAGTTTGATGGAGTGAAATTCACCAATACCTTTGTCTTGTATAGCTTCTTGAGCTCTACCCAGTCAATCTGGTCCCCATTCATAGGAGTGTTGAGATAATGAAACTCTGGGGCAGTGACTTCCAGATTAAACTCAATGGTAGAGTCCATCAACTTCTTGTACAGGTCTGCATCATAAGATTTCATCCAAGAATGGAAGGTTCTGTTGATCAACGCTTCATCCCCTGGAGGTGGCCTATGAATGTAATGTTGGATAAACCAGAGAGTTTTGGCTTCTTTCCACCTTTCAATGAGTGGCACAGGCACAGTAGAGTCAAAGGACCCTTCTGTCCTTAGAGGCAGGATATCCATCACTTCAACAGGAGCCTTCTTCCTCTGGCTTGAACCACTTGCAGCAGGGGTGAGACCTGCTTCTCTTGCTTTCTTATTCTGCTTTCTAACATATCTGAGCCTCTGCTCTTCATCTATGTTCTTCCTAACTCTGGCAAGTATCTCTTCTGGAGTTTCTTCTTTGAATCTCTTCTCAGCCTCCTCAACAACTTCCTCCAGGAAGCTCTTCTTTACTCTCCTGATTTTCCTCTTAGCAGGACCAGAGATAGACACAGGGTCCTGTTCAGAGTCCAATGATTCCTCTTCTGTTGTGAGTTGCTTGGCAATAGCCAAAGATTTCAATTTTTCTTTCTTCTTCTTCTGCAGCTCAGCCTGTGCAAGAGTGATCTCCAGCAGGTCCAGACGACCAGCATGGTTGAAGAGGGTCTCGTTTGTGCTCTTCGCCAGCATCTCCTGGAGGGAGTCCTTAAGCCTGGCAGTCTCAAGCATTTGAGAGGCCATTTCCACCTTCAGTATAGAGACTGGACACAGCTGGTCGAAAACATGCTCCTATAGTTGCTTCTGGCTGTCAATCACATCCAGCTTTAAGAAGAGGCCATTTGCCTTGAATAAGGCTTTAGCAGAAGCAAAGGTGGCCTTGATCTGCTTCAAGAATTTCTTCCTCTCTTCTTTTATCTGGTGCTCAATCATAGCAGACGCCAGATGCTGCATTGCCTTGGAGAATCTGCCTATCTGCTGGATCTGCTCATTAAAGAACATCTTCATCTTCTGGAGGAGAGCAGGGGAGGCATCAAAGTCCTCTTCATCAGAGTACAACTCTGGAGGGAAGGAGAAGTGAGGGCCAAAAGAGTGGGAAGGGTCCTCTGGAGAGATCATGACTCCTCTCTAGATCAGAAGAGTCCTCACCACCACCTTTGCAGCTTCTGGATATTCAAGCTCTGCTGGGTTTTGCAAGTTGAGCTTCTTCTTAATTTCAATCTCCCATGCAGTGAAGCCAGCTGTGGACATCTCCTCCAGCAGCATGACCAAGTCCTCTACATCTTCCAATCTAGCTTTGCTCCAGACTTTGGCATCAGTCAAGTCAGCCAGGAGGGTTAAGTGCTCGAGCAGGATGGGGAATTGCTCTCTTAGCCAGAGCTGAGCACTTACACTCATGCTCTGCCTGATGGGACCCATATCAGAATCGTTGAACGTGAAGGGTTTGGGCCCAGGGGCAGAGGAGGATGAGGCTAAGCTTTTCGGCTCCAGTGAAGCATTCTCTTCTTCACTATCATCGCTGGTCAAACATGTGGGAGAGGAAGGAGGGCCAGGGAATCCCAAGTTCATGAATGTTGAGGGATTTTAGTCAGGTTGAGTGGATGAAGGGGTAGGCATTTGAGGTTGGGAGGTGGAAGGTTGTTCTATACCAGAAGAGGCCATTGGCACCTCTGGTACAGAGGCTATATGTGGGGGTGAAGGGTCTGTGAGTAGAGGTGTTTGAGAAGGAGTGTTAATTGGAGAGGTTGTTTTTGTGGGAGGGGGAGTGTTTGGGATAGGCTGCTCTGGTAGGGGTGATTATAAACCAGAGGCAGAGGGTTGGGGTTGTGATTGGGTTTCTGGTGGAGAGAGGGATGGGGAAATAAGATTAACAGGAGAAGGAATGGATGGGTTTACCTCAGCTAAGTCAACATCAGCTGGTACAGAGACCTCTCGTGCTCCAGGTGAAGACACATCATCCTTCATCAGCTGTGAAGCCTCTTCAATGGCCTGCTCTAGAGCATCTCCCAGACCCGAGCTGGAATCTGGATCATCTTGAAGAATAGCCCTCTTTGCTCTTGGCTTCTTTTTCAAGAGAACTTCCTCCCCCTCTTCTTCTTCCTCCTCTGATGGCTCATCCCCCAGGAGTGTTTTCTTCTTCTCAGCCCTCTTCGATGTTCTAGGCTTCTTGCTAACACCTACCTGATCTTGCCTGGTCCTTTTCATAGTAGGACCAGCCTTCTTCGACATAGGTGAAGTAGCAGCCTCTTCACCTCCTCCCTTCTGCTTCTTCAAAGCAGTTGTAAGGGAAATCTGATCATCCTCTAATGAGCCAGAAATAACCAAATTAGAAGAAGCAGGAGCTGCATCCTTCTTCTTCACAGACTTCTTCTTCCCTTTAGCAGGGGAAGGTACAACTTGCAAGGGTTGAGCAGGGATGGCCCCTTCACCATCAGAATCTGAATGACCATGCACAGGGCCATCCTTGTGAAATAAGATCTTGGATTTGTGGAAGCCTTTGCATCAGGTTGCCTTCCACACCTTGTCTGGAAATATAGAATCCAGAACAAGGGCCAACTTAGTTCCTACGGACACATTTGCATTAAACACAAACTGCAACTCTCCTGGCTTGCTGGGGCAAGCTTCCCTCTGAACCTTTGCTTTGTTCTTCCTCAAAACATCCCAGAAGAACTCAACCCAATTGCATTGAACTCCATCATATATTGCTCTCATCACACATAACCTCCCTGTGAAAATAGCATCCGTGCTGTGGTTTTCACACATAAAAAACCTTCACCACAATGTCAAATAAAACCTTGTATTTTTGCCTCAGGTGCTTATCCAAAAAGCCCTTCGTCATATTCTGGCAAGATGATCTGGCAAAAATCTTGAAGGATTCCAAGGCTTCATCTTCTTTGTACTTCAAGAGATCAACTCCTTCTGAAGAAATATTACCAAACAACTTGTAAAAGTCGTGCTTTGAGAAAACCACCTCTTCTCCATCAATCTTTGAAGAGATGTGTTCATCGTGGATTTTCATTGTTGGTCCCACTAGTTAGATTAATTGCGGAAGCTTAAGTTAAATGTCTTTCAAAGTCTTTTACAAGAGAGCAATAATCAACAAACAATAAGTAAAATAAAGCGATAAAGAACACAAGATGTATAGTGGTTCGGATTGAATATCCTACGTCCACTCTCTCTTATAACCAAGGGGTCTCACTATCAACCAACTCACAAACTTACTTACTGGAATTGGGAAGTACCAGTTCCTTCTTACAACCTCTTTAGATTTAACTTTAATCTAAAGATCAACCAGCCAACAACCTTGTCTAATAGATGAACAGGTTGTGGTTTCAATAACTCCTTTAGAGTAGATAAATATTATGAATAGTAAGAGTGCTTGGTATGAATATCAAAAGCTTGGATCACTTATGCGCGTGTAGAGTCTCTAGAGCTTTTTCTTGAACTGCACTCTTGTATATATAGAGGGGATTAGGGCTAGCCGTTGGAGGGCTAATCCAATCAGATCCTCTATATAAGGAAGCCTCAATCAATCAATTCCCTAATTGATTGATTGGGTTGGTGGGATCCTTGGATTGATTATCTTCAAATACTTTCCAATCCTGATCATGTTGACTTGATTTGAATTACCAACGGTCAATAGCTTCCTCTGCCTAACTCTGATTCTCTCCAGAGAAGGCAAGACCAGACACAAGGCAACCTCGGTGTCTTCTGGTCCTCATCTGGTCAAGAACCAGAATACTCAGTAGAGTCAGGGGATCAAACTGAGCATCTTTTGTTCTACCAGACTCATCTGGTCCGGACTCGTCTGGTCTGGGGAAGGTCCTCTGCCTCTGGTCAGATCTCATCTGGTGAAGTCTTCTGGTGGGGTCTTCTGGTGACTCTTTTGGTGAAGTCTTCTGGTCTGGCAGTTCCCCCTAGACTAAGTCCTAATCTAGATCATCATCTGGCTAACAGGTCCAGATGGTCCTATTACATCTTCTGGTTTCTTTTAACTCATCAAAACTAACAATTTTTTTTATCCTAACAATTTCCCCCTTTTTGATGAAGTTAAAACATACCAGAACTGATCAAAAGTAAACTTAAGCGAGAAAACAATAAAGAATAAGACCTTAGAATAGATCTTATCAGGCAAACAGATAAGACAACTAGGGGTTGTCTTTTGAACAGAGAAGATATGAGATTTTCATTGATAAAAAGGACAAAGAAGATTACAGATTACAAAGCAATTCTGGTCCTATTCTAAGCATATCTTCTGTTATCTTTGGGCACCAGGAACCAGTCAAAGAATCTATCTTGAATGGCCTTCAACTCTGCAGAAGATGATGGGGTGAAGTTTGCCAACACCTTGGTCTTGTACAGTCTCTTCAGCTCAGCCCAATCAACCTGGTCTCCTGCCATTGGAGTGTTGAGAAAATGGAATTCAGGAGCAGTGACTTCCAGGTTGAATTCAATAGTTGAATTTATCAACTGCTTGTACAAATCTGCATCATATGCCTGCATCCAAGAATGGAAAGTCCTGTTGATGAGAGCATCATCCTCTGGTGGAGGTCTCTGGATATAATGTTGAATGAACCAGAGAGTCTTGGCTTCTCTCCATTTTTCTATCAAAGGCACAGGAACAGTTGAGTCAAAGGACCCTTCTGTCCTGAGAGGGAGGATGTTCATGACTTCAACAGGCCCTTTCCTCTTCTGGCTGGATCCACTAGCACTAGGAGTGATGCCAGCTTCTCTGCTCTTCTTATTTTGCCTTCTAACATATCTGAGCCTCTGCTCTTCATCTATGTTTTTCCTTATCCTTGCTTGCCTCTCTTCAGGCGACTCTTCCTTGAATCTCTTCTCTGCTTCTTCAACCACAGATTCAAGGAAGCTCTTCTTCACTTTCCTTATCTTCCTCTTTGCAGGTCCAGAGATGGAAATTGGATCCTGCTCTGCTTCGGACTCCTCTTCTGCAGCAAGTTGCTTAGCCATGGAAAGGGATTTGAGCTCTTCCTTCTTCTTCTTCTGCAACTCAGCCTGGGCCAATGTATTCTCCAGCAGGTCCAGACGAGCTCCATGGCTGAAGAGTGTTTCATTTGTGGTCTTCGCCAGATCAGTTCTGGCCTTCTCTTCCCCCTTTTTAACTTCATCAAGGAGGGGCTCCACTACCTGCCTTATAAGATCAGGCAAGGCAGTGTTGGAGGAAGAGTGAAGATCACGCAGCTGCTTGGCCTCCTCCAGGTAAGCTTTAGACTCTGCAACAAGTCTCTCTTGCTTCTCCAACATCTCCTGGAGGGAGTCTTTCAGCTTGGCAGTTTGAATCATCTGGCTGGCCATCTCCACTTTAAGCACAGAGACAGGTCTCAACTGCTCCAGCACGTGCTCCTGTAGCTGCTTCTGGCTGTGCATGACATCCAGCTTGACGAATAAGCCATTTGCCTTAAAAGAAGCTTTTACCTCTGCCAGAGAAGACTTTAACTGCTTCAGGAAGATTCTCCTCTCATGCCTGATCTGGTGCTCTATCATAGCAGGGGCCATATGTTGAATAGCTTTTGAAAAGCGCCCAATCTGCATGATTTGCTCATTGAAGAAAGCTTTCATCTTCTGGAGCACGGCAGGAGAGATCTCAAAGTCTTCCTCATCTGAATATAGCTCTGGAGGGAAAACAAAATGAGGACCAAACTTGTAAGTGGGGCCCTCTGGAGTGAGCATTACTCCTCTCTGGATGAGCAGGGTGCGAATCAAGACTTTAGCAGCACCAGGGGTCTCCAGCTCTGCTGGGTTCTGAATATTCATCCTCTGCTTTAGCTCAATCTCCCAAGCAGTGAAGTTGGAGGGACCCATTTCCTCAAGCAACAGCATTAGGTCCTCCACATCTTCAAGTCTGGCCTTGCTCCAGACCTTGGCATCAGTAAGCTCTGCCAGGAGTGGTAAGTGCTCCAGAAGAACTGGGAAATGCTCTCTTAGCCAGAGCTGAGCACTTACACTCATACTCTGCCTAATAGGACCTATTTCTGCAGAAGAGAAAGTGAAGGGTTTGGGCCCAGAGGCAGAGGAGGAAGGTGCTAAGTCAGCAGGCTCAAGTGAAGCTTCCTCATCTTCACTATCATCGCTGGTTAAACAGGTAGGAGAAGGGGGAGGGCCAACGAATCCCAGAGCCATAGAAATGGTTGGGTCCTGGTCTGTATGGGTTTGGGGAGGGTTAGGATTTTGAGAAGTAGAGGGTGTAGGAATGGGTTGCTCTGCACCAGAAGAAGATGGAACATCTGGTACAGAAGGTGTAGGAGGTATCTGGGAGGTGGAAGTGTTTGGAGGGGGGATTTCTGCACCAGAAGAGGTTGAGGGTACCTCTGGTGCAAAAGGTGGGGGAGAGCGGTTTGTGGGAAGATGTGTTTGGGAATTTGGGGGAGAAGGTGTTTGGGTAGGAATGGTAGAGGGAGTATATACAGGGGTATCTGGGATAATCTGTTCTGGTGGAACAAAAGGGTTACCAGAGGCAGATGGGGTTTGGGGAATATTATCTGGGGTAGAGGTAGAGGGGGAGACAAGATTAATGGGTGAAGAAGATGGAAGGGAAGGGTTTACCTCTGCTGGGTCAACACCAGCAGGTACATCAGACTCTGGAGCATCCTCCATCATCTGGGAAACATCCTCAATTGCCTTTTCCAAGGCCTCTCCAAGATCAGATCCAGAGTCAGGATCCTGAAGAAGGGCTCTCTTGGCCTTGGATTTCCTCACAAGAGGCTCAACCTCTTCTTCCTCTTCTTCCTCAGAAGGCTCATCCACCAGAAGGGTTTTCTTTGCCTTTCTGCTAGTCCTTCGCTTCTTAGCAGAACCTCTCCTGGCCTCGTCTGGCTGCTTCCTCTTGGCTGCTCCAGCCTTCTTAACAGCTTTATCATCATCACCCTTCTTCTTAAGCACATCAAGAAGGGGAATCTGGTCCTCCTCTGAGGAACCAGAAAAGGCAACGGTTGAAGAACCAGTTGCTTCAGAAGCTTTCTTATGGGTCTTCTGCTTCTGCTTCTGCTGCTTTCTCTGCCCCTTTGGAGGTGAGGGAATAGATTGAATAGGAGGGGCAGGGATAGCCTGCTCTCCATCAGAGTCGGCATGGCCATGAAGAGGGCCATCCTTAGAGAAGAGGATCTTGGATTTGTGATAATTATGGCACCAAGATGATTTCCACTTCTTCTCTGGAAGGAGAGAATCCAGAATAAGAGTTAACTTAGTCCCCAAAGAGACATTTGCAGTGAAGAAGAACTGCACCTCCCCTGGCTTGGAAGGACAAGGCTCCTTCTTCACTTTCAATCTGTTCTTCCTCAACACATCCCAGAAGAACTCAGCCCAATTACACTGAACACCATCATATAAAGCCCTCATCACACACATCCTGCCGTTGAAAATGGCATCTGTGCTGTGATTCTCACACATAAGTACCTTAACAACTATATCAAAAAGGACCTTGTACTTCTGTCTCAGATGCTTGTCCAAAAAGCCCTTTGTGATATTCTGGCAGGAAGATCAAGCAAAGATCTTGAAAGAACCAATAATGTCATCCTCCTTGTACGTCAAAGGATCCACTCCCACCGCAGAAATGTTCTCGAAAAGAGCGCAGAAATCGTTCTTAGAAAACACCAAATCATCTTCATCAATCTTGGACGAAATGTAATCCTCATGAATCTTCATACGAACCAACAACTGGGCCGCATATCCGTCAAGAGTACGAAAATCCTTAGGAACAGTGGAGATCAACTTCTCCACCCCTGCACTCTGGAGCATCTCCAGAATCGACAGCACAACTGGGTTCTTGGTGGTATAAAAGTCCACCACCATCTCCGTCTTTAGTTTTTTCATCATCAGGACATGGTCAAAATTGCACGGAGGGGCCATTACTGTGAAAGAGAGAGAGAGAAAGAAATGTTCTCTGTTGTTCCCTCTAAAACAAATCTGTCTCTGGATCCAACAATCCTAACTCAAAAGCTAACTCTCTGAATCTGGTCTTAGCCAAAGGCTTGGTTAAGATATCTTCTCTCTGCTTCTCTGTTGCAATCTTTTCCATCCTTATATCTCCGTTCTCAACATGATCTCTGATAAAATGATGTCTTATATCAACATGTTTACATCTGGTATGAAGAACTGGATTCTGGGTGATTGCAATTGCACTATTACTATCACAGAATATAGGAATACCCTTAGCTCTAATCTGGTAGTCCCTAAGCTGTTGACTAATCCAGAGTAGTTGAGAACAACATCTCCCTGCAGCCATGTACTCTGCTTCTGTTGTTGATGTAGCAACTGAAGTCTGCTTCTTAGAAAACCAGGATACCAATTTATTCCCTAAAAATTGGCAAGTTCCACTAGTAGACTTCCTATCTATTCTACATCCACCATAGTCTGAATCTGAATAACCACTCAATTCTAAATTGTCATCTGTAGGATACCACAAACCTAAATTTATTGTTCCCTTAAGATACTTCAATATTTTCCTAGCTGCTTCCAAGTGAGTCTTCTTGGGGTTAGCTTGAAATCTGGCACAAACTCCTACAGCAAAAGTAATATCTGGTCTGCTTGCAGTCAGGTACAAAAGAGAACCAATAAGTGCTCTGCACTGAGTCTGGTCCACACTCTCTCCAGACTCATCTGGATCCATGTTGAAATTTGTCATCATAGGGATCTTGGATGCTTTGCTAGAACCTATTCCAAATTTCTCTAACATGTTTCTGGTGTACTTAGCTTGGTTAATAAAAATTCCCTTCTCTGATTGCTTTACCTGCAAACCCAAAAAGTAATTCATTTCTCCCATCATGGACATCTCAAACTGTCCCTGCATGAGCTCACCAAACTTCTCACACAGTTTCTTGTTAGGGGATCCAAATATGATGTCATCAACATATATTTGGACCAGAAGGATGTCCTTTCCTTCTTCTTTCCTAAACAAGGTTCTATCAATCTTACCCTTAGTAAAACCATTGTCCAGAGGGAAATTGAGATAGAGTGTCATACCATGCTCTGGGTGCCTGCTTCAGCCCATAAAGAGCTTTCTTAAGCTTAAAAACCTTGTCACCTTGTTAAAAACCAGGCGGTTGTTCCACATACACTTCCTCAATGAGAATCCCATTAAGAAAGGCAGATTTCACATCCATCTGGTATACTTTGAACTTCATGTGAGCAGCATATGCTAAGAACAATCTGATGGCTTCTAATCTGGCAACAGGAGCAAATGTCTCATCATAGTCTATTCCTTCAGACTGAGAATAGCCCTGGGCCACCAGCCTTGCCTTGTTCCTAGTAATGACATCATTCTCATCTTTCTTATTCTTGAAAACCCACTTAGTGCCTATCACCTTTTGATGTCTTGGTCTGTCTACCAACTCCCAAACATCCTGTCTGGTGAATTGATTCAACTCCTCTTGCATAGCAACAATCCAATTTGAATCTTTCAGTGCCTCCTTGATGTTCTTGGGCTCAATTAAGGACACATAGCAACTGAATAAGGCAGCTAAGTTAAGAGTTCTCCTAGTCTGGACACCCTTAGTTGGATCTCCAAGCATTAGGTCATTGGGGTGATCAACCAGGGTCCTTCTTCCCGTGGTCTTGCCTGGTTGATCATCTTCTGCAGTACCTTGGTGATTATCACCACCTGCAGAAGAGCTTCCCCCTACAGGAGTTCCAACCTCCTCTGGTTATGCTCCTTGTGAAGGTTGCTGCTTCAGAGAGCCAGGAGATGGGTCATCATCTGAATCTGAATCTGAATCAAGAACATGTGGATTGACTTTGATAACTCTGGGTGAAGTCTGATTCTGGGTCTCATCAGAAGACTTAGAGTCCACCTTGCACTCAAAAGCAGATTCATAAAAAACAACATGAGGTGTTTCCTCCACACAAAGTGAATTCTTATTAAAAACTCTAAAAGCCTTACTGGTGCTGGAATATCCTAAGAATATTCCATCAGCCACTTTAGCATCAAAGGTTCTTAATTTAGATTTCCCATTGTCATGGATGAAACACTTACATCCAAAAACATGAAAGTATGAAACAGATGGGGTTTTACCTTTCCATACCTCATATGGAGTCTTATTATGTCTCTAGGCAATCAGGCATCTGTTCTGAGTATAGCAAGCCGTATTAATAGCCTCTGCCCAAAATCTCTGTGGAGTGTTGTATTCTGCCAGAAGTGTTCTTGCAGCTTCTTTAAGAGTCCTATTCCTCCTTTCTGCTACTCCATTTTGTTGGGGTATTCTGGCAGCAGATGTCTCATGAAAAATCCCATGATCCTTGCAGTAATCTGCAATGTGTGAATTCAAAAACTCTGTCCCTTTATCACTTCTGATTCTGACTATGCTCTAGTTCTGCTCATTCTGAATCTGATTGAAGAATTCTGGCAGCTTAGTCATAGTTTCATTTTTCTTAAACAAGAACACTACCCAAGTGTATCTTGAAAAGTCATCTACTATCACCAAGGTGTACTTCCTTCCACTGAAACTAAGAGGAGAAACAGGTCCAAACAGGTCCATGTGAAGTAGTTGAAGTACTCTGGTTGTGGTTGTGCTCTGGACACCCTTAAAAGAAGTCTTGGGTTGTTTACCCTTCTGGCATGAACCACAAACCTGATTCTTCTTAAACACTTCATTAGGAAGACCTCGAATGAGACCTTTTCTGGCAATCTTATTCAGTGTTTTGAAGTTAAGATGACACAATCTCTTGTGCCAAATCCAGCTATTCTCTGCAGATCCTTTTGCAACTAGGCAATCATTTCTTGGGCAACTGTTAAAATCTGAAAGATAAATGTTACCCTTCCTCAAGCCTATTAGCAAAATATCATTATAATCAGAAGAGAAAACAGTGCATGAATCACTAAAAAACTTCACTGAGTATCCCTTGTCACAGAATTGGGATACTGAAAGCAGATTATGCTTGAGTCCTTCAACATAGTAAACTTCTTCTACTGAAACTTCATTGAAGGTCAACTTTCCAACTCCCTTGGTGACGCCATAGTTGTTGTCACCAAACATCACCCTTGGTCCATTCAATGGCTTGAAATCTTGGAGATTATCTTTCTGGAAGGTCATGTGCTTGGAAAATCCACTATCAATATACCAGACATGATTGCTTGAAAATCCTTTCTCCAATGGACTCTTATCTACCTGCAGAGAAATCAATTAGGTCCCCTACTAGTGCTGGGTCCTGATTGGTTAGTTGCAGGTTTTGTAGGAATCCATAGATAAAGATCATCCGTTGATGGATGAGGAGATCTTATCTTCCTTCCAAATCTATCTACCAGCACATGTCCTCTGACAATGACATATTGAGCTACTGGTCTGATAAGGACACCTTTCCTATAAACAGGTCTGGTGTACCTTTTCTCAAATTTGGCCTTTGGAATGGCCTGCCTCAAAGACATGGTCTTAAAGGTCTGGTTGTAAGGGTACATCCTAGAAGAACCATCTCTGGTGTCATAACTACCCAGATCAGTTGGTTTTCTATAGATGGGTCTGGAAGACCTCCTCTGGTTCTGATAATTAGACTTGCTCTGGTGATTATAGTTCCTTTGAGTATACCTATTCTGGAACTGATTCCTCTGAGAAAACTGTCTCTGGGGTACCTGGTGCTGTTGAACATTGTTCCTTCTCTGGTAGTTATTACTCTGATTGGTATTCCCCTTTCTTGAGTGTTTCTTTGAGGTCCCCTAATCTGTTTAGGTTCCCTTTGAGGATTTATCTGGGGTCCTCCAATTTGAGTAATTTCTACTCCTTGGGACTCATTGTTCACAGAACCATCAATCTTTAATGGTTCCCCTTTTTGACACTTATTCTCTAGCATCTTCTCTTCCAGAACAGTCAACTCTTCTGGACCATATGTAATGTGATTAACAGAGTGATTCCTTTTCCAGTCAGGATTGTGAACCACCTTGTAACCATTACCAGTTAAGTCTTTATCATCCCAGATTTCTACCAATTTACCAGCTCTTACAGACTTGTCTTTATTATAAAAGTATTTATGAGTTTTAGATGAAATTCCAGAATATCCTAAACCACTCTTATCACAAATGCGCTGAGAAGACTCTGATATGATAGATACAACAGATGGTATCTTAGGAGCTTCTCTGGGCATAGGTATCTCCTCTATGTTGTGAGCAACTTGTTTTCCCTTGATAAGAGTCTGGTATTTGGCTCTGAGTTCAGTGATCTCATCTTCTTGAGAGTTCTTTTCTTTCATGAGTTGATCTACCAGAGTATCTCTTTCTGTGATCTTATCCTGAAGTTCAGAGACTTCTTTGGAATGATCTTTCATGAGTTCTCTGGTGGATTTATGCTCATGAGAGAGAGATTGAACTTCAGCTCTGAGCCTACCATTCTCTTTCTCAAGTTTTTGACAAAGTTGGACACAATTTTGGAGATCTGATAGCATTTGTTGCATATCAGACTCTCTGGAGTTACCAGATGAATTAGAGGATTCAGTACATTTGGAATTTGATAAAACTAGAGTAGTTTCATTTACCTCAGTGATGTCTGCCATAAGACGCACATCATCATCTGATCCAAAGTCAGAAGAAGAAGAACTGGAACTAGTATCCTCCTCCTCTGCTTCTGCCAGCAATGCTCTTTTATCTGCATATCTCCTATCTCTCTTGATTCTTTTCTCTTCTCTTTCCCTAGGAGTGAGTTGAGGACAATCATAACTATAGTGACCAGTCTTGTTGCATGTGTAGCAGGCATTGTCTCCTCTGGGACTAGGACTTGGCTCTCTCCTCCTCTGGTTGTAGTCTGATCTGGCAGGACTACTCTCTCTCTTCTGGTAGTCAGGTCTGCCAGAGCTACCATCCCTCCTCTGATAATCTGATCTCCCAGAGTTGCCAGGGTTGTCATCTCTCCTCCTCTCTGGAGTTCTGAATCTGGTCTCCCTTGAGTCTCCAGATGTCTTCTCCTTCTCTGCAGGCTTGAAGGAACTCTTTCTATCTCTGGAAGATTCCTTCCAATGCCTTTTGTACCTGCCATATTTTAAACTCATTTTTATCTAATTTACGAGTTAGAAGTGCTACCTGCTCCTTGAGGCTCAAGTCATCTGCAGTAGACTCCTTTGGCTTGACATCAGGCTTGATAGTTGAAGAGAATGCAACACCTTTCTGGCCAGAAGAGGAAACCTCTTCTGTTTGATCCTCCTCTTGAAGATCATACTCATATGCTTTGAGATCAGACAACAGAAGATGATGATCCAGAGTATTGAGATCCTTGTTGTCCTTGATCACAGTGACTTTAATTCTCCACCTGCTTGTTAGTGAACGCAAGATTTTACTATTAATTTCCTTTTCAGAGTAGGTCTTACCTAAGGCACTAGCCTTGTTCAGGAGGTTTGTGAGACGCATGTCCAGCTGGTCAATGGTCTCGCCTGGTTTCATCTTGAAAGTATCAAACGAGTGTTGAACAGCTTGGAGTTTGTTATCTTTTATCTTCTCTGTTCCCTCACAGAGTAACGCCAGTTTGTCCCACATCTCCTTGGAAGTGGCACACGTTCTGACCTTTTCAATCACCTCTTTGGTAAGTGTGTTGATGATCTCTGTTCTTGCCACCTGGTCCAAGTTGTAGAGCTTTCTTTCATCATTGTCAAGCTCATCTTTCTTTTTGAGGATTCGTTGCCTGGGGACTCTATCCTCTGCAGCTTTTTAGGCAGCTTCACTAGTTTCTTCCCTGGACCCAGACCTGCCACTATCAATAGGAGTCCAGTAAAATTGAATGGGGCCACTTTCAACCACATCTAACATGCGGTGGTGAATAGCTCCAAGATGATTACTCATCATGAAACTCCAGTGGCTGTAATCCTCAAAAGAGAATTCTGAGAGCTTACGACTCTTGTAAGAAGATTTTGCAGACATTTTGATAAGAAATTTAGGAAAATAACAAGAACTTGAACAAAAGCACTAAAGAGCAATGTATCTGCCCGGTGACCACCAAAAGCTTTACAAAGCAGTGGTCGTTGGACACACTGCTCTGATACCACTTGTTGGTCCCACTAGTTAGATTAATTGCGGAAGCTTAAGTTAAATGTCTTTCAAAGTCTTTTACAAGAGAGCAATAATCAACTAACAATAAGTAAAATAAAGCGATAAAGTACACAAGATGTATAGTGGTTCGGATTGAATATCCTACGTCCACTCTCCCTTATAACCAAGGGGTCTCACTATCAACCAACTCACAAACTTACTTACTGGAATTGGGAAGTACCAGTTCCTTCTTACAACCTCTTTAGATTTAACTTCAATCTAAAGATCAACCAGCCAACAACCTTGTCTAATAGATGAACAGGTTGTGGTTTCAATAACTTCTTTAGAGTAGATAAATATTATGAACAGTAAGAGTGCTTGGTATGAATATCAAAAGCTTGGATCACTTATGCGCGTGTAGAGTCTCTAGAGATTTTTCTTGAACTGCACTCTTGTATATATAGAGGGGATTAGGGCTAGCCGTTGGAGGGCTAATCCAATCAGATCCTCTATATAAGGAAGCCTCAATCAATCAATTCCCTAATTGATTGATTGGGTTGGTGGGATCCTTGGATTGATTATCTTCAAATACTTTCCAATCCTGATCATGTTGACTTGATTTGAATTACCAACGGTCAATAGCTTCCTCTGCCTAACTCTGATTCTCTCCAGAGAAGGCAAGACCAGACACAAGGCAACCTCGGTGTCTTCTAGTCCTCATCTGGTCAAGAACCAGAATACTCAGTAGAGTCAGGGGATCCAACTGAGCATCTTTTGTTCTACCAGACTCGTCTGGTCCGGACTCGTCTGGTCTGGGGAAGGTCCTCTGCCTCTGGTCAGATCTCATCTGGTGAAGTCTTCTGGTGGGGTCTTCTGGTGACTCTTCTGGTGAAGTCTTCTGGTCTGGTAGTTCCCCCTAGACTAAGTCCTAATCTAGATCATCATCTGGCTAACAGGTCCAGATGGTCCTATTACATCTTCTGGTTTGTTTTAACTCATCAAAACTAACATTTTTTTTTATCCTAACATTCATCCTCACCAAAAACTGGGCAATGTACCCATCCAACGTGCGAAGACCTTTGGGGAGTTGTGGAAATTAACTCTTCAACTCCAGATTTTTGTAATAGCTCCAAAATCGCCAACGCATCAGGTTTGTGAGTGGAGTAGAAATCAACAACCATCTCCATCTTCAACTTTTTGCAGACATAGTCTGACTCAAAGTTGCATTTGGGAGTCATTTCTGTAAGAGTATAGAGAAAGATGGAAAGGTAGAGAGAAAACTGATTGTGTAGAGAGAAGTTAGGGTTTGATTGTTTGAAAAAGAGAAGAGACAGATATGAACAATTTTAGTTTATAAAGAGATGTACGCGTGTATTTGAAATTAAATTGAAGTGTACGCGAGGATTTAGCATTTAATTGAGGGGACAAGATCAATTTGTCAATTGATTGACATTTTGCACTTTAATTAAATCTGACGGCCAGGATTGTATTTGACAAGTTACAGATTTAATTGTGTGCGTAGCATGGTCATTGGGACTGGGTTTGAGGGGTTTTGTGGCCGTCAAGAGAAAAAGCGAAATGATTGCCTAGGCCCACGACCCTAGTTCTAAATACACTCTGAATATGAAACGTTTTGGGCGTATTTAGTAATTTGAAAGGTGTGTCCCAATGATCAGAGGCAGATAAGTAAATACATACCTGTCATCTGGTATCGTAACCAGATGATACCTCAAGTAGTCTGATGTTACATCTCATCTGGTGAAACTTAACTGGACAAATTATCTCCAGATTTCTCTGGAATCTGGCAATGTATATCTAATCTATAGACAGGTTAGTATATCAAGTGACATTAAACAAAATAATTGAAATTAAAGTATACTTCTCTGGTATTCTCCATAAACCAATTTTGTCTCTGGATCCAACAATCCTAACTCAAACGTCAACTCTCTGAATCTGGTCTCAGCCAAAGGCTTTGTGAGAATATCTGCTCTCTGCTTCTCTGTAGCAATCTTTTCCATCCTTATATCTCCCTTCTGCACATGGTCTCTGATGTAATGGTGCCTTATATCAACATGTTCGCATCTGGTGTGAAGAACTGGATTCTGGGTGATGGCTATAGAACTGTTACTATCACAAAAGATTGGAATATCCTTAGCCCTAATCTAGTAGTTCCTAAGCTGCTGACTAATCGAGAGTAGTTCTGAATCTGGTCTCAGCCAAAGGCTTTGTGAGAATATCTTCTCTCTGCTTCTCTGTAGCATTCTTTTCCATCCTTATATCTCCCTTCTAGTCTCTGATGAAATGGTGTCTTATATCAACATGTTCGCATCTGGTGTGAAGAACTGGATTCTGGGTGATGGCTATAGCACTGTTACTATCACAAAAGATTGGAATATCCTTAGCCCTAATCTAGTAGTCCCTAAGCTGCTGACTAATTCAGAGTAGTTGTGAACAACAGCTACCTGCAGCCATGTATTCTGCTTCTGTAGTTGATGTTGCAACTGAAGTCTGTTTCTTAGAGAACGAAGATACAAACTTATTCCCTAAAAATTTACATGTTCCAATAGTAGACTTCCTATCTATTCTGCACCCACCATAATCTGAATCTGAATATCCACTTAACTCTAAGTTGTCACATGCAGGATACCATAAACCCAAATTAACTGTTCCTTTCAGATATTTCAATATCTTCCTAGATGCTTCCAGGTGACTCCTCTTAGGATTAGCTTGAAATCTGGCACACACACCTACAACAAAAGTAATATCTGGTCTGCTTGCAGTCAGGCACAGAAGAGAACCAATAAGTGCCCTATACTGAGTCTGGTCCACACTCTCTCCAGACTCATCTGGATCCATGTTTAAAGTTGTCATCATAGGAATCTTGGCAGCCTTGCTAGATCCTACTCCAAATTTCTCTAACATGTTTCTGATGTACTTAGCTTGATTGATGAAAATTCCCTTCTCTGTCTGCCTTACTTGCAAACCTAAGAAATAGTTCATCTCACCTATCATAGACATTTCAAACTGGCTCTGCATGAGATCTCCAAACTTCTCACACAACTTCTTGTTAGGGGATCCATATATAATATCATCAACATATATTTGGACCAGAAGGATGACCTTTCCTTCTTCTTTCCTAAAAAGGTCCTATCAATCTTACCTTTAGTAAAACCATTGTCAAGAAGAAACTGAGATAGAGTGTCATACCATGCTCTGGGTGCCTTCTTAAGCCCATAAAGAGCCTTTTTAAGCTTATACACCTTGTCACCTTGTTCAAAACTAGGAGGTTATTCCACACACACTTCCTCAATGAGAATCCCATTAAGAAAGGCAGATTTCACATCCATCTGGTATACTTTGAACTTCATGTGAGCTGCATATGCTAGAAACAATCTGATGGCTTCTAGTCTGGCAACAGGAGCAAAAGTTTCATCATAGTCTATTCCTTCAGACTGAGAATAGCCCTGTGCTACTAGCCTTGCCTTGTTTCTAGTAATGACATCATTCTCATCTTTCTTGTTCTTGAAAACCCACTTAATGCCAATCACTTTTTGATGTCTTGGTCTGTCTACCAGCTCCCAAATATCATGTCTAGTGAATTGATTCAACTCCTCCTGCATAGCTACAATCCAATTTGAATCCTTCAGTGCAACTGAACAAGGCAGCTAAGTTAAGAGTTCTCCTAGTCTGGACACCCTTAACTGGATCTCCTATAATTAACTCATTAGGGTGATCAACCAAGGTTTTCCTTCCCTTGGCCTTGCCTGATTGATCATCTACTGCAGTACCTTGGTGATTATCACCAACTGCAGGAGAGCTTCCCCTTACATGAGTTCCAACCTCTTCTGGTTTTGCACCTTGTGGAGGCTTCTGCTCCAGAGAACCTGAAGATGGGTCACCATCTGAATCTGAATCTGACTCTGAATCAAGAATAGGTGGATTGACCTTGATAACTCTGGGAGTAGTCTGATTATGCGTCTCTTCTGGAGACTGATTCCTTAAGTCCACTTTGCACTCAAGAGTATATTCATAAAAAACAACATGAGGTGTTTCCTCCATACAAAGTGAATTCCTATTAAAGACTCTGAATGCCTTGCTGGTGCTGGAATATCCTAAGAATATTCCATCTGCCACTTTAACATCAAAGGTCTTTAACTTGTACTTCCCATTGTCATGAATGAAACACTTGCATCTAAAAACATGAAAGAAAGAAACAGATGGGGTTTTACCTTTCCATACCTCATATGGTGTCTTACTATGTCTCTTGGAAATGGGGCATCTGTTCTGAGTGAAACAAGCTGTGTTGATGGCTTCTGCCCAAAATCTGTGTGGTGTGTTGTACTCTGCTAGAAGAGTCCTTGTAGCTTTCTTGAGGGTTATGTTCCTCCTTTCTGCTACTCCATTCTGTTGGGGTGTTCTGGCAGCAGATGTCTCAGGAAACATTCCATTATCCTTACAGTACTCTGCAATGTGTGAATTCAAAAACTCTGTCTATTTGTCACTTCTGATCCTCACTATGCTCTGGTTCTGCTCATTCTGAATCTGCTTGAAGAACTCTGGCAGCTTAGTGATAGTTTCATTTTTCTTAAACAAGAACACTACCCAAGTGTATCTTGAAAAGTTTTCTACTATCACCAAGGTGTACTTCCTCCCACTGAAACAAAGAGGTGAAACAGGTCCATGTGAAGTAATTGAAGTACTCTGGTTGTGGTTGTGCTCTGGACATCCTTGAAGGAAGTCTTGGGTTGTTTACCCTTCTGGCAGGAACCATAAACCTGGTCCTTCTTGAACACTTCATTAGGAAGACCTCGAACTAGACCCTTTCTGGCAATCTTGTTGAGTGCTTTGAAATTCAGGTGACTCAACCTCTTGTGCCAAAACCAGCTGTTCTCTGCAGATCCCTTTGCAACCAGGCAAGTATTTCTGGGACAACTGTTGAAATCTGCAAGATAAATGTTACCTTTCCTCAAGCCAACAAGTAAGATATCATTATAATCAGAAGAAAAGACAGTGAATGAATCACTAGAGAACTTCACTGAGTATCCCTTGTTACAAAATTGGGATACAGAAAGCAGATTATGCTTGAGTCCTTAAACATAGTAGACTTCATCTACAGATACGTCATTAATGATCAACTTTCCTACTCCTCTGGTGACTCCAAAGTTGTTGTCACCAAACAACACTCTTGGCCCATTCAGTGGCTTGAAATCCTGGAGATGATCTTTCTCAAAAGTCATGTGCTTGGAACATCCACTATTAATGTACCAGACATGGTTGCTTGAAAGTCCTTTCTCCAATGGGCTCTTGTTCTCCTGCAGAGAAATCAATTAGGTCCCCTACTAGTACTGGGTCCTGATTGGTTAGTTGCAGGTTTTGTAGGAATCCATAGATAAAGATCATCCTTTCTGGATGAGGAGATCTTATCTTCCTTCCAAATCAATCTACCAGTACATGTCCTCTAACAATGACAAATTGAGCTGCTGGTCTGATAAGAACATCTTTCCTATACACTGGTCTGGTGTATCTCACCTCAAATCTGGCCTTTGGAATGGCCTACCTTAAAGACATGGTCTTAAAGGTCTGGTTGTGAGGGTACATCCGAGAAGAACCATCTCTGGTGTCATAACTCCCCAGATCAATTGGTTTTCTATAGATAGGTCTCTGGTTCTGATGAATGTTAGACTTTTTCTAGTGATTATAGTTCCTCTGATTGTTTCTGTTCTGGAATTGATTCCTCTGAGAGAACTTTCTTTGGGGTCCCTGATTCTGATGATAGTTCTGTTGTCCATAGTTTCTTCTCTGAGGTCCCCTAATCTGCTTAGGTTCCACTCTTTGAGGATTCCTCTGGGATCCTCCAATCTGATTATGTCTTACTCTTTGAGGTTTAATGTGAACAGAACCATCAATTTTCTTTGGTTCCCCATTATGAAGTTTTGTCTCTAAGACTTCCTCTTCCAGAACAGTCAATTCTTCTGGACTATATTCTAAATGATTAACAGAGTAGTTCATTTTCCATCCAAGTCTGTGAACTACTTTGTAACCATTACCATTAGGATCTTTTTCATCCCAGATTTCTACCAATTCACCAGATCTTACAGACTTGTTTTTGTTATAATGATATTTATGAGATCTAGTGGTAATTCCAGAATATCCTAAACCATTCTTATCATTAATGCGCTGAGAATACTCTAATATAATAGATATAATAGTTGGTATCTTTGGAGCTTCTCTGGGCATAGGTACTTCCTTAATAGTATCTACAACTTGTTTTCCCTTGATAAGAGATTGGTATTTGGCCCTAAGTTCATTAAACTCGTCTTCCTTAGAGTCTCTTTCTCTTATGAGTTGATCTACCAGAGTATCTCTTTCTGTTATCTTATCCTGAAGTTCAGAGACTTCTTTGGAATGATCTTTCATGAGTTCTCTGGTGGATTTCTGCTCATGAGATAAAGATTGAACTTCTGCTCTGAGCCTACCATTCTCCTTCTCAAGTTTCTGGCAAAGTTGTACACAGTTCTGGAGATCTGATAGCATTTGCTGCATATCAGACTCTCTGGAGGTACCAGATGAGCGAGGGGATTCAGTATATTTGGAATTAGATAAGCACAAGGTAGATTCTTGTACCTCAGTAATATCTGCCATGATACATACATCATCATCAGATCCAAAGTCAGAAGAAGAAGAACTGGAACTAGTATCCTCCTCCTCTGCTTCTGCCAGCAATGCTCTCTTGTCTGCATATCTCCTATCTCTCTTGAGTCTTTTCTCTTCTCTTTCTCTAGGAGTGAGTAGAGGACAATCATAGCATGTGTAATAGGTGTTGTCTCCTCTGGGACTGGAACTAGGATCTCTCCTCCTGGGGTTGTACTGTGGTCTGGCTAGACTACTCTCTCTCCTCTGGTAGTCTGATCTGCCAGAGCTGCCATCTCTCCTCTTTTCTGGTGACTTGAATCTGGTCTCCCTTGAGTCTCCAGATGACTTCTCTTTGTCTGCAGACTTGAAGGAACTCTTCCTGTCTCTGGTAGATTCCTTCCAGTGTCTTTTGTACCTGCCATACTTGGAGCTCATTTTATCAGGTTTTTGAGTTAGAAGTGCTGCCTGCTCCTTGAGGCTCATGTCATCTGCAGTAGACTCCTTTACTTTTTCTTCTGTCTTTGTAGTTGAATAGAAAGCAACTCCTTTATGACCAGAAGAATAAATCTCCTCTGTTTGATCTTCTTCTTGTAGGTCATACTCGTAGGCCTTCATATCGGATAGAAGAAGATGATGGTCCAGAGTGTTGAGGTCCTTGTTGTCCTTGATGACCGTGACTTAAATTCTCCACCTGCTCGTTAGTGATCTTAATATTTTACTATTAATTTCTTTTTCAGAGTAGGTTTTACCTAAGGCACTAGCCATGTTAAGGAGGTTGGTGAGATGCATGTCCAACTGGTCAATCGTCTCATCTGGCCTCATCTTAAATGTGTCAAATGAGTGTTGAACCGCCTGGAGCTTGTTGTCTTTGATCTTCTCTGTTCCTTCGCAGAGCAAAGCCAACTTGTCCCACATCTCCTTGGCCGTAGCACAGGTTCTTACCTTCTCGATCACTTCTTTGGTGAGAGTGTTGATAATTTCAGTCCTAGCCACCTGGTCCAGGTTGTACAACTTTCTCTCATCGTTGTTTAGCTCATCTATTTTCTTGAGGATTCTTTGCCTGGGAACTCTATCTCCAGTTCTTTCCTCACCAGTAGCACTGGTTTCTTCTTTGGACTCTGATCTGCTATCATCAATAGGAGTCCAGTAAAATTGTATTTGGCCATTTCAACCACATCTAGCATGCAGTGATGAATAGCTCCAAGATGATTGCTCATCATGAAACTCCAGTGGCTATAATCCTCAAAAGAGAATTCAGGCAACTTGTGACTCTTGTAAGAAGTTTTTGCAGACATTTTGAATGAAATTCAAAGAATTTTAGCAAAAATATTAAGAAGAGCAATGGATCTGCCCGGTGACCACCAAAAGCTTTTCAAAGCAGTGGTCTAGAACACACCGCTCTGATATCACTTGTTGGTCCTAATGAATGCAAACTCAAGATCAATACAAAATCAAGCAAGTATTTAAAGAAATACTAAGAAGTTTAATCCTCAAAAGAGAATTCAGGCAACTTGTGACTCTTGTAAGAAGTTTTTGCAGACATTTTGAATGAAATTCAAAGAATTTTAGCAAAAATATTAAGAAGAGCAATGGATCTGCCCGGTGACCACCAAAAGCTTTTCAAAGCAGTGGTCTAGAACACACCGCTCTGATATCACTTGTTGGTCCTAATGAGTGCAAACTCAAGATCAATACAAAATCAAGCAAGTATTTAAAGAAATACTAAGAGTGGTACCTGAGAGCCTCTTTGTAAAAGCCCAGGAACACAAGAGAGAAGGCTAGGAAACGATCTCTGGAGCTCAAGATGGCAACCTCCAGTGATAGCTTGGACCTCCGGTGGGATTCCTGCACAAAGTCGTGCCGAAGAGGGCTCCGGCGTCGATCCTCCGATGCTCAAGTCAGGAAACTTTCTATGGAAGAAAAGCCATAGCTGAAAACTAGAAATATGAGTGAGTAATAGTGATAATACCTTGTTATGAAGAAGAAAAATGAGTATTTATACCTTTAAGCTGTGGGGGCAGAACAGTAAAATCGTCTCTGTTGCCCTAATTAATCTTGGGACCACTTGGGGACCCGGGCGCCTTAGGAGCCGACGTGTGTCCCTTGGCTGACCTGTTCAGTATCGTTTAGCACAGACAAATCCTGACAGAATCGTCCTTTTTCGAGCCTCAGTCCTAGAGCTCGTGAAAAAGGATATTCTCTATGCTCTCCTCTCCATTATTTGGACTGGTAGGGAATAAGGGAACATTCCCTATCCTTTAGGGGTTCTGGGATCCAACAACACTTGATCTCTCGGCTTAAATATTCACATATTGTAGTTGACACCCAGAGCTTTTGAGAAGCTCTGGGGAGATATATTTCAAATGAGCCGGATATTATTTTGCAAACTTTTGTACAATTAGAAGACTTTCGCGCCCTTCATCAAGTACTGACATTCTCAGAGGTCTTTGTGATAATATTTTATAAGCTCTGGCAGAGCTGTCGAAATATTATCTTTCCTTTGAGAGGCTTAAACAAGTAAAGCCTAGCGAGGCTGTATAGGAGAAATCCCATTCACTTTCCAGACTTATTTGGTCGCTTCAAGGTCTTCTATAATGATGAACTCAGATCTTTGCTTTCATTATCTCTGAGTAGAGCTTTTTGTTTTGGTCTGTTTTCTTTAGGATTAATGTGCTCTGTTCGTTCTAGTAGAGCCTACATCAGGTCCCCCTAGTCAGTTTTAGAAAGAATGCGGAAGCTTAATTAAAACTATTTTGCAAGATCTTTTTACTAGAGCACAAGTATAAACAAAATATAAATAATGAAAGCGATAAATAACACAAGATGTATAGTGGTTCAGATGTTAAAATCCTACATCCACTCTCCCTTTTATCAAGGGGCCTTACTAACCAACCAACCAACTTACTACTTTCTGGAATTGAGAAGTACCAGATCCTTCTTACACTCTTTAGATCTTACTTCGATCTAAAGCTTAACTTACTCCAACCTTCTCTATCAAGATGAACAGTTTGAGTATTCCAACAATAAATTCCTTAAGAGTAGATATGAAACAAGAACTATAAGAGTGCTAATATGCTTGAGAGTAATAAAGCTAAAGTATGATCTTCGTGCATATAACTAGAGTGTTTCTTCAATGATGCACTCTTGTATTTATAGAGGTGATTAGGGTTTAGCCGTTGGAGAGCTAATCTAATCAGATCTCTATTTATGGAAGCTTCAATCAATCAATTCCCTAATCGATTGATTGGGTTGGTGAGATCCTTGGATTGATATCTTCATTCTGACTTTCCAATTTGATCAAGGTTGACTTCATTTGAATTACCAACGGTCAAAAGCTTCCTTTGCACAACTCTGATTCTTCCAGAGTAGGCTGAACCAGATACCAGATGACCTCGAGGTCCAGAGCCGGTTAAGAACCAGAATACTCAGTAGAATCTAGAGATGATTCTGAGCATCTTTTGGTTCACCAGACTCGTCTGGTCTAGACTCGTCTGGTTTGGGGAAAGGTCTTCTGCCTCTGGTCTGAACATCTCTGATGAAGTCTTCTGGTGGAGTCCTCTTGTGAAGTCTTCTGGTGATTCTTCTGGTTTGGCAGTTCCCCCTAGACTAAGTCCTAATCTAGTTGCTCATTTGGCTAACAGGTCCAGATGGTCCTATTACATCTTCTGGTTTGTTTAACTTATCAAAACTAACAATATTTGTCTTAACACTTGACCCAAGATACATGTCCTCCCCCATTCATTAATGTTTTGTCCTCTTTTCATCTATGCCCTCCATTTGTTTTAATCCCCACCCTCCTAGGTTCAAGCACATTTCATACTTTAAATACCCCAGTTCATCAATTCTCATCATTCATTTCCCAATAACAAAAAAAAGGAAACACTCCTTCTCTCCCTCCCTAACTATACATGGCCATTTCACTTTCAAAGAAGAGAAAAATTTATTCTCCCCATTTTCTCAAAGAAGAAGGTCTTCCACCCCAAGTTCCAAGCTTTTCTACACTCTTGGTTGAAGATTTCAAGAGCTAATAAGGCTCTCTTAGCTTAAGAAGAAATGACTCCAAAGGTTTTAAGCCCACAACCCTTAAACTCTAAGTATTGTGTTTATATGAGCATGTTTAGTGTTTTATTTAAAAAGACATGATGTTTAGGTTTAATATTTCTTTTGGATGCTTAAATACATGTTAGATGAAGTATTATTTGATGAATATTTGGTATGGAAAGTATTATGGCATGATAGAATAGGAATGAAAATAAGTGTTCATGTATGCAAGATGAAAAACCAAGTTTGTTAGCAGTCTGATGCTACTGGAACGAAACGACTTTTGTATACTTTATTATTAGAGAGATTTTTATACGTATTTGGAAAGTAAGTTAAACTAGATTTAATTTTCCACTGGTCTCATGTGATTTGAACTTATATTCAATAATCTATGAATTTTTAAAGAAAGTGTGACAATCTGCAACCACATCCATGTTTAGGAAAGTTCTGGTAGTTTTCGGCTAGAGTTTGATTTTTATAAAAATAATTTTTAATATTACATTTTATTATGTATCAATATGAATTTTTCCATGGTTGAAGGACTAGTATAAATAGTTTTACCAAAATTATTTTGTTGATGACATGTCACTGTAAACCTTCTGTGTGACATGGAAAGTTTTTGTTCCAGTTTTGGAAATTGACCAAAAACCCTATTTTTGACATAAAAAATGCAAAAGTAATATTTTTATATGTGTTCTTAATTTCAATTTGTATCTAGCGTGTAAATTTCATGATTTTTGGATGTGTCTAAGTATTTTCGAAAAATAACCAAAATTGCAAGTAGAAGACTTAGGAGAACAAACTGCACAACTTTTAACTTAATTACTGTTGGTCCCACTTGATAGACTAATTGCGGAAGATTTAAAGTTAAGTCTTTACCTAAATCTTTTATAAGAGCACTAAAAGATAAGTAATATGAAAGGAAAGCAATAAATAAGACTGGATATATAGTGGTTCGGATATAACAATCCTACGTCCACTCTCCCTTATTCAAAGGGGCCTTACTACCAACCAACCAACAACTTGCGTACAGGAATTGTGAAGTACCAGTTCCTTCTTACAATAATCATTAGATCTAACTTCGATCTAAAGCCTTACAATCTTCAACCTTGTCTTAACAGATGAACATATTGAGATTCAATAACTCCTTAATGAGTGAATAGAATTATGAACAAGATAAGAGTGCTTTTAGCGTGATAAGAACTAAGATTTGGAAATGACTTCGTGCGCGTGAGAGTTCTCTTTAGCCTTTCTTTGAAACTGCACTCTTGTATTTATAGAGGAGATTAGGGTAAGTCGTTGGAGAGCTAATCTAATCATTTCTCTATTTAAGGAAGCTTCTAATCAGTCAATTCCCTAATTGATTGATTGGGTTGGTAAGATCCTTGGATTGATTGACTTCAAATTCTTTCCAATCCAATCTTGTTTGACTTGATTTGAAACACCAACGGTCAAATGCTTCCAATGCCTAACTCTGATTCTTGCCGAGAAGGTAGGACCAGACACTAGGTAACCTCAATGTCTTCTGGTCCAGAGTTGGTTAAGAAGCATAATACTCAGTAGAATCAGGAGATAATTCTGAGCATCTTTTGTTTCACCAAACTCGTCTGGTTTGGGGAAGGTCCTCTGCCTCTGGTCAGTCTCTTCTGATGAAGTCTTCTAGTGGAGTCCTCTGGTGAAGTCCTCTGGTGGGGTCTTCTGGTGACTCTTCTGGTGAAGTCTTCTGGTCTGGCAGTTCCCCCTAGACTAAGTCCTAATCTATTTCCTCATCTGGCTAACAGGTCCAGATGGTCCTATTACATCTTCTGGTTTGTTTTAACTCATCAAAACTGAACAACTTTTATTCTAACAATTTCCCCCATTTTTATGAAGTTAAAACACTACCAGAACTGATCAAAAAGAAAACTTAAGTAAGGAAACAAGTAAAAGGATAAGACCTTAGATTCGATCTTATTAGGCAAACAAGAAGACAACAAAGGGTTGTCTTTAAGACAGAGAAGATATAGCTTTTTCATTAATAATAAGGACAAAATGATTACATATTACAAATTCAGATCAAGTCATATTCTATGCATATCTTCTCTTCTCCTTTGGCACCAGAAACCAATCAAGGAATCTGTCTTGAACAGCCTTGAGCTCAACCGAAGATGTTGGGGTGAAATTCACCAACACCTTAGTCTTGTATAACTTCTTCAATTCAGCCCAATCAACCTGGTCCCCGATCATAGGAGTGTTAAGGTAATGAAACTCAGGGGCAGTGACTTCCATGTTGAACTGGATTGTAGAATCCATCAACTGCTTATACAAGTCTGCATCATAAATCTTCATCCAAGAATGGAAAGTCTTGTTGATAAGCGCATCATCCTCTGGCGGGGGCCTCTGAATGTAGTGTTGGATAAACCATAGTGTCTTGGCTTCTCTCCATTTCTTAATGAGGGGAACAGGCACAGTAGAGTCAAATGACCCTTCTGTCCTGAGTGGCAAAATATCCATCACTTCAACAGGTCCTTTCTTCTTCTGACTTGATCCACTGGCACCAGATGATATTCCAGCTTCTCTGGCCTTCTTGTTTTGCCTCCTAACATATCTGAGTCTTTGCTCTTCATCTATGTTCTTCCTGATTCTGGCAAGCTTTTCCTCTTCAGATTCTTCCTTGAATCTCTTCTCTGCCTCTTCAACTACCTGCTCCAGGAAGCTCTTCTTGACCCTTCTGATTTTTCTCTTAGCTGGGCCAGGAATGGAGACAGGATCTTGCTCAGAGTCTAGAGACTCCTCCTCTGCTGCTAGCTGCTTGGCCATTGTTATAGACTTGAGCTCTTCTTTCTTCTTCTTCTGCAACTCAGCTTGAGCCAGAGTGTTATCTAACAGGTCCAGACGAGCACCATGGTTGAACAAGGTCTCATTTATGTTCTTCGCCAGATCAGTTCTGGCCTTCTCTTCCCCCTTTTTAACTTCATCAATAAGGGGCTGAACCACCTTCCTTATGAGATCAGGCAATGCGGTGGTGGAGGAAGAATGAAGTTCACACAGCTTCTTTGCTTCATCCAAGTAGGCTTGAGTCTCTGCTACCAGGCGCTCCTGCTTGGCCAACATCTCCTGGAGGGAGTCCTTCAATTTGGCAGTCTCAAGCATTTGTGAAGCCATCTCCACTTTCAGCACAGAGGCTGGACGCATCTGGTCCAAGACATGCTCCTGCAGCTGCTTCTGGCTGTGCATAACATCCAGCTTCAAGAAAAGGCCATTTGCCTTGGATGCAGCCTTAGCAGAGGAAAAAGTAGCCTTGATCTGCTTTAAAAATATCTTCCTCTCCTTCTTGATTGGATGCTCAATCATGGCAGGTGCCATATACTACATGGCCTTGCTGAACCGCCCTATCTGCTGGATCTGTTCATTGAAGAACATCTTCATCTTCTGGAGTACAGCAGGGGTGACATCAAAATCCTCCTCATCTGAATAGAGCTCTTGAGGAAAGGAGAAGTGATGGCCAAAATAGTAAGAAGGGCCCTCTGGAGAGATCATTACTCCCTTCTGGATTAGCAAAGTCCTTATTACTACCTTTGCTGCCTCTGGAGATTCAAGCTCTGCAGGATGTTGAATGTTGAGCTTCTTCTTAAGGTCAATCTCCCAAGCTGTGAATCCAGAAGTGGTCATTTCCTCCAGCAACATGACCAGGTCCTCCATATCTTCTAGTCTGGCCTTGCTCCAGACTTTGGCATCAGTCAGATCCGCCAATAGTGGTAAGTGCTCCAACAGAATTGGAAAATGCTCTCTCAGCCAGAGCTGAGCACTTACACTCATACACTGCCTAATGGGACCCATATCATCAGTATTGAATGTGAAGGGTTTGGGCCCAGAGGCAGAGGAGGATGGTGCTAAGATCTCCGGCTCCAGTGAAGCATCCTCATCTTCACCATCATCGCTAATCGAAACTGCAGGAGAGTCAGGAAGACCAGGAAACCCCACAGCCATGGAAGAAGGGGGTTCTGATCAGCTTGGGTGGGGGAAGGGATAGGTATATGGGTTTGAGAAGGGGAGAGGTTTATTTGAGAAGATGGTGCTGCACCAGAAGAGGTTGAGGGCACCTCTGGTACAGGGTTTGAGTGAGGGGGTGAAGGGTCTGTGGGTAGAGGTGTTTGAGATGAAGGGGGAGAAGGTGTTTGAATGGGTTGGGTAGAGGATGTAAATGGTGGGGTGTCTGGGATGGTTTGCTCTGGTGAAGTGATAGAAGCACCAGGAGCAAGGGAGGGGTTTTTTGGTTGGGTTTCTGGGGGAGAGGTAGTAGGGGTTATAAGGTTAATGGGGGTAGAAGATGGGATACATGGGTTTACCTGCTCTGGGGATGTAGCATCTTCCATCAGCTGAGAAGCCTCTTCTATTTCCCGTTCCAAGGCATCTCCCAAGTCTGACCCTGAGTCTGGGTCCTGCAGAATGGCCCTCTTTGCCCTGGACTTCCTCTTCAGAGGTTCAACCTCCTCTTCTTCCTCTTCCTCTTCCTCTGATGGCTCATCCACCAGAAGGGTTTTCTTCGAAGTCTTCCTCGTCGTCCTTGGCTTCTTGGCAGAAGCTTTTCTTGCACCTCCTTCATCTTGCCTCGTCCTTTTCTTAGCTGCACCTGCTTTCTTGGCAGCTTCTTCACCATCACCCCTCTGCTTCTTCAAGGCAGCCGTGAGGGGGACCTGGTCATCCTCTGATGAGCCAGAAAACACCAAATTGGAAGAGGCAGAAGCCTCATCCTTCTTCTTCAAGCTCCTCTTCTTCTGCCCTTTAGCAGGGGAGGGTACTGCCTGGATAGGGGGGCAGGAATGGCTTCTTCTCCATCAGAGTCGGCATGGCCATGGAGAGGACCATCCTTGGAGAAGATGATCTTGGACCTGTGGAAGCCCTTGCACCAGGAGTCTTTCCACTTCTTCTCTGGAAACAAAAAGTCCAGGATCAGAGTTAGTTTCGTCCCCAACGAAACATTTGCAGTCAGATAGAACTGCAACTCCCCAGGCTTGGTTGGGCATTCCTCCTTCTTCACCTTCGCCTTGTTTTTCCTCAAAATGCCCCAAAAGAACTCAGCCCAGTTACACTTAACACCATCGTACAAAGCCCTCATAACATAGAGCCTGCCAGTGAAGATGGCATCAGTGTTATGGTTCTCGCACATCAGAACCTTCACGACAATGTCAAAAAGTACCTTGTACTTTTGTCTCAAGTGCTTGTCCAGAAATCCCCTAGTCAGATTCTGGCATGAAGATCTTGCAAAGATCTTGAAGGATTCAACAGCCTCATCCTCCTTGTACGTCAATGGATCTACCCCTTCTGCCGAGATGTTCTCAAACAATCTGCAGAAATCGTGCTTGGAAAACACCACATCATCCTGGTCAATCTTGGATGAAATATGGTCGTTGTGGATCTTCATCCTCACCAAGAACTGAGCAGCATATCCATCAAGAGTACGGAAATTCTGGGGAATCGTTGAGATACACTTCTCTACCCCATCTTTCTGTAGCAGTTCCAATATAGCCAACGCCGCTGGATTCTTGGTGGTGTAGAAGTCAACAACCATCTCTGTCTCTAATTTCTTCATTACATATTCATGGTTGAAGTTACACTTGGGAGCCATGTCTGAAAATTTTAGAGAGAAAGAGAGAAAGAAACTTGCAGAGAGAAGTTAGGGTTTGAGAGTAAGAATACGTGAAAAGACAGATTGAAAAATTTTCAGTTTAAATAAAAGACGACGCGTGGCTTTGAAAATTAATGAATTGTGAACGCGCATAAGTTTAAAATTTAATTTAGGGGACAAAATCAATTTCTGAATTGATTGACATATTGCACGGTAATTAAATCTGATGGCCAGGATTAAAAGGCGAAATACAGATTTAATTTGGTGCGTGGGCATGGTCATTGGGACTGGGTTCGAGGGGGTTTTGTGGCAGTCAAGAGAAAAAGCGAAATGATTGCCTGGACCCTCTACCCTAGTCTTAAATACACATTGAAGATGAACCGTTTTGAGTGTATTTACTAATTTAAAAAGTGTATCCCAATGATCAGAGGCTAGCGAAGTAAATACATACCTGTCACCTGATTTTGTAACCAGATGATACCTCGATTAGTCTAGTGTTACATCTCATCTGATGGAAACCCATCTGGTTCTGGTCAGAACACACTCCGAGTTTCTCTGGAATCTGACTCTGTACCTCATCTAGGACATGTCTCATCTGGTACATACCTCACCTAGTACATACCTCACCTGGATATGTAACTTTCCTGGTATGTCTAACCTGTAGGCATGTTAGTTTTTAAAAAATAAAGTATGTATAATTGAAATAAAGGATACTTCTCTGTTGTTTCCCCTAAACCAATTCTGTCTCTGGATCCAACAAACCTAACTCAAATGCTAACTCTCTGAATCTGGTCTCAGCCAGAGGCTTAGTCAGAATATCTGCTCTCTGCTTCTCTGTTGCAATCTTTTCCATCCTTATATCTCCCTTCTCAATATGGTCTCTTATGAAGTGATGCCTTATATCAACATGTTTGCATCTGGTATGAAGAACTGGATTCTGGGTGATTGCTATTGCACTGTTGCTATCACAGAAGATTAGAATATCCTTAGCCCTAATCTGGTAGTCCCTTAGCTGCTGACTAATCCAGAGTAGTGGTGAACAACAACTACCTGCAGCTATGTACTCTGCTTCTGTTGTTGATGTAGCAACTGAAGTCTGCTTCTTAGAAAACCAAGATACCAATTTATTCCCTAAAAATTGGCATGTTCCACTTGTAGACTTCTTATATATTCTGCACCCACCATAATCTGAATCCGAATAACCACTTAACTATAGATTATCATCTGCAGGATACCACAACCCCAAATTCACTGTTCCCTTAAGATATTTCAATATCTTCCTAGCCGCTTCCAAGTGACTTTTCTTTGGATTAGCTTGAAATCTGGCACACACGCCAACAGTAAAGGTTATATCTAGTCTGCTTGCAGTCAGGTACAGAAGAGAACCAATAGTACCCTATATTGAGTCTGGTTCACACTCTCTCCAGTCTCATCTGGATCCATGTTGAAATTTGTCATCATAGGAATCTTGGCTGCTTTACTAGATCATACTCCAAATTTCTCTAACATGTTTCTGATGTACTTTGCCTAATTTATGAAAATGCCATTCTCTGATTGCTTTACCTGCAAACCCAAGAAATAATTCATCTCACTCATCATAGACATTTCAAACTGACTCTGCATGAGCTCACCAAAATTCTCACACAGCTTCTTGTTAGGGGATCCAAATATAATGTCATCAACATATATTTGGACCAGAAGGATGTCCTTTCCTTCTTCTTTCCTAAACAAGGTCCTATCAATCTTACCCTTAGTAAAACCATTGTCCAGAAGAAACTGAGATAGAGTGTCATACCATGCTCTGGGTGCCTGCTTCAGCCCATAAAGAGCCTTCTTTAGCTTAAACACCTTGTCACCTTGTTCAAAACCAAGAGGTTGTTCCACATACACTTCCTCAATGAGAATCCCATTAAAAAAGGCAGATTTCACATCCATCTGGTATACTTTGAACTTCATGTGAGCATCATATGCTAGAAATAATCTGATGGCTTCTAGTCTGGCAACAGGAGCAAATGTCTCATCATAGTCTATTCCTTCAGACTGAGAATAGCCCTGAGCCACTAGCCTTGCCTTGTTCCTAGTAATGACATCATTCTCATCTTTCTTATTCTTGAAAACCCACTTAGTGCCTATCACCTTTTGATGTCTTGGTCTGTCTACCAGCTCCCAAACATCCTTTTTGGTGAATTGATTCAACTCTTCTTGCATGGCAACAATCCAATTTGAATCTTTCAGTTCTTCCTTGATATTCTTGGGCTCAATCAAGGACACATAGCAACTGAATAAGGCAGCTAAGTTAAGAGTTCTCCTAGTCTGTACACCTTTAGCTGGATCTCCAATTATCAGGTTATTGGGGTGATCAACCAGGGTCATCCTTCTCATGGTCTTACCTGATTGACCATCTGCCCTAGTACCTTGGTGATTATCACCAACTACAGGAGGGCTTCCCCCTACAGGAGTTCCAACCTCTTCTGGTCCTGCTCCTTATGAAGGCTTCTGCTTTAGAGAACTAGAAGATGGGCCATCATCTGAATCTGAATCAAGAATAAGGGGATTGACCTTGATTACTCTGGGAGTAGTCTGATTCTGTGTCTCATCAGAAGACTTTATGTCCACCTTGCACTCAAAAGAAGATTCATCAAAAACTACATGAGGTGTTTCCTCCACACAAAGTGAATTCTTATTAAAAACTCTAAAAGCTTTACTAGTGCTGGAATATCCTAAAAATATTTCATCTGCCACTTTAGCATCAAAAGTTTATAATTTAGATTTCCCATTGTCATGAATGAAACATTTGCATCCAAAAACATGAAAATATGAAACAGATGGGGTTTTACCTTTCCATACCTCATATGGAGTTTTACTATGTCTATGGGCAATTAGGCATTTGTTCTGAGTGTAACAGGCTGTGTTGATAGCCTCTGCCCAAAATCTCTGTGGTGTGTTATACTCTGCTAGAAGAGTCCTTGCAGCTTCCTTGAGGGTTCTGTTCCTCCTTTCTGCTGCTCCATTCTGTTGGGGTGTTCTGGCAGCAGATGTCTCATGAAAAATTCCATTATCCTTACAGTACTCTACAATGTGTGAATTCAAAAACTATGTCCCTTTGTCACTTCTGATCCTTACTATGCTCTGGTTCTGCTCATTCTGAATCTGCTTGAAGAACTCTGGCAGCTTAGTGATAGTTTCATTTTTCTTAAACAATAACAGTACCAAAGTGTATCTTGAAAAGTCATCTACTATCACCAAGGTGTACTTCCTACCACTGAAACTAAGAGGAGAAACAGGTCCATGTGAAGTAGTTGAAGTACTCTGGTTGTGGTTGTGCTCTGGACATCCTTAAAGGAAGTCTTGGATTGTTTACGCTTCTGGCATGAACCCCAAACCTGATTCTTCTTAAACACTTCATTAGGAAGACCTCGAACTAGACCTTTTATGGTAATCTTGTTCAGTGCTTTGAAGTTAAGATGGCTCAATCTCTTGTGCCATAACCAGCTGTCTTCTGCAGATCCCTTTGCAACTAGGCAAGCATTTCTTGGACAACTGCTAAAATCTGCAAGATAATGTTACCCTTCCTCACGACTATAAGCAAGATATCATTATAATCAGAAGAAAAGACAGTGCATGAATCACTAGAAAACTTCACTGAGTATCCCTTGTCACAAAATTGAGATACTGAAAGCAGATTATGCTTGAGTCCTTCAACGTAGTAGACTTCATCTACAGAAACACCATTAAAGGTCAGCATTCCAACGCCTCTGGTGACTCCATAGTTGTTGTCACCAAACATCACTCTTGGCCCATTCAGTGGCTTGAAATCCTGGAGATGATCTTTCTCAAATGTCATGTGCTTGGAACATCCACTATCAATGTACCAGGTATAGTTGCTTGAAAGTCCTTTCTCCAATGGGCTCTTATCCTCCTGCAGAGAGATCAATTAGGTCCCCTACTAGAGCTGGGTCCTGATTGGTTAGTTGCAGGTTTTGTAGGAATCCAAAGATAAAGATCATCCCTTGATGGATGAGGAGATCTTATCTTCCTTCCAAATCTATCTACTAGCACATGTCCTCTAACAATGACATATTGAGCTACTAGTCTGATAAGAACATCTTTTCTGTAAACAGGTCTGGTGTATCTTTTCTCAAATCTGGCCCTTGGAATGGCCTACTTCAAAGACATGGTCTTAAAGGTCTGGTTTTAAGGATACATCCTAGAAGAACCATCACTGGTGTCATAACTACCCATATCAGTTGGTTTTCTATTGATGGGTCTCTGGTTTTGTTGAAAACTAGTCCTTCTCTGGTGATTATAGCTCCTCTGAGTGTATCTGTTCTGAAATTAATTTTTCTGAGAAAATCATCTCTGGGGTCCCTGGTTCTGATGATAGTTCTGTTGTCCAAAATTCCTTCTCTGAGTATTCCTATTCTGATTGAGTTTCCCCATTTTTGAGTGTTTTCTCTGAGATCTCCTAATCTGCTTAGGTTCAACTCTTTGAAGATTTCTCTGAGGTCCTCTCATCTGATTAGATCTTACACTTTGAGGTTTTAGGAGAGCAGAACCTTCAATTGTCATTGGTTCCCCATTTAGACGTTTAGTCTCTAGAATTTTCTCTTCCAGTTCAGTCAACTTTTTTGGACTATATTCTAGATGATTATCAGAGTAGTTCCTTTTCCAAACAGGATTGTGAACTACTTTGTAACTATTACCAGTAGAGTCTTTTTCATCCCAGATTTCAACAAACGCACCAGATCTTACAGACATGTTTTTGTTAAAGTGATATTTATGGGATCTTTTTACAATTCCAGAATATCCCAAACCACTCTTATCATTTATGCGCTGAAAAGACTCTGATATAATAGATACAACAGTTGGTATCTTTGGAGCTTCTCTGGGCTTAGATATCTCCTCAATGGTTTGTTCAATCTGTTTTCCCTTGATAAGAGTCTGGTATTTGGCTCTAAGTTCATTGAACTCATCTTCCTGAGAGTTCTTTTCTTTTATGAGCTGGTCTACCATCTATCTCTTTCTGTGATCTTATCCTGAAGTTCAGAGACTTCTTTGGAATGATCTTTCATGAGTTCTCTGGTGGATTTTTGCTCATGAGATAAGGATTGAACTTCAGCTCTGAGCCTACCATTCTCTTTCTCAAGTTTTTGACATAATTGAACACAATTTTGGAGATCTGATAGCATTTGCTGCATATCAGACTCTCTGGAGTTACCAGATGAATGAGAAGATTCAGTATATTTGGAATTAGATAAACATAAGTTTGTTTGTTGTACCTCAGTGATGTCTGCCATGAGACTTACATCATCATCGGATCCAAAATCAGAAGAAGACGAACTTGAGCTGGTATCCTCTTCCTCTGCTTCTGCCAGTAGTGCTCTCTTGTCTGCATAACTCCTATCTCTCTTGAGTCTTTTCTCTTCTCTTTCTCTAGGAGTTAGCTGAGGACAATCATAACTGTACTGGCCTGGCTTATTGCAAATATAACATGTGTTGTCTCCTCTGGGACTGGGACTTGGATCTCTCCTCCTCTGGCTGTATTCTGATCTGGCTGGACTACATTCTCTCCTCTGGTAGTCAGGTCTGCCAGAATGGCTATCTCTCCTCTGGTAATATGATCTTCCAGAGCTGCCATCTCTCCTCCTCTCTGGAGTTCTGAATCTGGTCTCCCTTGAGTCTCCAGATGTCTTTTCCTTATCAGCGGGCTTGAAGGAACTCTTCCTGTCTCTGGTAGATTCCTTCCAGTGCTTTTTGTACCTGCCATATTTTAAGCTTATTTTTTCAAGTTTATGAGTTAGGAGGGCTACCTGCTCCTTGAGACTCAGGTCATCTGCAGCAGACTCTTTTGGCTTGTCATCTGACTTGATAGTTGAGAAGAAAGCAACTCATTTCTGACCAGAAAAGGAAACCTCTTCTATTTGATCCTCCTCTTGAAGATCATATTCATATGCTTTGAGATCAGACAACAGAAGATGATGATCCAGAGTGTTGAGATCCTTGTTGTCTTTAATCACGGTGACTTTTATTCTCCACCTGCTGTTTAGTGCTCGTAATATTTTACTATTTATTTCATTCTCAGAATAGGCCTTACCCAAGGCACTAGCCTTGTTGAGGAGATTAGTGAAACACATATCCAGCTGGTCAATTGTCTCATCTGGTTTCATTTTGAAAGTGTCAAATAGTGTTGAACAGCCTGTAGCTTGTTTTCCTTGATCTTCTTAGTTCCCTCACAGAGCAATGCCAATTTGTCCCACATCTCCTTGGCCGTGGCACATGTTCTGACCTTTTTAATCACCTCCTTTGTGAGAATATTTATGATCTCTGTCCTTGCCACCTGGTCTAGGTTGTATAATTTCCTCTCATCATTATCAAGCTCATTCTTTTTCTTTAATATCTTTTGTCTCACAACTCGTTCACCAGTTCTCTCCTCTGCAGATTCACTGGTTTCTACCCTGGATTCAGACCTGCCATCATCAATGAGAGTCCAGTAAAATTTGATTAGGCCACTTTCTACCACATCTAACATGCGGCGGTGGATAGCTCCAAGATGATTACTCATCATGAAGCTCCAGTGGCTATAATCCTCGAAAGAGAATTCTGGTAACTTACGGCTCTTGTAAGAAGATTTTGAAGACATTTTTCTAAAAGGATTTAACAGTAGTTTAACCAAAAATAATAAAAAGCAATGAATCTTCCCGGTGACCACCAAAAAGCTTTACAAAGCAGTGGTCTAGGACACACTGCTCTGATACCACTTGTTGGTCCCACTTGGTAGATTAATTGTGGAAGCTTTAAAGTTAAGGCTTTAACAAAATCTTTTATAAGAGAACTAAAAGATAAGTAATATGAAAGGAAAGCAATAAATAAGACCGGATATATAGTGTTTCGGATATAACAATCCTACGTTCACTCTCCCTTATTCAAAGGGGCCTTACTACCAACCAACCAACAACTTGCGTACTGGAATTGTGAAGTACCAGTTCCTTCTTACAATAATCTTTAGATCTAACTTCGATCTAAAGTCTTACAATCTTCAACCTTGTCTTAACAGATGAACAGGTTGAGATTCAATAACTCCTTAATGAATGAATAGAATTATGAACAAGATAAGAGTGCTTTTAGCATGATACGAACTAAGGCTTGGAAATGACTTCGTGCGCGTGAGAGTTCTCTTTAGCCTTTCTTTGAAACTGCACTCTTGTATTTATAGAGGAGATTAGGGTTAGCCGTTGGAAAGCTAATCTAATCAGATCTCTATTTAAGGAAGCTTCTAATCAATCAATTCCCTAATTGATTGATTGGGTTGGTGAGATCCTTGGATTGATTGACTTCAAATTCTTTCCAATCCAATCTTGTTTGACTTGATTTGAAACACCAACAGTCAAATGCTTCCAATGTCTAACTCTGATTCTTGCAGAGAAGGTAGGACCAGACACCAGGCAACCTCGATGTCTTCTGGTCCAGAGTTGGTTAAGAAGCATAATACTCAGTAGAATCTGGAGATGATTCTGAGCATCTTTTATTTCACCAGACTCATCTGGTCCGGACTCGTCTGATGTGGGGAAGGTCCTCTGCATCTGGTCAGTCTCTTCTGATGAAGTCTTCTGGTGGGGTCTTCTGGTGAAGTCTTTTGGTCTAGCACTTCCTCCTAGACTAAGTCCTAATCTATTTCCTCATCTGGCTAACAGGTCCAGATGGTCCTATTTCATCTTCTGGTTTGTTTTAACTCATCAAAACTAAACAACTTTTATCCTAACAATTACTTGAAATGTTTTCTTGTCTAAGTGTTTTATACTTGTCTTGCATGATAGGATAAGAACTTTGAATACTTTAGTATCATGTGGGTAGGAGTTTAGTAGCCAATGACATGTTTAAGGGTTTAAATCTTGGGATGAATAAGTATGAACTTGTAAGCTAGAATTTTAAATACCTAAGTTCTAATGAGCATAATTAGCCTTAATCTTTAAATTAAAAATACGTGTAGTGAACAATGATGCTATGAAAGTGATTTACTATGAGTGTGTTTTATGGTAATTAGATTAATAGTTTTATAAGAATGTGTACGCCCATGTCTTAATGAATAACTTGTCGTCTAGAAAAGCATGTTTTTAGGGAAATATGCATACTAGTGATAATTATATTCAAGTAGTATACGTGTTAAACGTCAAGCTTCATGATTTTGTGAAGTTAAGATGTTTCATCAAATTTTAGAAAGTTATATGCATGAAAATAATCTTATGGATAAATGAATATTTTAATAAGTTGTCTTCTAAAAACCAAGTAATGAAAACTTGTTAAATATATGTCAAAAAGTTTTTTTGATAAGTTTCAGATATTTTAAGTGTATTAATCAATTTTGTCAAGACTTGTTAAATCATGTGTTAAGGAATTTAGATATTGTGAAGTCTTTTGAGTAGGAAGTGTAAATAAAGGAGTTTAACGTCCTCGTTAAACTCATCAACGACTAATATAATATTTATAAATTCTTGTTTGATATGATGTGCAAAGAATTAAGAAAGTATCAAAAGATTCGGATGTAAAAGAAGATCCAAAGATCCAAAACTTTCCAATTGGGAAAATAACAAAAGAACGATTATGTGATCAATGTGTTTTGTCTATGGAAAATCTATGAGAATATAAGTGGTATTCAAGAATGTTTAAGAATGAAACTAATGATTAAATATGAAAGAAACAATGCTAGGTGGAATGCGGCACTGGTCAGAGCTCGGATGTCCCCATTAGTCCTTGGGTTCCCAGACATTAGAAGAAGTTTATAGTTTTTCTTAAAAGTTAAGAGGTGAGTAACATTAACCGTATAGCCATAATTTATATTATTAGTTATATTATCTTTCACTGAATTATATTGTTGACGAGCGGAGGTGGTCCGTCTCTGTTGTTTTACGAGCAATGTTGGTATCCTCTCAGTGTATTATGAGTGGAGGTGGTCCATCTTAATTATTTTATGAGCGGAGGTGGGCCATCTCGGTTGTTTTACGAGTGATGTTGGTATCATCTCAGTGTATTATGAGCAGAGGTGGTCCGTCTCAGTTTTTTTAGCGGAGGTGGTTTGTCTCAACGAGCGGAGGTGGTCCGTCTCGATTGTTTATTTCTGTACTAATATAATGATGTTTTGGATATGAAACTAGTTACATAATAGCATGTGGGTTACCCACAGTAAGAATTTCATTCTCATTCCCCCTTTTTAACATTTTCAGGATATGATGTCAAGGCCCGGGATTTGCAGTAGACACAGAGTTTCCAAAATCTATCTTATGCACTATTATTGAATCTTAAACTTTGTTATTTCTGATTTTGGGTATTAATGAACCCTAAATTTAATGTCCTCACCTTTGGGTATCAAATGTTTTACAAGTAGTAAACTCAATCGGTTACTCAATGATTTATGTTTAAAGTTCAACTGTTAAGACTAATATTTTTCACTATGCCCAGATTCTTAGTTAATAAATTTTTATGTATGATCATAGTCTTAATAAATATTTAATTCTTCCGCTGTAAAGTACCTTCAAGTTGGTTATTATTTTTTCAAAACGAAATTTTCATGCTCAGATTTTACAATCGCTAAGTGACGACCTGAGTTTAGAGTGTTAAAGCCACAAGGACCTGCATTCTAGACCTGAGGCGTTACACTCAAACCAAAAGTAGTCACTGCAAAAATGAAGGCAAACTTCATTAGCACATTCAACAAAGTCATCACAAAACCAATTTGGATTTAGTTATTCACTGTATTAAAATATATAATGGCTGGAGAATTTAAAGGAATAAAGTTCCATAAAAAATAGCAACTAGCAATTTATAGATGCATTGAAGGGAGTTCTATTACGAATTTCTCAATAAAATATATATCTCTGCTAAAAATAAGATTGCCTAGAAAATATTGAGTTATGATCACCTCCCGGCAATAAATAGAAAAATTAATAAAAGTATCTAAGAGGATTTATTCGAGAGAGAGTATAATTACTTTAACCAATACCATTCTGCATTCCTAAGCGTAGAGTGAGAAATCAAATAACAAACTCCATGGGACCATTGCCACCTTTCAATTACATCTAAAGCTACTAAATTGAAAGATAAAATAATAATAAACTGAATGGGAATTGCTATAATAAAACACATTTTCCCTTCTTGTTTTCTACCCCTCTGTCTCCGGAAGTGTGTGGCTATGATCTTTTCAAATATTGCTGAGAAACAGTTGAAATAAGGATATCAACAACCCTTCCCATGCGTTTAAACGTCCTATTTTTTTTTTCTCAGCTGCTTAATCTAATTCTATTAATCATGCTAGTTATTAATTCTAGAACAACTACAAGTCTACATTATTTCAATGATTGAAGGAAAATTCAATGAGAAACACGATAAAGGGGCAATACACTCAAGAAAATCACGTAATTTTCATTTTCTTAACCTGAAACTTGAGAGACGCCTATGGAAGAGAGAGAGCCAGTCAAAGGTGAATTAAAACTGGATTCCAGTGGTGTGGAAACAAACGTTTATATTGACAGATTTGGATCCTAAAAAAAACAGGGTAAAACGCTGCTAGGTCGCCACGTTCACATGGACCAATATTTATTTGACATGTATCAGCTCGTTAACGGGTAACCGTAATGAAACTATCTAAGTTAGGCGTATTCCCTCTTTTATATAGTGCATATATAGATATGAGAGAGTTTTATCTCGGTGATTATAATTTTGTCCATTTTTTGTTTGATTAAATTCTCATTTTTTGTAGATTTTTTTTATCATAGCTAATACATATTCCATCCGCCCCAAGGGAATTTACACCCCTTGGGTGGCACAAGGATTAAGAAAAGTGATAAAGTAATGGCATATGGGTAAATATGTGTATTTTTATGTGAGTGTGCACGCAAATCAATGTTTTCTTTTTAGGTAGTGTGCAAATTGGTTTGGGCCATCCAAAAAAGTAAAGTGTGCAAATCATTTGGGATGGAGGGAGTATTATATAAAGAGTAGGTGTTGGGACAATGTCAGTTTTGAGTTGATCCCAAAGCCCCTGAAAAGATGATTTGCCTAAGTGTGTAATAGTCAGGCTAGTCTTGGTTAGATTTGTAAGTTAGTTTATTTTACATTTCACAGGAACTCAATGAGAGGAGTACACATTGATGACAATCAAGAATGAAGCCTGAAGACACAAGAGCACCATCCTGAGCTTATGGCAGTTCATCTAAGCTGGCTGAGTAAGTGTCAGGATGAAGAGCATGATCCTGAGATCATTGCTAACTCAGTCCTGTAGGGAACTGGATCACACTGAGTATTGGGACAAAATTTTGGAGTAGGATCCAAGCAAGTCAAAAGGAATGTCAGCGCTGAGAAACGTACGTAGATGAGGACAAACCTGAACTCAGTAAAGATAAGACTGAACTGAAGAATGAGTTCTGACATCCTTACCTACCAGCTGACGTGGACCAATCAGAGAGCGTCAAGTCATGTACAGAAACTGACTTGAACCTGACATCCCTACACAATTCAACGGGCATTCATTAAATGCAACTACCAAATCCATGCAAGGACGGCTGCTGCATGAGAGATATATCTGTTGAACAAATCCTACGTAGACGATCTAGAAGGCTATCTCTTCCAACGGGTTGTTTTCTAAGTTGCCTATAAATACAGAAGGCCTTGAACCCAATCAAGGTTACGGGAAATTTTGAAGCCAAGAAATTACTCAAACTCTCAGCGTACAAAGCAATCAAGCATTCAAAAGAAGCACTCGAAACATCTTAAATTTCTCAAGTGTTTCTTAGTTAGGGAGTTATTTTGTTTCCTCTGAGCGAACCTACTTATATCATAAGCCTAGATTGATTATCCATCCTTAGCATAGCATTGTCTTGTAAGGATAATCACAATCTTAGTTGGAAACCAAACTGAAACCAAAACCCTCTAGTCAAGTTTGTTGGTTGAGGTTGTTAGTGAGTTAGAAGAAGGAAGGGACAGTAAGTGTAGCTTATTCTGGTGCACCCTGGCACGTTAAAAAATATGTCAATCCTTAGTGGATTCTCCTGTTAAATTAGGACCGTGGACGTAGGAGCTTGAGTCTCTGAACCATGTTACTTCCTTGTGTTCTTTATTATTTTGATTATTGCTCTTAATTGTTCATTTGGTTAAGCCATTCATTGCATTATTTATCAGGCCTTAATCAATCAGCCTGATCATTAAACTGAGCACTGTCCTTCTAACCACAACTTCATAAGAAAGAAAACAAGTTTTCATTAAGCAAACAAAACAAGACTATAAACTTTCAGGGCTCACACATTCCACACTGAATATAAGTAGATAATTATCCAACTGACTTGCCATCAGTGTTGTTAGTAGGTGGATTATCTACTCAGTGTTCTACATCACTCTGAGTTAAGGGGACTCGGTCGGTTAGAAAGTCAGAAAAATTTAGATACGTGTATTCTCCCCCTCCCATACACGTATCACTCAGTCTTGTACCGGGACCAACAAGTGGTATCAGAGCAGTGGTTCAAAAGACCACTGACTTTGAATTCTAATAGTTTCAGAGGAGAAACTGTTGGTGGTCACTGAACAGATCTGAGTTTGCTTTTAAGAAAAATTGCATTTTCATGACTTCGAGGAGACTTGAAGCTTCATTGCCTGAATTTTCTATTGCTAACTTTGTCTATTAGAAGTTTAGACCTGAGGCACATCTAGATGTCATCCATGACCAGATGCCATGAGTTATCAGGGACGGACCGATCAAGATCACCATCCCAAATGTCAGAGGACTGGGATATGATGATCTCGACATTGGCGTATAGGTTCCTAAGGAGAGGAAGAATATGACCAATGATGAGATCAAGATGGTGGGACTGGACAACGTGGCCAGGAATATTATTCTTCATACGGTACCGTTCAAGGAGTCAGTGAGGCTGATGAACTTAAAGACGGCAAAAGAGGTCTGGGATGAGCTGACCAGCATGTGCGAGGGCTCAGAAAAGATAAAGGAGAACTAGAGAAATATTGTCATTCAAAAATTTGAAGCGTTCGAGATGCTGCCGGATGAATCTATTGATCAGATGGAGTCAGTATTCATCAAGATGATAAATGAGTTGGTGATGTTGGGAAAAGAGGTTCCCAAGAGATAAGTTTCTTCTAAAATCCTAAATGCTCTTTCTGAGAGATGGGATAATAGTGTCATTATGTTGAAAAACACTCAGGATATGAGTAATATAACTTCGACTTTACTTTTTTCAGAGCTCAAAGCTTTGGAATATGATCTGAATAAGAGAAAGAATAAAGAACAGCCTGAAGAGGAAGAAACAGTGTTGGTCCCAAAATGGTTATCCAGCGGAAAGCGTTTTTAAGTTTATTTTTAATGAAAACCCAATTTATAAATTAAGTACTAAAATTGAAATGCAGAAATATAAATTGCAGAAAAGTAAATAACACCGGATTTTATAGTGGTTCGGATATAACGATCCTACGTCCACTCTCCCTTTCTAAAAAGGGGACTTTCTCTCTCTCCAACGTACTTACGAACCACTGGAATTGCGAAGTACCAGCTCCTTCGTACAACAACTTACAACAACCTTTCAAGATGAACAGGTTAATTATAAGATCCAACTGAAACTCCTAAAGAGTGTATAAACGTTAATGAACAAGGTGAGTGTTTGGAAGAGTTCGTGTGTTCTTGGTGTGCTCTCGCGCGACTCTTGTCTCTTGAACTAATCCAAGCACTCCTATTTATAGTTGTGGAATAAACTAGCCGTTGGGAACTAGCAATTCAAACAACCATAATTGGAGGAATATAATCAATCAAAGATTGATTATATGATTGATTAGTTGACTTTCAATCAAGCAATCAATCAGATCCTCCATCAGTTGATACTCCAGATTGCCTTCTTCTCCATCAATGATCTCCAAAATCTCCTTGTCTCCAGATTACACGCAGCCTCTAAGTGGGTGAACTAATTTGTTTCCCTCATCTGGTCTGAACTCATCTGGTCAGGTCTGGTCTGGTCAGGTAACACTTCTGCTCTGAACCTCATCTGGGAGAGGTCTTCTGGTCAGACTCCTCTGGTCCTCCTCTGGTCAGACTCCTCTGGCAGACTCCTCTGGTCAGACTCCTCTGGTCAGGCTCCTCTGGTCAGACTCCTCTGGTCAGACTCCTCTGGTCAGACTCCTCTGGTCAGACTCCTCTGGTCAGGCTCCTCTTATCTGGTCACCTCATCTGGTCTGCACAGATTTCTTTCCCCTTAACCAAAGACCTATTCTAGACCTAGACTAATCTGTAGCTGACTAACAGGTTCAGCTAGTCCTATTATAAGTTCTTGTTTTAACATCTTCAAAACATCTAATCTTTATCCTAACAATTTCCCCCTTTTTGATGATGTTAAAACTGGAAGAACTTAAATAAAACAAGACAAGAAAAATTTGAAATAAGAGAATAGAGAATCTAGCAGGCTGGGTCAACTGATCTTCCCCCTCAAAGTATGCTCAGCTGATATTGGGGCAAAACATCAGCTGGTCTCCTTGTGTATCTGCAGGCAATCAACTTTTTGGTACCCTACTGGGTCCAGGGGGGTTAGCACAACATTTAGGAAGCCACAAGAATAGATCATCCCTTTTTGAATCAGGTGATCTTATCTTTCTTCCATAATTATCCACAAAAACACACTGAACATAAGAAGCTTCGACATGGTTATTTCTTCTAGAGGCTCTTCTTCTCTTATTAGCTTGTCCAGTAGAAGAAGTAACTTGTCTTAAAGCAACAGTCTTGAAATTCTTTTGATAAGGATAAGTTTCACTAGAACCATCATAGGTTCCAGCTGGTCTGGCAGATGACTTGAAAGTCCTCTGCAGGTGAGTAGGAGTCATCTGGTTCTGCCTCTTTTGAGAAGATCCAGTCTGTCTTCTACTCTGCTGGCCTGGCTGAGGTCTTTTAAGATTCCTCCTCTGCCTTTTGGGTTTTTGAGTTTCAGTACTCATCTGCCCATTAGGCTGAGTTGCCTGGTCAGCTGACCTCTTGCCCTTATCAATAAAATTTCTAGGCTGTTCTTCTTTCTGAACATGTGAGGATTCAGGTTTGGAATAACCAAGGCCTGTTTTATCATGCTCTCTTTGAGATGAGGCAGCTATGTGTGACACAGCATTGCTTGCTGTAGTCAGCTGCTCCAGTCTCATTTTGAGCTTGTCCTCACTTTCTCTTACAATTTTGTTTTGATGGAAGAGTTCATCAAACTTAGCTTTTAGCAGGTTATATTCATTGTCTTTCTCAACATTTTCAACAACCAACCTTTCTATCAGCTTAACTTGTTCAATACACCTGGTTGTCAAATCAGAGGACTCTTCAACCAGTGTATGATTTTGTTCAGCTGGTAGATTAGCTGAGTTGCCTAGATATTGTGAAAGCTTCTGATTTTCTGCTTTCAGCTTTGAGTTCTCATCTTCCAATTTTTGACAAAGTTGTATAGATTTTTGGAGACCTAATAGCATCTTCTGCATATCAGACTCCTCTGATTGTCCAGAACAAGAAGAAGATGAAAAAGAAGATGGAGTTCGATTACATACCTCGTCTGTCACCAGACATATCTCTTCGTCTAGTCCAAAATTGGATGATGAACCAGAAGTGGAAACCTCTTCTTCCTCATCTGCATAACTTCTTTTGGAGTACCTCCTGGTGTCTCTTCTACTGCATCTCTTTGAGCCCATTTCTGCAAAATTTGTTAGCACAACAAATATTTGGGTTTTTAAAAAAAATATGGATCTGCCCTGGTGACCACCAGAAGCTTTTCAAAACAGTGGTCTGTAGGACACACTGCTCTGATACCACTTGTTGGTCCCAAAATGGTTATCCAGCGGAAAGCATTTTTAAGTTTATTTTTAATGAAAACCCAATTTATAAATTAAGTACTAAAATTGAAATGCAGAAATATAAATTGCAGTAAAGTAAATAACACCGGATTTTATAGTGGTTCGGATATAACGATCCTATGTCCACTCTCCCTTTCTCAAAAGGGGACTTTCTCTCTCCAACGTACTCACGAACCACTGGAATTGCGAAGTACCAGCTCCTTCGTACAACAACTTACAACAACCTTTCAAGATGAACAGGTTAATTATAAGATCCAACTGAAACTCCTAAAGAGTGTATAAACGTTAATGAACAAGGTGAGTGTTTGGAAGAGTTCGTGTGTTCTTGGTGTGCTCTCGCGCGACTCTTGTCTCTTGAACTAATCCAAGCACTCCTATTTATAGTTGTGGAATAAACTAGCCGTTGGGAACTAGCAATTCAAACAACCATAATTGGAGGAATATAATCAATCAAAGATTGATTATATGATTGATTAGTTGACTTTCAATCAAGCAATCAATCAGATCCTCCATCAGTTGATACTCCAGATTGCCTTCTTCTCCGTCAATGATCTCCAAAATCTTCTTGTCTCCAGATTACACGCAGCCTCTAAGTGGGTGAACTAATCTGTTTCCCTCATCTGGTCTGAATTCATCTGGCCAGGTCTGGTCTGGTCAGGTAACACTTCTGCTCTGAACCTCATCTGGGAGAGGTCTTCTGGTCAGACTCCTCTGGTCCTCCTCTGGTCAGACTCCTCTGGCAGACTCCTCTGGTCAGACTCCTCTGGTCAGGCTCCTCTGGTCAGACTCCTCTGGTCAGACTCCTCTGGTCAGACTCCTCTGGCCAGGCTCCTCTTATCTGGTCACCTCATCTGGTCTGCACAGATTTCTTCCCCCTTAACCAAAGACCTATTCTAGACCTAGACTAATTTGTAGCTGACTAACAGGTTCAGCTAGTCCTATTATAAGTTCTTGTTTTAACATCTTCAAAACATCTAATCTTTATCCTAACAAAAAGTACCTGAGAAAAGTGTGGCGTTCAAAGCCAAGTCAGAACCTGTCGAGTCTTCATCAAAGTCACTGATGGAGATGAGCAAAGAAGAGCTCGCTGAGGAGTACAACCTGATGGCCAGATGTTTTGAAAAGCTTAATTCAAGGTTTGGTCGTTATAAGAAATATTATCAGGATACTCGTGACAGGAAACCTGAAGGAAGCCAGCAAAGTTCTCAGAGATATGAGGAAAGAAGAAACACTGAACCAAGCGCGATCGTGGTAATGAAAGGAGGCAGTCAGATCCAAAGCCCGAACGTAGAGATGAACAGAGACATACTCTTCATGATAGGCACTCAGGAAAGGTTGAAAGCTCATCAAGATAAAGGGAACTTGACTCAAGAAGGAACTCTGAGCCAAGAAAGGAGAGAGGAGATGAGCAAGCTACATGTTACAACTGTAACAAAGGTGGGCATTATCAGTACGACTGCCCAGAACTGAGTGTACGGGAAAGAGAAGACAGGAGGGCCAAGAGAGACAAGAGGTAGGCTGATCGGAGAGCCATGCTCACTGAAGAAGCTACAAACTCAGATGGTCCTGAGGAGAGGTCGCCTGAACTCTTTTCCGACGATGAGTACGATGATCTTTGCCTTATGGCTAGGGAGGAGCCTGAGGTAACCTCAAATTCTCTGTGTGGTTCACATAGTGGTAGAAATCCTGAGCCAAGCTCAGAGTCAGCTAGAGAAATGAATCTTCAGATCTGTTTAGATCAATTGACGGTTGATTTCTCCAGGCTGCATAAAACTAATGTCTTCTTAGTAGAGGAGAAACAGAAACTGGGTACTGAGGTTCAAAACCTGAATGATCAACTCACTCAGTCAGATCTGAAAGAGTCATCTCAGATTGTGAGACTAACTCAGGAGATTGACATGATCAATGATGAGCGTCTTCTAAGAGAGAAGATTCTGAAAGAACTGGCTGATGAGGAGCTGGTCAGGAAGGAAGAACTGAAGGTACTAAAGACTAAGTTTGATGACCTCTTTACCAGACATGAAATCCTAAAAAAGAGTGAGGACTCTCTCAAGAAAAAGGTTGCAGCAATGAATAAATCCTCAGTGGCCAGACAGGAAATTAATAGCAGCCAGATGCTTGGGAATGAGAAAAAGGGGCTTGGATATGTCCCTAAGAAATCCTCACAAGGTCAATCTCATGTTGCTTCAGGGAGAAACACTGAGAGAGTGTTTATCCAGGCAGGAAAGGGTACAAAGAAAGTTATATTTGAAGCCCGAAAAACTGATAAGGGCAAGGAAACTGCTGAGACAGTCAGGGTAGCGCCTAAGGTTGATAAGCCAAAACCTAAGGGAAAGGCTAAACAACCAAAGTAGGCCTCTGAGGCCTCAAGCCAAAAAAAACCTCAGTGTTGGGACAATGTCAGTTTTGATTAGATCCCAAAGCCCCTGAAAAGATGTTATGCCTTAGTAGTCAGGTTAGTCTTGGTTAGATTTGTACTTAGTTATTTACAATTCACAGGAACTCAATGAGAGGAGTAATCATTGATGACAATCAAGACTGAAGCCTGAAGACACAGAGCACCATCCTGAACTTACGGCAGTCCCTCTAAGCTGGCTGAGTAAGTGTCAGTGATGAAGAGTATGATCCTGAGGTCATTACTAACTCAGTCCTGAAGGGAACAGGATGATACTGAGTAATGGGAAAAGACTTGGAGTAGGGCCAAGCAATGCAAAAGGAATGTCAACGTCAGGATAAGACTGTTGTGCTTGAGATAAAAAGAACTTAATAAGACAAGCCTGAAGCCCAAGAATGAGTTCTGACATTCTCACCAACCTGATGACGTGGACCAATCCAGGAAGGACACGCACGTACGGACCTGACAGATTGCACTTTTCAACGGGTAAGCATTAAATGGAGCATTAAATGCAATTACCTAATCCATGCAAGGACGGCTGCTGCATGGGAGATATGTCTGTGGAACAAACCCTACGTAGATGACTAGAAGGCTATCTCTTCGAACGGATAGTTTTCAAATCCATTTATAAATACAGAAGGCCTTGAACCCATTCAAGGTTACGGGAAATTTTCAAGCCATAAATTACTCAAACTCTCAAGCATTCAAAGAATTCAACATTAGAAAGAAGCACTCGAAAAACCTTAGATTTCCCCAAGTGTTTCTTAGCAAAGAGAGTTATTATGTATTCCACTGAGCGAACCTAGTTATATTATAAGCTTAGAGTGATTATCCACCCTTAACATAACTTTTTCTTGTAAGGATAATCACAATCTTAGTTGGAAACAAACTGAAACCAAAACCCTCTTGTTAGGTTTGTTTGTTTGAAGTCAGTTAGTGAGTTAGGAATGAGTTTGTAAGGGTCAGTGAGTTAGGTGATCTGGGTGCACCTGGGCATGTTAAAAATAAGTTAATCCTTAGTGGATTATCCTGTTCAATCAGGACCGTGGACGTAGGAGCTTGAGTCTCTGAACCACGTTAAACTCCTTGTGTTCTTTACTGCTTTGATATTGTTCTTATTTCTTATTCATTATGTCATTCATTGCATCAGTTTTATCATGCTTGAATCTATCAGCCTGCCCTACTAATCACTACTTCAGAATTGAGTAATCAAGTTTTCAGAAAACAAACATTAACAAGACTAGAAACTTTCAGGGCTCACGCATTTTCGTACTGAACTCAAGTTGATAGTTTACCAATTGACCAACACTCAGTGTAGTTGGTAGGTGTGTTATCAACCCTGAGTTTTTCACCACTCTGAGCTAAGGGGACTCAGTCAGTTTGAAAGTAAGAAAAATTTGTATACGTGTATTCCCCCCACATACACGTAACTCTCAGTCTTGTACCGGGACCAACAAGTGGTATCAGAGCAGTGGTTCAAAACACCACCGACTTTGAATACTAATAGTTTCAGAGGTGAAACTGTTGGTGGTCACTGAATAGATCTGAGTTTGCTTTTCATAAAACTTGCATCATCATGACTTCGAGGAGATTTGAAGCTTCATTGCCTAAATTCTCTGTTTCTAACTCTGTCTACTGGAAGTTCAGACTTGAGGCATATCTAGATGCCATCCATGACAAGATGTCGCGTGCTATCAAGGAAGGACCTATCAAGATCACCATCCCTAATGTCAGAGGACTGGGGTATGAGCATCTTGACATTAGCGTACAGGTTCCTAAGGAGAGGAAGGATATAAATAATGATGAGATCAAAATGGTGGGTGATTAGGCGTGAAATTGTAATGTTTTGGTGCCCGATTTGCCCATGTTTTGAGTGTTTTCGATGAGTATTTGGAGTCAAATGAGTATCATTTTTATAAAATTATTAATTTGTCTCTTTATATTTCATAGATGGATAGAGGGCGAAAAGAGGAGTTCGGAGGACTTTGAATCGGCCAAAACGGACTCCCGGTTGAGGAGATATGAAGATTTTACGAACAAGTGTACAGCAGCCGAAAACCACTCGAGCAACTCGAGCGCCACCACTCGAGCATGTTGCTCGAATGCCCAAAAACTTACATAAAATTTTTGGCACTCGACCATCTCGAGCACTAGTGCTCGACCCCTTGCACCATTCGACCTGTTATGCTCGAATGCCCCCGCTCAAGCTGGTGCTACTCGAGCACTATCCTATTTTTGCCTCTGGATGTGTTTTTTCGGCCCATGAGTTCCCGATTCGGTCCGTTGCCTATATATACTCTTTCCAAACTCATTTTTGGGGGGCACCACATTCGATTATCACATACCACTTTATATCATATCACTTTTAGAGTTAGCTTTTAGAGAGAGAACGAGTAGGGGAGACGAGCAAGCTTAATTTTCATTTGTAATCGAGGTTTACTTACGAATTCGTAGTTTGGTTTTGATTTTTAGTTTCTTTCCTTTAGTTCTTTGTTCTTGAATACTTTAGACTTCTCTTTATTAATTCAATTCCAGTTCTTAGAATTATTTTCTTTCAAAACCCTAGTGTATGCTTGTTAGTTTTTCACTTCAATTAATTATGTTTTCGTTTATTGCTTGCTTAGTTGTTTTTGTTATCGTTATAACCATGTCCGGCCAAAACCCTTGTATGCTTAGGGTAGGATGAACTCGTAGAAGTAGGATGTGGGTACGTAATTAGGGTAATTCGTGACGTTAGTTTTAATTCTCTTAATTAATGAATTCTTAAAATCAATCTTAACTTCACCTTTGAATTTCGTTCGAAACGTGTTAGGGAGAGGACGACCGCATCACTCTTTAACAACTAGTAGACTTAACTAGAGGGTTTAGAAGGGGTTCATTAATCTACCGGTTTAGAAATGGAGGACGGCCGCATTACCATTAGTTAAATTAGGGTCTCTTTAATTAAGCACGATCTATTAACTTGTTTAGTGGATTAGTGAAGTCAATTTATAGGATAAAGTACTAGGGTTTGAATTCTTGAGCTTTCATCTTATGATCTTTTACTTAGGTTATTTCTTGCATGTCATGATTATTTTGATTATGTACCTGCTCCGTTAGTATACGTAGAAATTCCTATCATGAGCATCACCATCACTTATTTGAAAAACACACCTTAGGTACTTAGTTTAATTTTCCTTTTTTCATTCATAGAGTAATTTAGTTTAAAATATATTTTCTTTTAAAAAACCCAAAAATATACACTCATATTAAATACGATGCGTAGATCTTCAGGGATCTGTTCGCATACACTCCTTCCCTTGGGTTCGATAATACTTGGTCGATATACTTGCCATTACTACAGTGAACACGTACTCTTGCGGGGAAACTACTAGTAGAAAGTTAGTATTTTCGGCTTCAAGTCAATGGCGCCGTTGCCGGGGATGGCAATGTATGTCATTTGAATATGACTTGTAGATAGCTTAGTAGTTAGTAGTGAGTGCTTTACTTTTTTATTTTATTCGTACGTGCTCGGTAGTTGCGTTTTTATTCTTTTGTTAGTGTTTCAGGTTTATGAAAACACGCTCGCAAGGAGGTACGAGTGAAGAGAGACTACAGCTAGATCCTGAGACAATAGCAAGAAGAAACCGAGCCTTTTTAAGAAGGATGAATGCTACTGGAGGAGAGAACGAAAACATGGACATCAGTAATGAGTTGGATGATGCTGCAAATGAGTTTAATTAGACAGTGGACCGGGTTGAGGGCACTGGAGGGAATGGTAGTCAGAATCAAGTTCCATTAGGGGAAAGCCAGAGCCAAAACCCGGGTACACAGAACGTAAACAATCCAGCTCATAACCTTGTCCAACATCCTCAGAACACCCCTGCATACCCACAAAACAACTTACTTTACCCTTACCCATACCCACCATATCCGTATCCTCCACCTCTAGTTTACAACCAACTACCAGTCTATCAACCACCACCAGTCCAACAAGTACTCGTACCACCTGTTATTCCTCAGCACATTCATCAGAACGCCGATCAGAACATGGCAATTAGAGAAAGGTTTGCGTTACAGCCGCAACGGTATTACGATGGAGTGGCATTGCCTCCGGTAGAGGCAAACAACTTCTCAATTTCCCCAGGAATCCTGAAACTTACAGAGAATCAATTCAAAGGGGAGGTTGGGAAGGAGAATCCTCATACTCATCTAAGGAGCTTTCTTATGATAGCATCCACGTTCAATTATAATGGCATGTCTGAAGATGCCAAGAGGCTCAGGCTGTTCTCATTCTCTTTAACGGGAATAGCTAAGGAGTGGTACGATAACACGCTCCCACGGGGAGGTGTAACTACTTGGGCCTAGCTCGAGCGTCTGTTCCTCGACCGATTTTACCCTCCATCTAGAACCATTAGAGCAAGGATAGAGATCTCTTCTTTCCGCTAGAAGCCAGGAGAGGTCTTATGTCAAACGTGGGAGAGATACTCTAATATGTTAATTGAGTGCCCGCAGCTCGGGTACAATGAGGGGGATATCATGGCTTTCTTCTATAGTGGAGCCAGCAAGGCTGGTCAAGCCCATCTTGATGCGTGTGCTAATGGAGCATTTCTGAACCATGGTACAGCTAGATGCAGAGAGATCGTTGACAATATTGTCATGAATAACGGGTAGTGGAATGAGGACCCAGAATTTCAGAAGGCATATCAGATTGAGGAGAGTGAAGGGACGAGGAAGCTGTTGATGGCTATGATGGAGAAGATAAGTAACATTGAGGTTGGGCAGAATTTGGTTGGAGGGAATGTAGCAGTGAGTGAGAAAGTGGACCAACCCCCAGTTCAGCAAGAGGTAGCCAACTATATGGGAGGACCTTACTACAATCAAGGCGGGTATCCACAAGGTAGCAATCAATTTGGAAGGCCCTCATATGGCCAACCATTTGTACCACCCGGTCCACAACTTCCTCAAAATCAGTGGAGAAACAATCAAGGCTATCAAGGAGGCAAGCAGCCTCAACAAAACCAATGGAGGAAGAATGAGAACTTCTCGTATGTTAATCCAAAGGCCGAAATTACAGTTCCTCCAGGTGTTGATCCAGGGTCGAAGCCCCCGGGTGGAGAAGGCGGTGCCTCAACTAAGGAGATGTTGAGAACTATCCTTCAGAAGGTGGAGGAAGGAAGCAAAAGATTATCTTCTTTGGAGTATGATGTTAAAGAGTTACATAAGAAAGGTGATCAGCGTGATCAAGAACTCCAAAAGATAAATGTAAAGCTGAATCAAATTCAGCAAGAGAACAATAGGCGGTTCACTTCGATGGAGTACCAGATGAGCCAGATTGCAAAATAATTGGGAAGAGAGCCGGGTAAGTATCCTTCTATGCCGGAGGGGAACCCAAAAGAGCATTGCAAGGCGATCCAGCTTAGAAGTGGAACCATCGATGATGGTCCTCAGATGCCTGCTGATTCTGAGACGCCCAAAGTAGAGGTTGAGATAGAGGGGAAAGAGCCTAAGAAGGATAGAGATGAAATTGATGAGGTAGGAGTTGAGAAGGAGATAGAAGGTAAAGGCATTCAGAGAAGTAAAGATATGGATGAGTTCCAGAAGGACAAAGGCATTGATGAGATTGAGAGAGTTCCTAAGTGGAAGTAGGCAAAGGAAGCAAGGGAGAAAGTGAAAGAGACTGAGAGAGATGAATGGGGGTACCCAAATCGGTGATACCCGTCCCGTATCCACAACGCTTCATGAAGAAAAAGCATGATGAGAAATTCGCTAAATTCCTTGATGTTTTTAAGAAATTGTATACTAACATTCCTTTTTATGATGCTTTGGAACAGATGCCGAATTATGCCAAATTCCTGAAGGACTTGATAGCGAAGACACGGCGAGTAGACGAGCCCAAATTGGTGCAGTTGAACCACGAGGTGAGTGCATTAGTGCACAAAGCACTTCCACCAAAGTTGAAGGATCCCAGGAGTTTCACGATCTTATGTGATATCGGGAATAGAGTTAAGAAGGGAGCATTGTGTGACCTTGGAGCAAGCATTAATCTGATGCCATTGTCGCTTTTCAAGAAGTTAGAAGGTGGAGAACTTCAGCCGACAATGATGACGCTTCCACTAGCCGACCGGTCTATTACTCGACCTCAAGGTGTAGTTGAAGACGTCCTCGTGAAAGTTGGGGATCATATTTTTCCAGCAGACTTTGTAGTGCTCGACATGGAGGAAGATGAGCGAGTGCCTTTGATCTTGGGAAGACCGTTTTTGGCAACTGCGGGGATGGTGCTAGATGTGGCAAATGGGAAAATAACATTGAAAGTTGATGATCAAGAGATAAAAATCTCCCTAGATGAGGCTATGAAGTACCCGAAGGAGGATGAGAGTTGTTATTGCATGGATGCCATTGATCCTTATGTTAAAGACACACCTCATATCCCTAATCTTAGTAATGATTTTAATAGTCCTTCACTTGATGATTTAACCCATGAGCATTATGATATTGATTGTTTTGATAGGGAAGAAGTTGAAGGATGAAGAAGTGTAAAGTGTGGACGTGGTCCAGTTGGAGGGGAAATGAGGAGTTAAGAAGAAAAAATCCAAATTCAAGAAATTACTTAGTAAGATTCCTCCAGATAAAGGTGAGAAGAAGTTGAGACCCCCACTACTTGAGGTGGAGAAGGAAGCAAAGGAACTCATGATGAAGGGACATCAAGGAAAGGAATTCAACCACCACTCTTATGAGAGTAAGGGAGGTAAATTTGAGTATCAAGTCCCATAAGCTCCTTTGAGCTTGGTCCGGCATTAGGACCTTAAAAATAGCGCTGAATGGGAGGCAACCCATTTTTATTTGTTTTTCAGTGTTTTTTTATGTTATTAGGGTGTTATTTTGAGTCGTATGTTTTAACCTCGTATTTGAGTGAGTTGCTTGTTGGCTTGTCTCGAAGGAGTAAATGTATCATGGAGTTATTCACACTGAAGGAACCAACTCAAGACCAAGGAGTGAGACACATTGTTGAGAAATTTGAACTATTTGGATGAGGTAACCCACAACCCCAAACTTAGACCTCTTCACAAGGTCGAAGTTTGGGGTGGAGTTTTTATTTGTTTTATGGTGACATTGCACAGATGCACACCCTCTCTTGAGTTGAGTTTGGTTATTTGGTATCTTGAGATGCTCCTTGGGCCGATATTGATTTGATTTGCTACTACATATTTCATGCCTATCAATTCTCTTATGCTTGTTGATTGTTATTCTTGAGTATGACTTGGTGAGTAGAGTTAAGTTGTGAGGGTGAGTTAGGAATATTATTGTGTGAGTGTATGAGTGAAAGTTGATTTGAGAGAGAACTAGTGTACTTACGAGTTTTCCTTTTGAGTGCTTGTGTGATGAGAGTGAGAATTCACTAGGACTAGCATGGATGTGAAAGCCGTGAGATTTGAGCCTTTTGAGATTAAGATACATGAATTGATCTCTTCGTTTGTGAGTGAGTCGTCACCTTAGAGGATGCTAGAACTTGTGTGTGCTCTCGCTTGTGATTGTGTCTAGTTTGATATGCCGAATGTGATCTTAGGCCATCTTTGTTTTGTTGAGTCACTTAGCCAAAATTTTCCTTACCAATGATATTTATCCCTAGTTAGCCCGTTTGAGCCTTAGCCTATTTTCTTTGCTAGCACTTTTTAACACTTATCCAAGTTCCTAAACCTTTTTGTCCCAATATGAGTGGAGAATAGGAAAAGTGTGAATGATGAAGGGAATGAGTTGAGTTGAGAAAAGGAATTATGATGGTTGAATGGTGATAAAAGAAGGGTGTGATGAAAATATGAGTTATGGGAAAGAAAAAAAAATTGAGAATGAGCAAAAAAAAAAATGAGTTCATATGTAGGTGTGAAAAAGAAAAAAAAAGTTAAAAGAGTTAGAAAAAAAAATTGAAGTGTTGAGAGTAGTGGAATTGAAAGTGTGTTGATTGAAAATGTTTGAAGCATTCTGTTCCTAATCTCGAAGTACTAAAGTTTGAGTTTCTATTCTCCATTCACTTAAGTCACTTATCTATATGTTATCCCACCTGTCCAAAGAGCCTACATTACAACCTTGATAAAGTCCTTTGTGATTCGGTATTGATTTCTAGAGTATGGTCTAAGTTGAGAGCATTTACAAGCCTATGGCTGCTGATTTGAGTGACTTATTGATTGAGTGTGCCCTTAAACACTGTTATACACTTGTGAGGGAGTGAAACACATTGTTGAGGGCACATCCATGTTTGATCTTAGTGTTTGTTGCAATTGTTGCATGAGTATGATAAAGGGGGTAAAAGTTTGAATATGTGTTAACGATCTTTGAAACTCGAGTCCATTTACTTGCATGGTTTGATTCTTTGACTCATTCCTAACAATTTCACTTGACTTATTATTTCATTGCTTGAGGACAAGCAACATGGTAAGTTTGGGGGGGTTGATTAGGCGTGAAATTGTTATGTTTTGGTGCCCGATTTGCCCATGTTTTGAGTATTTTCGATGAGTGTTTGGAGTCAAATGAGTATCATTTTTATAAAATCATTAATTTGTCTATTTGGATTTTATAGATGGATAGAGGGCGAAAAGAGGAGTTTGTAGGACTTTGAATCGGCCAAAACGGACTCCCGGTTGAGGAGATATGAAGATTTTACGAACAAGTGTACAGCAGCCGAAAACCACTCGAGCAACTCGAGCGCCACCGCTCGAGCAAGTTGCTCGAACGCCCAAAAACTTACAGAAAATTTTCGGCACTCGACCAGCTCGAGCGCTAGTGCTCGACCCCTTGCACCACTCGACCTGTTATGCTCGAACGCCCCCGCTCGAGCTGGTGCTGCTCGAGCACTATCCTATTTTTGCCTCCGGATGTATTTTTTCGGCCCATGAGTTCCTGATTCGGCCTGTTGCCTATATATACTCTTTCCAAACTCGTTTTTTGGGGCACCACATCAGATTATAACATACCACTTTATACCATATCACTTTTAGAGTTAGCTTTTGGAGAGAGAACGAGTAGGGGAGACGAGCACCCTTAATTTTCATTTGTAATCGAGGTTTACTTACGAATTCGTAGTTTGGTTTTGATTTTTAGTTTCTTTCCTTTAGTTCTTTGTTCTTGAATACTTTAGACTTCTCTTTATTAATTCAATTCCAGTTCTTAGAATTATTTTCTTTCAAAACCCTAGTGTATGCTTGTTAGTTTTTCACTTCAATTAATTATGTTTTCGTTTATTGCTTGCTTAGTTGTTTTTGTTATCGTTATAACCATGTCCGGCCAAAATCCTTGTATGCTTAGGGTAGGATGAACTCGTAGAAGTAGGATGTGGGTACGTAATTAGGGTAATTCGTGACGTTAGTTTTAATTCTCTTAATTAATGAATTCTTAAAATCAATCTTAACTTCACCTTTGAATTTCGTTCGAAATGTGTTAGGGAGAGGACGACCGCATCACTCTTTAACAACTAGTAGACTTAACTAGAGGGTTTAGAAGGGGTTCATTAATCTATCGGTTTAGCAATGGAGGACGGCCGCATTACCATTAGTTAAATTAGAGTCTCTTTAATTAAGCACGATCTATTAACTTGTTTAGTGGATTAGTGAAGTCGATTTATAGGATAAAGTATTAGGGTTTGAATTCTTGAGCTTTCATCTTATGATCTTTTACTTAGGTTATTTCTTGCACGTCACAGTTATTTTGATTATGTACCTGCTCCGTTTGTTTTCGTAGGAATTCCTATCCTGAGCATCACCATCACTTATTTGAAAAACACACCTTAGGTACTTAGTTTAATTTTCCTTTTTGCATTCATAGAGTAATTTAGTTTAGAATATATTTTCTTTTAAAAAACCCAAAAACATACACTCATATTAATTACGATGCGTAGATCTTCAAGGATCTATTCGCATACACACCTTCCCTTAGGTTCGATAATACTTGGTCCCTATACTTGCCCATACTACAATGAACCCATACTCTTGTGGGGTAACTACTAGTAGAAAGCTAGTATTTTCGGTTCAAGTCAGTGGGACTGGATAATGTGGCCAGAAACATCATCTTACATACGGTGCCTTTTGAGGAGTCAGCGAGGCTGATGAACTTAAAGACGGCTAAGGAGGTCTGGGATGAGCTGACCAGGATGTGCGAAGGGTCAGAAAGATAAAGTAGAACAAGAGAAATATTGTCATTTAGAAGTTCAAAGCATTCGAGATGCTGCCTGATGAGACGATAGATCAGATGGAGTCAAGATTCATCAAGTTGATGAATGAATTGGTGATGAAGGATAAGGATGTTCCAAAGAGAGATACTTCTTCTAAGATTCTAAATGCCCTTCCTGAGAGATGGGATAACAGTGTAATTATGCTAAAGAATACTAAGGATATGAGTAAAATAACTTCTGCTTTACTTTTTTCAGAACTTAAAGCATCGGAATATGATCTCAACAAGAGAAAGAAGAAAGTTCAGCAAGAAGAAGAGGAGAAAGAGAAAGCTCCTGGGAAAAGCGTGGTGTTCAAAGCCAAGTCAGAACCTGTCGAGTCTTCATCAAAGTCACTGATGAAGATGAGTAAGGAAGAGCTTGCTGAGGAGTACAGCCTGATGGCCAGACGCTTTGAAAAGCTTAATTCCAGGTTTGGTCGATATAAGAAATATTATCAGGATACTCGTGACAGGAAACTTGAAGAAACCCACCAAAGCTCACGGAGATATGAGGAAAGAAGGAACACTGACCAGAGGAGAGATCGTGGCGATGAAAGAAGATATTTAGATCCAAAGCCCGATTGAAGAGATGAACAGAGACGTACTTGTGATAATAGGCACTCAGGCAAGACCGAAAGCTCATCTAGACCGAGGGAACCTGACTCAAGAAGGAACCCTGAGCCAAGAAAGGAAAGAGGAGATGGGTAAGCTGCATGTTACAACTGTAACAAGAATGGGCACTACCAGTATGCCTACCCAGAGCTGAGTACAAGGGAAAGAGAAGACAGGAGGGCCAAGAGAGACTAGAGGTACGCTGATCGGAGAGCCATGCTCGCTGGGGAAGCCACTGACTCGGATGGTCCTGAGGAGAGGTCGCCTGAACTCTTTTCTGATGATGAGTACGATGACGTGGTCTTATGGCTAGGGAAGAGCCTGAGGTAACGTCTAACTCTGTTTGTGGTTCATACACTGGTCAAAATCCTGAGCCCATCTCAAAGTCAGCTAGAGAAATGAACCTTCAGATCTGTCTGGATCAATTGATGGTTGATTTCTCCAGGCTGCAGGAAACTAATGTCTTTTTGGTAGAGGAGAACCACAAATTGAGTACTGAGGTTCAAAACCTGAATGATCAACTCACTCAGTCAGATCTGAAAGATTCAGCTCAAATTGTGAGACTTAACTCAGGAAATTGACATGATCAATGCTGAGCGTCTCCCAAGAGAAAAGATTCTGAAAGAACTGGCTGATGAAGAGTTGGTCTGGAAGGAAGAGCTAAAGGTACTCAAGAGTAAGTTTGATGACCTCTTTTCCAGACATGAAATCCTGAAAAAGAGTGAGGACTCTCTTAAGCAGAAGGTTGCAGCAATGAATAAATTCTCAGTGGCAAGAGAGGAAATAAATAGCAGCAGATGCCTGGGAATGAGAAAAAGTGACTTGGATATGTTCCTAAGAAATCCTCACAGGGTCAATCTCATGTTGCTTCAGGGAGCAACACTGAGAGGGTTTTTGTTCAGGCATGCCAGAATACAATGAAGATAGTATTCCAGGTCTGCCAGACTGATAAGGGTAAAAAAATTGTTGACATAGTCAGGGTTGCCACCAAGGTTGCTAAGCCAAAACCCAAGGGAAAGTCCAAGCAACCAAAGGAGGTCCCTGAGAGCTCAGGCCAGAGAAAACCTCAGCGAAAGCAGAGGAAGACTCAGGCCAAGAGTCATCAGACTGGTCAACGAGGGTATCATCATGCATGGCAATACCAGCATGAAAGACCAAGTATGATGACTCCCCCATGGTTTTGGCATCCTGAGGCCTTTAACTGTTTTCCTTTCCATCACTTGCCTAGGGGGAACAAAAAATAGGGCCCTTATCAAGAGCAAGCCCAAAGACCTGTTGCACCAAGGATTAGGAAGAACAGGAAGCAAGCCCAAAAGGCACCCACACAGGCTCCTGTGAAGCCTAAGCCTAGCACTCATACACCATCTTCTTCGCAGGCTAAGAAGAAGAAAGTCGTATATGTTGATGTTTCAGAGAGACAAATTTACCACTCTGACGCAATCAGGGTAGTGAAGCAAGTCTGGATCCCGAAGGGTACAACTGACACCATAGTACCCAACACCCAATGGGTACCTAAAGCCTGATTTGTTTCCAGACGGCTGTGGATCACAACAAGAGGATAGGAGACTCAACCAAGGCTATTTGGTACCTAGACAGTGGTTGCTCAAGGCATATGACTGGAATGAAGAGTCTTCTCCAAGAATTTCAAGCTAAAGATGGTCCACATGTAAACTTTGGTGATAACTCAAAATATTTTACAAAAGGTTTTGGTGTCTTGGTAATAGGTACGGTCAGAGTGGAGAATGTGTCCTTTGTGGAAGGACTGAAGCATAACCTGTTGTCAGTAAGCCAATTTTGTGACAAAGGTTTCAGTGTTGAGTTCTCATCGAATATATGTTCAGTCAAAGACAAATCAACACAAGTGCTTCTATCAGGTATTAGGAAAGGTAACGTTTATCTCGCTGATTGGAGCAACACTATTCCCAATACTTGGTTTGTTACTAAAAGCTCCTTATAGCTCAGTTGGTTATGGCACAAAAGATTAAGCCATCTCAACTTCAAGATTCTTAACAAATTTTCAAGACAGTCACTTGTTGAAAGTCTACCTAATGAAGTTTTTAGCAAGGATCATGTGTGCAAAGCTTGTTAGGAAGGGAAGCAGGAATTCTCCAATGAAAGAGTTCTTTAGATTTTGCACATGGATTTATTTGGGCCTGTAACACCTGTGAGTATGAGTGGTAGGAAATACACCATTGTGGTTATTGATGATTATTCTAGATATACTTGGGTTATTTTCTTGTTGAATAAAAAGGAAACACAGTTGAAGCTTCCAGAGTTGCTCAGGAGACTCAGCAATGAGAAGAATCAGTCTATTACTGAGATCAGATCTGACAAGGGCACTGAATTTATACATTCATATATTTCTGATTTCTGTAATAAACTTGGCATTGCGCATGAGACTTCTGTAGCTAGAACCCCATAACAAAACGGTGTCGCTGAAAGGAGGAACAGGACACTGAAAGAAGCTGTCAGGACCATGCTGGCTGAGTCAGGATTGCCCAAAAAGTTTTGGGCTGAGGCAATCAACACTGCATGCTACACTCAAAACAGATCCATGCTGAACAAACAACATGCACAAACCCCATATGAGACATGGAACAAGAGGAAGCCTCGTATCTCTTACTTTAATATTTTTGGTTACAAGTGCTTCATTCTCAACAATCGAAAGACCCAGTTGAAAGACTTTGATAGAAAATCTGATGAAGGAATATTCTTAGGAATATTCCATATATTAGGAATATTCTCTGATCTGATGTCATCGTCAGTCTCCTCAGCCTCAGAAACGGCCTTCTTGGAGACCTTCTCAGTCCCTTTCCTTACACCCTTAGCCGTGGCCTTACTCTTCAGCACCACCTTTAGCTTTGCTTTCTTCTTCTCCAAAGCCTTCTCCTCTCTCTCCTTCTCCGCCTCCTTCTCAGCAACAATCTCTTCTTCAGTCTCATTCCCCTTCTCCAGGAGACTCTCCACCTTCTCCAACAGGGCAGACACCACCTTCTTGCCCTTTGAAGCTGGTTTCTTCTTCTGACCCTTAGGAGGACCATTGGGGTCAGGGATGCCAAGGATGGCATAGGTGTCAGCTGCGGTGGAGAACATCACCTTCTTGGAGGAAAGGTCATCCTCCCAGTCAAAGGTACAACCCTGACACGCGTGAGCTATCAGGATCGACATTTTCATACCGAATGGAAGGATTGCTCCCACTGAGATGTGTTTCTTCTCCTCATCCTTCTTCAGCTTGTCCCGAGCAGCCTGACTCTGTTGATCAAGAAATAATTGCTCCTAATTGGCCTCAATGTCATCCACCAAAGCCCCCATTATTCTCAGCTTTGGCAGGCTTAGCTGCTCGTGAGACCCAGTTGTGCCCATAATCATCTTAGAGACGATATCCACCATGGCACGGTACTCAGGCTTGAGTATCTCCTTGTGTTACCTAGCCCAGAACTCCGGCGACCCAGTTTTTCTCCAATCTTTAAGGAGCTCACCCTCCTTATTTTCCTTGTAGGTCCTGAGATTGATTCCAAAGCATGGAAGTCTGTACACCTCTTTCGCGGTCTTCCTCATGTTGATCGTCTGGGTCTCAACATTGTATAGCTCCTCACCATCCTGGTCCTTCTCCCCAGTAGGCACCAATATAGTTACCTTCGTGAATAATTCACCCTTGCGAAGGAATAGATTCAGGCACGCCTCCACTACTGCCTTTGGAAGAACATAGGTACTTCATCATGTTTCCTAAGAATATTCCTTCATCAGATTTGCTATCAAAGGCTTTCAATTTGGTCTTCTCATTGTTGAGGATGAAGCACTTACAACCAAATATATGGAAATAGGAGATGCGAGGCTTCCTCTTGTTCCATGTCTCATATGGAGTCTGTGCATGTTGTTTGTTCAGCATGGATCTGTTCTGAGTGTAGCATGCAGTGTTGATTGCTTCAGCCCAAAACTTCTTGGGCAATCCTGACTCAGCCAACATGGTCCTGGCAGCTTCCTTCAGTGTCCTGTTCCTCCTTTCAGCAACACCATTTTGCTGTGGGGTTCTAGCTGCAGAAGTCTCATGAGCAATACCAAGTTCATTACAGAAGTCAGAAATATATGAATTTATAAATTCAGTTCCCTTGTCAGATATGATCTTAGTAACAGACTGATTCTTCTCATTGCTGAGTCTTCTGAGCAACTCTGGAAGCTTCACCTGTGTTTCCTTTTTATTCAACAAGAAAACAACCCAAGTATATCTAGAATAATCATCAATAACCACAAGGGTATATTTCCTACCATTCATACTTACAGGTGTTACAGGGCCAAATAAATCCATGTGTAAAAGCTGAAGAACTCTGTCAATGGAGAAGGAAGCTTTCTCCTTGAATGATGCTCTGGCCTGCTTCCCTTCCTGACAAGCTTTACACACATGATCTTTGCTAAAAACTTCATTCGGTAGACCTTCAACAAGTGACTGTCTAGAAATTTTGTTAAAAATCTTGAAGTTCAGGTGGCTTAATCTTTTGTGCCAAAACCAACTGAGCTCTTAAGAGCTTTTAGCAACAAAACAAATATTAGGGATTGTGATGCTCCAATCAGCGAGATGAAGATTACCTTTCCTAATACCTGATAGAAGCACTGGTGTTAATTTGTCCTTGACTGAACATATATTTGATGAGAACTCAACACTGAAACCTTTGTCACAAAACTGACTTACTGACAACAGGTTATGCTCCAGTCCTTCCACAAAGGACATATTTTCCACTCTCACTGTACCTATTATTAAAACACCAAAACCTTTAGTAAAACCTCTTGAGTTATCACCAAAGGTTACCTATGGACCATCTTTAGCTTGAAATTCTTGGAGAAGACTCTTCGTTCCAGTCATGTGCCTTGAGCAACCATTGTCTAGGTACCAAACAGCTTTGGTTGAGTCTCCTCTCCTCTTGTTGTGATCCACAGCCGCCTGCAAATAATTCAGGCTATAGGTACCCATTGGGTGTTGGGTCCTATGGTGTCAGTTGTACCCTTCGGGATCCAGACTTGCTTCACAACCCTGATTGCCTCAGAGTGGTAAATCTGTCTCCCTGAAATATCAACATACACTACTTTCTTCTTCTTAGCCTGAGAATAGGATGGTGTATGAGTGTCGGGCTTAGGCTTCACAGGAGCCTGAGTGGTGGCCTTTTGAGCCAGCCTCCTGTTCTTCCTAGGCCTGGGTGCAGCAGGTCTTTGGGCTTCTTCTTGATAAAAACCCTGTTTTCTGTTCCTCCTTAGCAAGTGAGGGAAAGAAAAATAGTCAAAGGCCTCAGGATGCCAAAACCATGGGGGAGTCATCATACTTGGCCTTTCTTGAACCCCAACCCTCAACCTCACCCATAACTGAGCCTACCCTAACCCACCCTGATCAAACCTCTCACCCAACTGAGCCTTCCTGTTGGTCCCGGTATAAGACTGAGGGATACGTGTATGGGGGGGAATACACGTATACAAATTTTTCTCACTTTCAAACTGACTGAGTCCCCTTGCTCAGAGTGATAAAGAACTCAGGGTTGATAACACACCTACTGGCTGCACTGAGTGCTGGTCAGTTGGCTAACTATCAACTTGAGTTTAGTGCGGAATTGCGTGAGCCCTGAAAGTTTAGAGTCTTGTTAATGTTTGCTTTCTGAAAACTTGATTACTCTTTTCTGAAATAGTGATTAGTAGGGCAGTGTTCAGGTTGATGATCGGGCTGATTGATTCAAGCCTGATAAAGCTAATGCAATGAATGGCTTAAACAAATAAGCAGTTAAGAACAATATAAAAGCAGTAAGAACACAAGGAGTTTAACGTGGCTCAGAGACTCAAGCTACTACGCCCACGATCCTGATTAAACAGGATAATCCACTAAGGATTAACTTATTTATAACGTGCCAAGGTGCACCAAGATCAGCTAACCTCACTGACTTATACAAACTCCTCCCTAACTTCACTAAACAACTTCAACCAACAAACCTGACTAGAGGGTTTTGGTTTCAGTTTGGATTCCAAGTAAGGTGTGATTATCCTTACAAGATTAAGCTATGCAAAGGATGGATAATCACTCTAAGCTTAAGATATGGCTTGAAAGCTCAGTGGAATACAGAATAACTCTCACTAATCTAAGAAACACTTGGGAAATTTATCAGGTTTCGAGTGCTTATTTTAGAATGCTGAGTGCTTTGAATGCTTGAGAGTTTGAATAATTTTTGGCTTAGAAATTTCCCGTAACCTTGAATGGATTCAAGGCCTTCTAGTAATCTACGTAGGGTTGTTCAACGGACATATCTCCCATGCAGCAGCCGTCCTTGCATGGATTAGGTAATTGCATTTAATGCTCCATTTAATGCTTGCCTGTTGAAAAGTACAGTCTGAACTCAGTCTTCATGTTAGGTCCATATGTGTGTGTCCTTCCTGGATTGGTCCACGTCATCAGGTTGGTGAGAATGTCAGAACTCATTCCTGGGCTTCAGGCTTGTCTCATTCAGTTCTTTTTGTCTCGAGCACAACGGTCTTGTCCTGACGCTGGCATTCCTTTTGCATTGGTTGGCCCCACTCCAAGTCTTTTCCCATTACTCAGTATCATCATGTTCCCTTCAGGACTGAGTTAGTAATGACCTCAGAGTCATACTCTTCATCACTGACACTTACTCAGCCAGCTTAGAAGGACTGCCGTAAGTTCAGGATGGTGCTCTTGTGTCTTCAGGCTCTTAGTCTTGATTGACATCAGTGAGTGCTCCTCTCCCTGAGTACCTGTGAATTATAAAATGACTAAGTATAAAACCTAACCAAGACTAGCCTAACTACTAAGGCAAATCATCTTTTCAAGGGTTTTGGGATCTTAATCAAAACTGACAATGTCCCAATACTACCCCAACCCACACTGAACCTACCCTACCCTCATCAATTCCTAACCTCACCCCTCCACAAAATGAGTCAGAGCCCATCACTTCATCGATCACTGAGTTTGACCATAACCGAGAGCTAAACACTTCCACGTCTAACCCTGACGACTTCCCGTCTTACCCCAACCCTAAAGACTGCCCCAAAACCACTACCGCGGGAGATTCAACCTATGAATTTTTTGACATGGTAGAGGAGGAGGAGCTGGATGCCGGGTTGATGGGTGGCATGTACGAGAATACTTTTAGGGGGAACACCTGTGAGTGGGCATCGAAGTGTTGGCCCAGCTTGCACAGATATAGGGAGCAATGCTCCAATGTTATTGAACTCAAAGTCTGGCTCGACTTAAAGCAATCAAATATGCAGGAGAAACATATGCTTGTCGATGTCAGAGGCTGGGAACACTGGGAGAAGGAGGAAGCCATACTATGCTCTTATTTCCAAATCACCAGTTGGCTGCAGTTGCTAAACTTCGAGAATTTAAAGAAACTAGTTGATAGACTGAAGACTGGCATGTAGGAGGACTATGAGGATGAGCCCAAGAATGATGAAGATGATGATGATACTCAGGGCAGAGTAGATGAGAAGGAAGTTGAGGAAACTGCAAAGGAGATAGGTGCAGTGGTCTCTGAGCCTCGTGCTCAGGGAGAAGGTGATTCAGGGATTGCGTCCAAGGGTGGAGCAGTTTATGAGACCAACAAGGTTGGTTCATCTTCCAATGACACATCAGCCTGTGAAGGGATTCCCTGCCCTGGGGCAAAGGAGGATGATGTGGAGGCACCAAATGAGACTCCTAGTTCTGAGGGTATATTACCTGAAGTTCGAGATGGCTCAGCTGTGCCTAAGCAGACGGCTGTGACCACTCAACAACTGCCTATAGTGCACCGTGAAGAGGGGACTGATGCTGCAGGGGCTAATAAGGGAAACAACCAATGACGGAGGAGGAAGAGGCTGATGATGATGTGGTCATCACTGATATCCGGAGAGGCAACTTTATCAGTATCATTGAGGTAAATCAAGAAAAGACAATAGAGAACTTGGCTGAGCTCAGGAAAGAGATCTAGAGGATCAGGGATGAAAAAGAAGAAGCAGCCAAGGCTCTGCGTAGGCATATCCGGTGGACCAAGTCAGCCTACAACACTCTCGCCAATAAAGAGATTATCGCGCTGAAAAAGACTATGGTTGGTACTGCTAAGTCAGTAAGGCAGGAGAGGAGGAAGATGAAGAAGCAGTTCAAGCAGACGCTGACCCTGCTCGAAGAGAAACATGAGCAAAGAATGACTAAGGCAGTGGAGCTTCTGGCAAGTCAGGCTGGAGAGCTTTTCACTCAGGACCTAAATGACTCAGTGGTCAAGCTGGCACTGGAGTCAGGAAAGATTGCTCAAATCTCTGAGAGGCCACTCAGGGATTGGCCAAGGCTGCTCAGGAGTCTGCTCGAATTTTTTTAGAAGCCAAGCGGATCAGTGAAGAGACTGGGAAAGTGGAGGCCAGGATCACTCGGGCTGAGGAGAAACTCCACACCAACATGGAGATTTTTGGAAAGAAGGTGGAGGCCACCATAGCCATTGTTTCGTTCGCTGGATCTAGAATTACGAATGGAGTGGACATGTTGAAGGAAGGTGTGCTGGAGGTTCAGTCCTTAGCATCTTTTATCGTCAACAACGGGCAGGAGGTCCTCACGGAGGCTCTGCCTCAGGCCAAGGATGATACCAAAAAGGGGAAAGAAAAGAAGAAAAGATCCCGCCCTGAGGCATCGGAGGCTCAGTCTACTCCAAGGAAGTCAGCGAGGTTGGCTGCAGTGGCAAAGGCTAATGATCCTTCAGAAAAACAAGTTCAAGCTCAACTTCCATCCATCCCTGAAGGAAGCTCAGAGCGCTTACCTCTTAGCATAAGGAAGAATTTGATTTCCTTATATACCAATGAAGTGGCATCCTTGTGCGAAGAAGCTTGGGGTCTGCCCCATGAGAAGAGTGAGGCTCAGCGCAGGACATAAATTGCTGAAAAAGAGAAAATGCGCATCCTTGAGAAGAAAGTTGAAAAGCTTTCAGAGCTTACTAAACTTCAACAAAGGGAGCTGGATAATGGGATTATGAGCATGCTGAGGAGGAGGAAGGCGAAGCCTGAGCCGAGGAAGTACAGAAAGAGGCCAACAGCCAGAAAATCAACAATCCTTCAAGTTAGGAAGCCGTAGGTGACACTAAGGGAAGCTCTTGTCGATGAGTTCATGCCAGAGACTTTAAAAGAGTTTTGGGTTAATACAAGGGATGAGTTCGTTAGACTCTGGTACGTAGTGAGGAAATAGGGCAACGCTGAAGACATCAATACCCACTTCACTGACTACATGATGGACAATCACCCTGAACTCATTCAGAAGATCTTGGAGGAAGCTGACGCAGCCAATGTCCAAGTGAAGGCTCCTGAGTTCATTGCTCGACCACCACCTCTAATCCCTAGAACAGACAAGCATGATACGAAGATGATTATGACTGAAGTGTTGAAGGTAGCCAAGGCTGAAGGATATGTGAATCAACCTAAGAGAGTAGATGAGTTGAAGGTCAGAGTCTATGCTGGTTATGGACTCGAGCCTGAAATGAGATTAGTTTAGGTGTTCACAACCTCTTGTAATAGATTAAGTCATTGTACTCGATTCTCAGATTATCAATGAAATCTATTACTTTGCCCACAGACAAAAACTCATTGTCTTTTTGGCTGTCATTCAAATTCTGTACTTTATCAAGAATTGCTCTAACACTGACTTATCTTATAGATAGGACTTTGATTTTCCTCTAAGTGTTTTGAGGATCTTTTCAGTGTTTTGGCATCATCAAAAAGGGGGAAATTGTTGGGACAATGTCAGTTTTGATTAGATCCTAAAGCACCTGAAAAGATGTTATGCCTTAGTAGTCAGGCTAGTCTTGGTTAGATTTGTACTTAGTTATTTTACAATTCACATGAACTCAATGAGAGGAGTACTCATTGATGACAATCAAGACTGAAGCCTGAAGACACATAGTACCATCCTAAACTTACGGCAGTCCCTCTAAGCTGACTGAGTAAGTGTCAGTGATGAAGAGTATGATCCAGAGGTCATTACTAACTCAGTCCTGAAGGGAACAGGATGATACTGAGTAATGGGAAAAGACTTGGACTAGGGCCAAGCAATGCAAAAGGAATGTCAGGGTCAGGACAAGACTGTTGTGCTTGAGACAAAAAGAACTTAATAAGACAAGCCTGAAGCCCAGGAATGAGTTCTGACATTCTCACAAACCTGATGACGTGGACCAATCTAGGAAGGACATGCACGTACGGACCAGACACGGAGACTGAGTTCAGACTGCACTTTTCAACGGGCAAGCATTAAATGGAGCATTAAATGCAATTACCTAATCCATGCAAGGACGGCTGCTGCATGGGAGATATGTCCATTGAACAAACCCTACGTAGATGACTAGAAGGCTATCTCTTCCAACGGATAGTTTTCAAATCCATCTATAAATACAGAAGGCCTTGAACCCATTCAAGGTTACGGGAAATTTCCAAGCCAGAAATTACTCAAACTCTCAAGCACTCAAAGCATTCAGCGTTAGAAAGAAGCACTAAAAAAACCTTAAATTTCCCAAGTGTTTCTTAGCAAAGAGTGTTATTCTGTATTCCACTGAGCGAACCTAGTTATATCATAAGCTTTAGAGTGATTATCCATCCCCAGCATAGCTTTGTCTTGTAAGGATAATCACAATCTTAGTTGGAAACAAACTGAAACCAAAACCCTCATGTTAGGTTTGTTGTTTGGAGTCAGTTAGTGAGTTAGGAAGGAGTTTGCAAGGGTCAGTTAGTTAGCTGATCTGGGTGCACATTGGCAAGTTAAAAATAAGCTAATCCTTAGTGGATTATCCTGTTCAATCGTGACCATGGACGTAGGAGCTTGAGTCTCTGAACCACGTTAAACTCCTTGTGTTCTTTACTGCTTTGATATTGTTCTTATTGCTTATTCATTAAGTCATTCATTGCATCAGTTTTATCAGGCTTGAATCAATCAGCCTGATCAGTAACTTGAACACCGCGCTACTAATCACTACTTCAGAATTGAGTAATCAAGTTTTCAAAAAGCAAACATTAACAAGACTATAAACTTTCAGGGCTCACGCATTTCCGCACTGAACTCAAGTTGATAGTTTACCAACTGACCAGTACTCAGTGCAGTTAGTAGGTGTGTTATCAACCCTGAGTTCTTCACCACTCTGAGCTAAGGGGACTCAATCAGTTTGAAAGTCAGAAAAATTTGTTACGTGTATTCCCCCCTTACACACGTATCTCTCAATCTTGTATCGGGACCAACACTCAGCGTAAGCCGAGGAAGACTCAGGCCAAGAGCACCCAGACTGCTCAACAGGGGTATTATCATGCATGGCAATACCCTCAGGGAAGGTCAGGCATGATAGCACCTCCATGGTTTTGGCATCCTGAAGCCTATAACTGCTTTCAGTTCCCTCACTTGCCTAGGGAGAACCAAAAGCAAGGCCCTCATCAGGGACAAACCTCAAGACCAGCTGCACCAAGGCCTAGGAAGAACAGGAAGCCACCCTAAAAGGCATCAGCTCAGGCTCATATGAAGCCTAAGCCTGACACTCATACACCATCTTCTTCTCAGGCTAAGAAGAAGAACGTAGTGTATGTGGATGTTTCAGGGAAACAGATCTACCACTCTGAGGCAATCAGGGTAGTAAAGCAGGTCTGGATCCCGAAAGGTACATCTGACACAATAGAACCCAACACCCAATGGGTACCTAAAGCGTGATCTATTTGCAGGCGGCTGTGGATCACAACAAGATGAGACTCAATCAAAGTTGTTTGGTACCTAGACAGTGGTTGCTCAAGGCACATGACTGGAATGAAGAGTCTTCTCCAAGAGTTTCAAGCTAAGGATGGTCCACAGGTAACCTTTGGTGATTACTCAAAGGGTTTTACTAAAGGGTTTGGTGTCTTGAAAATAAGTACAATCAGAGTGGAGAATGTGTCCTTTGTAGAAGGACTAAAGCATAACCTGTTGTCAGTAAGTCAGTTCTATGACAAAGGTTACAGTGTTGAGTTCTCATCAAATATATGTTCAGTCAAGGATAAATCAACACAAGTGCTTCTATCGGGTATTAGGAAAGGTAATGTTTATTTGGCTGATTGGAGCAGCACTGTTCCTAATACTTGTTTTGTTGCTAAAAGCTCTTCAGAGCCCAGTTGGTTATGGCATAAATGATTAAACCACCTTAACTTCAAGACTTTTAACAAAATTTCTAGACTTTCTCTTGCAGAAGGTTTACCTAATGAAGTTTTTAGCAAGGATCATGTGTTTGTGCAAGGCTTGTCAGGAAGGGAAGCAGGCCAGAGCATAATTCAAAGAGAAAGCTTCCTTCTCCACTGACAGAGTTCTTCAGCTTTTGCTCATGGATTTGTTTGGCCCTGTAACACCTGTTAGTATGAATATAGGAAGTATACCCTTGTGGTTATTGATGATTATTCTAGATATACTTGGGTTATTTTTTTGTTAAAGAAAAAAGAGACACAGGTGAAGCTTCCAGAGTTGCTCAGGAGACTCAGCAATGAGAAGAACCAGTCCATTACTAAGATTAGATCTGACAAGGGCACTGAGTTTATAAATTCATATATTTTATATTTCTGTAATAAGCTTGGTATTGCTCATTAGACTTCTGCAGCTAGAACCCCACAACAAAAATGGTGTTGCTGAAAGGAGGAACATGACACTGAAGGAAACTGCCAGGACAATGCTAGCTGAGTCAGGATTGCCTAAGAAGTTCTGGGTTGAGGCAATCAACACTGCATGCTACACTCAAAATAGATCCATGTTGAACAAACAACATGCACAGACCCCATAAGAGACCTGGAACAAGAGGAAGACTTGTATCTCTTATTTCCATATTTTTTGTTGCAAGTGCTTCATCCTCAACAATGGGAAGACCCAGTTGAAAGCCTTTGATAGCAAATTTGATGAAGAAATATTCTTAGAATATTCTAAAGTCAGTAAAGTCTTCAGGGTTTACAACTGCAGAACCCTTGTTGTGGAAGAATCACCACATGTTGTGTTTGATGAATCTATTACTGAGTCTAGGATAGGTGTGTTGAATCCTGACACTAAGGAGGTCACAAGGATAGTGAGGAGACTGAGCTTGAAGAATCAACCTGATCCTAAGGTCAAAACTGTGTTAATTCCAAGATGGGACGATGACGATGATCATAATGATGATACAAGAGCCACTCCTAAGCCTAGCGCATCAGGGTTTGAGCCTTAGACTGGGGAACAGGCTCAACTTTAGGTAGTACCATCTATGAAGATGCGGTCGCAGCTGAGACGGTTCCTGAGTCACCTCATCAAGGGGGAATCAATGTCCCTGATATTGAGCTTATAAATCCCTTTGGTATAGACTCAAGATCATCCCCTTCTGTTCAATATCCTGAATTCTATGAACCTGTAGACACTAACATTGCAGGTACTTCAGGAACAACTCCAGGCAAGAGAACATGTCTAGAGGATCATCCCATTGAACAAGTCATTGGTGATCCAACTGAGAGAGTCAGGACCAAGCGGTTCCATGGTGAGAGCGCATTGTTCTGTTGTTTTCTCTCTGAGCAAGAGTCTCAGAACATTGAAGAAGCTCTCACTGACTCGAACTGGATCATAGCCATGCAAGAGGAGTTGAATCAATTCACAATAAATCAAGTTTGGGAACTGGTAGATAGACCTAGGCATCAAGGTGTTATTGGTACCAAGTGGGTCTTCAAGAACAAGAAGGATGAGAATGGTGTAGTAGTGAGGAACAGGGCAAGGCTGGTTGCAAAGAGGTATTGTCAGTCTGAAGGAATAAACTATGATGAGACCTTAGCTCCAGTGGCTAGGTTGGAAGTTATCAGGTTGTTCCTTGCATACGCAACATACAAGAAGTTTAAGGTGTATCAAATGGATGTCAAGAGTGGCTTCCCGAATGGTGTACTCAATGAAGAGGTATATGTTGAACAAACTCTCGGGTTTGAGGTTGAAGATAGAGTATACCATTTGAGGAAAGCACTCTATTGACTCAAGCAAACTCCTAGAGCTTGGTATGATACCCTCTCTCAGTTCCTGATGGACCACGGGTTCAGGAAGGGAACCGTGGATAGGACTTTGTTCAGGATCACTGAAGGTGATAACATTCTCTTGGTCCAGATTTATGTGGATGACATAATATTTAGATCACAAAATCATCAGCTCTGTGAGAAATTCTCTAAGTTGATGACTGGTAAATTGGAGATGTCAATGATGGGAGAGATGAACTTCTTTTTAGGATTGCAGGTCAAGCAAATTGATCAAGGGATTTTCATTAATCAGACCAAGTGCACAAGAGACTTGATTCAGAAGTTTGGAGTTTAGAATAGCAATCCGGCTAGGATCCCAATGAACACAAATTTGGAAGATGGATCCTGACACCGAAGGAGCTTCAGTGAATCAGACTGAGTACCGAGGGCTGATTGGATCATTATTGTACCTGACTACAAGCAGGCCTGATATTACTTTTGCAGTTGGTGTGTGTGCTAGGTATCAGTCTAACCCCAAGAGAAGTCATTTGGAGGCTGCTAAGAGGATACTTAAGTATTTGAAAAGGACAGTCAATATGGGACTATGGTATCCTTCGGATGACAACTTAGAGCTGACTGGTTATTCAGATGCAGATTATGGAGGTTGTAGGATCGATTGGAAATCAATCTTAGGGATATGTCAGTTTTTGGGGAGTAAGTTTATCTCATGGTTTAGCAAGACGCAGGATTCAGTGGAAACATCCACAACGGAGGCTGAGTATATGGCTGCAGGTAGTTGTTGTGCTCAGATTTTGTGGTTGAGACAACAATTGAGAGACTACCAAGTGTTTGCAAATGAGGTCCCAATTTATAGTGACAACAATAGTGCCATAGCAATTACTCAGAACCCAGTGCTTCACACAAGGTGCAAGCATGTGGATATCAGGCATCACTTTATTCGAGATCATGTGGAGAAAAAGGATATTAGGATGGAGAAAATTCACACTGACAGGCAGAGAGCTGACAACTTGACTAAATCTTTGGCTGAGGCAAGATTTATGGAACTGTCAGTGGAGTTAGGTCTCTTAGATCCGGGAGAGCAGTCAGTATAGGATCTAGGGGGAACTCAGGCCAGACTCGACTCAGTGAGGTATCAGGGTGCTACGATATCTCCCTGACAGGTATGAGTTCAATCTTGACCTTTGTGAATTTGAAGCATCTCACTGAGACTTCCTTCCTGAGAATCTTTATTAAATGTATTTCATTTTCATTAAAAGTGCGCCTTTTGATAATTAAACCCACGCGCATCGGAGCATTTAATGTGTTCAGTTACTTTTTCATATACGTGTCCGTTTTATACGGAATATGACTGGCGTGGGAAAATGATTGATACAAAGATTAATCTTGGCCCCTCATTTCAAAAAATTTCAAATTCAGGATTAATCTCAATCCCACGTTTGAGTAACTGACTCACTCATATCAACCTGAAATGCCATTTGAGAAATTTACGCAAACACAATCTCACACTGCACACTGAGTTTTCTCTCAATGGCATTTCTTGATACCGCTTGGACCACAGACAATAATGACGATGTTGTCAAAAATAAGCTGGTAAACATGGAGCACGTGATTTCAATGGATGGAGTGTGTCAAAAAGTCAAAGAAATTCTCCCAGTCTTCGAGTGGATTTCAAAGGCCGGTCTGGAAAAATACTTCACGAAGAAACCCACTTTTGTGCTTCCGAAGGCGGTTGTAGAAGCGTACTTGAATCTCTTCACTCGCAAGGGTGAATTGTACATCAGGGTGACTGTTCTGGTGCCAACTGGGGAGAAAGACAAAGATGGCGAAGAACTGTACAACGTTGAGACTCGCGACATTAACCTCCGTAAGGCGTTGAAGGAGGTGTATGGGCTTCCGTGCTCATGGATCAACCCAAGGACTTACAGGGAGAATGAGGAAGGAGAACTCCTGAAGGAGTGGACAAAGTCAGGCTCTCCTGAGTTCAGAGCAAGGCAACATAAGGAGACACTCAAGTTTGAGTACCGTGCCATGATCGATGTTGTGTCCAAAATGATCATGGGCACCGTTGGGTCTCATGAGCAGCTGAGTCTGCCAAAGTTGAGGATAATTGGGGCTTTGGTAGATGACGTGGAGGCTAACTAGAAGCAATTCTTCCTTGACCAGTTAAGTCAGGCGACTCGTGACAAGCTGAAAAAGGACGAGGACGTCAAGCACAACTCTGTAGGAGCCATCCTTCCATTTGGAACAAGACTGTCAATCCTGATTGCTCACGCCTATCAGGGTTGTACTTTCTCCCCTAAGAAAGTAATGTTCACCACTAAGGGTGATACTTACGCCATCTTGGGCCTGACTAACCCTAACGCTCAACAGAAGGGTCAGAAGAAGAAGCCAGCTTCTAAGGGCAAGAAGGTGGTGTTAGAGTTATACGTGAAAGTATGTTTTTACTTTGTATAACTCGTGTATCAAACACTTGTGTTATGAGAATAATTCTTTTATCACATTTGCTTTAGTTATGATTGAATGTTGAATATCTATTGCAAACCGTTCAATATATGGTACTAGTTGCATTGTAGTTAATGTGGTGATACCCGATCACGGAAGACAACATTAACAGTCTCCTTGTAACTAAACGTACATTTTCACGACCTAGGTGGAATTGAAAAATCCGCCGTGAAAGGTCAATGTGTAAGTCTCAGATTGGTCTGTCTTGACTAAGAGATTACACTAGCACATTTAGTATGTGTTGAAGAGGACCTACAGCGAGGATAAATTCTTATGTTCTGAAATGTGAAGAATTAGACCTCAGTGGTTGTTGATTTCTTAATCTCCGTCATTTAAATAGGACCGTGTGTGCTTGATGGTTACTGCTTTGATTCATGTTGGGTGAGAATCATTGTGACTTCGAACCTTGTGCTTTGGGCAGTGATGTTAATCATACGACGGTTGCTAAGATTTAATACGGAGAAACGCGTGCGAGTACGGCTCGTGTGATTAGTCCCCTTGGTGGGCTCAGAAGTTTTATCGTACCAAATCTTGCAAGTGAAGAATTAGTTTCTTCGGTACGGATAATAATGTTGAGTTGTCTTTACTCCAAGGTGAAATATATTAATTAATTTAGAGCTATTCAAAAGCTTAATTAATTAATGGACTTGATAATCTTAACCGCGGGAAATAATAACCGGGAGCCCATATTATCGTAATATGGATTAAGATGGATAGTGCAATATTAATTTATTAGTGGTAATAATTAATATTAATGGATTGAATTATATTGGGGCTCAATATTGAAATTCAGAAGTCCATTAGGAGGTCCAATCTTAATTCTCCTTAAAGGCCCCTCAAGTAGCCCATTAAGTAGCCCAATAATGATAAGGTGATTAAAATAAAAAGATAATATAATGCTGATTTTTTCATGTTTTTTTTCGAAAATTTGAAATCAAGGAGAAAGAAGGTTTTGTTGATTTTCTTGGAAAGATATTATGGAAGATATGTATTCTTGGAATACAAGAATATCTCATATATTCAAGAAGATCCAAATCTTGGGATTTCTACTTGTTAATTTCGAAAATTTCAAGCTTATTTAGGAGGGTGAGATTTTTGTGGAATATTTTATTTTGGAGAAAATAATATATGAGATATATTCAAGATTTCTTAGAGTCTAAGAAAAGATTTCTCCAAGCCCATATTTGACATGTAAAATTCGGCCAGTTCTCCTATATAAATATGAGATGATTATTTCATCCCCAAGTACATAATTCCATGTGTTGGAAAAATCAAGAGCATAGATATTTTTCTTTTTCCTTAGTTATTTAAATTATTCGAAAGCATCTCCCACCGGTGATCGAATATGGCGAAAGGGAAATACTTGAGAAGGTTTTTGGGTTGATAAAACGCGTATATGTTTGTCCCGTTTTATTCAAAGGCCAAGTTCTGCGAGAGGTACGTAAGTCACATATTTTCTTGTTTATTCCGCCATAGATTATATGTGAATTAATTCAACATGCATGATGTAAAATTTGTTGTTGGAATTATTATTTGAATTAATTAGGATTAATTCATGCTAGTAATAATTGAATTTAAATTCGTATTTAAATTTCATCCCGAATAGATTCCGGGCACCCCTATTTTCCCAACAACTGGTATAGAGCCACGGTTTCGGGCTCTGATCTTTAAATTGGAATTTAAATTGTTGAACATTAAATTGAAATTGGATAGTAGAATTGCTAGATCTTTTTTGCAGGTATCCAATTGTCATGGTTTTAATGTTGTTAATTTTTTTCATGCATCTGAATTAATTGTTTTTAATTCGATTCGTTCGAATTCGTTTTTCTCATGAGAAAATCCACGAGTAGATTAGTTGTTTTTATTTTGATTTGATCATTGTAATAGACTAGTCTAGATCTAGTATTTTTTTTATAAAATAAATTGTAATCGGATCGAGACGAAGAACGAAGAATTAAAGACAGCGTACCCGGATGATGTATGCATGCGCAGCGCATGCATGGACGTAAAATCATGCATGGGGTGGAAAACGAGAACGAACGGCAAAACCCGGTGCACGGGGTGCGCGAGGCGCACGACCCGTGCACGACGGTGCCCGACGGCGCAAGGGCACACGCGCGAGCCTCGGTGCTCGGCACTGGGCGTCTCGGCAGCTATGGGCGAGAGGCGCGCAGCCCACCTCCATGGGCCGACGGGCGCCGTATCTCGGGCCGTGGATTTTTTTTAAAAAAAATTAATTCCAGTTCTGCATTTTTTTTGTGATCTTAAACGTCGTCCCGAACCCCAAACGATGTTATTTTGATGAGGTGTTGTTGTTCGAGTGGGAGCGTGTCGAGACGAACGGCGGATAGAAACAAGGACGACATTCGTATCAAGACATGAAGAAATTAAACCGTGGCAATTGGATTTGAGTGCTTCAATGTGTTTAATTTTGTTATGATGGATGTTTTATTTCGTGCACTTATTATTATTTGTTAATATGTGTTTGCATGAATGTTATTGTCTAAGAAAAACCTTACTTTCGAAAATTACTAAGTATGTTTATTTAATCGCAATTTTATTCCAGATATTAAAATTGGATTAATTTGGCCTCCATAATTTATTTATTTGTGAAGTTCTTTTGGAATACATTTCCCCCTCGAATCGGCCAAAGGAACGGATTTCACATGAATAAATTTCGAGAGGATGATTGTGGATTATTACTAGTGGCGGTATTGACCCTCACCACGAGTGGCTTGCTCAAAGCGAAATAATAATCCTGTATTTAATTATGGTTATTACTTAGGCATAGGAAATTGATATTAACTTACTCCCCTCGGAGTCCCTGTCAATTTCTATGTGGTCAAAGTGGGAGCCAACTATTAATTTTGAATTAAGGATTTGTAACTTTTAAGTTTGTGATCCGCTTGAATGTATTTAAATGTATAGACCACCCCTCATGGCGCATTTAAATTGTTTCGAGATGTTGGCTGATGCATGATTATATTGTTTTAAGGTTTCAATATAATTGATGTGATTGAATTATGTGATAATTCCGTATTTTTCTAGATATTAATATGAATGTATGTTTTATTCTCAGTTCATCATGTCATAACCTTTTAATCCACTGTTTAGTATACTTAAAGATAACAAACTTGTTAGTGAGAACTATGTTGATTGGAAACGTAATCTCGATATTGTCCTAACCGCTCAACACCACAAATGGGTACTTACTACTCCTAAGCCCCAAGAGCCTGCCGAAGATGCGACCAAGGCGGTCAAGAAAGAGCATAAGAGTTGGTTTGACTCCGATGAGATGGCTAGGTGTACTATTCTGGCTTCAATGTCAGATGTGTTGCAACACCAACACCAACACATGGAGACCGCCTCTGAGATAATGCTCAATCTTGAAGTGATGTTTAAACATCAGAACCGTACAGCTAGGCAAATCACCATGCGAAAGATGCTTTCGTTGAAGATGGTGGAAGGTACGCCCGTAAGGGATCACGTTATCGAGATGATGGGTTATCTCAACAAGTTGGAAGTACTTGGTGCGGAATTTGATCTCCCTACTAAGTTCGATTTCGTTCTCCATTCTCTGCCGAAGAGCTTTGAGCAGTTTCAGTTGAACTATCAAATGAATGACCGGGCAAATAGTTTGCCCGAGCTCTTGCAAGCTTTGGTATCAGCGGAGACGTTAATGGATCATCAAACTGTTACTATGGTGGCAAACGGTCCGTCTGCCTCTTCAGGTCCCAAGAAAGGGAAGAAGAGAAAGAGGACGAAAGGCTAGACCCAAGCAAATCCAACTGTTGCGAAACCCAAGGCAAAGGGAGAAGGAGGTGGAAAGAAAGCTGCTAAGGGTAAGTGCTTCAATTGTGGTGAAAAGGGACATTGGAGGGCGACCTGTTCTAAGCCTAAGAAGGCGGTAAAGAAAGGTAAGTCTCATGCTTTAGCCGTTGAAACATATGTTGCAGCGTATGCTGCCCACGTTTGGGTAGTGGATACCGGGGCAACTGATCATATTTGTTTCACTCTTCAGGGGTTCCAGCTAACCCAGCGACTTAGCAAGAATGAGATCACCATCACTCTGGGCGATGCTACGAGAGTGGCAGCCGAAGCAGTGGGAGTCGTGCACCTATCTTTTGAAGATAGAGTTTTAATTTTAAGAGATGTTTTATACGTTCCGAACTTTAGGAAGAATTTAATTTTAGTTTCTAAGTTGTTTTTTTATGGATATTCAGTTACTTTTAATAAAGTTGTTACTGTTTCTTTTAAGAATGATACTATGTGTCATGGAACGTTGGTAAACAATCTCTATACGATTAAGTGTGCACACCACTCAAATAATGAATCTAATAACACGTCGATCATTTCGAGAAATAAAAGAAAGCGTTCTTCGAAGATGAACGAAACACTTCTATGGCATCTTAGACTAGGTCATATTAATCTAAAGCGGATAGAGAGATTGGTGAAAGACGGATCCATGGAATCATTCCAAGTCGAACCGTTTTCAACTTGTGAATCTTGTTTAGAGGGTAAGATGACCAAGAGGGCATTTGGAGCCAAGGGGAATAGAGCCACGGAAGTGTTAGAACTCGTTCATACCGATGTGTGTGGTCCAATGACGATCAAAGCGAGAATGGGGTATGAGTATTTTGTCACCTTCATTGACGATTACTCGAGATATGGGTACATTTACCTTATGAGGCATAAGTCTGAAACTTTTGATAAGTTCAAGGAGTTTAAGGCCGAAGCCGAGAAACATAGGGAAAAGAGTATCAAGTTTCTACGATCAGATCGTAGAGGCGAATACCTCAGCGATGAATTCTTGAACTACTTATCGGACGAAGGGATCGTATCCCTGTTAACCACACCGGGAACCCCTCAACAGAACGGTGTGGCGGAACTAAGAAACCGGACTCTTTTAGAGATGGTCAGATTCATGATGAGTTATTCGGATTTACCCAAGTTGTTTTGGGGTAATGCCTTAGAAACAGCGGCTTACATTCTAAACTTGGTGCCATCCAAATCGGTTCCTAAAACCCAATGGAATTGTGGACCGGGCGCAAGCCCAGTCTAAGACATTTGCGGATTTGGGGTTGTCCGGCATACGTGCTAGAAAAGGAAGCCGGTAAGTTGGATCCACGTTCGGAATTAAGGCTATTTATAGGATACCCTGCGGGAACGAAAGGGTGTATGTTCTATAGTCCCAAGGATCAAAAGATCGTGATCAGTACACACTTTAAATTCTTGGAGGAAGACTATATGAACAATCGAAAACCTTAAAGTGAAATTACCTTAGAAGAATTGAGAGGTCAAACCTCGATACCAAGTATACAAGATGATGTACCACACGTCACATCTTCACAACCAGAACCCCGTCGTAGTGGGAGGATTGCTAGGCAACCCGAGAGATTCATGGGGATAGGAGAATCTTCGGATTTGGTTCCCGGTGATGAATCAAACCCATGGACGTACGACGAGGCAATCGAAGACTAAGACGCGGAGTCGTGGCAAGCGGCAATGGAAACCGAGATGGGTTCGATGGATCATAATCAAGTGTGGGAGTTGGTCGAACCACCCAATGGGGTAGAACCCATTGGATGCAAGTGGGTGTACAAGAGGAAAAGAGGACCGGACGGAAGGGTTGAGACCTTCAAAGCAAGGCTTGTGGCCAAAGGGTATACTCAGAAAGAAGGGATCGATTGTGAGAAAACCTTTTCGCCTGTAGCTATGCTTAAGTCCATCCGTATTCTCTTGTCGATCGCTGCGCACCTAGATTACGAGATCTGGCAAATGGATGTCAAGACAGCTTTCCTTAACGGAAGTCTTGACGGGATAGATATCTATATGCAACAGCCCAAAGGTTTCATTGAAAAAGGCCAAGAGAATCTCGTATGCAAGCTTAAGAGATCCATTTATGGACTTAAGCAAGCATCGCGTACTTGGAACCAGTGTTTTGATCAAGTGATTAAGTCTTATGGGTTTGATCAAAGCGAGTTCGAAAGTTGTGTGTATAAGAAGCGTGACAGAACTGCGGTGGTATTCTTAGTATTATACGTAGACGATATTCTGCTCATTGGAAACAATGTAAAGGTATTGTCAGACGTAAAGGTATGGCTGTCAAAACAATTTGATATGAAGGACTTAGGGGAAGCCGGTCACATCCTTGGTATCAAGATCACTCGCGATCGCAAGAAGAGGATGTTGGGCTTATCGCAAGCTTTATACATTGACACTATTTTGAAGCGTTTCAGCATGCAAGATTCCAAGAAAGGTTTTATACCTTTTAGGCACGGAATCCATCTATCGAAAGAAATGAGCCCTAAGACGCAAGCGGAGATAGATGACATGAAAGGTGTTCCGTACGCTTCGGCCGTAGGAAGCCTTATGTATGCAATGCTGTGTATGAGACCGGATATCGTCTTTGCCATGGGCATGGTGGCAAGATATCAAAGTAATCCCGGGAAAGACCATTGGACTGTCGTAAAGTGCATCTTGAGGTATCTGAAAAGAACTCGTGAGCGGATGCTGATTTACCAGTCAGATAGTCTAGTTCCCGTGGGATACACGGACTCGGATTTCCAATCAGACATAGACTCAAGAAAGTCAACCTCGGGTAATGTGTTTTGCGTGGGAGGAGGAGCCATTTCATAGAGAAGCGTTAAGAAGAAATGCATCGCCGATTCGACCATGGAAGCCGAGTATGTAGCAGCTTGTGAAGCAGCGAAAGAGGCAGTTTAGCTCAAGAACTTCTTAGTGAACTTGGATATTGTTTCGAATTTGCCCGACAAGATAACTGTCTTTTGTGACAATGCCGGAGCAGTTGCAAATTCAAAGGAACCGAGAGCCCACAAGGCCAGCAAACACATAGAAAGAAAATATCATCTTATACGAGAAATCGTTAAGAGAGGAGATATAGAGGTGGCAAAGATAGCGTCGGGTGACAACCTAGCGGATCCGACCATACTCTAGAAATCAATGTCGAATCAAAAAGGACTTTTCTCAAGGTTGTAATGTAGGCTCTTTAGACAGGAGGGATAACAATATGGATAAAGTGACTCACGTGAATGGAGAATAGAAAATCTAACTTTAGGACTTCGAGTTTAGGAACAAAATACTTCAAACATTTTCAATCAACACTCTTTCAATTCCACTTTTCTCAACACTTCAATTTTTTTTTCTTTCTCACTCTTTTCACTTTTTTTCAATCACTTCATCATTTTTTTTTTCGCACAAACACATGAGCTCTTTTTTTTCTTTTGCTCATTCTCAACCTTTTTTGTTTTTTCCCACATCTCATACTTCATCACACCTTCTCATATTCACTCAACAAACAACATTTTCCTTTTTCAACTCAATTTACTCCCTTCACATTCACACTTTCCTATTCTCCAATCAACTTGGGACAAAAAGGCTTAGGAATTGGAATAGTGTTTAAAATGTGCTAGCAAATAAAATAGGCTTTCGGCTCAAAGGGGCTAACAAGGGATTCAATGTCATTGGTAGGGAAAATTTTGGTTAAGTGACTCAATAAAATCAAAGATGGCCTAAGATCACATTCGGCATTCAAACTAGACACAATCAAGAAGCAAGAGCACACACAAGTTCTAGCATCCTCTAAGGTGACGATCCTCTCACAAACGAAGAGATCAATTCATGCATAAAAATCTCATAAGGCTCAAAAGCTCACAGCTTTCACATCCATGCTAGTCTAGTGCATTCTCACTCTTATCTCACAAGCACTCAAAAGGATAGTTCACAAGCATACTAGTTCTCTCTCCAATCTGCTCTAACTCAAACACTCACACTAAAGGATTCTCAACTCAACTTCACAACTCAACTCTTCTCACTAATTCATACTCAAGAATCAACAAGAAGTAGTCTAAAAGAGTTAATAAGCGTGAAATAACTCAATCATCAAATCAATTCAACAGTTCAACCCCAAATAATCTGAAACGCTTTCAATACAATCCCTTAAAAAAAATGCACACCACTCAAACACTACAGTTCACACTCAAAAGCATAATTAAATGAGAAAAGAAACGAAAAAAAAAAGTTAAAGGAAAAGAAAAAAGAAAAAGAAAATTGGGGGTATCCCATGAATCTCAAGCATCCGGAGGTGGTGGTGGGTGGTAGTTTTGATGATCAGCCCCCAAATGCGATACGAACAGCGACTCCATCCATCGATGCATGTCTGAGAACTGATCTTCCATTCGGGCTGTCCTCGTATCTAGCCTATCTTGCGTCTCACGCAAGTAGGTTACATCAGTTTGGAGCGTCTACATCTGGGTTCCCATCTGCGTCCATTCCTCTTGTGAGGGATACCATGGCCTAGGTGACAGCACCTCAGGTGAATCCACTTCCAGCTCTTGCGGCTCCTCACCCGCAGCTCCGCCCGCATCTTCGCCTGCCTCATACTCTTGCTCTTCTTCTTCTTGGAGGTCTGCTACTCCACTTGATCCGGCACCGCTCGTCCCTTCACCCCGGCTTCTCTTCGAAGGCCTCCCATCCCGGAGCCCTCGGCTGTCCACATCATGAGTAAACTTGGCACTCACAGCTAGATGCCTCTCTCCGTTCATCGCCAGGTTTACATTCTTCTTCCCCTTCAACGTTACGAGCTTGTCATTTGGGAGAGGGAAAAGAGTATCTTCCTTGTACCGAATACAAAAACTCCCCATCCAGTGCTCGAACATCAATGTGTGGCTCAACTGATCAAAGTCTAAATCCCTCCCGGGGACAGGAGATGCACAGGGCACACATCCCAAGTGCCTCATGAACACCGAGATTAGACCTCCTCCTTGCACTTTTGAGGTCTTGGCCCCGAGCTTGAATGCCGCCTCGTAGTTGTGCTCCACGAAGTCCCGTCCGAAATCGTGATCCTTCTTATAAAGGAGACACCATAAACCGTAGAGTTGCTTGCTCGTCACGGTCCCCGTCTCAGAACGGGCGTAGATGGTATTCCCCAAGATTTGCTCCAAATACCTAACCACTGGGTTTCGGATCGCAGAGGCCCGAGCACTCTGACCCTTGTACTCACCGGCCATCCTTCCCGTGATGTCCTTCCAAAATCCGTTCGCGTTGTAAGACTTCGACATCCTGTTGGGCCTAGGTAGAGCAGGGAGCCCAAGCGCTAAGTTCACATCTCTCATCTCACAATGCTGCCACTCGTTTCTGTATTTGAACTTGAACGAGTACTCATTCTTCTTTTCTATGGTAGCCAGGAATTGCTCGATCAGATCAGCGTGGGTGTCCATCGTGAGCAATATCTCGAGGAACTCATCCATGCCGTTCCTCGTAAATATCCTCCTTATTTCAGCTTCAACCCCTATGTCTTGCATAAAACGCACCACCGGCCTACGGGTTTTCACGACCTTTCCAGTGACCAAGCTCCATCTATAAGCAACATATGTCCAGCTATCCCCGAATTCCAAATTGTCCCATCTTGAAGGGAGCAAACTCTTTGTTCTTAGCTCATTCGTTAACTCTTCCAACTCAGCATTACTCAAGATTCGGTCCTCATTCCTTTTCGGTGCCATAGTACCTGAGACACATAGAGCATTTTAAATTCATTCACAACATTAGATTCCATATATCTCAAGTAGTACTCTCAATTCCCCTTTCTAACAATCTCAACTTGAGTCCACTCACTCAATTCAAATCACATTCATTCATCTCAAAGTTCTCAAGTAAATTCCAAACAATTCATCATTCACACTCAACAATGCCAATAATCGAGTCTATCATGAAGTAACATTACCCCAAAATTGTGTAATTTACATGCTCAAGACTCAACTCCTACCTATTCATGCTCAATCAATCCCAATCCACAACAATTTCATCTCAAATTGCAAAACCCATATCATTTCCTCAAATTCCTATTTTCTCACTCTAGAGATTCACTAATCCTACACATTCAATCACGAAATTGAAGGCAAAGTTAGCAAACCCATAGCATATTATCCACATTCATCAATAAGGAACGAAGAATCAATGAACTATGCAAAAATCCCCAAAATTTTCGAATTATCATGAACCCTAGTTCTCATGCATCAACTCATGCCTAATTCAAGCCTAAACTACGAATTAAAAGGCAAAAGATAGAAATGACATACCTTAGTTGAAGATTTAATGACGATTTGTGAAGAAATCAGGCAAAATTGAACAAAGACGTGAGTACTCGTTCGAAAACGCTGAGAATCGCCTAAATTTGCACCTCTGAGTGTGTGAATGTGTGTGAAATCGTGTGAAAGGGGGTATTTATAGAGTGAGCAAATCCTGGGCAAAACTCGCGACCCGCTCGAGCAGACCCTCTCGAGCGGTGCGCTCGAGCCTATGTGGTCGAACGGTTCCAGAGGTCGAGCGGGGCGCTCGAGCTATGCCCCTCGAGCGGCAAAAACTTTCTGTAAGTATTTGGCTGCTCGACCCCTTAGCTCGAATGGAGGCGCTCGAGCTGTGCCCCTCGAGCGGATCCTCCTTGCACTTTCAAATTTCGACGTTCAACCCTTAATTTAGCATACCAAACGTGCTCGACACATTCATCACACATATTTAAGCAAAGACTAACCTTAAGAACTCCTCAATTTAAGCCAGGTCGCTCATTCGACCGAGGAGTTGGGTCTCTTCCAAACGTGCATATCACCAATCCAATTTATGCCGAACTTAAGTGACCACGCTCAATTAGATCCATTCTCACTCAAACATCGATATTTTCGAAAAATTTGACCAATTTTTCATAGAATTTCGTGCACGAACCCGACGTACGAATACACACACCCCCAAACTTTGTTCTTGCTATGCAATAATAAAGTTTGAAAAGAATGAGTACGTACGAGTGAGTGCACTAAATTCTCATGAACTCGACTCACTATCAATGCAAAGTAACGAACGAAAAGAAACATCACCCCCCCAAACTTCGACTTCGCAAAGAGGTCGATGTTTGGGGTTCGGTTACCTCAACTCCAAAAATCGAATGCTTCCCTACTCGAAATGTGTTCAACTTTGTGACTTTCCTCCTTAAGCTCTCTTTCTCCGATCAATCTCCCCTAAGCAAGCCTACACCAAATAAACTCTAACACACTAGGTTAACACTTACGATTCCCAAAAACTACGAAAAATAAGAAAAACACATAAAAGCTAGTAAAAATGGGTTGCCTCCCATTAAGCGTTAGTTTTAAGGTCCTACTGCCGGACCGAGCTCGAAGGAGCTCACGGGACTTGAGAATCTAAAATACCTCCCTTATTCTCATAAGAGAAGTTAAAGAATTTCTTCACTCGATGCCCGTTCACCATGAATTTATGTCCGTCATCCTTCTCGACTTCAAGGAATCCACTCTTGTGCACTGCCTTCACAATATACGGCCCGTTCCACTTGGACTTAAGCTTTCCACCGAACAACTTCATCCTCGAATTGAATACGAGGACTTGATCACCCACTTTGAACTCCTTTTTCCGCAGTCGTGCATCATGCCACTTCTTAGTCTTCTCCTTGAAAATTCGGGCATTCTCGTAGGCACTGTCTCGAAACTCTTCCAACTCATGCAATTGGAGTAATCTCTTCTCACCAACCAAGGCACTATCAAAATTCAGCTTCTTGATTTCCCAATATGCCTTGTGCTCCAACTCCACGGGCAAGTGACATGCCTTTCCAAAAACCAATTGATATGGTGACATACCAAGAGGAGTTTTGAAAGCTGTCCTATATGCCCAAAGTGCATCATCAAGCTTCATCGCCCAATCTTTCCTACTTATGCTCACCGTCTTCTCAAGGATCTCCTTGATTTGACGGTTGGAAACCTCTGCAAGACCGTTAGATTGAGGATGATAAGCAGTAGAGATTCGATGACTTACCTCGTATTTGGACAGCAGCTTTTCCATCCATTTGTTCACGAAATGACTTTCCCCATCACTTACCAAAGCTCTTGGAACTCCATATCTTGCAAAGATGTTCTTCCTCAAGAACTCGATGACCACTCGGGAATCATTCACTCGAGTTGGGACAGCTTCAATCCACTTCGAGACATAATCAACGCATACGAGAATGTACAAGAATCCATTGCTAGGAGGAAATTAACCCATGAAATCAATCCCCCATACGTCGAATATCTCGACTTCCATGAACACGTGCATAGGCATCTCGTCCCTCTTAGTAATGGAGCTGAATCGTTGGCACTTCTCACACCTCTTAACCAATTCCATGCAATCTCTCAACAAAGTTGGCCAATAAAAACCAGATTGAAGGACTTTCCTTCCGGTCTTCTCTCCACCCAAATGTCCTCTGCATGGCAAGGCGTGACAATGCCTTATAATATCACTCCACTCCTCCTCTGGCACACACCTTCTCAACACGTGATCTATCCCTCTTTTGAACAAGTAGGGATCATCCCAAATAAACTCCCGAACTTTCTTCAAAAATGCCTTCCGATGCACTGAGTCTATCTCAACGGGCAACTCTCCACTTGCTAAATAGTTAGCATAATCTGCAAACCAAGGTGCCTTCCCCTCAACTCGATACACAGGGATGTCTCCTAAGCCAAAGAGCTTCTCATCCGGAAATTCATCGTTCACCTCTCGATCCTCCACGGTGTTCTCCTTGGTGAGCTCCAATCTCGAAAGGTGATCGGCTATCACGTTCTCACAACCCTTCTTATCTCGAATCTCTACATCAAACTCCTGGAGCAACAAGATCCAACGAATGAGACGGGGCTTTGCACCCTTCTTACTCATAAGGTACCGAATCGCCGCGTGGTCCGTATATACAATTGTTTTCGTCCCTACTAGGTAGGGTCGAAATTTATCAAAAGCATACACGACCGCTAACAGCTCCTTTTCAGTCGTAGTGTAATTCACTTGAGCAGAATTCAGCATCTTTGAGGCATAGTAAATAGCGTGAAAACGCTTCTCACGAATTTGCCCCAAAGCAACCCCCATCGCGTAATCGCTAGCATCACACATCAGCACAAATGGGCTAGACCAATCCGGTGTAACAAGTATCGGGGCATTCACCAACGCTTCTTTCAACCTGTTAAAAGCCACTAAACACTCATTAGTAAACTCAAAGGCGACTTTTTTTTCAAGAAGCCGCGAAAGGGGTTTAGCTATTTGTGAAAAGTCTTTTATGAAACGTCTATAAAAACCCGTGTGTCCTAAGAATGACCGAATCCCCTTCTCGGTTGAAGGTGGTGGAAGTTTCTCGATAGCAATCACTTTCGCCTTGTCCACTTGGATACCTTTCGAGGACACATGATGTCCAAGAACAATACCCTCTCTTACCATGAAGTGACACTTCTCCCAATTAAGCACTAAGTCCGTCTCTTCACACCTGCTCAACACAACTTCAAGATTGATTAGACTTTTATCAAACGACTCCCCGTAAACGGAGAAGTCGTCCATGAAAACCTCCATAATCCTCTCAATCAAACCATGAAAAATCGCCATCATACACCTTTGAAAGGTGGCGGGTGCATTACACAACCCAAACAGCATCCTCCTAAAAGCAAAAGTCCCATAGTAGCAAGTGAAAGTGGTTTACTCTTGATCCTCGGGGGCTATCATAATCTGATTATACCCCGAGTACCCATCTAAGAAACAGTAATACTCAAAACCACCTAATCGATCTATCATTTGATCAAGGAACGGTAAAGGAAAGTGATCCTTACACGTTGCCTTGTTCAACTCTCTATAATCAACATATACACGCCAACCCGTCACTAATCTAGTGGCTACCAATTCATTAGACTCCGTCTTAATCACCGTGGTACCCCCCTTCTTAGCAACTACGTGTAACGGACTCACCCATGGACTATCAGAAATAGCAAAAATCATGTTGCTATCTAACAACTTCAACACTTCCTTATGTATCACCTCTTGAATGACCGGATAAACTCTACGCTGATTTTGCACTATCGGTTTTCTACCCTCTTCTAATCTAATCCTATGTATGCAAATAGAGGGGCTAATTCCCTTAATATCCGCGATCGACCATCCTATAGCAGATTTGTGCTTACGAAGCACCACTAAGAGTCTCTCAAGCTGATCGTCAGATAAAAGGGCAGATACAATTACCGGATATTTGTCGATCTCATCCAAGTAAGCGTACTTGAGGTGGTCGGGAAGCGGCTTCAACTCCTTCTTCGCCTCCAATGGTGGTGCCTTATCGAACATCTTCTCAAAAGTTGACTCCCCAGCTTCCAAGTCATCTTCATCCTCTACTTTCTTCAACTCCAAGAACTTGACATCTTCATTGTCTTTCAAGCTGTCAAAATAATCAAGATCATAAGAATCATAAGAAAGATCGTCAAGAATAGGATAATCAAACTGATGAACATAGAAAGAGCAAGGGTCTAAAAGTGTGTCTTCAACACACGCATCCGTGATGTCAATGAAGTGGCAACTCTCATCTCCCATGGGGTATTTCATAGCTTCGTAAATAGCTATCTTCACTTCTTGATCATCAACTTTGACCGTGATCTTCCCATTCACTACATCAAGCACCATCCCGGCAGTAGCTAGAAACGGCCTCCCCAAAATCAGCGGGACATGCTCATCCTCTTCCATCTCGAGTACTACAAAGTCGGCGGGAAAAACGTGATTCTCCACTGTCACTAGAACATCCTCCACTACTCCTTGAGGTCTCGTAATGGACCTATCAGCTAGCTGGAGCGTCATCATTGTGGGTTGAAGCTCAACTCCCTCTAACTTCTTGAACAACGAGAGAGGCATCAGATTAATGCTCGCCCTGAGATCACACAAAGCTCCTTTCTTGATCCCGTTCCTGATATCGCAAAGAATGATGAAGCTCCCGGGATCCTTCAGCTTAGGCGGAAGTGCCTTGTGCACCATAGCACTCACCTCTTGGTTCAAGTGCACTAGCTCGGGTCCATCTATTCTCCGTCTCTTCGCTATCAAGTCCTTCAGGAACTTGGCGTAGTTAGGCATCTGTTCCAAAGCATCATAAAAAGGAATGTTAATATGTAGCTTTTTAAAAACATCAAGGAATTTAGCAAATTTCTCATCAAGCTTCTTTTTCATGAAGCGTTGTGGATACGGGACGGGTATCACAGATTTGGGTACCCCCCATTCATCTTTATCCGTCTCTTTTGCATTCTTCCTTGCTTCCTTTGCCTTCTTCCACTTTGAGATTCTCTCAATCTCCTCTATCTTCTCTTCGGGCTCTTTGCTCTCATGTGACTCATCCACATCTTTCCTCTTCTCAATCCCTTCACTTTCAATCCCCTTCTCAACTCCTACCTCCTCAGTCTCATCTCTAACTGCCTCAGGCTCTTTTCCTTCTATCTCAACCTCTCCTTTGGACGTCTCAGGATCAGCAGGCATCTCAGGACCATCATATTTGGTCCCACTTCTCAATTCAATAGCCTTGCAATGTTCCTTTGGATTATCCTCGGGTATTGAAGGATACTTGCCAGGCTCTCTCGGCTGAGACTTTGCAATCAAACTAATTTTGGTACTCGATGGAATTGAACCTTCTGTTGTTCTCTTGCTGAACTCGATTCCACTCGATGTCTCTCTTCTAGAGTTCTTGATCTCGATGATCGCCTTTCTTATGCAACTCCTTCACATCGTACTCCAAAGAGGACAATCGCTTGCTACCTTTCTCCACCTTCTGAAGGATCGCTCTCAACATCTCCTCGGTTGATGCACCGCCCTCTCCACCAGGAGGTTTAGACCCCGGATCAACACCTGCAGGAATAGTAATACCAGCTTTTGGGTTAGCATAAGAAAAATTCTCATTTTTCCTCCATGTGTTTTGAGGAGGCTGCTGGCCTCCTTGATATCCTTGTGTGTTCCTCCATTGATTTTGAGGCGGCTGTGGGCCTGGAGGTACAAATAGTTGACCATAAGAAGGTCTTCCATACTGGTTTCCACCTTGTGGATACCCCCCTTGTGGGTAATTAGGCTTTCCCATATAGTTGGCCTCTTCTTGCTGACTCGTGGGTGGTTCCACTTTCTCGCTCGCTGCTACATTCCCTCCAACCAAGTTCTGCCCCATCTCAAGGTTGCTGATCTTCTCCATCATAGCCATCAGCAGCTTCCTTGTACCCTCATTCTCCTCCAACTTGCATACCCTCTGAAACTCTGGATCATCGTTCCATGCACCTACATTCGTGACAATATTGTCCACGATCTCTCTACACCTCGCTACCCCTTGGTTCAGAAAAGCTCCACTTGCACATGCATCTAGATGGGCTTGGCCAGCCTTGCTGGCTCCACTGTAGAAGAACACCATAATATCTCCCTCGTTGTACCCGTGCTGCGGGCACTCGATCAACGTATTTGAGTATCTCTCCCACGCTTGGCGTAAATCCTCTCCAGACTTTTGGCGAAAGGAAGAGATCTCAATTCTCGCTTTAATCGTTCTCGATGGAGGGTAGAATCGCTCGAGGAACAGACGCTCGAGCTCGGCCCACGTGGTTACACCTCCCCTTGGGAGCGTGTTGTCATACCACTCTTTAGCTATTCCCGTAAGTGAGAATGGGAACAGCCTAAGCCTCTTGGCATCTTCAGACATGCCATTGTAATTGAAAGTAGATGCTATCATGAGGAAACTCCTCAAGTGAGTGTGAGGGTTCTCCTTCCCAACTTCCCCTTTGAACTGGTTCTCGGTAAGCAGCTTAAGAATTCCCAGGGAAATCGAGAAGTTGTTTGCCTCAACTGGAGGCAATGCCACTCCATCGTAGTACCTCTGCGGTTGTGCCGCGAACCTGCCCCGAATTGCCATATTCTGATCTGCGTTCTGGGGCACAGGCTGAGGAACAACAGGTGGTGCTGGCATGTGTTGAACTGGAGGTTGTTGGTACACAGGTGGTTGGTTGTAGACAGGAGGTGGAGGGTACGGGTATGGTTGATAAGGGTATGGTGGGTATGGGTAATGTTGGAATACTGGATTATTGAAAGGGTTATTTGGGTTTTGTGGGTAAGCAGGGTTGTTCAGAGGATTTTGGACAAGATTCTGAGCTGGATTGTTTGCATTTTGTGCGCCCGGGTTCTGGCTCTGACTATCCACAAACTGGTCTTGATTCTGACTACCACTCCCTCCAGAGCCATCAACCCGGTCTACTGCCTGATTAAAATCGTTGGCAGCATCGTCCTACTCATTAGTGATATCCATTGGTTCCTTCCCTAAGTCGGCAGCGTTCATCCTCCTCAAGAAAGCTCGGTTCCTTCTAGCTATTGTCTCAGGGTCCAACGGTATTCTCTCTTCGCTCGTATTGCCTTGTGAGCGTGTTTTCATATACCTGACACACTAGCAGAAAGATCAAAATGCAACTGCCGAATGAATAAAAATAAATAAAAAAACAGAAAATAATCACTCACTACTAACTACTAAGCTATCGACAAGTCCTATTCAAAAAACATACAACGCCATCCCCGGCAACGGCGCCATTGACTTGAAGCGAATATACTAACTTCTACTAGTCGCTTACCCGCAAGCGGACGGGTTCACTGTAGTAAGAGTAAGTATAATGGCCAAGTATTATCGAACCCAAGGGACAGTGTATATGCGAATAGATCCCTGAAGATCTACGCGTCGTAATTAATATGAGTGTGTTTTTTTGGATTTTTGGAAAGATTAATTAAAACTAAAATAAGCTACGTAAACTAAAATACTAAAGAAAACGAATTAACTACGGGTTGTTTTCAAATGAGAGATTATGATGCTTAAGATAGGAATCCCTACGTATACTAACGGAGCAGGTACATAATCTGAATAACTGTGACACACAAGAAATAACCTAAGTCTAAGAATGCAAGATGAAAGCTCAAGATTCTAAACCCTAATACTTTACCCTAACACTCGACTTCACTAATCTACTAACAATTTAATAGACTGTGCTTAATTAATGAGACCCTAATTTAACTAAGGTGATGCGGTCGTCCTCCTTCACTAAACTGGTAGATGAATTAACCCTTCCTAAACCTTCTCGTTTAGTCTACTCGTTGTTAAAGAGTGATACGGTCGTCCTCTCTCTAACACCTTTCGAACGAAATTCAAAAGCGAAGTCTAGATTAATTTTAAGAATTCATTAACCAAGAGAATTAAAACCTAACGTCACAAGTTACCCTAATTACGTACCCACAACCTGCTTCTACGAGTTCATCCTACCCTAAGCATGCAAGGGTTTTAGCTAGACATAGGTTTAACGGAAATAACAATGATTAAATAAGTAACGAACAAGAAAATGATAATTAAGATAAAGAAGAGATCAAAAATAAACTAGGGTTTAATGAAATAAAAGAATAAACTGAAATTAAATTAATAAAAATGAAGTATGAAGTGTTTAACGTAGTCGAATTACTGAAAATAAACTAAGAGACGAAAAGAAACTAAGAATTCGTATGAAAACCTCAACAAAACGTAACCGTAAACTTCTTTTTCTCCTTCCTCTCCAAAAACGAACTCTCTATCTCGTGTGTGTGTCAAGTGGTGGTTTGAAACGAGTTCGTAAAGAGTATATATAAAGATCGGGCCGAATCGGGATCTCGTGGGCCGAAAAACGAAATTTGGAAAATAAGCCTCGAAAGCGCTCGAGCTGTCCCGGTCGAGCGGGGCGCTCGACCCTTTGAGCTCGAATGAATTGCTTGGTCGAGCGGGGCGCTCGACCTACGTTGGTCGAATGGTTCAGGAGCTCGAGCGGGGTTGCTCGAGCTGTGCCCCTCGAGCGGCAAAAACTTTCTGTAAGTTTGGAGCGCTCGACCTACGTTGCTCGAGCGAGGGTGCTCGAGTGATTGTGCTCGAATGGCCCTTCCTTCCTTGCAACTAACACTTTTCTTTTCACGTACTAATACCAATCGTATTTCTTCGATATCTTCTCATCCGGGCATCCGTTTGAGTCGATTCAAAGTCCTACGAACTCCGTTTTCCTTCCTCGATTCACCTATGAGTATCAAAGAGACAAAATTCATCAATGTATAGAATTAGTACTCATTTGGCTCTAAAAACTCAATAAAATCGACCAAAACTAGGGCGTTTCTAGCTACGAATCATGACAATTTCACGCCTAATCAATACCCGATCACGGAAGACAACATTAACAGTCTCCTTGTAACTAAACATACATTTTCACGACCTAGGTGGAATTGAACAATCCGCCGTGAAATGTCGATGTGTAAGTCTCGGATTGGTCTGTCTTGACTAAGAGATTTCACTAGCACATTTAGTATGTGTTGAAGAGGACCTACAGCGAGGCTAAATTCTTCTGTTCTGAAATGTGAAGAATTAGACCTCAGTAGTTGTTGATTTCTTAATCTCCATCACTTAAATAGGACCGTGTGTGCTTGATGGTTACTGCTTTGATTCATGTTGGGTGAGAATCATTGTGACTTCGAACCTTGTGCTTTGGGCAGTGATATTAATCATACGACGGTTGCTAAGATTTAATACGGACAAACGCATGTGAGTACGGCTCGTGTGATTAGTCCCCTTGGTGGGCTCAGAAGTTTTATCGTACCAAATCTTGCAAGTGAAGAATTAGTTTCTTTGGTGCGGATAATAATGTTGAGCTGTCTTTACTCCAAGGTGAAATATATTAATTAATTTAGAGCTATTCAGAAGCTTAATTAATTAATGGACTTGATAATCTTAAACACGGAAAATAATAACCGGGAGCCCATATTATCGTAATATGGATTAAGATGGATAGTGCAATATTAATTTATTAGTGGTAATAATTAATATTAATGGATTGAATTATATTGGGGCTCAATATTGAAATTCAGAAGTCCATTAGGAGGTCCAATCATAATTCTCCTTAAAGGCCCCTCAAGTAGCCCATTAAGTAGCCCAATAATGATAAGGTGATTAAAATAAAAAGATAATATAATGCTGATTTTTTCATGGTATTTTTCGAAAATTTGAAATCAAGGAGAAAGAAGATTTTGTTGATTTTCTTGGAAAGATATTATGGAAGATATGTATTCTTGGAATACAAGAATATCTCATATATTCAAGAAGATCCAAATCTTGGGATTTCTACTTGTTAATTTCGAAAATTTCAAGCTTATTTAGGAGGGTGAGATTTTTGTGGAATATTTTATTTTGGAGAAAAGAATATATGAGATATATTCAAGATTTCTTAGAGTCTAAGAAAAGATTTCTCCAAGCCCATATTTGACATGTAAAATTCGGCCACTTCTCCTTTATAAAGAGGGGATGATTATTTCATCCCCAAGTACATAATTCCATGTGTTGGAAAAATCAAGAGCATTGATATTTTTCTTTTTCCTTAGTTATTTAAATTATTCGAAAGCATCTCCCACCGGTGATCGAATAAGGCGAAAGGGAAATACTTGAGAAGGTTTTTGGGTTGACAAAGCGCGTACGTGTTTTTCCCGTTTTATTCAAAGGCCAAGTTCTACGAGAGGTACGTAAGTCACATATTTTCTTGTTTATTCCGCCATAGATTATATGTGAATTAATTCAACATGCATGATGTAAAATTTGTTGTTGGAATTATTATTTGAATTAATTAGGATTTATTCATGCTAGTAATAATTGAATTTAAATTCGTATTTAAATTTCATCCCGAATAGATTCCGGGCACCCCTATTTTCCCAACAGTTGGTGTATGCCCTGCTGGAGAAAGTGGAAGAGCTCCTTGAGAATGGGAAGGAGGCTGAGGCCGAGGTGGCCTCTGAGCGAGCGGAGAAAGAGGCTGAGAAGGGAAAAGAGGAGAAGGCTCTGGAAGAGAAGAGGGCCCATCTAAAGGTGGTACTGAAGGCAAAGGCCACGACAAAAAGTGTGAAAAGGGGAGCTGAGAAAGTCTCCAAGAAGGCCAGTTCAGAGGCTGTGGAGACCACCGATGAAGCCAGTGAAGGTGGAGATGAGCCAGTGGTAAGACCACTGAAGAGGTTAAGGAAAGGCCCGAATGGATCTCCCAAGAAGGTGCTAAGGGAGGTTAGCCCTATCAGGGAGGAGTCAAGCTCACCTTGAGCCTCTGACTTAGAGAAAGTGTGGGAGACGTTTGAGTCTGCGGAGATCCTTCAACCTGACCTATCCTATGAACCCCAACCCCAAAACCCAACCATCCCTGAACCCACCTCATCTCACCCTGACCAACCTACACACCCTTCTGAACCTACCTTACCCTTATCTAATCCTGAACCATCATCACAACCCACTGAACCCTCTAATCCAAACACTGACCTACCTCCAAATTCAAACACTGACCTACCTCCACCCCTAAATGAGTCAGAGCCAAACACTTCAAACATCGTTGAGCCTGACAACAATCCAGAACCAAACACTTCTTCACCCAACCCTGAAGACTTCCCTTCATATCCCAATCCTAAAGACTTTCCCAAAACCACTACTCAGGAAGATTCAGCTGGCGAATTTCTTAATTTAGTGGAGGAGGAGGAGTTAGATGAAGGGATGATTGCGAGCATGTACGAGAGTACGCTCAGGGAGAAGGCATGTGTTTGGGTGTCGAAATGCTGGCCCAAGCTGATCAAGTATAAGGTGTTGTGCACAAATGTGATCAAACTGAAGGTCAGGCTTGATTTCAAGTAGTCCAATATGCAAGAGCAACACATGCTTATTGATGCCATGGGCTGGGAGTATTGGGAGAAAGAGGAGGCGAGGCTATGCTCATTTTCTGATATCACCAGCTGGCTACAGCTCCTTAATTTCAAAAATCTAAAGCAGCTGGTGGAGAGCATGAAGGTGGCCAGAAAGAAGGATTACGAGGATGAGCCTGAGGGCAACGACAATGATGACGAGGATGGTCCAGCTGGCGGGGCCAATGAGAAGATGGTGGAGAAAACCGCCAAAGAGTTGGACAAAATGAACTCTGAGCCTAGTGCTCAGGGGGAAGGTGAATCTGGGACTGCGTCCAAAGGTGAAGCAGTTGCTGAGACCAACAAGGTTGGTTCAGCTGCCGATGACATATCTGCCTATGAAGGGATTTCCTGCCCTGAGGCAAAGGAGGATGATGTGGAGGCACCAAAGGAGACTCCTAGTTCTGAGGGTACCTTACCCAAAGTTCGAGCTGATGGGACTGATCCTGAGCAGGCGATCCTGATCACTCAATAATTGCCTTCAGTGCACCCTGATGAGGGGACTGATGCTGCAGGGGCTAACAAAGGAAAACAGTCAGTCGCTGATAAGGAGGAGGCTGATGATGATGTGATCATCACAGGCACCCAGCGAGGCACCTTTACCATCATTATTGAGGTAAAGCAAGAAAAGACAACCGAGAACTTGGCTGAGCTTCGGGAAGAGATCCGTAGGATCAGGGAGGAAAAAGAGAAAGAAGTCAAGGCTCTCAATAAGCATATCCGCTGGACTAAGTCAGCCTACAATACGCTTGCCAACAAAGAGCTCATCATGCTAAAGAAGACAATGGTTGGTACTGCGAAGTCAATGAAGCAGGAGAGAAGGAAGATGAAGAAGTTGTTCAAGCAGACCCCGACCCTGCTGTAAGAGAAGCATGAACAAAGATTGACTAAGGCAGTGGAGCATCTGGTGAGTCAGGCTGGAGAGCTCTTCACTCAGGCCATAAACGACTCAGTGGCCAAGCTGGCACTGGAGTCAGGGAAGATCGCTCAGTACTTTGAGAGCGTCACTCAGGGGTTAGCCAAAGTCGCTCAGGAGTCTGCTAAGATTACTTCAGAGGCCAATCGGATCTGCGAGGAAACCGGGAAGGTGGAGGCCAGGATTACTCGTGATGAGCAAAGTCTTCATACCAACATGGATATTTTTTAGAAAATGTTGATGGCTAGCATCGCCAGTGTTTCCTTCTTAGGAACTGGGATTGCAACTAAAGTGGACATGTTGAAGGAGGGAGTGTTGGAGGTTCAGTCCTTAGCTTCCTTCATCGTCAACAACGGGCAGGAGGTCCTCAGGAAAGGTCTGCCACATCCTCCCTCCAAGGATGATGCCAAAAAAGGGAAAGAAAAGAAGAAAAGATCCCTCCCTGAGGCATTAGAGGCTCAGACCACTCCACGAAAGTCAGCTAAGGTTAGCAGCTGCGGTTCAGGCTCAAGAGCCTTCAGAAAAGCAAGTTCAAGCTCAAATCCCAACCATCACAGAAGAAAGTTCAGAGCGCTCACCCCTAAGCACAAGGAAGAACCCAATTTCCCTAAATACCAATAAAGTGGCATCCTTGTGTGAAGAGGCTTGGGGTTTATCCCATGAGAAAAGCGAGGCTCAGCACAGAGCAGAAATCACGGAGAAGGAGAAGATGCGCATTCTGGAAAGGAAAGTTGAAAAACTTTCAGAGCTGACTGAACTTCAGTAAAGGGAGCTGGATGATGGGATCCTAAGCATGTTGAGGAGAAAAAAGGCGAAGCCAAAGCTAAGGAAGTACAAGAAGAGGTCGTTAGTGAGGAATTCAACAACTCTTCATGTCAGAAAGCCAGAGGTGACAGTGAGGGAAGCTCTTATCGATGAGTTCATCTCAGAGACTCTGAAGAGTTTTGGGTTGATGCAAGGGATGAGTTCGTCAGACTTTTGTACGTGGTGAAGAAATGGGGCGACACTGAAGACATCGATGTCCACTTCACTAACTACAAGATGGAAAATCATCTTGAACTGCTTGGGAAGATCTTGGAGGAAGCTGACGCAGCCAAAGTCCAAGTGAAGGCCCCTGAGTTCATTGCACGACCACCACCTCTTATCCCTGATTCGAACAAGCTTGATACAAAGGCCATTATGACTGAAGTTTTGAAGATTGCAAAAGCTGAAGGATTTGTGAACCAGCCTAAAAGAGTTGAAGAACTAAAGGTCAGAGTCTATGCTGGTTATGGACTCGAGCCTGAAATGAGATTAGTTTAGGTGTTCACAACCTGTTGTAATAGATTAGATCATTGTACTCAACTTCATATCAATCAATGAAATCTATTACATTTGCCCACAGACAAAAACTCATTGTCTTTTTGGCTGTTGTTTAAATTCTGTACTTTATCAAGAATTTCTCTAACACTGACTTTGTCTTATAGAACAGGACTTTGTTTCCTCTAACTGTTTTGGGGATATTTTCATTGTTTTGGCATCATTAAAAAGGGAAAATTATTGGGACAATGTCAGTTTTGAGTTGATCTCAAATCCCCTGAAAAGATGATTTGCCTAAGTGTGTAATAGTCAGGCTAGTCATGGTTAGATTTGTAAGTTAGTTTATTTTACATTTCACAGGAACTCAATGACAGGAGTACTCATTGATGACAATCAAGACTGAAGCCTGAAGACACAAGAACACCATCCTGAGCTTATGGCAGTTCATCTAAGTTGGCTGAGTAAATGTCAGGATGAAGAGCATGATCCTGAGATCATTGCTAACTCAGTCCTGTAGGGAACAAGATCGCACTGAGTATTGGGAAAAGACTTGGAGTAGGATCCAAGCAAGTTAAAAGGAATGTTAGCGCTGAGAAACGTACGTAGATGAGGACAAACCTGAACCCAGTAAAGACAAGACTGAACTGAAGAATAAGTTCTGACATCCTTACCTACCAGCTGACGTGGACCAATTAGAGAGCGCCAAGTCATGTACGGACACTGACTTGAACCTAACATCCCTGCACAATTCAACGGGCATGCATTAAATGCAATTAACAAATCCATGCAAGGACGGCTACTGTATGGGAGATATATTCGTTGAACGAATCCTACGTAGACGACCTAGAAGGCCATCTCTTCCAACGGATAGTTTTCTAAGTTGCCTATAAATACAAAAGGCCTTGAACCCAATTAAGGTTACGGGAAATTTCGAAGCCAAGAAACTACTCAAACACTCAGCGTACAAAGCAATCAAGCATTCAAAAAAAGCACTCAAAACATCTTAAATTTCCTAAGTGTTTCTTAGTTAGAGAGTTATTATGTATTCCACTGAGCGAACCTAGTTATATCATAAGCCTAGAGTGATTATCCATCCTTAGCATAGCATTGTCTTGTAAGGATAATCACAATCTTAGTTGGAAACTAAACTTGAACCAAATCCCTCTAGTCAGGTTTGTTGGTTGAGGTTGTTAGTGAGTTAGAAGGAGGAAGGGTCAGTAAGTGTAGCTGATTCTGGTGCACCTTGGCACGTTAAAAAATAAGTCAATCCTTAGTGGATTCTCTGGTTAAATCAGGACCTTGGACGTAGGAGCTTGAGTCTTTGAGCCACGTTACTTCCTTGTGTTCTTTATTGCTTTGATTATTGCTCTTAATTGTTCATTTGGTTAAGTTATACATTACATTGTTTATCAGGCCTGAATCAATCAGCCTGGTCATTAAACTGAGCACTGCCCTTCTAACAACGGCTTCATAAGAAAGAAAATAAAGTTTTCAGTAAGCAAACAAAACAAGACTATAAACCTCCAGGGCTCACACATTCCGCACTGAACATAAGTACATAGTTATCCATCTGACTTGCACTCAGTGCTGTTAGTAGGTGGATTATCTACTCAGTGTTCTACATCACTCTGAGTTAAGGGGACTCGGTCAGTTAGAAACTCAGAAAAATTTAGATACAGTAAAACATCGTTAAATTAATACTCGATAAATTAATAACCTCGCTAAAACTAATAATTTGTCCGGTCCCAAGTTGGGACCAGTACAAATTTGGGACCCAATCAATAAAATTATAAGATAATATTTTTTTTGAGATCCCAGTGTATATATATTGGTCCCGACGAAATTATAAATTAATAATTATTAAAATAATCCATATATATATATATATGATGCAGTTGAATATTCTTAAGACAACTTAGTAAAATAAGAATCTACTGTAACTTGCTTTTTCTAGAACTTCAAATCTATGTTGATCTCATCTTTAAATCTCCTTACTGTACCCAATAGTTGTGGCATTGTCTTCTCGTACTGCAACAAAAAGTTATGAAGAGTTGTTGATCCTTGTAATGCTTCTTTTAGAGTGACCGGTTGCAAAGCTATTGAATTATTTGTATTTTAACTTAATTTTTATCAATAACTATGCATGTATACTTAAAGTTATTCAAAGAATTTTGAACTTTGAAGGTCAACTGTGCATATACATTAAAACCTCTTTAAATTAATAAATTATTAATTTATCGATATAATAATATCTCTATAAATTAATAAAATCCTCCGGTCCCAACATTATTAATATATAGAGGTTTTACTATACGTGTATTCCCCCCCCATACACGTATCACTCGGTCTTGTACCGGGACCAACAGTAGGTCTCCTGTGAAGCCTGTTAATATTATAAAATTGATATTATTAGATGTATTCACTGATACCATGACAATTTAGATTGTGATTTTAATTTACAAGTTAATGATATCAATTAATGCATGTAAAGATATTAGTTAGTATGTTTAATGATATTAACTTCATATGAAATTTGTTTACATGAGAATTTGTGTTATATGAAATGGAACCGATCGTCAAATGGCAGCTACGTTACAAAGGAAGCATACGAGTATTTTTTCGCCCAAAGCTGAGGAGCGACGCAAATAGGAGACAAGGAGAAATGCTTCAAGGCTGTGTGGAAAAGCTTGGCACCTGCGAAGGTTATCAGACATGGGTGGAGACTCTTTCATAATCGCTTGCCCACAAAAGATAATCTTCGGAGACGCGATGTTATTGGGTCGGGCGATTCACTCGGTTGTGCTTTATGTGGAGATCAAGAGGAGACAGCTAAGCACGTGTTTTTTTAGTGTACTGAATCATACAAAATATGGATGAAAATCTTCAAATGGCTCAACAGTGCAACTGCCTTGAATTCCCAGGTTTTTTCAAATTTTGAAGCATTTGGTCAACTTTTGCCTGGGGAGAGGGGGAAGAGATGTGCACATAGCATTTGGTTAGGGGTTATATGGGTGATATGGAAATGGAGGAACGAGATCATCTTTAACAGTGGGGTTTTGGATTCATTAAAATTGGTAGATGAAATTAAAGTACGGCTGTGGAGTTGGTGTAGTGTCAAGGATCAAGGAGTAGCAATATTTAGCTTTAGAGATTGGCTAACTAATCCAAGAATAATTTTGAAGGATTAAATCCTATTTGTAATAAGAATGTTTTGGGTACTTCTTGCACCATCTTATTTATAAAATTTATTTTAACTGATCAAAAAAAAAATATGAGATATTTGTTTCAATTGTTTTTCAATTGCCGCCATAGCTTTTTATAATTCACTCCCAGATAAATTTTAATTTTTATTGGTTCCCTCCATAATATAATTATTCAGTCCTACACCACAAGCATAAGTCTACCATTTAATTATTTTTTTAATTAATAGTTAATCAATGAGTTGTTTAACATATTTATTTATTTATATGTTGATTCGTTGATATAATTTATTGATTTAAAAAAAAATGTGTACATGTAGGAGGAATTGTCAATTTAATGATATTTTAATTAATTTAGAAAACTAAGATTAAGAAATCAAATTGATAATATCCAAATGAGTAGTCTTAGTGTGAACATAAAGTGCATGATATGCACTTGGATTTTGAAAAAAATACCCTAAGCAGAAATCAGAAATACCCCAAGAAATAATTAGTAATACACGCAAATGACATCAATAATACCCCAAGAAGACATCAGTATTACCCAAATTGCAAAAATAGCAAACAGATCGGTGTGTTTGTATGAGTTATGAGAAAAATCATAATTTAATTCAAAATTGAATTTAAAATCCAGGTGCATGCTAGAATTTGTGTATCCAAATTGATTAACATACCCAATCGGCCAAATAGAACAAAATTTAAATGGTTAAAACTTAATATGAGTATATGATTGATCATATTCATAAAGCCTAAATAACACCAAAAGAAAATCCCAGCCCAAAAACTTTGAAAAAAGATCCGAGAATATGGTTTTACTCAACTATGCTCATTGGACTGAGTGTACATAAGAGGGGACGGGGAAAAATGGAAATATGAGTCCGACACATGTCCAATCACTCTGACGCATCTGCTTTTTGGTCGATTTATCAATGGGGGCACACCCATATCCTGGGACACAACAGAATTGCCCTTAAATTGCAGATGCTAATATTTGGCGGCGAAGAAGACAAAGACACAAAATTAATTAAATTGCAGAGGCTATGGTGCGTCAGCGATTTACCTAAGCATTAAAGGGTGTGATTGTGGAATAGGGAAATTGGTTGATTATAGATTTTATTTGTTAAAATAAAATACGATGTGACATTCAAATGGGATGATGACTATGAATTTTTTTTTATATACTTTAGCATTCGGGTAGATAAAGAGTCCTAAAGCTTCAATTGCAATTTTTAAAAAAGTTTATGTTTGATTTTTAATTAATCAAATGATTAGATTAAATTTCAATTGAATCAAAGATCATGACTTTATTCGCAGTTAATTTAAAAAAAATACCTAAAGGTAAGGAAAAAAACATTATATATCACATATTGCATACCAAAATTAATCAATCATTTAACACAAGTAAAACAAGAGCATAATTCACAAACCAAATGCATTAAATTAGAACTATAAATTGACTTATGTAAAAAGTGCCAGGAATCTCATTAATAATTGAAGTTTAAAAGAGATAACTTACGAGCGAAGTTTAATTTTATAGTAAGTATCATAGAGCCCCAAAACTCCCTACCTCTTTTCAAGAAACCCCACCATTTTCCCCAACTTTCATAGAGCACAATTTTGTGGACCCCAACCATTTAACTCCTACTTTTTACAAGCTTGGTTTTTTTTTTTTTTTTTTTTGCAGCGAAATTAAATAAAAAATGGTGGGCCACGCCCTCTTTTTTTTATTATTTTTCTTTTTTATTTTTTAATATTTTTTAAATTCAGTTCCCTCAATTTTATTATGGGTCGGACTTTTAATTTTTCGGGCCTTTGATTTTTCAGGCCAATTTGCAAATTTGCATAACAACAGAAATAGTTTGCATAACAACATACACCAGTTAAACAACAAAATATTTTGTAATTTTTTGGGCCAACCTTCAAAATATTTTATATCATTACATAAATTTACATTCTAATAGAGATTTGAAAAAAAAATCTTCCTCTATCTTCTATTCTTGCATTTCTCCAAATCTTCAATAATTTTTTTTGCATAATACAAACACAAAATTGCTCAACACAAATAATTTTTTGCATAACATTGCAATGTCTTTCAACTTCATTCCATTTAAGTGCCCGAAAACCAAAATCTAATGTAAGAATTCATCATATAAATCCAATAATAAAAAAAAATATAAATCCCAAAAACACACAAATTTAATCTCTTAGCCATCGTTTGATTCAAAACCCCAAACGAAGAAACAGGGAATACACAAAAATTATATCTCCAGAAATTAACATTAATGGACCTACATATTTCTGAGCCACATAACTCTAAATATACAGTAACAAGAACACCAAAATATACAGCTCGTGAGCCAATATCGATTCAATAATATGCACCAACCCAGACCATAGCAACACTAAAAATCATTTTCTTTCAAAACTAATTACAGATCTCAATAATAACAAATTGAAAGCCGTTTTTTCCCAAAAAAAATAATTTAAAATCTGGTATATCTCAAGCAGATCCGGCATTACAGACTTGGTAATCTGGTAATTCAAAATAAAAAAAAAAATCTAGCAATATGGTAATCTCAAGCAAATCTAGCATTACAAATCTCAAACAAAAATAAAAAATTCAAAATCCATTTTCTCAAGCCTTCACCACCCGCATGCACAACAATCCAGCTTCAAGTTAGGACAGATTACATAACGAATCAAATAAAACACCAGTCTAACACAAAAACATTAAATCCCAATCAAGGAAAACACATATCGAATCAAATAAAACACCAATCAAAGAAAAAAACATCTAAACAAGGAAATTAGCAGCGAAACCTTTGAGATCGGGTTAAGGTTCCACGAGTTGACCAATTGGACAGTCAAATATGAAAGTCGAGGATCAATGGAAGAGAAAAGAGCGAACGATGACGTTCCCGAGGCGATCTGACCATTTCCACCGCCACGAACTGTCACGTATCACAACTTGCAGGCCGCCACGAGAGCTCTACAATCGGCGCGTGCGAAAATCGAACGAAGGTTAAATCGGTGAATTTGCGGGGCCCTGCAAAAGTTATATTTGAATCACACATAGATCGAGAAGAAGGGTGGCGGCGGCGATCATCCTAATTGTGTGAGAGAGAGGGTGTATGCACGACGACCATTGAGGGTGGGCGGCGACGTGCCGTCTGGTGTGGGATGGAGGGATAGAGGGCGTTTGAGGATAGGCGGGCGGCGGCCATCTGAGGGTGGGTGGCGATCGTACCGTCTAGTGTGGGGTGGGGGGATAGAGAGAGTGGAGGTGGGGCGTCCGAATTTGAGAGAGGAAGAGGGGAGAGAGAGAGAGAGAGAGAGAGAGAGAGAGAGAGAGAGAAATGAAGGGTGGGGTGGGGTGGGGAGCAGTATATAAGGAATAGTGATTGTGCAGTGAGTGGGGTGTGGGTGGGGTCCCCATTTTGGGGTTATTTGATATGAAATGGGGTTATGTGAAAGAATGGATTTTTGATGGGGTGAATGGATATAGGGTGCTTAAAAATGTGGTTCTAAGATATTATTCCTTAATTATTTATTTTCTACAAATTTTTTTATTTTATTTTTGGTCCGTGCATAATTGTTTGATGTCAAAGCTTTGTATGAAAATTATTCTAAGATAAATTTATTATTAAATTGGTTAAAATTATCAAATATTTAATCAAATGTATCAATTTTTTTATTAAGAGTATTAAAAATCGGGATTAGTTGTATTATACTTTAATTTTTATTGATGTTTTTAATCCCAATTTTTTATATTCCCAACTAGATTTTGATACTCTTGATTAAATATTTGATAGTTTAAAATAATTTTATGATAAATTTATTATTAACCATTTTCATATAACATCTTCTCTTTTTTTTTAAAAAAAAAAAAAACATATAACATCTACTCTTGTTTGATAAAAGAAATTGTCCTGTTGCAATCTTGCCACATTAAAATAACAACAACCAAAATGAGTGTACTTAGTTTAAAAACTGGACAAATGTAGCAACTTAAATACATTTTTTGCTTGTAAAATTTATTAGCTTAATTTTTTTGCACTAAGCTCAGAGTGTGCTTATCTTAAAAAGATGGCTAACATAACAAGTAAATAGAATTTGCTACTTGCAAAAGGTAAGATTTTGTCCTAGGCTAGAGCCCAGTGGAGGCATATAGACCTGTCATAACAACTAGCATATCCATTAGAATATTATTAGTTCTCACCATTGTTGAATTCATTCTCATTTTGATTGATCCCCTATTATACTTAGTCTTAGGCCCCGTTTGGTTGGCCTGAAAAGGCCAGAAAAGAAACGAATTACGTCTTTCACTATGTTTGGTAGGCCCAAAACGTTTTCAAGGATGCCCGATCATTTTCACGGGCAATCCCTTCAAGCCTGCAATTCCTACAATTTCAATTGAGCACCTCAGAAACTGTATCCGACCATATGGCTCGGATTGCTTTTCTCGATCTACCAACGCTTGTGAAAAGAAGCAAAATTACTTCTCAACCCTTCAAAATTTCTCCTTTCTCAAATTCATTCTCCACATCACCATCACTTCTTCCACTCCATAATTTCACAAGAAATCAAAATCAAAAATTTAATATCTCACCTTCACAAAATTCATCACTTCTTCCCCTTCTTAGTTTCGTTAGAAATTGAAATCATTTAGCAAGAAATGAGATTGAAAATGGAAAACAAAAATGTTAAAACCATCTAGGAACAAAAATCAAAATTGCATAAGAAACGGGGGCGCTACCATCGTGGATACCGAAGGTGAACACAGGTTTGAGAAATATGGGAGTGAAGCACAAACGCCTGCGAGGAAGGGTTGAGCGGCGCTGTGAGCGTTAATTGAGAAATAATTATTGGGGAAGATGAATATCCCCAAATTTAGTTCAACCAGATATTTTATTTTTAATCTTATCTTTTAGTATTGACTAGGTCAAAATAATGATTAGGTGCAGATAATATTCATTTATTGATAAATTTAAGTTTTTTTTTTTTTGCAGTAATCAGGTTTTTAGTGTATAATTTGTATTAATTTATAAAAATAGAAGAGAATAAAAATATAATATTATTAGAGGGCAAAATAGTACTTTTAAGTTTGTCATATGAATTATATCCCTTACCAAACAAATTATTAAATTTCTCACCATTTTAATTCCATTCTACCAAACAATCATACTAAATACCTTTTCTCACCATATCATGAGGGTCCCACCATTTTTCTTTTCTTACCTTTTCTCATCCCCTTTATCCACATAATCTTATCTCACCTATCAAACGGGCCCTTAGTTTGAATCGATTCTAACTTGAATCAAATACAAGTTAAATTAGTATGATTTGGTTTTTTATATTTATTAGAACGGTTGAGTTAAATTTGAATATAAAAGTATTCACATTTATTTGATATCCATATTAAATGGAGTTAAAAAAAGTATTGAAATATATTTAGCTCAAAAATGTTATTTATATTGTTATCAATCTGAATATATTTTGTTATAAATCAATCGATATAAAGCTATTTCCTTTCTAATTAATCCATCATTTACAACGGAAGAGTTGAAAAGAAGTGAGAAGGTGATGATATCCATATTCGAAAGCTTTCATTGGATTTCATAGGTAGCCTCACCAATAAATTCTACAAAAGTTCAACACAAATTGTTATACGAAATATTATGCGGATATAGAATTTATAGAATCTATAACTATATAATAACAAAATCTTATTCCTTTTTTGGAAGCTTTCTTTTAAATTCCATAACCTACTTCCTAAATTTGTATAGACTATTGAGTATTAATCATCACATTAATAGGACCATAAAACTGTAATACATACAGCTTGTATACTAAAACTCGGTATTAATGACTTAATTTAAAACACAACTTCTCCACTCCCTAATTAAACAACATATAACTCTTAAAAAAACCTGCTAACCTTTCCAACTCCCACTTTACCCCCCAAGCCCATTAACTCTAAACAAAAATGCAAACTTGCCGAATCATTATATACTGAATACAACTAAATTAAGTCCATCCACATTTTTTATATTATTATGGTTTTTTTGGGTTTCAGGCTATTTCATCCTTCCTCTTCTTATGAACAATCATAAATATTAATCCTCATTTTGTTCATCTTTGCAGCACCAACCGAAGCCTCTCATTACTCCTCTTACAAAAAAATGTGAATCCATTTTATTTTTGAGGTTAGGTTTCCCCAAAATTGCATATATCAAAATGCTAATGTTGAAGATGGTGAAAGAATAATATTCCCCAGAATCTTAATTGGCTTGGCCAGAGCCCACCAAGTACTTGCATTTGAGAACAAATTGAAGAGTCAGAAAAATGATTTATAATCTGGAGGTAAACTTTTCAATTGAATATAAAATTTCATTAATTGTTCGAGAGAATATGATTTGAATAAGTGGTTTCTATGTTTCAGTGCGTGAGGTTGCACACACTTATATTAGATGATCGATGTTGAGTCTAGAATCTAGATCAACTTAAAACAAGTAAAAAAACTTCTGAATTTTTTTATCACTTTCTTTTGGAATTTAAATTATACGTAAGTCGCTTATCTGGACATTTATGCATTAAGTATAGTAGAGAGGTCACAAATTAATCATTTCAAGGGTTTTGCAAGCTAGCAGTTGAATACATGTTTGGAAAATAAATTACACATTCAGGAAATCAATAAAGCCAACCCAATGACAAAAAAATTAAGGAGACGGAACATAGAACGTAAGTTTATATTATACTAATTATATTAACTTTCGTTTTGCTACAAATTCTATTTACTAAAACTCTGATACACCCTTTATATTAATATGCACAGTAAAAAATGCTAACCTCTCGACCTCCCTACCCAAATATTAGTAGTAGTTAATATAAATATAAAACAATCTTTTAAATACTCAATAAGACCGTGGCCTATTCGTCTTTCCTATTTCACAATGATATTAACTTAAAAACTACTTACAAAGTAAATAAAAATGATAAAGGAACATCAAACAAATAACCCATTTATATCATTTAATCATTAAAAAAGATTTAGTGATTGTAATTGAAATAAAAATTATAAAACATTGGGAGAATATTAATCAGAAACAAGAAGATCCAATTTCAATTTTTTTTCACATTCGTTCCTATCACAGTAAATAGTGACAAAGAGGAAATTAGAACAGAAAACAAAATCACATTTTAAGACTAAAAAACTAGAGCTTATTGAGCAAAAAATTGAATTAGTAAACCGAGAGGAAGTATCACCAGGTAATTTGGAAATCTTGCATCTTCTTAACTCTGTGTTTGCATCTCTGTCCTGAGGTTGAAACCCATATTGAAGGGCTAAAAAAAGAACAAAAGAAAGATCAACATGAGGAAGTTAGAGTCACGTAACAAGCGAAAAAATATCAGAACAATATTGAAGGTATGTATAAATTTCATCAGAAGAATCATGTGCATGCTAGATTACCTTAAAAAATTGTTTTCTAGCTTCATGAATTTTCCTCATAAATCTTCAATAACTTATGCAAAATATGAATTACCGTTCAGTTTGCCCTTAGCAACGCGTCTTCGAGATTGTCCATAAATTAATAAATCGAACAAGATAAAAGAAACAAAATCAACTTAATTTATAAGTTCCATAATTGAAGCAAATGGATAGATCATTAAAAGATCAAAATCATTAAGATGGCACCAAGTTATATACATTCATTTTTGCTTTTGATCTAAGTTATTTGTTTGTTAGATATTCAAACTGATTTCTTTCTAAAAGAGCACAAAAGCCTACAAAGGGTGGACAAATGTTGTAGATTAGCCTTGCTTTCGAATGAATGAGACTTGGTATCAAAATTCATATAATTAATGACAAATAAAATAACCAAACTGCTTATCAAACTAAAATAATATGAAACAATATGGTTGACATAGTTACTAGGAGTAATTTACAAGTACAAAGTATATAAACAGATTGGATCTTAAAACATTATTTTTTTTTATCCTTGAGTCTTGACTTTTTCAACGGAATAATCTAAAATTAAAACTGTTCAATACAAAAACAAATTGTACATATATTTTTCCAATAGAGACCATTATAGCAAAAATTAACACCATGCTATTTTAAATTCGCAAACCGTGCATCGCACGGGTAATATACTAGTAATTCATAATTATAAAATATGTGGATTTTGACTGGGCCGAGTCAAATTTAGTGAATTTTTCCCAAAATATCGTGCAAATCAAGTTTCAAGATTTTCGCTCCCAGTTTGTGGTACTATATGCGAAAATGCATGTTACTGAAGGACAAAATGTGTGTTACTATCATACTAAATGTTGTTTTTTCACCGTTTGTGTGTTTTTAATGAAATAAATACTATTACATATAAATATATGAGCAAAATGTGTGTTACTATCTATTCAAATATTTATTTATTTTTAATAAATAATTTGTTTTTCATAAAATAACACATGTAAGGTAGTGATATTACTATAATAACACAAATATCTTACTAAATGGATAACTATGTGTTTGTACAAATACATAATAGCACCCTCCCAGGTTGTGTTTTCATAAAATAATCATATGTTACTGTAAAAATAAATGTGTGTTACTATTCGAGCAAATATGTATTAAAATTAGAGCAAATGTGTGTTACTGGTGGAGAAATTGTGTGTAAATATCAGAGTATATATGTGATACTGTAAATGTGTGTTAATGTGAGTAAATGTGTATTACTACAAATATGTGTTACTTTTGGAGCAAATGTGTGTTAATGTTTGAGTAAATGTGTGCTAATGTAAGAGTAAATGTGTGTTACTACACATATATGTTACTATTGAAGCAAATATGTGTTAATGTTAGAGAAAATATGTGTTATTTTTAGAGCAAAGTGTGTTAATGTTAGAGTAAATGTGTGTGACTGCAAATGTGTGTTAATATTGGAGCAAAAGTTTGTTAATGTTAGAACAAATATATGTTATTGTTGGAGCAAATGTGTGTTAATGTAGGGATGAAGAATAAATTAAAAAACACATATTTGTTCGTATTGGTATTTTAAAGTACGAAAAATTATTTTTTAAGGACTAATATCACACATTTCCCTTAAAATAATACATACTCCGGAGAGCGAAAATCCTGAAATAAGTCTTATGTAATATTTTTTTTTCACTTTGACCTATTTAGGATCCGTGATTTTTAGCCTGGAGAAACCCAACCCGCGAATTTTTTAATATTTATTTATTTTAGGTATCAAATCCTTTATATTGACAAAGCCAAAAATGCCTATGTGGCATCCCTCTTTTTTGGCCATCCCAACATCCTTGTCTTCTCAATGAATATAGGTGTCCAACTTTCTTAGCCATTGATTCTTTTCATTTTTAATCTTGGTCGTAGATCATTGCCAATTTTTCCTATAAATTTGTTCATTTGTCATTCTTATTTTTTTTTATCTTCGGTTCTATCCTCCTCTTATATTTTCCTTTTTCTCCTTGCCGTACGACTGTGTTCTTGTCTTGGCAATTTTGGATGATTAGTCGATCATCTTTCATTTCTCCATTCATTCGTCGTTCTTTTTCTCGGTTCCTTCCTATCCTCTCCCATTTTTTTCTTTCTAATTCCTTATTTTTGTAGGTACTATCCATTCTCATGTTCGTATGCACTTTGTTGTGCGCCCAACGCGGCCGTCTTCATTGAAGAATGTTCAAGTTTTAGGTGGAGATTAAAATTATATTGATGTTTCGCTTTTTGTTTGTTCTCCCGTTCCTTTTTTGTAATCTTTGTTTTGGATGGAACGTGCTTAATATTCATGAATAAATGATTCATTTTTTTCCTTTTCATTACACTGGTGCAGTGATTTTATTCGTCCATTCGTGGATGATTGTTGTATTTTGTTATGGAAATAGTTGTTGTTCTCGAGTGAAGATAATAAATTTTCATTTTATGATTTGTCTATTACCTTCGACCTGTGATTATAATTTTATATCGTGACCAATATTGAGTGTGCAGTGTTTATCCTATTCTTTATTGATCCGTCTTTCCTCACTTAATTATCATTTCCATTCTTTGTTTTAATTTTAGTTATACAATTTTGTTGGTTCATAATTAATATAATTTTCCGTGTGCACAATATTTTTGGTTGCCATTCCAACCGTCATTCCACCGATTTTGGTGATCGGTTCTTTTTACTCCTTTTCATGAATTTTCGCAATATATGAACTCCTTTTTTTTATCGCAATGTATATTCTGCACAGCTATGAGCTATCATAATTCATCAAATGATATTTAATTATAATCACCATGTCCGTGGCACTTGATTCTCTAATCTCCCAATGTTGTTTACCCTATTTAATTGAATTTGACTTGATTAAAATAAATATTCCTACTATTACATGGTGATTTTCATTGATTTGGGAAATATTTAATTGCCTACATTTTCATCTTTTAGACGATGTCCGTGACCCTTGATCCCCTAATTTTCCTATATTTTTCGCATATTTAATGGGATTTGACTTAGTAGATTGGTTTATTATATTTCATATACGTGTTAATATATATATATATATATATATATATATATATATATATATATATATATATATATATATGATCTTCTTACGAGTATATACTATTTTTTATATTTTTGATATAATAATTTACTTTAGAAATAAATCTTAAATTTTTTAATGTTTTTTATAAATTTTAATATCTAAATTATATTAACACCATGGGTAAAGATCCTAAAATATAATTGTTCATTCTTCCACCTGCAGTCAATGTAAATGAAAAAAATCGGTTTATAATTTCCCTTATACTATAAGTTAGTGAGTTATTTTTATTATTGACAAATTAATGTAATTTAATGATAGAAAAGTAACGTTTTTTATTGCTCCAGAAAATATGAAAGGAAAGTGAGTTACAACTTATTAACAATAGGGTCAACTATCCTAAAATATAATCGTTCATTCCTCCCTTTACAATTAATGAAAAAAAAATAGCAATTACATATTTTCTTGCTTTATATATGTATTAATAGGATAACTCCTTATTTATTGACAATTTGCCGTAATTTAATGAGTGAAAAGTAACGTTTTAGATAATTTTAGAAAATCTGATCAATAGTTGGCAATCTTTGGAATACAATAATGAAATTAGAGTTATAGATATTCAGTATTCAAATTAAAAAAAATTATTTTATTTGAAATTATCCTTATTCATTCATCCGTAATTTTTAGCTCATTTTCCAGCACTTATATACATTTTTTTTTTCAGAATTGTCTTTAATTCTAATAGTTATTGGTTATTCTTATAATTTATTGTCCCTTTAATATAATTTAATGTCCATATGACAAATGTATAATTATAGAGTATAATGTTTCTTGCTAATTTAGTGTATCTTGATATTAAATTCTCCTTATTCTTGGTTAGGTCCTAAAATATTCTATGTCTAAAATGGTTAATTCTTAAAAAAATATAATTTGTTTCCGTTATTTTTTTAATAATTCAAAAATGATCCTACTAAGTTCTGTTGTTGTGATTTGTCTTGCAATGTTACCATGATAAGGAATGCCAATCAGTAATAATTAAATTCTCTTTTTATCCAAGGTTTTCGACAATTATTGAACCATTTTTTGTAAAATTATATCTGACTTTGTACGAGATATCTATCCATGTATTAAGGATGCAACAATATTAGGCCATGGCATGGACGACAAGAGCGTGTTGGATGTTGTGACAATTGTGTGAATATAATTTAGTCTCCATATTCCTCTAATGTTGTGAAATTTGGGATGTAGACGTGTATTAGGAATGCAAGGGAGAAGTCCATGGCGGCAATTTTAGGAATGCAGCAAGTGTGTGACTATGATTTAATTCATCATGATAATTTATTGTCCCTTTAATATAATTTAATGTCCATATGACAAATGTTTAATTAGAGTATAATGTTTCTTGCTAATTTTGTGTACCTTGATATTAAATTCTCCTTATTATTGGTTAGGTCCTAAAATATTCTATGTCTAAAATGGTTAATTCTTTAAAACATATAACTTGTTTCCGTTTTTTTTAATAATTCAAAAATGATTCTACTAAGTTATGTTGTTGTGTTTTGTCTTGCAATGTTACCATGATATCAATCAGTAAAAATTAAATTCTCTTTTTATCCAAGGTTTTTGAAAATTAATGGATCATTTTTTTGTAAAATTATATATGATTTTGTACGAGGTATCTATCCATGTATTAAGGATGCAACAATATTAGGCCATGGCATGGACGGCAGGAGCCTGTTGGGTGTTGTGACAATTGTGTGAATATAATTTAGTCTCCATATTCCTCTAATGTTGTGAAATTTGGGATGTAGACGTGTATTAGGAATGCAAGGGAGAAGTCCATGTCGACAATTTTAGGAATGCAACAAGTTTGTGACTATGATTTAATTTCTCTTGATAATTTATTGTCCCTTTAATATAATTTAATATCCATATGACAAATGTGTAATTATATAGTATAATGTTTCTTGCTAATTTTGTGTACCTTGATATTAAATTCTCCTTAGTATTGGTTAGACCCTAAAATATTCTATGTCTAGAATGGTCAATCTTTTAAAAAATATAATTTGTTTTCATTTTTTTTTTATTTAAATATTTCGAAAATGGTCCTACTAAGTGTTGTTGTGGTGATTTGTGTTGCAATGTTACCATGATAAGGAATGTCAATCATTAAAAATTAAATTCTCCTTTTATCAAAGGTCTTCAACAATTATTGGACCATTTTTGTAAAATTATAAATTACTTTGTAAGAGGTCTCTAGCCATGTATTAAGGATGCAACAATATTAGGCCATGCCATGGACGGCATGAGCGTGGTGGGTGTTGTGACAATTGTGTGAATATAATTTAGTGTTCATATGACAAATGTATAATTATAATATAATGTCTCTTGCTAATTTAGTGTCCCTTGATATTAAGTTCTACTTGGTATTAGTTAGGCCCTAGAATATTCTTTGTCTAAAATGTTAATCTTTTAAAAATATAATTGTTTCCTTATTCTTTGTTTATTTTCTTTTTTTTAAAATAATTCGAAAATGGTCCTATTAACTATTGTTTTGGTGATTTGTGTTGCCATGTTTCCATTTTAATTAGTACTAATCATTTTTAGTACAAGTTTAATTAATCCTCTGCGGCCAAATATTTCATTTATCTTTTGATTAAAATTTGGAAGCTTATGGGACTTGATGTGCCGTTTAATGAGATTATTTTTAAATTGATTTATTTTTATTGGACCAATGTTATGAAATTTGGGATGTAGACGTGTATTAGGAATGCAATAGTTTTAGTCCGTGTCGACAAATTTAGGAATGCAACAAGTTTGTGACTATGATTTAATTCCTCTTGATAATCTATTGTCCCTTTAATATAATTTAATGTCCATATATAATTATAGAGTATAATGTTTCTTGCTAATTTTGTGTACCTTGATATTAAATTCTCCTTAGTATTGGTTGGTTCCTAAAATATTCTATGTCTAAAATGGTTAATCCTTTAAAAGATATAATTTATCTCCGTTTTTATTTTTTATTTTTTTATGATTATCAAAAATGGTTCTATTAAGTTATGTTGTTGTGATTTGTCTTGCAATGTTAACATGATAAGGAATGTCAATCAGTAAAAATTAAATTCTCTTTTTATCCAAGGTCTTAGAAAATTATTGCTATTCATGTATGCTTAATATTAAGAAGAAGAAAAATAAGTTCCTCAAAGTAATCATAATTTCAACAAAGTAATTTCAATAAAGTAATAATGTGAATTTAGGCCATTAACTTTTACTCTATGACAACGTAAGTACTTTTTTATTTTGGGCTGACGAATTAACCAATTGCATATATTCAGACTAAATGTCACGTGATGCTTGGAAATAATTGATGTCATATACTAGGCATGTCTGATACTATGTGAATAACCAATCGTTGTGGTTTTGATTGCACGATAGAATTGAAAGTTTCATTATGCGACATTTATTTTTCTTTTTGGTACGGAAGATATTTGTCAAATATCTTTTTAAACTATCTTCGCCAACATTAAAAATATTTATTTCTATTTTTAGGGTTTTCCCGCATTGAAATTACTATACATGTTGTCATTTTGGTCCTCTAGCTTTTTCAATTAATAAAAAAACTCGAAGGACCAATATCAGTCATATTGACTACTGATTTCTAGCGATTGTTTTCTATTTTTTTTAGCTAATGTCTCTTCGGTATTATATTAAAATTCTTAAAAAATATTGTTATAAAAAATCCAAAATTAGTCCTAGATTATTCCTAAAATATAGGATATTCCTAAAACGTGTGCCGAGTTTTTAAATTAGTTTGAAATTAGTCCTATAGGATATTCCTAAAAATGTGCGCCGAGTTTTTAAAGTGGATGACTAAAATTCTTAAAAAATGTTGTGTTAAAAATTCTGAAATTAGTCCTAAATTCTTTATAATATAAAAACTTCTCTCAAGTTTTTGAAATATTTCTAAAATATCTATAGGATAATAATGCAACTTATGCATTCTTCTGATACTTAACTGCAATTATTTATGGGACCAAATTTAGAAAAACTATAGGACCTAAAATATCTAAAGAAGGATTATTGCTACAGACAGCCTGTTCTCATGGGACTAAAACAAAAATTATAATTGGGTTAAGATTCATATATCCTTCTCTATCTTTCTACTTGGAGATTTATATTTTTTATTTTCGTGATACTGTTTACCTTGAGTGCCCTCTGTATTTTATCTGTGATTTTTTTATATGGGGTCAGTATGTGTAAATAGTAATGGAGTTAGAATGGATTTATATGTACAAATATGTAATAATTTTGGTCCACACTCCTTTTTGGTCCTTTTATTTTTCTATGTGTGTATTTTTTTTTCAGATTTGTTGTCATCCATTAATTTTACTTATTGAGGCTACAATTTGTTGTGACCGTAATTGCAACTTATACATTCTTTTGGGACTTCACTACAACTATTTATGGGACCAAATTTGGAAAAAACTATGGGACCTAAGATATCTAAAGAAGTACCATTGTTGTGAACCGCCTATTCTCATGGGATCAAAATTTAAGATTCCCGCGTTAAGATGCATATATCACTTTTTGCAAATTTGTAGACATTGGACTGAAGATAGAATTTTTTTGGACCAAAATCACAACTTATGCATTCTTTTGGGACTTACTTGTAATTCTTTATGAGACCAAATTTCAAAAATACTACGGGCAATGAAATATAAAAAAAGAGCACCATTGTTGCAAACCGGTTGTTCTCATAGTACAAAAAAATTAAATTTTCCCTGTCTTTGGCATATATCTGTCTCTACTTTTATATTTGCGTATTTATATTTTTTATTCACGTGATGTTGTTTAAGTTAAATGTCTTCTATACATTGTTGATGTTTTTTTTATATGATGTCAGTCTGTAAGAATATTATTCGAGTTACAATAGAAGTATATGTACAAACAGGAGAATAATTTTGGTCCACATTCATTTTTTATCCTTAATTTTATTAATATATATATATTCAGTTTTCTTCAATCCATTAATTTATGGTCCTCTAACTTTTACATATACATATATATAACTTTTTGCAATTTTTTGCAACTTTTTGGTCCTTTTTTCTTTTTTGCAATTTTGTTCCATCCATTAATTTTATGGTCCTTTAAATTTTGTTCCATTCATTATTTTGATAGTGTTCACATATTAAAAAGTTTATTTAAAGACAAAACAATTTACCCTATTTTTTATTTCTAATTCTTGCTTTTATAAAATATATTGGTTATACGGGAAATTTTGTTATTTTAGGATACTATCTTATAATTGTCTGTAAAAATATGACACTATCTTTACGGGCGTGTAAAATTGAGAAAATATATTTACGAACTTGCAAAAAAATAATTGTTTCTTGCTTATATAAGTTAATTTAGTTATGAATTATAAGGTATGATTTATTGTATACAATTCAATTCATAGTTCAGATAATTTTGGCGATAGAATAGAAACATGATTAACCTCATCTTGGTATTACGTGTTTTAACATTAAAATATTAGTATTGAATGTATGTTTTGGAATTAAATAATTTCATATATGAACCATTTTATAATTATTTTTATATTACTTTAACCAATTAATGTTCTTTAAATTAAAATTAATACTATTCGTTTTACCATCAACTAAATTAGCTATAACAGAAAAATTGTTATTTAGGACACTATTTTTATAAGTATTTGTTCAATTAGAATACTATTTTTACGAGCTTACAAGATTGAGATAATATCTTTACAAACTTGCAAAATTAGGACAATATCTTCACAAACATGCAAAACTAGGACACTCTTTTTTATTTTGTCAAATTTAGGCCAAATTTTATAAAATATGGGTCAAATAAAGTCCGATTACGATATGCCAAAAAACGTTAATACATTTGCCAAAAATAAATAATTAATAATTAGATAACCAAATTAATAAAAACATATTTATATGATGTTCTTAAAAATAAATCTAACATCTTTTTCTCAGATTTGCGTCTAAACAACGAGGAGTTGAAGAATTGTGCCTTAAATGAGCTTAGGTAACTATTGAGTTAAATAGCAGATTCAAATCAATGCATGTACCTGATTGCAAGTTTTTTTTTACATAATAATTAAATTTGTGAATTCAAGGACGTTTTATATGTTTTTCAAGTACTATTTTTTATATTCATATTACAATTTAAAATTATGGTACCACGTATTATAAATGTTTAGGTTACTAAAAAAATTTAAACAAAAAAATTACAATAAAATTCAACAGTTTTACATAAAAGTTTACTTCCATTTCGCAGGTTTAGCACTATAATTTATATTATGTGATTTTAAGCGTGTATATCTATATATATATTATATATAGGTTTTGTTGGGAGAAGTATTGTTGCACAAAATAGAATACAACAAAAAATATCAATTTTCAGGATGATAATGATTCCACGTAATTAATTTTTTTAAGTATAAATAATTATTTAACTAGAATACAATATTGGGTAGACTTTGAATCCCAAGTAAATTCAAGCCTATGATATGATGGACAATTTTACATTCAAGTGCGGTAAGGTTGATGATACGATAAACAATGATAGTGCACCGTGTGTGTATAGATAACATGAAGTCAATTACCATAAAATAAGAAGTTTGATGCCTCAACTTGGAAACAAGCCAAAATTCTCCCAATTATACTTCTACGACACCAAAAATAAAGTCACGAATAGAATAGATGCAGTCGAGTAATATCATTGATAAAACATTTTACTTAAATTTATATTTAGTTGTTTGTACTATTTTTAAATGCAATATTTTGTGATTTCATTAACGTTTTATATATTTTTCATTTACAATTTATTTTTTCATATTACAATTTTAAAGTAATAGTATCATGTGTAATAAATGTTTATGTTGCTAAAAATATTTAAACACAAAAAATTCAACAAAGTTTAACAAATTTACAAAAAAAAAAAATGTTTATTTTAAGTCCGCGAAATTTCGCGGGTTTAGTACTAGTATTTTATATGTGAAATATTTGACATGAGAGTTTTTCACAGTTCAATAGGTCCATTTACATAAATAGTTTTTTTCCTTTCTAATAATATTCTAATCGACAGAATATAAAATACTACCTCCCTACCTAAACAATTTTCACAGTTGACTTTTTCTCGTAATTTAGCGAGCAAGTTTTTTATTAGAATTTAAAATGATAAAATAATTTTGAAGTTATTTTATAATAAAAGAGAGATAGATTTATCATACTCTACCTTAAAAATTAATTTATTATTACAAATACTAATAAACAACTTGTTCGCTAAAACACGAGAAAAAATCAATTGTGAAAAGTGTTTGGGGACGAAGGTAGTATTAGTTTATTAAGTACAACATCAATTTTTGTCCACAAGCTGGTTCTATGGTGTAGTGGTTAGCACTCTGGACTTTGAATCCAGCGACCTGGGTTCGACTCCCGGTAGGACCTTCTTTTTAAACTTTGTCCATATTATTTTTCCTCTGTCCTAATCAGTAACTTGCATGGAAGTTCATTTCAAAAAGTATTACTCTTTTATTTTTAAGTTTCGAATTCTTGGACTTTTCTACAAACCCTTCTTAACGTCAGTAATCCAATAATATTGTGACACGTCATTTTACTTCGCCCTGGAAGATCTAACTTCGAAATAAGATTAAATAATTATATTATTGATTAAAAATATGGAAAATACCAAATTGTCCTTATAAATATTTTTAATTCAAATTTGAACATCTCTTTATTTAAATTTTAGAACAATCTCAAGTTAATTAAAAGCAATCACGTTTTTTTATCCAACCAAAGAACACTTCTTTTGGTTGTTCCATATAATCTTCTTCACCAACCCACACCAAGAATAGCTCCTGCATAAATTGAAATTTCCATTTTCAAATCGCAAGATAGAGACACTCCTACAATAATTGAAATCTTAAAATTCCCAAATCGAAAAGCCTAAGTCTAACCTGATAGAAATATTGCAATCTCGTCTCACAGTTAATCCAAATTCGTTGCAAGATCTTCGCAGGTAGTGGAAGGATGGTTGAGGGAGTGTGTTCTTGTGAATCTAGTTACGTGGGTGATAAGAAGAGACATTTTTCGATTGGATTATGGGTCTTCTCTGAATCCCCTTCCGGTGTTTTTCAGATTTTGGGTCAACTTTGGATTTCGGTAACACCTAGATTATTTCTTTTAAATTGCATTTCTATTCAACCCATGTATGATAGTCGGAATTGTTTCGCGATGAGTTCTTTTTAATCTCTGTATATATTGGTTCAACTGTTTTCAATTCATTCTGGTTTTATGAAATTTTGAGATTACTGATGCATCTGGGTTAGATGCATTCTTTATAAGAACAGAGGTTGTTTTTGCGTCAGAAGCGCTCTGATGCTTGAGTTTTCTTCATTATGTAGCTTAATTGCAGTTTGAATGCAATATCTCTTTTTATGTTGTTTGATTTGTCCCTGCCAAGTTTACATATAACTAGTGAATCAATCTTGCTTTAGAATCTAAACTGTTAGCATTATCTGGGTTTTCCAAGAAACTGTTATGCTATAATTATAGGATTCAATAAAATTTAAACTCTTGGTTGTATTAATTCGTATTAGTTACTTGTGATCCATTGCATCTTATAACTTAGTGGTCAAGTGGGAAACTGGACACAGTGTGTATGCTGCTATATTTTTAAATATCTTACAATGTCAAAAGACTTATGCTTTATCTCAGTGTATTTAGGAATATATGCTCCATTAAGAAAACCCAAGGCCCTTAGACAAATTTTCTTGCCAGCGGTTTTGACTAATTTTCTCTCTAATATTTTATTTCCTAAGGTCATGAAGTATAAACGCTTGGCTCTTGAGTGCCTTAAACCAAACTGTGGTTGTTGCCTTAAGAAAATGTTGCATGTTTAATTTGGTTGAGATATTTAATTGGGTATGTATATTCAATACTTCTACATCTAGTGAGTTCTTGTATTACAGATGTGTTGTGCATTATGCAGATATGTGCTTAGTTTTAAGAATAAATGATCTTTTCACTCATTAGAGTTTTGTGTATCCCAAACTTAATGATCTACAATTTTAGGAATTTGAGGAGATTGTTGTTCGGGGAGGATATCCAGAGGTTTTTTGGTGCAATACTTAAAGAAATTGGGTTGTTAAGAAATCTCAAGGTATTAGATTTGGGGTTAAACCAGCTAACAGGACAAATCCCGTAGTAGATTGGAAACTAATTGGCATTCAGAAAATGTGCGTCAAATGAGTGTTTGATAGGCTTCTATGTCTTCATTTTCCCTCATTTCTTTTCTCTAACTAGTTTTTATCTTCGGTTTTGCTGAAACCTTGAATGGAATGGATTGCCTGGTAAGTTGACTTACATATCCATGTATAAATTTGGTGTTAGAGCTTGTGAAGTGCATCACATCAATTATAAACGAAGGGTATTTTTCTAAACCAACACATATAATTTTGTTTGATGTGTTGTACAAAATTTGCAAGTTGCTTGTTTACTCTGCTTCTTTCACTTTTATAAATCATAAATTTGTTTTAGTAGTAGATCACTAAAGGAATATTGAACTTATCGTATGGACTGTTTTTTACATCATTTAACTATCTGTGGAATGTGAATTGCTTTGTTGCGTAGAATGTATAGGCAGTTCCTGAACCCTGCAAATTTAGCCATTTGTGAAAAGAAAACCAATAATCTTTTGAGTAAGTCTTGCGTGAGACCGTTTCACGGTGAGATGGAACATAAGTTGGGCATGACACATTAACACTTTGGAAGGGATGAGTATTAATTTGTGCTAGTTTATGAACTGTCTCACTGTGAGACCGTCTCACTCAAGTTTTTTGCCTAATCTTTTTTATAGAAAGTCTATTTTTTTTCCTTTTTAATGATTATGGCCTTATGGAAGGAGTGGCCTGATTCATGGTATCGCCTGGTGTAGCTATGGTTATTAAATGTAAAATAAAGTTGTGATTGAAATTATTGATTTTGAAAGGATTTTGCCTCCACACATAGTATAATTATTTCTTTGTTTACATGGAGTTTCACTAGGAGCAAAATACAAATTAACAAAGCAGTGTTGCAAACTTGTATTTTTATAAGTTCTTTTTAATATATTACTCTCTGTCAACATGATTGATTTTATGACGTGGGAAACAAATTATTTAATGTATTATAGCAGGAAGCTGCAATGGAAGGCCGAAGGTATATAACAAGCAATTTCCAGGTAAAGTAGTATTAACACAGTCAATTTGTTTAAATATAGTGAAACTTTGCAGGCATTTATGGAGTACTTGGTGATGATGGGGAACACAACACGTTACTAGTGCGACAAAAACTAATTTGGTTAGACAGTTGAAGAATATGTTGGTGGATCTGAACGAGTATGACCATGCAAAAATGATATTGAGAACATTCAATCTCAAGGAGGTGCCTCGTCTCTTTGAGTGCTCGAGTGCCTTGTACAATTTTGATGATACATCCTAAGTGATAGTGGTGAAATGGGTGGATATGTAATGCATTTGAACTTTATGATGATTGATTGGTATTGCAGGGAATTTTAATGTATTAAGAATCACATGATGATTATTTTGTATTTTATGAAAATTTGCTTGTTAAATTTTAAATTAAATTTGCAAATTATTATTACAGGTTGAAAAAAATATTTAAAATAAACTAAAAGATGCGATAAGAGTTAAAACCTGCTGTTAAATGAGTTAAATAAATGTTATAACAACTTACAATAGTAGTTTATAACAGTTGTTGTAGGTGGTGCTAATCGATATTGTAGGTGTTGTTGGGTTAACAACAATTACTTTCAGTATCGATTTTTTGGACCAACAATAGCGGTTTTTAAACACAAATGTAAATACCTACAATAGCGTATTTTTAATAATCGTCATGTATGAACGATTTTTTTACCCCCTTTAACAGCGGTTGTCTACCAGCAAATTTGACATAATGACGTGTCTCCGAAGATGACACTAAAAAAACATTTATGCATGTGGCGGCATTTTACAAGTATCTCGATTTGGATCAAAGTGGTTATTTCAATTATGTAAGAAAAAGACATGGAATTAGAGGTTAATGAGATCATTCATGATCTTATAGATGCAAAAATCATCAAAGATGATAAGACACTATTTTCAATGAAGATGATGTTAAGTCAATATTGAGACGAGACAATTATTATACATTAGCAATTGTTATCAATTTATTTAAAACAATAGAGAATGACACTTGACATTAGAGAAATTTCAATTTTTTGACATATGCAAAAGACCTATTTTACAATAGTTATGGTACACGAATGAATTTTTATACCAGAATGTATACGAATGAGGTTCTATGTCAAAAGATGTCATAAAGGTTATAATTAACAAAGGTCGATTGTAACAAATGCAATGTGGGAATATTCACAATCCAGAAATTTTAGTTACTACATTGTTATATTTTGTGTTGCATTTTGCCCCTTGAACCTAATGTATAGAGGTTATATGGAGAACAAAGTCTATTTAGGAATTGATTAAACTGTAGAAAAAAGTATATTTAGGAGCAAGCATTTCCAACTATGTACATGAATAATGGAACGTCTAAATTATTGGAACAAGAATCACATTCAATATTTTCTTAAATGGGATCATCATATATGATTTGTCTACTACATGATGATGGAGCTTGCCTGTTATTTGAATATGGCGGTTGGTTCTCTTGTCATAAAAAATACTACCTCCGTCCCTGAAAATAGTCCTATTTTTTTTTACGGGATTTTCTGAGGTCCATTTTTTAATAAAATGATCGTTTATGGAAAGTATGCGAAATGAACTTTCCATTAACGATCATTTTATTAAAAAAAAGAACCTCAGAAAACCCCATAATACCCTTCGACATATCGCATTAAACTACGTGAAAAAAAATAGGACTATTTTTCAGGGACGGGGGGAGTAACTAACAAATTCTGAATAATAATGAGATGCAGAATCTAGTACATTTGGTCCAACCTTAAGCAACAAAGAGAGCAGGAGCTCAAACAACGCAAAGACGGAGCAGCTTGAAGAAAACAATATAAATATACTCAAAACAGAGGAATAATGATCAAATTTATGAGGTTAATGAAGAAAACACTAGCACTGCAGCAGCACAACCAGCCCATTTGAGAAATGAAGTCCCAAATCCAGGTTCGTCTAGCTTGATAGCTTGGTTAGCTAGCTTCTTCATTGCTTTTCCAACTTCTTGCACTAGCTGCTAGTGAATCAGTCGCCATTAAAATAAAAGTGGGAGAAACAAAAAGCCAATAGAGAGCAAATTACTCAAGGCCCACGGAGTACAAGAATCAAGATACTTATTCAATCTGCTAACACTATTTTCGTGGGAGGGGCATAGTTTATATAAGAACTAAAATATGCAAACAAATGAAAGCAATATAGAAAGAAGTCAAGAACATAAAGAAGCTCTTAAAAGAAGATTTGAAGTTTGGACAAGAACTAAGTTAAATTTAAGATTGCCAATGAGGAACGTCTGAGCTTTATTTGCTTCAAAGAATGATCATCTATAATGAATGAACACATTACCCACCCACCTATCAAGAGCTTGGGCCTTAATTTAACTCTTAAGATGCTTTATAACTTTCTCCAGCTAAACTGCAAGATTGGAAGGATGCAGCAGTTCCACCGCAGAGAAAGTTTATATGATATTCTAAATTACAACAGATCAAGGCAGAGATAATATTGAGATAATTCCAGGATCAATATAGCGACGAGAGTTGCTGCTAGTATGATGAGAACTTCTCCGGCGTGTACGTTGTTGGATATGGAAAGTTAATCCTGAATGAAATCAAGAAATATGTTTTTCATTGGCAGCAGGCTAGCAGCATTTGGTTAGATTCATTATACATCCATAGCTTGACAATTGATGATTGGGTATGTGCAGATAGAGTAAACATAGATAAAAGTGTGACACAAACAAAACAACTCTGTTAAGATTAATGTATACATGATACCAAGATGATGCACTTACAAGTTACAAGCCCAGAACGATCCACCCAACTGTTGGAAATTGGTTTTGTAAAGGGTTCATACCCTTACTTTGATCAATTTTTTGAGGAGTAAAAACGTTAGTTTTTGGGAAAATAAAATTAACGATGTTGTTCTACTCGCGGAGTAGATGAGCGTGGTATATTTAATATCTCAAAACCGATTTCCGGTGAGTGAGAAATTAATTTGAGAAGTTGAAGTATTAATCATGTGTGTTGAATAATTCCATGGGAATGGAAAATAAAGTTCCATCCCACATTGGAAAATTACAAGAAGTTTGTCTTGTATATAAGTAGGAAATTATTCATGCTCTCTAAATTGGGACATGGGGACCCTAACCATGGACCACACACGCGTGCGCGCGCACCCCGCCCCGCCCCGCCCGGGCCCGGGCCCGGGTTTGTGGTTCGTGGCAATTGGGCTTTGGTGCCATACCTATATTTTTAGAGTACCAAAAATATGAAATAGCCCATTATCTTTTTGGATCCAATCGGATTGGGTCGGCCCATTTCGGTTGGCCCACTTAGAATTGGGTCGGCCCACGAACTTGATTAATACACTCCAGAGCATCTGGAATATTCCTTCTTGCTTCCCAATCCTGAGAAACGCAGTTTCTCTCCACGACAGAACGTGGGTGATCCATGATCACCACGTACTCCACTCCAGCAGCCCTCTAAAGGGTCGGAATTCCGCCTATATATACCCCCTTTCGTCCAGTTTTCCAGAATAACTTACGAACCCAGAAATTTCCGAATTCCTTTCTCTGCAGAAAATCCCGTTTAGCTCATAAATTCCGATTAGTTCGCCGGAGATTCATACTCGGTAGTGCTACCGGTCTGAATAGACAAACCGTTTTACCTTTGGGGATCCGTACGCATAATCCGTAAGTACTGTACGGGCTTATTCGATCTTGCGGGCATATGCTTCACCTAGACTCGGTTTTACACGAATTCGTTTCGTGCTCACTCTTCTCCCACTTTCAGTTTTTCGAAATATTCATACCCAGTTTCTAACAATCGCAAGATCGAATAAACTATCCTTCGAAACACTGAAATATGTCGAACCATAACTCTGATAACGAGATGGACATATCCTCACCAACTAAAAATGATGTCTCTAATCCAGTACCTGCGAATCCGACTGCCGATGGTAATCCGACTACCGATGGTAATCCGACTACCATTCCCCCTTTCCAGTTTGGAAATTTTGGAGACATCCTTGCTGAATGGATGAAAGCTAATGGCAATCCCTTCGTGGGAAATGTCAATCCCTTTGTGGGAACCTCTAGCACTAATCCCTTCGTGGGAAGCTCTAGTGCTAATCCCTTCGTGGGAAATGCTGGCGGCAATCCTTTTGTAGGAAATGCCGGTGTCAATCCTCTTTTGACAACCAACCAGGCCTCCCTTCAAGGGGCTGTTAGGCCGGTGGTAGTAAAAGGGGAGAAACCCGAAAAGTTTTCGGGAAGTGATTTCAAAAGGTGGCAAAAGAAGATGCACTTCTATTTGACCACCATCTCTTTGGTGAAATTTATCAAAGAGGATTGTCCGAGTGCTCCTGCTGATGATGCTACTCGTGAGACAAGGATCGCTTACGATACTTGGATCCACGATGACTATCTTTGCAGGAACTACATTCTGAATGGGCTGTCTGATGCCCTTTGTGACGTGTACGATGAGTACCCGACTTCCAAAGCTCTATGGGAGTCCTTGGAGAAGAAGTACAAGACTGAAGACGCGGGAACTAGCAAGTTCGTCGTCTCCACCTTGTACGACTTCAAGATGGAAGACAACAAATCTGTTGTCGAGCAAGTGCAGAAGCTGCAAGTTATCTTCCATAACATTGCAGTGCAAGGGATGGAGCTGCCTGAAGCCTTTCAGGTAGCAACTGTGATTGACAGACTCCCCCCATCTTGGAAGGAGTTCAATTCCTACCTCAAGCACAAGCGAAAGCAAGTGACGATGGAGGACCTTGTTACCCGACTCCGGATCGAGGAGGATAACAAGAAGAGGGACAAGAGGGAGAGGGGCTCGATTGCTTCCATCGAGGCCAAAGCTAACCTGATGGAGAAAGGCGAACCATCAAAGAAAAGGAAGCGACAAGACGACAAGGGCAAAGGCAAGGCTGTTGCTGCTGCTCCTGCCCCGAAGAAGTTCAGCGGGAAGTGCTACAACTGTGGCAAACCCAACAATCGGGCAGCTGATTGTCGTCGGCCCAAGAAAGAGGACAAGGGGAAGAAGAACTCCGTGAACGTTGCTGAACGTGAGCTTACGGAGATGGACATGTCCGCTGTGGTGACCGAGGTCAACATAGTGGACAACAAGAAGAGTTGGTTCGTGGACACTGGTGCCACTTGCCACGTTTGCTCGGAGAAGTCTGCCTTCTCCACTTATTCTCCTGCTGAAGGGAGAAAGCTCTACATGGGCAACCAAGCCTCATCTGAAGTGGCTGGTGTCGGATTGGTGGTAATCAAACTGACTTCGGGAAAGGAGCTGAAACTGAAGGACGTGCTGCATGTCCCGAACATCCGGAAGAATCTGATTTCGGGGTCTCTTTTAGTTAGTAGTCAGTTTAAGTTAGTGTTTGAGTCAAACGGTGTTGTACTTAGCAAGTTTGGCATCTTCCTAGGAAAGGGTTACCTCGAGAAGGGCCTTTTCAAGATGTCTGTGATGACTGTAAGCCGTGATGGCAAAAACACTATTATGAATGAGAATGCTTCTACTTCTGCTTATATCGTTGAGTGTTCCTCTTTATGGCATTTTAGATTAGGACATGTTAATCTAAAATCTATAAAACGATTAGTAAATTTAGATTTACTTACAATTGATAATGTTGACACATCCAAAAGATGTGAAATTTGTGTAGAAGCAAAAATGACTAAATTACCATTTAAGTCAGTTGAAAGGAACACTACTCCTCTAGAATTAATTCACACTGATGTATGTGATTTAAAATTTGTGCAAACTAGAGGTGGAAAAAAGTATTTTATTACTTTTATTGATGATAGCACAAGATTCTGCTACGTTTACTTACTTCGAAGTAAAGATGAAGCTATTGAAGCTTTTAAAAACTATAAAAGTGAAGTAGAGAATCAAATGAACACTACAATTAAAGCAATTCGTAGTGATAGAGGTGGAGAGTATGTGGCTCCGTTTGAACAATTATGTGCCGAATTCGGCATTATACATCAAACGACAGCTCCCTACTCACCACAATCAAATGGTATTGCGGAGAGGAAAAACCGAACTTTGAAATAGATGATGAACGCAATGTTAATCAGCTCAGGTTTACCTCAGAACATGTGGGGGGAAGCTATTCTGTCAGCTAACCACATTTTAAATAAAATTCCACTTAAGACTCAAGATAAGACACCTTATGAGTTGTGGAAAAATCGCAAACCGTCATACAAATACCTCAAAGTGTGGGGGTGTTTGGCAAAAGTTGAAGTGCCACTTCCTAAACAAGTGAAAATCGGACCTAAGACAGTCGATGGGATCTTTATAGGATACGCCTTCAACAGTAGTGCCTATCGGTTCTTGATTCATAAATCAGAGATACCCGATATGACAGTAGGTACTACCATAGAATCAAGGAATGCTGTGTTCTTTGAAAATGTGTTCCCGTGTAGGGACAAAGAAGAAGTGAGTTCAAATAAACGAACTCATGAAGAATCAAGTGAAGCTGCAGGTCCTTCCACTCAGCAGAGTGAAGCACCAAGACGCAGTAAACGAGCTAGAATTGATAAGACCTATGGTCCAGACTTCATCACGTATGTGTTAGAAGATGAACCCAGGACTATCAAAGAAGCTCTTTCCAGACCAGATGCATCTCTCTGGAAAGAAGCAATAAACAGTGAATATGATTCAATTCTGCAAAATCATACATGGGAGTTGGTTGACCTCCCTAAAGGTTGCAAGACCTTAGGATGTAAGTGGATCCTTAAAAGAAAGTACAAAGCAGATGGATCTATTGAAAAGTATAAAGCCCGTTTGGTTGCAAAGGGTTTTAAACAAAGAGAAGGACATGATTTCTTTGACACCTACTCTCCGGTAACAAGGATTACATCCATTCGTGTACTTGTCGCGATTGCTGCTTTGCATAATCTCGAAATACATCAAATGGATGTAAAGATTGCTTTTCTTAATGGAGAGATGGATGCTGGAATATACATGGATCAACCAGAGGGTTATGTTGTACCCGGGAACGAGAAAAAAGTTTGTAAACTCGTTCGATCGTTGTATGGACTTAAACAAGCTCCAGTACAATGGCATTTGAAATTTGACAATATTATGTTGTCAAATGGATTTCGAATAAACGAATGTGACAAGTGTGTGTATGTGAAAGATACACCAAATGGATTTGTTATCGTATGTCTATATGTTGATGACATGTTAATCATAGGTAACAATTCAAATGTGATCGTTAATACGAAAAACATGTTAAAGAGAAATTTTGACATGAAAGATATGGGTTTAGCAGACGTGATTCTAGGAATCAAGATTGAAAGAACCTCAAATGGAATTTCTTTAACACAATCTCATTATGTTGAGAAAGTCTTGAAGAAATTCAATGCATTTGATGATCCACCTGCTAAAACTCCACTTGAACAAAATGTTCATCTGAAGAAAAATAGAGGTGAACCTGTGAATCAGTTGGAATATGCAAGGATCATTGGAAGCGTGATGTACATTACTAATTGCACACGTCCAGATCTTGCATGTTCTGTGAACAAACTAAGCAGGTACACGAGCAATCCAAGTCATGAACATTGGAAAGCTCTTAAAAGGGTCTTGAGATATTTGAAGTATACTCTTGACTTCGGGCTACACTACACGCGACATCCAGCTGTACTTGAAGGGTACAGTGATGCTAATTGGATATCCGATAGTAAAGACTCATTCTCGACTAGTGGATATGTATTCACTATTGGAGGAGCTGCAGTATCGTGGAAATCCACAAAACAGACGTGTATTACCCGTTCCACAATGGAATCTGAATTCATCGCTTTGGATCAAGCTGGTGAAGAAGCTGAATGGCTTCACAATTTCTTAGAAGATATTCCTTGTTGGAACAAACCAGTATCATCTGTAATGATACATTGTGACTGTCAAGCTGCTATTGGTAGAGCTTTGAACAGTATGTACAACGGAAAGTCGAGACATATTCGTCGTCGACATAACTCCGTTAGACATTTGATCTCAACTGGTATAATAACAATTGATTATGTAAGATCAGTTGATAACATAGCGGATCCGCTCACGAAGAGCTTGAATCGAGATCAAATGAATAAGCTGATAGAGGGAATGGGTCTGAAATCCACAAATAAAACTGAAACAGTGGTAACCCAACCATGATGACTGGAGATCCCAAGAACTTGGTTCAAAAGGGAAAACTAAGCTGTGAATGTTAGTTGTACAATACTTGAAAATCATGACCATTCCTGACAGCACTGTGTCAAGTGTTAGTGAACCCGTGAGTTGTGGTAAAGGATAAGTCTTTGACTTTTAATGATTCCTATGAGTCCATGTGGGACTGAGTATGACGGGATACTCGAAAGGAGATCACCTATATAAATGAGAAGTGAGGGCCGCTTCGACCAAACATTTATGAATACAAAGGGCGTCCAGGGCCAAAATGGACAAAAACGTGAGAACAAATCGGAATCGAGACTGACTTGTGTCTGCACTATCTGTAAGGTATACACTAAGGAGGATTAGTTCAAGGCATCGTGTCCACTAAGCCGCCGGTATACCCGATGGTGCCGGGCTACGGAAAGTTCAAAACCATTGGTTACTTATCCGGAAGCAATGAGGTCTCACATGAGCTGAACGAAGAAGCTTGACTCTGTATAGGTGCAATTCTCACTCATGTGGGGGATTGTTGGAAATTGGTTTTGTAAAGGGTTCATACCCTTACTTTGATCAATTTTTTTAGGAGTAAAAACGTTAGTTTTTGGGAAAATAAAATTAACGATGTTGTTCTACTCGCGGAGTAGATGAGCGTGGTATATTTAATATCTCAAAACCGATTTCCGGTGAGTGAGAAATTAATTTGGGAAGTTGAAGTATTAATCATGTGTGTTGAATAATTCCATGGGAATGGAAAATAAAGTTCCATCCCACATTGGAAAATTACAAGAAGTTTGTCTTGTATATAAGTAGGAAATTATTCATGCTCTCTAAATTGGGACATGGGGACCCTAACCATGGACCACACACGCGCGCGCGCGCGCGCCCCACCCCGCCCGAGCCCGCGCCCGGGTCCGGGTTCGTGGTTCTTGGTTCTTGGCAATTGGGCTTTGGGTGGGCTTTGGTGCCATACCTATATTTTTAGAGTACCAAAAATATGAAATAACCCATTATCTTTTTGGATCCAATCGGATTGGGTCGGCCCATTTCGGTTGGCCCACTTAGAATTGGGTCGGCCCACGAACTTGATTAATACACTACGAATTTGATTAATACACTCCAGAGCATCTGGAATATTCCTTCTTGCTTCCCAATCCTGAGAAACGCAGTTTCTCTCCACGACAGAACGTGGGTGATCCATGATCACCACGTACTCCACTCCAGCAGCCCTCTAAAGGGTCGGAATTCCGCCTATATATACCCCCTTTCGTCCAGTTTTCCAGAATAACTTACGAACCCAGAAATTTCCGAATTCCTTTCTCTGCAGAAAATCCCGTTTAGCTCATAAATTCCGATTTAGTTCGCCGGAGATTCATACTCGGTAGTGCTACCGGTCTGAATAGACAAACCGTTTTACCTTTGGGGATCCGTACGCATAATCCGTAAGCACTGTACGGGCGTATTCGATCTTGCGGGCATAGGCTTCACCTAGACTCGGTTTTACACGAATTCGTTTCGTGCTCACTCTTCTCCCACTTTCAGTTTTTCGAAATATTCATACCCAGTTTCTAACACCAACAACTTAACTGAGTATTTAGGGGTCTATTACGATACGCACTAGCTACCGTTAAAAGAGTTGCATACTTGGGGAGGGTGTTTGCTGCAGAAGTCGCGTCTTTCCGGCGCCGCCCTTCATCGTAACTAATTCTATGTCATCGTATTCTTTCTCTTTTTAATTTGGTTGCTCCGAAGATGTTGAAAAAAATAAGGATTTATTTTATAATCTATATTTTAAGTTATTTCAAAATAAAAAGGTAGTTTTGTCATTCTATATTTATTAATTTAATTTATGAATAGGGCGATACAGTGCGATTGCAATATGCACAGTGCAAACGCTCTAATGCAAAGTGCAATCATTTGAAAAAAATAATATACGTTGGATCGAGGATCCAATGGTACTAAGTGGGTTTACTGACGTCAGAAAGGGCGAAACTCTTCCTGACCGTAGAAAAACCCTACTTTCTTTAATTCACACATAATTCTACCTTTGTCCATATTCTTATGAAATTATAATTTTGAGTTATTTTTTTCTTTATCACGAAAATATGTATACATCCATTTTACTAAAAATTACTAATTTACTTGAAAATAATACTTATATTTTCTTTTAAATTTATTTTGCATTATCTTGAGAATAAATATTGTCTTTCTTCTGAAATAATATTAGTCAATGGTTAAAAGTTTGTAAAACTATCGATTAGGATCTAAAAAGTTTTTCATGTCGATGTAGGACTTAATTAAAAATAAGAAACTACAAATTTGGGGCTTGAAACATAGAAAATGTTCATTTATGAGTCAATAAATATTAAAACCATATTTGACATCCTATACCTTACTTTCATTTCTTATTTTTTCTACTCGTGTAAAATTAATATATCTTCTATTTTCTTAGAAATGTGATTCATAATAAATATTTTTCAATAACTAGGAATTATAATACAAACACGATTTTAAAATGTGTGAGTCATAAATTGATGCTCCCTCTGTCCCACAACAAGCTTCACAAATTTCCTTCAGACATCTTCAAGCATTTTTTGGAAATCCATCTACCCTACTTTTACTTTTCATTGTCCTCACACTTGTCACGCCCCAATTTTATACAATTAATTTTAAATAAAAACACTTATTTTAATTATAAATAAAAGACATGAACTATTTTTTTTAAAACACAAAATCGTCAAATAAGCAAAGAAAGTCTAAACAAATTAAACGAAACCCTCAAAGATAATTTAATTTTAGAAGTCAATGTACCAAAAGATAGTTAATCAACAATAAACCCTCAAATATGAGTTTGCTAAAGAAATAAAATTGTTTTTGCAAAAATACTAAAAACTATAGTAGAAAGGCATCCACCGCTCGTCCTCGTCACCAGCTCCTCAATCTGAAAATGTTAAAATGGATGGGGTGAGTATGCAAGCACACTCAGTGGTTCAAAGTTAAATATCAAACAGATTATCAAACACATCAATGCAAACATGAATACATAGCAACACATTGCCTCGTACTGTAGTTTGTGGGCCGTCCCAAAGTCGTTTAAATGACTAAGGTATTCCAACACGTAACTTTCAATGAGCACTGCGAGCCTTCTCAAAGCTAATTTAATGACCCGATAATCCCGATGACAACTTATATGGTCCCAGACCCGTGAACTAGTCCCTGGCTAAATTTCATAACATTTCATACATTGAAAATAACACGTAGCAGATAAGTTCAACAAATCACGTAAAACATTTAACATTGAACAACATGCTCTACTAACCACTGTAGAGATAATTTAAATAGAAACCCCACCTCAAAATGAAATGTCGTGAATGTGAATGATGCAGTAAAATATCCTACTCCTCGCGATCACCATCACCTAAAGTAGATAATTAAATCTATTTAGAAGGTAATATAAATAAATCCTTAAATTAAAAATTATATAATTCCTAATTACAAAGTCTTAAAACTAAATCCACGAATCTAACCTGTAAAGTAAATGAACTTTAAACACATATTCCTAATTAACAAACCAATTCAACCAGTATTCTATATTTTGCAACGAATCAAAATTGTAGTTATCTACTAACCCAGATAATGAATTCTACAAAATACCGTGAAACATATTTTTGTTACTGAAACATAATTGTTCTAATCCAATAATTAGGAGAATGGTATATATTTTTTTCATCTTAATGAACCCCTACATCACTTTCTATCATATAGCACCTATTACTCAAAATAAAATTTTCCTAATGACTACTTAATACTTATCAACCCGCATGCCCACATATACAATTTAGTCCACTACTATCCTCTCTGGACCCAACCATTACTAAATATAAATCAATGAAAACATCAACTTAGGGATAACGACCTATAATTTCAAACACATCTATACACCCCCAACGCAAAGCACTTATTTACGTATACACACAAAAAGATAATATTGTATATTAATAATTTCACATCTGTATATTCTAAAGATATATCAAATATGTGATAAACTTATTTGATATATAGTAATAGTATTAGTTGTTCTTTTTGGTTAAAAGATAGAAGTGTTATATCTTTTATAGAAGTGTTAAAGCTAGTTTAACAACTCTAGTTAGTTAGAAATAACAAGTCTATAAATAAGACTACCAAGAACATCATTTACTACTTTTGTAAATACAGTTTTATCTCTTAATGAAAAGTAATGTTCATTTCACAATATGGTATCAGTTGAAAGTCAAGAAACGTGTGTTGAAATTAGCGTTTCTTTCCTTCCGCTTTCTTGAGGATTTTTCCCAATTCCTCATTTCTTTTCCGCGTTCTTGAGGATCGATTTCGATTTCGTGAATTAGATTTCAGAAATCAATTTTTTCTTTCTTCCCGATTGTTCTAATCGGCGGTTTCGAATTTCTTCGCAAATTCGCCGATTCTGTTCGTTATCTTTACGATTTCGATTTCTGGCAAATTGGGGCTTCGCGAATTGGGGTCTGAATTGTCGAGCTGCTGTTATTCAAGCGACGAATTCCGATTCCAGTTAGGGATTTTGGCCTTCGCATCTTCTGGTGATTCGGCGCTTTGTTATTTCGTCGGTTATTTGTACCGATTGCTCTCAATCGCAATTTCGCGATTACTGGTGTTTTCTGGCGAGATTCGCATCCGTTCGTGTTTTCTGGCGATTCGCATTGTGAATTAGTTCGAAATGGCCGTGAATCAAAACCTTGATTCGTTGAATCCTGCGCTTAATCCGTTGTCTCCCCTCGCGCTCCATCACAATGACAATCCGGCAGTTTCGATTGTCCTGGATCCACTCGTGGGCTCGTCAAATTTTGTCTCCTGGTCTCAGGCTATTCGTAGAGGATTGAGCGTCAAGAACAAGCTCAAATTGATCGACGGCTCCCTTGTGATTCCAACTCCGGAAGAAGATTGTGTTGTTCATGCTGCGTGGGTTAGGGCGAATGACCTTGTTCTGATGTGGATAGTTAACTCTATTTCCCCAGACATAAAGAGAACTTTGCAGTATTTCTCCACTGCAAAAGAGGTATGGGATGAGTTAAATGTTCGTTATGAATGTTCTGATTTAACTAGAGTATACCAAGTTGAAAAATCCCTTAGTGATATCTCTCAAGGCTCTTTGTCCCTTGTCAACTATTATAACAATTTTAAGTCCTTGTGGGATGAGTACTTAAGCCATAGGCCTTTGTTAAATTGTACTTGTGGAGTATTAAAGAACTGTACATGTGATTTGGCTCATACCATAACTAAAATCCAAGAACAGGATGCCACTATGAAGTTTCTGATAGGATTAAGCTCTTCCTACTCTAGTATTAGGAGTCAATTCCTTCTCCAGAAGCCTTTTCCTCCATTAGCAAAGGTCTATTCACTACTCCTTCAGGAAGAATCCCATAGATCCTTAAATGATCATATATCTGTTGTGCCTGATTCTGTGGCAATGCTTGCCAATAACTCCAAATATTATAAGGACAAGAAGAAGTCTCTTAAATGTAGTCATTGTGATGGGAATAATCACACTGTGGATAGATGTTTTCAATTAATAGGATATCCATGCCACAACCAGCTGCAGTTTACACTGATTCAAAATCAGCAAGCAACATAGCACACAACCCTTGCTTACATGACAAGTCAAAGCACATCTCCATAGATTGCCACTTCACTAGAGAAAAGATCCAAGATGGCACACTCAAAATTATTCAGATTCCTACAGAAGAAAACTTGACGGATATAATGACGAAGCCATTACCTCCATCAACATTCAACAGATTCAAAGCCAAAATGGGACTTCTAAATATTCACTCCCATTTTGAGGGGGGGTCTAAAGATATATCAAATATGTGATAAACTTATTTGATATATAGTAATAGTATTAGTTGTTCTTTTTGGTTAAAAGATAGAAGTGTTATATCTTTTATAGAAGTGTTAAAGCTAGTTTAACAACTCTAGTTAGTTAGAAATAACAAGTCTATAAGTAAGACTACCAAGAACATCATTTACTACTTTTGTAAATACAGTTTTATCTCTTAATGAAAAGTAATGTTCATTTCACAATATATATTTATATGTCGCGATCGAGAGAGCATAAATATTCAAGTTAAAAAGATTTAAGAAAAAGTTGATTTCAAGTGTACTGCTAGTGCTGCGGAGAAGATCGTTCACGCTTGCGATATGGATTTTAATTTTTGTAACAATCGGTCCAAAGCTTGGTATTAATCAATTATTTAGAGTGAGAAATTTTCTGAGAGAGAGAAGTACGTACGATTTATGTGATTTACTTTGAGAGTGTGACCGGGTAATAAAGATGCGGGAGATTAAGATTATGCCTACGTGGTCTTCTTATTTTAAAATTTTAAAACTAACCATGAGAAGAAAATTAGGGAACAAGTAATGGAATATACGTTATACTATGTATATGAAATATATTTTACATTTTTTTTATAAAAAGAAGAAAAATATTTTATTATCTTAGTATCTCAAATATGATTAGGATATACACACGTACAAGCATATCCAAACTTTAGGAAAAAAGTGAAACTTGTATTATTTAATTACTTTTGAAAAATAAAATAAAATAAAAACAATAATAACTAAATAATAATAATAATAATAATATCAATTTATGCATTTTTAACCTATGAAAAAGATACTCCTGGATGATACTGTTGTAAATCTAGAAAATTTGATATTTCAAATCCATAAGATTTGATGTGGACATTATTTATGGGCCAAGTAGCCGTATAGACTTTAGAGTTTTGACATTATATATATATATATATATATATATATATATATATATATATATCCCCGTACTCAATATTGTAATACACACATGTACATACACAGAAACATAGTGAAAACTCCTAGCTTGGTACGCCCCGAGACGTAGTCATTCATGACGAACCGGGTAAACAAACCGGTGTCTATTTTGCGTTTATATTTTACAACACGTTATCAACACGAGTCTCCAACCAACTGAGTTATATTAATCGGTTGTGTCTCTGATCGTGTTGGTGAATTTTATTGAAGATGGTTAACGTTTGATCTTATCGAAATTTTTTCTCGCGTTTTCTTCATAGGCTTTGTTTTTATTAGATAATCTGGCTTTCTTTTATTTGAAATAGTGCTGGTAACCATGATTTCTTTTGTAGAAGAGCTGGAATAACTTCGATCATGAGGGCCAACCTTTCTCTTATCCTAAGTAGTTCTCTAATATGGGCATCTTTCATTTTAGATAACCTAATTAAGTTTGAGATTAAGATTCTAAATCCTTTATTATAGTGTATAATAATATTGATGTATGGATCAATAATGAATTATAACATTCATGTACTTAAATTTATGAAAAAGGATTTTGCATGTCTCGGTTGTATCTCACTAACCTGTTTTTTGTATTGAGTTTTATTTTGAACTCATTGTTGGTCACTTGTACCTGTTTTGGTTGCACTACCCACTAAAGACATGTCTAAGGCCAGCGTAACTATCTCCATCTATAAGACGAGGAAGTAGATCTTTAACCTCCTGTTAAGCCTGAGCTCAACGCAAGCCGGGTCTATCGTTAGACGTTTAGGAACCCTTACCCTTGGGTTCCGCTCTGGTAAAGGCTTAATACTTTTTTTTTTTATATTTTCAGCAATAGGCACTGTTTGCCACAACATAGGCTTGTGAATTATTTGCTGTAGAAATTAGGATATATGTGAAAAAATCCTCGTATGCCTATTATTATCTTTGCTGCTAGTGTAATTCACTCAAACAATGCCCAAATTTTTTATATACAGGTTTGCCTGAAGCAAACATGGACATTGACTAAAATTTGAACTTGAATAGTTGCTCCTACTTGTATAACTATTTATGTGAATTAAATTTATATTATTAGTTATAGTCCGCATATATTGTCTGGGTAAGCGACATCCAGTATTTGTCGGACCGTAAATCAAGTTTGGGTAGATGACATCCAATATTTGCTCTTTTGTGATTGAGCATGTAAATTAAATCCTCTTTCTTCTTTGTTAATAAAAATTCAAATCATATGTTTTACCATGTCCATTTAAAATGTAGTGAAAATGCATGGTATTACTAAGAGAGAATTTATTGAGTTTGCTCTCGATGGTAATAACTACGTGACATGGGCCATAAATATTAAGATTCATCTAACCTCATCCTAATTAAGCGGAATCATTGTCCATGGTCCCAAATCCACTGATGTCCAGAAGACAAAAGCGTTGATTTATCTCAAGTACCACCTTAATCAGGACTTGAAATATGAGTACCTTACTGAGATGAACCCTAACATTTTATGGACATCCCGGAAGGATTGTTTCTATCAACAAAATGATATAATCCCTCGGGCACAATATGATTGGCTGAACCTCCGTTTCAAGATTTAAATCTATAACGGAGTGCAATTCTACCTTGCATCGTATCTCAGTTAAAATTATGCCCGCACTAAATTATTGAGGCCGAGTTGATATAGTAAATCTTATCAACATTCCATGCTTGTAACCTTGTACTCCAGCAGCAGTACACTTCTCACTCAGAGCTAATTTTCTGCACTTCTAGTGGCAGAAAAACACAAACAACTCCTGATGAGAAATCACAATACTAGATTGTTTGACCCACAAGCAGTGCCTGAAGCACATGTTGTAGCTCAAAGGAGCCTGAGTGGGCGTAAGCGTGGAAGAAAAGAAATCCGCAAACCCAAGCACTTGATTTAGGCTTATCGAAAGATACAAAAGGACAACAAGGGCATGACCCCTCAGGGTGAATCTCACCATGTTAGTCTGCCTGAAGCAGATTTTGATATAGACAACAATGATCTTTTGAGCTTGGAGTTCGAAAATTTTGGAGACAAAGAGTGATTTACATATATGTACATTATTAGTACCCTGACTTAGGTTTTGAGATTTGTCTTGCTTCATTTGGGACAAATGTAATGAAAATTTTCCCCATCTTTGCCCAGAAGGCAGATGCACTGATTAAATTCTCCGATACCATCTCAATAAGATATCAATTGTTTATGGAAAATCCCTGAAGGAATATATTTATCGTAGTTTATAAAAATTCCTAAAGGATTATATTTATCGTAGCTTATAAAAATCCCTGAAGGATTATATTCATTGCCGTTTATAAAAATCCTTGAAGGATTATAATAATCGATAAAATCTGAATAAAATCGATAGCAGAAAATATCGATAGATAAAAATCATGGCCTATGCCAAATAATTATTGAGATGGTCGAGATTGAGGATTCCCCAAGCGAATCTCAACATACCAGTTTGTCTGAAGCAAACATGAATATTATCAGTGACATGACATTAAAGACTATGAGTTGTCAAGATACATAGTGTCATTATTTTGTGATTCTTTATGCATGTTATGACTATATGCTTTGTCATGATTAATATTTGCAAAAAAATTACAACTCAATAACCGTATGTCTTTAACAACTCCAGCAGAGTTACTGAATCTCATATTTATATAGAAAATCTCCGGTTAAAATTTATGTCCCTGAAGGACAAAATATCACATGCCAATGAATCTAAAGCACGCCTGAAGTGTGAAAGACCTTATTAACAAAATCCAACCTCCTGAAGAGTTGTAGATTTGGTCTTAAGATCCAATTTAGATTCATACATATTATAGCATGAGCCGTTAGTCCAAAATAATAATGTGATATGTCGAATTTTGTCTAAGTTCATTGGCTATGACACGTCAACCCTTTCGTAAATAAATTTATGGCATGTACAAATGGTGAACTTTTAGTACGGTTGAATCATACTAAAGTTGGAATTAAATCTCCCATTTTTAGAATGATTTCTAAGAGACATTTGTGGACTGATTATCCTAGTATGGGGACCATTTTGATAGTTAATGACCATAATTAATGCTTTCACATGGTGGGCTTATGTATTTTTGTTATCCACCTGCAATCACGCTTTTGTCAAGCCTATTACAACACTGTTGAGCTTAGTTATCATTTTCCAAATTATCAAATTAAATCCATTCGAATGGATAATGTCAGTGAGCTCACATTGACTGCATTCGATGTTTAGTGTATGGCATTGGGAAATTAAAGTGAAGCATTAAGTCTCTTACATCCACACCACAATGGTCTAGCTGAGTCTCTAATTTGATGCATCAAACTAATCGCTAGACCGTTACTGCAAAAATTTCAACTTAGCTACATGTTAGGGGCATGAAATTTACATGTAGCCACTCGAATTTAAATCTGACCTACTGCATATCATTAGCACTCCACTCTACAACTAGTGTGAAAAAAATGATACATTATTTCCCACCTGCGAACATTCTATCGTGCAGTACGCATACCACCACAACACATCAACAACCCTGTTGCTTGACTGCATAATTGATGAAAAGTCTATTCTCGGCATTAGAGGGAGATTAGAATCCAAAAATTAAATAAATGCCGAAAAATTCCCCGAAGGAGACAGATCGAGATATTTTCTTTAAAAGAAAAAGACCAAGAAATTTTCCTGAATGAAAAAGGTCCTCGATATTTAGACTCATGCACTTGTTAGACTGAACTTGAAGTTCAAAAGATAAGTAACATTCAAATCCAGACTATCTCTGGAGTGAAATTCTCCTTTTCAGAGTAGTACGGCCTTGTCAGCTTTTGTCAGATTTGTTACCTTGTCTTGATTGGTCCACGTCTACTGAGTCTAACGACTCTTTTGTTTAGGGTACTTGATCAGGGTAGCCCTGACTTCAGGCGACTTGTCTCAGTGGACTTGAAGTCCTCTCAGGAGAGTTGACAAAAGGCAATTTGTCAGCCTCTCATTCATCAATAGACTGACTGCTTCAGGATCTACTGGTCACAACACTGATCCTCAAGATCATGCTCCTCACTGAGTAGTCCACTGCCTAGGTTAGAAGGGTCAGGTTTATACTCAGTGGGACTTCCTTAAGGACAGTCTTCATGTCTTCAGGAGACTTGAGTTTGTTTCCTCTTGGATGGCTTCTGACTTCTTCTGGTTTATGAGTCCGCCGAGTTTTCCCTCAACAAAGTACCTGTAAGCTGAAAACAAACTAACCTAACCTAAACATTTACATAACAATTCTGAATGCACACATTCAATTACAAGTCATTTCGGAAAATCATCAAAACTTAATATCCCAACAATTTTCCCCTTTTTGATGATTCCAAAACTTCTAACACTTATGAATTTATATAAAAAGAAACATGTTAGTACAACAAGTAATAGTGCAGAAAATCCTAATTTTTTAAACATTAAAGATCTATTCGGTTGACCGTAAATATTTTAAAAACAAAATTAGAGGTCATTTGAACAACCCGCTCTGATACCAATTGAAGGTCCCATTGAGAAATCAAGTGCATTTGGGATTTTAGAAGAAATCTTTGTTTTAACACTGATGTGCACAAAATTGCTTGTCAATGAGTGGTCAGTGCAGTGCTTAAGTGTGTCAGGATGATTGATTCGATCCTAACTCAAATACTTGTGCCATTTTTCTTCCCTTCAATGTATGGATGACAATATTAATAGACAATACTTAAGAAAATCAGTAAAGCAATAACGAACATAACAATGTAAAGTGGTTCAGAGACTCAAGCTCCTACATCCACTATCCACATTGAACAGGAGAATTCCTTCAGTAGAATTGGCTTGTTTTTAACATGCCAAGGTGCACTCTCAACTGGACTCACACCCCTCTGCGGAGCTGCCTCTCGCACTGGCCTCAAATCCCTCTTCATTCATGATGTGCCTCTCCACACCTAACTTCAACCACTAACTCTAACACTTTGGAAAGGGTTTGAGTTTGGTGTTGCTTTCTCCAACTAGGTGAGATTTTTCCTTACATGATGTTAGCCTTTAAGCTAAGGTTGGAAAAACTCTCTAAGCTTAGGATGTTTATGATTAGCTCGAGTATAAAAAGTGGAACACTCAAATATGTCTATGAAGAACTCGGGGTCAGTGTTCTTGATGGAGATGGTGCATCCTTATGCCTCCCTTGTACCTGCACTCTCTCTCGTACCTGCTCTCTCTTCTAAATGCAGCTTGATCTTGTATTTATAGTGTGAATTCGAATGTTACCGTTGGAGAGAGTAACATTCAAATTCAGAATCTCTGGAGTGAAATTCTCCTTTTTAGAGCCTTGTCAGCTTTTGTCAGATTCGTTGCCTTGTCTTTGTTAGGATAAAAGTTGTATAATTTTGATGAGTTAAAACAAACCAGAAGATGTAATAGGACCATCTGGACCTGTTAGCCAGATGATGATCTAGATTAGGACTTAGTCTAGGGGGAACTGCCAGACCAGAAGACTTCACCAGAAGAGTCACCAGAAGACCCCACCAGAGGACTTCACTAGAGGACTCCACCAGAAGACTTCACCAGATGAGATCTGACCAGAGGCAGAGGACCTTCCCCAGACCAGACGAGTCTGGTAGAACAAAAGATGCTCAGTTTGATCCCCTGTTTCTACTGAGTATTCTGGTTGTTAACCAGATTAGGACCAGAAGACACTGAGGTTGCCTGGTGTCTGGTCTTGCCTTCTCTGGAGAGAATCAGAGTTTGGCAGAGGAAGCATTTGACCGTTGGTGATTCAAATCAAGTCAAGAAGATCAGGATTGGAAAGTTATTGAAGATAATCAATCCAAGGATCTCACCAACCCAATGAATCAATTAGGGAATTGATTGATTGAGACTTCCTTAAATAGAGGATCTGATTGGATTAGCTCCCCAACGGCTAGCCCTAATCCCCTCTATAAATACAAGAGTGCAGTTCAAGAAAAAGCTCTAGAGACACCCTACGCGCATAAGTCCATCCAAGCTTTTGATAATCACTCTTAGCACTCTTATTGTTCTTTCATTCATATTCACTCTCAAGGAGTTATTAGACCTTAACCTGTTCATCTCTAAGATAAGGTTGAAGGTAGCCTACTTTAGATTGTGATTAGATCTAAAGGAGTTGTAAGAAGGAACTGGTACTTCCCAATTCCAGTGAGTAAGTAAGTGAGTTGGTTGGTTGATAGTGAGACCCCTTGGATAAAAGGGAGAGTGGACGTAGGATATTCAAATCCGAACCACTATATATCATGTGTTCTTTATTGCTTTCATTTACTTATTCTCTTATTAGTTTATGTGCTCTTGTAAAAAGAATTTGAAAGACTTTTAACTTAAGCTTCCGCAATTAATCTAACTAGTGGGACCAACAAGTGGTATCAGAGCAGTGTGTCCAACGACCACTGCTTTGAAAATCTTTTGGTGGTCACCGGGCAGATCCATTGCTCTTTAGTGCTTTTGTTCAAATTCTTGTTAAATCCTCGTTTTTGTCAAAATGTCTGCAAAATCTTCTTATAAGAGTCGCAAGTTTCCAGAATTCTCATTTGAGGATTATAGCCACTGGAGCTTCATGATGAGTAATCATCTGGGAGCTATTCACCACCGCATGTTAGATGTGGTAGAAAGTGGCCCTATTCAATTTTACTGGACTCCTATTGATAGTGGCAGGTCAGAATCCAGGGAAGAAACTAGTGAAACAGCCCAAAAAGCTGCAGAGGATAGAGTCCCCAGGCAAAGAATCCTCAAAAAGAAAGATGAGCTTGACAACGATGAAAGAAAGCTCTACAACTTGGACCAGGTGGCAAGAACCGAGATTATCAACACACTCACCAAGGAAGTGATAGAGAAGGTCAGAACCTGTGCCACTGCCAAGGAGATGTGGGACAAACTTGCACTTCTCTGTGAGGGAACAGAGAAGATTAAAGACAACAAGCCCCAAGCTGTTCAACATTCGTTTGACACTTTCAAGATGAAACCAGACGAGACCATTGACCAGCTGGATATGCGTCTCACAAACCTCCTGAACAAGGCTAGTGCCTTAGGTAAGACCTATTCTGAAAAGGAAATTAATAGTAAAATCTTGCGTTCACTAACCAGCAGGTGGAGAATTAAAGTCACTGTGATCAAGGACAACAAGGATCTCAACACTCTGGATCATCATCTTCTGTTGTCTGATCTCAAAGCTTATGAGTATGATCTTCAAGAGGAGGATCAAACAGAAGAGGTTTCCTCTTCTGGTCAGAAAGGTGTTGCATTCTCTTTAACTATCAAGCCTGATGTCAAGCCAAATGAGTCTACTGCAGATGACTTGAGCCTCAAGGAGCAGGTAGCACTTCTAACCCGTAAATTAGATAAAATGAGTTCAAAATATGGCAGGTACAAAAGGCATTGGAAGGAATCTACCAGAGATAGGAAGAGTTCCTTCAAGCCTGCAGAAAAGGAAAAGACATCTGGAGACTCAAGGGAGACCAGATTCAGAACTCCAGAAAGGAGGAGAGATGACAACCCTGGCAGCTCTGGGAGATCAGATTATCAGAGGAGGGATGGTAGCTCTGGCAGACCTGACTACCAGAGGAGAGAGAGTAGTCCAGCCAGATCAGACTACAACCAGAGGAGGAGAGAGCCAAGTCCTAGTCCCAGAGGAGACAATGCCTGCTACACATGCAACAAGACTGGTCACTACAGTTATGATTGTCCTCAACTTACTCCTAGGGAAAGAGAAGAGAAAAGGATCAAGAGAGATAGGAGATATGCAGACAAGAGAGCATTGCTGGCAGAAGCAGAGGAGGAGGATACTAGTTCAAGTTCTTCTTCTTCTGATTTCGGGTCTGATGATGATGTATGTCTGATGGCAGACATCAATGAGGTACAAGAAACTACCTTAGTTTTATCAAATCCAAATATACTGAATCCTCTAATTCATCTGGTAACTCCAGAGAGTCTGATATGCAGCAAATGCTATCAGATCTCCAAAATTGTGTTCAATTATGTCAAAAACTTGAGAAAGAGAATGGTAGACTCAGAACTGAAGTTCAATCCTTATCACATGAACAAAAATCCACCAGAGAACTCATGAAAGATCATTCCAAAGAAGTCTCTGAACTTCAGGATAAGATCAAAGAAATATATACTCTGGTAGATCAAATCATGAAGGAAAAGAATTCTCAGGAGGATGAGCTCAATGAGCTTAAAGCCAAATACCAGACTCTTATCAAGGGAAAACAAATTGAGCAAACTATTGAGTTACCTATGGCCAGAGAAGATTCCTTGAAACCAGATGTTCTATCTATTATTTCAGGATCTTCTCAACGCATAAATGATAAGAGTGGTTTAGGATATCCTGGAATTATTAAAAGATCTCATAAATATTGCTTTACTAAAGACAAGTCTATAAGATCTGGTGAACTTGTGGAACTCCGGAATGAAGAAGATCCTTCTGATCGCATGGTGGTTCACAGACCTGGTTGGAAATGGGACCCCCCTGCTGATAGTTCAAAACATAATCCAGAAGAGGTGAATGTTCTGGAAGGAAAGATTCTAGAGCATACAAGCCAGAAAAGAGAACCTATGAAGATTGATGGTTCTGTTCAGATGCCTAATCTGATTAGAGAACCTCAGAGGAATCCTAAAAGAGTGGAACCTAAGCAGATTAGGGGACCTCAAAAAGGAGACTCTAAGAAGAAATCTAATCAGAATAGGAGATACCAGAGGAGGTATATTGAACCAGAGAACCTCAATCAGAATCAGGGATCTCAAAGGTGGAATGCTCCAAGAAGATTCCAGAACAGGAAACCTCAGAAGGAATTCCATCATCAGAAGAGATCTAACTTTCAGAACCAGAGATCCAACTTTCAAAACCAGAGATCCATCTATAGAAAACCAACTGATCTGGGTAGTTATGACACCAGAGATGGTTCTTCTAGGATGTACCCTTACAACCAGACCTTTAAGACCATGTCTTTGAGGCAGGCCATTCCAAAGGCCAGATTTGAGAACTGTTTATAGGAAAGGTGTCCTTATCAGACCAGTAGCTCAATATGTCATTGTAAGAGGACATGTTCTGGTAGATAGATTTGGAAGGAAGATAAGATCTCCTCATCCAACAAGGGATGATCTTTATCTATGGATTCCTACAAAACCTGCAACTAACCAATCAGGACCCAGCACTAGTAGGGGACCTAATTGATTTCCCTGCAGGTAGATAAGAGCCCATTGGAGAAAGGACTTTCAAGCAACCATGTCTGGTACATTGATAGTGGATGTTCCAAGCACATGACCTTCCAGAAGGATAATCTCCAAGATTTTAAGCCATTGAATGGGCCAAGAGTGATGTTTGGTGACAACAACTATGGAGTCACCAGAGGAGTTGGAAAGTTGACCTTTAATGGTGTATTTGTAGACGAAGCCTACTATGTTGAAGGACTCAAGCATAATCTGCTTTCAGTATCCCAATTCTGCGACAGGGGATATTCAGTGAAGTTCTCTAGTGATTCATGCACTGTCTTTTCTTCTGATTATAATGAATCTTGCTAATAGGCTTGAGGAAGGGTAACATTTATCTTGCAGATTTTAGCAGTTGCCCAAGAAATGCTTGCCTGGTTGCAAAAGGATCTGCAGAGAACAGCTGGATTTGGCACAAGAGATTGTGTCACCTTAACTTCAAGACACTAAATAAGATTGTCATAAAAGGTCTCATTCGAGGTCTTCCTAATGAAGTGTTTAAGAAGAATCAGGTTTGTGGTTCCTGCCAGAAGGGTAAACAACCCAAGACTTCCTTTAAGGATGTCCAGAGCACAACCACAACCAGAGTACTTCAACTACTTCACATGGACCTGTTTGGACCTGTTTCTCCTTTTAGTTTCAGTGGAAGGAAGTACACCTTGGTGATAGTAGATGACTTTTCAAGATACACTTAGGTAGTGTTCTTGTTTAAGAAAAATGAAACTATCACTAAGCTGCCAGAATTCTTCAAGCAGATACAGAATGAGCAGAACCAGAGCATAGTCAGAATCAGAAGTGATAAAGGGACAGAGTTTTTGAATTCACACATTGCAGATTACTGCAAGGACCATGAGATTTTTCATAAGACATCTGCTGCCAGAACACCCCAACAAAATGGAGTAGCAAAAAGGAGGAATAGAACTCTCAAAGAAGCTGCAAGAACACTTCTGGCAGAGTACAACACTCCACAAAGGTTTTGGGCAGAGGCCATTAATACGGCTTGCTACACTCAGAACAGATGCCTAATTGGCCAGAGACATAATAAGACTCCATATGAGGTATGGAAAGGTAAAACCCCATCTGTTTCGTATTTTCATATTTTTGGATGTAAGTATTTCATCCATGACAATGGGAAATCTAAATTAAGAACTTTTGATGCCAAAGTGGATGATGGAATATTTTTAGGTTATTCCAGCACCAGTAAGGCTTTTAGAGTTTTTAATAAGAATTCACTTTGTGTTGAGGAAACACCTCATGTTGTTTTTGATGAATCTGCTTTTGAGTGCAAGGTGGACTCTAAGTCTTCTGATGAGACCCAGAATCAGACTACACCCAGAGTAATCAAAGTCAATCCACCTATTCTTGATTCAGATTCAGATGATGACCCATCTCCTGGTTCTCTGAAGCAGAAGCCTTCACAAGGAGTAGAACCAGAAGAGGTTGAAACTCCTGTAGGGGGAAGCTCTTCTGCAGGTGGTGATAATCACCAAGGTACTGCAGAAGATGATCACCCAGGCAAGACCACGGGAAGGAGGACCCTGGTTGATCACCCCAATGACCTGATCTTAGGAGATCCAACTAAGGGTGTCCAAACTAGGAGAACTCATAACTTAGCTGCCTTATTCAGTTGCTATGTGTCCTTGATTGAGCCCAAGAACATCAAGGAGGCACTGAAAGATTCAAATTGGATTGTTGCCATGCAGGAGGAGTTGAATCAATTCACTAGACAGGATGTTTGGGAGCTGGTAGACAGACCAAGACATCAAAAGTTGATAGGCACTAAGTGGGTTTTCAAGAATAAGAAAGATGAGAATGATGTCATTACTAGGAACAAGGCAAGGCTAGTGGCTCAGGGCTATTCTCAGTCTGAAGGAATAGACTATGATGAGACATTTGCTCCTGTTGCCAGACTAGAAGCCATCAGATTGTTCTTAGCATATCCTGCTCACATGAAGTTCAAAGTATACCAGATGGATGTGAAATCTGCCTTTCTTAATGGGATTCTCATTGAGGAAGTGTATGTGGAACAACCTCCTGGTTTTGAACAAGGTGACAAGGTGTTTAAGCTTAAAAAAGCTCTTTATGGGCTGAAGCAGGCACCCAGAGCATGGTATGACACTCTATCTCAGTTTCTTCTGGACAATGGTTTTTCTAAGGGTAAGATTGATAGGACCTTGTTTAGGAAAGAAGAAGGAAAGGACATCCTTCTGGTCCAAATATATGTTGATGACATTATATTTGGATCCCCTAACAAGAAGCTGTGTGAGAAGTTTGGTGATCTCATGCAGAGTCAGTTTGAGATGTCCATGATGGGTGAAATAAATTACTTTTTAGGTTTGCAGGTTAAGCAATCAGAGAAGGGAATCTTCATAAATCAGGCAAAGTACATCAGAAACATGTTAGAGAAATTTGGAGTAGGATCTAGCAAAGCAGCCAAAATTCCTATGATGACAAATTTCAACATGGATCCAGATGAGTCTGGAGAGAGTGTGGACCAGACTCAGTACAGAGCACTTATTGGTTCTCTTCTGTACCTGACTGCAAGCAGACCAGATATTACTTTTGCTGTAGAAGCGTGTGCCAGATTTCAAGCTAATCCCAAGAAGAGTCATTTGGAAGCAACTAGGAAGATATTGAAATATCTTAAGGGAACAGTGAATTTAGGATTATGGTATCCTGCAGATGACAACTTAGAGTTTAGTGGTTATTCAGATTCAGACTATGGTGGATGCAGAATAGATAGGAAGTCTACAAGTGGAACATGCCAATTTTTAGGGAATAAATTGGTATCCTGGTTTTCTAAGAAGCAGACTTCAGTTGCTACATCAACAACAGAAGCAGAGTACATGGCTGCAGGGAGCTGTTGTTCACAACTACTCTGGATTAGTCAACAGCTTAGGGACTACCAGATTAGAGCCAAGGATATTCCTATTTTCTGTGATAGTAATAGTGCAATTGCCATCACCCAGAATCCAGTTCTTTATACCAGGTGTAAACATGTTGATATAAGGCATCATTTTATCAGAGATCATGTTGAGAAGGGAGATATAAGGATGGAAAAGATTGCAACAGAGAAGCAGAGAGCAGATATTCTGACTAAGCCTTTGGCTGAGACCAGATTCAGAGAGTTAGCTTTTGAGTTAGGATTGTTGGATCCAGAGACAGATTTGTTTTAGAGGGAACATCAGAGAAGTATCCTTTATTTATGCCTTACTGCATATTCTTTATTTATTAGACATATCAGAGAAGTTATATCTCCAGATGAGGTATACACCAGGTGAAACTTATCCCAGATGAGGTGCTGAGTCAGATTTCAGAAATGTTCAAAGTCCTCTCTGACCAGGACCAGATGAGTTCCATCAGAGGAGATGTAACACCAGACTAACTGTGGTATCATCTGGTTACAATATTAGGTGATAGGTATGCTTTTACTTCTCTGGCCTCTGATCATTGGGATACAACTTTCAAATTAATAAGTACACTCAAAATGTTTCAACTTCGGAGTGTATTCATGACTAGGGTATAGGGCCTAGGCAATCATTTCGCTTTTTCTCTTGACTGCCATAAAAACCCCTTTATGCCCAGTCCCAATGACCACGCCTACGCACCAGATTAAATCTGTATCTCGCCTTTCATCGTGGCCATCAGATTTACTCGTTGTGCAATATGTCAATCAATTCAAAAATTGATTTTGTTCCCTAAATTAAATTTGCTATTACACGCGTTCACACTTCATTTATTAATCCAGCCACGCGTATTGCCCTATTTAAATAAAATTTCTTTTCAATTTGTCTTTTCACGTCTCCACATTTTCAAAGCCCTAACTTCTCTCTGCAAAGTATCTCTCTCTCTCTCTCTCTCTCTCTCTCTCTCTCTCTCTCTCTCTCTCTCACACACACACACAGAAATGGCCCCTCCGTGCAACTTCGATCATGAACTGATGATGAAGAAACTGAAGACAGAGATGGTGGTTGACTTCTACACCACCAAGAACCCATCTGCACTGGTTATTTTGGAGTTACTCAGAAGGTCCGGCGTAGAGAAGTTGATTTCCTCAGTCCCCAGAGATCTTCGCACTCTAGATGGTTATGTGGCCCAGTTTCTGGTCCGTATGAAGATTCACGAAGATCACATTTCTTCGAAGATTGACAAAGAAGATCTGGTGTTTTCCAAGCAGGATTTCTGTGCGCTTTTTGAGAACATTTCGACGGAATGCGTGGACCCTTTAACTTACAAGGAGGATGATGTTGTTGGTTCTTTCAAGATTTTTGTTTGATCCTCTTGTCAGAACATCACGAAAGGATTTCTTGATAAGCATTTAAGGCAGAAATTCAAGGTTCTTTTTGACATTGTGGTGAAGGTGCTGATGTGTGAGAATCACAGCACGGATGCCATTTTCAATGGCAGGATGTGTGTGATGCGTGCCCTGTATGATGGAGTTCAGTGCAATTGGGCTGAATTCTTTTGGGATGTGTTGAGGAAGAACAGATTGAAGGTGAAGAAGGAGGCTTGCCCTTCACAGCCTGGGGAGTTGCAATACTACTTTACTGTTAATGTTTCGTTGGGAACGAAACTGACCCTGATTTTGGACTCATTGCTTCCAGAGAAGAAATGGAAGGAGTCTTGGTGTAGAGGATTTCACAAGTCCAAGGTCTTGTTCTCAAAGGATGGTCCTCTTCATGGCCATCCTGATTCTGATGGAGAAGAAGCTACTCCTGCCCCTCCCCTTCAAGCCATTCCCTCACCTGCTAAGGGGCAAAAGCAGCAGAAGAAGCAGCAGAGTTCAAAGCAAGCTGCTGGAGCAACTGGTTCCTCAACAGTTGTCTTCTCTGGTTCCTCGGAGGAGGACCAGATTCCCCTTCTGAATATTCTGAAGAAGAAGGGTGAAGTGGCTGAGGCTACTAAGAAGGCTGGAGGAGCCAAGAGGAAGAGGCCAGAGGAGGCCAAGAGAGGCTCTGCTAAGAAGCCAAGAACTAAGCAGAAAGGCCAAGAAAACTCTTCTGGTGGATGAGCCATCAGAGGAAGAAGAGAAAGAAGAGGTTGAACCCCTAAAAAAGAAATCCAAGGCCAAGAGAGCCATTCTTCAAGAGTCAGACTCTGGCTCTGATCTTGGAGAGGCCTTGGAGAAGGCTATTGATGAAGCTTCTCAGATGATGGAGGATGCTCCAGAGCATGTTGTACTTGCTGATGTTAACTCAGCAGAGGTAAACCCTTCCAACCCATCCTCTATTCCCCCCTACTCATGTTAACCTTGTTACCCCTCCTACTTCCCCACCAGACACCCAAACACAACCCATATCATCTGCTCCTGGTGTTCCTTTATCTTCACCAGAGCAGACTCTCCCAGACACCCCAACATTCACTACTTCAGCCATCCCTCAAACACCTTCTCCCCCACCTTCCCAAATACCTTTAAACACATATCCCTCTCCCCCAGCTTCTGTACCAGATGTGCCTTCAACCTCTTCTGGTGCAGAAATTCCCCTTCCAAACACTTCCACATTACAAATTCCCATCCCACCTTCTGTACCAGAGATCCCATCTTCTTCTGGTGCAGAGCAACCCATTCCTTTCACCTCCACCTCTCAAAATCCTACCCCTACCCAAACCCATACAGATCAGGACCCAACCATTTCTATGGCTCTGGGATTCGTTGCCCCTCCCCCTTCTCCCACCTGTTTAACAAGCGATGATAGTGAAGATGAGGAAGCTTCACTTGAGCCTGCTAACTTAGCATCTTCCTCCTCTGCCTCTGGGCCCAAACCCTTCACTTTCTCATCGGCAGAAATAGGTCCCATAAGGCAGAGTATGAGTGTAAGTGCTCAGCTCTGGCTAAGAGAGCATTTCCCAGTTCTTCTGGAGCACTTACCACTTCTGGCAGAGCTTACTGATGCCAAGGTCTGGAGCAAAGCCAGACTTGAAGATGTGGAGGACCTGATGCTTTTGCTTGAGGAAATGGGTCCCTCCAACTTCACTGCTTGGGAGATTGAGCTGAAGCAGAAGATGAACATTCAGAACCCAGCAGAGCTGGAGATCCCTGGTGAAGCTAAAATCCTAATTCGCACCCTGCTCATCCAGAGAGGGGTAATGCTCACTCCAGAGGGCCCCACTTACAAGTTTGGGCCTCACTTTGTCTTCCCTCCAGAGCTATATTCAGATGAGGAAGACTTTGAGATGTCTCCTGCCGTGCTCCAGAAGGTGAAAGCCTTCTTCAACGAGCAAATCATGCAGATTGGGCGCTTCTCCAAAGCAATTCAACACATGGCCCCTGCTATGATAGAGCATCAGATCAGGCAGGAGAGGAGGACTTTCCTGAAGCAGATCAAATCTACTCTGGCTGAAGTTAAAGCTTCTTTCAAGGCCAATGGCCTCTTTGTCAAGCTGGATGTCATGCAAAGCCAGAAGCAGCTCCAGGAGCACGTGCTGGAGCAGATGAGGCCAGTCTCTGTGCTGAAGGTTGAGATGGCCAGCCAGATGATCCAAACTGCCAAGCTGAAGGACTCCCTCCAGGAGATGTTAGAGAAGCAGGAAAGGCTTGTTGCAGAATCGAAAGCCTACCTGGAGGAGGCAAAGCAGTTGCGTGATCTTCACTCTTCCTCCAACACTGCCTTGCCTGATCTTATAAGGCAGGTAGTGGAGCCCCTCCTTGATGAAGTTAAAAAGGGGGAAGAGAAGGCCAGAACTGATCTAGCGAAGACCACAAATGAAACTCTTTTCAGCCATGGAGCTCGTCTGGACCTGCTGGAGAACACCTTGGCCCAGGCAGAGCTGCAGAAGAAAAAGAAAGAAGAATTCAAATCACTTACCATGGCTAAGCAGCTTGCTGCAGAAGAGGATTCATCAGAAGCAGAGCAAGATCCCATTTCAATCTCTGGACCTGTAAAGAGGAAGATCAGGAGAGTCAAGAAGAGCTTCCTGGAGACTGTTGTTGAAGAAGCTCAGAAGAGATACAAGGAAGAGACTCCAGAGGAGAAACAGACAAGGATCAGAAAGAACATAGACGAAGAGTAGAGGCTCAGATATGTTAGGAGACAAAACAAGAAGAGCAGAGAAGCTGGTGCTCCTTCTGGTGCAGGTGGATCTAGCCAGAGGAGGAAAACTCCCATTGAAGTGATGAACATTCTGCCTCTCAGGACAGAAGGGTCTTTTGACTCTACTGTGCCTGTGCCCTTGATTGAGAAATGGAAGGAGGCAAAGACTATCTGGTTCATCCAACATTATATCCAGAGGCCAGCACCAGAGGATGATGAGCTGATCAACAGAACCTTCCACTCCTGGATGCAAGCTTATGATGCAGAGTTGTACAAGCAATTGATGGACTCTACCATTGAGTTCAACCTGGAGGTGACTGCTCCTGAGTTCACTTATCTTAACACTCCCATGGTAGGAGACCAGGTTGATTGGGCTGAGCTTAAGAGATTGTACAAGACAAAGGTGTTGGTGAACTTCACTCCATCATCTTCTGCAGAGTTGAAGGCCGTCCAGGATAGGTTCCTTGATTGGTTCCTTGTGCCCAAGGAAAACAGGAGATATGCATAGAATAGGACTCTGAACTTCAATGTAATTTGTAATCATCTTGTCCTTATTATCAATGAAAATATCATATCTTCTCTGTTCAAAAGACAACCTCTTGTTGTCTTAATTGTTTGCCTGATAAGATCTATTCTAAGGTTTTATCCTTTATTGTTTTCATGCTTAAGTCTTATGTTTTGATCAGTTCTGGTAGTGTTTTAACTTCATCAAAAAGGGGGAAATTGTTAGGATAAAAGTTGTATAGTTTTGATGAGTTAAAACAAACCAGAAGATGTAATAGGACCATCTGGACCTGTTAGCCAGATGATGATCTAGATTAGGAATTAGTCTAGGGGAAACTACCAGACCAGAAGACTTCACCAGAAGAGTCACCAGAAGACCCCACCAGAGGACTTCACCAGAGGACTCCACCAGAAGACTTCACCAGATGAGATCTGACCAGAGGCAGAGGACCTTCCCCAGACCAGACGAGTCTGGTAGAACAAAAGATGCTCAGTTTGATCCCCTGTTTCTACTGAGTATTCTAGTTGTTAACCAGATTAGGACCAGAAGACACCGAGGTTGCCTGGTGTCTGGTCTTGCCTTCTCTGGAGAGAATCAGAGTTTGGCAGAGGAAGTATTTGACCGTTGGTGATTCAAATCAAGTCAAGAAGATCAGGATTGAAAAGTTATTGAAGATAATCAATCCAAGGATCTCACCAACCCAATCAATCAATTAGGGAATTGATTGATTAAGGCTTCCTTAAATAGAGGATCTGATTGGATTAGCTCCCCAACGGCTAGCCCTAATCCCCTCTATAAATACAAGAGTGCAGTTCAAGAAAAAGCTCTAGAGACACCCTACGCGCATAAGTCCATCCAAGCTTTTGATAATCACTCTTAGCACTCTTATTGTTCTTTCATTCATATTCACTCTCAAAGAGTTATTAGACCTTAACCTGTTCATCTCTAAGATAAGGTTGAAGGTAGCCTACTTTAGATTGTGATTAGATCTAAAGGAGTTGTAAGAAGGAACTGGTACTTCCCAATTCCAGTGAGTAAGTAAGTGAGTCGGTTGGTTGATAGTGAGACCCCTTGGATAAAAGAGAGAGTGGACGTAGGATATTCAAATCTGAACCACTATATATCCTGTGTTCTTTATTGCTTTCATTTACTTATTCTCTTATTGGTTTATGTGCTCTTGTAAAAAGAATTTGAAAGACTTTTAACTTAAGCTTCCGCAATTAATCTAACTAGTGGGACCAACAGTCTTGATTGATCCACGTCGACTGAGTCCAATGGCTCTTTAGTTCAGGTTACTTAATCAGGGTAGTCCTGACTTCAAGCGACCTGTCTTCAGCTGACTTGAAGTCCTCTCAGGATATCTTTAGTGGATTTGAAGTCCACTCAGTGTACTTTCAGTGGACTTGAAGTCCTCTCAGGAGAGTTGACATAAGGAAATTTGTCAGCCTCTCATTCCTCAGTAGAGTGACTGCTTCAGGATCTACTGGTCACAACACTGATCCTCAAGATCATTCTCCTCACTGTCTAGTCCACTGACCAGCTTAGAAGGGTCAGGTTTATACTCAGTGGGACTTCATTCAGGACAGTCTTCAGGTCATCGGGAGACTTGAGTTCATTTTCCCTTGGATGCCTTCTGTCTTCTTCAGGTTTATGAGTCCGCTGAGTTCCCTCTCAACAGAGTACCTGTAAGCTGAAAATAAACTAACCTAACCTGAACCTTTACATGATAATTTTGACTGCACACATTCTATTACAGGTAGTTTTGTAAAATTATCAAAACTTAATATCCCAACAATTTCCCCCTTTTTGATAATTCCAAAACTTCTAAGACTTATGAATTTATATAAGAAGAAACATGTTAGTACAAGTAATAGTGCAGAAAATCCTAAATTTTAAAACATTAAAGATCTATTCGGTTGACCGTAAATATTTCCAAAACAAGATCAGAGGTCATTTGAACAACCCGCTCTGTTACCAATTGAAAGTCCCGTTGAGAAATCAAGTGCATTTGGGATTTTAGAAGAAATTTTGTTTTAACACTGATGTGCACTGAATTACTTGTCAATGATTAGTCAGTGCAGTGCTTAAGTGTGTCTGGATGATTGATTCGATCTTGACTCAAATTCTTGTGCCAGTTTTCTTCCCATCAGTGTATGCATGACAATATCAATAGCAAGTACTTAAGCAAATCACTAACGCAATAACGAACACAATAATGTAAAGTGGTTCAGAGACTCAAACTCCTACATCCACTATCCAGATTGACCAGGAGAATTCCTTCAGTTGAATTGGCTTGTTTTTAACGTGCCAAGGTGCACTCTCAACTGGACTCAAACCCCTCTACGGAGCTGCCTCTTGAACTGGCCTCAAATCCCTCTTCATTCATGGACAGCCTCGCTACACCTAACTTCAACTACTAACTCTAACACTTTGGAAAGGGTTTGGGTTTGGTGTTGCTTTCTCCAACTAGTATCACTGAGGAGTCAGGATGGATGGAGGCAAAGCTATCTGTCACTGAAGAGAAGCTGTCCAACGCTGAGAAGAGGCTGACTGACACAGAGCAACGCTTGAACTCTGTAATGGAGAGGTTTGAAACGAAGGTCGATTCAAGCATTGCAAATGTGACTTATGCGGGGTTAGGGATAACATCTGGTGTTGACCTCATGAAAGAGAATTTATTAGAAGTCCAATCTCTCACTGCCTTTGTCATTAACTCTAAGGAGGATGCCGTTCAGGCTGCTGCACCCAAGGCACTTCCTTCCTCAAGAGATGATGCCAAAAAGGGGGAAAGGATGAGTGTAAGATCCACTCTTGAGGAATACCAAGGACCAAGGAATGATGTCAAGATGAAGACTCCTCGCAAATCAGCCAGGTTGGAAGCTGCTGTGGGAAAGGGTAATGATCCTTCAAAGGAAGCTCCAAATCCAAAATTGCCAACCATCGAAGAGTCTTCAGAGCACTCGCCTGTGAACACAAGGAAGAATCCGATCATATACGACGCTGACAAGGTAGCTAAGTTTTGTGAGAAAGCTTGGGGATCTTCCCTTAAGTAGAGCGAAGCAGTGCGCAGTGCTGAAATTGCCCAGAAGGAGAAGATGAAGATCTTGGAGAAGAAGGTTGAGAAGTTGAAACTGAGCTTCAACAAAGAGAAATAAATGATGCAGTGATCCGTTTGCTTAGGAGAAAGAAGGAGAAGCCTGAGCTGAGGAAGTACAGGAAGAGGGCAGCACCTCGGGCAAGAAAGCTGATATTTCCCAAAGAGTTAAACACTGAGCCTGTGCTTATTGATTCATTCATTTCTGAGAAGAATAGGGAATTTTGGGTGGATGCCAGGAATGAATTCATCAGGTTGTGGTATTTGTCAAGAAGTGGGGCGACACTAAAGATATTGATGCCCACTTCACTGACTTCATGGTCGACAACTACCCTGAGCTTTTCAAGCTGATCTTGGATGAGGCTGAGAAAGCTAAGGTTCAAATCAAGGCGCCTGAACTGATCATTCGCACTCCCCCAATAATTCCAGGCTGCAGCATGTATGACTCAAAAGAGATAACGAAGGAGGTGATGTAGATAACCCGCACTGAAGGATACCAGAGTCAGTTCAAGAGAGATGAAGAATTGAAGAACCGAGTTTATTCTGGCTATGACATTAAGCCTGGAATGCGTAGGATCTGAGTATCTATCCTTGTATTTGTAATAGATTAGCTCATTGTACTCACTGAAATATCTTATCAGTAAAATCTATTACATTTGCCCATAGACAAAAACTCATTATCTTTTTGGCTATTATTTAAATTCTGTACTTATCAAGAATTGCTCTAACACCGATCATGTCTTATAGAATAGGACCTTGTTTCCTCTAAGTGTTTTGAGGATCTTTTCAGTGTTTTGGCATCATTAAAAAGGGGGAAATTGTTGGAACAATGTCAGTTTTGATTAGATCTCAAAGCCCATGAAAAGATGAGTAGCCTTAGTAGTCATGCTAGTCTTGGTTAGGTTTGTAGGTTAGTTTATTTTACATTCACAGGTACTCAATGAGAGGAGTACTCATTGATGACAATCAAGACTGAAGCCTGAAGACACAAGAGCACCATCCTGATCTTATGGCAGTTCCTCTAAGCTGACTGAGTAAGTGTCAGGATGAAGAGCATGATCCTGAGATCATTGCTAACTCAGCCTGAAGGGAACATGATGGTAGTGAGTATTTGGGAGAAGACTTGGAGTAGGATCCAAGCAAGTCAAAAGGAATGTCAGCACTGGGAAACATACACAGATGAGGACAAACCCGAACTCAATAAAGACAAGACTGAAATGAAGAATGAGTCCTGACATTCTCACCTACCTGATGACGTGGACCAATCAGAGAGCGTCAAGTCATGTACGGACACTGACTTGAACCTGACATCCATGCACAGTTTAACGGGCATGCATTTAATACATTTACCAAATACATGCAAGGACGCCTGCTGCATGTAGATTATATCCATTGAAGTATCCTACAAGAAAGACAACCTAGAAGGCTATCTCTTCCAACATATAGTTTTTTTTTCAAGTTGCCTATAAATACAGAAGACCTTGGACCCAATCAAGGTTATGGGAAATTCTGAAGCCATAAGTTACTCATACTCTCAGCGTTCAAAGCACTCATAGCATTCAAAGAAGCACTCGAAAAACCTAGAATTTCCTAAGTGTTTCTTGAGTAGAGAGTTATTATGTATTCCACTTAGCATACTAACATTATCTTAAGCTTAGAGTGATTATACAATCCTTAGCATAGCTTTGCCTTGTAAGGATAATCACAAATAGTTTGAATCTAAACTGAAACCAAAACCCTCTTAGTCAGGTTTGTTGGTTGAGGTTAGTTAGTTAGTTAGAAGGAAAAAGGGTCAGTGGGACTGATCTAGGTGCACCTTGGCACGTTAAAAACAAGTCAATCCATTAGTGGATTCTCCTGTTGAATCAGGATCGTGGACGTAGGAGCTTGAGTCTCTAAACCACGTTACCTCTCTGAGTTTTTACTGCTTTGATTATTGCTTTATATTGTTAGTTTGCTAAGTCATTCATTGCATATTTGGTCAGTGCTAAATCAATTAGCCTGACTCATTAACTCAGTGCACAACCCTTCTAACCACAACTTCTTAAGAGGAAAACAAGTTTTCAGTAAGCAAACATTAAAACAAGACTTTAAACTTTCAGGGCTCTCACATTTCACACTAAACATAAGTAGATAGTTTGTCAACTGACTCGCCTCAGTGCAGTTATTAGTTTTTTTATCTACCCTGTGTTCTTTATCACTCTGAGTAAGGGGACTCAGTGAGGTTTAAATTAAGAAAAAATTGTATACATGTATTCCCCCCCCATACACGTATCACTCAGTCTTGTACCGCCAACAAATATACAATCTTTATTTAATATACCAATAATATCATCTTTTAGAAAAATTAAAATTATTCAATAATTCATCCAACTTTATAGAAAAATTGAAAAAATATCTCAACTGCAATCTCATCTAGGAAATATTATTGAATATAATATCTATGTCTCAAATTTAGTGCTTACTGTTTTGGCAAATTGCTTGAAATACTTCCCAATACTCTGGAAATAAACACAACTCTTAAAAAAATTCCACTATAGAAATAATAGTAAGAGGAAGTTCATACTCTCGACTGCCAAAAAATAAACAATTTCTAAATTTATTTCTAGCACCCAATAACATTGAAGGCCATCGGAAGCCCAAATTTAACACTGTCTCCTGCATCATAGTACCCTCCTACCAGATCCACCTTCAAAATCACAACAACAATTAGTTCAATTTCAACATTTCACACCTAATTCCTGAATTCAAAATGGTAAAATTCCTGAATCACAACCATAGATCTGTCGAGGTACATAGAAACCCTCTTGATTAAAAAACCATAACTATAAAGGTACTTTTGATTTGCGGAGCTTCATCGGAGCTGAGAAGGGGACTTTATCAGAAAATTACTACCAAGGCCTTCATCAGATCCGAAGACCTCTATTAGATCTGCCCAGTGCTCCTTCACGGTGGTGGTGGTTCATCTCGATCTCGCTCAGATCCGTTCACGTGGAGCCCAACCGCCACCGCCTCTGTGTGCGGGCATCATATGCTTCCTCATCGGGTTGAGAGGCATCCGGGTTAATGGAGTGGTGGCGCGATGGAGGGATGATAACTTCCACTCCGTAACAATGACACCGCCATCGTGACGGAAATCCTCCTCAAATGTGATGGTAAAGGTCGCCGGAGTGGAGAAGGATCTCGAGAGAGCACCGATGGAGGTTGAGAGAAAGTGTCGGTAATGCATATCTGTCGGAAGGGATCGTCAGATTTTATATAGAGAAAAGAGAGAAGAAATTGTTTTTTAATTAATGGAATGAGGGAGAGAGAGAGAGACTGAAAGTATATTTAAAAAAAAAGATGTGAGAGAGCGGGTGGGGGGTGGGGGTGGGGGAGACCCCTGAGCAGGTGACATCTGCCATCGCCATCCTCACAAGGAGGGGGGAGGAGCTGCGTGATGGATCACACCGGTGAAGGCGGTCCGTCCCCAAGATCGTGTTGGGATACCAAACGTGTATAATCAATTATAAAACCTAAACATGCATCTAAAGAGAAGTTTAGATTCATTACCCTTTAAGACCGAGGTGTTGATTCCACTAGAGATCTTCTAGTCTGTCTCCCAACCTCGTTCGAACATTGGGTGGACGGCGAACTAGCGAACGTGGAGAAAAGTGCCTCCCAATTTCGTCTCCTCAAAACCCTAATCACTAATTTTGGTTGCTGCAATAAGAGTGATAGGTTTTGGACGAAATTAGGATCTTTTTATATATACTCCTTAGGTTTCACGGGCCAGACTAGGGTTCTATTAGAAGGTATTGGGTTTGGGCTCCTCACAGGCCCAAATAATCTTATGTTCAGCCCAGAACATTAATTTGTCCCGTGAACATTAATTCATTCCACTAGAGAATTAATGTTGCACTCCCGTCCTATCCCGAACCGAATCAGGGCGTCTATTAGACTCTACAATTCCCCGTGTAAAAGATATCACACGTCTATTAATTACTAAAGCTTCTGACTGAATTAATTAATTAACATCCATTATTTCTTGAGTAGTACCACTCAACCTTGTTGTCGTAAGGATTTATATCCACCTGCGGGGTTTAAAAAGACAATCCTTTATGAGTTTCCTCAAGAGGACGTCATCAACCTGGATCACCAAGACACGATGCCCTAATGTCAATAAATAGAAATCGTGTGAACAATGCTACTACCCAAAATACGTAGTATGTCGAATTTAACAAGGTTCTCACCCATGGTAAATCAAAGTAGTGAACAAGCGCTCCACACATCTAGATATCACACTTAGGGTTAAGAATTATAAGTGTCACCAAGACCTTTAGTTCTTCATGACAGTCAGAATATAAGAACATATCTTATTTTTGATCCATTCAATACGACATAGCGTACTTGTATAAACTAATGGCTAAAACAAGCCACCAACAAGTTCATACTACAACTTAAACCAGTAGTTATGCCCAGAACTATCTCAGTTGTGAAAACTATTTATATCTTACAAAAAACCAACAATGTGATCTTCTGTGTGACTACGAACCCACCACGTTATCTACAGTATAAGATAAGCAGACATACAAGCAATTAATAAGATTGCAATAATGTGAAAAACCATTTATTTCAGATATTAAGAAAATTGATTATACTTCCATGAAAACCCAACAAAAGTTTGCTTTAGAGTATACACCAACACCGCGGACTAGCCTGTAACGCCCCATTTCCGGAATGAAGGCCCTTGTGACTTTTAACACTTTGAACTCGGGTAGCCACTTAGTAACCGAAAATCTGAGCTTAAAAATTTCTTTTTATCAGTTAAGAGGCAAGTATACATGAAATACTTTGCAGCGGAAGATCATATATAAATTAAGCATGAGTGAACAAGGTCTTTTATTTAACTCTAAAAGTCATAGTTAAAGAGGAAATTTGCGTACAAGATATTCATCAAGTAACCTTTAATAGTTCATTACTCGCCATCATAATTAAAATTGTCTTTAAAAGGAGATTACAATATTATTTAAATATTTATATATATAGCATCATATTTAGCGAAAACTCTGTGTCGCTGTTGCAGCTCCGACCCCTCTCGATCATATCCTGAAAAAAATGTTAAACTGTTGGGGTGTGAGATAAAAATCTCAGTGGATAACCTGTACGCTCTTATACAAATTGGCACGATCCTGAAAAATTGATAGTTTTACCCCTTCCCGGTTTAAGTATTAAGGTTTGTTTAAGTTTATTTTATAACTAAACTTTACTTGCATTTCGTACACATATATCTTATTTTACATTGTGGGGACAAAGTAAATCCCCATAACATATATCATATAGTGGGCACTAAGTAAATCCCCATAACACTACACATAGCGGGCACTAAGTAAATCCCCATTTCATTTCACATAATGGGCACTAAGTAAATTCCCATTTCATTTCGCATAGTGGGTACAAAGTAAATCCCCATAACATATATCATATAGTTGGCACTAAGTAAATTCCCATTTTATTTCACATAGTGGGCACAAAGTAAATCCCCATAACATATATCATATAGTGGGCACTAAGTAAATCCCCATAACACTTCACATAACGGGCACTAAGTAAATCCCCATTTGATAGAGCTTATTATATTTTTATTCACAATATTTATGTTTGATTATTTTTGCTTCAGAAATACACCAACGGCCCTTATAACATTATCGGCTAATATAGATAGTGTCGCCCACCTCTTAACTTTTAAAGAAAAGTTACAAACTTCTTGAAATAGTTATCGGACTTAGGACAAGTAAGCACGTCCAAGCTCTGACTTGGGCAGCACTTCACGTAGCACATTTTTTTTACATCTTTAGTGATCAATCGTTCTTTACTTAATATTCATATAAGTTGCTTTAAGGAATTTTGGTAACACACATAATTCACATAACTTTCTTTCGTTTGGTTAATTTGGTTAAGGTTTTCAGTTTGCCTTTTAGTTCGAAGTCCATTTATAAAAACCTTCACTTTTTTTTATATAATAAAACATACAACTAGTAAAAAATATTTATAAGCTTATCGAGGGTGTTAAACTTGTTCTTTTGATTGTTTTAGAAAAATAATACATTAGTTTAGTGATAAATTACTTATACTTTAAATTATAAGTTTTAGCACGTTTGTATTTAATTAAGTGTACAACGAAAGCCCATACATAGAATATTTTCATTAAAACATGTATATATGCTACTTATCTAATAACAACTATTCACAAAAGATCGACTAAACAGTTTATAACCTTAAAATGTTATGAGATAATTACTTAAGTATGAAGATAATTAACAAAAATAATCATATAAAAATGTAGCAGCCTGTATGATATTATATTTTGACCTAAACGGCCTGTTCAAATTAAGTTTTCCGAAAACTTTCAATTTTAGTCCTTTAACTTTTCTATACTCTAACAATTTCGTTAAAAATATTTAAACTCTTCAATAAAAAGTGGGGACCTCCAGAATATCATCTAAACATGCATATAAGAAGATTATGCTGTGATTTTTCAAAGAACATATATCTAAACACGAGTCCTATCGAAAATAGTAAAATATAGCCTAGAAACATCGCAACTGTTTATAATTATTTAGACACTTCTTAAAGTTATGAATTTCGACATGGTAACACACAAATATATATACAAGATGAATATGACTTTTTTCAAACTTAAAAGGTTCTGTAAAAATTTATATTTTCATTTTTCCAAAACAAGGACAATGGTTCATTGAATTTTATTCCATTTTCGAACATTATTTTCTCCTAAAGATATAAGGCCTATAAATACCAATTTTTGCAGGCTTATACTACTCCATTCCAAGTTTAACAAAATATTTTTAGGTTTGTTTTATCATCATTATAGGTAGGAGATAAACAAGTTCAAAGTTGCTAAGTCGATCACTTTAGAATCTTAATACACAGGATCGAAGATTACTCCAGTTTCTATCTAGTCTAAACAAAATAGAAAAAACACATTTTGGGAGTTCTAAAAATTGTAAATTTCGGCATGGTGACTCAATTTTAAGTGTTCTACAGTATTCAATTCTTACTTCTCAAAGAAAGTTTAAGTAAACGTGTTTTTGAAGGCAAAACATCACAAAGGTTCAATCTGGACACACTAAGTTCAAAATTTATTTCTCTTAGGGATCAACTTCAACAATCATCAAAATTTGAAAAGATGCAGTAAAGTTCCATTAAAATATCCATACCAAATTTCATAATTTTTAGTACAGCATAAGTATAGGAATTTGGTCCGTAAACAGAGGTGTTATAGTTTCGATCGATTTTGGGTAGTTCAAATTTAAGATTTTATTACTCATTCGATTCAAGTCTGATGATCATAAAATTTATACAGTTTATAGTTCATCATCAATAGTTTTGTCAGTTAAAATTTCATTGATTTATCATGGTTAGAAATATAAGAACAGAAATTAAGAAATTATTGTTCACAGTTTCAATCGGAATAAAACATATCAACTTCCAATGGCCATAACTCCTTCGTCTCAAGTCCAATCACCATGAACTTTGGATGGATTCTAATTTACTTTAATTTCATAATATTTGGAATACAGGAACAGAGAAAACGAGAACATATAAAATACATAATCACAGAAAAGATAGTTATCGTGTAACCTCTTGTAGTTTCCTTCTTGGATCAAATTCTTGGGCGAAATTTCTTGATGAATACCAATTGATTTGAACCCTAGGATGATGGATGAAGGTTTTCTTGATTTGTATAAGGGATTGAAGGATTTTAATGGAGAAAAAAGAGAGAGTGCCGAGAAAGAAAGAGAGATGAGGAGGATGGAGAGAAATTTAAATGTTGCAAGTTATAGGAGAACCTCTAGGCAGACTGATACCAGTGTCGACCTTATCAAACCAGAAAAGGAAGGCAGAGCTAAGAGCCATTAGCAACGTGAACCTAGTCGCAACTCCACTACCGGAGCTTGCAATAGCACAAAACCTCTCGATTACCTTCTCAAATGCTGATTGGGAAGGAACTTTATGCCCTAAGAATGACGCCTTAGCCATTTCCACCAATCTGCTGGGCAAGGTTATCGACCGCATCTTGGTTGATAATGGCTACTACTGCAACATAATCATCAAGACTACTCTGGACCAGCCGGGGAACCTCACAAGCTTCATCAAACCGTATGAGACCCAACTGCTTGGATTTGGCGACATACAAGTCAGCGCCTACGGGAGGATCAAACTCCCGATCGAGCTCGTCTACTGCAAGGATGACAAGGTCAGGATCTCACGGCTTCTGGAATTTGTGATACTTGATAGGCCCTACATGTATAACGGGTTTTTGGGGCGCCCATTTATGGAGACTTTCAAGGTAGTATCCTCTTCTTTTTTCTACTGTGTGAAATTCCCGACCCTGAGGGGATTGTCGGGACTGTAAAAGGCAATCAATCAATGGCTAGGAAGTGTTTGAACTATTCGAATTCCCTTTACGACTCTGTAAATTTATTTCCCCTGTAAATGTCATGATGGTCCAACAAGAGGTGGAGCACGCTCCTCTCCAGGACACCGATGGAAACCAACCTGGGGCCGAGGCCATGGAGGTGGACAACCTAGAGCCGAGGCTCGATTTTGAACCACAACCCATCGACCTCGACCCAAGGGGAAAGTTTGGGACCTAAGGAGGCAGAGGCATACCTCACCTGATGTAAATGCATCCATGCAAGAAAGGTGGATCCTTTAATAGTTCAAGATGGACCGATTACAAGGGCAAGAGCTAAGAAGATAAAAGAAGCTATGATGATTCTTGTTGTTGATATCAAAGACAAAGACCAAGTTGATTCTTCATTGGACCAAATGGTGAATATTATTCAAGTTGATGGACTGGTCATACCATGAAGAGTTGGGTTTACATCATATCAAAATTGAAGGTCCAACAAGGACAAAAATAAGTTAATTTTCCTCACTATGCTCAAGGCCTAAAATAATGATTTTTTATTTTTGTCAAATTAAGTTATTTAGGTGTTTAAAAAGTCCAAGAGTCATTACCTACCATCAACTGTCCTTATGGTGGTTATATTCTTATTTTAAATGTATTTTCCCACATGTTGTAGGTTACTAGTTGTTACATATAGGTTACTAGTTGTTACAATTGGTTCCTAGTTTTATTGCCTTTATTTGTACTCAAAAGGTCAATTAAGTGTCATCAAGGTGGCAGCCACCTCAAGAGTCATTTGTAGGCTATAAATAGGTCATTTTGTTCACTTTGTAAACACACCTTTGATTGCATACGAATCTAAGCATATTATTTGTGTTTTTTAGATACTCTTATTGTGAGTATATCAAATATTCAAGAACTTATCAAGATTTTGAGCAATATCTTGTGGCGTTCAATTATCGTGAATTGCTTGTTAGGGAAGCACATGGGGGAGGACTAATGGGACATTTTGGATTACATAAAACTTTGAGTGTTTTGAGTGATCATTTTTATTGGCCTAAAATGCGTGTAGATGTTGAAAGAATTTGTGAAAGGTATATAACTTGTAAGCAGGCCAAATCAAAATTGCATCCTCATGGATTGTACACACCATTACCTATACAAAATGAACCTTGGGTAGACATATCCATGGACTTTGTTTTGGGTCTTCCAAGAACAAGGAGAGGTAAAGATTCAGTGTTTGTGGTGGTTGATAGATTTTCAAAAATGGCACACTTTATTCCTTGTCAAAAGACTAATGATGCAACTCATATTGCTGATTTATTCTTTAAGGAAGTTGTCCATTTGCATGGAATTTCGAAAACCATTGTGAGTGAGAGATGCAAAAAAATTTAGTAATTTTTGGCGTGTATTATGGAATAAATTTCTATTTTCTACTACATGTTAACCACAAACGGATGGACAAACTGAAGTTGCTAATAGAACTTTGTCTCAATTGCTTAGAGTTTTGATTCAAAAGAACTTGACGAATTGGGAAGATTGTTTGTCATTTGTTGAATTTGCATATAATAGGAGTGTTCATTCTGCTACTAATCATTCTCCTTTTGAGGTTGTTTATGGCTTTAATCCTTTGAGTCCCCTTGGTATTGTACCAATACCTATTGAAGAACGTACGAGTCTTGATGGTAAGGCAAAAGCCGAGATGATTAAGAAGTTGCATGAAAGAGTAAGACTCAATATTGAGAAGAGGATCGAGCAATACCCAAACAAGCCAACAAGGGCCGAAAGCATGTCATCTTTGAACCCGAAGATTGGGTATGGTTACACATGAGAAAGGAAAAGTTTCCAAGTAAGAGGAAGTCCAAATTGCAGCCAAAAGGAGATTGACCATTTCAAGTGATTTCGCGAATCAATGACAATGCTTATAAACTTGACCTTCCAGGTGCGTATAATGTAAGTGTAACTTTTAATGTTGTTGATGTTTCTCCTTATTTTGGTGATGCAGATTTGAGGTCGATTCCTTTTGAAGAGGAAGGGAATGATGTAAATGCATCCATGCAAAGTCAAGCAAGAAAGGTGGATCCTTTAATAGTTAAGATGGACCGATTACAAGGGCAAGAGCTAAGAAGATAAAAGAAGCTATGATGATTCTTGTTGTTGATATCAAAGACAAAGCCCAAGTTGATTCTTCATTGAACCAAATGGTGAATATTATTCAAGTTGATGGGCTGGTCATACCATGAAGAGTTGGGTTTACATCATATCAAGATTGAAGGTCCAACGAGGAAAACAAGTCAATTTTCGTCACTATGCTCAAGGCCTAAAATAATGACCTTTTATTTTGGTCAAATTAAGTTATTTAGGTGTTTAAAAAGTCCAAGAGTCATTACCTACCATCAAGTGTCCTTATGGGGGTTATATTCTTATTTTAAATGTATTTTCCCACATGTTGTAGGTTACTAGTAGTTACATATAGGTTACTAGTTGTTACAGTTGGTTCCTAGTTTTATTGTCTTTATTTGTATTCAAAAGGCCAATTAAGTGTCATCAAGGTGGCAGCCACCTCAAGAGTCATTTGTAGGCTATAAATAGGTCATTTTGTTCACTTTGTTAACACACCTTTGATTGCATACGAATTTAAGCATATTATTTGTGTTTTTGAGATACTCTTATTGTGAGTGTATCAAATATTCAAGAACTTATCAAGATTTTGAGCACGATCTTGTGGCATTCAATTGTACCGTGGTTCTTGGCTTATTCTATAGCCAACGGGTCAAGGTTTTCTAGCTCTAAGTAAGATCAAACCAGATATACAATTTGGGTAGATATGCTGCTTATTTACACGTTGGGTTCTTAGATTAATATATCTAACGGGTCCTTCGTCTATATCCTTCGTCTCTAGAGCCGAGGCTCAGTTTTGAACCACAACCCATCGACCTCAACCCAAGGGGGAAGTTTGGGACCTAAGGAGGCAGGGGCAGACCTCACCAGTCGAGGAGCTCGAGCGCATACCTATAGATCCCGCATGCGCTAAACTTGAAGTCACAATAGGAGAAAAAGTTTCGACGAAAATGAGGAAAAAGTTGATCGATTTCCTCAGAAAAAGTATCAATATTTTTTCTTGGTTACACCAGGACATGGTCGGGATAAGCCCCGAGCAAGCCTGCCACCAGCTGAAAATTGATCCCAGCAGGAAGTCGTTTCCCAGAAGAGACAAAAATTTGGCACTGACAAATACGCAGCCCTGGCCAAGGAAGTTAAAAAGTTGTTGGATAACAAGCTAATTGAACAGGCCGAGGGCAAGCCACAGTGGGTATCAAACGCTGTACTGGTTAAGAAAGCAAACAACTCATGGAGATCATGCATCGATTTAATAGATCTCAATGCAGCATATCCCAAGGATCATTTTCCGATACCACACATCGACCACCTCGAGGACGTCACGGCCGGGCATGAGATGATGTCCTTCATGGACGCGTTCGCAAGGTATCACCAGATCCCGATGGTGGATGGAGATATGAAACACACTTCGTTTCACACTGAGAATAACATGTACTGCTAGGGGCAACCTACCAGCGGCTGGTCAACAAAATGTTCACGAATCAAATTGGCAAAACAATGGAAGTCTACATTAATGACATCGTGGTCAAGAGCCTAAGGAAGGAAGACCATCTCTGGGACCTCGCCGAAACTTTCCAGATTCTGAGGGCTTTCAACATGAAGTTGAATCCCAAGAAGTGCAACTTTGGCATAGGGTCGAGAAAATTCCTAGGTCACATCGTCAATTAGAGGTGGATCCTGGATATGTAGGAACCAAGGTGCGTCAAACAGGTGCAGCGCCTGACGGGTTGCCTGGCCGCCCTAAACAGGTTCATTTCATGGTTAGGCGATAAGAGCAAGCCTGTCTTTGCTACGATAAAGGACAATAAGTTCTCATGGAACAAGGAAAGCCAGCTCACCTTCCTAAAATTAAAGGAATATCTCGCCAACCCGCAAATTTTGGTCAAACCGCAACAGCGCAGCTTCGGACGTCGCCTCGAGCGCGGTCCTGGTGAGAGATGAGGGAAAAGTCTATCTCCTCATTTATTACACCCCGCTGGAAAAGTTGGCAGACACGCTGGTCATGATCATCCGCAAGTTGAGACCATATTACTTCAACCACCAGGTGGAGGTCCTAACCACTCTACCCCTCCAACAAGTTCTGCATAAGCCGGATACCAGCAGATGCCTGTTGAAGTGGTTGATCGACATAACTCAATAAGACATCTCTTTCGTTCCACGCACCGCCATAAAGGGGCAAGCTCTGGCAAACCTTGTGGTTGAACTCACTTTCCTGCCCAGCCCAGCCCGGATAAACTTTCCACCGTGGAAATTGTACTGCAACGGGTCTTCAACATCCACGTGTGCAGGGGCAGACATTGTTTTAATTGGTCCCGAAGGTCAGTGCTTCACAAACGCTATTCATTTTGATTTCTTGGCCACAAATAATAAAGCAGAATACGAGGCTCTAGTAAGTGGTTTGGAACTCCCCTTGGCAGTGGGGGCACGCCGCCTCCACATTTTAATGGGCAACTTATTGGTAGTTAATCAAATCAAGGGGGAATATGAAGCCAGAGGCAAGCAAATAGCAAAGTATCAAGAACACGTAGCAAGCCTCTGCAAACGGTTCCATGAATTTTTCATATAGCAGATCCCAAGAGAACAGAACTCCCAGGCCGACGTGCTTTCAAAGCTCACCACCTTGGAGTGGGCAACATATCTCTCAAACATCAGATTAATGAAGCTCGCCACTTCCTCCATAGATAGAAAATTAGTCGCAACCATCACCACATCGGAAGAGAACTGGATGACACCCATTGCCCAATTCCTACGTGACGGTAGTTTACCCGCAAACAAGGTCAAAGCTCGCCAGCTACAACATAGAGCGGCAAGGTACGTACTCATTGACGATCATATTTATAAAAGAAGTTTTTTCCTACCACTTTGTTGGTCCCGAAGTGAGTGCTACAGATGTATGGGGGGGGAGGGTACACCTGTTGATACAAATTAAAACTTTTCTCTTAAAACTTATCAGGCTACTTAAGACAATAGATATTTAGTGAACTTAGAAGTCTGCTGATGATTTACTTGTGAAAGCTTACTGAGATATCACCTCCACTGATAGCTTGAAGCTTTCAGTTGAGTTGCTATCTAATTAGCTTTCAGTTGCGGAATAGTGAGTCCACTACTGAAAAACTTGTTTTAGTTTAAGAAACTTGTTTATCCCACACACACTTATAAAATGATAATAATTAAATGCACAAGATATAAAGTGGTTCGGAGAAGAATCTCCTTTGTCCATTGTCCTGATTTAATAGGAGAATTCCTTTCACTTGGAATTCCTTGTATTAGAGTGTCAAGGTGCACTAATCAAATACTCCTCTCTTAGGATATTTGATCCCTAGGATAAATTCAGGTCCTACTTCCCAAAACAACCAGCTTTCAGACTGATATGATTTATCAACTTACTAACACCTCTAAACACCAACTCTCAACCTAACTTTTGGGTAGGGTTTTGAGTAAGGTTTGGTTCCAACTATCTTGAGATAATCCTTACAATGAGCTCAGTATCTGAGGATGGATTATCTCATTCTAAGATTTGGATTTGGCTTTGAATACAACAACAGAAGGTTTGATTATCTCTACTAAAACTGAAACACTTGGGAAACTTGAGTGACTTCGAGTGCTTCGTTTGAATGCTTTTGAATGTATAGAGAATGCTTGATCTTTGAAATATCCCGTACTTGAGAAAGTGCACGACCTCTTGTATTTTTAGGCTTCCTTGGAAATCTTCCCATTGGAATTTGAATCTTTCCAAGTAAGGCTTAAGGTCTGATTGGTTCAAATGACTCTTTGTAGCTTTATGTCCTGTCAATAATTGCCATGAATGTCTTTTCCTGTAAGCAGCTCTCCAGATATGGCTTGACTTTGGTGTCTGTCAGTCTGCATTATGTCGGCTATCAGTGAAGTACACCTACGTGTCACTTCCTCATTGGACCGCAAAGTCAACTTGGTGCAAAGCTTGTCTGGGTTTAAGGTTGAACTCTACTAAAAGAACATTCTATTCCTTCATTTAATGAAAATGGTCTGACATTCATTTTGCCTTGTTTCCAACTAGAATAACTAACAACTTTGAATGTGTTTGGCTTTAAGTGCTTCGTTAGTCTTCATCAGTAGAGTTCTATAACCTCTAATGATGGTTCTTTCCTTATCGTAAAAGCACTTAGAAAACATCCATACTTAAAGAGACTTCTTCAGTTGACTTCACATCAGTAGACTTCACTTCTCAGTAGACTTCTCTTAAATGAACTAATACACTGTACAAATTAGTAAACGTACTTCAGTTCCCTAACAAGTGAACTGACTAACTCTAGACTAACTCTACTGAATATAGTTTACTTACATTACTTTTGAGAGAACATTTTGGCTTCTTAATTAAAACTTACAACAGGAATATTTCCCAACAATTTCCCTCTTTTTGATGATGCCTAGACCTATCTATTACAAAGTCTTTTTCTTCAATTGATTTCATCAGTTTGGCATGCTTAGAAAATATTTTGTAAGTAAACTTATTCAAAACATAAAATATAAGCCTAAATGATAATGAGACATTATTTTGGGCCAAAAGAAGACAGTAGAGTTTCATTTCATGTTTAGAAGATATAGGTACAATAGGTCTACTGCTTTAAAGTCAAAACTGAAAAACACTGGGACTTATAAACAGATGCCCAGAACCTTACAACAACTTAGACAGAATCAAAGAGAGGTTCCAAACCATACTGTTTGAAGACTCTCCTCTTCAGCTCATTCTTCCTTTCCATGACCTCCTTCGAGTGACCCTTAAGGTCCAGATATTCACACAATAAAACCCACTCAAGGGTGATCTTCTCTCTATCTACTGCACCGGTTGCATCCACAGGAGGCCAATAAGTGATAGGCTAGGGGCCTTGGAGGTATCTCCCAGATGAGTATCATTCCAGGCTTCTGTGACAATAGAGTAAAGAGTTGGATAGGAATCAAACAACCACTGGTTGAAGTTCTCCTCTGGGATGCCATTTCCTAATTCCTTAGTGACATAGTAGGAGTATACAAACTGTTAGGATAAAAGTTTTATAGTTTTGATGAGTTAAAACAAACCAGAGAATGTAATAGGACCATCTGGACCTGTTAGCCAGATGATGAACTAGATTAGGACTTAGTCTAGGGGGAATTGCCAGACCAGAAGACCTCACCAGAAGAGTCACCAGAAGAGTCACCAGAAGAGTCACCAGAGGACTCTCTAGAGGACTCACCAGAGGACTCACCAGAGGACTTCACCAGATGAGACTGACCAGAGGCAGAGAACTTTCCCCAGACCAGACGAGTCCGGACCAGACGAGTCTGGTGAAACAAAAGATGCTCAGAATCATCTCCTGATTCTGATGAGCATTCTGTTTCTTAACCAGATCAGGACCAGAAGACATCAAGGTTGCCTGGTGTATGGTATTGCCTTCTCTGGAGAGAATCATAGTTTGGTATTGGAAGCTATTAACCGTTGGTGATTCAAATCAAGTCAACAAGATCAGGATTGGAAAGTCTTCAAGTCAATCAATCCAAGGATCTCACCAACCCAATCAATCAATTAGGGAATTGATTGATTGAAGCTTCCCTATATAGAGGATCTGATTGGATTAGCTCTCCAACGGCTATTCCTTAATCACCTCTATAAATACAGAGTGCAATCTCAAGAAAAAGGGCTAGAGAGAATCATACGCGCACGAAGTCATACTCCAAGCTCATGTTTATCAAACACATAGCACTCTTATTTTGTTCATACTTACATATTAACTCTTAAGGAGTAGTTGGACCTCAACCTGTTCATTTACAAGATAAGGTTGAAGGTTGTTGTCTTTAGATCGAAGTTAGATCTAAAGAGCTTGTAAGAAGGAACTGGTACTTCACAATTCCAGTAAGTAAGTTGGTTGTTGGTTGGATAGTGAGACCCATTTGATTAAGGAAGAGTGGACATAGGATATTCAGATCCGAACCACTATATATCCGGTCTTATTTACTGTTTTCTGCATTTAATTTCTTGCTTATTATAGTGTGCTCTTGTGAAAAGAACTTTGCCAAATGAATTTACTTTAAAGCTTTCGCAATTTATCAATCTAGTGGGACCAACACAAACTCCCTCTTTACTGCCTCCCACTTGTCTTTTATCTTTTTAGGCACCCAGACATCATGGTGAGGATACATCATCTTTGGCTGTGGCTCCTTGTTCTTCTTCAGCTTGGCAAACCACCTCTAATAACCATTTTTAAACGTCTTGGTGGTGGTCTTGTCAAAAGTTTCAAATCTTTTTCTTCTTTTCCTCCCAGCCAGTTCATCAACTGTCTCGATCTCCCCAACAACCTTATCAACCCTTTCCTTATGTTGAGCTTCCAGCATCTTAGTCCTCTCAGTCATGCCACCAGCTTCCTTGATCAACTGCGCCAGTTCTGACACTCTGGTTCGAGCAGATTTGACCAGTTCAGTGGAGGTCTTCTCTTCAGGGACTTTGGTTGAGATTGGCTTGGGGTTAATACCTGTGAGAATCTCAGCTGATGACTCATCTTCAATGGTCTTGGATAAAGCCAACCTCCTTGAGGTCCTTGGCTTCTTTGTTACTTCATTAGTGGACTTCCTTTTAGTGGATTCACCTCCAAGAGCCATTCTCTCAGTCTTGGCTGCCGCAACTTCTTTTTTTGCCTGAGATGTATCCAACTGCGGTTCAACTTCTTTTCCCTTCGTCAGTAGGGCTTCCTTCCCCGTTCTCAGTTGGGCTTCTTTGTTGGCCTTCTTCATTGTGCCTTTTACTTGCTGAGCTTCAGCAAAGTCATTTGTCTCTAAGATGGTCTCCATTGTTCAAGTCTGTTCAAGGTTGCCCCAGCTGTTTGCCCAAACTTGACAAATTGGTCAAGTTTTTCACTGATTATGACATCACTTTTTTCCTGGGTGGGGAAGTCTTTCACAACATCCTTCAAGACTTCTTTAAGGCTTTCCTTAAGCACTTCCTTCTTTGCTTCAGCTTTAGCGGCATTCTGGTTCCAGAATTCCTCCATTTTCTCCATTAATGTGGTGGAGAATGCCTCAATTGATGACTTCAGGCTTGTTGAGACAGACTCCACTGAGGCTTGTAGGAATTTGGCTCTTGCTTCTTCTTCTTTCCTCTCCATCTCTGAGATGGCCTTCACCACTAGCTTTCCTTGGCTCTCTGCCATATCACACACCATGTTCTGTGAATCTTCAACCTTGAGAGTCAACCTTTCAAGGGAGTCAGTGGTAACATCCATCATCTCATCAATATGGTCTGAGAGGATGAATCTTTCTTCTTCATGCTCAGCCATCTACTCCTCCATCTCCTTCAGTTGAGCTTCAATAAAAGGGAGTCTTATATCTTCAACCTTGGTGAGTGTCACCTTCAGTGGACTTAGGCTGGGCACAACCTTGGTCTCCTCCAAGGGTGGATTTCCTGCGCTTAGAGAAGGGTTAGCAAATTCCCCCTCAATCTCGCCTCCTCCTCCAACTGGCAATTCCCTCTCAGCAACCTCAATCTCCATAGAGACTCCCTCTCTCCACTCTCTCTTCATCTCTCTCACTTTCATTTTCAATTGAGTTTTTTTTTCCAGCCAATTCATCCTTTACAGGAATGATTGCTTGGATCTCTCCACTCAACACTTTAACTATCTCAATATCACCCTCTGTTTCTTTTTCACTCATTTTTTCAACTCCACCAGATCCTGTCATCTCAGCTGACTCAGAAGCCACCACTAAGAATAGTTGAGGAGCAGTCTCAGTTGAGGTCTCCAGCACCTCTACCTCACTGCTCATGTGAAAAATTTGAGCCTCAGTATCCCTTGCCCTTCATTCAGGGTCAGTTGACCCTTCTTCGACGGATACATCCTTGGCCACCTTGTCACCTCTTGGCACTGACAATATGCCTTCACCAACAGTCTATTCATCTCCCACCTTCTCACCCTCCTTTTCAGCAATCTTTTCAGCATCCTTCTCCCCTTCGCCAGTTTCCTCAGCTCCAACCACCTTCTCAGAGGCCTATCTCTCATTTATCTTAGCTAAGACTAGAGTTCTAACCATCTTTTCTTCACATAGATATCTAGTCTTAGATAAGCATGTAAACTATCCAACCTCTTTCTCCTCTTTCTTCCATTCATCCACACTACTCCCTCCAACAGCTAACATCATTTCAGCCAATGATCTATCCTTGAGTTGGACCAGTAGTCTGACCCTTAATAACATGGCCTTCAGGTCAGGATAGTCATCCAACTCAAGGTAGTTGGTTTCAAGGGTATAAGCCACCTCATCCTTAAGAGTATCCAGAAAGGAATACTCTTCACACTCATAGGAATCATTAGTGGGTTGGGTGATTGAGGCTCAGGCGAGGTTGGTTCAGTAGAGGTGTGTGTTTGGGCTTCACTTTCAGGCTGTTTAGAGCCTTCAGTGGGGGTTTCTGTGGGGGGGGGGGGGGGGGATTTAGGGTGATTTTTAGAGGGGTACGGGTTTGGGGTTTATTGTCTTCAATGTGGCTCAAGACACTAGGGCCTGGATGCCTAGAAACATTCTGTTGTCTTCTCTCCCCGGAGACGTCCCAGAGGAGACCAATGTGAGAACCAGTTTTGGCAGACCAGCTGCTGGTGGGACAACCACCAAGGAAGAAAGAGCAAATCTGGGGGGTACAACCCCAAGAGAGACCAGAGCTGCAGTCAGAGCCACCCGGGCTGTGGAACAGAGACCCCGCTTAGTTGAATATGACGGATATGGGTCAGAAAAGGATGATGCTGATTCCACAACACATAACACCACTTCTTGTAGAAGTGGTACTCACCGAGAGTTAGCGTCTCTAAGAAAAGACGTCGAAATAATGAAAAAATAATGTGAGAAAGTTGGGAAACAGAGAACGAGGCAAGATAGATCTCCCTTTTCGGAGAAAATCCTCTTGGATCCTCTTCTCACGAATTTCAAAACTCTAGCCTATAAGTTTAATGGCACTACTGATCCGTAAGATCATTTACTAAGATTTGAAAATGGAGCTCTGCTCCATAAGTACACTGATGGTGTGAAATATTGAGTGTTTATAACCACTTTGACAGGATCTGCTCAAACTTGGTTTAGTCAGCCGCCCAACGAATCTATACATCCCTTTAGAGGGCTCAACACACTTTTCTTGCACCAATTCGCTAGTGCAAGGAAAATACATAATACTTCCTTGTCTCTGATGAATTTTAAATAAGACACCCGAGAGAGCTTGAGAGATTACACCTCTCATTTTAATAAAGCCGCCCTGGAAGTGCATGCCGCCACTAATGAGGTTAAGATTAATGCTCTGGCAAGAGGCTTAAGGGGAGGAGATTTTTTCAAATCTCTGACTAAGAATCCACCCAATACCTTTGACGAGCTCCAGCAGAGAGCTGATAAGTACATCAACCTAGAAGAGGCTATGCACTTACAGAAAGAAGAGATCACAGAAAATAATGCTCTAGTTAAGAGAATGCCGAATAAGAAAAAAGGTGTGGAGGAGAAAGATAGGAACAGAGACAGGAGGTCAAAGCCCCTCCAGGAAAGGTTTGAGTCTTATAATCTACTGACTCTGCACCCAGCAGAGATGTTGGAAGTAGTGTTCGATCACCCAAAGTTTAAGTTTCCATCCTCTGCGAAAACAGGACCTCGCCACCCTAGGTCAGAGTTGTATTGCCGTTTTCATAATGACTATGGGCATGATACTAACTCAAGCAGGCATTTGAAAAATGCCATTGAAAGATTGATTAGAGATGGATATCTGGTAGAGTTCGTGAAAAAGGAAAGAGATAGAAATAACAAAAGGAAGGATGATGGAGACAGGGGCAAAGAGGTGCCAGAGCCACCTAACAAAGATGGCCCCGGTTATAAGAGGGGATTCATCTACATGATAGTAGGAGGACCAGCGGATGGAGACTCTCATAGAGCCAGAAGAGCCTCTGTGAGAGCTGCCCATCGCTGGTGTAACGCCCCGAATCCGAAACACATTAAATATCTCAGATTCGAGGTGCCGTTTATGACTAAAATCCGAACTATAAAATTTTTGATATAAAAAGATATAATAAAATAAGAGATGAGTTTCATGCAGCGGAAGAAATGAGTAGAATAATTTTTATAACATATCTCACACATATATATAAAGCTTAATATCAATAGTAATATTTTATTTAAGCGGGGAACTTCGTGTCGTCTCTATTACTGTCCTTGCTCCACGAAATCATAATCTGCAAGAGTTGTAAAATGGGGGGCGTGAGATTTGAATTCTCACGTATGGGTAATTTGCAACGTCATGGGACTGGTAAATCCGAAATAAATTAAATTATACTCATTGATAAAATATTTTAATTCATTTAATCAATTGCCATATAAACATGAACATCATATATAACATAAATAACAAGTTCACATAATAATCAGTTGGGCACAATAGGTCTCACATCATATAATTGAAATATCACAAGTTGGTCCACGTTGAGGGGCAAAGCCCACAATCATTTTCACATATAGTAAATCTCTTCCAAAATAATATAAACAATTCCCCGTGACCATGCACCTGATCTATTATCAAACATGGCCACACACGACTACTGCAAACAAACCTCGTGACCATGCACCTGATTTATTATCAAACATGGCCACATCCACCGTAAACAGATCCCGTGACCATGCACCTGATTTATTATCAAACATGGCCACACACAACAACCACAAACGAATTCCGTGACCATGCACCTGATTTATTATCAAACATGGCCACGCACAATTTCCTCTTCCTTACAAAAACTGTCAATTCGAATATCATACATAATTCATACTTGAACAAATTCATGCTCACAAAATGCCCTTATATCATGCAATAGTGATAGATTTGAATAAAAAGTATAGATATTTTGCATCATATATAATTATATCACATAATTCAAACAGTTATATAATAGGGATACATTTATGTTGGATTAGTTGTCTTATATTTATTTGGTCGAGTTCAGAGTATACCAGCACAACGTATTATAAGCAGATCAATCAACCAATCATCACCCACCTCTTAAATTTATAGCTAAGTTACAACTGTCTTGAAATTCCTTTTGAAAGACAACTCGCATTGTAGAGACGTCTCAAGAGTGATATACAAACAGAGTGTCAGATCCCTCGTGCGTATTCCGATTAGCACAGAATCCTAGTACGAAACCATTTGATTAGAAGTTGACCTTTGAATTATTAGGAAAACTTGAGCGTTTGTATTACGAGAATCGAGGAGGTCATTGTCTTATAAACCTATTGAATAGACTTACTTAAAGGTTGCACCCTATATTGGTAAATACACCACTTCTAGAGGATGGTGTATTAGGGGAGTGTATTTACTAAATTCTTTGTGATAGCACTACTCCGACTTTTATAAAAACGATCTTCTAATATTCTGAGACTTTTATAACTAAAAGCTTTTATACTTAAAAGTATATCCATATAATAGTTTTCTTGAAAATAATTAAAATAATAAGAAATTTTAGTTAAATAATATTAATATAATAAAAATCCAAATTTAATATTTTCTTTCTAAAAATTATATTTTATTTTAAATGAACTCTTGGATAAAAATTTATGTTTTTATAAATAAAAACCCTTTTATTAAACTTATTTTGCTTAAAGAATTTTATATAATAAATACTAAAAATAATATAATATATACTTTTCTTTATTGTTAGTAATACTTGATTTAAAGAAGTTTTCATAACAAATAATAAAATAAATACTAAAAATAATATATATTCTTCCTTATTATTAATATTACTAATCAAATTGGCTTTGTGTTATTTTTAAAACAAAAGAATAGTATTATTTTCCAAAAATTGATATTTTCTATTTGTTACCAAAATTGGATATAAACAACTTTGTCTTTTTCGGTCCTTTTTCTAAAATCAACTAATACGACGAAATAATACTTTTGAGACCAACATTATTCTTCTGAAAGCTGCAACGTACTACACAACTTAATTCCAACCAAATTAATTCCTCATCCCAATTTAATTAACCAATAAAACCAAACAGAAAGGCAGGGAATAAAATTAATCAATACATAGTTAACCATTCTTAATCCACACCAGTCCAGTATAAGATATAGTAACCAAAAAAGAATTCCCATGTCTTACTGACAAAAACGGTAACAGTTTCCCTCATCTCATCGTACATCAAAAATAGAAGAGTCCAGAAATTAATTCCATCAGTTTACATGTCGAATCAACAATAACCATTTTCTTCTCTTATTTCGTTTTGTTTGATTAACAGATTTTTAATGGTAAGAATTAGAACAGTAGCCTCATCTCTTATTCCTTTATCCAAGTAATACGAGAAGATAACACTTCTGGCTCTTAGAGAACTTGTGATTAGCTGATATTTCATTTCTTGACTATTTTTTCTCATATATTGTCGCTAACTCTTGAGCTTAAAATATGCTCTGGAGGCACATACCCCAATAGTACTGGGCATCTATTATGGAGTTTCAACCATGATGGAGGACTACTTGAGTCCCATCAGATCTTTATTATTTACAGCTCTATGAATTAGTTTCGTTATCTCTGGATAGAGCTTTCCAAACACCGTCTCTCTTTACAACTGATACGGTGAATAGGCTTTGGCCAAGCTTATTTCAGGAGTTCATTCTTATGATCTGTATCCCCAATAAGGATTTGTTTAGGAATCTTTTGGCTTAATATAGCTATAAGCTCTGAGACACAGTTTTATGATCTCTGAGCAGAGTTTTCCATTTTGACAAGTAGTTTCTTTCTTTATAACTGATGTAGTATGCCAACTCTGGCAGGGCCTACATTAGACATGTTTTCATAGTTTTGGTCTCGATTCTGAGACAATTACCCCAGAGCCATGATTAGCTCTGGACTAAATATGTTCATATCGGGTTAACACACCATTGAAGGTGTGTATATGTGAGTAAGACCCTTTTTGGCCTATCTCTCAGCTTTTGTACATTCCGACTCTGGAGCTCTTTACAAGCTCTGCTCAGAGCTTCTCCTCTAGTGAGTGTCATTCTTTCACAGACTTGATGGTGAGAATCCATCTCTGGCTTAGCCCACATCACCAATCAATCAATTGGGGAAATTAATTGATTGAAACTTGCATTTATAGGGATCTGATCAGATTAGCTCTCCAACGGCTAAGCCCTAATCCACCCTATAAATAGAGGGCCACTAGAAAGAAGATATACACACGCGCGAAAAACACTTTCAAGCATTGATATAATTTAAGCATTCCAGTACTCTACTATAGCTTTCACACAAATCTACTATTAAGGAGATTAGTTGGAAATACAATACTCAACCTGTTCATCTTTCAAGATAAGGTTGTTGTGTTGAACGGATTAGATCAAGTTTGATCTAAGTTGTTAACAAGGAGCTAGTACTTGTAAAATTCCAGTGAAGTTTGTAAGAAGGAGAGTAAGAAAGTCCCCTTGTCAAAGGGAGAGTGGACGTAGGATTTGATATCTGAACCACTATATACTCTTGTGTTCTTTACTTTACTGCTTTATCTTTCTTGTGCATCATACTTATTAAAGGCATAAAAATGGTTTTTTATTCAAAGGTTAATTGCTTAAGCTTCCACACTGTTCAATAGACGAGTCTGCTATAAGACGAGTCTGGTGTTTTTGAAAAAGACTTAAAAATTAGATTTTAAGTGTGAGAAGTCTATTCAACTCCCCTTCTAAACTTCTTATTACTTTTCTATTATTACTAGTGGGACCAACAAGTGGTATTAGAGCAGTGTGTCCTAGACCACTGCTTAGAAAAGCTTTTGGTGGTCACCAGGGCAGATCCACTGCATATATTACCTTTGCATAAAACCTTTTTCATTCATTTCAAAATGTCTTCAAAATCTGCATACAAGAGTCGTAAATTACCAGAATTCTCTTTTGATGATTATAGCCATTGGAGTTTCATGATGAGCAATCATCTTGGAGCTATTCATCACCGCATGCTTGATGTTGTTGAAAGTGGCCTTATAAAATTTTACTGGACTTCTATTAAGGATGGCTAATCAGATGCCAGAGAAGAGACAAGTACAGATGGAGAAAGAGCTACTGGAGATGCCGACCTACAAGACAAAGGGTTCTCAAGAAAAAGGATGAGTTGAACAATGATGAAAGAAAACTGCATAATCTGGACCAGGTTGCCAGAAATGAGACAATCAACACTCTCATCAAGGAACTGATTGAGAAGGTCAGAACCTGCAGCAAAACTAAAGAGATGTGGGGCAAGATGGCTCTACTTTGTGAAGGTACATACAAGATCAAAGAGAACAAGTTGCAAGATGTTCAACACTCCTTTGATACCTTCAAGATGAAGCCAGATGAGACCATTGACGAACTGGACATGCGCCTCACAAATATCCTCAACAAGGCTAGTGCCTTCGCTAAGAACTACTCTGAAGAGGAGTTCCACCTTAAAGCAAGACAAGAATCTGGGCATGCAGACTTAAGGTCCAATGAGAAGATGACACGTCAGTGTACCTTACTGACAGCCGACCTGCCCCAGCCTGACAAGTACCAAAAGTCTTTCACCTAGCAATCTACAGAAAGTTGGTGAACAGCATGGTTTTGCAGCCGTTTCTTGACAAGACTTAAAGCTTCAAATAGAGCCGTTTGAACCAATCAGATACAAGAAGTCTTACTTGAGAAGATTCAAATCCAACGGGAAGATTTTCAAGGAAGCCTATAAATACAGAAGGACGTGCACATTTACAAGCACGGGAAACTCACAAGATCAAAGCTATCTCTACATTCATAATCATCCAGAAGCACTCGAAATTATCATTGTTTCCCAAGTGTTTCACAATTGTAGAGAGCCTAACAAACCTTCTGTAACCGAGCTTAAAGCTATATCCAAATCTTAGAAAGAGATAATCCAATCCTAAGCATTGAGCTAAAACTTGTAAGGATTATCTCAAAATAGTTGGAACCAAAACCCTACTCAAAACCCTACTCAGTGTTTAGGTTGAGAGCTAGTGTTAAGTGGTGTTAGTAAGCTGATTGTTGTATCAGTCTGAAAGCTAGTTTGTTTTGGGAACTAGGACCTGGAATTTCCTAGTGATCAATCATCCTAAGAGAGGAGAAGTTGATCAGTGCACCTTGGCACTATAACACAAGGAATTCCAAGTGAAAGGAATTCTCCTGTTTGATCAGGCCAGTGGACGTAGGAGATTTATCTCTGAACCACTTTACATCTTGTGTACTTACATTCTGCTATTTCATAAGTGTGTGTTAATCTCAAGTTTATCAAAGTAAAACGAGTTTTCTAAAGGGCTCACTAATCCGCATCTGAAAGCTAATTAGATAGTAGTTCAACTGAAAGTCTTGTGCTTTCAGTGGAGGTATTATCTCAGTAAGCTTTCACAGAATAACTCTCAGCAGACCTCAAGTCCACTGACGAGCTATTGTCTTAAGTAACCTGATAAGTTTTGAAGAAGTTTTAATTTGTAATCACAGGTGTATTCCCCCCCATACACCTGTTTACTCGTTTCGGGACCAACAATTGGTATCAGAGCAGTGGTTCAAAAGACCATTGTTCTAAGTATACCTTGTGCTTAAAGGTATTATATTAAGGTCACCTGAATTGATCTTTTGATAAACTTGCTTTTATAATATGGCTGACAACACAGCTAGGGTTGCACCACCAGCAGAGAACAACATGGGAGTTAATCCTTTGAACCATATGTCTCATCACAAGCTTCCACAATTCTCAGTGGAAAACTATGATTTCTGGAAGATCAGAATGAGAGCTCATCTTGCCTGTGTGCATGATGAAATGTTAATCCTTTACTAAAGGTCCATTTGTGTTTATGACACCTAACCCTAGAACTACAGCTGAAACTATTGCAGATCCTAGAGAAGAATGGCCCAAAGATGAAGATAATTTCACTGCAGATGAGAGGAGGAGAAACAACCTCAACTTCATTGCCATGAACATTCTCTACACCACTATTCCAGATTCTGTAATGGGAAGAGTGATCCACTGCAAGACAGCAAAGGAACTATGGGACACTCTGGCTCTCATGTGTGAAGGAACTGACAAGATAAAAGAGAACAAGCTTTCAGTAGCTGTTCAAAAATATGAGCAGTTCACCATGGAGTCCACTGAGACCATAGACCAGCTTGATGGGAGGTTCACTGACATCATGAATGAGATAAATTCTCTGGGAAAGGTCTACACCAAAAGAGAAGTTGCCTTAAAGATCCTGAGAGGTCTAACCTCAAGATGGGATGTGTACTCTGTAATGATGCAGAATACCAAGGATCTATCCAGCATGTCTATGCAACAGGTATTCTCTGAACTTAAGGCTTATGAGTTTGATCTGAACAGGAAAAGGGCTCCTGATGAGACCTCAGCTGAGAAGGGAGTCGCCTTCAAAGCTAAGGAGTCTGAGCCAAAATCCCCAAAGCCTCAGAAGAGTACAAATGCAAGCAAGTCTCAAAGCAAGGCTGAGATGCAGGAGGAACTCAGCCTCATGGCTAGAAGGTTTGAACAACTTAACAGCCGCTTTGGCAAATATAAGAGATTTTACAGGGATAACAGGGAAGGTAGAAGTTATCCACAAAAGACTACCAGAGAAGGAGAGAAAAGCTCATCTGAGCTGGAAAAGACGAAGGAATACAAGAATTACACCAAGGCTGAAGGATCATCATCAAAGACCAGAGAGTCCACTGAGGAAAAGAATGATGATGCCAACAGGTGTTTTCAGTGCAAAAAGATTGGGCACTTTCAATATGACTGTCCTCAACTGAGCACAAAAGAAAGAAGAGAAAGGCAAGCCAAAAGAGACAGAAGATATGGAGAAAGGAAAGCCATGATGGCTGGGGATGTTGATGAAAACCTGGAATCGCCTGATGAACTGTTCTCTGACAGCAGTGAAGATGACATGTGCCTCATGGCAAGAGAAGAACCAGAGGTACAATCTAAACCATCCATTTCTCTAGAACACACACCTGAGCTAAGCTCAGAGTCAACTGAGGAACTCAATCTTCAGTCCGCCTTGGAACAATTGATGATTGATTTCTCAAGGTTGCAAGAAGCAAGTTTCTGTCTTCAAGATGAGAACAAACAACTCTTGAGTGAAAACTCCAAGTTAATTAAGTCTGGGAATCAAGCAGATCTGAACCCAGCCAAATCTACCATTGAACTGACAAAAGAGGTGGAAATCCTCAGATGTCAAGGAAATGGTAGAGATCAACTGATAAAAGATCTCAATGAATCTAAGACAAAGTTAACTGAAGAGAATTTAAAATTGGTAAGCCAAATAAAGGATTCTCTCCTGAAAATTGATGTCTTACAAAAATCTGAAGAGACTTTGTTAAAAAGGATTGATGCTCTAAACAAACCCTCTCTTGCCATAGAGGAGATCCAAAATTTTCAAACCAATCCAAATAACAAGTGTGGGATAGGCTTTATTCCAAAACCTTCAGAAGATCCTCTGAGTGTTGCTTCTTCAAGTGGCACAAAGAGAGTTTTTGTCAAGTCTGTGACATTTCAACCACAGACTGTGGATAAAGGAAAAAGACCAGCTGAGATCACTCAAAAGAAAAGTCAATCTAGGCCAAAACCAAATGGAAAGGCTCAGGTGACTTATCAGACTAGATCTCAGCAGAGGTACTATCAGCCGAGGTCTTCACAGATGAAGCAACCTCAGCTGAGAACACCCAGGCATGAGCAGTCCTCAAGGAATGACTCATATGAAAGACCTAGTCCTTTTGTGCCTAAAGGAAAAGGTCCTTCATACCTTTATAAACAAAAACCAAGACCAGGTGCACCCAAGCCAAAGAGAAAGAATGTGAAGAAGGTTCCTGTTCCTTCAAAGGCTGACACCCATAGAGTTTACTCCCAAGGCACCTAGGGAGATAACAATCTATGTAGATGTTTATGGAAGACAAATTAGCTAATCTAAAGTGATTAGAACTGTGAGGCAAATTTGGATTCCGAAAGGTACAGCTAACCTTGTAGGACCCAACACCAAATGGGTACCTAAAGCTTGATCTGTGATTGCAGGGCTCAGTGGACCTCAACAAAGGAGAAGCTCTTATATCATCAGTCTGGTACTTGGACAGTGGATGTTCTAGGCACATGACTGGCAACAAAGATCTCCTGACAGAATTTGTTGAGAAGGAAGGTCCACAAGTCACTTTTGGTGACAACTCTCAAGGAGCCACTAGAGGTTATGGTACTTTAATTATTAGCTCAGTAAGAGTAAGCAATGTATCCTTTGTCAGTGGACTTAAGCATAATCTACTGTCCATAAGTCAATTCTGTGATAAGGGATACAGTGTTGAATTTTCATGTAACCTGTGCTTTGGTAAGAATGTATCTTCACAACAGGTATTACTAACTGGGTCAAGAAAGGGAAATGTCTATCTTGCAGATTGGAAGTCTTGCACACCAAATGCATGTCTTATAGCTAAGAGCTCAACTGACACTAATTGGTTATGGCATAAAAGGCTAAGTCATCTGAACTTCAAGATGATGAACAGGATAGCAAGACATGGACTGGTAGAAGGAATGCCAAATGAAGTTTACAACAAAGAACATATCTGTAAAGCCTGTCAGGAGGGGAAGCAAGTAAAGGCATCTTTCAAAAGCAAAGTAGCAACCTCTACTGACAGAGTGCTTCAACTATTACATATGGATCTTTTTGGTCCAGTAACCCCTGTAAGTATCAATGGGAGAAAATATATACTTGTTGTTGTAGATGACTTCTCCAGGTACACATGGGTGATATTCCTTGCAAGCAAAAAGGAGACTCAACTGAGACTGCCAGAGCTCCTGAAGAAAGTTAGCAATGAAAAGAGCCTGAACATTGTAAAGATAAGATCAGATAAGGGCGCTGAATTCATAAATTCTATTATATCTGATTATTGCAAAGAATTAGGTATTTTTCATGAGACATCAGCTGCAAGAACTCCACAACAAAATGGAGTAGCTGAAAGAAGAAATAGGACTCTCAAGGAGGCAGCAAGGACAGTGTTAGCTGAAGCTCAGGTTCCTAAAAGATTCTGGGCTGAAGCTATTAATACTGCCTGCCACACTCAAAACAGATCCATGGTAACCAAACATCAAGGAAAAACTCCATATGAGTTATGGAACTGCAGAAAGCCACATGTATCTTACTTTCATATTTTTGGTTGCAAGTGTTTCATTCACAACAATGGGAAAACTCAACTGAAAGCTTTTGATAGCAAAGCTGATGAAGGAATTTTCTTAGGATATTCCCAAATCAGTAGAGCTTTCAGAGTTTACAACTGTAGAACTCTTGTTGTGGAAGAAACACCTCATGTGGTATTTGATGAGTCTACCTTTGAGTCCAGAAGTAAGGAGAATGAGGATCTGATAAGCAAAAGGCTAACTAGACTGAGTATCAAATCAAAAGGATATCCTGAGAATTGTGTTGATACATTCATCCCAACTTGGGACAACCTCAATGATCAACAATTCAAAGAGGACACTCAAAATAAGACCACTCCTCAAAGCTCACCTGAGAGCCCTCCTGAAGATGTAACTGAACTGATGAACACCATCCCAGTTCAAGAGGTAACCAATGTCAATGAAGATGTGGTCACAGCTGAGACATTCACTGAAACTATCATTCAAGGGGGAACCAATGAAATTACCATTGAGAATGAAAATACCTTGAATGATGACTCAGGACTTCAACCCTCTGTCTTATTTCCTGAATTCGATTTCATTCCAATATCTAGTGACTCAACTTCAGAAGAGTTAAACTCTACTGAAGGGCATCAGCCTAGGAGAACTTGGCTCTCAGATCACCCTGTTGAGCAAATCCTAGGTGATCCTACCTCAGGAGTCAAAACTAGAAGTTTTCATGGTGAAAGTGCTTTGTTTTGTTGTTTCTTATCAAACCAGGAACCAAGCTCCATAGCAGAAGCACTTCAAGATTCCAACTGGATTATTGCCATGCAAGAAGAGCTCAACCAGTTCACAAGGAATCAAGTATGGGAGTTGGTGGACAGACCATATCACTGCAATGTGATAGGAACCAAGTGGGTATTCAAGAACAAGAAGGATGAGAATGATATCATAGTCAGAAACAAGGCCAGACTAGTTGCAAAGGGCTACTCTCAAGTTGAAGGATTTGACTATGATGAAACATTTGCTCCAGTAGCCAGATTGGAGGCAATAAGATTATTTCTTGCATATGCTGCTCACAAGAAATTCAAGGTGTACCAGATGGATGTTAAAAGTGCCTTCTTGAATGGAGTACTCAATGAAGAGGTCTATGTGGAGCAACCCCCAGGTTTTGAAGAAAGTCACAAAGTATATAGACTGAGGAAAGCTCTATATGGACTGAAACAGGCTCCAAGAGCTTGGTATGATACTTTGTCACAATTCCTTTTGGATCATGGTTTTATCAAAGGGAGAGTTGATAGAACACTTTTCAGAATCACAAAAGGAGAGGACACATTGCTGGTTCAAATTTATGTGGATGATATCATTTTTGGATGTCCTAACCAAGTCCTCTGTGAGAAATTTTCTCAACTGATGAAGGGAAAGTTTGAGATGTCTATGATGGGAGAAATGAATTTCTTCCTAGGACTTCAAGTCAAGCAATCCACTGAAGGAATCTTCATCAACCAAGCCAAATACACAAGGGAGCTGATCAACAAGTTTGGATGCCAGACCAGCAAGGTTGCAAGAGTTCCACTCAATACCAACACCAAAATGGAACCAGATGAGGATGGAGAATCAGTAGACCAGACTTCCTACCGAGCCATTATTGGATCTCTACTGTATCTCACAGCAAGCAGGCCTGATATCACTTTTGCAGTTGGGATTTGTGCAAGATATCAAGCCAACCCCAAGAAAAGTCATCTGGAAGCTGCCAAGAGAATTCTCAAATATCTTAAGGGTACTGTGAATATGGGATTGTGGTATCCCTCAGATGACAATCTAGAACTCACAGGATACTCAGATGCTGACTATGGTGGATGCAGAATTGATAGAAAATCAACCTCAGGCACTTGTCAATTCTTGGGAAGTAAACTGATTTCTTGGTTTTCCAAGAAACAAAATTCAGTAGCCACAAGCACTACTGAAGCTGAGTATATGGCAGCTGGAAGTTGTTGTGCTCAAATTCTTTGGCTAAGACAACAACTGAGAGATTACAACATCTTTGCCAATGAAGTCCCTATTTTCTGTGACAACAATAGTGCAATTGCTATTTCAGAAAATCCAGTTCTCCACACAAGATGCAAACATGTGGATATAAGGCATCACTTCATCAGAGATCATGTGGAGAAGAAGGACATCAAAATGCTCAAAATCCACACTGACAAGCAGAAGGCAGATATCTTCACTAAACCTTTGGCTGAAGCAAGGTTTCAAGAATTGTCAGTGGAGCTTGGACTCCTAGATCCAGGAGAGTAAAGAAAGGATTGAATCTCAGTAGAGTTGCCTTCAACTCAGTGGAGATTCATACTCAGAAGAGGCCTTAATATCAGACGAGGTCGAACCTCAGTGGAGGTCAAGTTTATACTTATGTTATTTTCAAAGCTAAAGCCTCTTAGTTTTATATATTTTTTAATTGGTTTCAATATATTTACTAATGAGTGCTTTCTGAAAAATTAAATCTCTTTCCACTGTTCCGAAGAGATTTTGGTATGGCAAGCATTTAATGCGCGTGGTACAAGTCAGACATGCTTTTTCAATTACCTATCTCACGCGCCCTAAAAGCCGGATGATGTGACCTTCCGGCTACCAACTTTTTAAATCCATACCATTCATATTAGGCGGTTCTTTTCTAACCGTCAAGATTTCTTAAAACCCCCCCACTAAACCTTGCAACTATCCACGATCTCAAACACGATCAATCTCAGGCGTTGATCTCTTTGTTCAATCTCACCATTCATTACTCATATAAAAACTCCAAACGATCATTTGTAAACCTTTTCAAATACACTTCCAAAGCAAACACTTACTTCTTTTCCCAACTCTCTGCAAATCGTTTCTCTCAAACCCTCTTATTCAAATGGCAAAGTTAAATCTTAGTTTCCTTACCCATAAAGATAACTTCTGGTATGAACCCATCGTGGTTTTTAATAACCCAGAAATTGAGTCCAGACCCGAGTATGCTCACATCAAAGAAGCCCTTGATATGATAAAAAGTGCTGGGTTAGAGAAATTTCTATCCGTTCATCCAGAGAACTGTTTTGACAGACAGGTTCTTGAATTCTACAACAATGTCTCCAACTCAGATACAAGGATCAAGTCTCATCTGATCTTGCAAAGGAAGAAGAAAGTTATGAGAGATGACATGGAGGTCACAGAGCACCAAAAGATAAAGAAGGAGATTCGAGTGAGCGGAGAAGTTCTGAAGGAGCTTTTTGATCTTCCTTCTGAAGGTCCCAATCCAGACACGTGCATTGTGGAGAAAGAGGAAGAATGGGTCAAAACCATAATGCAAAGGAAGGTACCATACACTCCAACAATGAACAGAAGTGAACTCCTGCCAGTTTACAATGTTCTCTGTGAAGTTGTGAGTAAATGTATCTTGGGAAACCAAGGGAGTACTGAGCAAGTGAGCAAGCCAAAGCTCAGGCTGATGAAGGCGATAGTTGAGAGCAAAGAAAAGCCATACAATTGGCAGCAGTTCTTTCTGAGGGCCTTGAATAAGGAGCACTCAAAGTTTCAACCTGACAAATCTCCTCAACTATCAAGTAAGCTAAACTATGCAACAAAAATCTCTTACTTGATAGAAAATGTAGATCTGGGAGTGGATTGGATCCCTGATAGGAAATGGAGCAATCTAAAGATTTTATTCAAGTCTGGAAAGACTCTGGAGGCAAGGATGATTAAGCCTGCTGTGGAAAGCCCAGAGGCAATTGAGGAGGAAGAAGATACCCCTGCTGAGGGAAAGAAAACAAAGCTGAAAAGGAGATTGGTAAAGTTGAGTGACAAAATGGCTCAACATAAGGAGGCTGTGGCAGAGAAGGCCTCAAGGAAGGAGAAGAAGAGGTCTTCTGAAGCAGAGAAGGAGGCTGCTTCGAAGAAAGTCAGAGTCACAGACTCTACTGATGAGTCTTCATCAGGTAACCCTACCTCTTCTCCCAACACTATCTCAACTGAGTCTGACTCAGATGTTCCTGCTCCTACCCCTATTAAACCTAAAACCACTAAACCTCGCACCCCTGCCGCCAAAACCAAACGCATCTCCAAAATAACTCACCCTCAAACCCCCACTGAAGGCTCTCAACAGCCTAAAAGTGGATCCCAAACAAACCCCACTGAACCCATCTCCACCCCTACTGAAACAACCCCATCTGAACCCACATCATCAACCCCCACTGACCAAAACCCAACCTCACCTGATACCCAAGCTCAAACCTCATCTGAACCAAACCCTTCTGAAATACATCCAACTCAACTGGAGTCTATCCCAGAAGAGCCAACTGATATCAGATCCCCTACCCCTTCCCTCCCTTCAGACGATGAAGAAGAGTACTCATTCTTAGACACCCTTAAGGATGAGGTTGCTTACTCTTTGGAGTCTAAGTACCCTGAGCTTGATGGGTACCCAACCCTGAAAGCATTATTCTTGAGACTGAGACTCCTTGTCCAGCTCAAAGATAGGAGGCTAGGAGAAATTCTACTGGCAGTCAGAGGCAGCAATGCTGATGATTGGAAGAAGGAGGAGGTGGAGGTGTTGCAATTTGCAGGGATGACCAAATCCAGACTTCTCTGTGATGAGAAAATTTTTGAAAGTCTGGTGATGGAGAAGATGGCTGAGGCTAAGAAGGCAACTGAGGTGGAGAAAACTGATGGTGGTGAGCAAGAGAAATCAGCTGAATTGGTAGCTGAAGGAGAGGAGGTGAAGGAGAAAGAGGAGGAGAATGTGGAAAATGTACAAGGAGGAGGGACCTCACCAAGGCAAGGTGATGGTGAGGTAGCCAAGGATGTATCCAAGGCAAGGGATACTGAGGCTCAAAATTTGCCACAGGAGAGTCCAGTAGAGGTGTCTACTGAGATTCTCCCACAACAGCCCTCAGTGGTGGCTTCAGAGTCAACTGAGGTGACTGGAATAGAAGGAGTTGAAAAAGAGAAAGAAAAAGTTGAGGGTGCTGAAAAGGATGTTGAAATCACTGGAATTGTGAGTGGCCAAATAAAAGCAATCATCCCTGTAAAGGGTGAATTGGCTGAAAAACAAATAGTTGAAAAAGAGAGTGATGAGAGAAGTAAGCTGAGTGAGGAGGAGGGATTTCCAATGGAGGTAGAAGTTACAGGTGACTTAGGTGGTGAGATTGAGGGAGCAAGATCTAACACTGTCTTAAATGCAGGTACTCAAACTGATGAGATCCCCTCAGTCCAGGTCAACCTAACTCCCCTGAAGGATGAAGTGCTCAAACTTCAAGAAGAAAGGCTCCCTGCTCTTGAAACTCAGCTGAGAGATGTTCAAGAAATTGTACAAGAGGAGGTAGACGAAATGATCATACTCTCAGACCACATTGACGAACTCATGGAGTCCACAACTACATCACTTCAAAATCTCACACTGAAAGTTGAAGACTCACAGCAGATGGTAATTGATGTAGTTGAGGGACAAAGTGTGCTAGTCATTGAGGCTCTGAAAGATCTGGAGAAGAAGGAGGAGGAAGCCAGAACTCAATTCCTGAAGGACTCAGTGGAGAACGTGTCCAACAACCTAAAGTCTTCTGTTGAAGCTTTCTCAGCCGACCTTGTTGGAAAGGTTGAAGGGTTGTGGAACCAAAAGATGCAGGAGTTCGAGGCAAAGCACAAAGAACTCGGAGCCAAGCTTGGTGAAGTTCTCAAGAAGGCTGCTGAGGACTTCCCAACTCAGGAGAAGACCAATGTGCTAATCAATGAGAAACTGGCCCAATTTGTGCAATTTGGTCAAACTGCTGGAGCTGCACTGGAAAGAATGGAAGATGAAGTTGACCACTGCTCGACTGAACTTAAGGCCATCGCTCACGATCAGATGAAGTTAAACATCACTGTGGCTGAGTGCATGATTAATGCCGGAAAGGGGGAAAGATTGATATCCTCTAAGGAACTGAAGGTTGATCCAAGGAACAAAATGCAAATCATCTTTGAGACCCCGGAGTTCGAGAAAGGTCAACAAATCAAAAGCACCATCAAGAAAGTTGATGCTGAAGCCCAGAAGCTGGCTGAGGAAAAGAAGGGCAAGGAGACTGCATCAGTGGATCTCTCAAAGTTCAAGGAATCTCATCTGAAGGAGAAGGAAGAGAGAGCTGCAAAGAAGGGGGAACCTGCCAAGAGAAAGGCAACTGATGTACTCTCAGCAGAGGTTGCTAAAAAGACAAGAACCTCAGGGAGGTTGGCAGCTAAATCCACAACCTCTACTGATGATGTTGAGGTACTTCCCATTCTTAACCCTGATCCTTTATCTTCTGAAATTCCCAAGTCTGCACCCACCCGAGTTACGGAGCTCACTGAGCTAATCAAAGAGGCTGGGGGAATGAACGAAAGAACAAGGAAGCTAACTGCCCAGCAGCAGGAGAGGAGAGATAAGGTGGTTGGGAAGATGGAAACCATTGCAGAACTGGTTGAGAGGAAGAAGCAGGAGAGATTAGCCACTTTTGACAAAACTACTTCTAAAAAGTTCAGAAGTGGTTATCTTAAGTGGGCTGCCAAACTGAAGAAAGACAAGATCACACCATCTCAGAACAGATTCCCTCACCACGATGCCTGGGTTCCTAAGAAGCTCAATGATGCTTGGGAGACTGCAAAAAGGGACTTTGTATATTCCTTCTATGTCAGTGGAGAGTTAGGAAGGGACAATGCACAAGAAGTCTTCAACTCATGGTTGTTTGATGCCTATCCCAAACTCTATCCCGAGATCTGTGATGCTTGGAATGATGCCTTCCCAGATCATGCTCTGAAGGCCCCTGAGCCAATCACATACTGGCCTCCTCAAGATGCAACAGGAGCTGTTGATAGAGAAAGGATCACTGAAGAGTGGACATCCTTATGCGAGCATCTTGGTCTCAGAGGACATTCCAAGGAGATGATGGAGAGGAAGAATGAGCTGAAGATCAGAGTCTTTAAGCAATATGGACTTGAACCTATTTTTGAGTCCATCTGAGAAAGTTGTATCTTTTGCTGGGCATTTGTTTATAAGTCCCAGGTGTGTTTAAGTTTGAAACTTTTTAAGAGTTGACTTCATGTAATTTGTACTTCATCATTTTTCAATGAAATGAACTCTGCTGATGTTTGCCCAAGATAATATCTCATTATCATTTAGGCTTATGTACTTGAATGTTTTTACTTACAAAATCTGTGAACTTTGAATGTCATCTGAAGAACCTCATCTGGAAGAAGATATAAGATAGGTTCCGGCATAATAAAAAAGGGGGAAATTGTTGGGAAAATGTATAAGACTTGTTTTGATTAGATGCCAACATGTCCCTCCTAAGGTGTTTTGTAAGTAAATTATTCAGCAGAGTTAGAGTTTAAATTAAACAGTTCTAAGTGTTAAAGAACTGAAGTGCAGTTAGTAATAACTAGAGTGTATTTTAGTATGAAGTCTGCTGAAGATGAAGTCCGCTGAAGTGAAGTCCGCTGAAGACTAAGTGATCTGAGAAGAAGTCTAAGTCTTGAATGTTTTCTAAGTACATTCTCACTAAGACTAAATCTATCAGTAGAGGACGAAGGTCCACTGATAAAGAAACTAACAAGTACATTGAATGCTAAACATATTTAAAGCTGTTAGTTAATCCGGTTGGAACAAGGCAAAATGAATTTCAATGAAGCTTACAATAAATGAAGGAATAAGAAGGTTCTATCAGAGGAGTTCAACCTTAAAGCAAGACAAGAATCTGGGCATGCAGACTTAAGGTCCAATGAGAAGATGACACGTCAGTGTACCTTACTGACAGCCGACCTGCCCCAGCCTGACAAGTACCAAAAGTCTTTCACCTAGCAATCTACAGAAAGTTGGTGAACAACATGGTTTTGCAGCCGTTTCTTGACAAGACTTAAAGCTTCAAATAGAGCCGTTTGAACCAATCAGATACAAGAAGACTTACTTGAGAAGATTCAAATCCAACGGGAAGATTTTCAAGGAAGCCTATAAATACAGAAGGACGTGCACATTTACAAGCACGGGAAACTCACAAGATCAAAGCTATCTCTACATTCATAATCATCCAGAAGCACTCGAAATTATCATTGTTTCCCAAGTGTTTCACAATTGTAGAGAGCCTAACAAACCTTCTGTAACCGAGCTTAAAGCTATATCCAAATCTTAGAAAGAGATAATCCAATCCTAAGCATTGAGCTAAAACTTGTAAGGATTATCTCAAAATAGTTGGAACCAAAACCCTACTCAAAACCCTACTCAGTGTTTAGGTTGAGAACTAGTGTTAAGTGGTGTTAGTAAGCTGATTGTTGTATCAGTCTGAAAGCTGGTTTGTTTTGGGAACTAGGACCTGGAATTTCCTAGTGATCAATCATCCTAAGAGAGGAGAAGTTGATCAGTGCACCTTGGCACTATAACACAAGGAATTCCAAGTGAAAGGAATTCTCCTGTTTGATCAGGCCAGTGGACGTAGGAGATTTATCTCTGAACCACTTTACATCTTGTGTACTTACATTCTGCTATTTCATAAGTGTGTGTTAATCTCAAGTTTATCAAAGTAAAACGAGTTTTCTAAAGGGCTCACTAATCCGCATCTGAAAGCTAATTAGATAGTAGTTCAACTGAAAGTCTTGTGCTTTCAGTGGAGGTATTATCTCAGTAAGCTTTCACAGAATAACTCTCAGCAGACCTCAAGTCCACTGACGAGCTATTGTCTTAAGTAACCTGATAAGTTTTGAAGAAGTTTTAATTTGTAATCACAGGTGTATTCCCCCCCCCATACACCTGTTTACTCGTTTCGGGACCAACAATGATTGTCCTCAACTAACTCCTAGGGAAGGAGAAGAGAAAAGACTCAAGAGAGATATGAGATTTGCAGAAAAGAGAGCATTGCTGGCAGAAGCAGAAGAGGATGACACTAGTTCAAGTTCGTCTTCTTCTGACTTTTGATCAGATGATGATATGTGTCTCATGGCAGACATTACTGAGGTACAAGAATCTTCACTATGCATCTCTAAATATACTAAATCCTCTCACTCATCTGATACTTCTGGTGAATCTGATATGCAGCAAATGCTACCAAATCTCCAGAGATGTGTTCAACTTTGTCAAGAACTGGAGAAAGAATATGGTAGGCTCAAAGCTGAAGTACAATCCTTGTCCAATGAGCAAAAATCTACTAGAGAACTTATCAGTAATCATTACAAAGAAGATTTAATACTTTAGGACATTATTACTGATCAAGATAATCTGGTGAATCAGATCATGAAAGAGAATTTCTCTAAGGACAATGAGATTGGTGAACTTAGAGCCAAATACCAATCTCTTATCAAGGGAAAACTAGTTGAACAGGTCATAGAAGAGATACCTATGCTCAGAGAGGGACCAAAGGTACCAACCATAGTATCTATCATAACTGAGTCTTCTCAGTGCATAAATGATAAGAGAGGTTTATGATATCCAAGTAGATCTATAAAGACTCATAAATATGCCTATGACAAAGACAAGTTTGTAAGAGCTGACACTATAATGGAAATTTGGGAAGATGATGATACCCAGCCAGATGGGAAAGGATATCGTGTAGTCCATAATCCCAGAAGGCGTGATAGGGAATCTCAAGTGTGTTGTACACTTGATGAGGAATCTAATCTGATGAAGGAAGTCTTGAAGAGTCAGTCTAAAAAAGAGGAACCTAAACAGAAAAGGATTCCCCAGAGAAGTAATTCTCAACAAGGGGGGCCTGCTCTACTTTAGGGACCTCAGAAGGGACATACTCAGTAGAGACAATCCTATCAGAACAAGAGATCTCAGAAGGGTTATATGTAATACCCTAGATTTTCATGATCTTATTTGCTTTACTAAATGCTTTATAATTCTTCATGAATCTATTTGACGCATTTACATCCAAATTTATGCAAAGGTATGTTTATGTGTTTTATTTACTCAATACTTACAATTAACGTATTATTTGCTCAATACATGCTTATTCTTGAGATTTTATAATTTTTATATGTTCTTTATTTTAGGTCATGAAGTGTTTAATTTAGAAATTAATATAGTCCTTAAGTATAGTAATTTTATTTCATAAGTTATAAGTTGTAAAATAAACGTTTCTTTAAGAAACGAATTGTGTATCAATTACTCGATATATTTTTATGATTAGTATATAGACTTTGTAAATTATTTAATGTCCTAGAAGGGTTTTAATTTTATTTCATAAGATAGTGTAAGTAAATTTTATGCATAATGTACTCTAGAATTATCCAATATTCATAACCTTTACTTATTAAATTCATAGTATATCTGTGTTATTTCTACAAAATACAAGACTACTCTTGTACTCTTCTTAATTTTCAAAAATTTGGGAAGAATTAGGAGAATTAGAGAAGCTTCAAGATTAAGATTAAGATAAGATAAGATAAGTAAAAAGAAAGGTCAAAATTTACTTCTAACCTTAAGATAACAAGTGTAACTTTGCTTAACCTCCAAGATTATCCAAAATCTTCCACACTCTTCCTAAGAGTGGCGGTTAAGAGGGGGTTTGAGTAGCCTCCAAGCATATCTTCTTCTATAAATAGGTAACCTTGCATGCAAAAATAAATATAAGAAAAAGTTTAAAGAAAAATTTCTCAAATACTACTACTCTTACACTTAGATTTTGCAAAGAAAGGAGAAGGAATTTCCTTTAGCTACCAATCTCTAAGTAAGCTTCTCTTCTTGATTGAGTAATTATTTAAGTGGTAGTATGGAGTTTATGCATGAGTTGTGAATTAAATGATAGGAAAATGAGTTTTGATGAGTAATTTGCATGTTATACATGTTTTACTTCATGTTTGAATGTTTAATTCAATTTCTTCATGAGTTATGACCAAAAACATGTTTATTACTTGAATATATATGCTTTAGAAGTAGAAATCATGAAAATATATGGTTTAAAGTGAGTTTAAGATGATATGTTCTTCATGTATGCATAAAACCGAATTTCTGGACCAACTTTGGGGTAAATTTCGTTTTTACCAATTCATTTTGTGGAAAATTCTAAAAGTTTTATATGTGAAAATAAACTTGTGAAGGAACTTAGGTTTCAAATTTCATAGCTTTTGGAGTAGTATTCGATGCATGGTGATTTTTCAAAGTTGAACTAGGGTTTTGGACTCTATAACAGGAAAAGTAGAAGTTTGCTATGATCTGATAATAATCGGTAAGGTTTTTATAGAAAACCAAAGTTTGTTGATAAATTACATGAAGTTGGAAGTTCATGGTTAAAACCTCAGGAGTATTAGACTTATGGTTGATTTATGGTGAATTTTTAAAGATAAGTGACCAGAATCTGTAACAGTGTGTTCATCACTAAATATTTGATGTTTGGCAAAGAGTTTGAGATTTCATAATTTTTGGACGTATAGATAATTTAATATGAATTTTCAAAGTTAGGTGTGTAATCTGCCGAAATTAAATTTTTACATGAAAGGTTCGAAATGGTCCGGTTAAATTTTTTTACAGTCGATATTTATTTATAACTTGCTATTTGATAATTTTACATACTTAATTGATATTTGTGTGTTAGTATACAATATTTGAGTATATATTGAAATTGAATTCAAGTCTTACAATTTACAAAAGTGAAGGGATAAGTAACAATGTTTCTATTTTAAAATTTTTACTTGTAGGTACAAACCTGCAAGGTGGGGAATCACTTCGCTCTTCATCGAGTGTTCTATTATTATTTAATTGCACATATTAAACATTGAGTGTTAAATTTTGAGTCTGGCCCGCTATCGACTGGCCCCACATATAAGTCCAACTTTATGTTGGCAAGCATATAGTCCGGTCGTTCCGGCACCACGGGTTGGTCACGCCACCCAAGCATATACCCGGTGAAATTCTAGGGGCTCACATATTATAAATTATTGATGTTTAGTTTGTGCAATTAACAAGAGGTTTCCCACTAAGTGTTTTCAAGCACTTATCCCTTCCACTTTTAAATTTTTACAGACGCTATGGATTCTGAAGTGGGTGAATGAACTCGGCGGGTTGTGAAGTTTCCTTAAAGACTTTATATTTTCAAGAATAATATTTTAAAATTTTGGATTGTAAACTAAGCTACGTGCACACTTATTTACTACTTCCGCTGTGTAGATGTGTGGCATGTGTATATTTTAATACAAAGTACTATTTTAGTGTCGTTCCTACTTGTGCCACATCATATTTTCCATACTATATTAAGTGGGGACGTCATATGTGGTATCAGAGCAGGTTCGCCTGCTAAAGAATTTTTAAAAAGAATGTGTTTTAAAAATTTAAAAGGAAACAACTGCACTGAGATCATTCTCCACGACGGGATCAGGTAAATACTTTGTAAATGCTTAAATTATGTTATGTAATTGTGACCGATTATTTGAAAGTTTGTATAGTTACTGCATTACATTGTTGTTTGAATAGAACCATGAGTCGTAGAAGAAACCAAAATAACTCAGACATGAGCGAGGATCTAGCTTCCGTTTTAAAGGGGTTAGCTCAGCAACTAGGTCAGCAAAGCCAATCATCCCAAACACCTGTATCTTCAGCCCAAAACCATGATATTGTTAGTCAGTTTAAGAAATTCAGACCCTCAACCTTAACCGGAGAAGAAAACCCTATGGAAGTAGAAAACTGGATTGAGAGCTTGGAGAAGATATTCACTTATCTTAAGTGCACCGATGAGCAGAAAGTTTCTTGTGCTATATTTCAGCTGACTGAAGATGCAGATTATGTTGGAGTTATACGTGAAAGTTTGCTTTTACTTTGTATAACTCGTGTATCAAACACTCATTTTATGAGAATAATTATTTTATCACATTGCTTTAGTTATGATTGAATGTTGAATTTCTATTGCAAACCGTTCAATATATGGTACTAGTTACATTGTAGTTAATGTGGTGATACCCGATCACGGAAGAAACATTAACTGTTTCCTTGTAACTAAACGTACATTTTCACGACCTAGGTGGAATTGAACAATCTGCCGTGAAAGGTCGATGTGTAAGGCTCAGATTGGTCTGTCTTGACTAAGAGATTGCACTAGCACATTTAGTATGTGTTGAAGAGGACCTACAGCGAGGATAAATTCTTCTGTTCTGAAATGTGAAGAATTAGACCTCAGTGGTTATTGATTTCTTAATCTCCGTCACTTAAATAGGACCGTGTGTGCTTAATGGTTACTGCTTTGATTCATGTTGGGTGAGAATCATTGTGACTTCGAACTTTGTGTCTTGGGCAGTAATATTAATCATAAGACGGTTGCTAAGATTTAATACGGAGAAACGCGTGCGAGTACGGCTCGTGTGATTAGTCCCCTTGGTGGGCTCAGAAGTTTTATCGTACCAAATCTTGCAAGTGAAGAATCAGTTTCTTCGGTACGGATAATAATGTTGAACTGTCTTTACTCCAAGGTGAAATATATTAATTAATTTAGAGCTATTCAGAAGCTTAATTAATTAATGGACTTGATAATCTTAAACGCGGGAAATAATAACCGGGAGCCCATATTATCGTAATATGGATTAAGATGGATAGTGCAATATTAATTTATTAGTGGTAATAATTAATATTAATGGATTGAATTATATTGGGGCTCAATATTGAAATTCAGAAGTCCATTAGGAGGTCCAATCTTAATTCTCCTTAAAGGCCCCTCAAGTAGCCCATTAAGTAGCCCAATAATGATAAGGTGATTAAAATAAAAAGAAAATTATTATGCTGATTTTTCTAGTGTATTTTCGAAAATATGAATATTAGGAGAGAAAAGATTTTGTTGATTTTCTTGGAAAGATATTATGGAAGATAAGTATTCTTGGAATACAAGATTATCTCATATATTCAAGAAGATCCAAATCTTGGATTTTCTACCTATAATTTTCGAAAATTACAACGTATTTAGGAGGGTGAGATTTTTGTGGAATATTTTATTTTGTAGAAAATAATATATGGGATATATTCAAGATTTCTTAGAGGCTAAGAAAAGATTTTCTCCAAGCCCACATACACATAAAATTTCGGCCAACCCCCCTCTATAAATAGGGGATGATTATTTCATCCCCAAGTACATAATTACATGTGTTAGAAAAATCAAGAGCATAAATATTTTTCTTTTTCCTTAGTTATTTAAATTGTTCGATAGCATCTCCCACCGGTGATCGAATAAGGCGAAAGGGAATACTTGAGAAGGCTTTTGGGTTGGTAAAGCGCGTACGTGTTAGTCCTGTTTATTCAAAGGCCAAGTTCTTCGAGAGGTACGTTAATCACATATCATCTTGATTATTTCAGCCATAGATTATATGTGAATTAATTCAACATGCATTGTTGATAGGCGAGCAGGAACAACATTTGGGCGACCAGGATTAGCGCATATCACTCAAGAATTAAAGTGGAGTTAACACAAGATTCACCCAAGATATCCGGCGAGCAAAACCTACATGCAATCAAGACACATAGGCGAACAAAGTCAGATCAAAAGCCACATGACGAGCTCAAACGGCATCCTGCCGATCAGATCTAACCACAACGCCGAAATAACAATTAAACAAGATGAAAGACCATCAGAATCAGTCTAAAGACTCCTCAAGGACAAGTCCAAAGTGACGAATAGCTCCTGACTGTGAGCAAGTCCAGTAGATAAGGATAGAATTTAGTTAAGATAAGGTCATATTAGTCAAAGGACAGGTGTCGAGCATGCAGGCTTGGTCGGCCAAAGGTCGTGCCACCTCCTGCTTGGCAAAAGTCTATAAATACTTAGATTTTTTCAGCAAATAAAACAAGCACAAATTATAATACACGTCCAAACTTCGATTATGAATCTAAAGCAGCTCGATTAACTTACAATCGAACTTAAACACGTAAGCTCTCATACGATTCTAATCCACCTAAATCCAAAAATCCGTATTCACTATTTACGTTAGTGATCAATCACACGTAATTGTTTGATGATCAATTAACTACTTAAAACAGCCACTAATCATCAAGATTAGAAAGGATCGTCAACAAATTGGCACTAGAAGGAGGGTCCGAACCTTCGAATCATTGAATACGAGAAGATTACCCCAGAATTGAAGAACAAGTTTGACTTTTTGAAGAAAAAACTCAAGAACACTAAGAACAACAACTGATATCTTTTTTGAACATGCCTCAATCACGAGAGACACAACGTTCTCAACATATAACCCGAGATTCACACTCCCGAATGTCCCAAGCTGGTGGGCGAGCAGGGGCGAGCAGAAACAACCAAGAAAATCAAACTAATGTTACTCGCCAGTTAATACCACCAGAGTTGGACGCCATTGCCCGCAACCCCGATGAATTGGCGCGCACAATTGCCAGGCTCCAGGCTTTACAAAGACAACAAGCCCAACCTGGCCCATCATATGTGCGAGCAAGGGGTAGCCCCACAAAGACTCGTGAACATGATAAGGCTAGTGGGGATCATTTGAACGAGGCTGATAGCTCCCAAGCTCGTAAGGCCAAGGGCAAAGAAAAACATATCGAAGCCGCCAGTCAGGGAGGTTCAACTCAGAATCCGGCCATGATAGGAAGTCAGGGCACACGTCAAAGTGCTCTTGAAAGATTGGGTCATCGTGGCCGAGGAGTCATGGAAATCCAGCCCACTGCAGGAGCAGCTCGCCCAGCCGTAGCACCTGCTCGCCAATCAGTCCATGACAGGCTAACCAGCAGCTTTTGGTCACCTTGGCCCAAATGCAGAGCCCAATCCTAGGAGGCCAATCCAGGGGGTTCCCGCTCCCAATGAGGGACTGGAGCAAACAGACGGCTGTTCGCCTCTGCTCGCCGGATAGCCTCAGAGTCAGGGGGGATCCTTAGAAGAGCTCGCCTCCATGAGAAAGGCCATCGAAAGCATGCAGGGCCAGCTTGATCAACAAAGAGGATACGGGAACACGACTCTTCCGGTCTCACCCTTATCTGTGGTGATTCTGAAGGCTCCAATTCAACAAAAGATCCAGTTTCCAGCGAGTATCCAATATGATGGCACGGCGGATCCCCGAGTGCATCTGATGAAGTATACCAATTATATGGTATCAATGGGGGCAAGTGACGCAACGCAATGTCGAAACTTTCCTTTAACTCTCGGGGATCGTGTCCATAAGTTGTTTTCGGCCTTGCCACCAGCTTCAATTCATTCGTTTGCCCAGCTGGGCAAAGAGTTCTTATCCCATTTCTCTATGGCCGGGTCTTTTCAATCCCAAAGACATCGGTTATCCGACTTGAAACAAACTGACGACGAGTCGGACCGATCGTATTTGGAAAGATTCGACAAGGTCTTGTTAGAGGGAGAATCCGTCAGTGAAGACACCAAGATTGTGGTCGTCTTGGCTGGGCTCAAGAAGGGTACTGAACTCTGGAAATATGTGCACCTAAGATGCCCAAAGACATATGCCGAGTTTCGGGATCGGGCAGGCAGTTTTGTCTCCATGCATGTAGCCCTACAAAAGGATATGGGAGACAAAGGAGAGCAGAAAGAAGGTGCGAAGAAGCCTGGAACTGGTTATCGAGCTTCCAAGAACATGAAAACATTTACTGAAGGGACGGAGCTGAAGGACAAACTGAACCATATTCTTACCGTATCAATCGATACAGTTTACAATAGTGTCCGAGACAAAGAATTGCTAACACCTCCCCGTAAGATACGTCAGGATACGAGCAAGTTGAACCAGAATAAATATTGTGCCTACCACCAGAGCGTGGGACACTTTACAAGCGAATGTCGTGACTTGCTGAAGCAGTTGTGGCATTTTTATGAAGAGGGAAAGCTATCCGATTTCGTTAAAAAACAGCCCGGCAAAAGAAACAGAGACGAAGATTCTGATGAGGAAGACCAGGAACATGCACCTCATCGGAATCGAGCTGGGCGACTAGCTCAGGCGCCTGCCGGGGGACCAGTACCAGACATCCAGATGATGGAACCTGCAGGACCCATAGGTGGTTATTCTGATGGACGACCACCAATTTCTAATCGGAAAAGAAAGGCAGAATTACGAGCGATCGGACATGTACAAGAAATGGGGGTCATTCCACCTACCATGCAAACACCGGAATTAACTTTTACCGATAGAGATTTGGAAGGAGTACTGACCCCACACAACGATTCGCTTGTGATATGTGCCAAGATTATGGAAACGAGGGTGCATAGATTGCTGGTGGATACTGGAGCCTACACTAATGTCCTTTTCAAAAAGACACTTGATCAAATGAGAGATTATGCAGGCTACATCAGAGACACAAATCACCGTATCCTGGGATTCGGAAATGCTGTGACAATCCCGTTGGGAATAGTAACTTTCGCCATGCAACTTGTGACGGTCAAAGAGCCTGAGAAGAATATCGCAAGAATGGTGGATTTCTTGGTCGTCGATCAAGAGTCATCATACAACGGATTCCTGGGTCGACCTTTCTTAAACGAATTCAGGGCCGCGTGTTCAACTTACCATTATTGCATAAAATTCCCAACAGCAAGTGGAGTTGGCACGGTGAAAGGAGACCAGAGAAAAGCTCGAGAATGTCTTCTGCAAATTCAGTCAGGACAGGGACAAGTATCAATGATGGAAGCGTCAACTAGTCAACTCGAAAATGAACCCTCAATCTTGGAGGACATCCTTGGAGCTCAAAACGATAAGATGAAAATTGACGACCAACCTTCGCCCACGGGCGACCAGGCACAGCAGGGCGATGAGCAAAACCTGCCGAAAGCAATATTACCCCCCGTGGCCGACTGTTTGTGCCCAAATGATAACTAGGGGAGTCCAACTTTGGTGGCCGAGTCTCACCCAGAGCCCGCAGACGATTTTGACCCCCGGTTGGGTGTTGAACCCATGGACATCGAGGATGAGCTAAGTCCGGAAGGACCAATAGTTGACCCTCGATGGAAAGGGCAAAAACGATGGGCAACTCCCGTTGAAGAATTGGAGGCCATCAAGATTGATCCTGAGTGTGACAGTCTTGAACTTTACATCGGGTCTGAACTCCCTGAGCCTTACAGAACGCGCATGACGGACTTTCTGAAGGCTAACTTGGACGTCTTTGCATGGTCCCATGCTGATATGGTGGGAATCAGCCCGAAGGATGCCTGTCACAGGTTGAATATCAACTCAGTCCGAAAACCTGTCCACCAGAAACGGCGAAAATATGGACCAGACAAGTATTAAGCTTTAAACGAAGAAGTCAAAAAGTTGCTGGACAACGATCTAATTAAACAAGCGTTATGTCCACAATGGGTAGCAAATCCTGTCCTGGTACGGAAGCCGAACGAAACCTGGAGGCTATGCATAGATTTTACAGATCTTAATGCAGCATGCCCGAAGGATAACTTTCCGCTCCCACACATCGATCAGCTGGTGGACAGTACTGCCGGTCACGAAATGTTCACATTCATGGATGCTTTCGCAGGATACCACCAGATTCCGATGCACCCGACGACCAAGAAAATACGGCCTTTTATACAAATAAAAATTTGTTATGCTGGAAGAGGATGCCGTTTGGTCTAATCAATGCTGGAGCAACCTACCAGAGGCTGGTCAACAAGATGTTTGACGAACTTATAGGGGAAACAGTGGAAGTGTACATCGACGACATAGTCGTCAAGAGTACACAGAAGGAAGATCACCTCCATCATCTTTCCCAAGTATTCGACATACTCCGAAAATACAACATGAAGCTAAATCCGAAGAAAAGTAGTTTTGGAGTACATTCTGGGAAGTTCTTGGGCCATTTGGTCAGCAAACGCGGAATTGAAGCTAATCCAGCAAAAGTAAAGGTGATCGTCGATATGAAACCACCACGCTCTGTTAAAGAAGTGCAAAGGTTGACCGGTTGCCTAGCAGCTTTAAACAGGTTCATATCACGATCAGGAGACAAGTGCCATCCATTTTTTGAGGCCATCAAAAAGGGCAACTTTGCCTGGACAGAAAACTGCCAGAAAGCCTTTGATCAATTGAAAGAATATCTGGGAGATGTAAAAATTTTGTCAAAACTGATTCCCGGTGAGAAGTTATATTTGTACCTGGCAGCGTCTGACACGGCCATAAGTTCGGTGTTAGTTCGGGCGGATGGCAAGTTTCACCTGCCAATCTACTATGTCAGCCAGACCCTGCATGATGCTGAGGTGAAGTACTCACCAACTGAAAAGCTGGCATATGCTCTTATCATGAGTGTCAGGAAATTAAGACCATACTTTTTCGATCATCAAGTCAAAGTCTTGACAACTTTCCCACTCAGACAAATATTACATAGACCCGACACCGCTGGCCGTCTTTTGAAATGGTCCATAGAGATCAGCCAGTTTGGCGTGACTTATGCACCTCGAACCGCGATTAAGGGACAAGGGTTAGCCGACTTTATAGTTGAACTAACCTTCCCTCAAAATCCAACGAGAGGGCTGGATCACCCATGGCATCTTTACGTGGATGGTTCGTCAACGAATCTAGCCTCGGGGGCAGGAATAGTGCTCATCAGTCCCGATCGGCAAGTATTCACTTTAGCAGTCAGATTTGAATTTATGGCCACCAACAATGAAGCTGAGTACGAGGCCCTCATTGCAGGTCTTCACTTGTCACTAGCAGTTGGAGTAAGACAACTCCAAATTTTCGGAGACTCCCAACTCATTGTAAGCCAAGTACGAGGTGAATATGAGGCCAGAGACGAGCAAATGATCGAGTATCAACGAATAGTTGTTCACTTGGTATCTCTGTTAGACCAAGTGTTTATCCAGCAGATACCACGAACGAGCAACACACAAGCTGACGCCCTAGCAAGATTAGCAACAAGCGATGGGCCAGCAGACCTGACAGACATTGTCATTACCAGAAAAGCCCAACCATCAACAATGGACTACGAGGTAAACCAAATAGTCGAACACGATAACGATGAAGATTGGAGAACTCCTATAGCCAAATACTTGAAAGACGGGGAGTTACCAAGCAACTCATTTGAAGCTGAAAGAATTAAAAAACAAGCGACCAGATATACTCTGGTAGACGAACAACTTTACAAAAGGGGCTTCTCACTCCCGCTACTCAAGTGTTTGTCTAGGGGGCAAGGAAGGACAGTCCTGGAGGATATACATTCTGGAGTTTGTGGAAATCACACTGGGGGGCAAGCTTTGGCCTACAAAACTGTAAGGCAAGGTTATTATTGGCCAACCTTACAGAAAGATACAATCCAATTAGCCGAAGTTTGCCGCCAGTGTCAGGTTTGCTCCAAGTATTCATGCCCCGGCCCAAGAGCTTGTATCGGTTTATAGCCCATGGCCATTTGCAAGATGGGGAATTGACATTATTGGTCCTTTCCTAGCAGGAGTGGGAAATGTTCGATTTGCCGTCATAGCAGTCGACTATTATACAAAGTGGGCAGAAGTGAAGGCCATGGTAAAGATTACACAACAAAACATGATCAACTTCATATGACAGAACATTATATGTCACTTTGGAATTCCACGAACAATCGTGACAGATAATGGCCCGCAGTTTGACGGGAAGGAATTAAGAGATTTCTGTACAAAATGGGGGATCAGGAAACACTATTTGACTCCCTATCATCCCCAGTCAAATGGGCAAGTTGAAGCTGTAAATAAGATCATCAAGCATATATTGAAAATACGTCTGACAGAAAGTAAAAGTAGCTGGTCAGAAAAACTCCCGGAAGTCCTGTGGGCATATAGGGTTTCTCCCAGGTCAAGCACCGGAGAAACACCTTTTTGCAATGGCTTTCGGGACAGAGGCGGTGATACCAATTGAATTAAAGACTAACACAGTCAGGATGACCAGCTTTGATGAACAAGCAAATCATTCAGCTTTAGCCACAGAAACAGATTTGCTCGAAGAAAGAAGATTACATGCTGAGCTAAAGAATGCCACGTACAAGCAAAGAGCAGAGCGTTACTATAATTCCCAAGTCAAGATAAGAAAATTCGAAGTTGGTGACCTCGTTCTAAGAAAAAAGCTTGCCCCACCTCCAGGCATATTTGGCCCGACTTGGGAGGGCCCGTACAGGGTAACAGACAGGTTACCCAATGGAGCATATGACATAGAGGACTTAGATGGCAACTCGGCCCAATATTCCTGGAATGCGGCTAATCTAAGGAAATACTTTTAGTAGGCGACCAGTTCTGCTTCATGAGAGAGTAAAGTTAAGATGGGCGAGCTACTAAGTCCACCGGGCGAACTGGAATGGCAAAGATACAAGATGGGTCCAAAAACTTGCCTAAATTTTTTGAAAATTTTCACCAAGTATAAGTGGTCGAACAGAGTTGAATTGGGTCAAGTCTGATCGCGGGCTAGAAGGCCAGTATCTTGTATGGTTTTATTTCTTCTTAAGAAGTCTAAAGGATGCCTTGACAAATTGTATAGTAGTCGAGCAACTTTGACTCCTGGTGTAAATAATGTTTTTTATTGGTTGGAGGCTTAACCCTGTCTTGGTCGAGCAGATCCAACCTAGCTAGTACAGGATTATGTTTTTGGTCGCTTTCAGCACTTGTAATTTTTTAAGATCTTTTAAATGTAAAGTTGTTCGTTTAAGCAAAAATATAAGCTCAAGGCGCAAGTTGATTATACAACCAAGCCCATTGAAGCCTGTTCGTTTTTAAATGAACATAGCCTAAGGCCAAAAGCCCATTAAATCCTAAGGCCAAAAAAGTTCTCAAGGAACAAGGCTCAATTACATTAAGATTGTTGAAGCACAGATAAAGATGCAAAGAACAATTAATGTAAGATAAAAGACGAGCAATTAAGCAAAATATATTCATTGAAGATAAGGCTTAATCGACCAAAAATTACAAAAAGACGAACAACTACAACAACAAAAAGAAAAGAAAAAGTTCAAGTCCCTAGCTAATCCTGTCCGCTAAGATCCTTGCCCGGCAGGTGGAGAGATGTTATCATCTTTGGGGTCTTCAAGAGGAGAACCTTCGAGGGCAGGGTCAACTGGGACCACTTGGGTTAGCTCGGCAATTAGCCCCTCAGCGTCAGCACGCTCTTTTAGAGCTCTCTCACTTTGATCGGCAGGGAGGATTTGCTCGCCCTCCGCAGCATCGCCCTCTTCTTCTTCCTCGTCCTCGGGAGGACTTGTGATAATTATTTTAGGGCCGAGGAAGTCAAGCATGACTCCATAGTCAGGCAGGTCGCCAATTTGGAGAGTTGTGCCCGGGGCTGGAGGGTTCGATTCGACGAAGTTGCACAGCTCCTTGCCGATCTCCTCAATGACTGCGGCAGCCTTGAATTCATGAGCAATTCGGATGCTCTCCGCATAACCAGTTACGTAACCAAGAATCGAGCTCACCTCCATCTTAGGAATAAGTTCCTCTTGGGTAATGGAGTTGGCGAGCTGGATTTCAAGGTCCACAATTTTGGCTGTCGCCTCAGTCGCGAATTTCTCGGCGACCTCCTTCTGCTGCTGAGCGCGGGCAAGTTCTGCCTGCATTTGCTCGACCTCGGTCATCTTGACCTTCAGCTCTTCGGAGACTTTGACGTGCAGGTCCAGGGCACGTTGCTCGCTAACTTGATGAGCTTTGGCTTTATTCTCAAGGTCGGCAATAATCTTCTTCGCCTCAGCCTTAGCGTCATAGCGCTCTTTAGCAATACGGCTGACGGTGGCCGCATGCTGACGTGAGTCCTTCTCAAGGTCTTCAACGTGGTCGACCAAGCGCTGCACGGCCGCCAGGGTGTTGCCTGCCTCAACAAGATAGAGACGACCATTGTCACGAGGCGCCTGTGTCTTGACGGTCTCGTTTAGCTCCTTGGTCCAGCTATGAGCCACGACCTCGGAGGCACGGCGGACAAAAGAGTCCGGGATCTCACGAAGGTTGGTTGGCACCTTCGAGCAGGAAAAACGATGCACCAAGTTAGATCTCCCTGGGTACTGCTCGGGCGAGTAGCTGAAAAGAAATATCCAGTTAGTAAAAAATAAGATGAGAAAAAATGCTAAGTGTCCTGGGCGAGCAGGGTTGTACCTGTCAAGACGACCCTTATCCCAACCGAGGTAGGTGGGGTCGGATGAAGGGCCAGAACCTTCACGGGTAGTGACGACCAAAGCTTGCTCGCCGGGGCGCTCCACAGAAGGAGTTTGCTCGCTGTCGCCTTCGGATGGTCGGACAGCCACGATTACTTTTCTTGAGCACTCTTTGCTCGTTTGGCTGTCTTTTCAGCCTCAGAGACGGGAGTGCCATCTCCACGAAGAAGCCTCTTCGTCCTCGGGACCAGTGTCTTGGGCGGACTCGCCACTGGGGCAGGAGGCTGTGCCGAGCTCGACCCTCCGGCTTGCCTAGGGTCGCCTTTTCCACCCTTGGCCGCAAGGGCGATGATCTTCGAGAGGAGATCCGACTTCTTGCGTCCTTTTTTAGTTGGCATCTCCCAAACACGGTTATCGAGCTCTAGGAAGGAAGGGTGAAGCGCAACTGTGGCGAGCTGATCTGTAAAGGACATGAAAAACAAATTAATACTAAGTGTAAGGCCGACCAGATCTGTTCGCCCAACATGAAGATACTTACCCTCTGGGATACGAGCTAGAGCCTCGAGATGGTGAGGGTAGGTCGTGAGATGAGCGACTCGCAGTGTATCCTCGGAGAAGAGATAGCCAATGCTTCGATCCTCTCGGCGACGAAGGGCGATCAAACACGCAACGAACAAGAATTGATCGCTTATGCTATTCTTCACAGTTCGCCACCCCAAGTTCTTGGGACCTAAAACAAAGGAAAAAGAGAATTAAAATTAGTCCAACCACTTCAAAGATATAGAAGAGGTGAGACTCACGCTTTAATTCCCTAAACTCCGTCGGGGTCTCGATTCGTTCAGAACCCCCTGAAGAGCGAGCAGAAGCACGCCAGTCGCCTCCGATCCAGAACCAGTCATGCTTCCAATCTCGTACCTTTCCAGGGATGTCCTCGACTAGTTTTTGGCCTGGTCGCGCCTTCAGATAGTACCAGCCCGCCTCTTCCCCAGTGCAGCCGGTCATCGTCATCAGGTAGCCAACTTCCTCGGCGGACAGCCTGTTGGGATACCCCTCCAGGGCGAACATCACCATCAGAGCCATCAGATTTATCCACCCAACGGGAGTAAGTTGGGTGATAGCCAAGTTCACGTCATGTAGAAATTTTTCGACCAAAGGATGCAACGGCAAAGAAACTCCAGCATTTAGGGTGGCGAGGTTGATCGCCGTCAATCCGCGTGGTGGGCGATCAGCTCTGTCGTCCGCCAAAGGAGCATACATCGGGATGTCAAAGGGAATCTTGTAATCCCTCCGAATCTCGGTCAAGTTCTCCTCGGTGATGGCGGACATGATACAGCTCGCTGCGAACTCGGTCGCCTTTAGCTTCCGTACTCCACGAGCAGGAATGACGAAGCGATTGAAGTGCTCCTTTTCGTACTCATTCCAGTCAACACGGCGAGCAACCGTGACTGGAACCCGATGCTCGATTAGTCTGGGCGCGGGGAAGTTGATGTCTTTGAGATAGGCCCAGGTTAGTTCGTCAAGGTTCACCGGCTGAAGTACCTCGACCTCTTCGTCCTCGTCTTCGTGGAGGTCCGAGCTCGTTTCCTCCAAGAGCTGACGAGCAGGATTTGCTCGCTCTTCTCTTTCTCCAGAGGGATGAGCTCCAGAATTGACCAAGCGTGCAACCGAAGCCGCCTCGGGATCGGATTCCAGGTTAACTATGGGAAGATTCTCTCCGACGGGCCGTTTTTCAGGATTCCGGGGAGAAAAAGAACCGGTCTCAGAGTGCGACGCCATCCAATAAGTTAAGGGCAAAAAGTTAGTGTTTTGCAGATTCCGGCAAGGGAAAAACACGGCGGCTCGGAATTTTCCACGGCGGAGTAGGGATTTTTGGTGAGTCTAGAACGCACACAACGCAAGAAAAGAAGAAAGAGAAGAAGAAAGCAAAGAAGAAACTACCTTGACGTCGTTTGGAGGTCGCCGGAAACTGGAAACGATCGCCGGAAGTTTGAAAGAGGAAAGAAGGAGGATTTCGCGCATGAGAAACAGTGTGAAAATGAAAAAAATAAAAATAAAATTCCTTATATACCTCTGGAAAAATGGGGTACCGGGCGAACAAAGTTGAAAGTTGAAGGACCAAATTGCAAATTCTGGGCGCGTGCAGCACCTGTCCGACAAAATGGGAAGGCGCGTCACCTCGGGATCGTGTGCGCGTGGGCGGCAGCAATCATTCCGCCCACGTCACACCTCGAGCCGTGCCCAGACCTTGGAATCCCAACCGTCCCCGACCCGAGTCTGCTCGACCAATGTTGTCCGCCCGTAAAAAACTGCTCGCCCCCGCGACATTCTTGCTCGCATTAGTGACACTTAAAAGTTGCCAACCCAAAAAGTGCTCATTCACCACCTTCACAATTTATTGATCGGCAAGGGGGCAATTGTTGATAGGTGAGCAGGAACAACATTTGGGCGATCAGGATTAGCGCAAATCACTCAAGAATTAAAGTGGAGTTAACACAAGATTCACCCAAGATATCCGGCGAGCAAAACCTACATGCGATCAAGACACATAGGCGAACAAAGTCAGATCAAAAGCCACATGACGAGCTCAAACAGTTCCTGCCGATCAGATCTAACCACAGCGCCGAAATAACAATTAAACAAGATGAAAGACCATCAGAATCAGTCTAAAGACTCCTCAAGGACAAGTCCAAAGTGACGAACAGCTCCTGACTGCGAGCAAGTCTAGTAGATAAGGATAGAATTTAGTTAAGATAAGGTCAAATTAGTCAAAGGACAGGTGTCGAGCATGCAGAATTGGTCGGCCAAAGGTCGTGCCACCTCCTGCTTGGCAAAAGTCTATAAATACTTAGATTTTTTCAGCAAATAAAACAAGCACAAATTATAATACACGTCCAAACTTCGATTATGAATCTAAAGCAGCTCGATTAACTTACAATCGAACTTAAACACGTAAGCTCTCATACGATTCTAATCCACCTAAATCCGAAAATCCGTATTCACTATTTATGTTAGTGATCAATCACACGTAATTGTTTGATGATCAATTAACTACCTAAAACAGCCACTAATCATCAAGATTAGAAAGGATCGTCAACATGCATGATGTAAAATTTGTTGTTGGAATTATTATTTTAATTAATTAGGATTAATTCATGCTAGTAATAATTGTATTTAAATTCGTATTTAAATTTCATCCCGAATAGATTCCGGGCACCCGTATTTTCCCAACAGATTATTGGTGGGAAGCTCACTGTAGGACAATGACTGAAGAAGAACGAACTACAGTTACTTGGGAAAAATTTGTAGAAGCAGTGGTTAAGAATTATATACCATAGTCATTCTTAGATCAGAAAGAGACTGAATTCCTACAGTTGAAACAAGGAAACCTGGCAGTACAGGAATATGAAAGGAAATTTAATCAATTGGGAAGATATGCTTCTTATTTGATTAATACTGGTGAAAGGAAAGCAAAAAGATTTATGCAGAATTTACGATCGGAAATTAGTACTATTATAGCGGCACAAGATATTAAGTCTTATGCCTCGGCATTCGATAAAGCTCAGATGATAGCAGCATATATGAAATCAGACGACGTAAGAACACCGGAATCACAACAAAATAAAAGAAAGTGGGTTGGTGCGAAACAAGGAGGAAATTTTAAGTAAGTCAAAAGGACGGGGATAGTACCACAACAACAACAGAGGCCATCTAAATGCAGAAATTGTGGAAAAGAACATTCTGGACAATGCCTGAAGGGAACATGAATCTGTTACAGATGTAAGGAACCGGGACATGTCATAACTAATTGTCCAAAGTGGAAAGAACAACAGAAGATGGCACCTGCTCGAGTGTTTTGCCATGAGTCAGCAGGAGGCGACAGCAAATCCGGAAGTGATGGCAGGTATGTTAAAAATATTCCAAATACCTGTTTTCACGTTATTCGATACTGGTGCTACACATTCATTCATCTCTACAAATATGTTTGAACAAATTGAGACTGCCCATATTATGGTAGAAGAAAATTTCCTAGAAGTAAATATTCCCTCTGGTAGTACGACACAATCCTTAGGACTGTGTAGGAATGTAAAGATTGATTTTAAGCATGCAATACTCCCGGCAAATCTGCATATAATAGAAATGAAGGACTTTGATATTATTTTGGGAATGGACTGGCTTATAGCTAATAATGCTCTCATCAAGTGTCAAGAAAAAGAAAAATCAGTACGGAGATCAAAGGATGAGAACTTTACACTATATGGTACTAGAATTGGAACTATACCTCAAGTAATTTCAACAATGAAAGCCCGGAAATTATTGAGGAAAGGAAAGAATACGGCACTTCTAGTAAATATTGTAGCAACGGAATCCAATGGTCCAACAATGGATGACGTGCCGATAGTATGTGAATACAAAGATGTATTTCCAAACGAATTGTCAGGATTACCCCCAGATCATCAGTTGGAGTTTACTATTGATTTGATACCTGGAGCCGCACCTGTTTCTAAAGCACCTTACAGAATGGCACCAAAGGAGTTACAGGAGTTGAAGGTGCAATTACAAGAATTATTGGACAAGGGCTTTATTCGACCAAGTGTGTCACCATGGGGTTCACCAGTATTATTTGTGAAAAAGAAAGATGGATCATTGAGGATGTGCATCGATTATCGAGAACTGAATAAGCTCACTATCAAGAATAAATATCCACTTCCCAGAATCGAAGATCTATTTGATCAGTTAAGAGGAGCTTGTGTATTATCGAAAATTGATTTAAGATCGGGATATCATCAGATAAAGATTAAAGAAAGCGATATTCCGAAAACGGCATTCAGAACCCGATATGGTCATTATGAGTTCGTAGTGTTACCTTTTGGACTCAGTAATGCGCCAGCTATATTCATGGATTTGATGAATCGGGTATTTCATCAATATTTGGATCAATTTGTGATCGTCTTTATTGATGATATTCTAGTATATTCAAGAAATCAGTAGCAGCATGCAGAACATCTTCGAATTACATTGGAAACTCTGAGGAAAGAGAAATTGTATGCTAAATTCAAGAAGTGTGAATTCTGGTTGGATAAAGTTGTATTTCTTGGACATACGGTTTCAGCTTTGGGAATAGAAGTTGACCCAACAAAGGTAGAAGTTGTACACCAATGGAAGGCACCAACTAATTTGAACGAAGTCAGGAGTTTTCTTGGTTTAGCCGGGTATTATCAAAGATTCATTGAAGGGTTTGCTCGGATTGCAAAACCTTTGACTCAATTGACTCGGAAAGAAACAAAGTTTGAATGGACAGAAGAGTGTGAAAGGAGTTTTCAAGAACTAAAGCAAAGATTAACAACGACCCCAATTCTTACAATTCCTGAAGATACAGAAGGATTTATTGTGTACAGTGATGCTTCTAAACAAGGCTTGGGATGTGTACTTATGCAGAATGGAAAGTAGTAGCGTACGCATCAAGACAATTAAAACCACATGAGCAGAACTATCCTACGCATGATTTTGAGCTAGCAGCAGTTGTGCATGCACTCAAGATTTGAAGACATTACTTGTATGGAAGTAAATATCAGATCTACACAGATCATAAGAGTTTGAAGTATATCTTCGAACAGAAGTAATTGAACATGAGGCAAAGAAGATGGTTAGAGTTGGTAAAAGATTATGATTGTGAAATATTATACCATCCGGGAAAGGCAAATGTAGTGGCTGATGCCTTAAGTCATAAAGCGAAGATAAAGATCAATGCCATGATTGTGAAACCAGCATTGAAGGAAAAAATAGCAAAGGCTCAAATGGATGATACATTCTTAAAGAAGATGAAGTAAAAGATCGAGGAAGGAAAAGCAAAAGAATTTTCAGTACTTGAAGATGGTACATTAGTATGTCGAGAAAGAATATGTGTACCAGAATTAGAAGAACTCAAGAAAGAAATATTGGAGGAAGCACATTCTACACCATATACAGTTCATCCTGGAGGAACAACGATGTATCAAGAATTAAAAAAGTTGTTCTGGTGGAGAAATATGAAAAGAGATATTGGGAATTTCGTACAGAGATGTTTGACATGTCAGCAGGTGAAAGCTGAGCATCAAAGACCATCAGGATTATTAAAGCCACTTGAGATTCCTGAATGGAAATGGGAACATATTACAATGGATTTTGTGGTAGGATTGCCCAAGTCAATACAAGGAAATGAAGCTATTTGGGTAATTGTCGACAGATTGACCAAGACGGCACATTTCTTACCAATAAAGATGATGTTCACATTGGATAAATTGGCTCAGATTTATATTAAGGAAATTGTCCGATTACATGGAGTTCCAATTTCTATTGTGTCAGATAGAGATCCGCGATTTACATTAAGATTCTGGTACAGTCTTCAAGAAGCTATGGGCACCAAGTTGGAATTTAGTACAACTTTTCATCCTCAAACAGATGGTAAATCGGAAAGAACAATTCAAACTTTGGAAGATATGTTGAGAGCTTGTATTATTGATTTTGGAGGAAGTTGGGAAAGGTACCTACCTTTAGTGGGATTTGCCTACAATAATAGTTATCAGGCTACAATTGAAATGGCACCGTACGAAGCATTGTACGGAAGGAAGTACAGATCTTTACTATGTTGGGATGAAATTGGAGAAAGGAAATTGTTGGGACCGGAATTGGTGGAAGAGACTAATAAGGTAGTAAAGAAAATTAAAGAAAAGATACAAGCAGCTCAAGATCGACAAACAGCATATGCGGATAAGCGAAGGAAAGAATTAAGTTTTGAGATTGGAGACAAGGTATTTTTGAAGGTATCTCCAATGAAAGGAATTTTCCGCTTCGGGAAAAGAGGAAAGTTGAAGCCTAGATATATTGGACCTTATGAGATATTGGAAAAAGTTGGAGAATTAGCTTATAGATTGGCGTTACCACCATCATTGACAGGAGTACACGATGTATTCCATATCTCGATGCTCTGAAAGTACGTACCTGACCCTACCCACATAGTAAACCAATTTGAATTAGACATGGGGTAGAAGAAGCTACATGGGAACGAAAGGATGAATTCCCCTACCTCAATATCCACGGTAACACTTGAAATTTCGAGGATGAAATTTATTTAAAGAGGTTAGACTGTAATACCCTAGATTTTCATGATCTTATTTTCTTTACTAAATGCTTTATAATTCTTCATGAATCTATGCGACGCATTTACATCCAAATTTATGCAAAGACACGTTTATGTGTTTTATTTACTCAATACTTACAATTAACGTATTATTTGCTCAATACATGCTTATTCTTGAGATTTTATAATTTTTATATGTTCTTTATTTTATGTCATGAATTGTTTAATTTAGAAATTAATATAGTCCTTAAGTATAGTAATTTTATTTCATAAGTTATAAGTTGTAAAATAAACGTTTCTTTAAGAAACGAATTGCGTATCGATTACTCGATATATTTTTATGATTAGTATATAGACTTTGTAAATTATTTAGAGTCCTAGAAGGGTTTTAATTTTATTTCATAAGATAGTATAAGTAAATTTTATGCATAATGTACTCTAGAATTATCCAATATTCATAACTTTTACTTATTAAATTCATAGTATATATGTGTTATTTCTACAAAATACAAGACTACTCTTGTACTCTTCTTAATTTTCGAAAATTTGGGAAGAATTAGGAGAATTAGAGAAGCTTCAAGATTATGATTAAGATAAGATAAGTAAAAAGAAAAGTCAAAATTTACTTCTAACCTTAAGATAACAAGTGTAATATTGCTTAACCTCCAAGATTATCCAAAATCTTCCACACTCTTCCTAAAAGTGGCGGTTAAGAGGGGGTTTGAGTAGCCTCCAAGCATATATTCTTCTATAAATAGGTAACTTTGCATGCAAAAATAAATATAAGAAAAAGTTTAAAGAAAAATTTCACAAATACTACTACTCTTACACTTAGATTTTGCAAAGAAAGGAGAAGGAATTTCCTTTAGCTACCAATCTCTAAGTAAGCTTCTCTTCTTGATTAGGTAATTATTTAAGTGGTAGTATGAAGTTTATGCATGAGTTGTGAATTAAATGATAGGAAAATGAGTAATTTGCATGTTATACATGTTTTACTTCATGTTTGAATGTTTAATTCAATTTCTTCATGAGTTATGACCAAAAACATGTTTATTACTTGAATATATATTCTTTAGAAGTAGAAATCATGAAATTATATGGTTTAAAGTGAGTTTAAGATGATATGTTCTTCATGTATGCATAAAACTGAATTTCTGGACCAACTTTGGGGTAAATTTCGTTTTGACCAATTCATTCAGTGGAAAATTCTGAAAATTTTATATGTGAAAATATACTTGTGAAGGAACTTAGGTTTAAAATTTCATATCGTTTGGAGTAGTATTCGATGCATGGTGATTTTTCAAAGTTGAACTAGGGTTTTGGACTCTATAACAGGAAAAGTAGAAGTTTGCTATGATCTGAGAATAATCGGTTAGGTTTTTATAGAAAACCAAAGTATGTTGATAAATTAAATGAAGTTGGGAGTTCATGGTTAAAACTTCAGGAGTATAAGACTTATGGTTGATTTATGGTGAATTTTTAAAGATAAGTGACCAGAATCTGTAACAGTGTGTTCATCACGAAATATTTGATGTTTGGCAAAGAGTTTGAGATTTCATATTTTTTTGATGTATAGATAATTTAATATGAATTTTCAAAGTTAGGTGTGTAATCTGCCGAAATTAAATTTTTACATGTAAGGTTCGAAATGGTCCGGTTACATTTTTTACAGTCGATATTTATTTATAACTTGCTATTTGATGATTTTACATACTTAATTAATATTTGTGTGTTAGTATACAATATTTGAGTATATATTGAAATTGAATTCAAGTCTTACAATTTACAAAAGTGAAGGGATAAGTAACAATGTTTCTATTTTAAAATTTTTACTTGTAGGTACAAACCTGCAAGGTGGGGAATCACTTCGCTCTTCATCGAGTGTTCTATTATTATTTAATTGCACTTATTAAACATTGAATGTTAAATTTTGAGTCTGGCCCGCTATCGACTGGCCCAACATATAAGTCCAAATTTATGTTGGCAAGCATATAGTCCGGTCGTTCTGGCACCACGAGTTGGTCACGCCACCCAGGCAGATACCCGGTGAAATTCTGGGGGCTCACATATTATAAATAATTGATGTTTAGTTTGTGCAATTAACAAGAGGTTTCCCACTAAGTATTTTCAAGCACTTATCCCTTCCACTTTTAAATTTTTATAGATGCTATGGATTCTGAAGTGGGCGAATGAACTCGGCAGGCTGTGAAGTTTCCTTAAAGACTTTATGTTTTCAAGAATAATATTTTAAAATTTTGTATTGTAAACTAAGCTACGTGCACACTTATTTACTACTTCCGATGTGTAGATGTGTGGCATGTGTATATTTTAATACAAAGTACTATTTTAGTGTCGTTCCTACTTGTGCCACATCATATTTTCCGTACTATATTAAGTGCGGACGTCACATTATAACTACAAGAGAAGACCTAGGTTTCATCATTAGAACCAGAACAAGTCTACCAAACCCATCTATAGAAGACCAACAGATCTGGCTGATTATGACACTAGAGATGGCATTTCTATGATGTATCCTTATTACCTGACCTTTATAACCATATCTTTAAGACAAACCATTCCTAAGGCTAGATTTGAAGGAGATACACCAGACCAATCTTTAGGAAAGGTGTTCTCATCAGACCAACAGCTCAATATGTAATTGTCAGAGGACATGTGGTGGTAGATAAATTTGGAAGGAAGATAAGATCTCCTCTGTTAGGATAATAAAATTGTTAGTTTTGATGAGTTAGAAACAAACTAGAAGATGTGATAGGACCATCTGGACCTGTTAGCCAGATGAAGATCTAGATTAGGACTTAGTCTAGGGGGAACTGCCAGACTAGAAGAGTCACCAGAAGACTTCACCAGAGGACTCCACCAGAAGACTTTCATCAGAGAAGATCAGATCAGAGGTAGAGAAGTTTCCCCAGAACCAGACGAGTCCACCAGACGAGTCTGGTGAAATAAAAGTGCCTTAAAATCATCTCCTAAATCTAAGGAACTGACTGTTTCACAATCGACTCTGGACCAGAGGACCTCTGGGTCATTTGGTATCTGGTATCTAGTATCTGGTATGTCTACTCTGGAAGAATCAGAGTATTGACCAAGGAAGTTTTCCAACCGTTGGTGTATTTAATGCCGATTGAAGATCAGATTGGAAAGCCAAATGAAGGATCAATCCAAAGGATCTCACCAACCCCAACCAATCAATTAGGGAATTGATTGATTGAAACTTCCATTTATAGGGATCTGATTGGATTAGCTTTCCAATGGCTATTTATTTCACTAATCCTTCCTATAAATACTAGAGTGCTGGTATGAAGAAAGCTCTACACATACGCGCGAAGAATACTCAAGCTTTATCATTCTCATCACAATCAGTACTCTATACGCACTTAAGTTTATCTACTCTTAAGGAGTTTTTGTAGTTGGATTATAAACTCAACCTGTTCATCTGTATAGACAAGGTTGTAGTTGTTTGGTACTTTAGATCAAAGTTAGATCTAAAGGTTGTAACAAGGTGCTGGTACTTGTTAATTCCAGTGATCGTAAGTTGGTTGGTTGGTTAGTAAGGCCCCTTGTTGAAGAGCGATTGGACGTATGATTTTAACATCCAAACCACTATATATCTCGTGTTCTTATTGCTTTATTTACTTTACGCTTTATCTTTTTAAAGTTATTAAAATGGTTTTTAAACAAGTCTTTAAGCTTCCGCATTACTTAAGGTTTGACTAGTGGGACCAACAAGTGGTATCAGAGCAGTGTGTCCTAGACCACTACTTTGAGGAGCTTTTAGTGGTCACCAGGGCAGACCCACTGCTTATTTATTTAGTTTCATAAAAACCTTTTCTTTCATAATCAAAATGTCTTCAAAATCTTCTTCTAAGAGTCGTAAGTTGCCTGAGTTTTCCTTTGATGACTACAACCACTGGAGCTTCATGATGATTAATCATCTTGGAGCTATCCACCACCGCATGCTTGATGTGGTAGAGAGTGGTCCGATCAAATTTTACTGGACTCCTATTGATGATGGCAGGTCTGAGACCAGAGAGGAGACCAGCAGAGATGGTGAAAGGGCCACTGAGGAAATAACTCCTGAAAGAGCCACTGGAGATGGCAGAACTGCTCGTAGGAGAATCATCAAGACTAAGGAGGACCTGAATAATGATGAGAGAAAATTGCACAACATGGACCAGGTAGCTAGAATAAAGATCATCATCACTCTCACTAAGGAGGTGATAGAAAAAATCAGAACCTGTACTACTGCAAAGAAGATGTGGGACAAGTTGGCTCTGCTCTGTGAAGGAACAGAGAAGATTAAAGACAACAAGCTTCAGGCTGTTCAACACTCATTTGATACCTTCAAGATGAAGCCAAATGAGACCATTGACCAGCTGATATGCATCTCACAAACCTCCTCAACAAGGCTAGTGCCTTAGGTAAGAACTATTCTGAGAAGGAAATTAATAATAAAATTTTAAGATCACTAACAAGCGGGTGGAGGATAAAAGTCACAGTCATCAAGGATAGCAAGGATCTTAATACTCTAGATCATCATTTACTTTTCTCTGATTTGAAAGCTTATGAATATGATCTACAAATGGAAGATCATTAAGAAGAGATCTCTACCTCATCTGGTCAGAAATGAGTTGCATTTTCTTCTACCATCAAGGCTGAAGAACCAGTGAAGGAACCTGTAGCAGAAGACTTGAGCCTCAAGGAGCAGGTAGCACTCTTAACTAGAAAACTTGATAAAATGAGTACTAAGTATGACAGGTACAAGAAACATTGGAAGGACTCTACCAGAGACATAAGGAGTTCCTTCAAGCTTGCAGAGAAGGAAAGATCATCTGGAGACTCAAGGGAGACCAGGTTCCAGTCACCAGAGAAGAGAAGAGATTTCAGCCCCAGAAGGAGAGATAGCAGCTCTGGCAGATCAGATTACAAGAGGAGAGAAAGCAGTCTAGGTAGACCAGACTACAACTCCAGAAGAAGAGACACAACTCCAAGTCCCAGAGCAGGAGACAACACTTGTTACACCTGTAACAAGCCAGGTAACTACAACGTTGATTGTCCTCAACTCACTCGCAGAGAAAGAGAAGAGAAAAGACTCAAGAGAGATACAAGATATGCAGATAATAGAGCGTTGTTTGCAGAAGCAGAAGAGGAGGACACTAGTTCAAGTTCATCTTCTTCTTCTGACTTTGGATCAGATGATGATGTATGCCTCATGGCTGATATCACTGAGGTACAAGAATCTACCTTATGTCTTTCTAATTCAAAATATACTCAATCCTCTCACTCATCTGGTGCTTCTAGAGAGTTTAATATGCAGCAAATGCTATCAGGTCTCATCTAGTGTTCAACTCTGCAAGAAACTTGAGAAAGAAAATGGTAGGCTCAGAGCAGAAGTTCAATCTTTATCTCATTAGCAAAAGTCTACCAGAGAACTAATATGTGATCATTCCAAAGAAGTTTCTACACTTCAGGATAAGGTCGCAGCAAGAGATGCTCCGGTGAATCAACTTATTAGAGAAAGAGACTCTCAGGAGAAAGAGTTCAATGAACTTAGAGCCAAATACCAAACTCTCCTCAAGGGAAACAAGTTGAGGAAACTATTGAGGAAGTACCTATGCCCAGAGAAGCTCTAAAGATACCAACTGTTGTATCTATTATAACAGAGTCTTCTCAGCGCATTCATGATAAGAGTGGTTTAGGATATTCTGGAATTACTACAAGATCTCATAAATATGCCTATACCAAAGTGTTGGGATATGATTTAGTTTTGATGATTTTCCAAAACAACATGTAATAGGTTTGAAAGCAGTCAGGATAGTATCTTTTGTTTCAGATCAGACTAGGTTAGCTTTCAGTAGAATAGGCTATTCAGTTGAGGGGGAACTCAGCAAGGGGGAACTCTGCAACACAGCCTGAGAATATCAAGATGACACCAAGAAGAACTGACTGAAGCCATGCCAGAGACCTGAACCAGAAGAGAAGCCTGAAGGATATCCCACTGAGTGTAAACCGGGCTGATCTAAGCTAAGTCAGGTGGACCACTCAGTGAAGAGCATGATCAGGAGGATCAGTGCTGCACCAAGTAGGCCCTGAAGGAGTCAGGCTACTGTGGTCAGGAAAGTTTGTCATTCAGCCTTATGACAAACTTCTTGGAGTGATCTTCAAACAGTCTCTGAAGGACAACTACACTGAAGACATTCAGTCCACTGAAGATCATCAGTCAGTGAAGGAGGAAACTACCTAAAGTCAGTCGGGTCCTGGTTAACCCACTGAGTCAAAGATCCGTTGAATCCAGCCCACGTGGACCAATCAGCAAGAGGCAGCAAATCTGACACTGACAAGGCCGCATTCCAAGAAAAGTGGTTGAAACCATTAATTGTATGGATTCAAATGTAATTTCATCCAACGGTTACATTTGAATCCACACTATAAATACAAGCTCATAGCTTCGCTTCAAGAGTGTGTAGAAAGAAAAAAAATAAACACCTACGAGCTGTGAGGGTGTGTGAGTTCTTAGGGAGTCATAAGGGAGCGTTTCACACCCACGACACTGATTATTAGGGTTTCACTTACATTCATTGAGGGTCAAGCTTGTAACTCATAGCTTAGAGAGGTTTTCCTAATCTTAGCTTTAGGCTAACTCATTGTAAAGGAAAACCTCACCTAGTTGGAGAAACCAAACTGAAACCAAAACCCTCTAGTTAGGTTTGTTGGTGGAAGTAAGGAGGGGCAGCCCAGGGAGGGGCGTGAGTCCAGTTGTAAGTGCACCTTGGCACGTTAAAAACAAGAATCCCAGTTAGTGGATTTCCTGTTAATTCAGGCCGTGGACGTAGGAGCTTGAGTCTCTGAACCACGTTAAACTGAGCGTTCGTTTCTCTAAAAGTATTTACTAAAGTATTGTGAAAATCTGCTCACTAAGAGCATTGCTTAAAAAGGAAACTTTGGTTAAATATACAGGTCAGGGAGAATCCTCTCACTGACCAACTCAGGCAACGCACTCGAGAGTTCAGTATCTCGAGTCACTGCCTTGCTTAGAGCATGAGCCTCCAAGCCTTCACTGACTTGGTAGCTCAGCCTCTAAGCAGAGCAGTGACTTGAAGTGTAATCTCTCGAGTCACTGTCCTGTTCAGAGCATGAGCCTCCAAGCTCACACTGACTTGGTAGCTCAGCCTCTGAGCAGAGCAGTGACTTGAGAACTCTTCACTCTTGCTGAACTCCCTGAGGATAAGGTTTAAAAAAAAATTTGCTCCTGAATTCCCATTTTAATTTTTGAAAACGGGACCATCACAAAGACAAGTCTGTAAGAGGTGGCGAAGTGGTAGAAATCTAGGATGAAAAAGATCCTAATGAGAATGGTTAAAATATAATTCATAATCCAAGTTGGAACAAGGACTGTTCTACTGACCATGTTGAGTATGCTCCAGAAGAGTTAACTGAAATGGAAGAGAAAATCCTAGAGAATAAACTTCTAATTGGGGAACCAATGAAGATTGATGGTTCTGTTCAGATTAAACCTCAAAGAGTAAGACTTAACCAGATTCAAGAAACTCAGAGGAATCCTCAAAGAGTGGAACCTAAGCATATTAGGGGACCTCAGAGGTGACACTTAAGAAAGGGGAACTTCAATCAGAATAGGGACTCTCAGAGGAGAATCAACGGACAAAAAAACCTAAATCAGAACCAGGGACCCCAAAAGAGGTTTACTCAGAGGAGACAATTCCAGAACAGATACACTCAGAGGAATTATAATCACCAGAGAAGGTCTAATTTTCATTAGAACCAGAAACCCGTCTACAGAAGACCAGTTGATCTTGGTGACTATGACACCAGATATGGTTCTTCTAAGATGTACCTTTATAACCAAACCTTTAGGACCATGTCCTTGAGGCAGGCCATTCCTAAGACCAGATTTGAGAAAAGATATACCAAACCTATCTATAGGAAAAGTATATGCATTAGCCCAACAACTCAATATGTTATTGTCAGAGGACATGTGCTGGTAGATAGATTTGGAAGAAAGATAAGATCTCCTCATCCAGCAAGGGATGATCTTTATCTATGGATTCCTACAAAGAAGGTAACTAACCAATCAGGACCCAGCACTACTAGGGGACCTAATTGATCTCTCTATAGGAGGACAAGAGCCTATTGGAGAAAGGACTTTCAAGCAATGGTGTTTGGTACATTGATAGTGGATGCTCCAAGCACATGAAATTTTTGAAAGATCATCTCCAGGATTTCAAGCCATTGAATGGGCCAAGAGTGATGTTTGGTGACAACAACTTTGGAGTCACTAGAGGAGTTGGAAAGTTGATCATCAATGACGTATATGTAGATGAAGTCTACTAAATGGAAGGACTCAAGCATAATCTGCTTTCAGTATCCCAATTCTGTGACAAGGGATACTCAGTGAAGTTCTCTAGTGATTCTTGCACTGTATTTTCCTCTAATTATGATGATATTTTGCTTGTTGGCTTGAGGAAAGGTAATATTTATCTTGCATATTTTAATAGCCGTCCAAGAAACACCTGTATGGTAGCAAAAGGATCTGCAGAGAACAACTGGCTTTGGCACAAGAGACTGAGTCACCTGAACTTCAAAGCACTCAACAAGATTGCCAGAAAGGGTCTAGTTCGAGGTCTTCCAAATGAAGTGTTCAAGAAGAATCAGACTTGTGGTTCCTGCCAGAAGGGAAAACAACCCAAGGCTTCTTTCAAAGATGTCTAGAGCACAACCACAACCAGAGTTCTTGAACTACTTCACATGGACCTGTTTGGACCTGTCTCACCACTTAACTTTAGTGGAAGGAAGTACACCTTGGTGATAGTAGATGACTTTTCAAGATACACTTGGGTAGTGTTCTTGTTTAAGAAAACTGAAACTATCACTAAGTTTCCAGAGTTTTTCCAGCAGATTCAGAATTAGCAGAACCAGAGCATAGTGAGGATCAGAAGTGACAAAGGGACATAGTTTCTTAATTCACACATTGCAGAGTACTGTACGGACAAATGTATTTTTCATGAGACCTCTTCTGCCAGAACACCTCAACAGAATAGAGTGGCAGAAAGGAGGAACAGAACACTCTAAGAAGCTGCCAGAACTCTTCTAGCAGAGTACAACACACCTCAAAGATTTTGGGCAGAAGTCATCAACACAGCTTGTTTCACCCAGAATAAATGCCTCATTGCCCAGACACATGGTAAGATACCATATGAGGTATGGAAAGGTAAAATCCATCTGTTTCATTCTTTCATATTTTTGGATGTAAGTGTTTCATCAATGACAATGAGAAGTCTAAACTAAAGACTTTTGATGCTAAAGTGGCAGATGGAACATTTTTAGGATATTCCAGTACCAGTAAGGCATACATAATCTTTAATAGGAATTCTCTTTGTGTGGAAGACACACCTCATGTTATTTTTTATGAATCTACTCTGAGTGCAAGGTGGGCTTAAGGAATCTGTCTCCAGAAGAGACACAAAATCAGAATACTTTCAAAGTCAAGCCACCTGTTATTGATTCAGAGTCAGATTCAGATTCAAATGATGACCCATCTTCTGGTTCTCTGGAGCAGAAGTCTCCACAAGGAGCAGAACCAGAAAAGGTTGGAACTCCTGTAGGGGGAAGCTCTCCTTCAGTTTGTGACAATCACCAAGGTACTGCAGAAAATGGTCAATCAGGCAAGTCCAAGGAAAGGAAAAGTCTGGTTGATCATCCCAAAGAGTTAATTATAGGTGATCCAACTAAGGGTGTCCAGACGAGGAGAACCATTACCTTAACTACCTTATTCAGTTGCTATGTATCCTTGATTGAGCCCAAGAACATCAAGGAGGCACTGACAGATTCAAACTGGATAATTGCTATGCAAGAGGAGTTGAATCAATTCACGATAGGGACAAACAAGACATCAAAATGTGATAGGCACTAAGTGGGTTTTCAAGAATAATAAAAATGAGAATGATGTGATTACTAGAAAGAACACAAGGCTAGTGACCCAAGGCTATTCTCAGTCTAAAGGAATAAATTATGATGAGACTTTTGCTCCTGTTGCCAGACTAGAAGCCATTAGATTGTTTCTAGCATATGCAGTTCACATGAAGTTCAAATTTTACCAGATGGATGTGAAATCTATCTTTCTTAATGGGATTCTCATTGAGGAAGTGTATGTGGAATAACCCCCTGGCTTTGAACAAGGTGACAGGGTGTATAAGCTTAAGAAGGCTCTTTATGGGCTTAAGCAGACACCAAGAGCATGGTATGACACTCTATCTCAATTTTTTCTGGATAATGGTTTTACTAAGGGCAAGATAGACAAGACCTTGTTTAGGAAAGAAGAAGGAAATGACATCCTTCTGGTCCAAATATATGTGGATGGCATTATTTTTGGATCCCCTAACAAGAAGATGTGTGAGAAATTTGGAAATCTCATGCAAAGTCAGTTTGAGATGTACATGATGGGTGAGATGAATTATTTCTTAGGTCTTCAAGTGAAGCAATCAGAGAAGGGAATCTTCATCAATCAAGCAAAGTACACAAAAAACATGTTAGAAAAAATTGGAGTAGGATCTAGCAAAGGTTCAGAGATTCCTATGATGACAAATTTTAACATGGACCCAGATGAGTATGGAGAGAGTGTGGACCAGACTCAGTACAGAGCCCTTATTGGTTCTCTTCTGTACCTGGCTGCAAGCAAACCAGATATTACTTTTGTCGTGGGTGTATGTTTCAGATTTCAAGCTAATCCTAAGAGGAGTCATCTGAAGCAGGTAGGAAGATATTGAAGTATCTTAAGGGAATAGTTAATTTGGGTTTATGGTACCCTACAGATGACAACTTTGAGTTAAGTGGATATTCAAATTCAGATTATGGTGGTTGCAAAATAGATAGGAAGTCTACTAGTGGTACATGCCAATTTATTGGGAATAGGTACCTTAGTTTTATAAGAAGCAGACTTCAGTTGCTACATCAACTACAAAAGCAGAGTTCATGGCAGCAGGGAGTTATTGTTCACAACTACTCTGGATTAATCAGCAGCTTAGGGACTACCAGATTAGGGCTAAGAATATTCCAATATTTTGTGATAGCAACAGTGCAATTGCCATTACCCAGAATCCAGTTCTGCACACCAGATGCAAGCATGTTGATACAAGGCATCATTTCATCAGAGACCATGTTGAGAAAGGTGATATAAGGATGGAAAAGATTGCAACAGAGAACAAAGAACAGATATTCTCACTAAGCCTTTGGCAGAGACCAGATTCAGGAAGTTAGCCTTTGAGTTGGGATTGTTAGATCCAGAGAAAGATTTATTTTAGGGGGAATATCAGAAGAGTATCCTTTATTTCTTATCTCACATATTTCTTCTATTACATGTACTAACCTGTCTGCAGATCAGATGTACCAAAGGAGTTACATCTCCAGATGAGCTATAAGACCAGATGACTTGCAGTTTCATCTAGATAGAATCTCAGATGACAGGCAAGTTACACCAGAGGAGAGTTATCTCCAGAAGAGATGTAACACCAGAGTCCTTGTGGTATCATCCGGTTACTATACCAGATGACAGATCCGTCTTTACTTTTTTGTGCCTGGTAATTGGGACACCTTTTAAATTACTAAATACACCCAAAATGATTCATATTCTGAGTGTATTTAATACTTGGTTCGTAGGATAGGGCAATCATTTCACTTTTCCCTTGACTGCCACAAAACCCCCTCGAACCCAATCCCAATGACTGCGCCACGCATGATTTTAAATCCACGCACATCTTTCTAATCATGGCCGTTGGATTTAAATAAAGTGCAACATACAAATCAAATCATTAATTGATTTTGTCTCTATCTATTCCAGAATTAATTCCTACTCTCACGCGTGTCTGTGTTTATAAAACAAAATTATTTTCATTTCTTCTCTTCACGCTTTCAAACTTTCAAACCCTAATTTTCTGCAAACAATTCTCTCTTACAATTCTCTTTCAAGCTTTCCAGAAATGGCACCAAAATGCAATTTTGACCCTACTTATGTTTGCAAAAAGTTGAAGACAGAAATGAGCGGTAGATTTTTACTCTACTCGCAACTCAGCCGCGTTGGAGATTCTGTATCTTCTTCGCAAGTCTGGAGTAGAAGATCTCATTTCTGTAATTCCTAAGGTATCGCGTACCCTGAATCACTATGCTGCTCAATTCTTGGTTCGTATGAAGATCTTTGATGAAGAGGTGGTTTCCAAGATCGATGGCTAGAAAGTGGTTCTCACAAAGTCTGATCTGAGCAAATTGTTTGGGAACTTGTCTATGATTGGAATAGACCCATTGAAGTACAAGAAAGACGATGTCGTTGAGTCATTCAAGATTTTTACTAGGGCTTCTTGCAAGAATCTGACGAAGGGATTTCTGGAAAAGCATCTGCGCCAGAAATACAAGGTTTTGTTTGACATTGTGGTTATGGTGTTGATGTGTGAGAATCATAGCACTGATGCTATATTCTTGGGGCGACTCTGTGTGATGAGAGCCATCTTCGCTGGAGTTGAATGCAATTGGACGGAGTTCTTCTGGAATGTGTTGAGGAAGAACAAGGCTAAGGTCCAGAAGGAAGCATGCCCAGATGCAGACGGAGAATTACAATACTATTTTAATGCCAAACTCTCCTTGGGCATAAAATTGACTCTTATTTTGGATCATATACTTCCAGAGAAGGCATGGAAAGCTAGTGGATGCAAGAAATTCTTGAAGACCAAGATCCTTTTCAGCAAGGATGGTCCTCTCCTTGGGCACTCACATTCAGATGGTCAAGGTTCCATCCCTGCTCAGCCTCTCCGGGCAGTGCTTTCTCCTTCCAAGGGAAGGAAGACTGAGAAGAAGAAGACCACCGAAAGTGCCTCCCAGAAAGTCATTATTTCTACTTCTTCAGAAGGGGGTGATCACATTTCTATATCCTCTGCTCTGAAGAAACAGAATAGAAACGAGAAAGCCCAAGTTTCATCCCCTAAGGCCAAAAAGGGTGGTCTGAAGAAAAAGAGGAGTAGAACAAAATGAGGAGATACTGAAAAGTTCTCTGCCAGGAGGAAGAAACAGAAGAGGACTGACAAGAAGTCTCTTCTGGTCGATGAACCCACAGACCAAGAAGATACCAGTGGAGATGAAGTGGAGGAGGTTCCACTTAAGAAGAAGCCCAGAGCTAAGAGTGCTATTCTGTAGGACCCATAGTCAAATTCATCTTTGGGTACATCTATGGATCAAGCAGTAGAGGAGGCTGCTCAATAGGTGATGGATGTGAGTTCTCCTACTGCTGCTGCTCCAGGTGCAGAACCCTTTGAGTCTGCACCTGCCTCGATTTCGGCTGATGTTGACTTGGCCAATGAAAACCCTTCTACCCCTCCTTCTATAAACATTGTCTCTCCTTCCCTTTCTTCCCCTGAAGCACAAAATCAAGCCTCTGGTCTGGATGCACACGTTTCTGCATCTGCTCCAGACCAGATCCCCTCTACCCCTAACACTTTTGTTAGGATACATATTATATAGTTTTGATGAGTTAAAACAAACCAGAAGATGTAATAGGACCATCTAGACCTGTTAGCCAGATGATGATCTAGATTAGGACTTAGTCTAGGGGGAACTGCCAGACCAGAAGACTTCACCAGAAGAGTCACCAGAAGACCCCACCAGAGGACTTCACCAGAGGACTCCACCAGAAGACTTCACCAGATGAGATATGACCAGAGGCAGAGGACCTTCCCCAGACCAGACGAGTCCGGACCAGACGAGTCTGGTAGAACAAAAGATGCTCAGTTTGATCCCCCGTTTCTACTGAGTATTCTGGTTGTTAACCAGATCTGGACCAGAAGACACCGAGGTTGCGTGGTGTCTGGTCTTGCCTTCTCTGGAGAGAATCAGAGTTAGGCAGAGGAAGCATTTAACCGTTGGTGATTCAAATTAAGTCAACAAGATCAGGATTGGAAAGTCTTGAAGTCAATCAATCTAAGGATCCCACCAACCCAATCAATCAATTAGGGAATTGATTGATTGAAGCTTTCTTAAATAGAGGATCTGATTGGATTAGCTCTCCAACGGCTATTCCCTAATCCCCTCTATAAATACAAGAGTGCAATCACAAGAAAAAGCTCTAGAGAGATATATACGCGCATGAAGATACATTCAAGCTCTTGTTTATCAAGCACACAACACTCTTATTCTGTTCTTAATTACTTATTCACTCTTAAGGAGTAGTTGGACCTCAACCTGTTCATCTACAAGATAAGGTTGAAGGTTGTTGATCTTTAGATCGAAGTTAGATCTAAAAGAGTTTGTAAGAAGGAACTGGTACTTCACAATTCCAGTAAGTAAGTTGGCTGTTGGTTGGATAGTGAGACCCCTTTGATTAAGAGAGAGTGGACGTAGGATATTCTAATCCGAACCACTATATATCCTGTCTTATTTACTGTTTTCTGCATTTAAATTCCTGTTTATTATAGCCTGCTCTTGTAAAAAGAAGTTGCCTAAGACATTTAACTTAAGCTTCCGCAATTTATCAATCTAGTGGGACCAACAAGTGGTATCAGAGCAGTGTGTCCAACGACCACTGCTTTGAAAAGCTTTTGGTGGTCACCGGGCAGATCCATTGCTCTTTATTGCTTTTGTTCAAATTCTTGTTAAATCCTTATTTTTTTCAAAATGTCTGCAAAATCTTCTTATAAGAGCCGTAAACATCCAGAATTCTCTTTCGAGGATTACAGCCACTGGAGTTTCATGATGAGCAATCATCTTGGAGCTATTCACCACCGCATGTTAGATGTGGTAGAAAGTGGCCCAATTAAATTTTACTAGACTCCTATTGATAGTGGCAGGTCAGAGTCCAGGGAAGAAACTAGTGAAACGGCCCAGAAAGCTGCAGAGGACAGAGTCCCCAGGCAAAGAATCATCAAAAAGAAAGATGAGCTTGACAACGATGAAAGAAATCTCTACAACTTGGACCAGGTGGCAAGAACCGAGATCATCAACACACTTACTAAAGTGGTGATTGAAAAGGTCAGAACGTGTGCCACTGCCAAGGAGATGTGGGATAAACTTGCCCTACTCTGTGAAGGAACAGAGAAGATTAAAGATAATAAGCTCCAAGCTGTTCAACACTCGTTTGACACTTTCAAGATGAAACCAGACGAGACCATTGACCAGCTGGATATGCGTCTCACAAACCTCCTGAACAAGGCTAGTGCCTTAGGTAAGACCTATTCAGAGAAAGAAATATATAGTAAAATATTGCGTTCACTAACCAGCAGGTGGAGAATTAAAGTCACTGTGATCAAGGACAACAAGGTTCTCAACACTCTGGATCATCATCTTTTGTTGTCTGATCTCAAAGCTTATGAGTATGATCTTCAAGAGGAGGATCAAACAGAAGAGGTTTTCTCTTCGGGTCAGAAAGGAGTTGCATTCTCCTCAACTATCAAGCCTGATGTCAAGCCAAAGGAGTCTACTGCAGATGACCTGAGCCTCAAGGAGCAGGTAGCACTTCTAACCCGTAAATTGGATAAAATGAGTTCAAAATATGGCAGGTACAAAAGGCATTGGAAGGAGTCTACCAGAGACAGGAAGAGTTCCTTCAAGCCTGCAGAAAAGGAGAAGACATCTGGAGACTCAAGGGAGACCAGATTCAGAACTCCAGAAAGGAGGAGAGATGACAACCCTGGAAGCTCTGGGAGATCAGATTAGCAGAGGAGGGATGGTAGCTCTGGCAGACCTGACTACCAGTGGAGAGAGAGTAGTCCAGCCAGATCAGACTACAACGAGAGGAGGAGAGAGCCAAGTCCTAGTCCCAGAGGAGACAATGCCTGCTACACATGCAACAAAACTGGTCACTACATTTATGATTGTACTCAACTTACTCATAGGGAAAAAGAAGAGAAAATGATCAAGAGAGATAGGAGATATGCAGACAAGAGAGCATTGCTGGCAGAAGCAGAGGAGGAGGATACTAGTTCCAGTTCTTCTTCTTCTGATTTCGGGTCTGATGATGATGTATGTCTGATGGCAGACATCAATGAGGTACAAGAAACTACCTTAGTCTTATCAAATTCCAAATATACTGAATCTTCTAATTCATCTGGTAACTCCAGAGAGTCTGATATGCAGCAAATGCTATCAGATCTCCAAAATTGTGTTCAATTATGTCAAAAACTTGAGAAAGAGAATGGTAGGCTCAGAACTGAAGTTCAATCCTTATCTCATGAACAAAAATCCACCAGAGAACTCATGAAAGATCATTCCAAAGAAGTCTCTGAACTTCAGGACAAGATCAAAGAAAGAGATACTCTGGTAGATCAAATCATGAAGGAAAAGAATTCTCAGGAGGATGAGCTCAATGAGCTTAGAGCCAAATACCAGACTCTTATCAAGGGAAAACAAGTTGAGCAAACTATTGAGTTACCTGTGCCCAGAGAAGATTCCTTGAAATCAGATGTTCTATCTATTATTTCAGGATCTTCTCAACGCATAAATGATAAGAGTGGTTTAGGATATCCTGGAATTATTAAAAGATCTCATAAATATTGCTTCACCAAAGACAAGTCTATAAGATCTTGTGAACTTGTGGAACTCCGGAATGAAGAGGATTCTTCTGATCGCATGGTGGTTCACAAACCTGGTTGGAAATGGGACCCCCCTGCTGATAATTCAAAACATAATCCAGAAGAGGTGAATGTTCTGGAAGAAAAAATTCTAGAGCATACAAGTCAAAAAAGAGAACCTATGAAGATTAATGGTTCTGTTCAGATGCCTAATCTGATTAGAGAACCTCAGAGGAATCCTAAAAGAGTGGAACCTAAGCAGATTAGGGGACCTCAAAAAGGAGACTCTAAGAGGAAACCTAATCAGAATAGGAGATACCAGAGGAGGTATACTGAACCAGAGAACCTCAATCAGAATCAGGGATCTCAAAGGTGGAATGCTCCAAGAAGATTCCAGAACAGGAAACCTCGGAAGGAATCCTATCATCAGAATAGATCCAATACTCAGAACCAGAGTAGGTCTTCCAGACCCATCTATAGAAAACCAACTGATCTGGGTAGTTATGACACCAGACATGGTTCTTCTAGGATGTACCATTACAACCAGACCTTTAAGACCATGTCTTTGAGGCAGGCCATTCCAAAGGCCAGATTTGAGAAAAGGTACACCAGACCTGTTTATAGGAAAGGTGTCCTTATCAGACCAGTAGCTCAATATGTCATTGTAAGAGGACATGTGCTGGTAGATAGATTTGGAAGGAAGATAAGATCTCCTCATCCAACAAGGGATGATCTTTATCTATGGATTCCTACAAAACCTGAAACTAACCAATCAGGACCCAGCACTAGTAGGGGACCTAATTGATTTCTCTGCAGGTAGATAAGAGCCCATTGGAGAAAGGACTTTCAAGCAACCATGTCTAGTACATTGATAGTGGATGTTCCAAGCACATGACCTTCCAGAAAGATAATCTCGAAGATTTCAAGCCATTGAATGGGCCAAGAGTGATGTTTGGTGACAACAACTATGGAGTCACCAGAGGAGTTGGAAAGTTGAAGTCTACTATGTTGAAGGACTCAAGCATAATCTACTTTCAGTATCCCAATTCTGTGACAAGGGATACTCAGTGAAGTTCTCTAGTGATTCATGCACTGTTTTTTCTTCTGATTATAATGATATCTTGCGAATAGGCTTGAGGAAGGGTAACATTTATCTTGCAGATTTTAGCAGTTGCCCAAGAAATGCTTGCCTGGTTGCAAAAGGATCTGCAGAAAACACTGAACAAAATTGCCAGAAAAGGTCTAATTCGAGGTCTTCCTAATGAAGTGTTTAAGAAGAATCAGGTTTTTGGTTCATGCCAGAAGGGTAAACAATCCAAGACTTCCTTTAAGGATGTCCAGAGCACAACCACAACCAGAGTACTTCAACTACTTCACATGGACCTGTTTGGACCTGTTTCTCCTCTTAGTTTCAGTGGAAGGAAGTACACCTTGGTGATAGTAGATGACTTTTTAAGATACACTTGGGTAGTGTTCTTGTTTAAGAAAAATGAAACTATCACTAAGCTGCCAGAATTCTTCAAGCAGATTCAGAATGAGCAGAACCAGAGCATAGTCAGAATCAGAAGTGATAAAGGGACAGAGTTTTTGAATTCACACACTACAGATTACTGCAAGGACCATGGGATTTTTCATGAGACATCTGCTGCCAGAACACCCCAACAAAATGGAGTAGCAGAAAGGAGGAATAGAACACTTAAAGAGGCTGCAAGAACTCTTCTGGCAGAGTACAACACTCCACAAAGGTTTTGGGCAGAGGCCATTAATACAGCTTGCTACACTCAGAACAGATGCCTAATTGCCCAGACACATAATAAGACTCCATATGAGGTATGGAAAGGTAAAACCCCATCTGTTTCATACTTTCATGTATTTGGATGTAAGTGTTTCATCCATGACAATGGGAAATCTAAATTAAAAACTTTTGATGCTAAAGTGGCAGATGGAATATTCTTAGGATATTCCAGCACCAGTAAAGATTTTAGAGTTTTTAATAAGAATTCACTTTGTGTGGAAGAAACACCTCATGTTGTTTTTTATGAATCTGCTTTTGAGTGCAAGGTGGACTCTAAGTCTTCTGATGAGACCCAAAATCAGACTATTCCCAGAGTAATCAATGTCAATCCACCGGGAAGGAGGACCCTGGTTGATCACCCCAATGACCTGATACTTGGAGATCCAACTAAGGGTGTCCAGACTAGGAGAACTCTTAACTTAGCTGTCTTATTCAGTTGTTATGTGTCCTTGATTGAGCCCAAGAACATCAAGGAAGCACTGAAAGATTAAAATTGGATTGTTGCAATGCAAGAAGAGTTGAATCAATTCACCAGACAGGATGTTTGGGAGCTGGTAGACAGACCAAGACATCAAAAGGTGATAGGCACTAAGTGGGTTTTCAAGAATAAGAAAGATGAGAATGATGTCATTACTAGGAACAAGGCAAGGCTAGTAGCTCAGGGCTATTCTCAGTCTAAAGGAATAGACTATGATGAGACATTTGCTCCTGTTGCCAGACTAGAAGCCATCAGATTATTCTTAGCATATGATGCTCACATGAAGTTCAAAGTATACCAGATGGATGTGAAATCTGCCTTTCTTAATGGGATTCTCATTGATGAAGTGTATGTGGAACAACCTCCTGGTTTTGAACAAGGTGACAAGGTGTTTAAGCTTAAGAAAGCTCTTTATGGGCTGAAGCAGGCACCCAGAGCATGGTATGACACTCTATCTCAGTTTCTTCTGGACAATGGTTTTACTAAAGGTAAGATTGATAGGACCTTGTTTAGGAAAAAAGAAGGAAAGGACATCCTTCTGGTCCAAATATATGTTGATGACATTATATTTGGATCCCCTCACAAGAAGTTGTGTGAGAAGTTTGGTGAGCTCATGCAGAGTCAGTTTGAGATGTCTATGATGGGTGAAATGAATTACTTTTTAGGTTTGCAGGTAAAGCAATCAGAGAAGGGAATTTTTATAAATCAGGCAAAGTACATAAGGAACATGTTAGAGAAATTTGGAGTAGGATCTAGCAAAGCAGCCAAGATCCCTATGATGACAAATTTCAACATGGATCCAGATGAGTCTGGAGAGAGTGTGGACCAGACTCAGTACAGAGCTCTTATTGGTTCTCTTCTGTACCTGACTGCAAGCAGACCAGATATTACTTTTGCTGTAGGAGTGTGTGCCAGATTTCAAGCAAATCCTAAGAAAAGTCATTTGGAAGCAGCTAGAAAGATATTGAAATATCTTAAGGGAACAGTGAATTTAGGATTATGGTATTCTGCAGATGATAACTTAGAGTTGAGTGGTTATTCAGATTCAGACTACGGTGGAAGCAGAATAGATAGAAAGTCTACAAGTGGAGCATGCCAATTTTTAGGGAATAAATTGGTATCTTGGTTTTCTAAGAAGCAGACTTCAGTTGCTACATCTACAACAGAAGCAGAGTACATGGCTGCTGGGAGCTGTTGCTCACAACTACTCTGGATTAGTCAACAGCTTAGGGACTACCAGATTAGAGCCAAGGATATTCCTATATTCTGTGATAGTAATAGTGCAATTGCCATCACCCAGAATCCAGTTCTTCATACCAGGTGTAAACATGTTGATATAAGGCATCATTTTATCAGAGATCATGTTGAAAAGGGAGATATAAGGATGGAAAAGATTGCAACAGAGAGGCAGAGAGCAGATATTCTGACTAAGCCTTTGGCTGAGACCAGATTCAGAGAGTTAGCTTTTGAGTTAGGATTGTTGGATCTAGAGACAGATTTGTTTTAGGGGGAACATCAGAGAAGTATCCTTTATTTATACCTTATTTCATAATCCTTGTTCTTTAAAACTAACATGCCTGCAGATTAGAAAAATTAGAGAAGTTACTTCTCCAGATGAGGTACGCACCAGGTGACCCTTGTCCCAGATGAGGTGCCGAGTCAGATTCTAGAAAAGGCCAAAGTCCTCTCTGACCAGAACCAGATGGGTTCAATCAGAGGAGATGTAACACCAGACTAGCTGTGGTATCATCTGGTTACAATATCAGGTGACAGGTATGCTCTTACTTTTCTGGCCTCTGATCATTAGGATACACTTTTCAAATTAGTAAGTACACTCAAAACATTTCAACTTCGGAGTGTATTTAAGACTAGGGTATAGGGCCTAGACAATCATTTCATTTTTTCTCTTGACTGCCACAAAAACCCCTTTATGCCCAGTCCCAATGACCATGCTTACGCACCATATTAAATCTGTATCTCGCCTTTCATCGTGGCCATCAGATTTAATCGATGTGCAATATGTCAATCAATTCAAAAATTGATTTTGTTCCCTAAATTAAATTTTCTATTACACGCGTTCACACTTCATTTATTAATCAAGCCACGCGTCTTGCCCTATTTAAATCAAAATTCTATTCAATCTGTCTTTTCACGTTTTCATATTTTTTCAAAACCCTAACTTCTCTCTGCAAAGTTTCCCTCTCTCTCTCTCTCTCTCTCTCACAGCAATTGCCCCTTCGTGCAACTTCGATCATGAACTGATGATGAAGAAATTGAAAACGGAGATGGTGGTTGACTTCTACACCACCAAGAACTCATCTGCGCTGGCTATTTTGGAGTTACTAAGAAGGTCCGACGTAGAGAAGTTAATTTCCACAGTCCCCAGAGATCTTCATACTCTGGACGGTTATGCGGCCCAGTTTCTGGTTCGTATGAAGATTCATGACGACCACATTTCGTCAAAGATTGACAAAGAAGATCTGGTGTTTTCCAAGCAGGATTTTTGTGCGTTATTTGAGAACATTTCGGCAGAAGGCGTAGATCCTTTAACTTACAAGGAGAATGATATTATTGGTTCTTTCAAGCTTTTTGCTCGATCCTCTTGCCAGAACATCACAAAAGGATTTTTAGATAAACATTTGAGACAGAAGTATAAAGTCTTGTTCGATATTGTGGTGAAAGTGCTTATGTGTGAGAATCACAGCACAGATGCTATTTTCAACGGCAGGATGTGTGTGATGAGGGCTCTGTATGATGGAGTTCAATGCAACTGGGCTGAATTCTTTTGGGATGTTTTGAGGAAGAATAGATTGAAGGTGAAGAAGGAGGATGGCCCTTCACAGCCAGGAGAGTTGCAATACTACTTCACTGCTAATGTTTCGTTGGGAACGAAACTGACTCTGATTTTGGATTCATTGCTTCCAGAGAAGAAATGGAAGGAGTCTTGGTGCCGAGGGTTTCACAAGTCTAAGGTTTTGTTTTCAAAGGATGGTCCTCTTCATGGCCATCCTGATTCTGATGGAGAAGAAGCTATTCCTGCCCCTCCCCTTCAAGCAATTCCATCTCCTGCAAAGGGGCAGAAGCAGCAGCAGAAACAGAAGACCCAAAAGCAAGCTGCTGGAGCAACTGGTTCCTCAACAGTTGTTTTCTCTGGTTCCTCAGAGGAGGACCAGATTCCCCTTATAAATATCTTGAAGAAGAAGGGTGAAGCTGCTGAGGCTGCTAAGAAGGCTGGAGCAGCCAAGAGGAAGAGGCCAGAGGAAGCCAAGAGAGGCTCTGCTAAGAAGCACAGAACTAGCAGAAAGGCCAAGAAGACTCTTCTGGTGGATGAGCCATCAGATGATGAGGCAGTAGAGGTTGAGCCTCTAAAGAGGAAGAAATCCAAGGTTAAGAGAGCCATTCTTCAAGGGTCAGACTCTGGCTCTGATCTTGGAGAGGCCTTGGAGAAGGCAATTGATGAGGCTTCTCAGATGATGGAGGATGCTTCTGCTCCAGAACTTATTGTGCCTGCTGATGTTGACTCAGCAGAGGTAAACCCTTCCAACTCATCCTCTATTCCCCCCACTGATCATGTTAACCTTGTTACTCCCACTACTTCTCCACCAGACACCCAATCACAACCCATATCTTCTGCTCCTGGTGCCCCTATATCATTACCAGAGCAGACCTTACCAGACACACCAATATACACTACTTCAGCCATCACTAAAACACCTTCTCCCCAACCTTCCCAAATACCTCTAAATACAAATCCCTCTCCCCCAGCTTCTGTACCAGAGGTGCCATCAACCTCTTCTGGTGCAGATATTCCCTTTCCAAACACTTCCATATCACAAATACCAATCCCACCCTCTGTACCAGAGATCCCATCTACTTCTGGTGCAGAGCAACCCATTCCTTCCACCTCCACCTATCAAAATCCTACCCCTCCCCAATCCCATACAGACCAGGACCCAACCATTTCTATGGCTTTGGGATTCCCTGCCCCTCCCTCTTCTCCCACCTGTTTAACCAGCGATGATAGTGAAGATGAGGAAGCTTCACTTGAGCCTGCTAACTTAGCACCTTCCTCCTCTGCCTCTGGGCCCAAATCCTTCACTTTCTCATCTGCTGAAATGGGTCCCATTAGGCAGAGTATGAGTGTGAGTGCTCAGCTCTGGCTAAGAGAGCATTTCCCAATCCTTTTGGAGCACTTACCACTTCAGGCAGAGTTGACTGATGCCAAGGTCTGGAGCAAAGCCAGACTTGAAGATGTGGAGGACCTTATGCTATTGCTTGAGGAAATGGGTCCCTCCAACTTCACTGCATGGGAGATTGAGCTGAAGCAGAAGATGAATATTCAGAACCCAGCTGAGCTGGAGACCCCTTGTGCAGCTAAGATCTTGATTCGCACCCTGCTCATCCAGAGAGGGGTAATGCTCACTCCTGAGGGCCCCTCTTACAAGTTTGGGCCTCACTTTGTCTTTCCTCCGGAGTTGTATTCAGACGAGGAAGATTTTGATATGTCTCCTGCCGTGCTCCAGAAGATGAAGACGTTCTTTAATGAACAAATCATGCAGATAGGGCGCTTCTCTAAGGCAATTCAACACATGGCCCCTGCTATGATAGAGCATCAGATTCGGCAGGAGAGGAGGATTTTTCTTAAGCAGATCAAGTCTACTCTTGTTGAAGTCAAGGCCTCTTTCAAAGCAAATGGCCTCTTTGTCAAGTTGGATGTGATGCATAGCCAGAAACAGCTCCAGGAGCACGTGCTGGAGCAGATGAGGCTAGTTTCTGTGTTGAAGGTTGAGATGGCCAGCCAGATGATCCAGACTGCTAAGATGAAGGACTCCCTCCAGGAGATGTTAGAGAAGCAGGAGAAGCTGGTTGCAGAATCAAAGGCTTACCTGGAGGAGGCTAAGCAGCTCCGTGATCTTAACTCTTCCTCCAGCACTGCCTTGCCTGATCTCATAAGGCAGGTAGTGGAGCCCCTCCTTGATGAAGTTAAAAAGGGGGAAGAGAAGGCCAGAGCTGATCTGGCGAAAACCACCAATGAAACTCTTTTTAGCCATGGAGCTCGTCTGGACCTGCTAGAGAACACCTTGGCCCAGGCAGAGCTGCAGAAGAAGAAGAAGGAAGAGCTTAAATCTCTTACTATGGCTAAGCAGCTTGCTGCAGAAGAGGACTCCTCAGAAGCAGAGCAGGATCCCATCTCAATCTCTGGACCTGCAAAGAGGAAGATCAGAAAAGTCAAGAAGAGCTTCCTTGAGACTGTTGTTGAAGAAGCTCAAAAGAGATACAAGGAAGAGACTCCAGAGGAGAAGCAAGCCAGGATAAGGAAGAACATAGATGAAAAACAGAGACTCAGATATGTTAGGAGGCAAAATAAGAAGACCAGAGAAGCTGGTGTTCCTTCTGGTGCAGGTGAATCTAGTCAGAGGAGGAAAGCTCCTATTGAGGTGATGAACATTTTGCCTCTCAGGACAGAAGGGTCTTTTGACTCTACTGTGCCTGTGCCCTTGATTGAGAAATGGAAGGAGGCAAAGACTCTCTGGTTCATTCAACATTATATCCAGAGGCCAGCACCAGAGGATGATGAGCTGATCAACAGAACCTTTCACTCCTGGATGCAAGCTTATGATGTAGATTTGTACAAGTAATTGATGGAATCTACCATTGAGTTCAACCTGGAGGTGACTGCTCCTGAGTTTACTTATCTCAACACACCCATGGTAGGAGACCAGGTTGATTGGGCTGAGCTGAAGAGATTGTACAAGACAAAGGTGTTAGTCAACTTCACTCCAACATCTTCTGCAGAGTTGAAGGCCGTCCAGGATAGGTTCCTTGACTGGTTCCTTGTGCCCAAGGAAAATAGGAGATATGCATAGAATAGGACTCTGAACTTCAATGTAACTTGTAATCATCTTGTCCTTATTATTAATGAATCTTCTCTGTTCAAAAGACAACCTCTTGTTGTCTTAATTGCTTGCCTGATAAGATCTATTCTAAGGTCTTATCCTTTATTGTTTTCTTGCTTAAGTCTTATGTTTTGATCAGTTCTGGTAGTGTTTTAACTTCATCAAAAAGGGGGAAATTGTTATGATAAATATTGTATAGTTTTGATGAGTTAAAACAAACCAGAAGATGTAATAGGACCATCTGGACCTGTTAGCCAGATGATGATCTAGATTAGGACTTAGTCTAGGGGGAACTGCCAGACCAGAAGACTTCACCAGAAGAGTCACCAGAAGACCCCACCAGAGGACTTCACCAGAGGACTCCACCAGAAGACTTCACTAGATGAGATATGACCAGAGGCAGAGGACCTTCCCCAGACCAGACGAGTCCGGACCAGACGAGTCTGGTAGAACAAAAGATGCTCAGTTTGATCCCCTATTTCTACTGAGTATTCTGGTTGTTAACCAGATCTGGACAAGAAGAAACGAGGTTGCCTGGTGTCTGGTCTTGCCTTCTCTGGAGAGAATCAGAGTTAGGCAGAGGAAGCATTTAACCGTTGGTGATTCAAATCAAGTCAACAAGATCAGGATTGAAAAGTCTTGAAGTCAATCAATCCAAGGATCCCACCAACCCAATTAATCAATTAGGGAATTGATTGATTGAAGCTTTCTTAAATAGAGGATCTGATTGGATTAGCTCTCCAACGGCTATTCCCTAATCCCCTCTATAAATACAAGAGTGCAATCACAAGAAAAAGCTCTAGAGAGATATATACGCGCACGAAGATACATTCAAGCTCTTGTTTATCAAGCACACAACACTCTTATTCTGTTCTTAATTACTTATTCACTCTTAAGGAGTAGTTGGACCTCAACCTGTTCATCTACAAGATAAGGTTGAAGGTTGTTGATCTTTAGATCCAAGTTAGATCTAAAAGAGTTTGTAAGAAGGAACTGGTACTTCACAATTCCAGTAAGTAAGTTGGCTGTTGGTTGGATAGTGAGACCCATTTGATCAAGGGAGAGTGGACGTAGGATATTCTGATCCGAACCCCTATATATCCGGTCTTATTTACTGTTTTCTGCATTTAAATTCCTGTTTATTATAGTCTGCTCTTGTAAAAAGAAGTTGCCTAAGACATTTAACTTAAGCTTCCGCAATTTATCAATCTAGTGGGACCAACAACTTTCCCTATCAAAACACTTGACCCTCCCGCACCCTCTCAAACAGCCTCTGTACCAGAGGAGGCTACTTTGCCTACTACTTCACCTGGTACAGAATAGCCCACAATATCTCACACTCCCCCTTCCACCTCATAACAATCACACCCTTTCTTTTCACAAAACCCCCCTGCCACCTCTACTCAAACAACCTCTACCTCGTGCATGGCTTTGGGTTTTGTTGCCCCCCAGGCTCCCCTGAAGCCAAAGTGGTGATGATATTGAAGACGAGTATGCTTCACTGGAGCCTTCCGGCCTTGCTGCATCCTTCTTTGCCCGTGGACACATCCCTTTCTCCTTCAATGATCCTGATATGGGTCCCATTCTGCAAAGTATGAGCAAAGGTGCTTAACTCTGGCTCAAAGAACACTTCTCTGTTCTGCTGGGGCACCTTTCCCTGTTGGCAGACCTCACGGATGGCAAAGTGTGGAGCACGGCCAGAGAAGAAGATGTGGAAAATTTTGTTCTTCTATTGGATGAGATGGGTGCCTCCAACTTCTACAGTTGGGAGATTAAGCTGAAGAAGAAGCTGAATGTTTAGCATCCGGCAGAGCTGTTGTCAGTTGACTCTGCCAGGGTTGTGATCAGAACCCCTCTAATCTAGAGAGGGGTAATGATCTCTCCTGTTGGCCCCTCTTATACCTTTGGGCCTCACTTTGATGTCACGCCAGCGATGATGAAGAAAATGAAGCTCTTCTTCAATGAGCGGATACAATAAGTTGGTCGATTCTGCAAGGCCATGCAACATTTTGGCCCTGACATGATTGAGCACCAGAACAAGGAGGAAAAGAAGAAGCTGCTCAAACACATAAAGTCCACTTTTGCCTCTGCTAAAGCTGCCTTCAAGGTAAATGGGCTATTCTTGAAGATGGACGTGATTAGGAGAAAGAATGAGCTCCAGGAGTATGTAATGGAGCAGATGAGATCTGTCTCAGTCCTCAAGACCACTCTGGCTACTCAGCTGATTGACTTGGCCAAGATGAAGGATGACTTTCGCCAGCTGCAGGACAAGCAGGAGGTTTTTGTTGCTGAAGCTAAAGATTATATTGCAGAAGCCAAGAAGCTGAGGGAGATGCACTCTTCTAGCACTGAGCTGTCTGTTCTGATCAGGCGGGTTGTTGAACCCCTTCTTGATGAAGTCAAAAAGGGAGAAGAAGGTGCCAGAACTAAATTGGCCAAGAGCACAAATGAAACAGTCTTTGTGCACTCTGGCAGACTGGATCATTTGGAGAGCACAATGGCATAGGAAGAGCTGAACCAGAAGAAGAGGATGAGCTGAAGTCCTTAACCAAAGCAAAGCAGCTGACTGCAGAAGAGGAAGCTCCGAAGTCAGATCAAGAACCAGCTGTTGTTTCTGGCCCTGCCAAGAGGAAGATCAGAAAGGTCAAGAAAACCTTTCTGGAGGAAGTTGTGGAAGAGGTAGAGAAGAGGTACAAGGAGGAGACAGAGGAAGAGAAGAGAGCTCTGTTCAGCAGAAATATCAATGAAGAGCAGAGATTGAGATATGTTAGGAGGTAGAACAAGAAGGCAAAGGAAGCTTGTGGTAGCAGTAGTAGCAGCTCTAGGAAGAAGAAAAGCCAGATAGAGATTATGGAGCAGTTGCCACTCAGGACAGAAGGGTCTTTTGACTCTACTGTGCCTATTCCTCTGATCAACCAGTAGAAGGAAGCCAAGAATCTATGGTTTATTCAACACTACATTCACAAGCCCCCACCAGAGGACAAGGCCCTTATCAATATAACCTTTCATGCCTGGATGAAGGCCTATGACAAGAATCTCTATGAGCAGCTGATGTAGTCCACTATACAATTTAACATTGAAGTAACTGCTCCACAGTTTCACTATCTCAACACTCATCTGGTTGGCGACAGAATTGATTGGGTAGAGATGAAGAAGTTGTTCAAGACCAAGGTGATGGAAAACTTCGACCCTCCTAGCCAGGCAGAGTTCAAAGTTATACAAGATAGGTTCCTGGACTGGTTCCTGGTTCCTAAAGAAGGAAGAAGATACTGCTAGATGTTAGGATATTTCATGTAATCTGTAAACATCTCTTATCTTGATTAATGAAATATTCCTATCCCTATTTGTTTGAAAGACAACTTCTTGTTGTCTAATTGTTTGCCAGATGAGATCTATTCTAAGATCTTGTCATTATTGTTTTCTTGCTTATCTGTTAAATTCAGTTCTAGTTGTGTTTTAACTTCATCAAAAAGGGGAAAATTTTTAGAATAAAAATTGTTAGTTTTGATGAGTTAGAAACAAACCAGAAGATGTAATAGGACCATCTGGACCTGTTAGCCAGATGAAGATCAATATTAGGACTTAGTCTAGAGGGAACTGCGACACCAGAAGAGTCACCAGAAGACTTCACCAGAGGACTCCACCAGAAGACTTCATTAGAGAAGATCAGATTAGAGGCAGAGAAGTCTCCCCAGAACCAGACGAGTGCAGAAGACCAGACGAGTCTGGTGAAATAAAAGTGCCTTAGAATCATCTCCTAAATCTAAGGAACTGACTGTTTCACAATCGACTCTGGACCAGAGGACCTCTGGGTCATCTAGTATCTGGTATGTCTACTCTGGAAGAATCTGGTATGAACTCATACCTGTCAGGGAGACATTGTAGCACCCTGATGCCTCGCTGAGTCAAGTCAGGCCTGAGTTCCCCCTAGATCCTATGCTGACTGCTCTCCCGGATCTAAGAGACCTAACTCCACTGACAGTTCCATAAACCTTGCTTCAGCCAAAAGCTTAGTCAAGATGTCAGCTCTCTGCCTGTCAGTGTGAATTTTCTCCATCCTAATGTCCTTCTTCTCTACATGATCTCGAATAAAGTGATGCCTAATATCCACATGCTTGCACCTTGTGTGAAGCACTGGGTTCTGAATAATTGCTATAGCACTATTGTTGTCACAATAGATTGGGACCTCATTTGCAAACACTTGGTAGTCTCTCAATTGTTTCCTCAACCATAAAATTTGAGCACAACAACTACCTGCAGCCATATACTCAGCCTCAGTTAGGGATGTTGCCACTGAATTCTGTTTCTTACTAAACCACGAGATCAACTTATGCCCCAAAAACTGACATGTCCCTGAGGTTGATTTCCTATCAATCCTGTAACCTCCATAATCTGCATCTGAATAACCAGTCAGTTTGAAGTTGTCATCTGAGGGATACCATAGTCCCATATTGACTTTCCTTTTAAAATACTTAAGTATCCTCTTAGCAGCCTCCAAATGACTTCTCTTGGGGTTAGACTAATACCTAGCACACACACCAACTGCAGAGGTAATGTCAGGCCTACTTGCAGTCAGGTACAATAATGATCCTATCAGCCCTCGGTACTCAGTCTGGTTCACTGAAGCTCCTTCAGTGTCAGGATCTATTTTCCAATTGGTGTTCATAGGGATTCCTAGACGGATTGCAATTCTGAACTCCAAACTTCTGAATCAAGTCTCTTGTGTACTTAGCCTGATTAATGAAAATCCCCTGATCAGTCTGCTTGACCTGCAATCCTAAAAAGAAGTTCATCTCTCCCATCATAGACATCTCAAATTTACCAGTCATCAACTTAGAGAATTTCTGACTCAGCTGATGATTTGGTGATCCAAATATTATGTCATCCACATAAATCTGGACCAAGAGAATGTCATCACCTTCAGTGATCCTGAACAAGGTTCTATCCACAATTCCCTTCCTGAACCCATGGTCAGTCGGGAATTGGAAGAGGGTATCATACCAAGTGCTTTCTTAAAATTATATACTCTATCTCCAACCTCAAACCCGGGAGGTTGTTCAACATATACCTCTTCATTGAGTACACCATTGAGGAAGACACTCTTGACATCTATTTGATACACCTTAAACTTCTTGTATGTTGCATATGCAAGGAACAACCTGATAGCTTCCAACCTAGCCACCTGAGCAAAGGTCTCATCATAGTCTATTCCTTCAGACTGACAATACCCCTTTGCAACCAGTCTTGACTTGTTCTTTACTACAACACCATTCTCATCCTTCTTGTTCTTGAAGACCCACTTGGTACCAATAACACCTTGATGCCTAGGTCTATCTACCTGTTCCCAAACATGATTCCTTGTGCACTGATTCAACTCCTCTTGCATGGCTATGGTCCAGTTCGTCAGTTAGAGCTTCTTCAATATTCTGAGGCTCTTGCTCAGAGAGAAAGCAACAGAACAGTGCGCTCTCACCATGGAACCGCCTGGTCCTGACTCCCTTAGTTGGATCACCAATTACCTGGTCAATGGGATGATCCTCTAGCCATGTTTTCTTGTCAGGAGTTGTTCCTGAAGTACATATGATGTTAGTGTCTATAGGTTCATAGAATTTAGGATATTGAACAGAAGAGGATGATCATGAGTCTATACCAAAGGGATTTACCAACTCAATATCAGGGATGTTGGTGATCAAATTTAATCGGGTAGATTAATGACTATTTTAGTTCGGTTTAAGATCACCAATCAATTTCGTGTGATTGATTACCACCGTAAATGGTAAAACGAAGATTCGGGTTGTGGGATTGTAAACACGAAAGTTGAAATCATATTAATTTCATACGTGTGTACGTTTAAGTGTGTTAGTGTGTGTGTTTGGAGAATTTGTGAATTTGAACTTGTTTGGATATAGATTAGATGTTTTGAAGATGTTAAAATAAGAACTTGAAATAGGACTAGTTGAACCTGTTAGTCAGCTACAGATTAGTCTTGGTCTAGAATAGGTCTTTGGTTAAGGGGGAAGAAATCTGTGCAGACCAGAGGAGGTGACCAGATGAGGTGACCAGATGAGAGGTGACCAGAGGAGTCTGCCAGAGGAGTCTGACCAGAGGAGACTGACCAGAGGAGTCTGCCAGAGGAGTCTGACCAGAGGAGCCTGACCAGAGGAGTCTGACCGAATGAGGTCCAGAGCAGAAATGTTACCTGACCAGATGAGACCAGACCAGATGAGTTCAGACCAGATGAGGGAGACAAATTAGTTCACCCACATGGAGGCTGCATGTAATCTGGAGACAATGAGATTTTGGAGATCATGATGGAGAAGAAGGTAATTTGGAGAGTCAACTGATGGAGGATCTGATTGATTGCTTGATTGAAAGTCAACTAATCAATCAATATAATTAATCTGTGATTGATTACATCCCTCCAATTATGGTTTTTTGAATTTCTAGCTTCCAATGGCTAGTTAATTCCTACAACTATAAATAGGAGTGCTTGGATGAGTTCTACATAAGAGTCGGGCGAGAGCACACAAGACACACGAACTCTTCCACTTACTCACCTTGTTAATTCAAGTTTATATACTCATTAGGAGTTTTTAGTTGGATCTTATAATCAACCTATTCACCTTGAAAGGTTGTTGTAAGCAAGTTGTACGAAGGAGCTGGTACTTCCAAATTCCAGTGGTTCGTGAGTACGTTGGTTGGAGAGAGAGTCCCCTTTGGAGAAAGGGAGAGTGGACGTAGGACAAGTTGGTCCGAACCACTATAAATCTGGTGTTCTCTACTTTATGCTTTTAAGTTATCTGCACTTTTCTTTTAGCACTTAATTTAAAAGGGTTTTCTTAAAAATAATCTCAAAACGCTTTCCGCTGGATAACCTTTTTGGGACCAACAAGTGGTATCAGAGCAGTGTGTCCTACAGACCACTGTTTTGAAATTATTTTGGTGGTCACCAGGGCAGATCCATTTTTTTGAAAACCCAAATATTTGTTGTGCTAACATTTTTTTGCAGAAATGGGCTCGAAGAGAAGCAGTAAAAGAAACACTATGAGTTACTCCAAAATGAGCTTCGCAGATGAAGAAGAAGAGGTATCCACTTCTGGTTCATCATCCAATTATGGACCAGACGAAGAGATATGTCTTGTGACAGATGAGGTATGCAATAGAACTCCCTCTTCTTCTTCTTATTCTTCTATTTCTGAACAATCAGAGGAGTCTTATCCGCAAACTCTGCTATTAGATCTCCAAAAATCTATACAACTTTGTAAAAAATTGGAAGATGAGAACTCAAAGCTAAAAGCAGAAAATCAGAAGCTTTCAGAATGTTTAGGTAACTCAGTTAATCTACCAGCTGAACAAAATCATACACTAGTTGAAGAGTCTTCTGACTTGACAACCAGGTGTATTGAACAAGTTAAGCTGATAGAAAGGTTGGTTGTTGAAAACATTGAGAAAGACAATGAATATAACCTGCTAAAAGCTAAGTTTGATGAACTCTTCCATCAAAACAAAATTGTAAGACAAAGTGAGGACAAGCTCAAAATGAGACTGGAGCAGCTGACTACAGCAAGTAATGCTATGTCACACATAGCTGCCTCATCTCAAAGAGAGCATGATAAAACAGGCCTTGGTTATTCCAAACCTGAATCCTCACATGTTCAGAAAGAAGAACAACCTAGAAATTTTATTGATAAGGGCAAGAGGTCAGCTGACCAGGCAACTCAGCCTAATGGGCAGATGAGTTCTAAAACTAAAAAACCCAAAAGGCAGAGGAGGAATTTTAAGAAGGGTTATACCCAGAATAAAAGACCTCAGCCAGGCCAGCAGAGTAGAAGACAGTCTGGATCTTCTCAAAAGAGGCAGAACCAGATGACTTCTACTCACCTGCAGAAGACCTTTAAGTCATCTGCCAGACCAGCTGGAACCTTTGATGGTTCTAGTAAAACTTATCCTTATCCAAAGAATTTCAAGATTGTTGCTTTAAGACAAGTTACTTCTTCTACTGGACAAGCTCATAAGAGAAGAAGAGCCTCTAGAAGAAATAACCATGTCGAAGCTTCTTATGTTCAGTGTGTTTTTGTGGATATATATGGAAGAAAGATAAGATCACCTGATTCAAAAAGGGATGATCTATTCTTGTGGCTTCCTAAAAATTGTGCTAACCCCCCTGGACCCAGAAGGGTACCAAAAAGTTGATTGCCTGCAGATACACAAGAAGACCAGCTGATGTTTTGCCCCAATATTAGCTGAGCATACTTTGAGGGGGAAGATCAGTTGACCCAGCCTGCTAGAATCTCTACTTGTTATTTCAATATTTTCTTGTCTTGTTTTATTTAAAGTTCTTCCAGTTTTAACATCATCAAAAAGGGGGAAATTGTTAGGATATAGATTAGATGTTTTGAAGATGTTAAAACAAGAACTTGAAATAGGACTATCTGAACCTGTTAGTCAGCTACAGATTAGTCTTGGTCTAGAATAGGTCTTTGGTTAAGGGGGAAGAAATCTGTGTAGACCAGATGAGGTGGCCAGATGAGGTGACCAGATGAGAGGTGACCAGAGGAGTCTGCCAGAGGAGTCTGACCAGAGGAGTCTGACCAGAGGAGTCTGCCAGAGGAGTCTGACCAGAGGAGTCTGCCAGAGGAGTCTGACCAGAGGAGTCTGACCAGAGGAGCCTGACCAGAGGAGCCTGACCAGAGGAGTCTGACCGGATGAGGTCCAGAGCAGAAATGTTACCTGACCAGATGAGACCAGACCAGATGAGTTCAGACCAGATGAGGGAGACAGATTAGTTCACCCACATGGAGGCTGCATGCAATCTGGAGACAAGGAGATTTTGGAGATCATGATGGAGAAGAAGGTAATCTGGAGAGTCAACTGATGGAGGATCTGATTGATTGCTTGATTGAAAGTCAACTAATCAATCAATATAATCAATCTGTGATTGATTATATCCCTCCAATTATGGTTGTTTGAATTTCTAGCTTCCAATGGCTAGTTAATTCCTAAAACTATAAATAGGAGTGCTTGGATGAGTTCTACATAAGAGTCGGGCGAGAGCACACAAGACACACGAACTCTTCCACTTACTCACCTTGTTCATTCAAGTTTATATACTCATTAGGAATTTTTAGTTGGATCTTACAATCAACCTATTCACCTTGAAATGTTGTTGTAAGCAAGTTGTACGAAGGAGCTGGTACTTCCAAATTCCAGTGGTTCGTGAGTACGTTGGTTGGAGAGAGAGTCCCCTTTGGAGAAAGGGAGAGTGGACGTAGGACAAGTTGGTCCGAACCACTATAAATCTGGTGTTCTCTACTTTATGCTTTTAAGTTATCTGCATTTTTCTTTAGCACTTAATTTAAAAGGGTTTTCTTAAAAATAATCTCAAAACGCTTTCCGCTGGATAACCTTTTTGGGACCAACAAGTGGTATCAGAGCAGTGTGTCCTACAGACCACTGTTTTGAAATTATTTTGGTGGTCACCAGGGCAGATCCATTTTTTTGAAAACCCAAATATTTGTTGTGCTAACATTTTTTTGCAGAAATGGGCTCGAAGAGAAGCAGTAAAAGAAACACTATGAGTTACTCCAAAATGAGCTTCGCAGATGAAGAAGAAGAGGTATCCACTTCTGGTTCATCATCCAATTATGGACCAGACGAAGAGATATGTCTTGTGACAGATGAGGTATGCAATAGAACTCCCTCTTCTTCTTCTTATTCTTCTATTTCTGAACAATCAGAGGAGTCTTATCCGCAAACTCTGCTATTAGATCTCCAAAAATCTATACAACTTTGTAAAAAATTGGAAGATGAGAACTCAAAGCTAAAAGCAGAAAATCAGAAGCTTTCAGAATGTTTAGGTAACTCAGTTAATCTACCAGCTGAACAAAATCATACACTAGTTGAAGAGTCTTCTGACTTGACAACCAGGTGTATTGAACAAGTTAAGCTGATAGAAAGGTTGGTTGTTGAAAACATTGAGAAAGACAATGAATATAACCTGCTAAAAGCTAAGTTTGATGAACTCTTCCATCAAAACAAAATTGTAAGACAAAGTGAGGACAAGCTCAAAATGAGACTGGAGCAGCTGACTACAGCAAGTAATGCTATGTCACACATAGCTGCCTCATCTCAAAGAGAGCATGATAAAACAGGCCTTGGTTATTCCAAACCTGAATCCTCACATGTTCAGAAAGAAGAACAACCTAGAAATTTTATTGATAAGGGCAAGAGGTCAGCTGACCAGGCAACTCAGCCTAATGGGCAGATGAGTTCTAAAACTAAAAAACCCAAAAGGCAGAGGAGGAATTTTAAGAAGGGTTATACCCAGAATAAAAGACCTCAGCCAGGCCAGCAGAGTAGAAGACAGTCTGGATCTTCTCAAAAGAGGCAGAACCAGATGACTTCTACTCACCTGCAGAAGACCTTTAAGTCATCTGCCAGACCAGCTGGAACCTTTGATGGTTCTAGTAAAACTTATCCTTATCCAAAGAATTTCAAGATTGTTGCTTTAAGACAAGTTACTTCTTCTACTGGACAAGCTCATAAGAGAAGAAGAGCCTCTAGAAGAAATAACCATGTCGAAGCTTCTTATGTTCAGTGTGTTTTTGTGGATATATATGGAAGAAAGATAAGATCACCTGATTCAAAAAGGGATGATCTATTCTTGTGGCTTCCTAAAAATTGTGCTAACCCCCCTGGACCCAGAAGGGTACCAAAAAGTTGATTGCCTGCAGATACACAAGAAGACCAGCTGATGTTTTGCCCCAATATTAGCTGAGCATACTTTGAGGGGGAAGATCAGTTGACCCAGCCTGCTAGAATCTCTACTTGTTATTTCAATATTTTCTTGTCTTGTTTTATTTAAAGTTCTTCCAGTTTTAACATCATCAAAAAGGGGGAAATTGTTAGGATATAGATTAGATGTTTTGAAGATGTTAAAACAAGAACTTGAAATAGGACTATCTGAACCTGTTAGTCAGCTACAGATTAGTCTTGGTCTAGAATAGGTCTTTGGTTAAGGGGGAAGAAATCTGTGTAGACCAGATGAGGTGGCCAGATGAGGTGACCAGATGAGAGGTGACCAGAGGAGTCTGCCAGAGGAGTCTGACCAGAGGAGTCTGACCAGAGGAGTCTGCCAGAGGAGTCTGACCAGAGGAGTCTGCCAGAGGAGTCTGACCAGAGGAGTCTGACCAGAGGAGCCTGACCAGAGGAGCCTGACCAGAGGAGTCTGACCGGATGAGGTCCAGAGCAGAAATGTTACCTGACCAGATGAGACCAGACCAGATGAGTTCAGACCAGATGAGGGAGACAGATTAGTTCACCCACATGGAGGCTGCATGCAATCTGGAGACAAGGAGATTTTGGAGATCATGATGGAGAAGAAGGTAATCTGGAGAGTCAACTGATGGAGGATCTGATTGATTGCTTGATTGAAAGTCAACTAATCAATCAATATAATCAATCTGTGATTGATTATATCCCTCCAATTATGGTTGTTTGAATTTCTAGCTTCCAATGGCTAGTTAATTCCTAAAACTATAAATAGGAGTGCTTGGATGAGTTCTACATAAGAGTCGGGCGAGAGCACACAAGACACACGAACTCTTCCACTTACTCACCTTGTTCATTCAAGTTTATATACTCATTAGGAATTTTTAGTTGGATCTTACAATCAACCTATTCACCTTGAAATGTTGTTGTAAGCAAGTTGTACGAAGGAGCTGGTACTTCCAAATTCCAGTGGTTCGTGAGTACGTTGGTTGGAGAGAGAGTCCCCTTTGGAGAAAGGGAGAGTGGACGTAGGACAAGTTGGTCCGAACCACTATAAATCTGGTGTTCTCTACTTTATGCTTTTAAGTTATCTGCATTTTTCTTTAGCACTTAATTTAAAAGGGTTTTCTTAAAAATAATCTCAAAACGCTTTCCGCTGGATAACCTTTTTGGGACCAACAAGTGGTATCAGAGCAGTGTGTCCTACAGACCACTGTTTTGAAATTATTTTGGTGGTCACCAGGGCAGATCCATTTTTTTGAAAACCCAAATATTTGTTGTGCTAACATTTTTTTGCAGAAATGGGCTCGAAGAGAAGCAGTAAAGAAAACACTAGGAGTTACTTCAAAAGGAGCTTCGCAGATGAAGAAGAAGAGGTATCCACTTCTGGTTCATCATCCAATTATGGACCAGACGAAGAGATATGTCTTGTGACAGATGAGGTATGCAATAGAACTCCCTCTTCTTCTTCTTATTCTATTTTTTCTGAACAATCAGAGGAGTCTTATCCGCAAACTCTGCTATTAGATCTCCAAAAATCTATACCACTTTGTAAAAAATTGGAAGATGAGAACTCAAAGCTAAAAGCAGAAAATCAGAAGCTTTCACAATGTTTAGGTAACTCAGTTAATCTACCAGCTGAACAAAATCATACACTAGTTGAAGAGTCTTCTGACTTGACAACCAGGTGTATTGAACAAGTTAAGCTGATAGAAAGGTTGGTTGTTGAAAACATTGAGAAAGACAATGAATATAACCTGCTAAAAGCTAAGTTTGATGAACTCTTCCATCAAAACAAAATTGTAAGAGAAAGTGAGGACAAGCTCAAAATGAGACTGGAGCAGCTGACTACAGCAAGTAATGCTATGTCACACATAGCTGCCTCATCTCAAAGAGAGCATGATAAAACAGGCCTTGGTTATTCCAAACCTGAATCCTCACATGTTCAGAAAGAAGAACAACCTAGAAATTTTATTGATAAGGGCAAGAGGTTAGCTGACCAGGCAACTCAGCCTAATGGGCAGATGAGTTCTAAAACTCAAAAACCCAAAAGGCAGAGGAGGAATTTTAAGAAGGGTTATACCCAGAATAAAAGACCTCAGCCAGGCCAGCAGAGTAGAAGACAGTCTGGATCTTCTCAAAAGAGGCAGAACCAGATGACTTCTACTCACCTGCAGAAGACCTTTAAGTCATCTGCCAGACCAGCTGGAACCTTTGATTGTTCTAGTAAAACTTATCCTTATCCAAAGAATTTCAAGATTGTTGCTTTAAGACAAGTTACTTCTTCTACTGGACAAGCTCATAAGAGAAGAAGAGCCTCTAGAAGAAATAACCATGTCGAAGCTTCTTATGTTCAGTGTGTTTTTGTGGATATATATGGAAGAAAGATAAGATCACCTGATTCAAAAAGGGATGATCTATTCTTGTGGCTTCCTAAAATTGTGCTAACCCCCCTGGACCCAGAAGGGTACCAAAAAGTTGATTGCCTGCAGATACACAAGAAGACCAGCTGATGTTTTGCCCCAATATTAGCTGAGCATACTTTGAGGGGGAAGATCAGTTGACCCAGCCTGCTAGAATCTCTACTTGTTATTTCAATATTTTCTTGTCTTGTTTTATTTAAAGTTCTTCCAGTTTTAACATCATCAAAAAGGGGGAAATTGTTAGGATATAGATTAGATGTTTTGAAGATGTTAAAACAAGAACTTGAAATAGGACTATCTGAACCTGTTAGTCAGCTACAGATTAGTCTTGGTCTAGAATAGGTCTTTGGTTAAGGGGGAAGAAATCTGTGTAGACCAGAGGAGGTGGCCAGATGAGGTGACCAGATGAGAGGTGGCCAGAGGAGTTTGCCAGAGGAGTCTGACCAGAGGAGTCTGACCAGAGGAGTCTGCCAGAGGAGTCTGACCAGAGGAGTCTGCCAGAGGAGTCTGACCAGAGGAGTCTGACCAGAGGAGCCTGACCAGAGGAGCCTGACCAGAGGAGTCTGACCGGATGAGGTCCAGAGCAGAAATGTTACCTGACCAGATGAGACCAGACCAGATGAGTTCAGACCAGATGAGGGAGACAGATTAGTTCACCCACATGGAGGCTGCATGTAATCTGGAGACAAGGAGATTTTGGAGATCATGATGGAGAAGAAGGTAATCTGGAGAGTCAACTGATGGAGGATCTGATTGATTGCTTGATTGAAAGTCAACTAATCAATCAATATAATCAATCTGTGATTGATTATATCCCTCCAATTATGGTTGTTTGAATTTCTAGCTTCCAATGGCTAGTTAATTCCTAAAACTATAAATAGGAGTGCTTGGATGAGTTCTACATAAGAGTCGGGCGAGAGCACACAAGACACACGAACTCTTCCACTTACTCACCTTGTTCATTCAAGTTTATATACTCATTAGGAATTTTTAGTTGGATCTTACAATCAACCTATTCACCTTGAAATGTTGTTGTAAGCAAGTTGTACGAAGGAGCTGGTACTTCCAAATTCCAGTGGTTCGTGAGTACGTTGGTTGGAGAGAGAGTCCCCTTTGGAGAAAGGGAGAGTGGACGTAGGACAAGTTGGTCCGAACCACTATAAATCTGGTGTTCTCTACTTTATGCTTTTAAGTTATCTGCACTTTTCTTTAGCACTTAATTTAAAAGGGTTTTCTTAAAAATAATCTCAAAACGCTTTCCGCTGGATAACCTTTTTGGGACCAACAAGTGGTATCAGAGCAGTGTGTCCTACAGACCACTGTTTTGAAATTATTTTGGTGGTCACCAGGGCAGATCCATTTTTTTGAAAACTCAAATATTTGTTGTGCTAACATTTTTTTGCATAAATGGGCTCGAAGAGAAGCAGTAAAAGAAACACTATGAGTTACTCCAAAATGAGCTTCGCAGATGAAGAAGAAGAGGTATCCACTTCTGGTTTATCATCCAATTATGGACCAGACGCAGAGATATGTCTTGTGACAGATGAGGTATGCAATAGAACTCCCTCTTCTTCTTCTTATTCTTCTTTTTCTGAACAATCAGAGGAGTCTTATCCGCAAACTCTGCTATTAGATCTCCAAAAATCTATACAACTTTGTAAAAAATTGGAAGATGAGAACTCAAAGCTAAAAGCAGAAAATCAGAAGCTTTCAGAATGTTTAGGTAACTCAGTTAATCTACCAGCTGAACAAAATCATACACTAGTTGAAGAGTCTTCTGACTTGACAACCAGGTGTATTGAACAAGTTAAGCTGATAGAAAGGTTGGTTGTTGAAAACATTGAGAAAGACAATGAATATAACCTGCTAAAAGCTAAGTTTGATGAACTCTTCCATCAAAACAAAATTGTAAGACAAAGTGAGGACAAGCTCAAAATGAGACTGGAGCAGCTGACTACAGCAAGTAATGCTATGTCACACATAGCTGCCTCATCTCAAAGAGAGCATGATAAAACAGGCCTTGGTTATTCCAAACCTGAATCCTCACATGTTCAGAAAGAAGAACAACCTAGAAATTTTATTGATAAGGGCAAGAGGTCAGCTGACCAGGCAACTCAGCCTAATGGGCAGATGAGTTCTAAAACTCAAAAACCCAAAAGGCAGAGGAGGAATTTTAAGAAGGGTTATACCCAGAATAAAAGACCTCAGCCAGGCCAGCAGAGTAGAAGACAGTCTGGATCTTCTCAAAAGAGGCAGAACCAGATGACTTCTACTCACCTGCAGAAGACCTTTAAGTCATCTGCCAGACCAGCTGGAACCTTTGATGGTTCTAGTATAACTTATCCTTATCCAAAGAATTTCAAGATTGTTGCTTTAAGACAAGTTACTTCTTCTACTGGACAAGCTCATAAGAGAAGAAGAGCCTCTAGAAGAAATAACCATGTCGAAGCTTCTTATGTTCAGTGTGTTTTTGTGGATATATATGGAAGAAAGATAAGATCACCTGATTCAAAAAGGGATGATCTATTCTTGTGGCTTCCTAAAAATTGTGCTAACCCCCCTGGACCCAGAAGGGTACCAAAAAGTTGATTGCCTGCAGATACACAAGAAGACCAGCTGATGTTTTGCCCCAATATTAGCTGAGCATACTTTGAGGGGGAAGATCAGTTGACCCAGCCTGCTAGAATCTCTACTTGTTATTTCAATATTTTCTTGTCTTGTTTTATTTAAAGTTCTTCCAGTTTTAACATCATCAAAAAGGGGGAAATTGTTAGGATATAGATTAGATGTTTTGAAGATGTTAAAACAAGAACTTGAAATAGGACTATCTGAACCTGTTAGTCAGCTACAGATTAGTCTTGGTCTAGAATAGGTCTTTGGTTAAGGGGGAAGAAATCTGTGTAGACCAGATGAGGTGGCCAGATGAGGTGACCAGATGAGAGGTGACCAGAGGAGTCTGCCAGAGGAGTCTGACCAGAGGAGTCTGACCAGAGGAGTCTGCCAGAGGAGTCTGACCAGAGGAGTCTGCCAGAGGAGTCTGACCAGAGGAGTCTGACCAGAGGAGCCTGACCAGAGGAGCCTGACCAGAGGAGTCTGACCGGATGAGGTCCAGAGCAGAAATGTTACCTGACCAGATGAGACCAGACCAGATGAGTCCAGACCAGATGAGGGAGACATATTAGTTCACCCACATGGAGGCTGCATGTAATCTGGAGACAAGGAGATTTTGGAGATCATGATGGAGAAGAAGGTAATCTGGAGAGTCAACTGATGGAGGATCTGATTGATTGCTTGATTGAAAGTCAACTAATCAATCAATATAATCAATCTGTGATTGATTATATCCCTCCAATTATGGTTGTTTGAATTTCTAGCTTCCAATGGCTAGTTAATTCCTACAACTATAAATAGGAGTGCTTGGATGAGTTATACATAAGAGTCGGGCGAGAGCACACAAGACACACGAACTCTTCCACTTACTCACCTTGTTCATTCAAGTTTATATACTCATTAGGAGTTTTTAGTTGGATCTTATAATCAACCTATTCACCTTGAAATGTTGTTGTAAGCAAGTTGTACGAAGGAGCTGGTACTTCCAAATTCCAGTGGTTCGTGAGTACGTTGGTTGGAGAGAGAGTCCCCTTTGGAGAAAGGGAGAGTGGACGTAGGACAAGTTGGTCCGAACCACTATAAATCTGGTGTTCTCTACTTTATGCTTTTAAGTTTTCTACACTTTTCTTTTAGCACTTAATTTAAAAGGGTTTTCTTAAAAATAATCTCAAAACGCTTTCCGCTGGATAACCTTTTTGGGACCAACAGAACTTGTATTTCTCAGCTGGAGAACAACTATTTATAGAGACTAGCAAGTAGGAGGTGTCCAAGACTCTTGGACTTCCTAGCTTGCATGCTGGACATGTGTCCTTTGACCTTTGTTTGACCTTATCTAAGCTGAATCTTAGTTACAAAGTCTTCTTTGGTCTTATCTCGGACTTCATTGTTGTTCGTCCAGGCCGGTTTATTTGATCCAGTATGGATTCTTCATAAAAGTTGTTCGCTTTTTGTAGACGTGGCTTGGAAGTTGTTCCCCTGGAATTCGAGCTGGAATGAGCTTGGGAATCTTAGTTTCTTGTTCGTCAATAAGTTGTTCATCAACGGAGTTGTTCGTCATTTCGTACACCTCCTGGATTATTTTGTGCACTCCCATTTGATTTTCTTTGTTAATCATCTATTAAAGCTTTAATACTTGTTCGCCCGACAGTAACTGATGTTCGCCTATCAACAATTGCCCCCTATCCTGACTAGGTGTTGCTATTGACGAGCATCTTTGAGCGAGCAACATTAGTTAGGATATAAAACTGATGAGGATCGGGACGAACATCATCGGACCTGGCGAGCAATAAATGGTTCGTCGTTCCGTCTCCCCAAAGTCTGGGGGTTGTACGAAGACGACGTGGGCGGCATGATTGCGCGCCGCCCACGCGCGATCAATCCCAAGGTGACGCGCCCCTATATTTGCTCGTAGACCCCTTGACTCTTTCTCGAATTCGCAAACGACCCCCGCTTTTTATCATTTTGGTCCCCAATTTTTGGGAAAATTACAGGTTTTACCCCATTTTTTCGTATGGTATAAATTGAAGTGGGAAACAAAAATTTTCCCACTTCTTTTCTTCTATCTACAGTGCTTCGACCTCTTCATTTTTCCCCCGGCAATTTCAAGCTTCCCTCCGGTAACTACTCCGATTTCGAGTTTCCAGTTCAATTTCGAGGTAGTGTTTTCATTCTTATCGCTCAATTTTATCTTTCGTTTTTTTCTTTTCTTCAAAAATCTCCATCGCCGCCGTGTGGAACCTTGCGCCGCCTTCTTCTCCGGGGATTCACCGCCGTCTGCAACATTTTCCGCCGCCGTTTGCATTTTTTCTTCCTTTTCTCCTATGTCTTCTCATTCGAGCAATAAATCCAAGGAAACCCTTGATCCCTTTTCCCAATTGTGGCACACAGAAATCAACCCCCCTTTGAAATTTCTTCGGCATCGGACCCCCATGTGGACTCGATTGTTTGATCGGTGGAAGATACTGGTGCTCGCCCGTCAGGGAGGGAGGTGGTGATCGTTACGAACAGGGATTCCGATGAGGGCTCTTTGTCCCGTACCGAGTCGGAAGTGGATCCCGAGTTTGATGAGTTGACTCGCGAATTTTTGGAGGGGATAAACTTCCCATCTCCAAAGATGCTGGAAAATGAGATTCCGGTTGGAGTTACTCGGCCTTTCGAATGGCGAGCATATGTTGAGGAACACGTGAACAACTTTGCTCGCCCACAGAGATAAGTAATAGACTTGGTAAAAACTGACTTCCAGGCAATCAAAATCAAGAGTGTTGTCCTCGAGGAGAATCTTGACCTGATCCGGGAGACCTACAAGATTCCTTATGACATTCACATGTGGTCCCCCGGGAGAAAAGAGAGAGCTGATCGCCCACCTCCAGGATGCACAACGATCAACATCGACACCTTGATCGCTGGTTTGAAGCTGCCCTTACCTCCCGTTGTTGGTCGCTTTCTGGAGGCGACCAACCTTGCCATTACCCAAATTACTCCAATTGGGTGGATGAGCTTGCTGGGCTGGATGTGTTTGTTCGCCTTAGAGGGATACGTTGATCGTCTTACTGCTGAGGAGATCAACTATCTTATGACAATTACCAAGTGCCTCGTAGGTGAAGAAGGTTACTACTATCTCAAGGCCAGAACCGGACTTAAGATGGTAGAAGGAGTGCCGAACAAGATCAGGGACTGGAAACAACACTTCTTCTTCATTGGGGGTGATTGGCGAGCATCTTCCTGTCCACACGGTGGCATTGGACGAATTAACTCTCCTGCCTCTTATGGAATAAATTAAGCGTAAGTTTATCCTTGTTCGCTTTTGAACTATATTGTTCTAATTTAACTTTTCTTGTTTGTTCGCAGGCCCTCGATTGCCTAAGTTGAGTTCAGAGGAAGAGGAGGTTGGTGAAGAGTTTTTATTCAACTCTTGTTTGGTCGGTCTGCGTAACAAGGCGGATAGAACTATCCAACATCTGAGCGAGGAGAGGTGTCAGAGAGGTGCTCGCCTACTCACCTACCCCCACTACTTAGAGGCTCAAGTTGAGGTACCCCCAGGTACAAAAAATTTAAAACCCTTCCTTCGCAAGTTTGTTCGTCGTTTTCCATTAAAACCTGCTCGCCTTAACTCTTTTTTTTAGCCGAGCAAGTAACCGTTGCCGTCCCTTCCTGCTTTGGACTTTTGGAGCAAAGAGTCTTCGAGATGCCGCCTCCAAAGGGAAGGAGATAGAAAGACGTCTGCCCTCCAAGGTGCTGTCAATAACGAACAAGACCGAGGGGGCGAAAGTTGCTCGCCAAGTCGCACCCTCATCAAATCTTCAATCCTCTCCCCCTCCGGCCCCATCACCCCGCGGCGCCAAGTGCCTAAAGAAAGGGGATGGGACCTTCGTGTCCCAAACTGCTCCTGCCAGGACCAAAGGCAAGGAGAAAGTGGGGCAGAGCCATGCTCGCCACCACACAGAGGAAGAAGCCGCTCGCCCCCTCTCTACTGAGCCTGCGGAGAAGACAGGCAAAGCGGGCAAGGATTCCACTCCTGTCTGCGGTCCTGAAGATATCACCCATCTGGGTTGGGACGATCGAAAGTTCTAAGAGTAAGTACACTATTGCTTCTGTCGAACAAGATTCATTTTTTCTCTACATTTTTCTAAGTATTATTTGTTTTCTTGTTCGCAGATACCGTGCTGACGACCATCCTGGATGAGCAAGTGCCGTCCACCAATATGCTTGCTCTAAGACTCCCGTCAATATAAGCGAGATTCCAGGCGATCATGTTCGCAGGGCAACGGAGCTGGTCGCCCGAGCCTGGACACGACCCATGGATAAAACAATTTCCATGCAAGGGTTGGCAGACAATCTTCATCTCTCAATGATGCATCATGCCAACGGCCTTGTTATAGCCCAGAAGGCGATGACCCAGCTAGCCGAGCAAGAAGATGTTTTTCGCCACTATGCAAGCACTGCTCGGTAACTGACCGAAGAAAAGGACGGCCTGGTCAGCCAGTATGAGGCCAAACTTGCTCGCCTCAATAACCAGATCAATGTTTACATTGACAGTGAGAAGAAATATCTTGAAGAAACTCAAGGTTTATCTGGTGAATTGGGAGGCAAAGATGCCCTGCTCGGTGAAGAGAGGAAAAAATTGTCCGCGGCCGAGCAGAAGATTGCCGAGCTCGAAGCAAAAGTTGCTCGCCTCAGGGATGTGGAGGCCAGCACCTTCACCCACGAGCAGCTTGAGGCCGAGCTCCAAGCTATGTCCGCCCCCATCTCAAACTTGGGATACATCTGCGCCTATGCCGATTGCATTCGCATGGCTGACGCATACGATTTTAAAGACATGGTGGAAGAGATGGGCAAGGACCTGACCGAGTTTCTGGAGCATTATCCTCCGCCGAACAACATTGACATTCAGTTGGGGAATATCGCCGAGCTGGGGGTCAAGATTGATAGCCTTGACCCCAGTATCACCATTACTCGTCCTCCACCCCAAGCTGATGAGGGCGAACAAGAAAAGGAGCCAACTGCTGCGGACGAGCAAGCTGAAAGGGAGCAAAAGGCTGCTGAAGATATGGCAAGGGACATGATTGTTGATCCTCCCGCCGACCAGACTCAAAGCCCTCCCCCTGCCGAGCAGCAATAGTTCTAGGACTTAGCATAGTCTTTATTTTGTAATAGTTGTTCGTTTTTAGTAGTACACTTCCTCTAGAACTCTTGTACTATTTTTGAGGCTCAATGCCTTATAATTTAATGAAATGTCTTTCTTTTGTTCGCTCATTTTCTTTATATGTTAATTGCCTTTACATTTTTGTCAATGCTTTCGCAATTATAACATATAATTTTGGGCTTTGTTTGATTTGAACTTTGCCTTAATGGAATTTGGGTTTAGCCTTAGGTTCTGCTCATCTTAAAAGACGAACAACCTTTAAGTGGCTTTGGTCCTCAAAGATGGACTTGTACCTCGAGCTTTAGACTTTTCTTTTAGAACAACTATATATACATAATATAAAAAAATTACAAGTGTTGTAAGACTGCTCGTCACTAACATATACAACCTGACGAACAACTTTGAATACTAACAAAAATCATGCTCGCTTATAATATTTTTGCCGAGCAAAATTCTGTCTAAAATTAAAAAAGATGAAATAGCACTAGACTATACAATGTGCCGAACAACTTTTTACTTTATACTTAGCAAAATTTTCAAAAAAAATTAGGCAAGTTTTTAGTTTGCTCTATCTGGTTCACTTGCCCCCCAAGATATTTGTTCGCCCAATCAAGAACTTGTTTGCCTCATTGATATTACTTCTTCAGATGTACAACATTCCAGGAGTATTGGGCCGGCTTGCCTTCCATATCCTCGATATCGTATACACCATTAACGAATTTTTCCGTTATACGATACAGGCCCTCCCAAGTTGGTCCCAATACACCTGGAGGTTGGGCGAGCAACTTTCTTAGAACCAAATCTCCAACTCTGAATTCCCTAATTTTGACATGGGAATTGTAGTAGCGTTCTGCTCGCTGCTTGTAGGTAGCATTTTTTAGCTCGGCACTTAATCTTTTTTCTTCGAGAAAATCCATCTCAGTAGCTAGAGCAGAGTTGTTCGCCTGCTCATCAAAGTTGGTCGTTCTGAATGTGTTGGTCTTTAATTCAATTGGTATCACAGCTTCCGTTCCAAAAGCCATTGCAAAAGGTGTTTCTCCGGTGCTTGACCTGGAAGAAACTCTGTATGCCCACAAGACTTCCGGAAGTTCTTCAGACCAACTACTTTTGCTCTCCGCCAACCGTACTTTTAGCGTGTGCTTAATAATTTTGTTCACGGCTTCAACTTGTCCATTTGATTGGGGATGATAGGGCGTAGAGTAATATTTTTTAATCTCCCACTTTATACAGAAATCTCTCAACTCTTTCCCATCAAACTGCGGACCATTGTCTGTCACGATGGTTTGTGGAACTCCAAAACGACAGACAATGTTCTTCCAAATGAAGTTGATCATTTTCTGCTGCGTGATCTTTACCATGGCCTCTGCTTCCGCCCATTTCGTATAATAGTCGACTGCCACGACGGCAAATTGAACATTTCCAACTCCTGCTGGGAAATGACCAATAATGTCTATTCTCCATCTTGCAAACGGCCACGGGCTATAAACTGATATGAGCTGTTGGGCCGGGGTATGAATGTTTGGGCCAAATATATGGCATTGATGGCAAGTCTTTGCTTTCTTGATCGCATCCTGGCGTAAAGTCAGCCAATAGTAGCCTTGTCTAATAGTTTTGTACGCCAAGGCTTGCCCCCCAGCGTGATTTCCACATACTCCGGCATGTATCTCTTCGAGTATTGCTCGTCCTTGCCCCCTAGGCAAACATTTGAGAAGTGGGATTGATATTCCCCTTTTGTAAAGCTGCTCGCCCACCAGAGTGTATTTGGCGGCTTGCTTTGTTAGCTTGGCAGCTTCAAAAGGGTTGTTTGGTTTTTCCCCACTTTTCAAGTATTTGACTATACTTGTTCTCTAGTCTTCTTCTTCATTTGCTTGTTCGTCAAGTTGGTTGACATTATAACTTCTTGTTGATGGATCATTCATCTTTGTAATTATAATGTCTGCCAACTCTGCAGGTCCTTCGCTTGTTGCTAGTCGGGCCAGCGCATCTGCTTGCGTGTTGCTTGTCCTTGGAATTTGTTCAATGAAGACTTGTTCTAACAAGGACATTAGGTAAGAAACAATCCGCTGATACTCGATCATATGATCGTCTTTCGCCTCGTATTCACCTCGGACTTGGTTCACAATCAATTGTGAGTCGTCGAATATTTGTAACCGTCTAAAACCTACTACAAGGGATAGATGAAGACCAGTAATGAGAGCTTCATACTCAGCTTCGTTGTTGGTTGCCATGAAACCAAATTTGATCACCGAGGTGAATACTTGTCTGTCCGGACTGATCAGAACCACTCCTACCCCCGAGGCTATGTTGGTTGAAGATCCGTCAACATAAAGATACCAGGGGTGATCAAGTCCTCTCGTCGGATCTGGTGGAAAGGTTAGTTCGACTATAAAGTCGGCTAACGCTTGCCCTTTGATCGCTGTTCGAGGAGTATAGTTCACCCCGAATTGGCTAATCTCTAGTGACCATTTTAGTAGACGACCAGCTGTGCCGGGGCGATGGAGAATTTGTCTGAGTGGGAAAGTTGTTAGCACTTCAACTTGATGATAAAAAAAGTATGGCCGTAACTTCCCTACGCTCATGACAAGTGCGTATGCCAGCTTCTCGGTTGGAGAGTATTTGATCTCTGCTTCGTGTAAAGCCTGGCTGACGTAATAGACGGGTTGATGGAATTTTCCATCTTCCCGTACCAGAACAGAGCTGATTGCCACTTCTGATGCTGCCAAATACAAATACAGCTTCTCTCCTGGGACGAGTTTTGATAGGATTTTAACATCTCCCAGGTAGTCTTTAAGTTGGTCAAATGCCTTATGACATTTGTTAGTCCATGTGAACTGTCCTTTCTTGATGGCTTCGAAGAATGGACGGAATTTGTCCCCTGATCTGGATATGAACCGATTCAATGCTGCTAGGCATCCCGTGAGTCTTTGCACTTCTTTTATCGAATGTGGTTGTTGCATATCCACGATAACTTTGACTTTTGTTGGATTGGCTTCAATCCCTCGTTGACTAACAAGATGGCCAACGAATTTTCCGGAATGGACTCCAAAACTGCTCTTCTTCGGGTTTAGCTTCATATTGTAATGTCGAAGAATATCGAACACTTGGGTCAAATGCTGAAGATGGTCTTCCTTTCGGGGGCTTTTGACTACAATATCGTCTACATAGACTTGTACCGTATCTCTGATTTGTTCGTCGAACATCTTGTTCACCAACCTCTGGTATGTTGCTCCGACGTTGATGAGGCTAAAGGGCATTCTCTTCCAACACAACAAGTTTTTGTTCGTATAAAATATCGTGTTCTCTTGATCGTCTGGATGCATTGGGATTTGATGATACCTGACAAAAGCATCCATGAATGTTAACATTTCGTGACCTGCAGTGTTGTCCACCAATTGGTCAATGTGGGGGAGAGGAAAGTTGTCCTTCGGGCATGCTGCATTCAGATCTGTAAAGTTTATGCATAGCCTCCAGGTCCCATTTGGTTTCCTCACAAGGACTGGGTTTGCCACCCATTGTGGATAGAGTGCTTATCGGATTAGGTCATTGTCTAACAACTTCTTTACTTCTTCATTCAAAGCTTGATACTTGTCTGGGCCATATTTTCTTCGTTTTTGATGGACAGGTCTTTTTGCTTGATTGATGTTGAGCTTATGACAAGCATATTTTGGATCTATTCCCACCATGTCTGCATGAGACCAAGCAAAAACATCTAGATTTTTACTGAGGAAGTCTTTCATTCGGGATCTATAAGGCTCAGGGAGCTCAGATCCTATGTACAATTCAAGATCCTGGTTTTCAGGATTAACTTTGAACGCCTCCAGTTCTTCAACTGGAGTTGCTCGTTGTTTTTGTCCTTTCCAACGGGGATCAAGTATTGGTCCCTCAGGGTTGAAATCATTTTTGATGCTCATGGGCTCTGCTCCCAGGCGGGGATCTAGATCGTCTGTTGGTCCTGATTCATTGTTGTTAGTCAACACCTGGCCCTCCAAGTCATCTGATGAGTGTTGCTCATCACCACCCCTTTGTTGTTCGTCTGATGGAAGTTCCCCATGGGTGGTGATGAGTTGTTCGTCCAACACTTGTTCGTCAGGGTGTTGCTCGTCAGTATCCATGTGGTCCTCCTCTATGTCCATCATGTTCTCCAGTATTGATGGTTCATCAGCAAGATAGCTGGTTGTAGCTTCTATCATGGATACTAATACATGCTTGGCCTGCAACTGCAGGAGACATTCCCGGGCCTTTCTCTGATCTCCTTTTACTGTGTCTGCTCCACTTGCTGTTGGAAACTTCAGACAATAATGGTAAGTTGAACATGCAGCTTTAAATTCATTTAGGAAGGGTCGACCAAGAAACCCGTTGTAAGTTGATTCCTGATCAACGACCAAAAAATCAACCATTCTTCTTATGTTTTTCTCGGGTTCCTCGACCGTTACAAGCTGAACGGACAACATAATTTCCCCTAACGGGACTGTTACAACATTTCCAAAGCCTAAAATTATGTGATTTGAAGGTTGGAGTAGCCTGAGTAGTCTCCAAATTGGTCCAGTGTCTTTTTGAAAAGAATGTTGGTGTAGTCCCCGGTGTCCACCAACAATCTGTGCACTCTGGTCTCCATAATCTCGGCACAGATCACGAGCGAATCGTTATGGGGGGTCAAGATCCCCTACAAATCCTTCTCGGTAAAGGTCAATTCTGCTGTTTGCATGATGGATGACTTAACCCCCATTCCATGTACTTGATCGATCGCTCACAATTCGGCTTTTCTTTTTCGGTTGGAGATCGGCGATCGTCCATCAGAACATCCTCCCACTGGTTCTGCGGGTTCCATCATGTATAGGTCTTCAAGTGGACGAAGGGCAACAGCCGGAACTGGTCGTCCTAGTTTATTGTTCTTCTGAGGTTGATCATCCTCATCTTCAGAGTTGTTCTCTCAGACTCTCTTTCCAGGTTGTCTTTTAACAAACGGAGAGTTTCCCCTCCACGTAAAACCGCCAAAGCTGCTTGAGAAGATCTCTACACTCGCTCGTAAAATGCCCCCACACTTGTTAGGGTTGAGTTTACCGGTGTCGTGATGGATTTTCCGTAGAGGGAACAGCAACTCCTTCTCTTTCACATTTTCATAAACAGTATCGACTGACACTGTTAGCACCTGATTCAACTTTTCCTTAAGCTCCGTCCCTTCAGTGAATGCCCTCATATTCTTCAGGACTCGATAGCCTGTTACGCCAGGTTTCTTGTTATTCTCCTTGGGATCAGCTTTGTTCTCTCCCAAGTTTGATTGCAAGGCCTCGTGCATGGAAACGAATATGCCGGCCTGATTTCTGAATTCGGCATAACTTCTTGGGCACTTCAGACGTACCTCCTTCCATAGCTTTGATCCTTTTTTCAACCCGGCCATAACAGCAAGAATTTTCGTGTCCTCACTGACGGGTTCACCTTCTAACAGCACCTTGTCGAACCTTTCCATGAATGCCTGATCTGACTCGTCGTCATTTTGTTTTTGCTCCGACAATTGGTGTTTTTGGGACAAATATGATCCCGCCGTTGAGAAATGGGAAAGTAACTCTAGGCTTAGTTGAACGAACGAGTGGATAGATGCTGGTGGCATTGCCGAAAACCATTTGCGCACCCGATCCCCCAAAGTTAATGGGAAGTTTCGGCATTGGGTGGCATCACTGGCTCCCACCGAGACCATGTAATCTGAGTACTTCGTTAAATGAACCCTGGGATCAGCAAGGACATCATATTGTATGCTTGCTGGGAATTGGACTTTTTTCTGAATCGGGGCCTTCAGAATGATAGATGATAAGGGTGAAGATGGTAAGCTGGTATTCCCCATTCCTTTTTGCTGGTCCAATTGTCCCTGCATGCTCTCCACAACCTTTCTCAGGCTTGACAGCTCATCCAAAGATGCCCCCTGGCTTGGAGGCTGTTCGGCGAGCAAAGGCACAAGCCTTTCTGCTCGTCGCAGTCCCTCACTCGGAGTGGGCATGTCCTAAAGCTGTCTTCTAGGGTTGCTCGCCACATTTGGCCATAGACCCCTGAAGGCCGACTGGGAGAGTCTCTCATGAACCGATGTGCGAGGTTGTTCAAATGTTACTCGCCCACGCTCTGCTTCCTAGCGAGCAACTTTCTCTTGTTGTTGGGGTTGGCCAAGTCTGTCCTGGGCACTGGAACGGGTTGTTCCATGGCTCGACATTGTTGTTCGTCCGTGAGAAGACTCATCTTGGCCCTCTCTCAGCTCGACCACCTTGGTTTTGCCTTTATCCCGCCTGATCTGGGCACTGTTCACCTCGTGTTGTTCGCCCCTAACTGATCTGGCCCTAACAACCTCCAAAGGTCTATCCTTAGGCCTTGCTTGTGAAGGCCCATTCTGTTCTTGCTGTCTCTGAAGAGCCTGGAGAGCAGCAATGGTCTTGGCCAGTTCGTTAGGGTTGTTCGCCAGGGCCTCCATTTCAGGTGGGAGATTATGAGTTATGGCTGTATGTTGCGATCTGTTCGCATGCCTAGGATTACGATCCTGGTGGTCAGCCGACGATGCTCGGGTAGGTGATGCTCTCCTCGATAAGCGTGTACCTTGGGTTTTCTTTGATTGAGGCATTTCAAATTAAATTCTTCTAATTTTTATGATGAAGAACACCAAGAACACTTCTACTTGAATCTTCAAATGTTTCTTGAAGTTCTCTTCAAATCTTCAAGCCTTCAACTTGAAATTCTTGACTAATCACATTAAATCGGAGGTTCGAACCCTCCTTCTAGCACCAATTTGTTGGTGATCAAATTTAATCGGGTAGATTATTGACTGTTTTAGTTCGGTTTAAGATCACCAATTAATTTCGTATTATTGATTACCACCGTAAATGGTAAATCGAAGATTCGGGTTGTGGGATTATAAACATGAAAGTCGAAATCGTATTAATTTTGTATGTGTGTACGTTTAAGTGTGTTAGTGTGTGTGTTTGGAGCATTTGTGAATTTGAACTTGTATTTCTTAGCTGGAGAACAACTATTTATAGAGACTAGCAAGTAGGAGGTGTCCAAGACTCTTGGACTTCCTAGTTTGCATGCTAGACATGTGTCCTTTGACCTTTGTTTGACCTTATCTAAGCTGAATCTTAGTTACAAAGTCTTCTTTGGTCTTATCTCGGACTTCATTGTTGTTCGTCCAGGTCGGTTTATTTGATCCTGTATGGATTCTTCATAAAAGTTGTTCGCTTTTTGTAGACGTGGCTTGGAAGTTGTTCGCCTGGAATTCGGGCTGGAATGAGCTTGGGAATCTTAGTTTTTTGTTCATCAATAAGTTGTTCGTCGACGGAGTTGTTCGTCATTTCGTACACCTCCTGGATTGTTTTGTGCACTCCCATTTGATTTTCTTCGTTAATCATCTATTAAAGCTTTAATACTTGTTCGCCCAACAGTAACTGATGTTCACCTATCAACAAGGGATATTGATTCCCCCTTGATGAGGTAACTCAGGAATTGTCTCAGCTGCGACCATATCTTTATAGTCGGTACTTACCTCAGGTTGAGCCTGTTCTTCAGTCTGAGGCTCAACTATTCCTGATGCGCTGGGCTTAGGAGTGGCTCTTGAGTCATCTTTCTGATCGTCGTCATCATCCCATCTTGGAATTGGCATAGTTTTGACCTTTGGATCAGGTTGATTCTTTAAGCTCAGCCTTGTCACTCTCCTTGTGACCTCCTCAGTGTCAGGATCTAACACTCTTACCCTAGACTCCGTGACAGATTCATCAAACACAACATGTGATGATTCTTCCACAACAAGGGTCCTACAATTGTAAACCCTGAAGGCTTTACTGACTTGAGAATATTCCTTCATTAGATTTGCTATCAAAGGCTTTCAATTGGGTCTTCCCATTGTTGAGGATGAAGCACTTGCAACCAAATATATGGAAATAAGAGATATGTGGCTTCCTCTTGTTCCATGTCTCATATGGGGTCTGTGCATGTTGATTGTTCAGCATGGATTTGTTCTGAGTGTAGCATGGAGTGTTGATTGTCTCAGCCCAGAATTTCTTGGGCAATCCTGACTCAGCCAGCATGGTCCTGGCAGCTTCCTTCAGTGTCCTGTTCCTCCTTTCAGCAACACCGTTTTGTTGTGGAGTTCTAGATGCAGAAGTCTCATGAGCAATAACAAGTTCATAATAGAAATCAGAAATATATGAATTTATAAACTCAGTGCCCTTGTCAGATCTGATCTTAGTAATGGTGTTGGTCCCACAAGATAGATTAATTGCACAAGCTTTAAAGGTTATGTCTTTAGCAAAGTCCTTTATAAGAGCATAATAAATAAAACAAGACAGTAATTAAAGAAACCAGTAAAAAGACCAGATTTATAGTGGTTCAGATTACAAGATCCTACGTCCACTCTCACTTCTTATCAAAGGGGCCTTACTAACCAACCAACAAACTACTTTCGTACTGGAATTGTGAAGTACCAGTTCCTTCTTACAAACCCTTTAGATCTAACTTTGATCTAAAGTCTACAACCTTCAACCTTTTCTTAGAGATGAACAGGTTGAGATCCAACTACTCCTTTATGAGTAAATATGAATGTATGAACAATAAGAGTGCTAAGTGCATGATAAAACTAAGGCTTGGAATATGACTTCGTGCGCTTGAGATTCTAGAGCCTTTCTTTGATTCTGCACTCTTGTATTTATAGAGGTGATTAGGGTTTAGCCGTTGGAGTGCTAATCTAATCAGATCTCTATTTAAGGAAGCTTTCAATCAATCAATTCCCTAATTGATTGATTGGGTTGGTGGGTTCCTTGGATTGATTGTCTTCAAATACTTTCCAATCCGATCTTGTTGACTTGACTTGAATCACCAACGGTCAAATGCTTCCGATGCCTAACTCTGATTCTCTCCAGAGAAGGCAGGACCAGGCACCAGGTAACCTCAATGTCTTCTGGTCCAGAGTTGGTTAAGAACCAAATTACTCAGGAGAATCAGGAGATGATTCTGAGCATCTTTTATTCCACCAGACTCGTCTGGTCCGGACTTGTCTGGTCTGGGGAAGGTCCTCTGCCTCTGGTCAGTCTCATCTGGTGAAGTCTTCTGGTGGAGTCCTCTGGTGAAGTCCTCTGGTGAAGTCCTCTGGTAGGTCTTCTGGTAAGTCTTCTGGTGACTCTTTTGGTGAAGTCTTCTGGTCTGGCAGTTCCCCCTAGACAAAGTCCTAATCTAGTTCCTTATCTGGCTAACAGGTCCAGATGGTCCTATTACATCTTCTGGTTTGTTTTAACTAATCAAAACTATACAATATTTATCCTAACAATTTCCCCCTTTTTGATGGAGTTAAAACACTACCAAAACTGATAAAAAACAAAACACTTAAGCATGAAAATAATAAAAGGATAAGACCTTAGAATAGATCTTATCAGGCAAACAAGAAGACAACAAGGAGTTGTCTTTTAGACAGAGAAGATATGATGTTCCATTAATAATAAGGACAAAAGGAATTACATATTACAATTCATATCAGGTCCTATTCTAGGCATATCTTCTATTTTCCTTAGGCACCAGAAACCAGTTGAAGAATCTGTCTTGAATGGCCTTCAACTCAGTATAGGATGTTGGAGTGAAATTTGCCAACACTTTGGTCTTGTACAACTTCTTCAGCTCTGCCCAATCCACCTGGTCCCCGATCATAGGAGTGTTAAGATAGTGAAATTTAGGGGCAGTGACTTCCAGGTTGAACTATATGGTTGAATCCACCAGCTGCTTGTAGAGCTCTGCATCATACGCCTTCATCCAAGAGTGGAAAGTCCTGTTGATGAGCGCATCATCCTCTAGTGGAGGCCTTTGAATGTAATGCTGGATAAACCATAAGGTTTTGGCTTCTCTCCACTTCTCTATCAGAGGAACAGGCACAGTAGAGTCAAAGGTCCCGTTTGTCTTGAGTGGCAAGATCTCCATCACTTCGACAGGAGCCTTCCTTCTCTGGCTGGATCCACTGGCACCAGGAGTGATGCCAGCTTCTCTGGTCTTCTTGTTTTGCCTCCTAAACATATCGGAGCCTCTGCTCTTCATCTATGTTCTTCCTTATCCTAGCTTGCCTCTCTTCAGGCGTCTCTTCCTTGAATCTCTTTTTTGCCTCTTCAACAACAGATTCAAGAAAGCTCTTCTTCACTTTCCTTATCTTCCTCTTGGTAGGACCAGAAACTGAGATAGGGTCCTGCTCTGTATCAGTGGACTCCTCTTCTACTGCTAGTTGCTTAGCCATATTAAGAGATTTCAACTCTTCTTTCTTCTTCTTCTGCAGCTCAGCCTGGGCCAAAGTATTCTCCAGCAGGTCCAGACGAGCACCATGGCTAAATAGAGTCTCAAGAGTGGTCTTCGCCAGATCAGTTCTGGCCTGCTCTTCCCCCTTTTTAACTTCATCAAATAGGGGCTGCACCACCTGCCTTATGAGATCAGGCAAAGTAGCAGAGGAGGAAGAGTGAAGATCACGGAGCTGCCTGGCCTCCTCCAAATAGGCTTTAGATTCAGCAACCAGCCTCTCCTGCTTAGCGAGCATCTCCTCGAGGAAGTCCTTGAGCTTTGCAGTCTCCAACATCTGAGAAGCCTGTTCAACTTTAAGTACAGAGACTGGGCGCATCTGGTCCATAACATATTGCTAGAGCTGCCTCTGGCTCTCATGCACATCCATCTTCAAATAGAGGCATTCAGTTTTGAATGCAGCTTTAGCAGAGGCGAAGATAGCCTTGATCTTCTTGAGGAACTTCCTTCTCTCCTCCTTGATCTGGTGCCCAACCAGGGCAGGCGCCAGATGCTGCATAGCTTTGGAGAATCTGCCGATCTGCTGGATTTGCTCATTAAAGAACAACTTCATCTTCTGGAGGACAACAAGAGTCACATCAAAATCCTCCTCATCAGAGTAGAGCTCTGGAGGAAATGTGAAGTGAGGACGAAATTTGTATGAGGGGCCCTCTGGGGAGATCATCACTCCCTGCTGGATCAGCAAGGTACAAATCAACACCTTAGCTGCTTCTGGGGTCTCAAGCTCCGCAGGATTCTGAATGTTGAGCCTCCTCTTGAGATCAATCTCCCAGGCAGTGAATGTGGATGGACTCATCTCTTTAAGCAATAACGTCAGGTCCTCCACATCCTCAAGTCTGGCCTTGCTCCAGACTTTAGCGTCAGTCAGATCTGCCAAAAGTGGTAAGTGCTCTAGAAGGATTGGGAAATGCTCTCTTAGCTAGAGCTGAGCACTTACACTCATACTCTGCCTAATGGGACCCATTTCTTCAGATGAGAAGGTAAAGGGTTTGGGCCTAGAAGCAGAGGAGGATGGTTCTAAGCACTCCGACTCCAGTGAAGCATCCTCATCTTCACTATCATTGCTAGATAGGCATGTGGGAGAAGATGGAGGGGCAGGGAATCCCATTGCCATGGAAACAGAAGGGTTCTGTTCAGTGTGAGATTGGGAAGGAGTAGGGATTTGTGAGGTAGAGGTTGAGGGAAGAGGTTGTTCTGCACCAGAAGAAGTAGGTGGCACTTCTGGTACAGAGGCTAGGGGAGATGGGTCTGCTGTAAGAGGTGTTTGAGATGGAGGGGGAGATGGTGTTTGAATGTGTTGGGAAGAGGGTATGAAGATGGGAGTGTTTGGGATGGTCTTCTATGGTGAAGAAGCTTGCAAACCAGAGGCAAACATGATAGGTTGTGTAGAGGCTTCTGGGGGAGAGGTGGAAGGTATAACAAGGTTAACAGGGTTAGGGGATATAGAAGGGTTTACCTCACAGGGGACTGGAGCAGTTGAATCTTGCATTAGTCTGACTCTTGAAGAATGGCCCTCTTGGCCTTGGACTTCCTCTTGAGAGGCTCAACCACTTCAACTTCTTCTTCTTCTTCTGATGGCTCATCCACCAGAAGAGTCTTCTTAGACCTTCTTGAAGTTCTGGGCTTCTTGGCAGAGGCCTTCCTGGCATCATCTGGCCTCTGCTTTCTCTTAGCTGCTCCTGCCTTCTTGGCAGCTTCTTCACTATCACCCCTCTTCTTAAAGGCAGCTTGAAGAGGGATCTGGTCATCATCTGATGAACCAGAGAACGCCACGGTTGAAGAACCAGTTGCCTCAGCCTTCTTCTTCTGGCTCTTCTTTGTCTTCTGCCCCTTAGCAGGCGACGACACTGCTTGGAGAGGAGGGGCAGGGATGGCTTGTTCTCCATCAGAGTCGGCATGGCCATGGAGAGAGCCATCCTTGGAGAACATATTCTTAGACTTGTGATAAGCTTTGCACCAAGACTCCTTCCATTTCTTCGCTGGAAACAGAGAGTCCAAGATCAGGGACAGTTTTATCCCTAAAGAGACATTTGCAGTCAAGCAAAACTGCAACTCCCCAGGCTTTGAAGGGCACTCCTCCTTCTTCATCTTCGCTCTATTCTTCCTCAATACTCCCCAGAAAAACTCCGCCCAATTACACTTCACTCCATCAAATAGGGCCCTCATAACACAGAGCCTGCCAGTGAAGATGGCATCTGTGCTATGGCTCTCACACATCAAGATCTTGACCACAATGTCAAATAAGATCCTGTACCTCTGCCTCAAATGCTTATCCAAAAACCCCTTGGTCAAATTTTGGCAAGAATTTTTGGCAAACAGCTTGAAAGACTCCAACGCCTCGTCTTCCTTGTAAGTCAACGGATCTACCCCTTCAGCAGAGATATTCTCAAACAACTGGCAAAAATCATATTTTGAGAATATCACATCCTCCTTGTCGATCTTGGAGGAAATATGATCATCGTGGATCTTCATACGAACCAGGAACTGGGCTGCATATCCATCCAAAGTCCTAAAATTCTTTGGAACAGTCGAGATTAGCTTCTCCACTCCTGCTCTCTGGAGTAATTCCAGAATGGCCAATGCTGTCGGGTTCTTGGTGGTGTAGAAATCAACCACCATCTCTGACTTCATCTTTTTCATCACATAATCGTGATCAAAGTTGCACAAGAGAGCCATGTCTGTAAGAGAAATTTGAGAGAGAGAGAGAGAGAGAGAAAAACTTGCAGAGAAAGATTAGGGTTTGAGAGTAAGAAATCGTGAAAGGACAGATTGAAAAATATTTGGTTTAAATAGGGCAAGACGCGTGGCTTGAACAATTAATGAAGTGTGAACGCGTGTAAAATCAAATTTAAATTTGGGAACAAAATCAAATTTTGAATTGATTGACATCTTGCACATTTATTAAATCTGACAGCCATGATTAAAAGGCAAGTTACAGATTTAATATGGTGCGTGGGCATGGTCATTGGGACTGGGTTCGAGGGAGTTTTGTGGCAGTCAAGAGAAAAAGAAAAATGATTGCCTAGGCCCTCTACCCTAGTCTTAAATACACTCTAAAGATGAAACATTTTGAGTGTATTTACTAATTTGAAAAGTGTATCCAAATGATTAGAAGCCAGAGAAGTAAATACATACCTGTCACCTGGTATTGTAACCAGATGATACCACGGTTAGTCTGGTGTTATATCTCATCTGATGGAAACCCATCTGGTTCTTGTCAGATTAGACTCCGGATTTCTCTAGAATCTGTTTCTACACCTTATCTAGGGTGTACCTCACCTGGTACAAGCCTCATCTGGTACTTACCCAATCTGATATGTACCACCCCTGGAGATGTAACTTCTCTGGTATCTAACCTATAGGTATGTTAGTTTATTAAAATATTTAATAAAATAAAACAAAGGATACTTCTCTGATGTTCCCCCTAAACCAAATTTGTCTCTGGATCTAATAATCCTAACTCAAAAGCTAACTCTTTGAATCTGGTTTCAGCCAAAGGCTTAGTCAGAATATCTGCTCTCTGCTTCTCTGTTGCAATCTTTTCCATCCTTATATCTCCCTTCTCAACATGGTCTCTTATGAAGTGATGCCTTATATCAACATATTTGCATCTGGTATGAAGAACTGGATTCTGGGTGATTGCTATTGCACTATTGCTATCACAAAAGATTGGAATATCCTTAGCACTAATCTGGTAGTCCCTAAGCTGCTGACTAATTCAGAGTAGTTGAGAACAACAGCTTGCTGCGGCCATATACTCTGCTTCTGTTGTTGATGTAGCAACTGAAGTCTGCTTCTTTGAAAACCAAGATACCATTTATTCCCTAGAAATTGGCATGTTCCACTTGTAGACTTCCTATCTATTCTGCACCCACCATGTTAGGATATAGATTAGATGTTTTGAAGATGTTAAAACAAGAACTTGAAATAGGACTAGCTGAACCTGTTAGTCAGCTACAGATTAGTCTTGGTCTAGAATAGGTCTTTGGTTAAGGGGGAAGAAATCTGTGCAGACCAGAGGAGGTGACCAGATGAGATGTCCAGACCAGAGCAGAAGAGTCACCAGAGCAGATGAGGTGACCAGATGAGTCTGATCAGAGGAGGTGACCAGATGAGAGGTGACCAGAGGAGTCTGATCAGAGGAGGTGACCAGATGAGGTATGGACCAGATGAGCTCTGACCAGAGGACCAGAGGAGTCTGCCAGAAGACCTCTCCCAGATGAGGTTCAGAGCAGAAGTGTTACCTGACCAGACCAGAAGACCCCAGACCAGACGAGTACTGACCAGATGAGTGAGATGGATTAGTTCACCCACTTAGAGGCTGCGTGTAATCTGGAGACAAGGAGATTTTGGAGATCATGATGGAGAATGAGGCAATCTGGAGAGTCAACTGATGGAGGATTTGATTGATTGATTGAAGTCTACTATTCAATCATATAATCAATCTTTGATTGATTATATTCCTCCAATTATGGTTGTTTGAATTTCTAGCTTCCAACGGCTAGTTAATTCCTACAACTATATATAGGAGTGTTGTGATGAGTTCATTAGACACAAGAGTCGCGCGAGAGCACACCAAGAACACACGAACTCTTCCAAACACTCACCTTGTTCATTAACGTTTATACACTCTTTAGGAGTTTCAGTTGGATCTTATAATTAACCTGTTCATCTTGAAAGGTTGTTGTAAGTTGTTGTACGAATGAGCTGGTACTTCGCAATTCCAGTGGTTAGTGAGTATGTTGGTGAGAGAGAAAGTCCCCTTTGGAGAAAAGGAGAGTGGACGTAGGATCGTTATATCCGAACCACTATAAATTCCGGTGTTATTTACTTCTCTGCAATTTAGATTTCTGCATTTTAATTTTAGTACTTAATTTATAAATTGGGTTTTCATTAAAAATAAACTCAAAACGCTTTCCGTTGGATAACCATTTTGGGACCAACAAGTGGTATCAGAGCAGTGTGTCCTACAGACCACTGTTCTGAAATTATTTTGGTGGTCACCAGGGCAGATCCATTTTTTTAAAACCCAAATATTTGTTGTGCTAACAATTTTTGCAGAAATGGGCTCAAAGAGAAGTAGTAGAAGAGACACTAGGAGGTACTCCAAAAGAAGCTTAGCAGATGAGGAAGAAGAGGTATCCACTTCTGGTTCATCATCAAATTTTGGACCAAGTGAAGAGATATGTCTTGTGACAGATGAGGTATGTAATCGAACTCCCTCTTCTTTTTCTTATTCTTCTTTTTCTGAACAATCATAGGAGTCTTATACGCAAATATTGCTATTAGATCTCCAAAAATCTGTACAACTTTGTCAAAAGTTGGAATATGAGAACACAAAGCTGAAAGCAGAAAATCAAAAGCTTTCAAAATGTTTTCACAAATCAGCTGATCTACCACCTGAACATGTTCAAACACTGGTAGAAGAGTCCACTGACTTGAAAACCAGATGTGATGAACAAACTAAGCTGATAGAAGAGCTGCTTGTTGAAAACATTGAGAAAGATAATGAATATACTCTGCTGAAAGCTAAATTCGATGAACTCTTCCATAAAAAAAAACTTGTAAAAGATAGTGAGGATAAGCTCAAGCTGAGACTGGAGCAGCTGACTACAGCACACAATGTTGTGTCACACATAGCTGCCTCATCTCAAAGGGAGCATGATAAGACAGGCCTTGGTTATTCCAAACCTGAATCCTCACATGTTCAGAAAGAAGAAAAGTCTAGTAATTTTATTGATAAAGGTAAGAGGTCAGCTGACCAGGCAACTCAGCCTAATGGGCAGATGAGTTCTAAAACTCAAAAACCCAAAAGGCAGAGGAGGAATTTTAAAAAACCTCAGCCAGGCCAGCAGAATAAAAGACAATCTGGATCTTCTCAAAAGAGGCAGAACCAGATGACTTCTACTCACCTGCAGAAGACCTTTAAGTCATCTGCCAGACCAGCTGGAACTTTTGAAGGTTCTAGTAAGACTTATCCTTATCAACAAAATTTCAAGACTGTTGCATTAAGACAAGTTACTTCTTCTACTGGACAAGCTCATAAGAGAAGAAGAGCCTCTAGAAGAAATAATCATGTCAAAGGTTCTTTTGTTGAGTGTGTTTTTGTGGATATGTATGGAAGAGAGATAAGATCACCTGATTAAAAAGGGATGATCTATTCTTATGGCTTCCTAAAAATTGTGCTAACCCCCCTGGACCCAGTAGGGTACCAAAAAGTTGATTACCTGCAGATACACAAGAAGATCAGCTGATGTTTTACCCCAATATCAGCTGAGCATACTTTGAGGGGGAAGATCAGTTGACCCAGCCTACTAGTATCTCTACTTGTTATTTCAAAATTTTCTTGTCTTGTTTTATTTAAAGTTCTTCCAGTTTTAACATCATCAAAAAGGGGGAAATTGTTAGGATATAGATTAGATGTTTTGAAGATGTTAAAACAAGAACTTTAAATAGGACTAGCTGAACCTGTTAGTCAGCTACAGATTAGTCTTGGTCTAGAATAGGTCTTTGGTTAAGTGGGAAGAAATCTGTGCAGACCAAAGGAGGTGACTAGATGAGATGTCCAGACCAGAGCAGAAGAGTCACCAGAGCAGATGAGGTGACCAGATGAGTCTGATCAGAGGAGGTGACCAGATGAGAGGTGACCAGAGGAGTCTGATCAGAGGAGGTGACCAGATGAGGTATGGACCAGATGAGCTCTGACCAGAGGACCAGAGGAGCCTGACCAGAGGAGTCTGCCAGAAGACCTCTCCCAGATGAGGTTCAGAGCAGAAGTGTTACCTGACCAGACCAGAAGACCCCAGACCAGACGAGTACTGACCAGATGAGGGAGACGGATTAGTTCACCCACTTAGAGGTTGCGTGTAATCTGGAGACAAGGAGATTTTGGAGATCATGATGGAGAATGAGGCAATCTGGAGAGTCAACTGATGGAGGATTTGATTGATTGATTGAAGTCAACTATTCAATCATATAATCAATCTTTGATTGATTATATTCCTCCAGTTATGGTTGTTTGAATTTCTAGCTTCCAACGGCTAGTTAATTCCTACAACTATATATAGGAGTGTTGTGATGAGTTCATTAGACACAAGAGTCGCGCGAGAGCACACCAAGAACACACGAACTCTTCCAAACACTCACCTTATTCATTAACGTTTATACACTCTTTAGGAGTTTTAGTTGGATCTTATAATTAACCTGTTCATCTTGAAAGGTTGTTGTAAGTTGTTGTACGAATGAGCTGGTACTTCGCAATTCCAGTGGTTAGTGAGTATGTTGGTGAGAGAGAAAGTCCCCTTTGGAGAAAGGGAGAGTGGACGTAGGATCGTTATATCCGAACCACTATAAATTCCGGTGTTATTTACTTCTCTGCAATTTAGATTTCTGCATTTTAATTTTAGTACTTAATTTATAAATTGGGTTTTCATTAAAAATAAACTCAAAACGCTTTCCGTTGGATAACCATTTTGGGACCAACAAGTGGTATCAGAGCAGTGTGTCCTACAGACCACTGTTCTGAAATTATTTTGGTGGTCACCAGGGCAGATCCATTTTTTTAAAACCCAAATATTTGTTGTGCTAACAATTTTTGCAGAAATGGGCTCAAAGAGAAGTAGTAGAAGAGACACTAGGAGGTACTCCAAAAGAAGCTTAGCAGATGAGGAAGAAGAGGTATCCACTTCTGGTTCATCATCAAATTTTGGACCAAGTGAAGAGATATGCCTTGTGACAGATGAGGTATGTAATCGAACTCCCTCTTCTTTTTCTTATTCTTCTTTTTCTGAACAATCATAGGAGTCTTATACGCAAATATTGCTATTAGATCTCCAAAAATCTGTACAACTTTGTCAAAAGTTGGAATATGAGAACACAAAGCTGAAAGCAGAAAATCAAAAGCTTTCAAAATGTTTTGACAAATCAGTTGATCTACCACCTGAACATGTTCAAACACTGGTAGAAGAGTCCACTGACTTGAAAACCAGATGTGATGAACAAACTAAGCTGATAGAAAAGCTACTTGTTGAAAACATTGAGAAAGATAATGAATATACTCTGCTGAAAGCTAAATTCAATGAACTCTTCCATAAAAAAAAATTGTAAAAGATAGTGAGGATAAGCTCAAGCTGAGACTGGAGCAGCTGACTACAGCACACAATGTTGTGTCACACATAGCTGCCTCATCTCAAAGGGAGCATGATAAGACAGGCCTTGGTTATTCCAAACCTGAATCCTCACATGTTCAGAAAGAAGAAAAGTCTAGTAATTTTATTGATAAAGGTAAGAGGTCAGCTGACCAGGCAACTCAGCCTAATGGGCAGATGAGTTCTAAAACTCAAAAACCCAAAAGGCAGAGGAGGAATTTTAAAAAACCTCAGCCAGGCCAGCAGAATAAAAGACAATCTGGATCTTCTCAAAAGAGGCAGAACCAGAAGACTTCTACTCACCTGCAGAAGACCTTTAAGTCATCTGCCAGACCAGCTGGAACTTTTGAAGGTTCTAGTAAGACTTATCCTTATCAACAAAATTTCAAGACTGTTGCATTAAGACAAGTTACTTCTTCTACTGGACAAGCTCATAAGAGAAGAAGAGCCTCTAGAAGAAATAATCATGTCAAAGGTTCTTTTGTTGAGTGTGTTTTTGTGGATATGTATGGAAGAGAGATAAGATCACCTGATTAAAAAAGGGATGATCTATTCTTATGGCTTCCTAAAAATTGTGCTAACCCCCCTGGACCCAGTAGGGTACCAAAAAGTTGATTGCCTGCAGATACACAAGAAGATCAGCTGATGTTTTACCCCAATATCAGCTGAGCATACTTTGAGGGGGAAGATCAGTTGACCCAGCCTACTAGTATCTCTACTTGTTATTTCAAAATTTTCTTGTCTTGTTTTATTTAAAGTTCTTCCAGTTTTAACATCATCAAAAAGGGGGAAATTGTTAGGATATAGATTAGATGTTTTGAAGATGTTAAAACAAGAACTTGAAATAGGACTAGCTGAACCTGTTAGTCAGCTACAGATTAGTCTTGGTCTAGAATAGGTCTTTGGTTAAGGGGGAAGAAATCTGTGCAGGCCAGAGGAGGTGACCAGATGAGATGTCCAGACCAGAGCAGAAGAGTCACCAGAGCAGATGAGGTGACCAGATGAGTCTGATCAGAGGAGGTGACCAGATTAGAGGTGACCAGAGGAGTCTGATCAGAGGAGGTGACCAGATGAGGTATGGACCAGATGAGCTCTGACCAGAGGACCAGAGGAGCCTGACCAGAGGAGTCTGCCAGAAGACCTCTCCCAGATGAGGTTCAGAGCAGAAGTGTTACCTGACCAGACCAGAAGACCCCAGACCAGACGAGTACTGACCAGATGAGGGAGACGGATTAGTTCACCCACTTAGAGGCTGCGTGTAATCTGGAGACAAGGAGATTTTGGAGATCATGATGGAGAATGAGGCAATCTGGAGAGTCAACTGATGGAGGATTTGATTGATTGGTTGAAGTCAACTATTCAATCATATAATCAATCTTTGATTGATTATATTCCTCCAATTATGGTTGTTTGAATTTCTAGCTTCCAACGGCTAGTTAATTCCTACAACTATATATAGGAGTGTTGTGATGAGTTCATTAGACACAAGAGTCGCGCGAGAGCACACCAAGAACACACGAACTCTTCCAAACACTCACCTTTTTCATTAACGTTTATACACTCTTTAGGAGTTTCAGTTGGATCTTATAATTAACCTGTTCATCTTGAAAGGTTGTTGTAAGTTGTTGTACGAATGAGCTGGTACTTCGCAATTCCAGTGGTTAGTGAGTATGTTGGTGAGAGAGAAAGTCCCCTTTGGAGAAAGGGAGAGTGGACGTAGGATCGTTATATCCGAACCACTATAAATTCCGGTGTTATTTACTTTTCTGCAATTTAGATTTCTGCATTTTAATTTTAGTACTTAATTTATAAATTGGGTTTTCATTAAAAATAAACTCAAAATTCTTTCCGCTGGATAACCATTTTGGGACCAACAAGTGGTATCAGAGCAGTGTGTCCTACAGACCACTGTTCTGAAATTATTTTGGTGGTCACCAGGGCAGATCCATTTTTTTAAAACCCAAATATTTGTTGTGCTAACAATTTTTGCAGAAATGGGCTCAAAGAGAAGTAGTAGAAGAGACACTAGGAGGTACTCCAAAAGAAGCTTAGCAGATGAGGAAGAAGAGGTATCCACTTCTGGTTCATCATCAAATTTTGGACCAAGTGAAGAGATATGTCTTGTGACAGATGAGGTATGTACTCGAACTCCCTCTTCTTTTTCTTATTCTTCTTTTTCTGAACAATCAGAAGAGTCTTATACGCAAATATTGCTATTAGATCTCCAAAAATCTGTACAACTTTGTCAAAAGTTGGAATATGAGAACACAAAGCTGAAAGCAGAAAATCAAAAGCTTTCAAAATATTTTGACAAATCAGCTGATCTACCACCTGAACATGTTCAAACACTGGTAGAAGAGTCCACTGACTTGAAAACCAGATGTGATGAACAAACTAAGCTGATAGAAAAGCTGCTTGTTGAAAACATTGAGAAAGATAATGAATATACTCTGCTGAAAGCTAAATTCGATGAACTCTTCCATAAAAAAAAATTGTAAAAGATAGTGAGGATAAGCTCAAGCTGAGACTGGAGCAGCTGACTACAGCACACAATGTTGTGTCACACATAGCTGCCTCATCTCAAAGGGAGCATGATAAGACAGGCCTTGGTTATTCCAAACCTGAATCCTCACATGTTCAGAAAGAAGAAAAGTCTAGTAATTTTATTGATAAAGGTAAGAGGTTAGCTGACCAGGCAACTCAGCCTAATGGGCAGATGAGTTCTAAAACTCAAAAACCCAAAAGGCAGAGGAGGAATTTTAAAAAACCTCAGCCAGGCCAGCAGAATAAAAGACAATCTGGATCTTCTCAAAAGAGGCAGAACCAGATGACTTCTACTCACCTGCAGAAGACCTTTAAGTCATCTGCCAGACCAGCTGGAACTTTTGATGGTTCTAGTAAGACTTATCCTTATCAACAAAATTTCAAGACTGTTGCATTAAGACAAGTTACTTCTTCTACTGGACAAGCTCATAAGAGAAGAAGAGCCTCTAGAAGAAATAACCATGTCAAAGGTTCTTTTGTTGAGTGTGTTTTTGTGGATATGTATGGAAGAAAGATAAGATCACCTGATTCAAAAAGGGATGATCTATTCTTATGGCTTCCTAAAAATTGTGCTAACCCCCCTGGACCCAGTAGGGTACCAAAAAGTTGATTGCCTGCAGATACACAAGAAGATCAGCTGATGTTTTACCTCAATATTAGCTGAGCATACTTTGAGAGGGAAGATCAGTTGACCCAGCCTACTAGTATCTCTACTTGTTATTTCAATATTTTCTTGTCTTGTTTTATTTAAAGTTCTTCCAGTTTTAACATCATCAAAAAGGGGGAAATCGTTAGGATATAGATTAGATGTTTTGAAGATGTTAAAACAAGAACTTGAAATAGGACTAGTTGAACTTGAAACAAGAGTCACCAGAGCAGATGAGTCTGATCAGAGGAGGTGACCAGATGAGAGGTGACCAGAGGAGTCTGATCAGAGGAGGTGACCAGATGAGGTATGGACCAGATGAGCTCTGACCAGAGGACCAGAGGAGCCTGACCAGAGGAGTCTGCCAGAAGACCTCTCCCAGATGAGGTTCAGAGCAGAAGTGTTACCTGACCAGACCAGAAGACCCCAGACCAGACGAGTACTGACCAGATGAGGGAGACGGATTAGTTCACCCACTTAGAGGCTGCGTGTAATCTGGAGACAAGGAGATTTTGGAGATCATGATGGAGAATGAGGCAATTTGGAGAGTCAACTGATGGAGGATTTGATTGATTGATTGAAGTCAACTATTCAATCATATAATAAATCTTTGATTGATTATATTCCTCCAATTATGGTTGTTTGAATTTCTAGCTTCCAACGGCTAGTTAATTCCTACAACTATATATATGAGTGTTGTGATGAGTTCATTAGACACAAGAGTCGCGCGAGAGCACACCAAGAACACACGAACTCTTCCAAACACTCACCTTGTTCATTAACGTTTATACACTCTTTAGGAGTTTCAGTTGGATCTTATAATTAACCTATTCATCTTGAAAGGTTGTTGTAAGTTGTTGTACGAAGGAGCTGGTACTTCGCAATTCCAGTGGTTAGTGAGTACGTTGGTGAGAGAGAAAGTCCTCTTTGGAGAAAGGGAGAGTGGACGTAGGATCGTTATATCCGAACCACTATAAATTCCGGTGTTATTTACTTTTCTGCAATTTAGATTTCTGCATTTTAATTTTAGTACTTAATTTATAAATTGGGTTTTCATTAAAAATAAACTCAAAACGCTTTCCGCTGGATAACCATTTTGGGACCAACACACCATAATCTGAATCCGAATAACCACTTAATTCTAAGTTATCATCTGCAGGATACCATAACCCCAAATTCACTGTTCCCTTGAGATATTTCAATATCTTCCTAGCTGCTTCCAAGTGACTTTTCTTAGGATTAGCTTGAAATCTGGCACACACACCAACAACAAAGGTTATATCTAGTCTGCTTGCAGTCAAGTACAGAAGAGAACCAATAAGTGCCCTATACTGAGTCTGGTCCACACTTTCTCCAGACTCATCTGGATCCATCTTGAAATTTGTCATCATAGGGATCTTGGCTGCTTTGCTAGATCCTACTCCAAAATTTTCTAACATGTTTCTGATGTACTTTGCCTGATTTATAAAGATTCCCTTCTCTGATTGCCTAACCTGCAAACCTAAGAAATAATTCATCTCACCCATCATAGACATTTCAAACTGACTCTGCATGAGTTCACCAAACATCTCACACAACTTCTTGTTAGGGGATCCAAATAAAATGTCATCAACATATAGTTGGACCAGAAGGATGTCCTTTCCTTCTTATTTCCTAAACAAGGTACTATCAATCTTACACTTGGTAAAACCATTGTCCAGAAGAAACTGAGATAGAGTGTCATACCATGCTCTGGGTGCCTGCTTCAGCCCATAAATAGCTTTGTTAAGCTTGAACACCTTGTCACCTTGTTCAAAACCAGGAGGTTGTTCCACATATACTTCCTCAATGAGAATCCCATAAAGAAAGGCAGATTTCACATCCATCTGGTATATATTGAACTTCATGACAGCAACATAGCTAGAAACAATCTAATAGCTTCTAGTCTGGCAACAAGAGCAAATGTCTCATCATAGTCTATTCCTTCAGACTGAGAATAGCCCTGAGCTACTAGCCTTTCCTTGTTCCTAGTAATGACATCATTCTCATCTTTCTTATTCTTGAAAACCCACTTAGTGCCTATAACCTTTTGATGTCTTGGTCTGTCTACCAACTCCTAAACATCCTGTCTGGTGAATTGATTCAATTCCTCTTGCATAGCAACAATCCAATTTGAATCTTTCAGTACCTCCTTGATGTTCTTGGGCTCAATCAAGGACACATAGCAACTGAATAAGGCAGCTAATTTAAGAGTTCTCCTAGTCTGGACACCCTTTGATGGTCCCGGTTTCGAAGGGCTAAAATGGGAATTCAGGAGCACAAATTTTTTTTAAACCTTTTCCAAAGGGAGTTCAGAAAGAGTGATGGAAACTCAAATTACTGCATTACTCAAAGGCTGAGCTACCAAGTCAGTGAGAACTTGGAGACTCATGCTCTGAATAACGCAGTGACTCGAGAGATTACACTTCAAGTCACTGCATTGCTTAGAGACTGAGTTACCAAATCAGTGTGAGGACTTGGAGACTCATGCTCTAAGTAACATAGTGACTCGAGATACTGAACTCTCGAGTGCGTTGCCTGAACTGGTCAGTGAGAAGGATTCTCCCTGACCTGAATACTTAACCAAAGTTTTCTTTTAACAATGCTCTCAGTGAGCAGATTTTCACAACACTTTAGTAAATACTTTAAAAGATAAGTACGCTCAGTTTAACGTGGTTCAGAGACTCAAGCTCTTACATCCACGGCCTAATTTAACAGGAAATCAACTAACTGGGATTCTTGTTTTTAACGTGCCAAGGTGCACAGATACACTGGACTCACGCCACTCCCTGGGCTGCCTCTCCTTACTGACTAACTTCAACCAACAAACCTAACTAGAGGGTTTTGGTTTCAGTTTGGTTTCTCCAACTATGTGAGGTTTTCCCTTACAATGTATTAGCCTCAAGCTAAGATTGGGAAAACCTCTCTAAGCAGAGTTACAAGCTTGACACTCAGTGAATATAAGTGAGAAACCTAATGGTCAGTGTCGTGGGTGTGTGAAATACTTCCTTATGACTCCCTAAAACACACACACCCTCATAACTTGTAGGTGTTGATTTTTCTTTCTTCACACACTTGAAACGAAGTTATGAGCTTGTATTTATAGTGTGGATTCAAATGTAACCGTTGGATGAAATTACATTTGAATCTATACAATTAATGGTTTCAACCACTTTTCTTGGAATGCGGCCTTGTCAGTGTCAGATTTACTGCCTTGTGTTGATTGGTCCACGTGGGCAGGATCCAATGGATCTTTGACTCAGTGGGTTGACCAAGACCCACTGACTTTAGGTAGCTTCATCCTTCACTGACTTGATGATCTTCAGTAGACTGAACGTCTTCAGTGTAGTTGTCCTTCTGAAACTGTTTGAAGATCTCTCCAAGAAGTGTGTCATAAGGCTGAATGACAAACTTCTCTGACCACAGTAGCCTGACTCCTTCAGGGCCTACTTGGTGCAGCACTGATCCTCCTTATCATTCTCTTCACTGAGTGGTCCATCTGACTTAGCTTAGATCAGCCCGGTTTATACTCAGTGGGACATCCTTCAGGCTTCTCTTCTGGTTCAGGTTACTAGCATGGCTTCAGTTAGTTCTTCTTGGTGTCATCATGATATTCTTAGGTTGTGTTGCTGAGTTCCCCCTCAACTGAGTGTTCCCTCAACTGAGTTCTCCTCCACTGACAACCTATTCTACTGAGAAATAACCTAGCCTGACCTGAAACAAAATATACAATCCTGACTGCTTTCAAACCTATTACAAGTGGTTTTGGAAAATTATCAAAACTAAACATATCCCAACACCCTTAGTTGGATCTCCAATTATCAGGTTATTGGGGTGATCAACCAGGGTCCTCCTTCCCGTGGCCTTGCCTGATTGATCATCAACTGCAGTGCCTTGGTTATTATCACCAACTACAGGTGAGCTTCCCCCTACAGGAGTTCCAACCTCTTCTGATTCTGCTCCTTGTGAAGACTTCTCCTTCAGAGAACCAGAAGATGGGTCACCATCTAAATCTGAATCTGAATCAAGAATAGGTGGATTGACTTTGATTACTCTGGGAGTAGTCTGGTTTTGTGTCTCTTCAGAAGACTTTAAGTCCATCTTGCACTCAAAAGTTGATTCATCAAAAACAACATGAGGTGTTTCCTCCACACAAAGTGAATTCCTATTAAAGACTCTGAATGCTTTACTGGTGCTGGAATATCCTAAGAATATTCCATCTGCCACTTTAGTATCAAATGTTTTTAATTTGGATTTATCATTGTCATGGATGAAACACATACATCCAAAAATATGAAAATATGAAGCAGATGGGGTTTTACCCTTCCATACCTCATATGGAGTCTTACTATATCTCTGGGCAATTAGGCATCTGTTCTGAGTATAACAGGCTGTGTTGATAGCTTCTGCCCAAAACCTCTGTGGTGTGTTGTACTCTGCTAGAAGAGTCCTTGCAGCTTCATTAAGTGTTATATTCCTCCTTTCTGCTACTCCATTTTGTTGGGGTGTTCTGGCAGCAGATGTCTCATGAAAAATTCCATGTTCCTTACAATACTCTGCAATGTGTGAATTAAAAAACTTTGTCCCTTTGTCACTTCTGATTCTGACTATGCTCTGGTTCTGCTCATTCTGAATCTGCTTGAAGAATTCTGGCAGCTTAGTGATAGTTTCATTTTTCTTAAACAAGAGCACTACCCAAGTGTATCTTGAAAAGTCATCTACTATCACCAAGGTGTACTTTCTTCCACTGAAACTAAGAGGAGAAACAGGTCCAAACAGGTCCATGTGAAGTTGTTGAAGTACTCTGGTTGTGGTTGTGCTCTGGACATCCTTAAAGGAAGTCTTGGGTTGTTTACCCTTCTGGCATGAACCACAAACCTGGTCCTTCTTAAACACCTCATTAGGAAGACCTCGAATTAGACCTTTTTTGGCAATCTTGTTCAGTGTTTTGAAGTTAAGATGACTTAATCTCTTGTGACATAACCTGCTGTCTTATGCAGATCCTTTAGCAACCAGGCAAGCATTTCTTGGGCAACTGCTAAAATCTGCAAGATAAATGTTACCCTTCCTCAAGGTCACCAGACTTGAGGATGTGGAGGACCTGATGCTACTACTTGAAGAGATGGGTCCTCCTAATTTCACTGCCTGGGAGATTGACATCAAGAGGAAGCTTAATCTACAGAATCCTACGGAGTTAGAGACTCCAGAGGCAGCCAAAGTGGTGGTTCGCACCTTATTGATCCAGCAGAGAGTCATGATCTCCCCTGAAGGACCCTCATACAAGTTTGGCCCCCACTTCTCATTTCCTCCAGAGCTCTACTCTGGTGAAGAGGACTTTGATGTCACTCATGCCGTCCTCTAGAAGATGAAACTGTTCTTTAATGAACAAATCTTGCAGATTGGCAGATTTTCTAAGGCCATGCAACACCTGGCGCCGGCTCTAGTAGAGCACCAGATCAAAGATGAGAGAAGGAAGTTTTTGAAGCAGATTAAGGATGTCTTTGCCTCTGCCAAACCAGCTTTCAAGTCTGACTGCCTATACTTGAAGATAGATGTGCATGAAAGCCAGAGGCAGATCCAGCAGTATGTGCTGGACCAGGTGAGACCTGTCTCAGTGCTCAAGGTAGAGATGGCCTCACAAATGATGCAGATAGCCAAGCTCAAGGATTCTCTCCAGGAGATGCTCGAGAAGCAAGAGAAGCTGGTTGTTGAATCCAAGGCTTACCTGGAAGAAGCCAGGCAACTTCGTGATCTTCACTCTTCTTCCTCCACTGCCTTGCCTGATCTCATAAGGCAGGTAGTGCAGCCCCTAATTGATGAAGTTAAAAAGGGGGAAGAGCAGGCCAGAACTGATCTGGCGAAGACCACCCTGGAGACTCTCTTTAACCATGGGGCTCGTCTGGACCTGCTGCAGAACGCTTTGGCCCAGGCGGAGCTGCAGAAGAAAAAGAAGGAAGAGTTGAAATCTCTTACCATGGCTAAGCAGCTGGCGGCAGAAGAAGAGATAACTGATACAAAGCAGGATCCTATTTCCGTTTCTGGACCTGCCAAGAGGAAGATTAGGAAAGTCAAGAAGAGCTTCCTTGAATCTGTCGTTGAAGAGGCAGAGAAGAGATTCAAGGAAGAGACGCCTGAAGAGAGGCAAGCCAGGATTAGGAAGAACATAGATGAAGAGCAGAGGCTCCGATATGTTAGGATGCAGAACAAGAAGACCAGAGAAGCTGGCATCTTTTCTGGTGCCAGTGGATCCAGCCAGAGAAGGAAGGCTCCTGTTGAAGTGATGGAGATTTTGCCTCTTAGGACAAAAGGGTCTTTTGACTCTACTGTGCCTGTCCCTCTGATAGAGAAATGGAGAGAAGCTAAAACCTTATGGTTTATCCAGCATTACATTCAGAGGCCTCCACCAGAGGATGATGCGCTCATCAACAAGACTTTCCACACTTGGGTGAAGGCATACGATGCAGGGCTCTACAAGCAGCTGATGGGCTCAACCATTGAATTCAACCTGGAAGTCACTGCCCCTGAATTCCATTATCTCAATACATCCATGATAGGAGACCAGGTGGATTGGGCAGAGCTGAAGAAGCTGTACAAGACCAAGGTGTTAGCAAACTTCACTCCAACATCTTTTGCTGAGTTGAAGGCCATTCAAGACAGATTCTTCGACTGGTTCTTGGTGCCTAAGGAGAACAGAAGATATGCTTAGAATAGGACCTGAATTGCATTGTAATCTGTAATCCTTTTGTCCTTATTATTAATGAAATATCACATCTTCTCTGTCTTAAAGACAACTTCTTGTTGTCTTCTTGTTTGCCTGATAAGATCTATTCTTAGGTCTTATCCTTTTTATTTTTATGCTTAAGTATTTATGTTTTTTATCAGTTCTGGTTGTGTTTTAACTCCATCAAAATGGGGGAAATTGTTAGGATAGAAGTTGTTAGTTTTGATGAGTTAAAACAAACCAGATAATGTAATAGGACCATCTGGACCTGTTAGCCAGATGAGGAACTAGATTAGGACTTAGTCTAGGGGAACTGCCAGACCAGAAGACTTCACCAGAAGAGTCACCAGAAGACCCTCCAGAGGACTTCACCAGGGGACTTCACCAGAGGACTTCACCAGAGGTCTCCACCAGAGGACTTCACCAGGTGAGACTGACCAGAGGCAGAAAACCTTCCCCAGATCAGACGAGTCCGGACCAGACGAGTCTGGTGAAACAAAAGATGCTCAGAATCATCTCCTGATTCTTCTGAGTAATCTGTTTCTTAACCAACTCTGGACCAGAAGACATTGATGTTGCCTGGTGTCTGGTCCTGCCTTCTCTTGAGAGAATCAGAGTTAGGCATTGGAAGCATTTGACCATTGGTGATTTAAATCAAGTCAACAAGATCGGATTGGAAAGTTTTGAAGTCAATCAATCCAAGGATCCCACCAACCCAATCATTCAATTAGGGAATTGATTGATTGAAAGCTTCCTTAAATAGAGATCTGATTAGATTAGCTCTCCAACGGCTAAACCCTATTCACCTTTATAAATACAAAAGTGCAAACTCAAAGAAAGGCTCTAGATTCTCACGCGCAAGAATACATCTTCCAAGCCTTCTTCATTCACTCTTAGCACTCTTATTGTTCATATATTTCATACATACTCTTAAAGGAGTAGTTGGATCTCAACCTGTTCATCTCTAAGAAAAGGTTGAAGGCTGTAGACTTTAGATCTAAAGTTAGATCTAAAGGGATTGTAAGAAGGAACTGGTACTTCACAATTCCAGTAAGCAAGTTGGTTGTTGGTTGGTTAGTGAGACCCCTTTGATAAAAAGGGAGAGTAGACGTAGGATATTGAAATCCGAACCACTATAAATCTGGTTCATTTACTGCTTTCTTCAATTCTATCTTAATTCAATTATTGTGCTCTTATAAAAGATCTTGGTAAAAGACATAACCTTTAAAGCTTCCGCAATTAATCTATCTAGTGGGACCAACAAGACCTTCAACATAGTAGACTTCATCTACAGATACACCATTAAAGGTCAACTTTCCAACACCTCTGGTGACTCCATAGTTGTTGTCACCAAACATTACTCTTGGCCCATTCACTGGCTTGAATTCCTGGAGATGATCTTTCTGGAATGTCATGTGCTTGGAACATCCACTATTAATGTACCACACATGTTTGCTTGAAAGTCCTTTCTCCAATGGGCTCGTATCCTCCTGCAGAGAAATCAATTAGGTCCCCTACTAGAGCTGGGTCATGATTGGCTAGTTGCAGGTTTTGTAGGAATCCAAAGATAAAGATCATCCCTTGCTGGATGAGGAGATCTTATCTTCCTTCCAAATCTATCTACCAGCACTTGTCCTCTAACAAGGACATATTGAGCTACTGGTCTGATAAGAATACCTTTCCTATAAACAGGTCTGGTGTACCTTATCTCAAATCTGGCCTTTGGAATGGCCTGCCTTAAAGACATAGTCTTAAAAGTCTGGTTGTAAGGGTACATCCTAGAAGAACCATCTCTGGTGTCATAACTACCCAGATCAGTTGGTTTTCTATAGATGGGTCTGGAAGACCTCCTCTGGTTCTGAAAATTGGATTTATTCTGATGATGAAATTCCTTCTGAGTATTCATGTTTCGGAATCCTCTTTGAGCATACCTCCCCTGAGATCCCTGATTCTGATTGAGGTTCTTTGGTTCAGTATATCTCCTCTGATATCTCCTATTTTGATTAGGTTTCCTTTTAGAGTTTCCTTTCTGAGGTCCCCTAATTTGCTTAGGTTCCACTCTTTTAGGGTTCCTCTTAGGTCTCCTAATCTGGTTAGGCATCTGAACCGAACCATCAATCCTCATAGGTTCTCCTATCTGACGTTTATGCTCTAAGATTTCCTCTTCCAGTTTAGTGAACTCATTGGAAACATCATCTATATGGTCAGCAAAGCAGTCTTTGTTCCAATTATTGGTTTTAACTACTCTGTAACCTTTTCCATTTGGATCCTTTTCATCCCAGATTTCTACCACTTCACCAGATCTTTCAGACAACTTGCCTTTATTGCATAAATTTTTTGTAGATCTGGTTGTAATTCCAGAATATCCTAAACCACTCTTATCATGTACCCTTTGAGAAGATCCTTGTATCATTGATACAACTGTTGGAGCTTCTCTGGTCTTTGGGACTTCCATGACAGGTTGTTCAACATGCTTACCCTTGATAAGATATTGGTATTTGGCCTTGAGCTCATTGAACTCTTCTACCTGAGAGTTCTTCTCTTTCATGAGCTGGTCTACCAGAGTATCTCTTTCTATGACCTTTTCTTGAAGTTCAGAGACTTCTTTAGAATGGTCTTTTAAGAGTTCTCTGGCAGATTTTTGCTCATTTGATAGAGATTGAACTTCAGCTCTAAGCCTACCATTTTCTTTTTCAAGCTTTTGGCAGAGTTGAACACAATTTTGGAGATCTGACAGCATTTGTTGCATATCAGACTCTCTGGAAGCACCAGATGAATGGAAGGATTCAGTATATTTGGGATTAGATAAGCATAGGGTAGGTTCATTTACCTCAGTGATGTCTGCCAAAAGACATACATCATCATCAGATCTAAAATCAGAAGAAGAAGAACTGGAACTAGTATCCTCCTCCTCTGCTTCTGCCCGTAGTGCTCTCTTGTCTGCATATCTCCTATCTCTCTTGAGTCTTTTCTCTTCTCTTTCTCTAGGAGTCAACTGAGGATAAATATAGTTGTAGTGGCCTGGTTTGTTGCAAGTATAACAGGTGTTGTCTCCTCTGGGACTGGGGCTTGGATCTCTCCTCCTCTGGTTGTACTCTGCTCTGGCTGGACTACTTTCTCTCCTCTGGTAGTCAGATCTGCCAGAACTGCTATCTCTCCTCTGGTAATCTGATCTCCCAGAGCTGCCATCTCTCCTCCTCTCTGGAGTTCTGCATCTGGTCTCCCTTGAGTCGCCAGATGTTTTCTCTTTATCTGCAGCTTTGAAAGAAGTCTTCCTATCTCCAGTAGATTCCTTCCAATGCTTTTTATACCTGCCATATTTAGAACTCATTTTATCAAGTTTACGGGTTAGAAGTGCTACCTACTCCTTGAGACTCAAGTCATCTGCAGTAGACTCCTTTGGCTTATCATCAGTCTTGATAGTTGAGGTAAAGGCAACTCCTTTCTGGCCAGAAGAGGAAACCTCTTCTGCTTGATCCTACTCTTGAAGATCATACTTGTAAGTTTTGATTCTCCACCTGCTGGTTAGTGATCGCAAAATTTTACTATTGATTTCTTTCTCTGAATAGGTCTTACCTAAGGCACTAGCCTTGTTAAGGAGATTTGTGAGGCGCATATCCAGCTGGCCAATGGTCTCGTCTGGTTTCATCTTGAAGGTGTCAAATGAATGTTGAACAGCTTGGAGTTTGTTTCCCTTGATCTTCTCTATTCCCTCACATAGCAATGAAAGTTTGTCCCACATCTCCTAGGCAGTGGCACATGTTCTGACCTTTTCAATACCTCCTTTGTGGGTGTGTTGATGATTTCAGTCCTTGCCACCTGGTCTAGGTTATAAAATTTCCTTTCATCATTGTCAAGATCATCTTTCTGCTCTAGTATCCTCTGTCTAGCAACTCGGTCGCCACTTCTCTCCTCTGCAGATTCACTTGTTTATGCCCTGGACTCAGACCTGCCATCATCAATAGGAGTCCAGTAAAATTTGATTGGGCCACTTTCTACCATATCTAACATGCGGTGGTGGATTGCTCCAAGATGATTACTCATCATGAAGCTCCAGTGGCTGTAATCCTCAAAGGAGAATTCTGGTAACTTACGGCTCTTATATGAAGATTTTGAAGATATTTTTACTAATTTAAAAAATTCAACAAGAAATTTAGCAAACACAATAAAGAGCAATGGATCTGCCCTGTGACCACCAAAAAGCTTTACAAGGTAGTGGTCTTGGACACACTGCTCTGATACCACTTGTTGGTCCCACTAGATAGATTAATTGCGAAAGCTTTAAAGGTTATGTCTTTAGCAAAGTCCTTTATAAGAGCATAATAAATAAAGCAAGAGAGTAATTAAAGAAAGCAGTAAAAAGACCAGATTTATAGTGGTTCGGATTAGAAGATCCTACGTCCACTCTCCCTTTTTATCAAAGGGGCCTTACTAACCAACCAACAAACTACTTGCGTACTGGAATTGTGAAGTACCAGTTCCTTCTTACAAACCCTTTAGATCTAACTTTGATCTAAAGTCTACAGCCTTCAACCTTTTCTTAGAGATGAACAGGTTGAGATCCAACAACACCTTTATGAGTAAATATGAATGTATGAACAATAAGAGTGCTAAGTGCATGATAAAAATAAGGTTTGGAATATGACTTCGTGCACGTGAGATTCTAGAGCCTTTCTTTGAGTCTGCACTCTTGTATTTATAGATGTGATTAGGGTTTAGCCGTTGGAGAGCTAATCTAATCAGATCTCTATTTAAGGAAGCTTTCAATCAATCAATTCCCTAATTGATTGATTGGGTTGGTGGGATCCTTGGATTGATTGTCTTCAAATACTTTCCAATCCGATCTTGTTAACTTGATTTGAATCACCAACGGTCAAATGCTTCCAATGCCTAACTCTGATTCTCTCCAGAGAAGGTAGGACCAGGCCCCAGGTAACCTCAATGTCTTCTGGTCCAGAGTTGGTTAAGAACCAGATTACTCAGGAGAATTAGGAGATGATTCTGAGCATCTTTGTTCCACCGGACTCGTCTGGTCTGGGAAAGGTTCTCTGCCTCTGGTCAGTCTCATCTAGTGAATTCTTTTGGTGGAGTCCTCTGGTGAAGTCCTCTGGTAGGTATTCTGGTAAGTCTTCTGGTGACTCTTCTTGTGAAGTCTTCTGGTCTGGTAGTTCTCCCTAGACTAAGTCCTAATCTAGTTTCTCATCTGGCTAATAGGTCCAGATGGTCCTATTATATCTTCTAGTTTGTTTTAACTCATCAAAACTATACAACATTTATCCTAACAAATGGACTGATTCTTCTCATTGTTGAGTCTCCTAAGCAACTCTGGAAGCTTCACATGTGTTTCCTTCTTATTCAACAAGAAAATAACCCAAATGTATCTATAATAGTCATCAATAACCACAAGGGTATACTTTCTACCATTCATACTCACAGGTGTTACAGGGCCGAATAAATCCATGTGCAAAAGCTGAAGAACTCTGTCAGTGGAGTAGGAAGCTTTCTCTTTGAATGATGCTCTGACCTGCTTCCCTTCCTGACAAGCCTTGCACACATGATCCTTGCTAAAAACATCATTAGGTAAACCTTCTAGAAGAGAAAGTCTGGAAATTTTGTTAAGAATCTTGATGTTTAGGTGGTTTAATCATTTATGCCATTACCAACTGAGCTCTGAAGAGCTTTTAGCAACAAAATAAGTATTAGGAATAGTGTTGCTCCAATCAGCTAAATAAACATTACCTTTCTTAATACCTGATAGAAGCACTTGTGTAGATTTGTCCTTGACTGAACATATATTCGATGAGAACTCAACACTAAAACCCTTGTCACATAACAGACTTACTGACAACAGTTTGTACTTTAGTCCTTCCACAAAAGACACATTCTCCACTCTGACTGTACCTATTTTCAAGACACCAAACCCTTTAGTAAAACCTTTTGAGTTATCACCAAAGGTTACCTGTGGACTATCCTTGGCTTGAAACTCTTGGAGAAGACTCTTCATTCCAGTCATGTGCCTTGAGCAACCACTGTCTAGGTACCAGACAGCTTTGATTGAGTCTCCTCTCCTCTTGTTGTGATCCACAGCCGCCTGCAAACAGACCAGGCTTTAGGTACCCATTGGGTGTTGGGTCCTATTTTGTCAGATGTACCTTTCGGGATCCAGACCTACTTTACTACCCTGATTGCCTCAGAGTGGTAGATTTGTCTCCCTAAAACATCCACATACACTACTTTCTTCTTCTTAGCCTGAGAAGAAGATGGTGTATGAGTGTCAGACTTAGGCTTCACAGGAGCCTGAGTGGTTGCCTTTTGGGCTGGCTTCCTGTTCTTCCTAGGCCTAGGTGCAGCAGGTCTTGATGTTTGTTCCTAACGAGGGCCTTGCTTTCTATTTGCCCTAGGCAAGTGAGGGAACCTAAAGCAGTTATAGGCTTCAGGATGCAAAAACCATGGAGGTGCTGTCATGCCTGGCCTTCCCTAAGGGTATTACCATGCATGGTATTACCCCTGTTGAGCAGTCTGAGTGCTCTTGTCCTGAGTCTTCCTCGGCTTACGCTGAGGTTTCTTCTGGCCTGAGCTCTCAGGGGCCTCCTTTGGTTTCTCAGCCTTTCCCTTGGGTTTTGGCTTAGCAACTTTTGGGGCTACCCTGATTGTCTCAGCAGTTTCCTTACCCTTATCAGTTTTGCGGGCTTCGAATACAACTTTCTTTGTACCCTTGCCTACCTGGACAAACACTCTCTCAGTGTTGCACCCTGAAGCAACATGAGATTGACCTTGTGAGGATTTCTTAGGGACATATCAAAGCCTCCTTTTCTCATTTCCAAGAATTTTGCGGCTATTAATTTCCCCTCTAGCTACTGAGGATTTATTCATTGCTGCAACCTTTTTCTGGAGAGAGTCCTCACTCTTTTTTAAGATTTCATGTCTGGTAAAGAAGTCATCAAACTTGCTCCTGAGTACTTTCAGTTCTTCCTTCCTGGCAAGCTCTTCATCAGCCAGTTCTTTCAGAATCTTCTCTCTTGGAAGACGCTCACCATTGATTGTTGGTCCCGGACAAGACTGAAATATATGTGTATAGGGGGAATACATGTATACAAATTTTTCTGACTTTCAAACTGACTGAGTCCCCTTAGCTCAGAGTGGTGAAGAACTCAGGGTTGATAACACACCTACTAACTGCACTGAGTACTGGTCAGTTGGTATACTATCAACTTGAGTTCAGTGCGGAAATACGTGAGCCTTGAAAGTTTATAGTCTTGTTAATGTTTGCTTTCTAAAAACTTAATTATTCAATTCTGAAGTAGGGATTAGTAGGGCAGTGTTCAAGTTACTGATCGGGCTGATTGATTCAAACCTAATAAAATTGATGCAATGAAAGACTTAATGAATAAACAATAATAACAATATCAAAGCAATAAAGAATACAAGGAGTTTCAGAGACTCAAGCTCCTACATCCACAGTCCTGATTGAACAGGATAATCCACTAAGGATTAGCTTGTTTTTAACGTGCCAAGGTGCACCCAGATCAGCAAACTCACTGACCCTTACAAACTCCTTCCTAACTCACTAACTAACTTCAACCAACAAACCCAGCTAGAGGATTTTGGTTTCAGTTTTGTTTCCCACTAAGATTGTGATTATACTTACAAGACAAGGCTATACTAAGGATGGATAATCACACTAAGCTTATGATATAACTAGGTTCGCTCAGTGGAATACATAATAAATCTCTTTTCTAAGAAACACTTGGGAAATTTAAGGTTTTTCGAGTGCTTCTTTCTAACGCTGAATGCTTGAATGCTTGAGAGTTTGAGTAATTTCTGGCTTGGAAATTTCCCGTAACCTTGAATGGGTTCAACGCCTTCTGTATTTACAGATGGATTTGAAAACTATCCGTTGGAAGAGATAGCCTCCTAGTCATCTACGTAAGGTTGTTCAATGAATACATCTCCCATGCAATAGCCATCCTTCCATGGATTTGGTAATGTATTTAATGCTCCATTTAATGCTTGCCCATTGAAAAGTGCAGTCTGAACTCAGTCTCCATGTCAGGTCCGTACGTGCATGTCCTTCCTGGATTGGTCCACGTCATCAGGTTGGTGAGAATGTCAGAACTCATTCCTGGGCTTCAGGCTTGTCTTATTAAGTTCTTTTTGTCTAGAGCACAACGGTCTTGTCCTGACGCTAACATTTCTTTGCATTGCTTGGCCCTACTCCAAGTCTTTTACCATTTCTCAGTATCATCCTGTTCCCTTCAGGACTGAGTTAGTAATGACCTCAGGGTCATACTCTTCATCACTGACACTTACTCAGCCAGCTTAGAGAGATTTTCGTAAGTTCAGGATGGTACTCTGTCTCTTTAGGCTTCAGTCTTGATTGTCATCAATGAGTACTCCTCTCATTGAGTTCCTATGAATTGTAAAATAACTAAGTACAAATCTAACCAAGACTAGTCTGACCACTAAGGCAAAATATCTTTTCAGGGGCTTTGGGATCTAATCAAAACTGACATTGTCCCAACAATTTTCCCATTTTGATGATGCCAAAACACTGAAAAGATCCTCAAAACACTTAGAGGAAAAATAAAATCCTATCTATAAGATAAGTCAGTGTTAGAGCAATCCTTGATAGCGTACATAATTTAAATAACAACCAAAAAGACAATTAGTTTTTGTCTGTGTGCGTGTAATAGATTTCATTGATAATATGAGAATTGAGTACAATGTCTTAATCTATTATAAGAGGTTGTGAACACCTAAACTAATCTCATTTCAGGCTTGAGTCCATAGCCAGCATAGACTTTGACCTTCTGTTGGGACATTGTCAGTTTTGATTAAGATCCCAAAGCCCCTGAAAAGATGTTATGCATTTGTAGTCAGGCTAGTCTTGGTTAGGTTTTATACCTAGTTATTTTACACTTCACAGGTACTCAGTGAGAGGAGCACTCACTGATGTGTATCGAGACTAAGAGCCTGAAGACGAAGAGCACCATCTTGAACTTACGGCTGTCTTTCTAAGCTGGCTGAGTAAGTGTTAGTGATGAAGAGTATGACCCTGAGGTCACTACTAACTCAGTCCTGAAGGGAACAGGATGATACTGAGTAATGGGAGAAGACTTGGAGTAGAGCCAAGCAATGCAAAAGGAATGTCAGCGTTAGGACAAGACCGTTATGCTCGAGATAAAAAGAACTTAATAAGACAAGCCTGAGTCTAGGAATAAGTTCTAACATTCTCACCAACCTGATGACATGGACCAATCTAGGAAGGACACGCACGTACGGACCCTGACATGAAGACTGACTTCAGACTGCACTTTCAACGGGCAAGCATTAAATGGTGCATTAAATGCCATTACCTAATTCATGTAAGGTCGGCTGCTGCATGGGAGATGACTAGAAGGCTATCTCTTCCAACGGATAGTTTTCAACCCAGAAATTTCTAAGCCAGAAATTACTCAAACTCTCAAGCTTTCAAAAGCATTCAGCATTTAAAAGAAGCACTCGAAACCAGACAAATTTCCCAAGTGTTTCTTAGATTAGTGGGAGTTATTCTGTATTCCATTGATCTTTCAAGCCTTATCATAAGCTTAGAGTGATTATCCATCCTTAGCATAACTTAGTCTTGTAAGGATAATCACACCTTAGTTGGAATTCAAACTGAAACCAAAACCCTTTAGTCAGGTTTGTTGGTTGAAGTTGTGTTAGTAAGTTAGAAAGGAGTTTGTATAGGTCAGTGAGGTTAGCTGATCTTGTTAAATCAGCTAACTATTCCCATCCAAATTCCATCATTCTTTCACTAAAAAAACTCTCCAATGATGAGAACATTGTGCACCAATTTAGATCGAGAAGATGGCCTCGATACGGTCCTCGAAGTTCCCGTCCTCGAGGAAACATTCTCCTCGAAAAGGCACAAATCATGGCAACTAAACATCAGGTCATGGCTCGTTAGGCCAAACATCGAACGACATAATTGGCACTCGATGGAGATTCAATCCTTGCTCGGAGTCATCGGAGCCCCTCTCATCCCTTTCCCCATCTCCTCCGTCAATGATCACACCATCAAAGGCCACCCCATCGTAAGTCTTTACTCAAAACTTTTCATCAGAAAATACAGAGCTACATGAAAATATGCATTGATTTTTTATTATATAGAATATGGTTTGATTCATTACTTGTAACTTTTTCATCATAAATTTATATAGCTACATGAGGATATGTATTGATTTATTATATTTAAGATATAGGATATCCCTTGATTTATTACTTTTAACTTTTTCCTCATAAAGATGAAGCTAGCTACATGAAGATATGTACTGATTTATTAAATTTAATATATAGGATATCATTTGATTTGTTACATTTAATATATATCCCAGTAGTGGATTTATTGTTAAATCAGGACCGTGGACGTAGGAGCTTGAGTCTCTGAACCACGTTAAAATCCTTGTGTTCTTACTGCTTTGATATTGTTCTTATTTGTCTATTATCTTAAATCATTCATAGCATTTAGTTTTGTCAGGCTTGAATCAATCAGCCTGATCATTAATTTGAACACTGCCCTACTAACCACTATTTCAGAATTGAGTAAACAAGTTTTCAGAAAGCAAACTTAAAATATGACTATAAACTTTCAGGGCTCACGCAATTCCGCACTGAACTCAATTTGATAGTTAGCCAACTGACCAGCACTCAGTGCAGTCAGTAGGTGTGTTATCAACCCTGAGTTCTTTAACACTCTGAGTTAAGGGGGCTCAGTAAGGTTGAAAGTCAGAAAAATTGATATATGTGTATTCTCTCCCCCCCCCCTCCATACACATATTCCTCAGTCTTGTACCGGGACCAACAAGTGGTATCAGCGCAATGGTTCAAAAGACCACCGACTTTAAATACTAATAGTTTCAGAGGAGAAACTGTTGGTGGTCACTGAATAGATCTGAGTTTGCTTTTCATAAAACTTGCATCACCATGACTTCGAGGAGACTTGAAGCTTCGTTACCTGAATTCTCTGTTTCTAACTTTGTCTATTAGAAGTTCAAGCTCGAGGCACATCTAGATGCCATCCATGACCAGATGTCGCGCGTTATCAGGGAAGGACCTATCAAGATCACCATCCCTAATGTTAGAGGACTGGTGTATAAGCATCTTGATATTGGCGTGCAGGTTCCTAAGGAGAGGAAGGATATGACCAATGACGAGATCAAAATGGTAGGACTGGACAATATGGCTAGAAACATCATCTTGCATACGGTGCCTTTCGAGGAGTCAGCAAGGCTGATGAACTTAAAGACGGCTAAGGAGGTTTGGGATGAACTGACCAGGATGTGTGAAGGGTCAGAAAAGATAAAGGAGAACAAGAGAAATATTGTCATTCAGAAGTTCGAAGCATTCGAGATGCTGCCTGATGAGACAATAGATCAGATGGAGTCAAGATTCATCAAGTTGATGAATGAGTTGGTGATGTTGGACAAAGATGTTCCAAAGAGAGATGTTGTTTCCAAGATCCTGAATGCCCTTCCTGAGAGATGGGACAACAGTGTAATTATGCTAAAGAACACTCAGGATATGAGTAACATAACTTCTGCTTTACTTTTTTCAAAGCTCAAAGCACTGGAATATGATCTCAATAAGAGAAAGAAGAAAGTTCAGCAGGAAGAAGAGGAGAAAGAGAAATCTCCTGAGAAAAGTATGGCGTTCAAAGCCAGGTCAGAACCTGTTGAGTCTTCATCAAAGTCACTGATGTAGATGAGCAAAGAAGAGCTTGCGGAGGAGTACAACCTGATGCCCAGGCACTTTGAAAAGCTCAATTCCAGGTTTGGTCATTATAAGAAATATTATCAGGATACTCGTGACAGGAAACCTGAAGGAACCCACCAAAGCTCGAGGAGATATGAGGAAAGGCAGAACACTGACCAGAGGAGAGATCGTGGCGATGAAAGAAGATATTCAGACCCAAAGCCCGATTGAAGAGATGAACAGAGACGTACTCGTGATGATAGGCACTCGGGAAAGATTGAAAGCTCATCGAGATAAAGGGAGCCTGACTCAAGAAGGAACCCTGAGCCGAGAAAAGAAATAGGTAATGAGCAAGCTACGTGCTACAACTGTAACAAGAGTGGGCACTATCAGTATGATTGCCCAGAGATGAGTGCTAGAGAGAGAGGACATGAGGGCCAAGAGAGACCAGAGGTACGCTGATCGGAGTGCTATGCTCGCTGAGGATGCTACTGACTTGGATGGTCCTGAGGAGAGGTCGCCTGAACTTTTCTCTGATGATGAGTACGATGATGTTTACCTTATAGTAAGGGAGGAACCTGAGGTAACATCTAACTCTGTGTGTGGTTCTTACACTGGTCAAAATCATAAGCCTAGCTCAGAGTCAGCCAGAGAATTGAACCTTCAAATCTGTTAAGATCAATTGATGGTTGATTTCTCCAGGTTGCAGGAAACTAATGTCTTCTTGGTAGAGGAGAACCAGATATTTAGTACTGTGGTTCAAAACCTAAATGATCAACTCACTCAGTCAGATCTGAAAGAGTCAGCTCAAATTGTGAGACTAACTCACAAAATTGACATGATCAATTCTGAGCGCCTCCCAAGAGAGAAGATTCTGAAAGAACTGGCTGATGAAGAGCTGGTTAGGAAAGAGGAGCTGAAGGTACTCAAGAGTAAGTTTGATGACCTCTTTGCCAGACATGAAATCCTGAAAAAAAGTGAGGACTCTCTCACGAAAAAGGTTGCAGCAATGAATAAATCCTAAGTGGCTAGAGAGGAAATAAATAGCATTCAGATGCCTGGGAATGAGAAAAATGGACTTGGTTACGTTCCTAAGAAATCCTCACAGGGTCAATCTCATGTTGCTTCAGGGAGCAACACTGAGATGGTTTTTATTCAGGCATGCCAGAATACACCAAAGATTGTACTTCAGGCCCGCCAGACAGATTAGGGCAAGGAAACTGTTGACACAGTCAGGGTTGCCCCCAAGGTTGCTAAGACAAAATCTAAGGGAAAGGCCAAGCAACCAAAGGAGGTCCCCGAGAGCTCAGGCCAGAGGAAAACTCAGCGAAAGCAGAGGAAGACTCAGGCCACGAGCCCTCAGACTGGTCAAAGAGGGTATCACCATGCATGGCAATACCAACAAGAAAGGCCAAGTATGATGACTCCCCCATGGTTTTGGCATCCTGAGGCCTTTAACTGTTTTCCTTTCCCTCACTTGCCTAGGGGGAACAGAAAATAGGGCCCTTATCAAGAACAAGCCCGGAGACCTGCTGCACCCAGGCCTAGGAAGAACAGGAGGCCAGCCCAAAAGGCACCCACTCAGGCTCCTGTAAAGCCTAAGCCTGACACCTATACACCATCTTCCTCTTAGGCTAATAAGAAGAAAGTTGTGTATGTAGATGTTTCAGGAAGACAGATATACCACAACACCCAATGGGTACCTAAAGTTTGAATTGTTTGCAGGCGGCTGTGGATCACAACAAGAGGAGAGGAGACTCAACCAAGGTTGTTTGGTACCTGGACAAAGGTTGCTCAAGGCATATGACTGGAATGAAGAGTCTTCTCCAAGAATTTCAAGCTAAAAATGGTCCACATGTAACCTTTGGTGATAACTCAAAAGGTTTTACTAAAGGTTTTGGTGTCTTGGTAATAGGTACAGTTAGAGTGGAGAATATGTCCTTTGTGGAAGGACTGAAGCACAACCTGTTGTCAGTAAGCCAATTCTGTGACAAAGGTTTTAGTGTTGAGTTCTCATCGAATATATGTTCAGTCAAGGACAGATCAACACATGTGCTTCTATCATGTATTAGGAAAGGTAATGTTTATCTTGCTGATTGGAGCAACACTATTCCCAATACTTGTTTTGTTGCTAAAAGCTCTCTAGAGCTCAGTTGGTTATGAAATAAAAGATTAAGCCATCTGAACTTCAAGATTCTTAACAAAATTTCTAGATAGTCACTTGTTGAAGGTCTACCTAATGAAGTTTTTAGCAAAGATCTTGTGTGCAAAGCTTGTCAGGAGGGGAAGCAGGTCAGAGCATCATTCAAGGAGAAAGCTTCCTTCTCCACTGACACGATTCTTCAGCTTTTGCACATGGATTTATTTGGTCCCATAACACCTGTGAGTATGAATGGTAGGAAATATACCCTTGTGGTTATTGATGATTATTCTAGATATACTTGGGTTATTTTCTTGTTAAATAAAAATGAGACACAGGTGAAGCTTCCTGAGTTGCTTAGAATACTGAGCAATGAGAAGAATCGGTCCATTACTAAGATCAGATCTGACAAGGGCACTGAATTTATAAATTCATATATTTCTGATTTCTGTAATGAACTTGGTATTGCTCATGAGACTTCTGCAGCTAGAACCCCACAACAAAACGGTGTCGCTGAAAGGAGGAACATGACACTGAAGGAAGCTGCCAGGACCATGCTGGCTGAGTCAGGATTGCCCAAGAAGTTTTGGGTTGAGGCAATCAACACTGCATGCTACACTCAAAATAGGTCCATGTTGAACAAACAACATGCACAGACCCCATATGAGATTTGGAATAACAGGAAGCCTCGTATCTCTTACTTTCAAGTATTTGGTTGTAAGTACTTCATCCTCAACAATGGAAAGACCCAATTGAAAGCCTTTGATAGCAAATCTGATGAAGGGATATTCTTAGGGTATTCTGAAGTCAGTAAAGCATTCAGGGTTTACAATTGTAGGACCCTTGTTGTGGAAGAATCACCACATGTTGTGTTTGATGAATCTGCTAATGAGTCTAGGTTGAAAGTGTTGAATCCTGACACTGAGGAGGTCACAAGGAGAGTGACAAGGATGAATCTGCTAATGAGTCTAGGTTGAAAGTGTTGGATGATGATGACAATTAGGAAGATGACCCAAGAGCCAGTCCTAAGCCCAGCACATCAAGGATTGTTGAGCCTCGGACTGAGGAACATGCTCAACTTGAGGTAAGCACCATCTATGAAGATGAGGTCGCAGCTGAGACTGTTCTTGAGTCACCTCATCAAGGAGGAATCAATGTCCTTGACATTGAGTTGGTAAATCCCTTTGTTATAGACACAGGATCATCCCCTTCTGTTCAATATCCTGAATTCTATAAGCCTGTAGACACTAACCTTGCAGGTACTTCAGGACAACTCCAGGCAAGAGAACATGGCTAGAAGATCATCCCATTGACCAAGTCACTGGTGATCTAACTGAGGGAGTCAGGACCAGAAGGTTTCATGGTGAGAGTGCATTGTTCAGTTACTTTCTCTCTGAGCAAGAGCCTCAGAACATTGAAGAAGCTCTCACTGACTCAAACTGGATCATAGCCATGCAAGAAGAGTTAAATCAGTTCACAAGGAATCAGGTTTGGGAACTGGTAGATAGACCTAGGCATCAAGGTGTTATTGGTACCAAGTAGGTCTTTAAGAACAAGAAGGATGAGAATGATCTTGTAGTAAGGAACAAGGCAAGACTGGTTGCAAAGGGGTATTGTCAGTCTGAAGGAGTAGACTGTGATGAGACCTTTGCTCCAGTGGCTAGGTTGGAAACTATCAGGTTGTTCCTTGCATATGCAACATACAAGAAGTTTAAGGTGTATCAAATGGACGTCAAGAGTGCCTTCCTGATTGGTGTACTCAATGAAGAGGTATATGTTGAACAACCTCCCGGGTTTGAGCTTGGAGATAGAGTATACCATTTTAAGAAAGCACTCTATGGACTTAAGCAAGCACCAAGAGCTTGGTATGATACCCTCTCTCAATTCCTGACTGACCATGGGTTCAAGAAGGGAACCGTGGATAGGACCTTGTTCAGGATCACTGAAAGTGATGACATTCTCTTGGTCCAGATTTATATGGATGATATAATATTTGGATAACCAAATCATCAGCTCTGTGAGAAATTCTCTAAGTTGAATACTGGTAAATTTGAGATATCAATGATGGGAGAGATGAACTTCTTTTTAGGATTGCAGGTCAAGCAGACTGATCAAGGGATTTTCATTAATCAGGCCAAGTATAAAAGAGACTTGATTCAGAAGTTTGGAATTCAGAATAGCAATCCGGCCAGGATCCCAATGAACACCAATTGGAAGATGGATCCTGATACTGAAGGAACTTCAGTGAATCAGACTGAGTACCGAGGGCTGATAGGATCATTGTTGTACCAGACTGCAAGCAAACCTGACATTACTTTTGCAGTTGGTGTGTGTGCTAGGTATCAATCTGATCCCAAGAGAAGTCATTTGGAGCCTGCTAAGAGGATACTTAAGTATTTGAAAAGGACAATCAATATAGGACTATTGTATCCTTCAGATGACAACTTAGAACTGACAGGTTATTCAGATGCAGATTATGGAGGTTGTAGGATTGATAATAAATCAGCCTCAGAGACATGTTAGTTTTTGGGAAGTAAGTTGATCTCGTGGTTTAGTAAGAAGCAGAATTCAGTGGCAACATCCACAACTGAGGCTGAGTATATGGCTGCAGGTAGTTATTTTGCTTAGATTTTATGGTTGAGGTAAAAATTGAGAGACTACCAAATATTTGCGAATGAGGTTCCAATCTATTGTGATAACAATAGTGCTATAGCAATCACTCAGAACCCAGTGCTTCACACAAGGTGTAAGCATGTGGATATTAGGCATCACTGCATTCGAGATCAAGTGGAGAAGGACATTAGGATGGAGAAAATTCACACTGACAGGCAGAGAGCTGACATCTTGACTAAGCCTTTGGCTGAAGCAAGATTTATGGAACTGTCAGTGGAGTTAGGTCTCTTAGATCCGGGAGAGCAGTCAGTATAGGATCTAGGTGGAACTCAGGCTAGACTCGACTCAGTGAGGTATCAGGGTGCTACAATGTCTCCCTGATAGGTATGAGCTCTATCTGACTCTCGTAAATTTAAAGTGTCTCTCTGAGTCCTTCGTCCTGAAAATCTTTATTAAATGCATTCTGTTTTCATTTAAAGCATGCCTTTTCATATTTAATCCCACGCACAGCGGAGCATTTAATGCTTCAGTTACTTTTTCATATACGTGTTTATTTTTTACGGAATATGACTGACGTAGGAAATGATTGATACGGAGATTAATCCTGGCCCTTCATTTCAAAACTTTTCAAATTCAGGATTAATCCTAACCTCACGTCTGAGTAACTGACTATTTCATATCAATCTAGACTGTCATTTGAGGAATTTACGCAAATACAAAAGCACATTGCACACTGAACTCTCTCTCGTTCAAACACTTCTTTGCAAATTCAAATCAAATGGCATTCTTAGATACCAACTGGTCTACTGACAAGCTTGAAGACATTGTCAAGAACAAGTTAGTTAACATTGAGCACATTATCACCATGGAGGGGGCGTGTCTATCGGTGAAGGAGATTCTTCCAGTTTTCGACTGGATCTCCAAGGCTGGGTTGGAGAAGTATTTCACTTAGAAACCCACTTCTGTGCTACCAACGACAATGGTGGAGGCATACTTGAACTTGTTCCTTAGCAAGGCCAACTGAGAGTCTCCTGGAGAAGGGGAAGGAGACTCGGGGAAGGTCGTTGCTAAGAAGGAGGCTGAGAAGGTATTGGCGGAGAAGGCTATGGAGGAGAAGACAGCCAGGTTGAAAGTGATGTTGAAGGAAAAATCCACAGCCAAGGGAGTTGGCAAGGGGACTGAGAAGGTCTCCAAGAGGGCAGTTTCTGAGGCTGAGGAGACTGACGATGAAGTCAGGTCCGGAGGAGAGGAGACGGTGGCTGATAGGCCTCTCAAGAGGTTGAGGAAGGGTCCCAAGAGATCTCCAGCCAAGAAGCTGAGGGAGATTAACCCTATCAGGGAAGAGTCAAGCTCTCCAAGAGCCTCTGACTTGGATCAGGTGAGGGAAACCATCAACTCTGCAGAACTTCTGCAACCTGAGTCCTTTCCTACTGAACCCCCAACCCAATCCAACCCTGAACCTATTATCACTGAACCCATCTCACACCCCACTGAAACCCTACCACTAGACACTCCCGTCACTGAACCTACCCAACCATCATCCTCAAACACTGAACCCATCCTTCATCCATCTGAGTCAATGCCTAACCCATTACCAATCGCTGAGCCTGGCCAGAACCCTGATCTAAACATAAATACCCCCAACCCTGAAGACTTCCCCACTTACCCAAACCCCAAAGACTGCCCAAACCCTCTAATGAAAGAGATTCAGCTGATGACTTTTTGGAGATGGAGGAGGAGAAGGAGTTGGATGCTGGGATGATGGGTGGAATTTTAGAGAACAATCTCAGGGGAAACACTACTGAATGGGCGGCGAAGTGTTGGCCCAGCCTGTATATGTACAGAGAGATGTGCGCAAATGTCATCGAGCTCAAAGTCTGGCTCAAATTCAAGCAGTCCAACATGCAGGAGAAACATATGCTAGTCGATGCCAGAGGCTGGGAACACTGGGAGCAGGAGGAGGCAAGGCTATTGTTGGGATATTGTCAGTTTTTATTAAGATCCCAAAGCCCCTGAAAAGATGATTTGCCCTTTTGTCTGTCTTTGTCAGGCTAGTCTTGGTTAGGTTTTATACTTAGTCATTTTACATTTCACAGGTACTCAGTAAGAGGAGCACTTACTGATGACGATCAAGACTTAGAGCCTGAAGACGGTTTACCATCCTAAACTTATGGCAGTCTTCTAAGCTGGCTGAGTAAGTCTCAGTAATGAAGAGTATGACCCTGAGGTCATTACTACTCAGTCCTGAAGGGAACATGATGACACTGAGTTTATGGGAAGACTTAGAGTAGAGCCAAGCAATGCAAAAGGAATATCAGTGTTAGGACAAGACCGGTGAGCTCAAGACAAAAAGAACTTAATAAGACAAGCCTGAAGCCAGTAATAAGATCTGACATTCTTACCAACCTGATGATGTGGACCAATCCTGGAAGGACACGCACGTACGAAACCTGACAAGAAGTCTGACTTCAGACTGCATTTTCAACGGGCAAGCATTTAATGTGCATTTAATGCGACTACCTAATTCCATGCAAAGGACGGCTGCTTCATGAAGATATGTCCGTTTGAAGCCACTCTACATAGATGACAAGAAAGGTTATCTCTCCAACGAATAGTTGTTCAAATCACCTAAAAATACAGAAGGCCTTGAACCCATTCAAGGTTATGGGAAATTTCCAAGCCAGAAATTACTCAAACTCTCAAGCACTCAAAGCATTCAGTCTTTAGAAGAAGCACTCGAAACCCTCTAAATTTCCCAAGTGTTTCTTAGCAACTGAGGTTTAATCTGTATTCCAAAGAGCATACAAGCAATATCTTAAGCTTAGAGAGATTATCCAACCCTTAGCATAGCTTTGTCTTGTAAGGATAATCTCAACCTAGTTGGAATCCAAACTGAAACCAAAACCCTAAGTTAGGTTTGTTGGGAGTAAGTCAGTTAGTGAGTTAGTAAGGAAGTTTGTATAGATCAGTGAGGTTAGCTGGTCTTGGTGCACCTTGGCACGTTAAAAACAAGAATCCCTTGAGTGGATTTCCTGTTAAATCAGGCCGTGGACGTAGGAGCTTGAGTCTCTGAACCACGTTAAACTTGCTGTGTTCTTATTACTTTGATATATTACTTACCTGCCATTTCAACAGTTCATTCATTGCAAAAGTTTTATCAGGTCTAAATGTTGGTCCCACTTGATAGATTAATTGCGGAAGCCTTTATAACCAAAATGTCTTTAGAGAAAATCTTTTCTAAGAGCACAAATAATAAACAACAGGTATTAAGGAAAGCAATAAATAACACCGTATTTATAGTGGTTCGGATCTGAATATCCTACGTCCACTCTCCCTTGATCAAAGGGGTCTCACTATCCAACCAACAAACTCACTACTTACTGGAATTTCCGAAGTACCAGCACCTTCTTACAATCTCTTTAGATCTAACTTCGATCTAAAGACAAACTTACTCCAACCTTGTCTAACAAGATGAACAGGTTGAGTATATAAACTCCTTACGAGTTGGATGAGTAATTAAGAACACAGTGAGTGCAAATGCGTAGTGATCAAAAAGCTTAGTATGCTATGTGCGCGTGTAGAGTCTCTAAAACTTTTTCTTGAACTGCACTCTTGTATATATAGAGGGGATTAGGGCTAGCCGTTGGAGGGCTAATCCAATCAGATCCTCTATATAAGGAAGCCTCAATCAATCAATTCCCTAATTGATTGATTGGGTTGGTGGGATCCTTGGATTGATTATCTTCAAATACTTTCCAATCCTGGTCTTGTTGACTTGATTTGAATCACCAACGGTCAATAGCTTCCTCTGCCTAACTCTGATTCTCAATAGAGAAGGCAAGACCAGACACCAGGCAACCTCGGTGTCTTCTGGTACTCATCTAGTCAAGAACCAGAATACTCAGTAGAATAAGGGGATCAAACTGAGCATCTTGTGTTCCACCAGACTCGTCTGGTCCGGACTCGTCTGGTCTGGGGAAGGTCCTCTGCCTCTGGTCTGTCTCATCTAGTGAAGTCTTCTGGTGGAGTCCTCTGGTGAAGTCCTCCGGAGGGGTCTTCTGGTGACTCTTCTGGTGAAGTCTTCTGGTCTGGCAGTTCCCCCTAGACTAAGTCCTAATCTAGATCATCATCTGGCTAACAGGTCCAGATGGTCCTATTACATCTTCTGGTTTGTTTTAACTCATCAAAACTAACAATTTTTATCCTAATAATTTCCCCCTTTTTGATGGAGTTAAAACACTACCAGAACTGATCAAGAATAATAAACTTAAGCAAGAAAACATTAAAGGATAAGACCTTAGAATAGATCTTATCAGGCAAATAATTAAGATAACAAGAGGTTGTCTTTTGAACAGAGAAGATATGAATTTCATTGATAGAAAGGACAGGGATGATTACAGATTACATTGAAGATCAGATCCTATTCTATGCATATCTTCTGTTGTCTTTGGGCACCAGAAACCAGTCAAGAAACCTGTCTTGAATGGCCTTCAACTCTGCAGAAGATGATGGGGTGAAGTTTGCCAACACCTTGGTCTTGTACAGTTTCTTCAGCTCAGCCCAATCAACCTGGTCTCCTGCCATTGGAGTGTTGAGAAAATGGAACTCAGGAGTAGTGACTTCCAGGTTGAATTCAATAGTTGAATCCATCAACTGCTTGTACAGATCTGCATCATATGCCTGCATCCAAGAATGGAAAGTCCTGTTGATGAGAGCATCATCCTCTGGTGGAGGTCTCTGGATGTAATGTTAAATGAACCAGAGAGTCTTGGCTTCTCTCTATTTTTCTATCAAAGGCACAAGAACAGTTGAGTCAAAGGACCCTTCTGTCCTGAGAGGAAGGATGTTCATGACTTCAACAGGCCCTTTTCTCTTCTGGCTGGATCCACTAGCACCAGGGGTGATGCCAGCTTCTCTGCTCTTCTTATTTTGCCTTCTAACATATCGGAGCCTCGGCTCTTCATCTATGTTCTTCCTTATCCTTGCTTGCCTCTCTTCAGGCGACTCTTCCTTGAATCTCTTCTCTGCTTCTTCAACCACAGATCCAAGGAAGCTCTTCTTTACTTTCCTTATCTTCCTCTTAGCAGGTCCAGAGATGGAAATTGGATCCTGCTCTGCTTCGGACTCCTCTTCTGCAGCAAGCTGCTTAGCCATGGAAAGGGATTTGAGCTCTTCCTTCTTCTTCTTCTGCAACTCCGCCTGGGCCAATGTATTCTCCAGCAGGTCCAGACGAGCTCCATGGCTGAAGAGAGTTTCATTTGTGGTCTTCGCCAGATCAGTTCTGGCCTTCTCTTCCCCCTTTTTAACTTCATCAAGGAGGGGCTCCACTACCTGCCGTATAAGATCAGGCAAGGCAGTGTTGGAGGAAGAGTGAAGATCACGCAGCTGCTTGGCCTCCTCCAGGTAAGCTTTAGACTCTGCAACAAGTCTCTCTTGCTTCTCCAACATCTCCTGGAGGGAGTCTTTCAGCTTGGCAGTTTGAATCATCTGGCTGGCCATCTCCACTTTGAGCACAGAGACAGATCTCAACTGCTCCAGCACGTGCTCTTGTAGCTGCTTCTGGCTATGCATGACATCCAGCTTGACAAATAAGCCATTAGCCTTAAAAGAAGCCTTTACCTCTGCCAGAGAAGACTTTAGCTGCTTCAGGAAGATTCTCCTCTCATGCTTGATCTGGTGCTCTATCATGGCAGGGGCCATATGTTGAATAGCTTTTGAAAAGCGCCCAATCTGCATGATTTACTCATTGAAGAAAACTTTCATCTTCTGGAGCACGGCAGGAGACATCTCAAAATCTTCCTCATCTGAATATAGCTCTGGAGGAAAGATAAAATGAGGACCAAACTTGTAAGTGGGTCCCTCTGGAGTGAGCATTACTCCTCTCTGGATGAGCAGGGTGCGAATCAATACTTTAGCAGCACCAGGAGTCTCCAGCTCTGCTGGGTTCTGAATATTCAGCCTCTGCTTTAGCTCAATCTCCCAAGCAGTGAAGTTGGAGGGACCCATTTCCTCAAGCAACATCATTAGGTCCTCCACATCTTCAAGTCTGGCCTTGCTCCAGACCTTGGCATCAGTAAGCTCTGCCAGAAGTGGTAAGTGCTCCAGAAGAACTGGGAAATGCTCTCTTAGCCAGAGCTGAGCACTTACACTCATACTCTGCCTAATGGGACACATTTCTGCAGATGAGAAAGTGAAAGGTTTGGGCCCAGAGGCAGAGGAGGAAAGTGCTAAGTCAGCAGGCTCAAGTGAAGCTTCCTCATCTTCACTATCATCGCTGGTTAAACAGGTAGGAGAAGGGGGAGGGCCAACGAATCCCAGAGCCATAGAGATGGTTGGGTCTTGGTCTGTATGGGTTTGGGGAGGGTTAGGATTTTGTGAAGTAGAGGGTGTAGGAATGGGTTGCTCTGCACCAGAAGATGATGGAATATCAGGTACAGAAGGTGTAGGAGGTATCTGGGAGGTGGAAGTGTTTGGAGGGGGGATTTCTGCACCAGAAGAGGTTGAGGGTACCTCTGGTACAGAAGCTGGGGGAGAGAGGTTTGTGTTGGTCCCGTTTTTCTTTCACAAACAAGGACAATATGGGAAATTAGGAGAAATTTTTGTTTTAACACTGATGTTATGCAAGTCAGTAAAGCAATAAAGAACACAACAATGTAAAGTGGTTCGGAGGCTCAAGCTCCTACATCCACTGCCTGATTTAACAGGAAATCCACTACCCGGGATTCTTGTTTTTAACGTGCCAAGGTGCACTCACAACTGGACTCACACCCCTCCGCGGAGCTGCCTCTCGAACTGGCCTCACATCCCTCTTCACTCAGGGACTGCCTCTCCTCACCTCACTGCAACACCTAACACTATTCTGGAAAGGGTTTAGTTTGATTTGGTTCTCTCCAACTAGGTGAGGTTTTCCCTTACATGGTTTTAGCCTCTGAGCTAAGGTTGGGAAAACCTCTCTAAGCTTAGGATGTATATGATAGGCTCGAGTATACAAACTGGAACACTCAAATATGACTATGAAGAATTTAATGTCAGTGTTTTTGATGGAGATGGTGCACCCTTATGACTCCCTCATGACTTGCACCACTCTCGCACCCCCAGCTCTTTTAAATGAAGCTTGAGTTTGTATTTATAGTGTGGAATTGAATGTTACCGTTGGAGAAAGTAACATTCAAATCCAGACTATCTCTGGAGTGAAATTCTCCTTTCAGTAAAGTATGGCCTTGTCAGCTTTTGTCAGATTCGCTGCCTTGACTTGATTGGTCCACGTGGACTGAGTCCAACGGCTCTTTTCTTCAGGGTACTTGATCAGGGTAGTCCTGACTTCAGGCGACTTGTCTTCAGCTGACTTGTAATCCTCTCAGGATACCTTTCTTCAGTAGACTTGAAGTCTTCTTAGGAACCATCATTGGACTTTAAGTCTTCTCAGTGGACTTCCTTCAGTAGACTTGAAGTCCACTCAGGGGAGTTGACATAAGGCTATTTGTCAAGCTTCCCAGCCTCAGTAACCTGACTCCTTCAGGTCCTACTAGGCACAGCACTGATCCTCTTGATCAGGCTCTTCACTGAGTAGTCCACTGACCAGCTTAGAATAGTCAGGTTTATACTCAGTGGGACTTCCTTCAGGCTTCTCTTCAGGTTCAGGTCTTCTGACATGGCTTCAGTCGTTCTCCTTGATGTCATCTTGACTTCCTCAGGCTCTATCAGTGAGTTCCCCCTCACTGAGTTCCCCCTCAGTAGAGTTCCGCCTTCAGCTGAGTTCCTCTCAGTAGAGTTCCCCCTCACTGAGTTCTTCCTCCACCGATAACCTGTTCTACTGAGAAACAAACTAGCCTGACCTGAAACTAAAAGATACTATCCTGACTGCTTTCAAACCTATTACATGTTGTTTTGGAAAATCATCAAAACTAAAATATATCCCAACAATTTCCCCCTTTTTGATGATTCCATAACTTCTAACCAAATGATTTTCTATTACAAGAATAATGTCAGAACACAAGTGATAATTTGAAATATGAAGAAATTCCCATAGTTTTAAAACATTTAAGATCTGTTCGGTTGACCATTTTTCTTAACAAATCTGGATCAGTGGTCATGTGAACAACCTGGCTCTGATACCAATTGTTGGTCCCGTTTTTCTTTCACAAACAAGGACAATATGGGAAATTAGGAGAAATTTTTGTTTTAACACTGATGTTATGCAAGTCAGTAAAGCAATAAAGAACACAACAATGTAAAGTGGTTCGGAGGCTCAAGCTCCTACATCCACTGCCTGATTTAACAGGAAATCCACTACCCGGGATTCTTGTTTTTAACGTGCCAAGGTGCACTCACAACTGGACTCACACCCCTCCGCGGAGCTGCCTCTCGAACTGGCCTCACATCCCTCTTCACTCAGGGACTGCCTCTCCTCACCTCACTGCAACACCTAACACTATTCTGGAAAGGGTTTAGTTTGATTTGGTTCTCTCCAACTAGGTGAGGTTTTCCCTTACATGGTTTTAGCCTCTGAGCTAAGGTTGGGAAAACCTCTCTAAGCTTAGGATGTATATGATAGGCTCGAGTATACAAACTGGAACACTCAAATATGACTATGAAGAATTTAATGTCAGTGTTTTTGATGGAGATGGTGCACCCTTATGACTCCCTCATGACTTGCACCACTCTCGCACCCCCAGCTCTTTTAAATGAAGCTTGAGTTTGTATTTATAGTGTGGAATTGAATGTTACCGTTGGAGAAAGTAACATTCAAATCCAGACTATCTCTGGAGTGAAATTCTCCTTTCAGTAAAGTATGGCCTTGTCAGCTTTTGTCAGATTTGCTGCCTTGACTTGATTGGTCCACGTGGACTGAGTCCAACGGCTCTTTTCTTCAGGGTACTTGATCAGGGTAGTCCTGACTTCAGGCGACTTGTCTTCAGCTGACTTGTAATCCTCTCAGGATACCTTTCTTCAGTAGACTTGAAGTCTTCTTAGGAACCATCATTGGACTTTAAGTCTTCTCAGTGGACTTCCTTCAGTAGACTTGAAGTCCACTCAGGGGAGTTGACATAAGGCTATTTGTCAAGCTTCCCAGCCTCAGTAACCTGACTCCTTCAGGTCCTACTAGGCACAGCACTGATCCTCTTGATCAGGCTCTTCACTGAGTAGTCCACTGACCAGCTTAGAATAGTCAGGTTTATACTCAGTGGGACTTCCTTCAGGCTTCTCTTCAGGTTCAGGTCTTCTGACATGGCTTCAGTCGTTCTCCTTGATGTCATCTTGACTTCCTCAGGCTCTATCAGTGAGTTCCCCCTCACTGAGTTCCCCCTCAGTAGAGTTCCGCCTTCAGCTGAGTTCCTCTCAGTAGAGTTCCCCCTCACTGAGTTCTTCCTCCACCGATAACCTGTTCTACTGAGAAACAAACTAGCCTGACCTGAAACTAAAAGATACTATCCTGACTGCTTTCAAACCTATTACATGTTGTTTTGGAAAATCATCAAAACTAAAATATATCCCAACAGTTTGTGGGAAGATGTGTTTGGGAAGTTGGGGGAGAAGGTGTTTGGGTATGAATGGTAGAGGGAGTATATACTGGGGTATCTGGTATAATCTGCTCCGGTGGAACAATAGGGGTACCAGAGGCAGATGGGTTTTGGGGAATATTATCTGGGGGAGAGGTAGAGGGGGAGACAAGATTAATGGGGGAAAAAGATGGAAGGGAAGGGTTTACCTCTGCTGGGTCAACACCAGCAGGTACAGCAGACTCTGGAGCATCCTCCATCATCTGGGAGGCACCCTCAATTGCCTTTTCCAAGGCCTCTCCAAGATCAGATCCAGAGTCAGGATCCTGAAGAAGGGCTCTCTTGGCCTTGGATTTCCTCACAAGAGGCTCAACCTCCTCTTCCTCTTCTTCCTCTGATGGCTCATCCACCAGGAGGGTTTTCTTGGGAGCTCTTCTGCCAGTCCTTGGCTTCTTGGCAGATTTCTTCTTGGCCTCCTCTGGCCTCTTCCTCTTTGAAGCTCCTGCCTTCTTGGCAACCACACTCTTCTTCTTCAGTACATCAAGAAGAGGGATCTGGTCCTCCTCAGAGGAACCAGAGAAAACAAGGGTTGAGGAACCAGTTACTTCAGCAGCTTTCCTCTGGGTCTTCTGCTGCTGCTGCTGCTTCTGCCCCTTAGCAGGTGAGGGAATGGCTTGGAGGGGAGGAGCAGGGATGGCTTGCTCACCATCAGAGTCAGGATGGCCATGAAGGGAACCATCCTTGGAGAACATAATCTTGGACTTATGAAAGCCCTTACACCAGGATTGTCTCCATTTCTTCTCTGGAAGGATCGAATCCAGAATTAGGGTGAGTTTTGTGCCCAATGATACATTAGCATTGAACACAAATTGTTGCTCTTCTGGCAACTGGGGGCATTCTTCCTTCTGGATTTTCACCTTGTTCTTCCTCAGCACCCCCCAGAAGAACTCAGCCCAGTTACATTGAACACCATCCAGAATGGCCCTCATAACACAGAGCCTGCCAACGAAGATGGCATCTGTGCTATGGCTCTCACACATGAGAATCTTTACCACAATGTCAAATAACACCTTATACTTCTGCCTAAGATGCTTGTCCAAGAAGCCCTTAGTAATATTCTGGCATGAATTTCTGGCAAACATCTTGAAGGATTCCAACGCCTCTCCTTCTCTGTACTTCAGTGGGTCCACACCTTCCGCAGAAAGGTTACCAAAAAGACCACAGAAGTCTGCCTTTGAGAAAACAACATCCTCTGAATCAATCTTGGATGAAATATGGTCTTCATGGATCTTCATCCGGATAAGAAACTGAGCAGCATATCCATCCAAGGTACGCAGATCCTTGGGAACCTTTGAGATCAACTCCTCCAGCCCAGAACGTCGGAGAAGTTCCAAAATCTCCAAAGCGGCCGGATTCTTAGTGGAATAGAAGTCCACCACCATTTCTGTCTTGAGTTTCTTGCAGACATAGTCTGGATCGAAATTGCACTTGGGTGCCATTACTGTGAAAGAGAGAAAGAGAGAGAGAGAGAGAGAGAGAAAATGCTTTGCAGAGAGAGGTTAGAGTTTGAAAGTATGGAAACGTGAAAGGACAGATTGACAGGAAATTTGATTTAAATAGGGTAATACGCGTGGCTAGATTATTAAATGAGGTGTGAACGCGTGTAATTTTAGAAATTAATTTAGGAAACAAAATCAATTTTAGCATTGATTGACATTTTGCACAGTGATTAAATCCGACGGCCACAAAGTAAGGCAAGATACAGATTTAATCTGGTGCGTTGGCATAGTCATTGGGACGGGGCATAAAGGGGTTTTGTGGCAGTCAAGAGAAAAAGCGAAATGATTACCTAGGCCCTATACCCTAGTCTTAAATACACTCAGAAGTTGAAAGGTTTTGAGTGTACTTACTAATTTGAAAAGTATATCCCAATGATCAGAGGCCAGAGAAGTAAAACCATACCTGTCACCTGATATTGTAACCAGATGATACCACAGCTAATCTGATGTTACATCTCCTCTGATGAAACTCATCTGGTCCTGGTCAGAGAAGATTCTGGACATTTGACTCAGCACCTCATCTGGGACAAGTGTCACCTGGTGCATACCTTATCTGGTACCTTCTCTGATATGTCTAATCTGCAGGTATGTTAGTTTTAAACGAAATAAAGAATATGCAATAAAGTAGAAATAAAGGATACTTCTCTGATGTTCCCCCTAAAACAAATCTTTCTCTGGATCCAACAATCCTAACTCAAAAGCTAACTCTCTGAATCTAGTCTCAGCCAAAGGCTTGGTTAAGATATCTGCTCTCTGCTTCTCTGTTGCAATCTTTTCCATCCTTATATCTCCCTTCTCAACATGATCTCTGATAAAATGATGCCTTATATCAACATGTTTACACCTGGTATGAAGAACTGGATTCTGGGTAATTGCAATGGCACTATTACTATCATAGAATATAGGAATATCCTTGGCTCTAATCTGGTAATCCCTAAGCTGTTGACTAATCCAAAGTAGTTGAGAACAACAGCTCCCTGCAGCCATGTACTCTGCTTCTGTTGTTGATGTAGCAACTGAAGTCTGCTTCTTAGAAAACCAGGATACCAATTTATTCCCTAGAAATTGGCATGTTCCACTTGTAGATTTCCTATCTATTCTGCATCCACCATAGTCTGAATCTGAATAACCACTCAATTCCAAATTGTCATCTGCAGGATACCATAATCCTAAATTCACTGTTCCCTTAAGATATTTCAAAATCTTCGTTGCTGCTTCCAAGTGACTTTTCTTGGGATTAGCTTGAAATCTGGCACAAACTCCAACAGCAAAGGTAATATCTGGTCTGCTTGCAGTCAGGTACAGAAGAGAACCAATAAGTGCTCTGTACTGAGTCTGGTCCACACACTCTCCAGACTTATCTGGATCCATGTTGAAATTTGTCATCATAGGGATCTTGGCTGCTTTGCTAGATCCTACTCCAAATTTCTCTAACATGTTTCTGGTGTACTTTGCCTGATTAATGAAGATTCCCTTCTCTGATTGCTTAACCTGCAAACCTAAAAAGTAATTCATCTCACCCATCATGGACATCTCAAACTGACTCTGCATGAGTTCACCAAACTTTTCACACATCTTCTTGTTAGGGGATCCAAATATAATGTCATCAACATATATTTGGACCAGAAGGATGTCCTTTCCTTCTTCTTTCCTAAACAAGGTCCTATCAATCTTACCCTTAGTAAAGCCATTGTCCAGAAGAAATTGAGATAGAGTGTCATACCATGCTCTGGGTGCCTGCTTCAGCCCATAAAGAGCTTTCTTAAGCTTAAACACCTTGTCATCTTGTTCAAAACCAGGAGGTTGTTCCACATACACTTCCTCAATAAGAATCCCATTAAGAAAGACAGATTTCACATCCATCTGGTAGACTTTGAACTTCATGTGAGCAGCATATGCTAAGAACAATCTGATGGCTTCTAGTCTGGCAACAGGAGCAAATGTCTCATCATAGTCTATTCCTTCAGACTGAGAATAGCCCTGAGCCACTAGCCTTGCCTTGTTCCTAGTAATGACATCATTCTCATCTTTCTTATTCTTGAAGACCCACTTAGTGCCTATCACCTTTTGATGTCTTGGTCTGTCTACCAGCTCCCAAACATCCTGTCTGGTGAATTGATTCAACTCCTCTTGCATTGCAATAATCCAATTTGAATCTTTCAGTGCCTCCTTGATGTTCTTAGGCTCAATCAAGGACACATAGCAACTGAATAAGGCAGCTAAGTTAAGAGATCTCCTAGTCTGGACACCCTTAGTTGGATCTCCAAGGATTAGGTCATTGGGGTGATCAACCAGGGTCCTCCTTCCCGTGGTCTTGCCTGGTTGATCATCTTCTGTAGTACCTTAGTGATTATCACCACCTGCAGAAGAGCTTCCCCCTACAGGAGTTCCAACCTCTTCTGGTTCTGCTCCTTGTGAAGGCTGCTGCTTCAGAGAACCAGGAGATGGGTCATCATCTGAATCTGAATCAAGAACAGGTGGATTGACTTTGATAACTCTGGATGTAGTCTGATTCTGGGTCTCATCAGAAGACTTAGATTCCACCTTGAACTCAAAAGTAGATTCATCAAAAACAACATGAGGTGTTTCCTCCACACAAAGTGAATTCTTATTAAAAACTCTAAAAGCTTTACTGGTGCTGGAATATCCTAAAAATATTCCATCAGCCACTTTAGCATCAAAGGTTCTTAATTTAGATTTCCCATTGTCATGGATGAAACACTTACATCCAAAGACATGAAAATATGAAATAGATGGGGTTTTACCTTTCCATACCTCATATGGAGTCTTATTATGTCTCTGGGCAATCAGGCATCTGTTCTGAGTGTAGCAAGCTGTATTGATGGCCTCTGCCCAAAATCTCTGTGGAGCGCTGTACTCTGCCAGAAGTGTTCTTGCAGCTTCTTTGAGGGTCCTATTCCTCCTTTCTGCCTCTCCATTTTGTTGGGGTGTTCTGGCAGCAGATGTCTCATGAAAAATCCCATGATCCTTGCAGTAATCTGCAATGTGTGAATTCAAAAACTCTGTTCCTTTGTCACTTCTGATTCTGACTATGCTCTGGTTCTGCTCATTCTGAATCTGCTTGAAGAACTCTGGCAGCTTAGTCATAGTTTCATTTTTCTTAAACAAGAACACTACCCAAGTGTATCTTGAAAAGTCATCTACTATCACTAAGGTGTACTTCCTTCCACTGAAACTAAGAGGAGAAACAGGTCCAAACAGGTCCATGTGAAGTAGTTGAAGCACTCTGGTTGTGGTTGTGCTCTGGACATCCTTAAAGGAAGTCTTGGGTTGTTTACCCTTCTGGCATGAACCACAAACCTGATCCTTCTTAAACACTTCATTAGGAAGACCTCGAATGAGACCTTTTCTGGCAATCTTATTCAGTGTTTTGAAGTTAAGATGACACAATCTCTTGTGCCAAATCCAGCTATTCTCTGCAGATCCTTTTGCAACTAGGCAAGCATTTCTTGGGCATCTGTTAAAATCTGCAAGATAAATGTTACCCTTCCTCAAGCCTATTAGCAAAATATCATTATAATTAGAAGAGAAAACAGTGCATGAATCACTAGAAAACTTCACTGAGTATCCCTTGTCACAGAATTGGGATACTGAAAGCAGATTATGCTTGAGTCCTTCTACGTAGTAGACTTCATCTACAGATACTCCATTGAAGGTCAACTTTCCAACTCCTCTGGTGACTCCATAGTTGTTGTCACCAAACATCACTCTTGGTCCATTCAATGGCTTGAAATCTTGGAGATTATCTTTCTGGAAGGTCATGTTCTTGGAACATCCACTATCAATGTACCAGACATGGTTGCTTGAAAGTCCTTTCTCCAATGGACTCTTATCTACCCGCAGAGAAATCAATTAGGTCCCCTACTAGTGCTGGGTCCTGATTGGTTAGTTGCAGGTCTTGTAGGAATCCATAGATAAAGATCATCCCTTGATGGATGAGGAGATCTTATCTTCCTTCCAAATCTATCTACCAGCACATGTCCTCTGACAATGACATATTGAGCTACTGGTCTGATAAGAACACCTTTCCTATAAACAGGTCTGGTGTACCTTTTCTCAAATCTGGCCTTTGGAATGGCCTGCCTCAAAGACATGGTCTTAAAGGTCTGGTTGTAAGGGTACATCCTAGAAGAACCATCTCTGGTGTCATAACTACCCAGGTCAGTTGGTTTTCTATAGATGGGTCTGGAAGACCTCCTCTGGTTCTGATAATTAGACTGTCTCTGGTGATTGTAGTTCCTTTGAGTATACCTATTCTGGAATTGATTCCTCTGAGAAGATTGTCTCTGGGGTACCTGGTTCTGTTGAACATTGTTCCTTCTCTGGTAGTTGTTACTCTGATTGGTATTCCCCTTTCTTGAGTGTTTTCTTTGAGGTCCCCTAATCTGTTTAGGTTCCCTTTGAGGATTTCTCTGGGGTCCTCCAATTTGAGTAATTTCTACCCCTTGGGACTCATTGTTCACAGAACCATCAATCTTTAATGGTTCCCCTTGTTGACACTTATTCTCTAGCATCTTCTCTTCCAGAACAGTCAACTCTTCTGGACCATTTGTTATGTGATTAACAGAGTGATTCCTTTTCCAATCAGGATTGTGAACCACCTTGTAACCATTACCAGTTAAGTGTTTATCATTCCAGATTTCTACCAATTTACCAGCTCTTACAGACTTGTCTTTATTATAAAGGTATTTATGAGTTTTAGTGGTAATTCCAGAATATCCTAAACCACTCTTATCACAGATGCGCTGAGAAGACTCTGATATGATAGATACAACAGATGGTATCTTAGGAGCTTCTCTGGGCATGGGTATCTCCTCTATGTTGTGAGCAACTTGTTTTCCCTTGATAAGAGTCTGGTATTTTGCTCTGAGTTCAGTGATCTCATCTTCTTGAGAGTTCTTTTCTTTCATGAGTTGATCTACCAGAGTATCTCTTTCTGTGATCTTATCCTGAAGTTCAGAGACTTCTTTGGAATGATCTTTCATGAGTTCTCTGGTGGATTTGTGCTCATGAGAGAGAGATTGAACTTCAGCTCTGAGCCTACCATTCTCTTTCTCAAGTTTTTGACAAAGTTGGACACAATTTTGGAGATCTGATAGCATTTGTTGCATATCAGACTCTCTGGAGTTACCAGATGAATTAGAGGATTCAGTACATTTGGAATTTGATAAAACTAGAGTAGTTTCATTTACCTCAGTGATGTCTGCCATGAGACACACATCATCATCTGATCCAAAGTCAGAAGATGAAGAACTGGAACTAGTACCCTCCTCCTCTGCTTCTGCCAGCAATGCCCTCTTATCTGCATATCTCATATCTCTCTTGATTCTTTTCTCTTCTCTTTCCCTAGGAGTAAGTTGAGGACAATCATAACTGTAGTAACCAGTCTTGTTGCATGTGTAGCAGGCATTGTCTCCTCTGGGACTAGGACTTGGCTCTCTCCTCCTCTGGTTGTAGTCTGATCTGGCTGGACTACTCTCCCTCCTCTGGTAGTCAGGTCTGCCAGAGCTACCATCCCTCCTCTGATAATCTGATTTCCCAGAGCTGCCAAGGTTATCATCTCTCCTCCTCTCTGGAGTTCTGAATCTGGTCTCCCTTGAGTCTCCAGATGTCTTCTCCTTCTCTGCAGGCTTGAAAGAACTCTTACTGTCTCTGGTAGACTCCTTCCAATGCCTTTTGTACCTGCCATACTTTGAACTCATTTTATCTAATTTACGAGTTAGAAGTGCTACCTGCTCCTTGAGGCTCAAGTCATCTGCAGTAGACTCCTTTGGCTTGACATCAGACTTGAGAGTTGAAGAGAATGCAACTCCTTTCTGGCCAGAAGAGGAAACCTCTTCTGTTTGATCCTCCTCTTGAAGATCATATTCGTAAGCTTTGAGATCAGACAACAGAAGATGATGATCCAGAGTATTGAGATCCTTGTTGTCCTTGATCACAGTAACTTTGATTCTCCACCTGCTAGTTAGTGAACGCAAAATTTTACTATTAATTTCCTTTTCAGAGTAGGTCTTACCTAAGGCACTAGCCTTGTTTAGGAGGTTTGTGAGGCGCATGTCCAGCTGGTCTATGGTCTCGTCTGGTTTCATTTTGAACGTATCAAACGAGTGTTGAACAGCCTGGAGCTTGTTATCTTTAATCTTCTCTGTTCCCTCGAAGAGAATTGCAAGTTTGTCCCACATCTCCTTCGCAGTGACACAGGTTCTGACCTTCTCTATTACCTCCTTGGTGAGAGTGTTAATAATCTCGGTTCTTGCCACCTGGTCCAGGTTATATAGCTTTCTCTCATCGTTGTCAAGTTCTTCTTTCTTTTTTAGGATTCTTTATCTGGGAACTCTATCCTCTGCAGCATCGCTAGTTTCTTCTCTGGACTCTGACCTGCCACTATCAATAGGAGTCCAGTAAAATTGTATGGGGCCACTTTCAACCACATCTAGCATGCGGTGGTGAATAGCTCCAAGATGATTGCTCATCATGAAACTCCAGTGGCTGTAGTCCTCAAATGAGAACTCTGGCAATTTGCGACTCTTATAAGAAGATTTTGCAGACATTTTAAATAAAATTTGGGAAATAATAAGAACTTTAACAAAAGCACTTTAAGAGCAATGGATCTGCCCGGTGACCACCAAAAGCTTTTACAAAGCAGTGGTCGTTGGACACACTGCTCTGATACCACTTGTTGGTCCCACTTGATAGATTAATTGCGGAAGCCTTTATAACCAAAATGTCTTTAGAGAAAATCTTTTCTAAGAGCACAAATAATAAACAACAGGTATTAAGGAAAGTAATAAATAACACCGTATTTATAGTGGTTCGGATCTGAATATCCTACGTCCACTCTCCCTTGATCAAAGGGGTCTCACTATCCAACCAACAAACTCACTACTTACTAGAATTTCCGAAGTACCAGCACCTTCTTACAATCTCTTTAGATCTAACTTCGATCTAAAGACAAACTTACTCCAACCTTGTCTAACAAGATGAACAGGTTGAGTATATAAACTCCTTACGAGTTGGATGAGTAATTAAGAACACAGTGAGTGCAAATGCGTAGTGATCAAAAAGCCTAGTATGCTATGTGCGCGTGTAGAGTCTCTAAAACTTTTTCTTGAACTGCACTCTTGTATATATAGAGGGGATTAGGGCTAGCCGTTGGAGGGCTAATCCAATCAGATCCTCTATATAAGGAAGCCTCAATCAATCAATTCCCTAATTGATTGATTGGGTTGGTGGGATCCTTGGATTGATTATCTTCAAATACTTTCCAATCCTGATCTTGTTGACTTGATTTGAATCACCAACGGTCAATAGCTTCCTCTTCCTAACTCTGATTCTCAATAGAGAAGGCAAGACCAGACACCAGGCAACCTCGGTGTCTTCTGGTCCTCATCTGGTCAAGAACCAGAATACTCAGTAGAATAAGGGGATCAAACTGAGCATCTTGTGTTCCACCAGACTCGTCTGGTCCGGACTCGTCTGGTCTGGGGAAGGTCCTCTGCCTCTGGTCTGTCTCATCTGGTGAAGTCTTCTGGTGGAGTCCTCTGGTGAAGTCCTCTGGAGGGGTCTTCTGGTGACTCTTCTGGTCAAGTCTTCTGGTCTGGCAGTTCCCCCTAGACTAAGTCCTAATCTAGATCATCATCTGGCTAACAGGTCCAGATGGTCCTATTACATCTTCTGGTTTGTTTTAACTCATCAAAACTAACAATTTTTATCCTAACACTAAATCAATCAGTCTGATCCATTAAAAAGAGCACTGCCCTTACTAAACACTTTTCAGTGGAGTAATCAGTTTTTTCAGAAGCAAACTAATCAAGACTTTAAACTATCACGGCTCACGCATTTCCACACTGAACTTGAACTGATAGTTAGCCAACTGACCCTCACCCCTGTGTAGTTAGTAGGTGTATTATCAGGTCTTAGGTCTTTATCACTCTGAGTGAAGGGGACTCAATAAAGTTTTAAGTTTGAAAATTGGTATACGTGTATTCCCCCCCCCCCCCCCCATACACGTATTCCTCAGTCTTGTACCGGGACCAACAGCTATGCACCTATTTTCATCTCACCAGTTGGCTGCAGCTGCTGAATTTTTATAACCTTAAGCAGCTTGTGAATGGAATGATGGCTGGATTAAAAGCTGACCTTGATGAAGAGCCTAAGTATGGAGATGATAAGGCCCAGGGAGGAGTGAATGAGAAGGTAGTAGAGGAGACTGCTGATGAGGTAGATGCAATGAACTCTGAGCCTCAGGCTCAGGGGGAAGGTGTGAAGGAAGTTGGTGCTAAGGGTGGACCAACTGCTGAGGATGTTGTGAACATCTCATCCGCCAATGATACATCAGTCGATGACGGGATTCCCTGCCCTGAGACAAAGGAGGATGATGTAGAGGCGTCCAAGGAGACTCTTAGTTCTGAGGATTTTCAATCCAAAGTTCGAGATGGCTTGACTGAGCCTGAGCAGGCGGCCTTGACCACTCAACAACGGCCTTTAGTACACCCTGAAGATGGGACTGATGCAGCAGGGGCTGACAAGGGAAAGCGGCCACTCACTGATGAAGCCAATGAAGATGATGAGGTAATCTTCACTGGGGTCCGGAGGGCTGAGTTCACTAGTATCGTCGAAGTGAAGAAGGAGAAGACGACTGAGAACTTAGTTGAGCTTCAAGAAGAAGTGATGAGGCTAAGGGCTGAAAAAGATGAAGATGCTAAGGCTCTGGCCAAACACATCAAATGGACCAAGTCAGCCTACAACACCCTTGCCAACAAGGAGCTTATCTTACTTAAACGCACAATGGTTGACACGGCAAAATCAGTGAAGAGTGAAAGGCAGAGAGTGAAGAAGATGCTGAGGTGGACGCTGAAGCTGGATCAGGCAGTGGAGCGTCTGGCAGTTCAGGCTGGAGCGCTTTTCACTCAGGCGTTGAATGACTCAGCGGCCAAGTTGGCGCTGGAGTCAGGGAAGATTGCTCAGTCCTCCGAGTCAGCTGCACAAGTATTGGCTAAAGTAGTTGATGACAGAGGCTGGCAGAATCAGCGGTGAGTCCTTGAAGATTGAGAAAAGGATCACCAAGGCTGAACAAAGTCTCCAACACAACATGGAGGTCTTTGAAAAGAAGTTGAAAGCTGCCATCAGCACTGTGTCCTATGCTGGGACGGGGATTGCCATGGGGGTTGATATGCTGATGGAAGGAGTGCAGGAAGTTCAATCCCTTGCTGCCTTCGTGATCAACAGTGGGCAAGATGTGTTCCCGCCCTGAGGTAGTGGAGGCAGACCCTGAGGCAAACCCAGAAGGGAACGTTATTTTTGTGTGGAAGTCAGCGAGGTTGGCTGAAGCCGCAGCGGAACAGGCTAATGACCCTTCGAAAGAAGTTACTCAACTCCCTTCAAAACCAGAATCGTCAGCGGTTCAGAAATCTCCTCCTGTAAACACAAGGAAGAACCCAATCACTTACTCTGTGGAGACAGTGGCTGAGTTATGCGTTGAGGCATGGGGAACCCCTAAGGAGAAGTCTGAACCTGAGCGCAGGGCTGAAATTGCTCAGAAAGTGAAGATGCATATTCTGGAGAAGAATGTGGAGAAGCTAAATGACCTCACTGATATGCAGCAGAGAGAACTTGATGATGCAGTGGTTAGTTTGCTAAGGAGGAAGAAGGCGAAACCTGAACCAAGGAAGTACAGAAAGAGGCCTATAGCGAGGAAGTCAACAATTCTGCAAGTCATTAAGCCTGAGGAGATTCAGAGGGAAGCTCTTGTTGATGAGTTCATCTTAGAGACACTGAAAGAGTTCTGGGTTGATGCAAGGGATGAGTTTGTCATGCTTTGGTATGTGGTGAAGAAATGGGGCGAAACTGAAGACATCAATGCCCACTTCACTGACTACATGATGGACAACCACCCTGAACTTATTCAGAAGATCTTAGAAGAAGCTGAAGCAGCCAAAGTCCAAGTGAAAGCTCCTGAGTTCGTTGCTCGACCACTACCTCTAGTCCCTGGAATTGGAAAGCAAGATACAAAGGCTATAATGACTGAAATTTTGAAGATTGCCAAGGCTGAAGGCTATGTGAACCAACCTAAAAGGGAAGATGAGTTGAAGGTTAGAGTCTATGCTGGTTATGGACTCGAGCCTGAAATGAGATTAGTTTAGGTGTTCACATCTTTCCTTGTAATAGATCAGGTTCATTGTACCAATTCAATATCATCAATGAAATCTATTACATTTGCCCACAGATAAAAACTCATTGTCTTTTTGGCTGTTATTTAAATTCTATATTTTATCAAGAACTGCTCTAACACTGACTTATCTTATAGATAGGACTAGTTTTTTCCTCTAAGTGTTTTGAGGATCTTTTCAGTATTTTGGCATCATCAAAAAGGGGGAAATTGTTGGGACATTGTCAGTTTTGATTAAGATCTCAAAGATGCATTTGTAGTCAGGCTAGTCTTGGTTAGGTTTTATACCTAGTTATTTTACACTTCACATGTACTCAGTGAGAGGAGCATTCACTGATGTCTATCAAGATTAAGAGCCTGAAGACGAAGAGCACCATCCTGAACTTACGGCAGTTTTTTTTAAGCTGGCTGAGTAAGTGTCAGTAATGAAGAGTATGACCCTGAGGTCACTACTAACTCAGTCCTGAAGGGAACATGATGATACTGAGTAATGGGAGAAGACTTGGAGTATAGCCAAGCAATGCAAAAGGAATGTAAGCGTCAGGACAAGACCGTTGTGCTCGAGACAAAAAGAACTTAATAAGACAAGCCTCAAGTCTAGGAATAAGTTCTGACATTCTCACCAACCTGATGACGTGGACCAATCCAGGGAGGACACGCACGTATGGACCCTGACATGAAGACTGACTTCAGACTGCACTTTCAACGGGCAAGCATTAAATGGTGCATTAAATGCCATTACCTAATTCATGCAAGGTCGGCTGCTGCATAGGAGATTTGTCCGTTGAACAACTCTACGTAGATGACTAGAAGGCTATCTCTTCCAATGGATAGTTTTCAATTCGCCTATAAATACAGAAGGCCTTGAACCCATTCAAGGTTACGGGAAATTTCCAAGCCACAAATTACTCAAACTCTCAAGCTTTCAAAAGCATTCAGCGTTCAAAAGAAGCACTCGAAACCAGATAAATTTCCCAAGTGTTTCTTAGATTAGTGAGAGTTATTTTGTATTCCATTGATCTTTCAAGCCTTATCATAAGCTTAGAGTGATTATCCATCCTTAGCATAGCTTAGTCTTATAAGAATAATCACACCTTAGTTGGAATCCAAACTGAAACCAAAACCCTTTAGTCAGGTTTATTGGTGGAAGTTGTGTTAGTGAGTTAGAAAGGAGTTTGTATAGGTCAGCGAGGTTAGCTGATCTTGGTGCACCTTGGCACATAAAAAGTAAGAATCCCAGTAGTGGATTTCCTGTTAAATCAGGACCGTGGAAGTAGGAGCTTGAGTCTCTGAACCACGTTAAACTCCCCGTGTTCTTACTGCTTTGATATTGTTCTTATTTGTCTATTATCTTAAATCATTCATAGTATTTGGTTTTGTCATGCTTGAATCAATCAGCCTGATCATTAATTTGAACACTGCACTACTAACCACTATTTCAGAATTGGGTAAACAAGTTTTCAGAAAGCAAACTTAAAACAAGACTATAAACTTTCAGGGCTCACACAATTCCGCACTGAACTTAAGTTGATAATTAGCCAACTAACCAGCACTCAGTGTAGTCAGTAGGTGTGTTATCAACCCAGAGTTCTTTAACACTCTAAGCTAAGGGGACTCAATAAGGTTGAAAGTCAGAAAAATTGATATACGTGTATTCCCCCCCCATACACGTATTCCTCAGTCTTGTGACGGGACCAACACCTTCAGATCTTCAACTCTCTTAGGTTGATTCACAAATCCTTCAACTTTAGCTATTTTCAACACTTCGGTCATAATTGCCTTCGAATCGTGCTTGGTTGTTCCAGGGATAAGAGGTGGTGGTCGAGCAATAATCTCAGGAGCCTTCACTTGGACATTGGCTGCGTCAGCTTCCTCCAAGATCTTCTGAATGAGTTCAGGGTGATTGTCCATCATGTAGTCAGTAAAGTGGGCATCGATGTCTTCAGTGTCGCTCCATTTCTTCACTACGTACTAGAGTCTCACGAACTCATCCCTTGCGTCAACCCAAAACTCTTTTAAAGTCTCTGAGATGAACTCATCGACAAGAGCTTCCCTCAGTGTCACCTCCGGCTTCCTGACATGTAGAATTGTTGATTTCCTGGCTGTTGGCCTCTTTCTGTACTTCCTTGGCTCACACTTCGCCTTTTTCCTCCTTAGCATGCTCATAATCCCATCATCCAGCTCCTTTAGTTGAAGTTCAGTTAGCTGTGAGAGCTTTTCAACTTTCTTCTCAAGGATGCGCATCTTTTCTTTTTCAGCAATCTCCGCTCTGCACTGAGCCTCACTCTTTTCTTGGGTCAGACCCCAAGCCTCTTCGCACAAGGACGCCATTTCATTAGTGTTTAGGCTAATTGGATTCTTCCTTGCGCTCAAGGGTGAGCGCTTTGAGCTTCCTTCAGGGATGAATACTAAGGCCGGAACAGGAGGGTCCTTAGCCTTTGCTGCAGCTTCTAACCTGGCTGATTTGTGGGAAGAAGACCTCATCGTCACTTCATTCAGTGGTCCTTCATATCCTCCGGGAGTGGATCTTTTCCTCATCTTTTCCCCCTTTTTGGCATCATCTCTTGGGGAAGGAAGAGCTTTAGGTGCAACATTCTGAGTTGCATCTTCCTTAGAGTTGATGATAAAGGCAGTAAGGGATTGAGCTTCTAGCAGGTGCTCCTTCAACACGTCCACTCCGGATGCTATCCCAGATCCCGCATAAGTCACATTCGTGACACTTGAATCAATCTTAGCTTCAAACTTCTCCATTACAGAGTTCAAGCATTGCTCAGTGTCAGACAGCTTCCTCTCAGTGCAGGACAACTTCTCATCAGTGATGGCCAGCTTTGCCTACATGTTTATTGACTTCTCAGTCATCCTCCTTGACTTAGCCGCAATCCTGTCAGCCTCCTGAGCCAGCTTAGCCACTGAGTCGTTCAGTGCTTGAGAGAATAGCTCAGCCGCCTGACTCGCCAAGTGATCAACGGCTTTATCCATACGTGTATCGTGCTCATCCCTGAGCTGAGTCAAAGAATTAGCCATCAACTTCTTCATCAATCTCTTTTCCTGGTTCACTGAATTCGCAGTGCTAATCATTATTTTCTTTAGCGTAATGAGCTCTTTATTGGCAAGCGTGTTGTAGGCTGACTTGGTTCAGCGAATGTGCTTGTGGAGAGCCTTGGCTGCTTCTTCTTTTTCTTCCCAGATCCTCTGGATCTCTTTCCTGAGCTTAGCCAAGTTCTCAGTTGTCTTTTCTTGCTTCACCGTGATAATGCTGGTGAAGTTGTCGTACTGTTTCCCAGTGATGATCACATCATCATCAACCTCCTCCTCATCAGTGATTGGCTGTTTTCCCTTTCCAGCCTCTGCAACATTAGTTCCCTCTTCAAGGTGCACTGAAGGCACAGCTGAACCATCTCAAACTTCGGGTAAGATACCCTCAGAACCAGGAGTCTCCTTTGGTGCCTCCACATCATCCTCCTTTGCCTTAGGGCAGGGAATCCCTTCACAGGCAGATGTGTCATTACCAGATGAACCAACCTTGTTGGTCTCATCGACTGCTCCACCCTTGGACGCAGCCCCATTATCACCTTCCCCCTGAGCACGAGGCTTAGAGACTACTGCATCTATTTCCTTCACAGTTTCCTCCACTTCCTTCTAATCTACACCTCCCTGAGCATCATCATCCTCGTCATCATCCTTAGGCTCATCATCAAAGTCCTCCATCATCTCATACCTCATTTTATCCACCAGCTGCTTCAGATTTTCAAAGTTTAACAGTTGTAGCCAGCTGATCAGATTGAAGTAAGAACACAATCTGGCCTCCTCCTTCTCCCAGTGCTCCCATCCTCTGGCATCGACAAGCATATGCTGCTCCTGTATATTGGATTGCTTGAAGTCGAGCCATACCTTGAGCTCAATGACATTGGAGCACAACTCCATGTATGTGTGTAAGCTGGGCCAGCACTTCGATGCCCACTCACAGGCGTTCCCCCTGAGTGTATTCTCGTACATGCCACCCATCAACCTGGCATCCAGCTCCTCTTCCTCTGTCATGTCAAGAAACTCATCGGTTGAATCTCCCGCGGTAGTGGTTTTGGGGCAGTCTTTGGGGTTGGGGTAAGACGGGAAGTCTTCAGGGTTGGGCGTGGAAGTGTTTGGCTCTGGGTTATGGTCAGGCTCAGTGATGGGTGTAGATATGGGCTCTGACTCATTTTGGGGAGGGGTGAGGTCAGGATTTGATGAGGGTAGGGTAGGTTTAGTGGGGTGAGAGGTTTGATCAGGGTGGGTTGGGGTAGGCTCAGTTATGGGTGAGGTTGAGGGTTGGGGTTCAGTGGGGTTGGACTCAGGTTGCAGCATTTCTGCAGTATCAATCGTCTCCCTGACGTGCTCCAAGTCAGAGCTTGACTCCTCCCGTACTGAACTGATCTCCCTTAGCTTCTTAGCCGGAGATCTCTTAGGCCCTTTCCGCATCCTCTTCAAAGGCCTAACCACCAATTCTTCTCCGCCTGATCTGACGTCATTGTCAGTCTCCTCAACCTCAGAAACGGCCTTCTTGGAGACTTTCTCAGTCCCCTTCCTTACACCCTTAGCCGTGGCCTGACTCTTCAGCACCACTTTCAGCTTGACTTTCTTCTCCTCCAAAGCCTTCTCATCTCTCTCTTTCTCCGCCTCCTTCTCAGCAGCTATCTCCTCCTCATTCTCCTTCCCCTTCTCCAGGAGACTTTCCACCTTCTCCAGTAGGGCATGCACCACCTTCTTGCCCTTAGAAGCTGGTTTCTTCTTCTGACCCTTAGGGGGACCATTGGGGTCAGGGATGCCAAGGATGGCATAGGTGTCAGCCGCGGTGGAGAACATCACCTTCTTGGAGGAAAGATCATCCTCCCAGTCAAAAGTACAACCCTGACATACGTGAGCTATCAGGATCGACAGTCTTGTGCCGAACGGAAGGATGGCTCCCACTGAGATGTGTTTCCTTTCCTCATCCTTTTTCAGCTTCTCCCGAGCAGCCTGACTTAGTTGATCAAGAAAGAACTACTCCCAATTGGCCTCAATGCCATCCACCAAAGCCCCCATTATTCTCAGCTTTGGCAGGCTCAGCTGCTCATGAGACCCAGTTGTGCCCATTATCATTTTAGAGAGGATATCCACCAGGGCACGATATTCAGGCTTGATTGTCTCTTTGTGTTGCCTCGCCCTGAACTCCGATGACCCAGATTTTGTCCAATCTTTAAGGAGCTCACCCTCTTTATTTTCTTTGTAGGTCCTGGGATTGATTCCAGAGCATGGAAGTCTGTACACCTCCTTCACGGCCTTCCTCAGGTCGATCGTCCGGGTCTTCTCATTGTAGAGCTCCTCATCATCTTGGTTCTTTTCCCCAGTAGGCACCAAAATAGTTACCTTCGTGAATAATTCACCCTTGCGAATGAATAAATTCAGGTACGCCTCCACCACTGCCTTTGGAAGAACATAGGTGGGTTTCTTCATGACAAACTTCTTCAGCTTGGCGTCTGCAATCCATTTTAAAACTGGAAGAATTTCTGTAATAGATTGACTGGATGATTTGGTGATCCAAATATTATGTCATCCACATAAATCTGGACCAAGAGAATGTCATCACCTTCAGTGATCCTGAATAAGGTCCTATCCACGGTTCCCTTCGTGAACCCGTTGTTAGTCAGGAATTGAGAGAGGGTATCATACCAAGCTCTAGGAGCTTGCTTAAGGCCATAGAGTGTTTTCTTCAAATGGTATACTCTATCTCCAACCTTAAACCCTGGCGGTTGTTCAACATATACACACCATTCAGGAAAGAACTCTTGACGTCCATTTGATACACATTAAACTTCTTATATGTTGCATATGCAAGGAACAACCTGATAGCTTCCAACCTAGCCACTGGAGCAAAGGTCCCGTCATAGTCTATTCCTTCAGACTGACAATACCCATTTGCAACCAATAACACCTTGATGCCTAGGTCTATCTACCAGTTCCCAAACCTGATTCCTTGTGAACTGATTTAACTCCTCTTTCATGGCTATAATCCAGTTCGAGTCAGCGAGAGCTTCTTCAATGTTCTGAGGCTCTTGCTCAGAGAGAAAGCAACAGAACAGTGTGCTCTCACCATGGAATCGTCTGGTCCTGACTCCCTCAGTTGGATCATCAATGACCTGGTAAATGGGTTGACTCTCTAGCCATGTTCTCTTGCCTGGAGTTGTTCCTGAAGTACCTGCAATGTTAGTGTCTACAGGTTCATAGAATTCAGGATATTGAACAGAAGTGGATGATCCTGAGTCTATACTAAATGTATTTACCAACTCAATGTCAGGGACATCGATTCCCCCTTGATGAGGTGACCCAGGAACCGTCTCAGCTGCGACCGCTTCTTCATAGACGGTACTTACCTCAGGTTGATATTGTTCCTCAGTCTGAGGCTCAACTGTCCCTGATGCATTGGGCTTAGGAGTGGCTCTTGAGTCATCTTCCTGATCATCGTCACTATCTCATCTTGGAATTGGTACAATTTTGACCTTTGGATCAGGTTGATTCTTTAAGCTCAGCCTTGTCACTCTCCTTATGACCTCTTCAATGTCAGGATTCAACACTCTTATCCTTGGCTCAGTGACAAATTCATCAAACACAACATATGGTGATTATTCCACAATAAGGGTCCTACAGTTATAAACCCTGAAGTCTTTAGTGACTTCAGAATATCCTAAGAATATTCCTTCATCAGATTTGCTATCAAAGGCTTTCAACTTGGTCTTCAATTTGTTGAGAATGAAGCACTTGCAACAAAAAATATGGAAATAAGAAATACGAGGCTTCCTCTTGTTCCATGTCTCATATGGGTTCTGTGCATGTTGTTTGTTCAGCATGGATCCGTTCTGAGTATAGCACGCAGTGTTAATTGCCTCTGCCCAAAACTTCTTGGGCAATCCTGACTCGGCCAGTTATGTCCTAGCAGCTTCCTTCAGTGTCCTGTTCCTCCTCTCAGTGACACCGTTTTGTTGTGGGGTTCTAGCTGCAGAAGTCTCACGAGTAATGCCAAGTTTATTAAAAAAAATCAGAAATATATGAATTAATAAACTCAGTGCCTTTGTTAGATCTGATCTTAGTAATGGACCGATTCTTCTCATTGCTGAGTCTCCTGAGCAACACTGGAAGCTTCACCCATATTTCCTTTTTATTCAACAAGAAAATAACCCAAGTATATCTCGAGTAATCATCAATAACCACAAGGGTGTCCTTCCTACCATTCATACTCACAGGTGTTACAGGGCCGAATAAGTCCATGTGCAAGAGCTGAAGAACCCTGTCAGTGGAGAAGGAAGTTTTCTCTTTGAATGATGCTATGACCTGCTTCCCTTCCTGATAAGCTTTGCACACATGATCCTTGCTAAAAACTTCATTAGGTAGACCTTCAACAAGTAACTATCTTGAAATTTTGTTAAGAGTCTTGAATTTTAGATGGCTTAATCTTTTGTGCCATAACCAACTGAGCTCTAAGAAGCTTTTAGCAACAAAACAAGTATTGGGAATAGTGCTGCTCCAATCAGCGAGATAAACGTTACCTTTCCTAATACCTGATAGAAGCACTTGTGTTGATTTGTCCTTGACTGAACATATAATCGATGAGAACTCAACACTGAAACCTTTATCACAAAATTGGCTTACTGACAACAGATTATGCTTCAGTCGTTCCACAAAGGACACATTCTCCACTCTGATTGTACCTATTTTAAAGACACCAAACCCTTTAGTAAAACTTTTGAGTTATCACCAAAGGTTACCTGCGGACCATCTTTAGCTTGGAACTCTTGGAGAAGACTCTTCATCCCAGTCATGTGCCTTCAGCATCCGCTGTCTAGGTACCAAACAATTTTGACTGAGTCTCCTCTCCTCTTGTTGTGATCCACAGCCGCCTGCAAACAATTTAGGCTTTAGGTACCCATTGGGTGTTGGGTCCTATCGTGTCAGTTGTACCCTTCGGGATCCAGACTTGCTTTACTACCCTTATTGCCTTAGAGTGGTAAATATATCTCCCTGAAATATCAACATACACCACTTTCTTCTTCTTAGCCTGAGAAGAAGATGGTGTATGAGTGCTACGCTTAGGCTTCACAGGAGCCTGAGTATGTACCTTTTGGGCTGCTTCCTGTTCTTCCTAGTCTTTGGTGCAGCAGGTCTTTGGGCTTGCTCTTGATAAGTGCCCTGTTTTCTATTCCCCCTAGGTAAGTGGGGGAAAGGAAAACAGTTAAAGGCCTCAGGATGCCAAAAACATGAGGAGTCATCATACTTGGCCTTTCCTGCTGGTATTGTCATGTATGATGATACCCTCGTTGACCAGTCTAATGACTCTTGGCCTGAGTCTTCCTCTGCTTTCGCAGAGGTTTTCTCTGGCCTGAGCTCTAAGGGGCCACCTTTGGTTGCTTGGCCTTTCCCTTGGGTTTTGGCTTAGCAACCTTGGGGGAAACCCTGACTGTGTCAACAGTTTCTTTATCCTTATCAGTCTGGCAAGCCTGAAATACAACCTTCTTTGTATTCTGGCCTGCCTGAACAAAAACCCTCTCAGTGTAGCTCCCTGAAGCAACATGAGATTGACCATGTGAGGATTTCTTAGGAACATATCCAAGCCCTTTTTTCTCATTCACAAGCATCTGGCTGCTATTAATTTCCTCTCTAGCCACTGAGGATTTATTCATTGCTGCAACCTTCTGCTTAAGAGAGTCCTCAATCTTTTTCAGGATTTCATATCTGGCAACGAGTTAATCAAACTTACTCTTGAGTACTTTCACCTGTTCCTTCCTGACCAGTTCTTCATCAGCCAGCTCTGTAATATCCTAGATTTTCATGACCTTATCTGCTTTGCTAAGTGCTTTATAATTCTTCATGAATCAATGTGACGCATTTACATCTAAATTTATGCCAAGGCACGTCTATGTGTTTTATTTACTCGATACTTACAATTAACGTGTTATTTGCTCAATACATGCTTATTCTTGAGACTTTATAATTTTTATATGCTCTTTATTTTATGTCTTAAAGTATTTGATATAGAAATTAATATAGTCCTTAAGTATAGTAATTTATTTCATAAGTTATAAGTTGAAAAATGAACGTTTCTTTAAGAAACGAATTACGTATCGATTACTCGATATATTTTTATGATTAGTATATAGACTTTATAATTATTTAGAGCCTTATAAGAGTTTTAATTTTATTTCATAAGATAGTATAAGTAAATTTTATTAGAATTATCCTATAATTACAATTTCTACTTATTAAATTCATAGTATATATGTGTTATTTCTACAAAATACAAGACTACTCTTGTACTTCTTGTAATTTTCAAAATTTTAGGATAAAGTTAGGAGAATTAGAGAAGCTTCAAGACTAAGATTAAGATAAGATAAGATAAGATAAAATAATTAGGAAAAAAAGTCAAAATTAGCAACTAACTTAAGAATTACAAGTGTACTTTTGCTTAACCCCTAAGATCATCCAAACTTCTCCACATACTTCTTAAAACGGCGGTTAAGGAAGGGAATTAAATAGCCCCATGAACATCATTCCCCTATAAATACATAAGCTTGCATGCAAAAATAAATAAACATAAGAAAAAGTTTAAAGAAAATTTCACAAATACTACTACTCTTATACTTAGAAGTTGAGAAAGGAGAAGAAGAGATTTCTTGTAGCTACCTATCTCTAAGTAAGCTTCTCTTCTTGATTGAGTAATTATTTAAGTGGTAGTATGAAATTTATGCATGATATGTGAATTAATTGATAGGAAAATGAGTTTTGATGAGTAATTTGCACGTTATACATGTTTTACTTCATATTTGAATGTTTAATTCAATTTCATCATAAGTTATGATCAAAATCATGTTTATTATTTAATTATATATGCTTTAGAGGTAGAAATCTTGAAATTATATGGTTTAAAGTGAGTTTAAGATGATATGTTCTCCATGTATGCATAAAACCGAATTTCTGGACCAACTTTGGGGTAAATTTCGTTTTTAATCAAATTTTTCGGTGAAAAATTCCGAAATTTTTATATGTGAAAACAGACTTGTGAAGGAACTTAGGTTTCAAATTTCATAATTTTTGGACTGGTATTCAATTCGTGGTGATTTTTCAAAGTAGAGCTAGGGTTTTGGACGTAATCACAGGAACAGTAGAAGTTTGCTATGATCTGAGAATAATCGGTTAGGTTTTTATAGAAAACCAAAGTATTTTGATAAATTAAATGAAGTTGGGAGTTCATGGTTAAAATTTCAAGAGTATTGGACTTGTGGTTGATTTATGGTGAATTTTTTAAGTTAAGTGACCAGAATCTGTTACTGTGTGTTCATTACAAAATATTTGATGTTTGGCAAAGAGTTTGAGAAATCTGAAAATATGGTGATAAACTTTATTTAGTTGTGAATTTACTGTTAAAATTTCATAATTTTTGGATGTATGAATAAATTAATATGAATTTTCAAAGTTAAGTGTGTAATCTGTCAAAATCGAAATTTTGTATGAAAGGTTCGAAATGGTCCGGTTAAATTTTTACAGTCGATATTTATTTATAACTTGTTATTTGATGATTTTATACACTTAATTGATATTTGTGCTTTAATATACAATATTTGAGTATGTATTGAAATTGAATTCAAGTCTTACAATTTACAAAAGTGAAGGGATAAGTAACAATGTTTCTATTTTAAAAATTTTACTTGTAGGTACAAACCTGCAAGGAGGGGAATCACTTCGCTCTTCACCGAGTGTTCTATTATTATTTAATTACACTTATTAAACGTTGAATGTTAAATTTTGAGTCTGGCCCGCTATCGACTGGCCCCACATATAAGTTCAACTTTATGTTGGCAAGCATATAGTTCGGTCGTTTCGGCACCACGAGTTGGTCATGCCACCGAAGCATATACCCGGTGAAATTCCGGGGGCTCCATGTTATATGCATTTCATGTTTAGTTTGTGCAATTAACAAGAGATTTCCCACTAAGTGTTTACAAACGCTTATCCCTTCCACTTTTAAATTTTTTTACAGATGATGTGGATTCTGAAGTGGGCGAATGAGCTCGGCGGGCTGTGAAGATTTCTTAAAGACTTTATATTTTCAAGAATAATATTTTTAAATTTTGGCTGTGTAAATGTGTGGCGTGTGTATATTTTAATATAAAGTACTATTTTAGTAACGTTCCTACTTGTGCAACATCATATTTTCCGTACTATTTTTAAGTGGGGGCGTCACAGGTGGTATCAGAGAAGGTTCGCCTGCTAAAGTATTTTAAAAAAGAGTGTGTTTTAAAATTTAAAAGAAACAGCCGCACCGAGATCATTCTCCATTACGGGATCAGGTAAATGTTTTATATGTGCTTAAATTATGTTATTTATTTGAAAGTGTGATTGATTATTTGCAAATTTGTTATTATTGTTTAAACTAACCAGTAAAGTGTGTAAAGTAAACAAAAATGGACGAGGATGTTAGAAGACAGAATGCTAAAAGATTAGAACGAGTACATATAATGGGTAGAACCGAGATAGAAGATCTAGGGGCTCATATCGGGGAAATAACATCACAGTATAGGCATGCGTTGATGAACGGATATCACATAACTGATGATTATTTTTGCCACTTGCTTCTTGATACCATGCCATCTACCTGGTTACGTGTATCCCTGGATATACTTGATTACGTGTTTGATAAACATGGATACCTGTGCTTTCCGTGTTTTACTTCGATGCTATATTGTGAGTGGGTCCAATCAGAAACCATCCATTTTACACCACTACGTCCAAGATTTGAGATAAAGGAAAACCAGGAAAGACAGCTTGAGAGGGAACCAGTACAAGAAAGCTGTGGAAGTCCTGAAATGGAGGAGAATAGTAGCACCTGTGGAAGACAGGAAGGTTCTGAAATGGAGGAGTATAGTAGCTATGAAAGTTCTGAAATGGAGGAAGATAGAAGCGACAGTTCCATCGAGATGTGGGAAAAAGAAAAGGATGAACCAGATATAATCATCATTGATGATGATGATGATTAAAACTATGTGTTTTACCTAGTATGCATACTATATGGCTATATATGATGATATGTGTACTAAATGCTTTTGATATACTATATGATTTTGGATGTAATAGATGTATGATATATGTACTTAATATGTACTAAATGCTCTTGATGTATCATATGCTTTTGAATGTAATATATATGTATTATGTTTTGAATGTAACGTTTATGCATGTAATATATAATGTATTTTGAATGTATGAAATATATGTTAAAATTTTGTTACTAATGAATTTGTTATTGAATAGAATTATGAATCGTAGAGGAAACCAAAACAACTCAGGTATGAGCGAGGATCTAACTTCCGTCTTAAGGGGGTTAGCTCAGCAACTAAATCACCAAAGCCAATCGTCCCAAACACCTGTATCCTCAACCCAAAACCATGACATTGTTAGCCAATTTAAAAAGTTTAGACCCTCAACACTTACCGGAAGGGAAAACCCTATGGAAGTAGAAAACTGGATTCGGAGCTTGGAGAAGATATTCGCTTACCTTAAGTGCACCGATGAGCAGAAAGTTTCTTGCGCTATATTTCAGCTGACTGAAGATGCAGATTATTGGTGGGAAGCTCACTGTAGGACAATGACTGAAGAAGAACAAACTACAGTTACTTGGGAAAAATTTGTAGAAGCAGTGGTTAAGAATTATATACCACAGTCGTTCTTAGATCAAAAAGAGACTGAATTCCTACAGTTGAAATAAGGGAACCTGACAGTATAGGAATATGAAAGGAAATTTAATCAATTGGGAAGATATGCTTCTCATTTGATTAATACTGATGAAAGGAAAGCAAAAAGATTTATGCAGAATTTACGACCGGAAATCAGTACTATCTTAGCGGCACAAGATATCAAGTCTTATGCCTCGGCATTCGAGAAAGCTCAGATGATAGCAACATATATGAAATCAGAGGATGGAAGAACGCCAGAATCACAACAAAACAAAAGGAAGTGGATGGGTACGAACCAAGGAAGAAATTCTAAGCAAGTTAAAAAGACAGAAATAGTGCCACGACAACAACAGAGGCCACCTAAGTGCAGAAATTGTGGAAAGGAACATTTTGGGCAATGCCTAAAGGGAACAGGAATCTGTTACAGATGTAAGGAACCGGGACATGTCATAACTAATTGTCCAAAGTGGAAAGAACAACAGAAGATGGCACCTGCTCGAGTGTTTGCCATGAGTCAGCAGGAGGCGACAGCAAATCCGGAAGTGATGGCAGGTATGTTCAAAATATTCCAAATATCTGTTTTCACGTTATTTGATACTGGTGCTACACATTCATTCATCTCTACAAAGATGTTTGACCAAATTGAGACTGCCCATATTATGGTAGAAGAAAATTTCCTAGAAGTCAACATTCCCTCTGGTAGTACGACACAATCCTTAGGACTATGTAGGAATGTGAAGATTGATTTTGAGCATGCAATACTCCCGGCAAATCTACATATAATATAAATGAAGCACTTTGATATTATCTTGGGAATGGACTGGCTTATAGCTAATCATGCTCTCATCAAGTGTCAAGAAAAAGAAATATCGGTACGGAGATCAAAGGATGAGAACTTTACACTATATGGTGCTAGAATTGGAACTATACCTCAAGTAATTTCAGCAATAAAAGCCCAGAAATTATTGAGGAAAGGAAAGAATACGGCATTTCTAGTAAATATTGCAGCAACGGAATCCAATGGTCCAATACTGGATGATATGTCGTTAGTATGTGAATACAAGGATGTATTTCCAAACGATTTGCCAGGATTACCCCCAGATCGTCAGTTGGAGTTCACTATTGATTTTATACCTGGAGCAGCGCCTGTTTCTAAAGCACCTTACAGAATGGCACCAAAGGAATTGCAAGAATTGAAGGTGCAACAGCAAGAATTACTGGATAAGGGTTTTATTCGACCAAGTATGTCACCCTGGGGAGCACCGGTATTATTTGTGAAGAAGAAAGATGGGTCATTAAGAATGTGCATCGACTATCGGGAATTGAATAAACTTACCATCAAGAACAAATACCCTATTCCCAGAATTGAAGATCTGTTTGATCAATTAAAAGGAGCTAGTGTATTTTCAAAGATTGATTTGAGATCGGGATATCATCAGGTGAAAATAAAGGAAAGCGATATTCCAAAGACAGCTTTCAGGACTCGATATGGTCATTATGAGTTCGTGGTGCTACCATTTGGACTCAGTAATGCACCAGCTATTTTTATGGATTTGATGAATCGGGTATTTCATCAATATCTGGATCAATTTGTGATCGTTTTCATTGATGATATTCTGGTGTATTCGAGAAATCAGGAGCAGCATGCGGATCATCTTCGGATTACACTATAAATCCTGAGAAAGGAAAAATTGTATGCTAAATTCAAGAAATGTGAATTTTGGCTGGATAAAGTGGTATTTCTTGGACATACGGTTTCAGCTCTGGGAATAGAAGTTGACCCAACAAAGGTAGAAGCTGTAAACCAATGGAAGACACCAACTAATGTAAACGAAGTCCGGATTTTTCTTGGTTTAGCCGGGTATTATCGAAGATTCATTGAAGGGTTTGCTCGGATTGCAAAACCTTTGACTCAGTTGACTCGGAAAGAAAGAAAGTTTGAATGGACAGAAGAGTGTAAATGGAGTTTTCAAGAACTAAAGAAAAGATTAACAACAGCTCCAGTTCTTACAATTCTGGAGGGTACAGAAGGATTTACAGTGTTCAGTGATGCTTCTAAACAAGGTTTGGGATGTGTACTTATGCAAAATGGGAAAGTAGTAGCGTATGCATCAAGACAGTTAAAACCAAACTAGCAAAATTATCCTACACACGATTTGGAATTAGCGGCAGTGGTGTATGCGCTAAAATTTTGGAGGCATTACTTATACGGAAGTAAGTGTGAAATATACACAGATCATAAAAGTTTAAAGTATATCTTCGAACAAAAGGAGTTGAACATGAGGCAAAGGAGATGGTTAGAGTTAGTGAAAGATTATGATTGCGAGATATTCTATCATCCGGGAAAGGCAAATGTAGTGGTTGATGCCTTAAGTCGCAAAGCAAAGATAAAGATCAATGCCCTGGTTGTGAAACCAACATTGAAGGAAAAAATAGCAAAGACTCAAATGGATGATACATTCTTAGAGAAGATAAAGCAAAAGATCAAGGAAGGTAAAGCAAAGGAGTTTTCAGTATGTGAGGATGGAACATTGGTATGTCAGGGAAGAATATGTGTTCCAGAAAAAGAAGAACTCAAGAAGGAAATATTGGAAGAAGCACATTCTACACCATATACAATTCATCCTGGAGGAACAAAGATGTATCAAGAATTAAAGAAGTTGTACTGGTGGAGAAAAATGAAGAGGGATATTGGAAATTTCGTACAGAAATGTTTGACATGTCAGCAGGTGAAAGTTGAGCATCAAAGACCATCACGATTATTAAAGCCACTTGAGATTCCTGAATGGAAATGGGAACGTATTACAATGGATTTTGTGGTAGGATTGTCCAAGTCAATAAAAGGAAATGAAGCTATTTGGGTAATTGTCGACAGATTGACCAAGACGGCACATTTCTTACCAATAAAAATGATGTTCACATTGGATAAATTGGCTCAGATTTATATTAAGGAAATTGTCCGATTACACGGAGTTCCAATTTCTATTGTGTCAGATAGAGATCCACGATTTACATCAAGATTCTGGTACAGTCTTCAAGAAGCTTTGGGTACTAAGTTGGAATTCAGTACAACTTTTCATCCTCAAACGGATGGACAATCAGAAAGAACAATCCAGACTTTGGAAGATATGTTAAGAGCTTGCATCATTGACTTTGGAGGAAGTTGGGAAAGGTACCTACCTTTAGTAGAATTGCCTACAACAATAGTTATCAAGCTACGATTAAAATGGCACCGTATGAAGCATTGTACGGAAGGAAGTGCAGATCTCCACTATGCTGAGATGAAATTGGAGAAAAGAAATTGGTAGGACCGGAATTGGTGGAAGAAACTAACAAGGTGGTAAAGAAAATTAAAGAAAAGATGCAAGCGGCTCAAGATCGACAGAAAATGTATGCGGATAGGCGAAGGAAAGAATTAAGTTTTGAGATTGGAGACAAGGTATTTTTGAAAGTATCACCAATAAAAGGAATTTTCCGCTTCGGAAAAAGAGGAAAGTTGAAACCCAGGTATATTGGACCTTATGAAATATTGGAAAGAGTTTGAGATTTAGCCTATAGGCTAGCGCTACCACCATCCTTGGCAGGAATACACAATGTATTCCATATCTCGAAGCTCCGAAAGTACGTACCTGACCCTACCAACATAGTAAACTTACCTGAATTAGAACTGGATACCGACTTAACCTATGAGGAGATTCCCACAGCCATACTTGATAGAAAACTTCATAGGTTAAGGAATAGAGATATTCCTATGGTTAAGATCCAGTGGAATAGACACGGAATGGAAGAAGCTACGTGGGAGCGAGAGGACGAAATCTCAGCCAAATACCCTTACCTCAATAATCCTGGTAACACTTGAAATTTCGAGGACGAAATTTTTTAAGAGGGGGTAGGTTGTAATATCCTAGATTTTCATGACCTTATCTGCTTTGCTAAGTGCTTTATAATTCTTCATGAATCAATGTGACGCATTTACATCCAAATTTATGCCAAGGCACGTCTATGTGTTTTATTTACTCGATACTTACAATTAACGTGTTATTTGCTCAATACATGCTTATTCTTGAGACTTTATAATTTTTATATGCTCTTTATTTTATGTCTTAAAGTATTTGATATAGAAATTAATACAGTCCTTAAGTATAGTAATTTATTTCATAAGTTATAAGTTGAAAAATGAACGTTTCTTTAAGAAACGAATTACGTATCGATTACTCGATATATTTTTATGATTAGTATATAGACTTTATAATTATTTAGAACCTTATAAGAGTTTTAATTTTATTTCATAAGATAGTATAAGTAAATTTTATTAGAATTATCCTATAATTAAAATTTCTACTTATTAAATTCATAGTATATATGTGTTATTTCTACAAAATACAAGACTACTCTTGTACTTCTTGTAATTTTCGAAATTTTAGGATAAACTTAGGAGAATTAGAGAAGCTTCAAGACTAAGATTAAGATAAGATAAGATAAGATAAAATAATTAGGAAAAAAAGTCAAAATTAGCAACTAACTTAAGAATTACAAGTGTACTTTTGCTTAACCCCTAAGATCATCCAAACTTCTCCACATACTTCTTAAAATGGCGGTTAAGGAAGGGAATTGAATAGCCCCAAGCACATCTTTCCCCTATAAATACATAAGCTTGCATGCAAAAAAAAAATAAACATAAGAAAAAGTTTAAAGAAAATTTCACAAATACTACTACTCTTATACTTAGAAGTTGAGAAAGGAGAAGAAGAGATGTCTTGTAGCTACCTATCTCTAAGTAAGCTTCTCTTCTTGATTGAGTAATTATTTAAGTGGTAGTATGAAATTTATGCATGATATGTGAATTAATTGATAGGAAAATGAGTTTTGATGAGTAATTTGCATGTTATACATGTTTTACTTCATGTTTGAATGTTTAATTCAATTTCTTCATAAGTTATGATCAAAATCATATTTATTATTAAATTATATATGCTTTAGAAGTAGAAATCATGAAATTATATGGTTTAAAGTGAGTTTAAGATGATATGTTCTCCATGTATGCATAAAACCGAATTTCTGGACCAACTTTGGGGTAAATTTCATTTTTGATCCAATTTATCGGTGGAAAATTCTGATATTTTTATATGTGAAAATAGACTTGTGAAGGAACTAAGGTTTCAAATTTCATAGTTTTTGGACTGATATTCAATTCGTGGTGATTTTTCGAAGTAGAGCTAGGGTTTTGGACGTAATTACAGGAATAGTAGAAGTTTGCTATGATCTGAGAGTTTTGGACTTGTGGTTGATTTATGGTGAATTTTTTAAGTTAAGTGACCAGAATCTGTTACTGTGTGTTCATTACAAAATATTTGATGTTTGGCAAAGAGTTTGATAAATCTGAAAATATGGTGATAAACTTTATTGAGTTGGGAATTTACTGTTAAAATTTCATAATTTTTGGATGTATGAATAAATTAATATGAATTTTCAAATTTAAGTGTGTAATCTGCCAAAATCGAAATTTTGTATGAAAGGTTCGAAATGGTCCGGTTATATTTTTACAGTCGATATTTATTTATAACTTGTTATTTGATGATTTTATACACTTAATTGATATTTGTGCTTTAATATAAAATATTTGAGTATGTATTAAAATTGAATTCAAGTCTTACAATTTACAAAAGTGAAGGGATAAGTAACAATGTTTCTATTTTAAAAATTTTACTTGTAGGTACAAACCTGCAAGGTGGGGAATCACTTCGCTCTTCACCGAGTGTTCTATTATTATTTAATTGCACTTATTAAACGTTGAATGTTAAATTTTGAGTCTGGCCCGCTATCGACTGGCCCCACATATAAGTCCAACTTTATGTTGGCAAGCATATAGTCCGGTCGTTCCGGCACCACGGGTTGGTCACGCCACCCAAGCATATACCCGGTGAAATGCCGGGGGCTCCTTGTTATATGCATTTCATGTTTAGTTTGTGCTATTAACAAGAGATTTCCCACTAAGTATTTACAAACGCTTATCCCTTCCACTTTTAAATTTTTTTACAGATGATGTGGATTCTGAAGTGGGCGAATGAGCTCGGCGGGCTGTGAAGATTTCTTAAAGACTTTATATTTTCAAGAATAATATTTTTAAATTTTGGCTTGTATCTTAAATTACGATCATACTTATTTACTACTTCCGCTGTGTAAATGTGTGGCGTGTGTATATTTTAATATAAAGTACTATTTTAGTAACGTTCCTACTTGTGTCACATCATATTTTCCGTACTATTTTTAAGTGGGGGCGTCACAAGCTCTTTCAGAATCTTCTCTCTTGGAAGACGCTCAATATTGATCATGTCAATTTCCTGAGTTAGTCTTACAATCTGAGCTAACTCTTTCAGATCTAATTGATTGAGTTGATCATTCAGGTTTTGAACTTCAGTATTCAGTTTTTGGTTCTCCTCTACCAAAAATACATTAATTTCCTGCAACCTGGAGAAATCAACCATCAATTGATCCAAACTGATCTGAAGGTTTATTTCTCTAGCTGACTCTGAGCTGGGCTCAGGATTTTGACCAGTGCATGAACCACAAACAGAGTTAGATGTTACCTCAGGCTCTTCCCTAGCCATAAGACACACGTCATTGTACTCATCATCAGAAAAGAGTTCAGGCGACCTCTCCTCAGAACCATCCGAGTTTGTAGCTTCCTCAGCGAGCATGGCTCTCCGGTCAGTGTACCTCTGGTCTCTCTTGGCCCTCCTGTCTTCACTTTCCCTTGCACTCAGCTCTGGGCAGTCATACTGGTAGTGCCCATTCTTGTTACATTTGTAACATGCAGCTTGCTCATCTCCTCTTTCCTTTCTTGGCTCAGGGTTCCTTCTTGAGTCAGGTTCCCTTGGTCTAGATGAGCTTTCGGTCTTGCCTGAGTGTCTGTCATCACGAGTACGTCTCTGTTCATCTCTTCGATCGCTCTGGTCAGTGTTCCTTCTTTCCTTATATCTCTGTGAGCTTTGGTGGGTTCCTTCAGGTTTTCTGTCACGAGTATCCTGATAATATTTCTTATAATGACCAAACCTGGAATTAAGCTTTTCAAAGCGTCTGGCCATCAGGCCGTACTCATCAGCAAGCTCTTCCTTGCTCATCTCCATTAGTGACTTTGATGAAGACTCGATAGGTTCTGACTTGGCTTTGAACGCCACGCTTTTCTCAGGAGCTTTTTCTTTCTCCTCTTTTTCTTGCTGAACTTTCTTCTTTCTCTTGTTAAGATCATATTCCAGTGCTTTAAGCTCTAAAAAAAGTAAAGCAGAAGTTATGTTACTCATATCCTGTTATCCCATCTCTCAGGAAGAGCATTCAGGATCTTAGAAGCAACATCTCTCTTTGGAACATCCTTATCCAACATCACCAACTCATTAATTAACTTGATGAATCTTGACTCCATCTGATCTATCGTCTCATCAGGCAGCATCTCGTATGCTTCAAACTTCTGAATGACAATATTTCTCTTGTTCTCTTTTATCTTTTCTGACCCTTCACACATCCTAGTCAGCTCATCCCAGACCTCCTTAGCCGTCTTTAAGTTCATCAGCCTTGCTGACTCCTCGAAAGGCACCGTATGTAGAATGATGTTCCTGGCCACATTGTCCAGTTCCACCATTTTGATCTCATCATTGGTCACATCATTCCTCTCCTTAGGAACCTATACGCCAATGGCAAGATGATCATACCCCAGTCCTCTGACATTAGGGATGATGATCTTGATGGGTCCTGATAGGTCCTTCCTTGATAACACGCGACATCTGGTCATAGATGGCATCTAGACGTGCCTCAAGTCTGAACTTCCAGTAAACAAAGTTAGAAACAGAGAATTCGGGCAATGAAGCTTCAAGTCTCCTCGAAGTCATGATGATGAAAGATTTATGAAAAGCAAACTCAATTCTGTTCAGTGACCACCAACAGTTTCACCTCTGAAACTATTAATATTTAAAGTCAGTGGTCTTTTGAACCACTGCTCTGATACCACTAGTTGATCCCGGTATAAGACAGAGAGATACGTGTATGCGGGAGGGGGAATGCACGTATACAAATTTTTTTGACTTTCAAACTGACTGAGTCCCCTTAGCTCAGAGTGGTGAAGAACTCAAGGTTGAAAACACACCTAATAACTGCACTGAGTGCTGGTCAGTTGGTAAACTGTCAACTTGAGTTCAGTGCGGAAATGCGTGAGCCCTAAAAGTTTATAGTCTTGTTAATGTTTGCTTTCTAAAAACTTGATTACTCAATTCTGAAGTAGTGATTAGTAGGGCAGTGTTCAAGTTACTGATCAGGCTGATTGATTCAAACCTGATAAAACGGATGCAATGAAAGACTTAATGAATAAACAATAAGAACAGTATCAAAGCAATAAAGAACACGGGGAGTTTAACGTGGTTCAGAGACTCAAGCTCCTACATCCACGGTCCTGATTGAACAGGATAATCCACTAGGGATTAGCTTGTTTTTAACATGCCAAGGTGCACCGAGATCAGCTAACTCACTGACCCTTACAAACTCCTTCCTAACTGACTAACTAACTTCAACCAACAAACCTAACTAGAGGGTTTTGGTTTCAGTTTTGTTTCCAACTAAGATTGTGATTATCCTTACAAGACAAGGTTATGCTAAGGATGGATAATCACTCTAAGACTATGATATAAATAGGTTCGCTCAGTGGAATACAGAATAACCCTTTTTGCTAAGAAACACTTTGGAAATTTAAGGTTTTTCCAGTGCTTCTTTCTAACGCTGAATGCTTGAATGCTTGAGAGTTTGAGTAATTTATGGCTTGGAAATTTCCCGTAACCTTGAATGGGTTCAAGGACTTCTGTATTTATAGATGGATTTGAAAACTATCCATTGGAAGAGATAGCCTTCTGGTCATCTACGTAGGGTTGTTCAACGGATACATCTCCCATGCAGCAGCCGTTCTTCCATGGATTTGGTAATGCATTTAATGCTCCATTTAATGCTTGTCTGTTGAAAAGTGCAGTCTGAACTCAGTCTCCATGTCAGGTCCGTACGTGCATGCCCTTCCTGGATTGGTCCACGTCATCAGGTTGGTGAGAATATTAGAACTCATTACTGGGCTTCAAGCTTGTCTTATTAAGTTCTTTTTGTCTCAAGCACAACGGTCTTATCCTGACACTGGCATTCCTTTGCATTGCTTGGCCCTACTCCAAGTCTTTTCCCATTTCTTAGTATCATCCTGTTCCCTTCAGGACTGAGTTAGTAATGACCTCAGGGTCATACTCTTCATCACTGACACTTACTCAGCCAGCTTAGAGAGACTGCCATAAGTTCAGGATGGTGCTCTGTGTCTTTAGGCTTCAGTCTTGATTGTCATCAATGAGTACTCCTCTTATTGAGTTCCTGTGAAATGTAAAATAACTAAGTAGAAATCTAACCTAGACTAGCCTGACCACTAAAGCAAAACATCTTTTCAGGGGCTTTGGATCTAATCAAAACTGACATTGTCCCAATATTGATCATGTCAATCTCCTGGGTTAGTCTCACAATCTGAGCTGACTCTTTCAGATCTGATTCAGTGTGTTGATCATTCAGGGTTTGAACTTCAATACTCAGTTTCTGGTTCTCTTCTACCAAGAAGACATTAGTTTCATGCAGCCTGGAGAAATCAACCGTCAATTGATCTAAACAGATCTGAAGATTCATTTCTCTACCTGACTCTGAGCTTGGCTCAGGATTTCTACCACTATGTGAACCACACATAAAATTTGAAGTTACCTCAGGCTCATCCCTAGACATAAGGCAAAGTTCATCGTACTCATCGTCTGAAAAGAGTTCAGGCGACCTCTCCTCAGGACCATCCGAGTCTGTAGCTTCCTCAGCGAGCATAGCTCTCCGGTCAGTGTACCTCTGGTCTCTCTTAGCCCTCCTGTCTTCTCTCTCCCATGCACTCAATTCTGGCCAGTCATACTGATAATGTCCACCTTTGTTGCAGTTGTAACATTTAGCTTGCTCATCTCCTCTCTCCTTTCGTGGCTCAGGGTTCCTCCTTGAGTCAGGTTCTCTTTGTCTCGATGAGCTTTCAACTTTTCCTGAGTGACAATCATCATGAGTATGTCTCTGTTAATCTCTACGATCGGGCTTTGGATCTGATTGTCTCCTTTCATTGCCACGATCACGTCTTGGTTCAGTGTTTCTTCTTTCCTCATATCTTTGAGAACTTTGGTGGCTTCCTTCAGGTTTTCTGTCACGAGTATCCTGATAATATTTTTTATGACGATCAAACATGGACTTAAGCTTTTCAAAGCGTCTGGCCATCAGGTTGTACTCCTCAGCGAGCTCTTCTTTGCGCATATCCATCAGTGACTTTGATGAAGACTCGACAGGTTCTGACTTGGCTTTGAACGCCACACTTTTCTTAGGTGCTTTCTCTTCCTCTTTAGGCTGAACATTCTTATTTCTCTTGTTCAGATCATATTCCAAAGCCTTAAGCTCTGAAAAAAGTAAAGCCGAAGTTATACTGCCATTACCACCAAATCGTCGGGCACAACACGAGCGAGTGTCACGACCTCTTCAAGCAGCTGTGGCGGCTCTTCGAGGAGGGGAAGTTGGAAGAGTTCGTGAAGAGACCGGCGACCAAGCCGGAAACGCAGCCCGCCGCCCACCTCATGGAGCGAAACCGGGAGGCAGCCCTCATCTGCCCCCCGATACCAGAAAATTAGGCTCGTTGCGCCGTCAACATGCTCTCCCCGGTGGGGGGATTTGCACCTTCCACCTTGCTCTCCAACCGCAGGCAAAAGAGTGAGCTGCGGGCCATGGACAACGTCCACCAGATCACCATGCCGATCAACATGATGGCCAAGGAGTCCGACCTCCTCGTCTTCAGAGAGGAGGACCGCATGGGGGTCATCTACCCCAACCACGAAGCCCTAGTCGTGTCGGTCAACATCATAGGAGTCACCGTCCACCGCATGCTGGTCGACAATGGGGCATACTGCAACATCATCTTCAAAGTTGCCTTCGACCAGCTGGACAACTCCTTCGAGAAGTACGTGGAGCCATGTGACCAAGTCATCAAGGGTTTCGGGGACGCACGGTAAAGCCCTACGGGATAGTTAGGCTAGCTGTTGAGTTAGTTTCTAGCATAGATGCTGAGGTTAAGGCTTCGAAACAGCTCGATTTCATAATAATCGACCAGCTTTCGACCTATAATGGTTTTCTCGGCAGGCCATTCGAGCATGAATTCAAAGCCGCCACCTCAACCTTCTATTATTGTATTAAGTTCCCAACCACCTCCCGGAAGGTGGGAACTCTTCAGGGTAATCAAAAAATGGTATGCGGGTGTTTGGCGTATATTGATCTTGCTTTAAATTCCGCAAAATTAGATTTCATTTGTACCATCGGGGAGGTAGACATGGATATAGATGAAGAAAACCCACCCACTGCCCACCCTATTGAAGAAGATTCTCAAACTTTTGTAGACGCTCAAATCGAGCTAGAACCAAGGATCGACTTTGAGCCTATGGAAATTGATAGCACGCTGGCAGGAGAGATAGATGATCCTCGCTACGGGGAGCGAGGTGCTAGCCCCATTGAGAAGCAAACTTCGGTTACAATGAAGAATCGATCAGAAGTGTGCGTCCAACTCGGCTCAATGATATCTGACGAGATGCGAGCTGCGATGACAACATTTCTGGAGGAAAACTTAGACGTGTTCGCATGGTCCCATGAAGACATGGTCGGGATCGATCCAGCAATATGTTCCCAATAGTTGCACATCGACCCAGCCCGCAAGCCGGTCTCGCAGAAGAGAAGGAAATTCGGCCCGGATAAGTACGCGGTCATAGCTACCGAGGTCAAGAAGCTACTCGACAACAAGCTTATCAGAATGGTCGACCCCGATGATAAACCCCAGTGGGTATCCAATGCCGTCCTCGTCAAGAAGAGTAACAACACGTGGCGGTTATGCATCGACTTCACCGACATAAACAAGGCGTGTCCAAAAGACCACTTCCCGATGCCATACATCGACCACCTGGTGGACAGCACAGCCGGACACGAGATGCTCACATTCATGGACGCTTTCGCCAACTACCACCAGACCCCAATGGCCACCGACGGCCAGAAGCACACCACCTTCCTCATGGAGAAAAACATGTATTTCTGGAAGCGAATGCCATTCGGGTTGATGAACGCAGGGGCAATCTATCAAAGGCTGGTCAACCACATGTTCCACGATCAAATTGGTGCGACCATGGAGGTGTATATCGACGACATTGTCATCAAGAGCGAGAAGAAAGAAGACCACCTCACCCACCTAGCCGAGACGTTCGAAATTCTGAGGAAGTATCGAATGAGGCTCAACCCAAAAAAGTGCAGCTTTGGCGTTGAGTCGGGTAAGTTCTTGGGGCACATGGTCAGCCAGCGAGGGATCGAGGCAAACCCAACCAAGGTTCAGACAATCCTCGACATGAGCGCTCCCCACACGGTAAAAGAGGTGCAGCGGGTGACGGGCAGCTTGGCCGCCCTTAGCCGTTTCATCTCCCGCATGGGGGACCGGTGCAAACCTTTGTTCAAAAGCATGTGGAAGGGGAAACTAAACTGGACACCCCAGAGCCAGCTCGCATTCGACAATTTGAAGGCATATATTTCAAACGCCCAGATATTAGCCAAGCCCATCCCGGGCGAGAAGCTCTACCTGTACTTAGCGGCTTCGAAATCAGCTCTCAGCGTCGTGCTAGTGCGGGCTAAGGGCAGGCACATATACCAATCTACTACGTCAGCCAGACACTCCACGCCACCGAGCTACGGTACCCGCCTTTGTAAAAACTGGCTTACGCACTAGTGATGAGCGTACATAAGTTGCGCCCATACATCTTCGACCATCAGGTAGAAGTGCTGACCACAATGCCACTCCGACAAGTGTTACATCGACCAGACACGGCGGGCAGATGCCTCAAGTGGGCAGTAGAGATCGGACAGTTCGGAGTCACATACGCTCCCCGAATGTCCATCAAAGGCCAGGTGATGGCCGACTTTATAGTAGAGCTCACCTACCCGGAGGTGATGTCCAAGATCGAGCAACCACCATGGAAGATGTACGTCGACGGATCCTCCACGACCTCGCGGGCTAGCGCGGGAATTGTCCTACTCAGCCCATCCGGGTAATCATTTACGACGGCCCTCAGATTTGGCTTCCATGCAACTAACAACGAGGCCGAGTACGAAGTACTAATCAACGGCCTGGAAATCCATGGGAGTAAAGCGGTTATAAGTCTACAGCGACTCGCAGCTTGTGATATGCCAGATTTCGGGGGAATACGAGGTGCCCAGCGACAGAATATTGGCCTACCAAGGATTAGCTAAAAACCTCCTCAGGAAATTCAACCAAGTCCACATAGAGGTGGTACCCCGACTCGACAATACTCAAGCACACGCCCTTGCCCGCTTCGCAACATTCAAGGGGGCGGCCGACATGTTACAAATTACGGTAACCTACATGCCCGCCCCGTCGAGCTCGAACCAACGGGTGGCCAGCCTGGGGCAGGAAGAAGACAGCTGGATGACCCCTATCCTGAATTACCTTCGCAACGGTAAACTCCCAGGTAATCGGGTAGCGGCAAGGCAGTTGCAACTTCAGGCAGCCCGGTACACAGTCGTAGGGGACCATTTATACAAATGAGGCTTCGCCCTGCCCCTCCTTAGATGCTTAACCCCGGAACAAGGGGAGAAGATCTTGGTAGAAATCCACGAGGGGCTCTGTGGGAACCACGCTGGCGGCCAGGTACTCGCCCAGAAGGTTATCCGCCAGGGGTATTTCTGGCCCACCTTGAAGAAGGGTGCGATCAGCTATGCAAAGAAATGCCACAAATGCCAAATTTATTCGCCAGCAATCCACCAGGCTCCAACCGAGCTCACTTCAATCTTAAGCCCTTGGCCGTTTGCAAAGTGGGGGATCGATCTCATTGGTCCTTTGCCCACAGCCCCGGGCAGCGTCAGGCACGCATTTGTCGTCGTGGATTACTTCACCAAGTGGGCAGAGGCGGAGTCACTAAAGACAATCGACCAGGAACATATCATTAGATTCATCTGGCGCAATATAATTTGCCATTTTGGACTCCCACAGATAATCATTTCGGACAACGGGAAGCAATTCGACGGGTTGCAGATCGAGAGATTCTGCCAGAAATACAAGATCAAGAGGCTATTCTCGACGCCCTACCATCCGCAATCGAACGGGCAGGTCGAGACGGTAAACAAAATAATCAAACACATGTTGAAGGCAAGGTTGGAGGAAAGTAAAGGAACGTGGGCGAGCAAACTACCCGAAGTATTATGGTCATACAGAACGACTAGTCGCACAGCCACTGGGAAGACTCCCTTTGATCTGGCCTTCGGAATGGAAGCGGTCATCCCGGTAGAGGTCGTCATCCTGAGCTTCCGCACCTCGCAACTCGTGGGGACCGGGAACGATGAAGCCATGTTGAATGAGTTGGATCTGCTAGAAGAAAGAAGGTTATCCGCCAAGCAGATAAACGTAGCTTACAAACGCCGGGCGGAAAAGTACTTCAACTCGAAAATCAAAGATCAGAGAGTTCGAAGTCGGGGACCTGGTCCTACAATGAATGGTCGGGCAGCCCAAGGGGGCATTTGGCCCGAATTGGGAGGAACCCCTAAAGATCTTCAAGCGCCTGGCCAATGGGGCCTACGAATTAGAGAGCCTTGAGTGAAATGCGGCCCAATACCCTTAGAATGCCTCCCTACTCAAAAAGTACTACCAGTACCGGCTAATTAGCTTAGCCCGCGCCATTCTCTTACCCGTCAGGGGCCTTAATGTAATCGCGTCTAGAATGCAATTTCGCAATCAATAAAATCGATTGTTAATACAATCTCGTCTTCGTGAGGTCGCTGCCCATCTATCGGCAAAAGCATTTTCGCTCATTAATCATATGGTTAGTTTTTAATCGATTGTTAATTCAATTTTATCTTCATGAAGTCGCTGCTCGTCTATCGGCTAAAGCGTTTCACTCATTAATCATGTGGTTAATTTTTAATTGATTGTTAATTCAATCTCGTCTTCGTGAAGTCGCTGCCCGTCTATCGGCTAAAGCACTTTTACTCATTAATCATATGGTTAGTTTTTAATCGATTGTTAATTCAATCTCGTCTTTGTAATGCCCCGGAATTCAGAAAGTTGACCTTTGAGGTCACAATGTCCTAAACCCGAGTCATCACTTAGTGAACCATAAAAACTGAGCCAGAAAATTTCTTATAAAAGATAAAACAATTAACATAATTATACAGATGCAGCGGAAGAACTTAACATAATACTTATTTGAGAAAACATCAGTTTGTTACTTAATAAAAACCATCATCCCATTATTTAATAAAGAAACATCCCGATGAGTCCTGGGTATGACTCTCGAGGAATTAGTGACAAAACATTAACAGTAGTATTAAAATAGCATATTATTTCAATCTTGATAAAAGCAGTTTATTTAATTAATAAATGGGAATGGGAAGCAGTCATCTACGGCAGCTCCCAGACCTCAGCATGATAACTTGAAAATGTTTAAAGAGGGGCATGAGATAAAATCTCAGCGGGTAACCTATATGCTGTTATACAGATTGTCAGGAGATCCGAAATTATAATACCTTTAAGATTTTCACCTTTTAGTTGGTTTATTATAATTCTTGGTCATGTGTATTCATTTTCTTTAACATAAAACTTATAAACACATATTTAGAACAAAGCATTCAAATGGCCCGATGGCCCATCATTCATATGGCTCAAAGGCCCATCAATCTCCTTTCTTATTCATATGGGGGGCACCGGTTGCATTTCCACCGCATCCTTGTCCCTAAAAACATGGGGGCACTGACACTCTTTCAACCAAATCCTTATACCTATTGGGGGGGCACCGGTAGCGACTCTACCGCATCCTTGTACCTAAAAGTTTGGGGGCACTGGTACTCTTTCAACCACATCCTTATCCCTGTTTGGGGGGCACCGGTAGCGACTCCACCGCGTCTTTATCCCTTCCGTCCTTATCCCTCCATCAGCTTCCCTTACAACTTTCACATAGTCCACAAATCACATACCATATGCTCACATTGTTATAATCGTATACTCGCATTCAGTTTCATAAGATTGTTCATGTCTTTTACTGATATTCATTAAGTTTTTTTCAGAAAACTGACAACAGTCCATATAACATTAACTAGCTATAAAGATAGTATCACCTACCTAGAAACTTTTAGAGGTAAAGCTTAACTTCTTTATTGCTTAGAACACGGGCGACCTCCGAACTTCCGATCTAACCCCACTTTACCTAACACAGTCCGCTCATTTAGTCATCGTTCATTCTTTTAGTTTATTACTCAACTTTGCACCATACTTGGGGGTTTTCAGTAATAGGAGGATATTTATTTCATTAGAACAGCCCTAGAGTTTTTGTTCGAGTTCAACTAGGATATTGAAACTTGTTAATTCAGGTAGTAAAGTTACTCTAATTCAATACGGGTCCACATGTTGGGTCTTCCGGGTTAATTCAACATTCAAAAGCAAGTAGAACATCGGAACACATTCTTGGACAAGTAAACACAAATCATTCATATACCTAGAACATGCATATTTATAAAAGTATCACTTTTTCCTTCTATGTAGTGCTACTTATTTAACAAAAGACATACATACATGTATTAACTGAAAAAGGAATTTATACTTACTGGAAAATTATGAAATTTTAGTATGTTATATATATGATGATATGGAACAAAATTCATTAGGGGCACCAAGTAATTTGAGCGACGAAAATAGGGTACATTTGCATTTGAAAACAAAACAGCAAGACATTCGTCAAACAGTGTACATTGAAGTCTAACAATCATATCTCACAGTAGGTGCATTAAAAAATCATAAAATTATAATATATTATAGAGAACTTAAAGATTAACATTTCATTTAGAAAAATAAGTCATTTGAGTTATAGAACATTACCAGATATTTGATGGAAAATGGGTTTATAACATAGTTTGTCATACAATGCATGCTTTACTTAAAAATCCATAACTTATTGTAAAATTAATCAAAATAAACTATGTATTTTACATAGCATTTAAGACTTATTAGAGAACAACTCCAAATTTTAATAATATTTTTAAACACTTATAAAAGGGCTAAATGAATTTTTTTAAACGAAGAATCAACCTCAGTCAAGTATTTACTACATAATATTAAAACAGGTATATCTCACTATCTTTTACACAAAGTTCTTGGATATTTGGATATGTCTTAAACCACAACATGGGAAATATCTCCAAATATTCCTATAATTTTATCACTTTTGGAAAGAGGCAAAAAGGTTAAATAGAGTCGCTGCTCCCAGTTTCGCACGGTTTCAAACATATATATTTCCATGAATTTATTCTCCCCCAATATAAATCAGATGACACGAAATTTTCACAGTTCTTTTATACATCAAATAATACATTCAGTTAATTTTTCATTATTTTTTAACATCAATAAAGGTTCGAAATGGGTTCGTTAAAAAGAGGGCAGTAGCTAACCCGCGTAGAAACAAACATTGTCAAACTTTCTCATAAACGATCATATAAGCTCAAAATCGTGGGGAATCTTAAACTCAAACCTCATACATCATTCTTAAAGTTTAAATAAGTTTGGTAAAGGTTCTTAGCATGCCATTTCTAAGGGTTTCATGCCCAAAACAAAATATAACCAAAGTATTAAGAGAAATGTGTTTATAGGGCTTACCCTTGTAGTTTTCCTCTCTTTCTTGGACGATTTAGGAACCAAAGATGAACACCCTATAGCTTCTAAAACTCCCTTGGCCTCAAGATGGTAGGGAAAACACTCCTCCTAGGTGGTGGTGGTGTAGGCCAAGAAGGGGAGGAGAGGAGAGGGCTCCTTCTCCTTCTACTCTTACTCCTAACTCTCTCTCTCTCTCTCTCTCTCTCAACTTCTCTTGTGTGTTTGCAAGATAAGAGTGAGGGTTGGATCTTGGTATTTATAGAAGGGGAGAGGGAGGAGTGAAGGGTTGGCATTGGGTGTATTAAATGTAAGGTAATAATGATTAAGTGTGTAGGGGGTGTTTAGGGCTAGGCATAGTATATCATCATGAGATTACACTTGAGTATAGGACTTAATGAGGGCAATTTTTATCAGGTTTGGGGCTGTAATTTATGGTAGCCCCGATTCTAGACGCGATTTTGGCTTCGACAATATATTTTTTATTCGGCTTTTGGTTCTAAAATTTGATTCAAACGTATTGTTAAATTCGTATGATTTTTGTGGTTCATATAAGTGTTCTTATTCATCATTTTGAATTATTTAAATTTTTATTATAAAAATTCAACCCATTTTACGGATAAAACTCAAAAAGTGCTAGTAGGGTTTTTCGGCTCGAAATGCTCGCCTGTCACCTGAAAAATTAGAACTTGCATGCACATATATTTAAAGTCAAACATTTCATTTAAACACATTAAAATGAAAACCCTAATTTGGTTTCGGGTCGTTACATCCTACACCCCTTAAAAGAAATTTCGTCCTCGAAATTTACTTACTTATCCTAAAGGCATTGCGTGTATTTAGCTAATATATTTTCCTCTCTTTCCTAAGTGGCTCTTTCTTTTCCGTGCCGGCTCCATTGTACTAGTACTAAAGGGACTTCTCGATTCCTCAAAAGGTGAACTTTTTTTCCCAAAATGGTCACATGTACTTCTTCATAGGTTAAGTCACGGCTTAGACTTAGGCCATTAATTATAGGCTTCACTGTTTGGTTCGGTATAGCATAAGTAATTTTTTGGATTTTTTTTCTCCTTCATTTTATGTCCGATGCTCATAAATTTCGTATATGTCATAGACTAACATCCAAGGAAGATATGATAAGTTTTTTTATAATTTTCTTATGAACAAGAACATAGGAATGATATCTATAATTTTTGTTTCACAGATTTATAACATGTATTTCAAAAATTTATTTCTCTCGTTTCCTTCATCAAAACACTTTGATTTTTGGATATGTTGTAGCCAACACATAAAAATATTTTTCCAGAAAAATTTACATAACATTTAATCACATGAATATTCCTAGTAATTCTGGTTCCGGGTATTACATCCTTCCCCTCTTAATAGAATTTCAACCCCAAAATTTACTTGTTCTTCTTAAACATTCAGTACTTCCTATGGATTTTGTCTCCTCGAGGAATATTGTGATCTTTACTTCCGCTATCTTTTCCCAATATATTTGTACTCATATCTTATTAGTCGAATCTTAATCTTGTCGATAATAACCTTAATCTCTTACATCAAGCATTAAATCATTTTTTTACATAAATAAGGGGAAAGTTTATTCAAAGAAGCAATAGCTGCGTAAATATTTAGAGCTTTACTCAAAGACGAGAGCAAAAGAAAAAGAAGAAAAATAAACAACACGGTTAAAGGATCTTTTATTCATACTTCAAGACATTACATATAAATCATAAAAATTATATTCCCCAAGCTAAAACTAAAAAATACGCAACGAGTATCATGGTAAGTACGAGAGGTGCACTAAATTCCTCATTCGCATTATAACAACCGATGAGCATAAAGATATAAACAAAAGTGACGATGGTGAGGAAGAGTTTACTCATTTTGGTTATGTTGATGAAAATTCAAAGAATGGTGTTTAGAGGTGGGAGTGAAATGAGGTATTTATAAAGTAAATTTTTTGAAAATATGGTCGTTTATGTCTCTTTACGACCGTTGGAGGAGTTTAGTGGAAATGATAAAGTTGTTGTTTGAAAAAAAAGGTGGGAATTTATTTTGTACAACTTAATAAATATTTTTGTCATGGGTAAAATCGGCTACCCTATACGTAGGGGTGAAAATAGATCGAATATTTCCCGACCGATCCGGAGCCGTATCTGGTCGGTATCGAATTCGGTATAAATAATTAGTATCCGGGCGGATGCGGAATCGGGTACGGATAGTTGACTTCGGATTCGGAATGGGATTCGGAATACAGAATATCTGACCGTATTCGACTTTTACCATATTTTATCGGATATCGAATCCGGATATCCGGATATATGGATTTTTTTAATATATTTTATTTTATATTTTATATTAATATATATATTATATATATAATAATATAATATCAGTCCCCTTCTAAATTCTAATATTATTAGTTTCATGTTATTAGCAGTAGATATAATTTTTATAATTTGCATTAGAACTTCTATGAAATATTGCATAGGTGGTTTTTTTATGTGTTTCAATAACATTTTAATGATTTTCGTATGAAATATATTATCCGATTATAGTTATTCGAATCCGGCCTAGATTCATCCGACCGTATACTGAATATTCTGAATTCGTATCCAAATCCGGCTTTTCAGTATCTGACTCCGAATTCGAGAAAAAAATATGGTTTAGGATACGGTATAAGCACTATCCGTTTTCACCCCTACCTATACGTGGTGTGTCAACCCATATGAATATTTCGTTTAACAACCTTTTTAATAGTACTAATTCATTAGTGAGACTCTATCTATTAATCTAGAGTTATCCTAAAATTATTCTTCCTTAAACTCTATCCAAAAAAAAATTTCGACAAGAACGTGGCTAAGCATCTTATGTTTTGATAACTAGCCTATTCCCAAGGTTATGCCAAAATCTTAATGTTAAGGTCAAATTTGATCCCTATTTATAGTCCATTATATTTCGTCCTTACTCCTATACTACATCTTGGATTCTTACTCAACACGTAGGTGTAATACTTACCATAAACTTACTCCTTTGATACTTCTTATTCCCAAAATTTCTCAACTTCTTAGACACAGGGAATGAAATCTAAACAACTAGTTATCAAGCAACGAATAATTGAAAATAGATTAATTTATATAGGTATGATAAAATACAAAATAAAAGAATCCAACATTTAACAACATGGTATTAATTCAATCACGCAGGGGTGCACACAGAAATTGAAACATACTGTCATGATCAGCAGCACGGTAACGAGCTATGACGATGCATGTTAGGGAAAATAATGACACACGATGCAAACATAAGATAAACATAACAGATAGAATAGAATATCCCACAAAATAAAGCACGTGAGACTGTAGTAAGTATACATAATTGGAAAGAGAAAAATGAGTTCTCAAAGTTAAATGTAGAGAAACGGGTCTCCAACGAAAATCAAAAGATGCGTGACTTCCAAAATATATAAAGATAGTATTAAAAGTAGTCAAGATATACATAATAAATTGAACTGTGAAGGTTGCGAGGCTACTATAAAGAAATAGCTCGAGCTACCAAAAGGCTAGAGTTTAAGTCAATCCACAAAATATCTTAGTTCGCAACGATAAGGGTTATCCGGCTACTACAGGGAGATTATTTCCACAACTACAAAAATTCAAACATGTACTAGTTGGCAAAGGATCCATGAAGGTGACTAGGTCCTGTCTGTCAGTGTCCATTTGGGAGATGACTGGTCTTTCTGACCCGTATTCACCATGTCTTCGTCGATGGCTCTTTCTCGACAGCTAGATAAGGAGCGCCACAAAACCATTTGGGTCTCGAACTTAGACTACTGTATTGTCAAGTAGTTGTGTCTATATGCTATAATTCTCAACCTAAAATAGATCTAAGGTCTATAACGGAATACTAAGGAAGAAAAGAAAAGAAAATAGTAATAGTATACACGACATAACAGTTTTGCGCGCCAGAGAAAACAACGTCATAGAATAGTATAACATGAATAATCAAGTAATTTCACATGCATGCACAAATAGTATGAAATTCAAGCACTTGTCCTCATAAGTTTTTTCATGTTCTTTCTTTTATTTTCGATTTTCTTATTTGTAAGGGTTTTGTTATTCGATTTCTCATAAGGCATCACATACCTTGAGGTTTTTCCGGTATGCTCACTGTAGATAACCATCCCACTAGTGATATTTAATTTTTGAAGTTTATAAAATGTATCTACTATACTAAGTGAAAATTTTGAAATAAAGGAAAATAAATCATTTGGTCCGAAGTTTTGAACCTGACTCTGATACCACCTGTAACGCCCCAGAATTCAGAAAGTTGAACTTTGAGGTCACACGTCCTAAACCCGAGTCATCACTTAGTGAACCATAAAAACTGAGCCAGAAAATTTCTTATAAAAGATAAAACAATTAAAATAATTATACAGATGCAGCGGAAGAACTTAACATAATACTTATTTGAGAAAACATCAGTTTGTTACTTAATAAAAACTATCATCCCATTATTTAATAAAGAAACATCCCGATGAGTCCTGGGTATGACTCTCGAGGCATTAGTGACAAAACATTAATAGTAGTATTAAAATAGCATATTATCTCAATCTTGATAAAAGCAGTTTATTTAATTAATAAATGGGAGTTGGAAGTAGTCATCTACAGCAGCTCTCGGACCTCAGCATTATAACCTGAAAATGTTTAAAGAGGGGCGTGAGATAAAATCTCAGCGGGTAACCTGTATGCTGTTATACAGATTGTCAGGAGATCCGAAATTATAATACCTTTAAGATTTTCACCTTTCAGTTGGTTTATTATAATTCTTGGTCATGTGTATTCATTTTCTTTAACATAAAACTTATAAACACAGATTTAGAACAAAGTATTCATATGGCTCAAAGGCCCATCAATCATATGGCTCAAAGGCCCATCAATCTCCTTTCTTATTCATATAGGGGGCACCGGTGGCATTTCCACCACGTCCTTGTCCCTAAAAACATGAGGGCACTGGTAATCTTTCAACCACATTCTTACCCCTATTGGGGGGGCACCGGTAGCGACTCTACCGCATCCTTGTCCCTAAAAGTTTGGGGGCACTGGTACTCTTTCAACCACATCCTTATCCCTGTTTGGGGGGCACCGGTAGCGACTCCACCTCGTCCTTATCCCTTCCGTCCTTATCCCTCCATCAGCTTCCCTTACAACTTTCACATAGTTCACAAATCACATACCACATGCTCACATTGTTATAATCGCATACTCGCATTCACATACATATGATTGTTCATGCCTTTTACTGATATTCATTACGTTTGTTTCAGAAAACTGACAACAGTCCATATAACATTTACTAGCTATACAGATAGTGTCACCCACCTGGAAACTTTTAGAGGTAAAGCTTAACTTCTTGATTGCTCAGAACACAGGCGACCTCCGAACTTCCGAGCTAACCCCACTTTACCTAACACAGTCCGCTCATTTAGTCATCGTTCATTCTTTTAGTTTATTACTCAACTTTGCACCATACTTGGGGGTTTTCCGTAATAGAAGGATATTTATTTAATTAGAACAGCCCTAGAGTTTTTGTTCGAGTTCAACTAGGATATTGAAACTTGTTAATTCAGGTAGTAAAGTTACTCTAATTCAATACGGGTCCACAGGTTGGGTCTTCCGGGTTAATTCAACATTCAAAAGCAAGTAGAACATCGGAACACGTTCTTGGACAAGTAAACACAAATCATTCATATACCTAAAACATGCATATTTATAAAAGTATCACTTATTCCTGCTTTCTAATCCTACTTATTTAACAAAAGACATACATATATGTATTAACTGAAAAAGGAATTTATACATACTGGAAAATTATGAAATTTTAGTATGTTTTATATATGATGATATGGAACAAATTTCATTTGGGGCACCAAGTCATTTCAGCGACGAAAATAGGGTACATTTGTATTTGAAAACAGAACAGCAAGACATTCGTCAAACAGTGTACATTGAAGATTAAAAATCATATCTCATAGTAGGTGCATTCAAAAATCATAAAAAATATAATATGTTATAGAGAACTTAAATATTAACATTTTTTATTTAGAAACCTAAGTTATTTGAGTTACAGAACATTACCAGATATTTGATGGAAAATGGGTTTATAACATAGTTTGTCATACAGTGCATGCTTTACTTAAAAATCCATAACTTATTGTAAAATTAATCAAAATAAACCATGTATTTTAAATAGAATTTAAGACTTATTGGAGAACATCTCCAAATTTTACTAATATTTTTAAACTCTTATAAAAGGGCTAAATGAATTTTTGAAAACGAAGAATCAACCTTCGTCAAGTATTTACCACATAATATTAAAACAGGTATATCTCATTATCTTTTACACAAAATTCTTGGATATTTGGATATGTCTTAAACCACAACAAGGGAAACATCTCCAAATATTATTTTATCACTTTTGGAAAGAGGCAAAAAGGTTAAATAGAGTCGTTGCTCCCAGTTTCGCATTGATTTCAAACATATATTGAATTTATTCTCCCCCAATATAAATCAAATGACCACGAAATTTTCACAGTTCTTTTATACATCAATTACTACATTCAGTTAATTTTTCATGATTTTTTAACATCAATAAAGGTTCGAAATGGGTTCGTCAAAAAGAGGGCAGTAGCTAACCCGGGTAGAAAAAAATATTGTCAAACTTTCTCATAAACGATCATATAAGCTCAAAATCGTGGGGAATCTTAAATTCAAACCTCATACATCATTCTTACAGTTTAAATAAGTTTGGTAAAGGTTCTTAACATGTCATTTCTAATGGTTTCGTGCCCAAAACAAAATATGATCAAAGTATTAAGAGAAATGGGTTTATAGGGCTCACCCTTGTAGTTTTCCTCTCTTTCTTGGATGATTTAGGAACCAAAGATGAACAACCTAGCTTCTAATACTCCCTTGGCTTCAAGATGGTGGGGAAAATACTCCTCCTAGGTTGTGGTGGTGTAGGCCAAGAGGGGGAGGAGAGGAGAGGGCTCCTTCTCCTTCTACTCTTACTCCTAACTTTCTCTCTCTCTCTCTCTCTCTCTCTCTCTCTAAACTTCTCTTGTGTGTTTGAAAGATAAAGAATGAGGGTTGGATGTTGGTATTTATAGAAGGGGAGAGGGAGGAGTGAAGGGTTGGCATTGGGTGTATTAAATGCAAGGTAATAATGATTGAGTGTGTAGAGGGTGTTTAGGGCTAGGCATAGTATATCATCATGAGATTACATTTGAGTATATGACTTAATGAGGGAAATTTTTATCATGTTTGGAGCTGTAATTTATGGTAGCCCCGATTCTAGACGCGATTTTGGCTTCAACAGTGTATTTTTTATATTTTTCGATTCGGCTTTTGGTTCCAAAATTTGATTCAAACGTATTTTTAAATTTGTATGATTTTTGTGGTTCATATAAGTGTTCTTATTCATCATTTTGAATTCTTTAAATTTTTATTATAAAAAGTCGACTCGTTTTACGGATAAAACTCAAAAAGTGCTAGTAGGGTTTTTCGGCTCGAAATGCTCGTCTGTCACCTAAAAAATTAGAACTTGCATGCACATATATTTAAAGTCAAACATTTCATTTAAACACATTAAAATGAAAACCCTAATTTGGTTTCGGGTCGTTACAGTCTTCGTGAAGTCGCTGCCCGTCTATCGGCTAAAGTACTTCACTCAGTAATCATTTGGTTAATTTGTAATCGATTGTTAATTCAATTGTCAATATGATTAAACTGGGAAAATGAAAATGGAAAAAATAACACTAAAGTAAAAGAAACATTTCATTAAGTTAAAGGGGACGAAAATTACAAAGGCCCGCAGCCAGCAAACTTAGCAAAATGAAAAAACAAGAAAAAACAAGAAAAAACAAAGAGAGAAAGAGAAAGTCTTCAAGGGGCCGCCTCGTCCACCACGGCTGGCTCCTGGACCGCCTCCTCATCCGCCAGAGGGTGGATAAAGGTCCCCAAGTCGCTAATGAAAGACAAATTCACCCCGCGATCGGTTAGGTATTTCAATGTTATGTCATACTCCGCGGATGGGGGTTGGCCTCGACATAGCTCCTCAGATCTCCCAGAGGACCAGAGATGTCGGCCTCAGGATTCCGGCGAAGCAGGGAGCGGATCGAGTCGGCGTAGGCATTGATATAGATCATGGATCCGGCCGACTCAGTCTACCCCTCAAGGCGGACACATTCGGTGGCCAAGCGCTCCTCGGCCGTCCTTGCCTCGGCGTCGGCACGCGCTTTCTTCTCCACCTCGCAGTTTCCCTCCAGCTCCGCGTAGCTCTTATGGGCAGCCTCCAGCTCTTCCTTGAGTTTCTTAGTTTCCTCCTCCAAGTGGGCAGCCTCATCCTTCTTGGTTGGAAGGCTGCCTTGTATGTGGAGAAGGTCCGCGTCTCCCGCTCGTAATCGAGCAAGATGCTCTCCATCGCAACGGCATTGCGGGAGACTCGAATGGCAGAAGACCTCATGCGGTCAGCCAGGGAGACGGTGCGGGAAGCCTTCTGGCAGTTTAAGGTCCAGGATCGTGGCAGGTTCACCACTGCCCGACGGAGCTCCTCCGGCCAGGACTAGGGGACGGCCTCCAAGTAGGGGGGATCCTGCGAGCGCAAGAATTGGAGAACTTCTGGTGGGGGCATAGGGTCAGGCCTACAAAATATCAGGGCGAACAGTCAGCGAAAGCAAGAAGAAGAAACGATTAGGAAACACGGGTAAAGTCCAAGTACACTCACGTAAGAGAGTTTCCCCAACCAAGGAAGGAGAAGTCGCTGCAGTCACGAGAGGCGGAGATCGGACTCCCTGCGGCCACCTCGGCGGTCCCCGCGATCAACCCACCCATGGCCGGATTCAGGTTTACGGTCACCATGGTGGGCTCAACGGAGGTCTGGGCCTCCACCCGAGCCTTCTTTGAAGGAAGCTGGTCTCCGGCCGGTGACGACGGGATGGCCAGCGTCAGAGTCTTGGGATTTGCACGAGTTGTCGCCTCGGATGCTCGGACGGCTCCTCGTTTGGCCAGCTTGGCAACAACAGTCTTTTTAAGGGCCATGTTAACCGTCTCCTCGGAACTTTCGACGTTCACGATGGGGACAGCAGGGGTCTAGCCGATGTCAGGTTGAGGCTGAGAGGAGGGAGCTGGAGAGGCGGACAGTGTGGAGCTCTCCGCCGGGAAACGTTGTTCTGAAGAGGGGGTGAAACATTGAGTAAGAAATCGATCAAGTAAAAAGAACGAAGAGGAACATATCAGGCAGAAAAGACCTTACCACCAAAGTTTAAATGGCGGGGAAAAGTTTGGTGTCCGGAAAGCCTTCGCTGCTCATTGCAGTTCAGCTGGTCGTGACGTTGCTCTCCGACTTAACGCGAGCAAGCGCTAGCCTGAAGTCTTCAGTCAGGTTACTCTGGTTGGGCGCCGAGTTACCTGCACAATGAAATAAAAATTAGATCAGTACTGAGGAGGTAGAGGAAGTACAAGTATTTACCTCGACGATTGCGGGTACAGTACTCTATGGGAACCGAAATGGCTGATCCATCGGGGCCCACGCTCTCCCAGGCACCGCCAACCCACCACCATTTCTCGTGCCAGCCTGTAACCATCGACGAGATATCGAAGACAATAGCGTCGCTGCCCAGGGACTTCATGGAGTAGTACCCCATGTTCATCGGTCCAGTGGAAGCCACGGTATAGTATAGCTGATTGATCTCATTGGGGAACGGCATACGGTGAAGTCCCCGATGCCCGAGTGAAACCATGGCACCCAACAAATAACTCCACCCGTTGGGATTAATTTGGGTGATCGACAAGTTCCAGGAGGCGAGCAGCCTGGAAACTGTCGGGTGGAGTGAGAAGCGAAGACATGCGTACAGGTGTCCGTATTTATAGCAATCAACCCCTCGGGGGGCTGGTCGGCGCATTCGTCGGCTCAAGGAGCATAGAAGTAAACATCTGCGGGCGTCTCAAATGTCCAGTATAGCTCGGTGAGATCGGCGTTCGACGGCAGGCAGCTTGGACGATGAGATCCCAAAACTCGGACTCATGGGCCTCGCGATAAGAACGGGCTGGACGTCTTCGTTTGTACCCACTTATGTATTTAGCATAGTCGAAACTAATCAACCTGTTGTCCACATAGTCAACATTTTGGGCATGGCCTCTTGCTCGAACAGGAAATTCCCTACCCGGGGCGGGTAGGAAGACACGGGCAGCGCTAAGAACGGGGCCCTCCCGTTGAGGGCTCATCCTCTCTAGATCGTCGGCGAAGGCATCCACGTCCGTGGAGGTGCCCTCGCCTTCTCAGGCGGCGGCGGCGCGAGATATACCCTTTCCGGTATGGCAGAGAGGTCTCTCAGCATCAGCAGCGGCGTGGCAAAACTGGAAGGCGTTGGCAGCGTCGACACTCTTGAGCGAATCGCTCATTATGGAGGTAAAAGGAAAATAGGAAGAAGGAGATTACCCTGGAGAATAAAAGTCGCCGGATTCTGGAAAAATACGCCGGAATGTTCGCCGAAAAATTAGAAAACTTGCAAGGGGAGTGCGTGAGGAAGAAAGGCGAAAGTAAGAATGAGGGCAAGAGCCCCCTATTTATAGGAAAGTATCGAGGGACTAAAATGCAAAAAAACGGGGTCAAAAACATAATTAATCGAAAGTCAGGGTAGTGCATGAGGGGCACGCGCCCAACGGTTGGGAGACAAGATCGGCAGACGTGATGCCTGGGATCTTGTGCGTCAGTTATGCCAGCTTATGACGTCAGCAAGCGCAGAATTAAAATCGTCACCTCAGAAGGCGGAACGACACCCCAAAATTCAAATTCAAATCCTAATTCAAATACAAATCCGCGGATTGACCAGCCCGCCACCCGATGGGGATGGCCCCCCGATGCCGGGCTGGTGGGGCAATTGTTACACCCGGTATTGCTACCCGCCCAATCGGGTAGCCAGGTTCACATACCAGATCGAAGAGAGGTTTGGCGAGATAATCCTTTGCCGAGCCCTGCCGAATCGGCGGGCAGCGCACCAGAGCTGCCCGACTGCGGCCTCCAGGAGAAATCGGAAAAAGGATTTGACCTATGGACTTGGGCCACTCGGCCAGCGGCGAGCCCTGGGGCAATCTCTACCCACTTCCCAGTGAAGTGATCCCCAGGATGCCCGCCACCTACTCGATACCCGGGTACCCGTGTACCCGTCTGCCCGATCCCAGGCATCGCCAGCTATAAAAGTATGTCCAGTGTCATCAGACCAGAGGATGCAACAGTGTCAGAGCAGGGTAGTTGGGATAGATCCCATCAGTAAAGGGCAACAGTGCCAGGTGGCGCTTCCCCATTAGTCCATAGAGGGAGGCTGTAGCCACTCATAACCCCCCAGCTAGGAATAGCAGGGGCCCACGAGCATACCAACCCAAGGTGGGAAAACCCACCATGTACACTATAAATAGGGCCTTAAATGCCCATTGTAACACACAACTCATTTATTGCAAAGTCTCCACTTGAGAGCTCATTTATTCTTGCATTTACTAATTTCAGTTCTCATAAATACATAAACCCTACCCGCTAGGAACCCGATGGCGAGATCCTCACGAAATCGCTGTCAACAGCATACATACCTTCCCTTGGGTACGATATACTTTGTTTGTCCTAAAAAGGTTATCCAGCGGAAAGCGTTTTTAAGTTTATTTTTAAGAAAACCGTTTTAAAGAAAGTGCTAAAATTAAAAGTGCAGAAATTTAAAGTGCAGAAAATAAAGAACACCAGAGTTTATAGTGGTTCAGACCAGCTTGTCCTACTTCCACTCTCCCTTTCTCAAAAGGGGACTTTCTCTCCAACCAACTTACTCACGAACCACTGGAATTGGGAAGTACCAGCTCCTTCGTACACCAACTTCAATCATACGATCTAAGCTTTACACCAATCTATCTAGGAAGATAAGGATTGTGTAAATGGTCCAACTATAACTCCTAAAGAGTGGATATAATATTTGAATGAACAAGATGAGTGAGTGGAAGAGTTCATGTGTCTTTGTGTGCTCTCGCCCGACTCTTGTCTCATGAACTCATCCAAGCACTCCTATTTATAGTTGTAGGAATTAACTAGCCGTTGGAAAGCTAGCAATTCAAACAACCATAATTGGAGGAATATAATCAATCAAAGATTGATTATATGATTAATTAGTTGACTTCAATCAATCAATCAAATCCTCCATCAGTTGACTTCCAGATTGCTTTCTTCTCCATCATAGAAATCCTAGATTTCCTTGTCTCCAGAATACACGCAGCCTCCAGTGGGTGAACTAATCCATCTCCCTCACCTGGTCAGGTCTCGTCTGGTCTGGTCTGGTCTCATCTGCTAAACCTCATCTGGGAGAGGTCTTCTAGTCACTAGACTAAAAGCCCGAACTTGTAGTGAGGTGCTACTTTATTTCCTTTAACCCTATCTAGATGCAGTGCCACAGATCAAATAGCCTCCGCCGGACTTAGCGCACCGGGCCTTTATCGCACCCGACGTGGCTGGGAGATGCTGGACTCCGCGCCCAACAGACTCCTCTGGTCAGACTCCTCTGGTCAGGCTCCTCTGGTCAGACTCCTCTGGACTTCATCTACTCTGGTGACTCTTCTAGTCCTCTGGTAACTCATCTGCTCTGGTCTGGACACCTCATCTGGTCACCTCTCATCTGGTCACCTCTCATATGGTCACCTCATCTGGTTTGCACAGATTTCTTCCCCCTTAACCAAAGACCTATTCTAGACCTAGACTAATCTGTAGCTGACTAACAGGTTCAGCTAGTCCTATTACAAGTTCTTGTTTTAACATCTTCAAAACATCTAATCTATATCCCAACAATTTCCCCCTTTTTGATGATGTTAAAACTAAAAGAACTTAAAATAAAACAAGACAAGAAAAATTTGAAATAACAAGATAAAGAATCTAGCTGGCTGGGTCAACTGATCTTCCCCCTCAAAGTATGCTCAGCTGATATTGGGGCAAAACATCAGCTGGTCTTCTTGTGTATCTGCAGGCAATCAACTTTTTGGTACCCTTCTGGGTCAAAGGGGGTTAGCACAATTTTTAGGAAGCCACAAGAATAGATCATCCCTTTTTTTAATCAGGTGATCTTATCTTTCTTCCATACATATCTACAAAAATACACTGAACATAAGTAGCTTCGACATGGTTATTTCTTCTAGAGGCTCTTCTTCTCTTATGAGCTTGTCCAGTAGAAGAATTAACTTGTCTTAATGCAACAGTCTTAAAATTCTTTTGATAAGGATAAGTTTTACTAGAACCATCAAAGGTTCCAGCTGGTCTGGCAGATGACTTGAAAGTCTTCTGTATGTGAGTAGGAGTCATCTGGTTCTGCCTCTTTTGAGAAGATCCAGACTGTCTTCTACTCTGCTGACCTGGCTGAGGTATTTTATTCTGGGTATAACCCTTCTTAAAATTCCTCTTCTTCCTTTTGGGTTTTTGAGTTATAGTACTCATCTGCCCATTAGGCTGAGTTACCTGGTCAGCTGACCTCTTGCCTTTATCAATAAAATTTATAGGCTGTTCTTCTTTCTGAACATGTGAGGATTCAGGTTTGGTATAACCAAGGCCTGTCTTATCATGCTCTCTTTGAGATGAGGCAGCTATGTGTGACACAACATTGCTTGATGTAGTCAGCTGCTCCAGTCTCATCTTGAGCTTGTCCTCACTTTCTCTTACAAATTTGTTTTGGTGGAAGAGTTCATCAAACTTAGCTTTAAGCAGGTTATATTCATTGTCTTTCTCAACATTTTCAACAACCAACCTTTCTATCAGCTTAACTTGTTCAGTATACCTGGTTGTCAAGTCAGAAGACTCTTCGACCAGTGTATGATTTTGTTCAGCTGGTAGATCAGCTGAGTTGCCTAGACATTGTGAAAGCTTCTGATTTTCTGCTTTCAGCTTTGAGTTCTCATCTTCCAACTTTTGACAAAGTTGTATAGAAGTTTGGATATCTAATAACATCTTCTGCATATCAGACTCCTCTGATTGTCCAGAAAAAGAAGAAGATGAAAAAGAAGAGGAAGTTCGATTACATACCTCGTCTATCACAAGACATATCTCTTCGTCTGGTCCAAAATTAGATGATGAACCAGAAGTGGATACCTCTTCTTCCACATCTTCTAAGCTACTTTTGGAGTAAATCCTAGTGTATCTTCTACTGCTTTTCTTCGAACCCATTTCTGCAAGAAATTGTTAGCACAACAAATATTTGGGTTTTAAAAAAAAATGGATCTGCCCTGGTGACCACCAATATAATTTCAAAATAGTGGTCTGTAGGACACACTGCTCTGATACCACTTGTTGGTCCCAAAAAGGTTATCCAGCGGAAAGCGTTTTTAAGATTATTTTTAAGAAAACCCTTTTAAAGAAAGTGCTAATATAAAAAGTGCAGAAATTTAAAGTGCAGAAAATAAAGAACACCAGAATTTATAGTGGTTCGGACCAACTTGTCCTACGTCCACTCTCTCTTTCTCAAAAGGGAACTTTCTCTCCAACCAACTTACTCACGAACCACTGGAATTGGGAAGTACCAGCTCCTTCGTACACCAACTTCAATCTTACGATCTAAGCTTTACACCAATCTATCTAGGAAGATAAGGATTGTGTAAATGGTCCAACTATAACTCCTAAAGAGTGGATATAATATTTGAATGAACAAGATGAGTGAGTGGAAGAGTTCGTGTGTCTTTGTGTGCTCTCGCCCGACTCTTGTCTCATGAACTCATCCAAGCACTCCTATTTATAGTTGTAGGAATTAACTAGCCGTTGGAAAGCTAGCAATTCAAATAATCATAATTGGAGGAATATAATCAATCAAAGATTGATTATATGATTGATTAGTTGACTTCAATCAATCAATCAAATCCTCCATCAGTTGACTTCCAGATTGCTTTCTTCTCCATCATAGAAATCCTAGATTTCCTTGTCTCCAGAATACACGCAGCCTCCAGTGGGTGAACTAATCCATCTCCCTTACCTGGTCAGGTCTCGTCTGGTCTGGTCTGGTCTCATCTGCTAAACCTCATCTGGGAGAGGTCTTCTGGTCACTAGACTAAAAGCCCGGACTTGTAGTGAGGTGCTACTTTATTTCCTTTAACCCTATCTAGATGCAGCGCCACAGATCAAATAGCCTCCGCCGGACTTAGCGCACCGGGCCTTTATCGCACCCGACGTGACTGGGAGATGCTGGACTCCGTGCCTAACAATCCCCCCCAGCATCTGCCAGCCCTCTTGGCCAACAAATACCTTCCACTGGGATTCGAACCCGTGATCTGTGCTCTGATACCAATTGTAGGATCAAGAGCTTGCCACTAGACTAAAAGCCCAGACTTGTAGTGAGGTGCTACTTTATTTCCTTTAACCCTATCTAGCTGCAGCGCCACGGATCGAATAGCCTCCGCCGGACTTGGGGCACCAGGCCTTTATCGCACCCGACGTGGCTGGGAGATGCTGGACTCCGCGCCTAACAGACTCCTCTAGTCAGACTCCACTGGACTTCATCTACTCTGGTGACTCTTCTGGTCCTCTGGTAACTCATCTGCTCTGGTCTAGACACCTCATCTGGTCACCTCTCATATGGTCACCTCATCTGGTTTGCACAGATTTCTTCCCCCTTAACCAAAGACCTATTCTAGACCTAGACTAATCTGTAGCTGACTAACAGGTTCAGCTAGTCCTATTACAAGTTCTTGTTTTAACATCTTCAAAACATCTAATCTATATCCCAACAATTTCCCCCTTTTTGATGATGTTAAAACTAAAAGAACTTAAAATAAAATAAGACAAGAAAAATTTGAAATAACAAGATAAAGAATCTAGCAGCCTTGTCTCCAAAATAGAACTCCTAGATTTCCTTGTCTCCAAAATACACGCAGCCTCCATGTGGGTGAACTAATCCATCTCCCTCATTTGGTCAGGTCTCGTCTGGTCTGGTCTCATCTGCTGAACCTCATCTGGTAGAGGTCTTCTGGTCAGACTCTTCTGGTTAGACTCCTCTGGTCAGGCTCCTCTGGTCAGACTCCTCTAGACCTCATCTACTCTGGTGACTCTTCTGGTCCTCTAGTAACTCATCTGCTCTGGTCTGGACACCTCATCTGGTCACCTCTCATCTGGTCACCTCATCTGGTCTGCACAAATTTCTTCTCCCTAAACCAAAGACCTATTCTAGACCTAGACTAATCTGTAGCTGACTAACAGGTTCAGCTAGTCCTATTACAAGTTCTTGTTTTAACATCTTCAAAACATCTAATCTATATCCCAACATACTTGGTCCCTATACTCGCCCATACTACAAGGATCTCATACTCTTGTGGGGTAACTACTAGTATAGCTGGTATTTTGCATTCAAGTCAATGGCGTCGTTACTGGGGATGGCGATGCATGTCCATTGAGTAGGACATGGAGATAGTTTAGTAGTTAGTAGTGAGTGCTTTTATTTTTTGTTTTATTAGTTGTAGTGTGGTGTGTTTGATCTTTCTTGTTGAGTACTCAGGTATATTAAAACATGCTCAAAGGGAGAAACGAGCGAAGATCGAACAAAGTTAGACCCTAAGACGATTGCCAGAATGAATCGAGCCTTCCAGAGAAGGATGAATACCGCAAGAGGCGATGATATGAATTTGGATTTAAGCGGAGATTTGGGTCTTGAGACAGAAGGGCTTAATCAGAATGTGAAGAGGGTTGAGGGAACTGAAGGAGTCAATAGTCCAAAGCTAGCACCCTAAGGGGAAGGAACCAACCAAAATCCAAACCCACATAACTAAAACAATCCCGCTGAAAACCAGAATCAAACCATCCACCAAAACCCGTTAAACCCAAATAACCCCTTCAACAACCCTGTTTACCAACACAACAACCCACCTTATCCTTACCAATAACCACCATATCCATACCCACATACTACCCTCCACACCCTACTTATAATCAACCTCATGTTCTGCAAGTACCTCTACCACCAGTTTATCCTCAGCACATTCCTCAGAATGCTGATCCTGGTATGGTTATCAGAGGAAGGTTTGTGGCGCAGCCGCAACTATGATGGTGTAGAATTGCCACGAGTGGAGGCAAACAACTCTTCTATCTCCTAGGAATCCTGAAGATGCTAGTAGAGAATCAATTCAAGTGGAAGGTAGGAAAGGATAATCCTCATACTCACTTGAGGAATTTTCTGATGATTGCCTCAACTTTTAACCATAATGGCATGTCTGAAGATGCCAAGAGGCTCAGGTTGTTCCAGTTCTCGTTAACTGGAATCGCAAAGGAGTGGTACGATAACACGCTCCCATGGGGAGGTGTAACCACATAGGCCGAGCTCGAGTGCCTGTTCCTCGAGCGATTCTACCCTCCGTCTAGAACGATCAAAGCAAAGCTAGAGATCTCATCTTTCAAGCAGAAGCTAAGAGAGGAAGTACGTCAGGCTTAAGAGAGATACTATAATATGCTCATTGAGTGCCCGCATCATGGGTACAACGAAGGTGATATAATAGCTTATTTCTACTGTGGAGCCAGCAAGGCAGGTCAAGACCACCTTGATGCATGTGCTAGCGGAGCATTCCTGAATTATGGTGCAACTCAGTGTAGAGAGATCATTGATAACATTGTCAAGAATGCGGGGTAATGGAATGAGGCACAAGAGTTTCAACGAGCTTATCAGATGGAAGAGAGTGAGGGTACTAGAAAGTTGTTGATGGCGATGATGGAGAAGATAAGTAACTTGGAGGTTGGCCAGAATTTGAGTGGTCGGAACACTATAGTGAGTAAGAAAGTGGACCACCCAGCAAGCCAGTAGGAGGAGGCCAACTATATGGGAGGGCCTAATTATAATCAGAATGGCTACCAAGGTGGAAATTATCAGGGGCGACCAACTTATGGTCAACCGTTTGTACCACCAGGTCCACAGCCTCCTCAGAATCAATGGAGGAATACTCAGGGGTATCAAGGAGGCCAGCAACCTCCTCAGAATCAATGGAGAAAGAATGAAAATTTCTCTTATAGCAATCCGAGAGCGGGGATAACTGTACCTCCAAATATCAACCCTGGCTTAAAACTCCCCGGAGGAGAAGGAGGTGCTACCACTGATGAGATGTTACGTGCCATTCTACACAAGGTGGAGGAAGGTAGTAAGAGTCTATCCTCTCTGGAGTATGATGTGAAGGAGATGAGTAAGAAGAATGATCAGCGTGATCAAGATCTCCAGAAGAGGGATATGGAGCTGAATAGAATTCAGCAAGAGAACAATAGGCGGTTCACTTCGATGGAGTATCAGATTAGCTAGATCGCGAAATCATTGGGTAGAAAGCCCGAGAAATATCCTTCTATGCTGGAGGGGAACCCGAAAGAGTAATGCAAGGCAATCCAGGTAAGAAGTGGAATCAAATATGATGGTCCTCAAATGCCTGCTGGTCTTGAGGAGATACATAAGGAGATTGAGATGGAGGGACAAGAACATAAGAAAGATGGAGGTGAGACAGTTGAGGTAGAAGTTGAGAAGGAGGGTGATATGGATGAGTCCCAGAAGGGCAAAGACCTTGAGGAGGAAAAGATTGAGGAGATTGAGAGATTTCCAAAGTGGAAAAAGGCAAGAGAAGCAAGGAAGAACGTGAAAGAGACCGAGTGAGACGAATGAGGGGTACCCAAATCTATGATACCCGTCCTATATCCGCAGCGTTTTATGAAATATAAATTAGATGAGAAATTCGCTAAATTCCTTGATGTGTTTAAAAAGCTACATATTAACATACCTTTTTATGATGCTTTGGAACAGATGCCTAATTATGCCAAGTTCCTGAAAGACTTGATAGATAAGAGGAGGAGAGTTAATGAGCCCAAGTTGGTGCAGCTGAACCATGAGGTGAGTGCATTAGTGCACAAAGCGCTTTCCCCGAAATTAAAGGATCCCGGTAGCTTCACGATCTTATGTGATATCGGGAATGGAGTCAAGAAGGGAGCGTTGTACGACCTTGGAGCGAGCATTAATTTGATGCCACTGTCGCTCTTTAAAAAGTTGGAAGATGGAGAACTTTAGCCGACAATGATGACGCTTCAACTCGCCGACCGGTCTATTACTCGACCTCAAGATGTGGTCGAAGACGTCCTTATTAAAGTTGGAGATCATATTTTTCTAGCTGATTTCGTAGTGCTCGACATGGAGGAAGATGAGCACGTCCCTCTGATCTTGGGAAGACCATTCTTAGCCACGGCCGGGATGGTATTAAATATGGCGAATGGGAAGATCACGTTGAAAGTTGATGATAAAGAAGTAAAGATTTCCCTATATGAGGCCATGAAGTACCCGAAGGAGGATGAGAGTTGTCATTCCATTGATGCCATTGACACTTGTGTTGAAGACACACTTCCTATCCCTAACCTTTCTTATATATGTGATTATGATAATCCTTCACTTAATGATTTAACCTTTGAGCATTATGATCTTGATTATCTTGATAGGGATAAAGGCAAGGAGTTGAAGGATAAAGAATTTAAAAGTGTGGATGTGGCCGAATTGGAGGGAGAATGAGGAGTAGGTAAAAAGAAGCCAAACATCAAGAAGTTAGTACCTCCGTGGAGAGCTAAGAAGAAGTTGACACCACCACCAGAGGTGAAAAAGGTATTTAGTGGTGGTTGCCTTGAGGTTGAGAAGGAAGTAAAGGAACTCATGATGAAGGGGCATTAAGGAAAAAAATTCAACCACCACTCTTATGAGAGTAAGGGAGGTAATTTTGAGTATCATGTCCCATAAGCTCCTTTGAGCTCGGTCCGGCATTAGGACCTTAAAAATATCGCTGAGTGGGAGGCAACCCATTTTTATTTGCTTTTGAGTGTTTTTAGTTATTAGGGTGTTGTTTTGAGTCGTAAGTTCTAATCTCGTATTTGAGTGAGTTGCTTGTAGGCTTGTCTCGAGGGAGTAAAGGTATCATGGAGTTATTCAAAAGGAAGGAACTCAAGCAAGGGAGTGTGCTACGTTGTTGAGAGAAACTGAATTATTTGGATGAGGTAACCCACAACCCCAAACTTAGACCACTTCACAAGGTCGAAGTTTGGGGGGTGAAGTTTTTATATGTTTTATGGTTACATTGCACAGGCGTACACCCTCTCTTTGAGTTGAGTTTGGTTATATATTGTGCCTTGAGATGCTCTTTGAGCTGATATTGCTTTGATGTACTACTACATATTTCATGCCTATCAATTCTCTTATGCTTGTTGATTGCTATATTTGAGTGTGAGTATGAGTTAGTGATTTGTGGAGTTGAGTTAGAGTCTGAATTGTGTGAGTGTAGGAGTTAGAGATGATTTGAGAGGGAGCTCGTATAGTTGCGAATTTCTCTTTTGAGTACTTGTGTGATGAGAGTGAGAATTCACTAGGACTAGCATGGATGTGAAAGCTGTGAGATTTGAGCCTTTGTGAGTTTAAAATGCATAAATTGATCTCTTCATTTGTGAATGGATCGTCACCTTAGAGGATGCTAGAACTTGTGTGTGCTCTCGCTTCTTGATTGTGTCTAGTTTGATATGCCGAAAGTGATTTTAGGCCATCTTTGATTTATTGAGTCACTTAGCTAAAATAAGCCTACTAATGACACTTATCCCTTGTTAGCCCATTTGAGCCTTAGCCTATTTATTTGCTAGCACATTTAAACTTGTCCAAATTCTTAAACTCTTTTTGTCCCAATTTGAGTGGAGAATAGGAAAAGTGTGAATGAGAAGGGATCGAGTTGAGATGAAAATGCAAAAATATTTTGGTTGGGTATTATGAGAAAAGGTGTAATAATGCTTTGAGTTGTGGGGACGACCAAAAATTTGAGAATTAGCAAAAGAAAATATGAGCTCATGTGTGTTGTGAAATAAAAAGGAAAAAAACAAAAAAAAGTTGAGCGATTGAAAAAAGTGAAAAGAGTTGAAAAAAAAAGTTGGGGTGTTGAGAGTAAAGGAATTAGAAGTGTATTTTGTGAAGATGTTGAAGAAGTGTGTTCCTTGTATCGAAATACCGAAGTTTGATTTTCTATTCTCCATTCACTTGAGTCACTTATCCCATATAGTTACCCCACCTGTCCAAAGAGCCTACATTACAACCTTGATAAAGTCCTTTTTTATTCGGCATGGATTTTAGAGTATGGTCGAAGTTGAGAGTGCTTACAAGCCTATGGCTGCTGATATGTGTGATTGATTGAGTGGGTCCCTTATTATTGATAAACACTTGTGAGGGAGTGAAACACATCGTTGAGTGCACATCCATGTTTGATCTTGATGTTTCTTGTTGTTAGTGCATGAGTATGATGAAGTGGGTGAGTTTGTGTACGAGTGATTGATCTTCGAAGTTCGAAACTATATGAATTGCATGATATGATTTTTTGACTAATTCCTAACAATTTAACTTGACTTATTATTTCATTACTTGAGGACAAGAAATATGGTAAGTTTGGGGGGGTTGATTAGGCGTGAAATTGTCATGATTCGTAGCTCGTTTTTCCCGTATTTTGAGTGAATTCGATGAGTATTTGGAGTCAAATGAGTATTATTTTTATAAACTGATGAATTTGTCTCTTTGGTGCTCATAGATGGATAGAGGGCGAAAAATGGAGTTCGTAGGACTTTGAATCGACTCAAATGGATGTCCGGATGAAAAGATATTGGAGAAATACGAATAGTATTAGTTCGTGCAAGGAAAAGTATCACTCAATTGAAGAAGAGAAGCCACTCGACCAAGAGAAGTCAATTGCCCCCGCTCGAGCAAGGCATTTACTCGAATGCCTAAAATTTACAGAAGATTTCGGGCGCTCTACCAGCTCGAGTGCCACCATTCGAGCCCCAGAACCGCTCGAGCACTTGAGCTCGAGCGATCCCATTCGAGCTCTGCCACCATTCAAGCAATTTTGCCCGAGCGCCCGAAGTACACTGGAAGCGCTACCATTCGAAAAAGAAGGGGTCGAGCGCCACCGCTCGACCATAACCCAAAAGTGCGCGATTTTGAACTTTTTAACCCGTTTCCGGCCCAATGTTATCTGAAGTGACCCACATCTATAAATACATCATTCCGAGCTCGGTTTTGACAACCACTTCACACATAGAGATAGTTTTTGGAGAGAGAAGAGCACCGAGACTTTGAGCAAGCATACTTTACGTGTAATCGAGGTTTTGATATTACGAATTCATAGATTAGAGTTAGATTTTGATTTTCTTTCTTTCTTCAACACTTGTTACTTGAGACCTTTGATTTCTTCTTTTTTTGATATAGTTCTTAGATTTAACTTCTTTCTTCAAAACCTTAGTTTATGTTCTTGAGTTTTTCAATTCAATTCGTCATGTTTATGTTCGTTGCTTGTTTAATTGTTTTTGTTGTCGTTAAAACCATGCTAGGCTAAAACCCTTGTATGCTTGGGGTAGGATAAACTCGTAGAAGTAGGGTGTTGGTACGTAATTAGGATAACTCGTGATGTTTAGTGCTAGTTCTCTTAAGTAATTGAATTCTTAAAATAAACCCTAAAATTATCTTGGAATTGAGTACGAAAATTATTAGAGAGAGGACGGTCTTATCACTATTTAATAGCAAGTAGGCTTAACGATAGGGTTATAGAAGGGGTTTATAATCTACCGGTTTATCTAGGGAGGACGACCGTATCACCTTGGGTAAATAAGGGTCTCATTAATTAAGCATAATCCATATAACTTGTTTAGTGGGTTGTGAAGTAGGTTTATATGACGAAGTATTAGGGTTAATTCTTGAGATTTTAGCCTTTCAATCTGGTGCTAGTTTAGGGAAGTTGATTGCCTAGTTTTAGTACACTTAGGATTAATACTTGCACATCACGGTTGTTTTAATTATCGTACTAGCTCTATTAGTATACGTAGGGATTCCTATTCTGAGCATCACCATTCCATATTTGATTAAACCCTTAGTATTAAGTTAATTTTATTATTTGCATTCATAGAAGTAGATCTTCAGGGCTCTATTCGCATACATACCTTCCCTTGGGTACGATATACTTGGTCCCTATACTCTTCCATACTACAGGGATCCCATACTCTTGTGGGGTAACTACTAGTATAGCTGGTATTTTGCGTTCAAGTCAATGCCAGCTCTCGGTGAGTACCACTTCTACGAGAGGTGGTATTCCAGGTTGTAGAATCAGCATCATCCTCTTCTGATCCACATCCATCGTACTCAACCAAACGGGGTCTCTGTTCCTCAACCCTGGCAGCTCTGACCGCAGCTCTAGCTTCTCTTGGGGTCTCACCCCCCAGATCTATTCTTTCTTCCCTAGTGGCTGTCCCACCGGCAGCTGCTCTGCCAAAATCGGTTCTCACGTTGGTCTCCCCTAGGACGTCTCCAGGGGGAGAAGACAACGGAATATTACGGGGCATCCAGGCCCTAGTGTCCTGAGCCACATTGAAGACTGTTGAACGAGGCGCACTCGGGGACTGAGGTCCGGGCACATTATGTGCGCGGGGTTCATTCGTATTCAAACACTGAGGAGCTCCCCGGGTGGGAGTCCTTTCTGCCATAGCCTGATCAACTGGACTCTTAATCAGTGTCCTCAACTGTTCAACTATCAACAGAATCAGAGCCGAAGTGTTCTGAGATGGTATGGTCTACGGATGTTCTACATCCACAACTGTAACCGCATGAGTGTTCACATTTTCAGAGGTGTTTGAACCTCCCACCACATTCACGCTCGTTGGAGTATCCGTCGGAGCCGTGGTAGCATCGTCAAAATCCTTCCCCAGATCTCGAGGAGTAGGATTCGTCGTCTCTGAGAGTCAGGAAAAAATAGCACCTTAGTTCATGGTTTTCTCAAAACTCATATCAATCAACTGAATATTTGTACCTCTTTCATCGAGATCTCAACGACATACACTTAAGAACACATAATAATTAATATGTAGTGGTTGTCTTTGCAGAGCTAACAGTTTCAGAGATAGTAAGAATTTTATAAGCTCTGAGAAAATATCATAATATTCCTCGTTACTTGAAAATCATAATAACGTCTTTTGGGAATTCTGCAAATTTTCAAACAGATCGACTCACATGTTGAGAGCTAATTTTTTGAAAAAATAAAGCTGTCAAAGAGCACTATATGCCCAGATCCGTACATTCATAACATCATTCATGCCAAGTCATCTTCATAAAGGACCTATTTTGTATATTGGCAAAGAAACAACACTTTTCATTATGGAAACATTAAAGACAACCCATATTCATACCATAACAACAGATTTTAGTGCATACCTAGCACTTTCATAACCCAAAATGACTAAAAAGAAAAGTTGTGACGCATGAAGATACTCATATTCATGAAATTTTTTCCAGAAAAACAGGGGACAAAAAATAACCATGCATCACTTCACCATTTTCACTCACGATTCATGAAGGGAAAAAAGAAATAACTCACATCAAAACTCAAATTTCCCACAGCCGGCACCAGTTGATGAGTGTAAACTCAAGATCAACACTAATTACATGAGTATTTGAAGAAATACAAAGAGTGGTACCTGAGAGCCTCTCTGTAAAAGCCCTAGAACACAAGAGAGAAGGCTATGAAAAGATCTTTGGATTCAGGAGGTGAGCTTCCAGTGACAGCTTGGATCTCCGGTGGGATTCCTGCACAAAGTCGGGCCAGAGAAGACTCCGGCGCCGACCCTCCAACGCTCAAGTCAGAAAACTTGCTATGGAAGAAAGACCATAGCTGAAAACGAAGAGTATGAGTGAGTGAGAGTGAAGATACCTTGTGGGGAAGAAAGGAAATGAGTATTTATACCTTTGATATGTGAGGGCAGAACAGTAAAATCGTCTATGTTGCCCTAATTACTTCTGGGACCACTTGGAGACCTGGGCACCTTAGGAGCCGACACGTGTCCCCAGGCCAGCATGCTTGGTTTCGTCTGGTACAACTAAATCCGGACAGAATTGTCCTTTTTGAGCCTCAGTCCCAGAGCTCATGAAAAGGACATATTTTGTATTCTTCTCTCCAATATTCATGCCAGCGGGGAATAAGAAAACATTCCCAGGTTTTAGGGATCTCGGGATCTGATAATGTTTACTTCTTGACTTACATTTTCATATATTGTCATCGATATCCAGAGCTTATGAAAAGCTCTGTAGAGATATATTTCAAACGAGTCGGATATCTTCTCATGAGTTTTTATATTAAAGAGGACTTCTAGGTGCTTTATCAGGTCTTCACTTTTTTAGGTTCTTTGTATACTGGTTTCATAAGCTCTGGCACAACTTTTGAAATATTACCTCTTCTTTCAACATATAAAACAAGTAAAGCCTAACAAGGCTTCTCATGAGGATTTTCATTCATCATCGGGGTTTATTTGCCACCTCGGGGCCTTACACAGTTGTAAGCTCATATCTTTATTTTCATTATCTCTGAGCAGATCTTTCCATTTTGGTTTGACTTCTTTAGGATTGATGTAGTCTGCCCATTCTGGCAGAGCCTACATCAGTTAGTTGTACCTTTCGTAATCTAAATTTCCCTCACAATTCTAATTATTTTAGACTGGCCAATCTATCTTCCATAAATATCTATATAAACAGTCACCTCCCTAGGTGCCTTAGAAGTAGACTGCTTATGGGTGTCAGCCTTAGAAGGAACATAAAACTTCTTCTTTTGTGCTGGTTGATTTTATTCAAGAAATAACCAGAGCTCTAGAGTTAGAACTTTGGAAAACATATGTTGATGGATCTTCATCACTTCATGGAGGTGGAGCAGAGATTGTAATAATACCCCCTGCAGTGGAGGAATTACAGTTTGCAGTAGAGTTTGAATTTAAAACTTCAAACAGTGAGACAGAATATAAAGCTCTAATGAGAGGAATGCAGATGTCATGAGAGTTGGATGCATAAAGGGCAATTGTGTACTCTAATTCCCAGTTAGTCACTCAAAAATTGTTGGGAACTTATGAGAAGAAGAATGAGAAAATGGTGAAGTATGCCAAATTGGTTGAGAAGTTGAGAACCAAATTTAAGGAATCAAGAATTGAGCAAATACCTAGAGCTGAAAACCAGAAGGCGGGTTACTTAGCCAAAGTTGGCTAGCACTCCAGAAGAGAGAGAGTCAAAGGAAAAATTACATTATTGACAACTAAAAGTGTTAGGATAAATATTGTTAGTTTTGATGAGTTAAACAAACCAGAAGATCTAATAGGACCATCTAGACCTGTTAGCCAGATGAGGAACTAGATTATGACTTAGTCTATGGGGAACTGCCAGACCAGAAGACTTCACCAGAAGAGTCACCAGAAGATTTGACCAGAAGACTTCACCAGAGGACTCCATCAAAGGACTCCAGCAGAAGACTTCATCAGAGATGTTCACATCAGAGGCAGAAGACCTTTCCCCAGACCAGACGAGTCCAGACCAGACGAGTCTGGTGAACCAAAAGATGCTCCGAATCATCTCTAGATTCTACTGAGTATTCAGGTTCTTAACCGGCTCTGGACCAGAGGACCTCGAGGTTATCTGGTATCTGGTTCAGCCTACTCTGGAAGAATCAGAGATGTGCAAAGGAAGCATTTGACCGTTGGTAATTCAAATGAAGTCAAACATGATCGGATTGGAAAGTCAGAATGAAGATATCAATCCAAGGATCTCACCAACCCAATCAATCAATTAGGGAATTGATTGATTGAAGCTTCCATAAATAGAGATCTGATTAGATTAGCTCTCCAACGGTTAAACCCTAATCACCTCTATAAATACAGAGTGCATCATTGAAGAAAAGCTCTAGTTACGCGCACAAAGATCATACTTTAGCTTTATTACTCTCAAGCATATTAGCACTCTTATAGTTCTTGTTTCATATCTACTCTTAAGGAGTTTGTTGTTGGAATACTCGACCTGTTCATCTTGATAGAGAAGGTTGGAGTAAGTTCAGCTTTAGATCGAAGTAAGATCTAAAGAGTGTAAGAAGGATCTGGTACTTCTCAATTCCAGAAAGTAGTAAGTTGGTTGGTTGGTTAGTAAGGCCCCTTGATAAAAGGAAGAGTGGACGTAGGATTTGAACATCCAAACCACTATACATCTTTTGTTATTTATCGCTTTCATTATTTATATTTTGTTTATACTTGTGCTCAAGTAAAAAGATCTTGCAAAAGAGTTTTAATTAAGCTTCCACATGACCAACAAAAAGTCAAATGTCAACCCTGGATGTAGGGTCAATCGATAAAGGAGATGATTGGAGAGCCCCTATCATTCACTATTTGAAAACAGGGTAGAGGCTTGACAGGCCAGATGTCCCTAAGAAAGCAGTATACAATAAGCATTGCCTGATAGGCGAATACTCGTACAAGAGATCATTCTCTCAACCATACCTAAGATGCCTGTCTAATCTTGAGGGGAACTAGGTGTTGAGAGAGGTGCATGAAGGTTGTGGTGGAAGTCATATTGGCTTCCAAGACGTTATAAGAAAAATATTGAGGGTTGGTTATCATTGGCCAACTCTCACCAGAGATGCAAAAGTGTTTGTGAAAAGATGTGGTATATAAGATTGTCATGTCCTTGGAATATCAATAACTTGAAAAAGTACTATGTCTGAGTCTGTTAAGATCTTTTATCATTTTTCAATCAAAGTATGTAAGCACAGATTGTTTGCATCACAGTATTTTCGAAATTCAATGAAAAGCCACCAAGGCCATCCTACGCTGCTCTGACAGATCCTTGGCCAAACATTGATGAGCTATGAATCTCTGGGATTCACATCCTCTAAGTCTTAATACGAATTAAGCATGAACAGTAATCGAAAATGAAATGCACAGCCTACGAACTGTAGCACTTATCGATTCACATCCAAGGGATGAAAATGAAAAATGAATTTCAATATACAGAGCTGATAAATGAAAATCTTGAATTTTTATTTCAAAGAAGTTAGAAATAAACACCAGAGGAGGGAGTATGCTTTAGCATCATCTCTCCAGAGCTCATAAATGAAAATCTTAAATTTTTATTTCAACGAAGTTAGAAATATGAACCAGAAGAAGGAGTGTGCTTCAGCATCAACTCCCCGGAGTTGAAAAAATGAAATGAGAGATTTTTATTTTAGAGAACCTGAAATAAGAACCAGAAGAGGGAGTATGCTTCAGCATCAACTCCCAGAGTTGAAAAAATGAAATGAGAGATTTTATTTCAGAGAACCTGAAATAAGAACCAGAAGAGGGAGTGTGCTTCAGCATCAACTCCCAAAGTTGAAAAAATGAAATGAGAGATTTTATTTCAGAGAACCTGTAATAAGAACCAGAGGAGGGAGTATGCTTCAGCATGAACTCCCCAGAGTTGAAAAAATGAAATGAGAGATTTTATTTCAGAGAGCCTGAAATAAGAACTAGAGGAGGGAGTATGCTTCAGCATTAACTCCCCAGAGTTGAAAAATAAATCTTGAATTTTGATTTCAAAGAACCTAAAATAAGAACCAGCTGTAAAATATGTGTTAGCATCAATACCTAAGAATTGAAAAAATGAATTCACATCTGATCAGTCTCAACACTAGTTGAGCAGAGATAGCATTTGACTATTAGCCTTTGTAAAAATTAAGCATAAATTTGAGGCAATGATTTCTACAAAGATTAGAATCAGATTTGTAAAAAGTATAAAGAAACATACGATAGTAGGCATATAGAGAATGCAGAAAGTACTAGCGCCAGGAAATGCACGGATGATAAAAGTAAGATAAGAAGGCATAAACCTCAATTGGAGAGATGACCGAGTTAGAGCTTGACGTTCTAAGAATCATATGAGAGTCGTTTATAATAAATGCATGAAAATCGGAAAATTTTCATAGGAGACCTAATTTTGTGTAGAATCAATGAGCCAGAATCGACCGAGAAATTAGAACCGAATTAGGAGGACCCGTAAGCAGTCACGCGAGTTCTGGTCAGTGATATATGAATTAGCGGATCAGAATGGTAAGAAAACACCAAATCCGTGGAATATCAGTAAACTAAAGGAATACCATGTCTGAGTAGACTAAGACCTTTATCAGCTATCATTTTTCAATAATAGAATGTAAGAACTGAATTTTTACATCGTGACATTTTGAGAACTTAATGAAAACCGATGAAACTATCTTCTACAGTTAAGATAGATCCCTATAAGATTGTAGAGTTATGTGTCTCTCATATTCACATCCTACAAGTCTTGACACGAGTTAAGCGTGGATCACATCTGAGAGATAGGTTTTTTTATTCAGATTCACATCCTCTAAGTCTTGGCGCGAGCTGAGCAAGGATCACATCTGATAATGTTAGGAAATTATATAGACTTATGTTTTGATTAAGAGGCCAAAAGGTTCCTTCTAAGTCAAATGTAAGTAAGGTATATTCAGTAGAGTTAGACTAGAATTTTCCAGTTCAGATGTTAGGGAACTGAAGTGCATTTGCTAGATTCTAGAGTGTAGTTAAAAGTTGTTCAGAAGACAAGGTCCACTGAGAAGAAGTCAGCTGAAGAAGAAGCCTTAGCCATAAATGTTGTCTAAGTGCATTTATACTAAATGAGTACCATCAGTAGAGGATGGAAGTCCACTGATGCAGACTAACAATGCACATTCAATGCTAAACACATTAAAAGTTGTTAGGTAATCTGGTTGGAACAAGGCAATTCGAATGTCAGTAAAGCTTGCAATAAATGAAGGAATTAGAAGGTTCTCTCAGTTGAGTTCCACCTTAAAACCAGATAAGATTCTGAGTAAATAGACTGCGCGGCCCAATAAGAAGATGACACGTAGGTGTACCCTACTGACAGCCGACCTATCATAGACTAACAAGTATCAAAAGCCTTGCTTTTATTTTTCCAGAGAGCTGGTAACAGGCAAGGTCTTTCAGCCGTTCCTTGATAAGACATAAAGCTTAAATAGAGTTGTTTGAACCAATCAGATGCAAGAGACTTACTTGAGAAGAATCATCTCCAACAGGAAGATTTTCAAGAAGGTCTATAAATACTGAAGGTCGTGCTCATTTCTACGCATGGGAAACTTACAAGAACAAGCATTCTCTACACTCATAACTTGCAGCGAAGCACTCGAAATCACTATTGTTTCCCAAGTGTTTCAAATTTGTAGAGAGTATACCAAACCTTCTGTAATCGCGCTTATAGCCATATCCAAATCTTAGAAAGAGATAATCCATCCTTAAGCCTTGAGCTAACTTGTAAGGATTATCTCCCAAACAGTTGGAACCAAACCCTACTCAAAACCCTACCCCAGAGTTAGGTTGAGAGTTAGAGTTAAGAGGTGTTAGTAAGCTGATTGTTGATATCAGTGTGAAAGCTAGTTGTTTTGGGAACTAGGACCTAGAATTATCCTAGGGATCAAATATCCTAAGAGAGGATTGTTTGATCAGTGCACCTTGACACTATAACACAAGGAATTCCAAAGTGAAAGGAATTCTCCTGTTTGATCAGGATAGTGGACGTAGGAGATTCATCTCTGAACCACTTTATATCTTGCGCATCTACATTCTGTTAATCCTTTAGTGTGTGTTGTTCAAAAAAGTTTTTATCAAGCAAAATAAGTTTTTCTTAAGGGCTCACTTATCCGCAACTGAAAGCTAATTAGATAGCAACTCAACTGAAAGTCTTGAACCTTTAGTGGAGCTGATATCTCAGCAAGCTTTCATTAAGTAAATCTCAGCAGACCTCCAAGTCCACTAAAGATCTACTGTATTGAGTTAATCTGATAAGTTTTGTTAAAAAAGAAGTTTGAATTTGTAACAACAGGTGTATCCCCCCATACACCTGTATAACTCATTTCGGGACCAACAAGTGGTATTAGAGTAGTGGTTCAAGACCATTGTTCTAAGTATACCTTGTGCTCAAAAGGTAAATTGTGTCTGGTCAACTGAATTGATCTTGTGATAATCTTGTTTTTATATTATGGCTGACAACGCAGCTAGGGTTGCACCACCAGCAGAGAACAACATGGGAGTCAATCCCTTGAACCATATGTCCCATCACAAGCTTCCACAGTTCTCAGTGGAAAATTATGATTTCTGGAAGATCAGGATGAGAGCACACCTTGCTTGTGTGCATGATGAAATGTTAAGAGTCATCACAAAAGGTCCATTTATTTTTATGGCTCCTAACCCAAGAACTACAGCTGAAACTATTGCAGATCCTAGAAAAGAATGGCCCAAAGATGAGGACAACTTACTGTAGATGAAAGGAGGAGACACAATCTCAACTTCATCTCCATGAACATTCTCTACACCACCATTCCAGACTCAGTTATGGAAAGAGTGATCCATTGCCAGACTGCAAAGGAGCACTGGGACACTCTTGCTCTTATGTGTGAGGGTACTGATAAAATCAAAGAGAACAAGCTCTCAGTAGCTGTTCAAAAGTATGAGCAATTCACCATGGAGCCGACTGAGACCATTGATCAACTTGATGGGAGGTTCACTGATATAATGAATGAGATTAATTCTCTTAGTAAAGTGTATACAAAAAGAGAAGTTGCTTTAAAAATCCTGTTAGGTCTGACCTCAAGATGGGATGTGTACTCAGTGATGATGCAGAATACCAAAGATCTATCTAGCATGTCTATGCAACAGGTATTCTCCGAGTTAAAAGCTTATGAGTTTGATCTTAACAGGAAAAGGGCTCCAGATGAGACCTCAGCTGAGAAGGGAGTTGCCTTCAAAGCTAAGGAGACTGAGCCCAAGTCCCCAAAGCCACAAAAGAGTACAAAAACAAGTAAATCTCAAAGCAAAGCTGAGATGCAAGAGGAGCTGAGCCTAATGGCCAGAAGGTTTGAAAAACTTAACAGTCATTTTGGCAAGTATAAAATATTTTACAAGGATAACAGGGAAAGAAGAAGCTATCCTCAAAGAGACACAAAAGAAGGAGAGAAAAGCTCCACAAAGATGGAGAAAATGAAGGAATACAAGAACTACTCCAAAGCTGAAGGATCATCATCAAATCCTAGAGAGTCTACTGAAGAAAGGGATGATGATGCCAACAGATGCTATCAGTGCAAGAAGGTTGGGCACTTTCAGTATGATTGCCCTCAACTGAGCACAAAAGAAAGGCAAGCCAAAAGAGACAGAAGATATGGAGAAAGGAAAGTCATGGTTGTTGAAGATGTTGATGAAGAGTTGGAGTCATCTGAAGGACTCTTCTCTGACAGTAGTGATGATGACTTGTGCCTTATGGCCAGAGAAGAACCTGAGGTACAATCTAAACCAACTATTTCCTTAGGACACACACTTGAGCTCAGCTCAGAGTCAACAGAGGAACTCAATCTTCAGTCCGCTTTGGAACAATTGATGATTGATTTCTCAAGGTTGCAAGAAGTAAGTTTCTGTCTCCAGGATGAAAACAAAAAACTCTTGAGTGAAAACTCCAAGTTAATTGAGTCCGGGAATCAGGCAGATCTTAACTCAGCTAAATCCACCATTGAATTGACAAAAGAGGTGGAAACCATCAAGAGTCAAGGAAAAGGTAAAGATCAACTGATCAAAGATCTTGCTAAATCTAAGACAAAGTTAACTGAAGAGAATATAAAATTGGAAACCCAAATAAAGGATTCTCTCCTAAAAATTGATGTCTTACATAAATATGAAGAGACCTTGTTAAAAAGGATTGATGCTCTAAACAAACCCTCTCTTTCCATAGAGGAGATTCAAAACTTTCAAATCAATCCCAATAACAAGTGTGGAATAGGCTATATTCCAAAACCTTCAGAAGGTCCTCTGAGTGTTGCTTCTTCAAGTGGCACAAAGAGAGTCTTTGTTAAATCTGTGACCTTTCAACCACAAATTTTAAATAAAGGAAAAAGACCAGCTGAGGTTCAACAATAGAAAGGTCAAACCCAGCCAAAACCAATTGGAAAGGCTCAGTTGACTAATCATACTAGAACTCAGCAAAGGTACTATCAGTCGAGGTCTTCACAATTGAAGCAACCCTCAACTGAAAGTATCCAGGCATGAGCATTCCTCAAGGAATGACTCATATAGAAAACCTATTCCTTTTATGCCTAAAGGAAAAAGTTCTCAATACCTTTATCAACAAAGACTGAGACCAGGTGCACCCAAGCCTAAGAAGAAGAATGTTAAGAAGGTTCATGTTCCTTCAAAGGCTGACACCCATAGACAGTTTACTCCTAAGGCACCAAGGGAGGTAACTATCTATGTAGATGTTTATGGAAGACAAATTGACAACTCTAAAGTGATTAGAACAGTAAGGCAGATTTGGATTCTGAAAGGTACAGCTACCCTAATAGGACCCAACACAAAGTGGGTACCTAAAGCTTGATCTTGACTGCAGGGCTCAGTGGACCTCAACAAAGGAGAAGCTCTTAAATCTTCAGTCTGGTACTTGGAAAGTGGATGTTCCAGGCACATGACTTGCAATAAAAGTCTCCTGAATGAATTCATATAGAAAGAGGGTCCACGGGTCACTTTTGTTGATAATTCATAAGGAGCCACCAAAGGTTATGATACTTTAATTATTGGCTCAGTAAGGGTTAACAATGTATCCTATGTCAGTGGATTTAAGCATAACCTATTATCTATAAGTCAGTTTTGTGATAAAGGATACACTGTTGAATTTTCTTGTAACCTGTATTTTGTCAAGAATACATCTTCACAACAGGTACTACTAACTGGGTCAAGGAAGGGAAATGTCTATCTTGTAGATTGGAAGTCTTGCACACCAAATGCATACCTTATAGCAAAGAGTTCAACTGACACCAACTGGCTATGGCATAAGAGGTTAAGTCATCTGAACTTCAAGGTGATGAACAAGATAGCAAGACATGCACAAGTAGAAGGAATGCCAAATGAAGTATACAACAAGGATCATGTTTGCAAAGCCTATCAGGAGGGAAAACAAGTGAAAGCATCCTTTAAAAAGCAAAGTAGCTACCTCTACTGACAGAAGGAAACTCAAGTCAGGCTACCAGAACTACTGAAGAAAGTTAGCAATGAGAAGAGCCTGAACATTGTAAAGATAAGGTCAGATAAGGGCACTGAATTCATTAACTCTATAATATCTGATTTCTGCAAGTAGCTGGGTATAGCTCATGAGACATCAGCTGCAAGAACTCCTCAACAAAATGGAGTAGCTGAGAGAAGAAATAGGACTCTTATGGAGGCAGCAAGGACAATGCTTGCAGAAGCTCAAGTTCCTAAAAGGTTTTGGGCTGAAGCTATCAATACTGTCTGCCAAACTCAGAACAGATCCATGGTAACCAAACATCAAGGAAAAACTCCATATGAGCTATGCAATGGCAGAAAGCCACAGGTATCTTACTTTCACATTTTTTGTTGCAAGTGTTTCATTCACAATAATGGGAAAACTCAACTGAAAGCCTTTGACAGCAAAGCTGATGAAGGAATTTTCTTAGGATATTCCCAAATTAGTAGAGCTTTTAGAGTCTACAATTGTAGAACCCTTGTTGTGGAAAAAACACCGCATGTGGTCTTTGATGAGTCTACTTTTGAGCCTAGGAAAAATGAGACTGAGGAGGTGATTAGCAAGAGACTAACTAGACTGAGTATCAAATCAAAAGGATATCCTGAGAACAGTATTGATGCATACATCCCAACTTGGGACAACCTTACTAATCAACAATTCAATAAAGATATTCAGACCAAAATCACTCCTGACAACCCTACTGAGGAGTCTCCTAACCAGTCAACTAAACTGATAAAATCCATCCCAGTTCAAGAGGTAAGTGATATCAATGAAGATGTGGTCACAGCTGAGACATCTAATGAGTCCATCATTCAAGGGGGAACCAATATCACTATCATTGAGAATGAAAATACCTTGAATGATGACTCAAGCCTTTAACCCTCTGCCTTATTTCCTGAATTTGAATTCATTCCTGTATCTAGTGACTCAACTTCAGAAGAGTTAACCTCTATTGAAGGGCATCAGTCTAGGAGAACTTGGCTCTCAGATCACCCTGTTGAGCAAATCCTAGGTGATCCTAAGTTTTCATGGAGAAAGTGCTTTGTTTTGTTGTTTCATATCTAACCAGGAAGTAAGCTCCATTGAAGAAGCACTTCAAGATTCAAACTAGATCATTTCCATGCAAGAAAAGCTCAGTCAATTCACAAGGAATCAAGTATGGGAGTTGGTGGTTAGGCCATATCATTGCAATGTGATTGGAACCAAATGGGTGTTCAAGAATAAGAAGGATGGAAATGATGTCACAGTCAGAAACAAAGCCAGACTAGTGGCAAAGGGCTACTCACAAGTTGAATGTTTTGACTATGATGAAACATTTGCCCCGGTGGCCAGGTTGGAGGCAATAAAGTTATTTCTTGCATATGCTGCTCACAAGAAATTCAAGATGTATCAAATGGATGTCAAGAGTGCTTTCTTGAATGGAGTACTCAATGAAGAGGTGTATGTGGATCAACCCCCAGGTTTTGAAGATATATAGACTGAGAAAAGCTCTATATGGTCTGAAACAGGCTCCAAGAGCTTGGTATGATACCTTATCTCAGTTGCTACTTGATCATGGTTTTATCAAATGAAGAGTAGATAGAACTCTCTTCAGAATCACAAAAGGAGAGGACATTTTATTGGTGCAGATCTATATGGATGATATCATTTTTTATTCTCCAAACCAAGTCCTATGTGAGAAGTTTTCTCAACTGGTGAAAGGAAAATTTGAGATGTCAATGATGGGTGTTGGTCCCACTAGTCAGTATTAAAGAATATGCGGAAGCTAGAATATTAATCTTTTGTAAAAACCTTTTAAGAGATCACAATAAGCAAAACAACAAACTGTAAAGCAGTAAATAAGACCGGATGTATAATGGTTCGGATATAATAATCCTACGTCCACTCTCCCTTTTGCAAGGGGCCTTACTAACCAACCAACTTACTCACAACCAATGGAATTGTCAAGTACTAGCACCTTGTTACACACTTTAGATCTAACTTCGATCTAAAGCACAGTCTACTCCAACCTTATCTATCAAGATGAACAGGTTGAGTATAATCCAACTATAAAACTCCTTAAGAGTAGATATGGATTAAGAACTGTAAGAGTGCTAATTGCTTGTGAATACTAAAGCTTTAGTATGATCTTCGTGCGCGTAACTAGAGCCTTTCTTCATACTGGCACTCTTGTATTTATAGAGATGATTAGGGTTTAGCCGTTGGAGAACTAATCTAATCGGATCTCTATTTAAGGAAGCTTCAATCAATCAATTCCCTAATTGATTGATTGGGTTGGTGAGATCATTGGATTGATTTCTTCAAAGACTTTCCAATCCGATCATGGTTGACTTCATTTGAATTACCAACGGTTAAATGCTTCCATTGCACAACTCTGATTCTTCCAGAGTAGGCTAAACCAGACACCAGATAACCCAGAGGTCCTCTGGTCCAGAGTCGGTTACTAACCAGATTATCCTAGCTAAACACATTAAAAGTTGTTAGTTAATCTGGTTGGAACAAGACAATTCGAATGTCAATAAAGCTTGCAATAAATAAAGGAATAAGAAGGTTCTCTGAGTTGAGTTCCACCATAAAACCGGACGAGATTCTAAGCAAGTAGACTTTGCGGCCCAATAAGAATATGACACGTAGGTGTACCCTACTGACAGCCGACCTGTCACGGACTGACAAGTACCAAAAGTCTTGCTTTAGTTTTTTCAGACAGCTGGTAACAGGCAACGTCTTTCAGTCGTTCCTTGATAAGACATAAAGCTTAAATAGAGCATTTTGAACCAATCAGATGCAAGAGACTTACTTGAATTATCTCCAACGGGAAGATTTTCAAGAAGGTCTATAAATACAGAAGGTCGTGCTCATTTCTACGCAGGGGAAACTTACAAGAACAAGCATTCTCTACACTCATAACTTACAATGAAGCACTCGAAATTACTATTGTTTCCCAAGTGTTTCAAATTTGTAGAGAGTATACCAAACCTTTTGTAATTGCGCTTATAGTCATATCCAAATCTTAGAAAGAGATAATCCATCCTTAAGCCTTGAGCTAACTTGTAATGATTATCTCACAAAAAGTTGGAACCAAACCCTACTCAAAACCCTACCACAGAGTTAGGATGAGAGTTAGAGTTAAGAGGTGTTAGTAAGCTGATTGTTGATATCAGTCTGAAAGCTGGTTGTTTTGGGAACTAGGACCTAGAATTATCCTAGGGATAAAATATCCTAAGAGAGGATTGTTTGATCAGTGCACCTTGGAACTATAACACAAGGAATTCCAAAGTGAAAGGAATTCTCCTGTTTGATTAGGACAGTGGACGTAGGAGATTCATCTCTGAACCACTTTATATCTTGTGCATCTACATTCTGTTAATCCTTTAGTGTTGTTGTTCAAACAATTTTTTATCAAGAAAAATGAGTTTTTCTTAAGGGTTCACTTATCACAACTGAAAGTTAATTAGATAGCAGCTCAACTGAAAGTCTTGAACCTTCAGTGGAGCTGATATCTCAACAAGTTTTCATTAAGTAAATCTCAGCAGACCTCCAAGTCCACTGAAGATCTACTGTATTGAGTTAATCTGATAAGTTTTATAAAAAAAGAAGTTTGAATTTGTAACAACAGATGTATTTGACTTGAAGGGATTTTACTAACTTCTACTAGTCGTTCACCCGCAAGCGGATGGGTTCACTGTAGTATTAGCAAGTATAACGATCAAGTATATCGAACCCAAGGGACAGTTTATATGCGAATAGATCCCTGAAGATCTACGCGTCGTAGTTAATATGAGTGTATTTGTTTTTGGATTTTTGGAAAGATTAATTAAACTAAACTAAATTATCCTACAAATGCAAAAGGAAAATTAAACGAAATAACAAAAGGTGTGCTTTCAAATATGAGATGGTGATGCTTAAGATAGGAATCCCTATGTATACTAACGGAGCAGGTACATAATCAAAATAACTGTGACACCAGAATTAACCTAAGTCTAAGAATGCAAGGTGAAAGCTCGAGATTCTAAACCCTAATACTTTACCCTAACACTCGACTTCACGAACCTACTAACAAGTTAATAGATTGTGCTTAATTAATGAGACCCTAATTTAACTAAGGTGATGCGGTCGTCCTCCTTCGCTAAATCGGTAGATGAATTAACCTTTCCTAAACCCTCTCGTTAAGTCTACTCGTTGTTAAAGAGTGATACGGTCGTCCTCCTTCGCTAAACCGGTAGATGAATTAACCTTTCCTAAACCCTCTCATTAAGTCTACTCGTTGTTAAAGAGTGATACGGTCGTCCTCTCTCTAACACATTTCGAATGAAATTCAAGAGCGAAGTCTAGATTAATTTTAAGAATTCATTAACCAAGAGAATTAAAACCTAACGTCACAAGTTACCCTAATTACGTACCCACAACCTACTTCTACGAGTTCATCCTACCCTAAGCATGCAAGGGTTTTAGCTAGACATAGATTTAACGTAAACAATAACAATTAGACAAGTGACGAACATGAACATGGTAATTAAATCAAAGAAAAGATCGTACATAAACTTGGGTTTTAAGATATAAAAGAATAAACTAAAATTAATTAGCAAAACGAGGTCTCAACGTATTCAAGAACAAAAGATATTAAGAAACGAAACTAAAACGTGAAATCGAAATGTGAATTCGTAAGCAAAAACCTCAAAAACGTAAAATTAAACTTGCTCGTCTCTTCTCTTCCTTCTCTCTCTAAAAATTCTGTGTAAAAGTGATGTGGTACGTTCGGGGATCCTTCAAAACGTTTTTGGAAGAGGTATATATAGGCAACGAGTCAAAACGGGATCTCATGGGCCAAAATTCCCGTCGAGCTCGAGTAGAGCTCGAGTAAAAAGTACTCGAGCAATGCAAGCTCGAGTGTTAAAATTGTACAGAACGTGAAAAGTACTCGAGCCCTTAAGCTCGAGTAGTTCTACTCGACCGGACCTTGCTCGAGTAGTCTACTCGAGTGCCCGCGTACTGGCTACTCGACCGGCTTCTGCTCGAGTGCACTAATCGAGTGCCCGAGTAATGTCTACTCGACCGAAGCTGGCTCGAGTGCACTACTCGAGTGCCTGAGTAGTGTTTACTCGAGTGCCTTCATCTTGAGTACTTCAATGACACTTTTGCTCGCTCGAACTAATACTTCTCGTATTTCTTCCATATCTTCTCATCCGGGTATCCGTTTGAGTCGATTCGAAGTCCTACGAACTCCTCTTTTTGCCCTCTATCCATCTATAAGTATCAAAGAAATAAATTTGTTAGTTTGTGAAAATAATACTCAAATGACTCTAAATACTTATATGAATCCATCAAAACAAGGGCATTTCGAGCGACGAATCATGACAATTTCACGCCTAATCAACCCCCCCAAGCTTACCATGTTGCTTGTCCTCAAGCAACTAAATAATAAGTCAAGTGAAATTCTTAGGGATGAGTCAATGAATCCAATCATGCAAGTACATAAATTCGAGCTTCAAAGATGCATCACAAGTATACTCACTCACCTTCCTTTATCATATTCATGCAACAACAGCAAGAAACACCAAAATCAAACATGGATGTGCACTCAACGATGTGTTTCACTCCCTTTCAAGTGTATAACAATGATCAAGGGACTCACTCAATCAATCAATCACACAAATTGGCAGCCATAGGCTTGTAAGTGCTCTTAACTTCGATCATACTCTAGAAATCAATGCCGAATCAAAAAGGACTTTTCTCAAGGTTGTAATGTAGGCTCTTTGGACAGGTGGGATAACAATATAGGGTAAAGTGACTAAAGTGAATGGAGAATAGAAAATCAAACTTTGGCACTTCGAGATTAGGAACAGAATACTTCAAACATTTTCAATCAACACCCTTTCAATTCCATACTTTCAACACTTCAATTTTTTTTTTCCTAACTCTTTTCACTTTTTTTTTTCAATCACTTCACTTTTTTTTCTTTTTCGCACAAACACATGAGCTCATTTTTCTTTTGCTCATTCTCAATTTTTTTTATTTTTCCCACATCTCATAACTTCATCACTCCTTCTTCTCATATTCACTCAACAAACAACCTTTTCCTTTTTCAACTCAATTCACTCCCTCCACATTCACACTTTCCTATTCTCCACTCAAATTGGGACAAAAAGGCTTAGGAATTGGAATAGTGTTCATATATGCTAGCAAATAAAATAGGCTTTAAGTTCAAAGGGGCTAACAAGGGGTCAATGTCATTGGTAAGGAAAATTTTGGCTAAGTGACTCATTCAAATCAAAGATGGCCTAAGATCACATTCGGCATATCAAACTAGACACAATCAAGAAGCAAGAGCACATGCAAGTTCTAGCATCCTCTACGGTGACGATTCACTCACAAACGAAGAGATTCATTCATATATCGAAATCTCATAAGGCTCAAATCTCACGGCTTTCACATCCATGCTAGTTCTAGTGAATTCTCACTCTCATCACACAAGTACTCAAAAGAAAAGTTCTCAAGCATACAAGTTCTTTCTCAAATCAGCTCAAACTCAAACACTCGAACAAAAGAATTTCTAACTCACCCTTACAACTCACTCTACTCATCAAATCATACTCAAAGATAGCAATCAACAAGCATAAGATGATTGATAGGCATGAAATATGCAATAGAGAGTCAAATCAAAATCACCCCAAGGAGTATCTCAACAAACCAATAATCAATCAAACTCAACTCAAAGATAAGGGAGTGCATGCATGTGCAATGTAATCATAAAACAAATAAAAAACTCCACCCCCCAAACTTCGACCTTGCTAGAGGTCTAAGTTTGGGGTTGTGGGTTACCTCAACCAAATAATTCTGTTTCTCTCACTAGCTTTGCACACTCCCTTGCTTGAGTTGGTCCCTTAAATCTGAATAACTCCATGATACTTTTACTCCTTTAGAGACAAGCCTACAAGCAACTCACTCAAATACGAGGTTAAACCTACGACTCAAAATAACTCCCTAATAACTAAAAAAAACTCAAAGTAAATAAAAAATAATGGGTTGCCTCCCATTCAGCGCTATTTTTAAGGTCTTCATGCCGGACCAAGCTCAAAGGAGCTTATGGGACATCATTCTCAAATTTCCCTCCCTCACTCTCATAAGAGTGGTGTTTGAACTCCTTTCCTTGATGCCCCACCTTCATGAGCCCTTTTGCTTCCTTCCCCACCTCAAGTGGTATAGGTCTCAACTCCTTCTCACCTTTATCTGGAGGAGTCTTACTAAACAGTTTTTTCTTGAGTTTGGACTTTTTCTTCTTAACTCCTCCTTTTCCCTCTAACTGGACCACGTCCACTTTCTTCACCTCTTCATCCTTCAACTTCTTCACTTTATCCCTATCAAAATAATCAAGATCATAATGCTCATGGGTTGAATAATCAAGTGAAGGACTAACAAAATCATGAACATGAGAAAGATTAGAGATAGGAGGTGTGTCTTTAACACTCGGATCAATGGCATCCATGCAATACAAACTCTCATCCTCCCTCGGGTGCTTCATGGCTTCATATAGGGAGATCTTCACTTCTTGATCATCAACCTTCAACGTAATCTTCCCATTTACCACGTCTAGCACCATCCCCGCCGTAGCTAAGAACGGTCTTCCCAAGATCAATGGAACGTGCTCATCTTCCTCCTCTAGGACTACAAAGTGGGCTGGAAAAATGTGATCTCCAACTCTCACTAGGACGTCTTCAACCACACCTTGAGGTCGAGTAATAGACCGATCGGCAAGTTGAAGCGTCATCATTGTGGGTTGAAGTTCTCCACCTTCTAACTTCTTGAAAAGCGACAAGGGCATGAGATTGATGCTCGCCCCTAAATCACATAGCGCTCCTTTCTTGATCCCGCTCCCAATGTCACATAGGATCGTGAAGCTCCCGGGATCCTTCAGCTTCGGTGGAAGCGCCTTGTGCACTAATGCACTCACCTCGTGGTTCAGCTGCACCAACTTCGGCTCATCCACTCGCCGTCTTTTCGCAATCAAGTCCTTCAGAAACTTTGCATAATGCGGCATCTGTTCCAAAGCATCATAAAAAAGAATGTTAATGTGAAGTTGTTTAAAAACATCAAGAAATTTTGCAAATTTTTCATCAAGCTTCTTTTTCATGAAGCGTTGTGGATACGGGACGGGTATCACAGACTTGGGTACCCCCCATTCATCTCTTTCTGTTTCTTTCACTTTATCCCTTACTTCCTTTGCCTTCTTCCACTTTGGAACCATCTCTATCTCCTCAAAGTCTTTCCCCTTCTGGGACTCATCTATATCTTTATGCTTCTCAATCCCTTCACTTTCAACCCTCTTCTCAACAGTAACACCTCCATCTTTCTTGTGTTCTCTTTCTCCCATCTCAGCTTGAGGCGTCTCAGAATCAGCAGGCATCTGAGGCCCTTCATAGTTGGTTCCACTTCTAAGCTGGATCGCCTTGCAATGCTCTTTCGGGTTTCCCTCCGGCATGGAAGGATATTTTCCCGGCTCTCTATTCACCATCTTTGCAATCTGGCTCATCTGGAACTCTATAGAAGTGAACCTTCGATTGTTCTCTTGTTGAGTTCTAGTCCACTCAACGTTCATCTTCTGGAGGTCTTGATCACGTTGATCACCCTTTTTATGCAACTCCTTCACATCGTATTCCAAAGATGACAACCTCTTACTTCCTTCTTCCACTTTCTGAAGGATAGCTCTCAACATCTCCTCGGTTGATGCACCGCCTTCTCCACCAGGCGGTTTAGACCCCGGATCAACACCTGCAGGAACAGTAATACCAGCTTTTGGGTTAGCATAAGAAAAATTCTCATTTTTCCTCCATGTGTTTTGAGGAGGCTGCTGGCCTCCTTGAACTCCTTGTGTGTTCCTCCATTGATTTTGAGGCGGCTGTGGCCCTGGAGGTGCGAATGGCTGACCATAAGGAGGTCGTCCAAACTGATTTCCACCTTGGTAGCCATTCTGATTGTAATACGGACCTCCCATGTAATTGGCTCCCTCTTGCTGTCCACTTGGCTGGTCTACTCTATCATTCTCTGCTGCATGCTCTCCAACCAAATTCTTTCCCAACTCGAGGTTGTTGATTTTCTCCATCATGGCCATCAATAGCCTTCTCGTTCCTTCTCCCTCTTCAACCTGATGCACTCTCTGAAAATCTGCATCCACACCCCAAGCACCGGCATTCGTGACAATGTTGTCCACGATCTCCCTACACCTCTCTATGCCTTGATTCAGGAATGCTCCGCCCGCACAGACGTCTAAATGGTCTTGCCCCGCCTTGTTGGCACCACTATAGAAGAATGCCATAATATCCCCGTCATTGTACCCGTGCTGCGGGCACTCTATCAGCATGTTTGAGTATCTCTCCCACGCTTGACGTAGGTCCTCTCCTTGCTTCTGGCGGAAAGAAGAGATCTCAATCCTCACTTTTATAGTTCTTGATGGAGAGTAGAAGTGCTCGAGGAACAGACGCTCGAGCTCGGCCCAAGTGGTAATACCTCCCCGCGGGAGCGTATTATCGTACCACTCTTTGGCTATTCCCATCAATGAGAATGGGAACAGCCTAAGCCTCTTGGCATCTTCAGACATGCCATTGTAATTGAAAGTAGATGCTATCATGAGAAAACTTCTAAGATGTGTATGAGGATTCTCCATCCCGATCACCCCCTTGAACTGATTCTCGGTAAGCAACTTTAGAATTCCCGGGGAAATCGAGAAGTTGTTCGCCTCCACAGGAGGCAACGCCACTCCATCATAGTACCTCTGCGGTTGTGCCGCGAACCTGCCCCAAATAGCCATATTGTGATCTGCGTTCTGGGGCACAGGCTGAGGAGCAACAGGTGGTGCTGGTACTTGATGAACTGGAGGTGGTTGGCACATAGGTGGTAGATGATATGGGTATGGTGGATAAGGGTATGGTGGGTATGGGTAATGTTGGTATACTGGGTTGTTGAAAGGGTTATTTGGGTTTTGTGGGTAAGCAGGGTTGTTCAGAGGATTATGGACAAAATTCTGAGCTGGATTGATGACGTTTTGTGCACCCGGGTTTTGGCTCTGACTATCCCCTAACGAATCTTGGTTCTTACTGGTGTTGCCCTCAGTGCCGTCAACCCGGTTCAACCCTTAGTTAAACTCACTCTCGGCATCTTCCAACTCATTATTGATGTCCATTGGTTCTTTCCCTAAGTCGGCCGCGTTCATCCTTCTCAAGAAGGCTCGGTTTCTCCTTGCTATCGTCTCAGGATCTAAAGGTAACCTCTCTTCGCTCGTATTGCCTTGTGAGCGTGTTTTCATAAACCTGAAACACTAGCAGAAGGATCAAAACGCAACTGCCTAATAAATGGAAATAAAAATAAAACAGAAAATAAATCACCCACTACTAACTACTAAGCTATCTACAAGTCCTATTCAAAAAGCATACAACGCCATCCCCGGCAACGGCGCCATTGACTTGAAGGGATTTTACTAACTTCTACTAGTCGCTAACCCGCAAGTGGATGGGTTCACTGTAGTATTAGCAAGTATAACGACCAAGTATATCAACCCAAGGGACAGTGTATATGCGAATAGATCCCTGAAGATCTACGCGTCGTAGTTAATATGAGTGTATTTGTTTTTGGATTTTTGGAAAGATTAATTAAACTAAACTAAATTATCCTACGAATGCAAAAGGAAAATTAAACGAAATAACAAAAGGTGTGCTTTCAAATATGAGATGGTGATGCTTAAGATAGGAATCCCTACGTATACTAACGGAGCAGGTACATAATCAAAATAACTGTGACACCAGAATTAACCTAAGTCTAAGAATGTAAGGTGAAAGCTCGAGATTCTAAACCCTAATACTTTACCCTAACACTCGACTTCACAAACCTACTAACAAGTTAATAGATTGTGCTTAATTAATGAGACCCTAATTTAACTAAGGTGATGCGGTCGTCCTCCTTCGCTAAACCGGTAGATGAATTAACCTTTCCTAAACCCTCTCGTTAAGTCTACTCGTTGTTAAAGAGTGATACGGTCGTCCTCCTTCGCTAAACCGGTAGATGAATTAACCTTTCCTAAACCCTCTCGTTAAGTCTACTCGTTGTTAAAGAGTGATACGGTCGTCCTCTCTCTAACACCTTTCGAATGAAATTCAAGAGCGAAGTCTAGATTAATTTTAAGAATTCATTAACCAAGAGAATTAAAACCTAACGTCACAAGTTACCCTAATTACGTACCCACAACCTACTTCTACGAGTTCATCCTACCCTAAGCATGCAAGGGTTTTAGCTAGACATAGATTTAACGTAAACAATAACAATTAGACAAGTGACGAACATGAACATGGTAATTAAATCAAAGAAAAGATCGTACATAAACTTGGGTTTTAAGATATAAAAGAATAAACTGGAATTAATTAGCAAAACGAGGTCTCAACGTATTCAAGAACAAAAGATATTAAGAAACGAAACTAAAACGTGAAATCGTAATGTGAATTCGTAAGCAAAAACCTCAAAAACGTAAAATTAAACTTGCTCGTCTCTTCTCTTCCTTCTCTCTCTAAAAATTCTGTGTAAAAGTGATGTGGTGCGTTCGGGGATCCTTCAAAACGTGTTTGGAAGAGGTATATATAGGCAACGGGTCGAAACGGGATCTCATGGGCCAAAATTCTCGTCGAGCTCGAGTAGAGCTCGAGTAAAAAGTACTCGAGCAATGCAAGCTCGAGTGTTAAAATTGTACAGAACGTGAAAAGTACTCGAGCCCTTAAGCTCGAGTAGTTCTACTCGACCGGACCCTGCTCGAGTAGTCTACTCGAGTGCCCGCGTACTGGCTACTCGACCGGCTTCTGCTCGAGTGCACTACTCGAATGCCCGAGTAATGTCTACTCGACCGAAGCTGGCTCGAGTGCACTACTCGAGTGCCTGAGTAGTGTTTACTCGAGCACCTTCATCTTGAGTACTTCAATGACACTTTTGCTCGCTCGAACTAATACTTCTCGTATTTCTTCCATATCTTCTCATCCGGGTATCCGTTTGAGTCGATTCGAAGTCCTACGAACTCCTCTTTTTGCCCTCTATCCATCTATAAGTATCAAAGAAACAAATTTGTTAGTTTGTGAAAATAATACTCAAATGACTCTAAATACTTATATGAATCCATCAAAACAAGGGCATTTCGAGCGACGAATCATGATAATTTCACGCCTAATCAGTATTCCCCCCCTATACAACTGTATAACTCATTTAGGGACCAACAGATAAGTAAACTTTTTGATTTAGAGCCTACATACTATCAGCCTTAGCATGAGTTAAGCATGAATCACAACCAAAATATGGATTTCTTGATTTAGATTCACCTCTTATAAGTCTTAAAGCGAGTTAAGCATAGCTAGTATCTCATAGATCAATTTACATCTTATGAAGTCTTAACACGAGTTAAGCATAGATGGTATCTGGGAAATGAACTTACATCTTGTGAGTCTTAGTATGCGTTAAGCAGGGATTACATGTGTTTCAGAAACCATAGTGCAAATTGAGCATGAATTATAAGCCTCAGTTCGTGCTGGATATGAAATAGAAATGAGAATCTGAATTATCAATGCAAAAGTACACAATTTTGTGTAGAGTACGAATATGAAAATAGTACAATACGCTCCAGAGAAAAGACTCTCTACAGAGCGCAGGAAATAATCCCAGAGCCAGAACGATATTTATTCCAACAGACTTCTGACACGTCACTTGGAATAGGGGGGAGTAGTTGATGTGGGCTAAGCCAGAGATGGCTTCCCACCATCAAGTCTATGAAAGAATGACACTCACTAGAGGAGAAGCTATGAGCAGAGCTTGTAAAGAGCTCCAGAGCTGGAGCTCACAAAAGCCAAGAGATAGGCCAAAAAGGGGTCTTGCTCACATATACACACTTTCAATAGTGTGTTAACTCAATATGAACATATTTAGTCTAGAGCTAATTACGGCTCTGGGGTAATCGTCTCTGAATCGAATCTGAAACTATGAAAACATGTCTGATGTAGGCTCTGCCAGAGTTGGCATACCACATCAGTTATAAAGAAATAAGTTATTTGTCAAAATAATAAGCTCTGCCCAGAGCTTGTAAAACTGAGCCACATATCTTATGAAAATAATAATAGTCTAATGAAAGCCTTAATAAATTCTTACTATGGGCACAGACCTTGGGAATGATGCCCAGTACTTTTGGAACGTATCTCTCCAGAGCTTATTTAGGCTCTGGAACTGGTAATAATGAATGAATAAAGGAATAAGTGTTAATCAGTCATGAGCTCTTTAAGAACAAGGAGCATTATCTTTTCCTCTACATCATTTGAGTAAATGGAAGAAGAATACAAAAGAGGTCGTTTTCCCATGCTTTGGAACTGAGGCTGGGAAGGACGATTCTGTCAGGATCTTGTGGAACCATAGGGGACAACCACATCAAGCCTGAGAGGACATGTGGCAGCCTCAGAGATGCCACAGACCCTCAGGTGGTCCCAAAATAATTAGGGCAACAGAGACGGAATTACTATTCTATCCTCTCAGCTTAAAGGTATAAATATCATTTCCCTTCATCATTTCAAAGGTATGCTTTAACCTAAAATCACTCTTCTTGGTTGCATTCTTCATACCACTTCTTGTATAATAAGCTTGTTGACTTGAGCGTCGGAGGACCGACGCCGGAGCCCCCTCTGGCTCGGTTTTGTGCAGATTACCACGGAGATCCCGGCTGCTACCTGAGAGCCGCTTTTCACAGAAGATATAGAAATGAACTGGAGCTTGTTCATGGCTTCTTGAGGGCATTCTCAAGAAATGTTTTATATCTCCTTGATTCTTTGAATATTGTTGATGGGCTTCATTTTGCCCTCATCAACATCAACAATACTAAAAAAAGTATCAGTAATACCCTAACTGTAAAAATATATACAAATCTGTGTGTTTGTATGTATTTCAAAAAAATCAAAATTGAGTTTAAGATCCAAGTATATGTTATGCACGGAGAGATGCACCCTAAAATTTGTGTCACCTTCAATATTTACATTTCAAAAACCGACTTTTTGAAACCCCCAAATAAACATTGAACTTAGTTAGAGTGTTAGACCCCTGTCAAAAAAAGTTAGAGTGTTAGACCTCTCTTCAATTAATTGGTGCACAATTAATATAATTAGGTAGCCAGTAGTGGTAACAGATGGTGCTAGATTCCCGACAAGTGTCTTTTTCTTTGCTCACGCGTAAACACAGTTTTCTCTTTTCCTCCTCAAATCTCGACCGCCTCAGAATTAAAAATGGCGGATTGGGGGCCCGTGCTTGTCGGAGTTATACTCTTCATACTGCTTCAACCAGGCCTTTTGTTTCAGATACCGGGGAACAACCGGTTGGTGGAGTTTGGGAGCTTGAAGACCAACGGCAAATCTATTACGGTGCACACTATTATCTTCTTTGTTCTCTACGCTATTCTAATCCTGGCCGTCCATGTTCACATCTACACCGGCTGATCCGGTCGCCCTTCTGCCAGATCCAGGGATCTAGAGATAGATGACTAGCTTGTTCTCCTTCTTTGGGTTTTAGAATTTGTTGCTCCTTTTCTTGTGCGAATTTTCTGAATTATTGTTATTTTATTTCTGGTTTTCTTAGCTCTGCTGCTAAATAACTTTTATCAGTTCAAAGAGCTTGAATGCTCGCTCGGAATTTGGGTTAATTTTCTATATGGCCGTAATTTTACAAGATAGTAGAGGCTTAGAATTTTAATCAAGCTTCTGCAATCTTTTTCTTCAATTCCAATTTAGCTCAATTTGAATTTCATCCTCAATGGGGTACTCCCCCGTCCGGAGGGACTTGCATATTATCTTTTTTGCCCATTATCTTTTTTGCCCGGGACTTGCACATGCACATTATCTTTTTTGTCCGGGACTTGCACATTATCTTTTTTCGAGCGAATTTTTTATTAATATTGGAAATAATAAAGTGACTTTTAAGAAGGGAGCGATAAAATAGATTTATCCCCCACCTATTATATCTTTCTAAAAAATTATTTTATCATTTTAAATACTAATAAAAAATTTGTTCCATTGTGCAAGTTCCACGTACGGTACGGAGGTACTACTAAATAAAAAAACAGCCAATGTGCAAGTTCCACGTACGGTACGGAGGTAGTACTAAATATGAATATATAACTGAATTATTTCAGATTAGGGGGAAAAATTGTGTTTGATGAAGCAAATTTATACAGGAGAACAGTTGATAGTGCACAGATTTTTGAGTTCACTTGAATTTAATTATCTCAAAATGTGTGTGATTATAACTCAGAATAAATTTGTACGAACACTTTATGGTGATTGGAGTTTGAGATTAGGCTAAAAATGAAGTATGTTGACAAAAGAATCCTGTTAATGGTATGAGAAGAGGAATAAGTATGAGTTTGAGAAGAATTACAATAGATGGTTTGCCATGTCATTTATATATGGAAGTCAGAAAGCTATCCTGTAGAATGAATATGAACTCCTATGGCGATAACCAAGATGGTGTAGATACACAAGTACACAATTGCGTGTCGCCACCGGCCCCCGATCACCTCCCATTCTTTTCTTGCTTGCTATATTGGAATAGGAATAGCAGACAAACAGAAATGCCATCCCATCTTGTATTGGTTCATGTTTTCTTATGAACAACTGATGCTAAACTTGACAAGGTAGTAGTAGTAGTATTATTATTTGGATGGAGGGAAAGTATATAATTGTGGGAATAATGGGATTGCTTTTCTCGGAGGTTTGACATGATAAACTGCTTTTTTGGTCCATTGAATTACCAAATGGGAGACTGTACAAAGCAGGGTGCTTACTTGTGTCATTTTCGAGTTAATTCCAACATGGTGCGGGGATGGGTGCGGGGTGTAAGTGATATTGATACGGGATTACGAATTTAGGCGAATACGCTTGCTTATTTATATTTTATTATATATATATATATGTGTATTTATAAATTTTAAAAATTTGTAAACTAAATGAATGTACTCAACACTCTCATATTCAAGTATATTCTTTAATTTAATATAATTAAGAAACAAACAATCAATTTAAGTTTCATTAGTTCAATACATACGATATATTAGGGTATGTTTGTTTTGGGACTCACACGGATGGACTTTGTACTTTGCAATCCACGCCCCATACGAGTTCGGGATTTAAAATCGGGTTTTCAAATCCCAAACTCAATCCCTACCTATAAATCTATTACTATTTTTCATATAATTAAATATAATCACATCATTAATTTTTTATCATCTACTCAACCTCTCTCCTACTTTGCTCTTACATAATATAATAAAATAATACAACATCAATTTGACATAAATTAAAATCTCACCCTACTAAAATCCCAAAACAAATACATACTCATACTATTATTCATCAAGATTTTCACATCCTAAGATTTCAAAGTCATGACTTCCCCCGCACATTTAAATCTCAAAACAAACGTAGTGAATTCAATCTCAAATGAGTATCACATTTTCAATTTAAATTATATTATGTAATAAAATTCAATTGGATTAACATATTTAATGCTTAACAAATAGGATTTGCGAGGTGGATTCGACACACGAAGAATCACCCCTTCTAGGGGACGGGTACAAATTCGATACTGAATTAGTAATATTATTTTTTAGAAGAATCCATGCACCATAGATTCCAAAACGCGTGACACATCTTGATGCTTACAGTAAACATTGAAACACAATTCAAAATTATGGTCCTAGCAATTATATAGCCAGTCCTTGAAATCTTCCCGCTCTTTATTCATTCCTCAAAGAACGTCCATGGTTGTTCAAATAGACGGTTGATACCTCAGCTTGAGTAACCCCATACTGCAGGTGTGATATGTAATATTATTGAGTAAAAATGGAGAGAATTATATTAATGATAAAGAATGTGAATAATAATTGGAAGTACCTTAGCGGGATAGAGAATGGAGCGAGCAATCTCGGAGAGTTTGGAAACGATTCGGACGAAGTAAAAGAGCAAGAGAAGCATAAAGACGAGGGGCATCAACACAAAGCCGATGAAGAAAGTAAGGATTCCGAAGAGCATGAGGGCCATTGAGATGCCCATAAAAAGCAAGCCGAAAGCAGCTGGAGACGTCCTCGAAGACGAAGCTATGCTCGGAAACGAAACAGGAAACGGCGGTGATCGGAGCACGTGCCCGATCATTGACCGGAGCTCCTGCACTGGATCTTCCTGTCCCCTCATTTTGTTTTAGTTTGGATAAGAATGCGTTGGGAGAGATTAATGATAAGGATGGGTCCCGACGTTCCAAATTATTACTATTATTAGCATTAGTACATATCCATATCCATATCAATGCTGTTGTGGATATATATATTAATATGTGCGCACGTTATTCCATTATCCTCAGATTATAATCTCAATAAATGCTTTCCTTCATAGAATTAATTACAACACATATATCTACGATGTCATCGACCTACTTCCAACTGCTAAAATATAGTTGGTTAATTATGTCGTGCCTCCTGCTGCAGCTGGTTTTGAAGAGTTATAAACCGCAATGAAGATAATTAAATGAATTTATTCTAAATTTTTCAACAAGTACGGCCTCTTAGATGAGGCAGAATTTCTTTATAGTATTGGAGTCAAAAGACTCACACCTAGATAAATATATTGTCCACTCATTAGGCCTCACCAAAGAGGAGAAATTAAGTTGGAAAAAATTTGTGTGAGACCGTCTCATGCCACGAGACCACACAAATTAACACATACCCTTACTAAAGTGTTAACGAGTCAATGACCTACTTACATCCATTCTCATTGTCTCATGCCATGAGACGGTGACCTACTCAATTAAGTTTAATTGCGGCACTATACAACTCTCATCTGGAAACTATTAGACACATAATTTTTTTAATACAATGTATCTTACCAAATTTGGATGGAATGATTCAAATGGATTGGTGTATCGTCGGTACTCCCATCAAATACTATAACAAATATGATGCACCTTAGTATGCTGTTTGAAGAAAAAAGGGCAAGGTGTTTGTGAACTGTTTGTCGTCAGCAGGGCCGGCTAATACCATGTGCAAGGTGATCACTTGCACAGGGCCCCCAATTTTTTAGGGCCTCATTTTTTAGTGTCTAATTATATATATATATATATATATATTCTAAAATATATATAATAATTTACATTTATATATATATTTTTTTTTATGGAACATAATCAATAGAAAATTTATTTTTTGAGTGATTTTCGTATTATTGTGAAACTCTTTACCATAGATATAAATATTTGATTGATGAATTTAATTCAAAAAATGCTCAGAGGGCGAGAAATTTTAAATTATACTTTTGTAAATTAATTACTTTTGTTAAGATATTGAAAATATGTGTTTAATAAAGGGCCTTATTTTTTGTTTTGCTCGGGGCCAAAAAAATGTCCGAGACGGCTCTGGTCGTCAGCATTTGAGAATGCCTCGTGTGGATGATTTGGAAAACATAGAATGACTTAATTTTCAAAAAACAATCCATTGAGATCTAAAAAAATGATTGAGCAATTAAAGAGCAGGACCTGGACATGGATATACCCAAAACAACAAAGGCGTGGTTCTTGTGATTTCAAGTACTGGGAGTTGAACCCATGCGTAGTATTAGCTGTTGATATTTCTAGAATTTTTCTTGAAATGTATTGATGAGGAATACTCTGTCAGCAAGCATAGTCTTGGTGTTGAGAAACTTGTAGGAAACCTTTGACTTTTTATCCTTTGAGAAGCTTATACCCTTTTATAAGTAATTCACCATATGCAATTATATTTTATAAAGTAAAAATATAAATTATAGTTATAATTATAAAAGCGTAATATAAATTAATTAGATAACTGTTCGAATTACCTGAGGTTATTTTTTTAACTTAGCGATGAAATGAATTTTTTTTTTGTATATAACTCAAATGTATATTAGAGTCAAGTCAACCATAAACCACTACAAAATATACTCCTTAATACATATAGTAACAAAAGCTTTTTAGATTATTATCCCACTACAAAACTAACTTTATGTCACATAATTTTATGTCACTATTGATGTGACATAAAGTTGATTTTGTTGATTTACATATACTATATCTTATTTTTGTATACTATACAATAATTATTTTTACCACACCTTATTTGCATGTAATATACTGTAATTATTTTTATAATAGTTGACTGTAATATACTATAACTATTATATTTAAATTCCTTCTGAATTTTTTTTCCCTCTTATATTTGAATTTTTAAAAAACAAAATTCAACCACCATTAGAAAAAAATTACAAGTATTCATAAGATTTTAAAATTTAACCCACCAAAACCCATCACTTTATTGTGATATAATTATATTCAATATACTATAATTGATATTTCTTATATTATATTCATTTTACCAAATATAAAAATACATGTAAAGTTAAATATTGTTATATTCAATGTTTTATTGTTTAGCAAAACTATTATTAATTATATTCAATTTTTACAATAATTGGTTGTAGTATAATGTGACTATTATTCATTGTACTATAGTATATTCAATATACTATCTTTATTTAATATACCAATAATATCATCTTTTAGAAAAATTGAAATTATTCAATAATTCATCCAACTTTATACAAAAATTGCAAAAATATCTCAACTGCAATCTCATCTAGGCAAAATTATTGAATATAATATCTATGTCTCAACTGCAAAAGTTGCAAAATTATTCCAAAAAATTTAGTGCTTACTGCTTTGGCAAATTGCTTGAAATACTTCCCAATACTCTGGAAATAAACACAACTCTTAAAAAAATTCCACTATAGAAATAACAGCAAGAGGAAATTCATACTCTCGGCTGCCAAAAAATAAACAATTTCTAAATTTATTTCTAGCACCCAATAACATTGAAGGCCATCGGAACCCCAAATTTAACATTGTCTCCTCCATCATAGTACCCTCCTATCAGATCCACCTTCAAAATCACAACAATCACAACCACAATTAGTTCAATTTCAACATTTCGCACCTAATTCTTGAATTCAAAATGGTAAAATTCCTGAATCCCAACCATAGATTTGTCGAGGTACATAAAAACCCTCTTGATTATAAAACCATAGCTATTAAGGTACTTTTTGATTTGAGGTGTGGGGCTTCATCGGAGCCGAGAAGGGGGCTTTATCATAAAAATAGTACCAACGTCTTCATCGGATCCGAAGACCTCTATGAGATCCTCCCAGTGCTCCTTCACGGTGGTGGTGGTTCGTCTCGATCTCGCTCAGATCCGTTCACGTGGAGCCCAACCGCCACCGCCTCTGTGTGCGGGCATCATCTGCTTCCTCATCGGGTTGAGAGGGATCTGGCGAGGCATTAACATGAGCATTTGGAGTGGTGGTGCGATGGAGGGACGATAGCTCCCACTCCGTAACAACGACACCGCCACCGCGATGGAAATTTGTAACGCCCCGAATCCAAAACACATAAATATCTCAGATTCGAGGTGCCACTTGTGACTAAAATACGAACTATAAAAATTTTTATTTAAAAAGGGATAAAATCAGAGATAAGTTTTATGCAGCGGAAGAAATGAGTAGAATAATATTTATAATATATCTCACACACATATATAAAGTTTATTATCAATAGTATCATTTTATTTAAGTGGGGAACTCCGTGTCGTCTCTATTACTGTCCTTGCTCCACGAACTCATAATCTGCAAGGGTTGTTAAAAGGGGACGTGAGATTTGAATTCTCACGTATGGGTGATTTGCAACGTCATGAGATTGGTAAATCCGAAATATATTAAATTATACGCATTGATAAAGTATTTAATTTATTTGAGCAGTTGACATATAAATACGAACATCATATATCACAGAAGTAACAAGCTCACATAATAATTATTTGGGCATAACATATTTCACATCATATAATCACAAGTTGATTCACATTGAGGGGCAAAGCCCAAAACCATTTTCACGTATCGGCCCAATCTGCCAAAATAATTTTTCACATATAGTAAATCTCCCCCAAACCATTTCTCACCAACAATTCATCCATTCATGTGACCATGAATCTGATTTATTATTATCACTCATGGTCACCACAAATAATATCAGCGACCATGAATCTGACTTATTATCACTCATGGCCGTACGTGTCAATCCACAAACAAAACTGCTGCACATCAAACCAATGATTACTCGCTTTCCTCTTTCCCATAAAACTGTCATTTCAAATTGTGGGTAGAATTCACATAATTCACACTTAAACAGATTCATGCTCACAAAATGCCCTTATATCATGCAATCGTCATCAGTTCATATAATCAACAAACACAAACCATCCATATAAGGTATATATAATTATATCACATAATTCAAACAGTTATATAATAGGTGCTACATTTATGTTGGATTAGTTGTTTTAGATTGATTTAGTCGAGTTCAGAGTATACCAGCACAACGTATTATTAGTAGATCAATCAACAGATCATCACCCACCTATTAACTCCGGGTCCCGTGAATGATGTACAAACAGATGGTCGGAAACCTCGTGCACGTTCCAACTAGTACCGAATCCTAGTAGGAAACCATTTGATTAAAAGTTGACCTTTGAATTATTTAGGAAAACTTGAGAGTTTGTGTTACGAGAATCGAGAAAGTGGTGGTCTTATAAACTCAAAAAGGACTTGCTTAAGGGTCACACCCTATTTTTGTAAATACACCACTTCTAGAAAGGTGAGTGTATTGAGGGAGTGTATTTACTAGTATATTTGTGGTATGACTATTTCGATTACTACAAAAACAATCTTTTGATAAGTACACCCCTTTTTAAGAGGAGGTGTATTAGGGGGTGTATTTACTAATTTCTGTTATGTCCCTAATAAAGGCCCTTTAAGGAAAAATAAAAGTATAAGAATTTATATTTTATAAAAACCTCTTATTAAAACTTATTAATAACTTGATTTTTCTAAGAAATTTATATTATAACTAATATAGTTTATAAAAAAGTATTTTTCTTTTCTAACTTTAGTAATACTTCTAAAACAAAGGAATTATATTAAATTTTCCCAAAAAAATACTCCTTTTCATTTGTTATTAATTTGGAATATTAAACGACCTATCTTTTCGTTCCTAATTCTCTAACAGTCGCACAAGGGGAAGACGAGTTTCCCTTTGTCTCCAAAAACTCAACTAATATTACTAACAACTAATTTCATCACCATATCATCAGTTAACCAAACCAAACTAATTCATCCATTCACTAATACCCTCCAACCAAAACAACAATACTAAACAGCTAAACCAACAATACTAAACAACTAATTCAATAATATTAATCAACAAACCCAATACTACCAAATCTAACAACTAACACTATATAACAATTTCAATAATACTAATACCAACAACATCAAAACTCCATCTACAAGCTCACAGGCTTCAAAACAATTATCTTAAAACTTACAACGACTCAACGGGGATTCAACTAAAATCCTAATCCAACTATTACGAAAAATAGAAAAGGTAGCAATTCTTACGAGTCCCAAATTCGGCAGCCTAACGGCGTAGTTCGGAGACTCGTCGGGTAAATTTCGGCAGCGTAACGACATGATTCTGGATTTTCCGAAAACAAAACAAACAGCTAATTATTACGAAGGCATCTCGATTAATACGAAAGAACGAAAATCAATTTAATCAAAATGAGAATTAATGGGGAAAATTGAAATCGAAAGGAAACGAAGGACCGAGGAGGAATCGAGACTCACTCAAGGAGGAGGGCAAATCGACCCGATTGAAACAGGAGAGGAGGGCGGCGAAGCACGGCGGCGCTCGGCTTCTGATTAGAAACAGGGGAGGAAAGATAGCAGCGGTGGCGCTCGGATTGGCCACGGCGGCGGCAAAGGAGAGGAGCGACGCGGTGGCTCTTGGCTGGAGGCGGCGCCTCGCGGCTGGGTTGCAACGGCGCAAGGCGGCGCGATGGAAAGAGGGGAGCTGTGCAGCGGCTCCGATGTGTGAAGGAGGGAGGCGGCACGGCGGGGCTGAGCGGCGGAGCTAAAAGGGGCGACGGCGGAGAGCTTCGCTCGGCGGGAAGGACGGCGATTGCATCTGGGTTGGAGGGAGGAGGCAACGGCTGCGGCTCCGTGGTGTTCAGCGAAGAGGACAGCGGCGGCGGCGAGCTGGTGGCGGGACGGCGGCGCCGCTTCGAAGGGAGGAGAGAGCGCGACGGAGGAAGGGGAGGCGGCCGATCAGAGGCGGCGTGACGTGAGCCGCCGGCGATTGAGACGGTGGCGCTGCTTCACGGCCGGTGGCGTCTGGAGGCGTGGTGGCCGATCGAAGGAGGGAGGCGGCCGGAGAAGGGAGGACGAAGGAGGAGGCTGAAGGTGGAGGGACGGCGTGGAATCGAAGAGAGGAAAAGGGAGAGATAATTCTGAGATTGAAATTTGGGAATTCTATTTGGGGAAAGTGACGGACGGTTTTTATAGAAAGAAAATTATTTTAATTAGTTAATTAATTTTAAAAGGGAGGGAATAATATGTGGGTAGGATTAAAAGTAGAAATTTAGGATATTTTCATTCTCAATTGATACGGTTTAGGGATCGTTTGGTTCACGAGTTTAACCCCGATTCGAAATTTAATACAGTTTTAAAACTCAATTAATATTTTATTGTATTTTAATTATTCTCAACAATTTATACGGATTGAAAATATAATTTTAAACTTTGAATAATTAATTTCTCGTAGTCCCTTGTTCGTTTGAAATATTCTATTTCTTTCTTCGAACTTGGGAATTTGAAAATAGAGTATATATTTAAATTACACTTTAGCATACAAATAATAAAATTAAAAAAAACAAGGATAATAATATAAAATAAGGGTTCTAGTAATATAAAAGGTATAAAACGGGACGGGGTATTACAAAATCCTCCTCAAATGCGATGGTAAAGGTTACCGGAGTGGAGAAGGATCTTGAGAGAGCACCGGTGGAGGTTGAGAGAAAGTGCCGATAATGCGTATTTGTCGAAAGGGATCGTCGAATTTTAGATAGAGAAGAGAGAGAAGAAATTATTTTTTTAATTAATGGGATGAGGGAGAGAGAGACTGAAAGTGTATTTAAAACAAAGAGAGACATGAGAGAGCATGGGGAGGGTTGAGGAGGGGTTAACATGATTGGAGGTGTACTTTTGTATTTCTACTAGTTATAGCCCCGCGATATCTTGCGGATTTAAATTAGTTCTTTGTTTAAATCTTACACCACTCTTAATCGACAAAGTTTACATAAAAGATAAACTCAAATGTAACTGCTACAAATGATAAATGACCTTTTGTATATACCCTCCAGACAATTAAACGAACACCACATTCACTGCTTTTTTCGTCAGTTGCACTACACAACACTTTTAGTAATAACATTTCAAAATGTTGCATATTATTATATTATTTATGAGAGAAATTACAACACAATGGAGCAATTCAACTAACGACGCACACATATCAACAACAAACAATACCATACTATGAAATATCAAACTAATATTTTATAAATTCCTAAAAAAATGATGAAAAAGAATATCGACACATGCAACACGAATACACAAGAATAACGATCGATATTAGACCGAAACAACTACATATATATACATACCCCCGTTGGAAATAAATATGCTTGCATTTTGCAGAATAACGATTATCGGAGGAAGAGAATGCCTAATAATTGAATCTATAAACTGAACACATATCTCATTCACCAAAACACACTGCATCTCATATTCACTACAGAGGAAATAAAAATACATCAGACATGTCATTTACATAGAACATAGAAAAAATATATTCAAAATGATGTATTACAAACACCTGTTTTTCCGTAGTTGGAGCTGAACAAACCTAACATATCTAGACATTGGCAAGTCAATGACACGCACCGGACTAATGTGTACCAAAATAGCATGTACGTCTATAATTAAACAAAGAAATCTATTACAGTGGCAATACAACTTGAACAAAAAAAATACACGCTCACAACCGAATAACAAAGACTAAAAAACATTAATAATTACAATGCAGTACTGAATTATCAGCATCAAGTGATAGAATGCCCTCAAAATTAATAAAATCAAAAGCTGAATTAGGAATGGTAGGTGCAAAGCATTCACACAGCTCCGTCGAGTTAGTGTACTCTAGCGTATACTTATTCTTGGTATACTTAATAGGCATATTATTTGGAACAACACCAAAATATTTGATGTAATATTCTTTGCCCTCAACAACAAATCCTAGAAATCTTACTACCAAACAACGCGGAACGAAGCAATAGATTTTGTTCCCCGAATTCATCAAATAAAATAAAATAATAACAATAATAAATAAACTCAATTTTAAAAGAATACTTTAAATATTTGTCTCAAAAAGTAAAGTGATATTTCAAAATTAAATCTACTAGTAACCTGAGAATCCATCATCATTATATTCATGCTGTCGCCACCAATAGTCACCCACGTTTGCAGAATTTTTACATGTACGACCAAAGAACACATCTCAGATAGGAAAAGTAATAGCAATGGGGTAACCATGATGCTAAAATAACAGTATAGATTGTACGACAAATGATAATGGACATACAACAATACATGCTCATGTATATATAATAAAAACAAATACATGTGCAAACATATTAAATAAATATTAAATTCATATTCAAACGAAAAAGAAGAAAAAAATTGAAATTGCTACATAAGAACTAATATCCATTCGTTCAACAAATAACATGATTAGTGTATGATTCAAGACAAAAAATTAGCATCATGTTAAAATTATGTCATAAATTATTAATGTACAATAATTACATCAAAGTACACTTACTTAGGATACACAAAAATTATAACCACTTTGTTGAGATTACTTTATTTTTTTAAATATTAAACATAAATGAATAGTAATGGTTAATGTATGATAGAAGGCAAAAGGATCATAATAATTTTGATATTGACATTAAAAGAAAAATAATTTTTAATTCTATATATATTTTATGAATATTTTAAAAACATAAAGAGAGAAGTTATTATATGTTAGACAATTTAGGATCAATTTCGAAATTTCATGAAGTTCCACAATTATATGAATTTCATGACCAGACTAGTGGTGATCAGATGAGGTGACCAGACCAGAGCAGATGAGTCACCAGAGTAGACGAGTCACCAGAGCAGATGAGTTATCAGAGCAGATGAGTCACCAGAGCAGATGAGTCACCAGAGCAAACGAGTCACCAGAGCAGATGAGTTATCAGAGTAGATAAGTTCTGACCAGACGAGTTCTGAACAGGCGAGACCAAACGACCCCAGACCAGATGAGACTAGATGAGGGTGAAGTGTATGATGGATTAGTTCACCCACATGGAGGCTTCATAGTAATCTGGAGACGAGGAGATCTTGGAGATCAATGATAGAGAATAAGGCAATCTGGAGAGTCAACTGGTAGGAGGATCTGATTGATTGATTGAAGTCAACTAATCAATCTTTGATTGATTATATTCCTCCAATTATTTTTTATTTGAATAGCTAGCATTACAATGGCTAGTTAATTCACAACTATAAATAGGAGTGTTTTGGTTGAGTTCATATACAAAAGAGACGGGCAAGAAAGCACACATGAACTCTCCACTCACTCACCTTGTTCATTCACGTATATACACTCTTTAGGAGTTTTTAGTTGGAATTTTACTCAACCTATTCACCACCTTGAAAGGTTGTTGTAGTTGTACGAAGGATTTAGTACTTCCCAAATCCAGAAAGTTGGCAAGTTGGTTGGAGAGAGAGAGTGACCCCTTTGATAAGGGAGAGTGGACGTAGGACAAGTTGGTCTGAACCACTATAAATCATGTGTTCTTTACTTTGTGCTCTTTAAATTTCTGCACCTTAATTTTAGCACTTAATTTAAAAGTTGGTTTTCATTAAAATACTTCCAAAACGCTTTCGCTGGATAACCTTTTTGGGACCAACAAGGTCTTGTCCGTGGTCTTCCAAATGAAGTATTCGAGAAGGATCAGACTTGTGGTTCCTGCCAGAAAGGAAAGAAACCTAAAGCTTCATTCAAAGATGTCTAGAGCACAACCACAACCAGAGTACATCAGTTACTTCACATGGACCTGTTTGGCCAAGTATCACTACTTAGTTTTAATGGAAGAAAATACACCTTAGTGATAGTAGATGACTTTCCAAGATACACGTGGGTAGTGTTCTTGTTTAAGAAAAATGAAACTATCACTAAGATATCAGAATTTTTCAAGCAGATTTAGAATAAGCAAAATCAGAGTATTGTAAGATCAGGAGTGACAAGGGAACATAATTCCTCAACTCACACATTGCAGAGTATTGTAAGGACGAGGGCATTCTTCATGAAACCTAATCTGTCAGAATACCTCAACAGAATGGAGTGGCGGAAAGGAGGAACGGAACCCTAAAAGTGACTACAAGGACTCTGTTGGCAGAATATAACACACCTCAAAGGTTTTGGGCAGAAGCCATCAATACAGCCTATTTCACCCATAACAGATGCCTCATTGCCCAGAGACATGGTAAACACCATATGAGGTATGGAAAGGTAAAACCCCATCTATTTCTTTCTTTCATGTTTTGTTATGTAAGTGTTTCATCCATGACAATGGAAAATTCAAATTAACAACTTATGATGCTAAAGTGGCAGATGGAATATTCTCAGGATATTCCAACACCAGTAAAGCATACAGAGTCTTTAATAGGAACTCTTTCTGTGTGGAGGAAACACCTCATGTTGTTTTTTATGAATCTACTCTTGAGTACAAGGTAGAGATAAGGGACTTACTCCCAGATGAGACCAAGAACCAGTCTAATAAGATTAAGTCTAAGATGGTCAAAGTTTATCCACCTGTCATTGATTCTGATTCAGACTTAGATGGTGATCCATCTTCTGGTTATGTGGAGCAGAAACCTCTACAAGGAGCAGAACCAGAAGAGGTTGGCACTCCTGTAGGGGGAAGCTCTACTGTAGTTGATGATAATCATCAAGGTACTACAATATATGGTCAAACAGGCCAGACTAGGGGTAAGAAAAGTTTAGTTGATCATCCCAGTTAGCTGATTATAGGAGATCCAACTGTTGGAGTCCAGACTAGAAGAACACTCAACTTAGCTGCCTTATTTAGCTGCTATGTATCCTTGATGGAGCCCAAGAACATCAAGGAAGCACTGAAAGATTCAAATTGGATTGTGGCAATGCAAGAGCAGTTGAATAAATTCACCAGGCAGGATGTTTGGGAGCTGGTAGACAGACCAAGACATCAAAAGGTGATAGACACTAAGTGGATCTTCAAGAATAAGAAAGATGAGAATGACGTTGTAACTATAAACAAGGCAAGACTAGTAGCATAAGGGTACCCCCAGTCTGAATGTATAGACTATGACGAGACCTTTGCTCATGTTACAAGACTAGAGGCCATAAGACTGTTCCTAACATATGTTGCTCAAATGAAGTTCAAAGTTTACCAGATGGATGTGAAATCTGCATTTCTCAATGAGGTTCTCATTGAAGAAGTGTATGTTGAACAACCTCCTGGCTTTGAACAAGGTGACAAAGTGTATAGCTTAAGAAGGCTCTTTATGGACTTAAGCAGACACCTAGAGCATGGTATGACACTCTATCTCAATTTCTCCTGGATAATGGTTTTACCAAAGGCAAGATTGATAGGACCTTTTTTAGGAGAGAAGAAAGAAAGGACATCCTTCTGGTCCAAATATATGTTGATGACATCATATTTGGATCCCCTAACAAGAAGTTATATGAGAAATTTGGAAATCTCATGCAGAGTATGTTTGAAATGTCTATGATGGGAGAGATGAATTATTTCCTAGGAATACAAGTGAAATAATCATCGAAGGGAATTTTCATTAATCAGGCTAAGTATACATGGATCATGTTAGAGAAATTTGGAATAGGATCTAGCAAATCTGTCAAGATTCCTATGATGACAAATATCAACATGGATCCAGATGAGTCTGGAGAGAGTGTGGACCAGACTCAGAATAGAGCCTTATTGGTTCTCTTCTGTATTTGACTGTAAGCAGACCAGACATCACTTTTGCAGTTGGAGTTTGTGCCAGATTTCAAGTTAATCCTAAGAAGAGCCATTTGGAAGCAGTTAATAAGATATTGAAATATCTTAAGGGAACAATTAATCTTGGCTTATGGTATCCTGCACATGATAATCTTGAATTAAGTGGTTATTCAGATTCAGATTATGGTGGTTACAAAATAGATAGGAAGTCTACAGGTGGCACCTGCCAATTTATAGGAAATAAGTTGGTATCTCTTATTTTCTAAAAAGCAGACTTCAGTTGGTATCTGGTGAAGCCTTGTCTGTCCACTCTACCAGATTAAATCTTATTGAGAGCACCATGGCTCAGACAGAGATCAATTAGAAGAGGAAGAGGAACTTAAATCTCTTGCCATGGCCCAACAGCTGACAGAGGAAGATGCTCCAGAGTCAGAGCAGGAACCTAATGCTGGACCAGCTAAGAAGAAACTGAAGAATGCCCCCAAGACCTTTCAGGAGGAAGTGGTAGAGGAAGCAAGGCAGAAGCTGCAAGAGAAGGAGACAGAAGAAGAAAAGAAGGCCAGAATAAGGAGGAATATTGATGAAGAACAGAGGAGGAGATACATCAGGAAGCAGAGAGAAACAGGAGGTAGCAGTAGTAGTGGCAGAGGCAGAAAGATCCAGATTCCAGAGTTCTCTCTGCTGCCTCTCGGGACAGAAAAGTCTTTTGACTCTACTGTGCATGTTGACTTGGTGAACAAGTGGAAAAAAAAACCAAGACTCTGTGGTTCATCCAGCACTACATTCACAAGCCACCCCCAGAGGATGATGAAGTTATAAACATGACTTTTCATAGCTAGATGCAGACTTATGATAAAGTTCTCTATGACCAGTTGATGAAGTCCACCATAGAGTTCAATCTGGAAATCACTGCACTAGAGTTCGAATATCTGCCTACTCCCCTGTAAGGTGATCAAATCAACTGGTCAGAGCTGAAGAAATTGTTCAAGACAAAGTAATGCATGAGTTTAATCCACCTAGACAAGCAGAGCTCAAATCTATGACTTTTTTGTATTTTTGCATCTTTAAATCAAACTAGTAAACACGACTCAAAAGCGGATGAGTTCGTTATAGCATGCAAGTATACGACCAAGTAGTATCGATCCAAGGACCTAGTTGACAGGTGAATCCCTAAGACTACAAGTTTCCATAGAATTGTAGAAGCGTGTTTTGTGGTTTTTAGACTAATTGAATATAAAAGACAATAATCGAAGTGAGCACTAGAAATGAAATGAACAAGTTGAACTAAAAAACAATTTAAAACTTCGTGAGAAGTGCAAGTTGAGGGTAATGCTTCGGGTGAAATTCTTATGACGGATGCAATGCTACGTTCGTTAATTTCACTTGTCTTATGCTACTTCGTTGGTTCTTACTAAGAGCTATCGCTAGAGTATTGAATACCGATCCCTTTTGAGGCTTGGGTGATCAATTGAACTAATTAGCACCTAACTAGTTGCCAAAAGCACAAAAGATAGTGAATGACTTGAAGCACGCGATGCACTTCAAGTATTCTCCCTTCACTAAGCCCCTAAACCCGTAGATTAAGGTTCCTAATATCTATTAATGGTGGTCTAGCCATCTACCCTCTCTCGAGTTAATAAACGTCTAATTGAATCCGATTAATTAATCAAATTCCTCACTACAAGCTCGATTACCCCGCACCCAACTCTCGTTGTAGCACGAATCAACCTAACAAGAGCTACTAAACCTAATCAATCAATCTAATCAAGAAAAACACATTAATAGAAGCAATCGAACCACCTCAATAGCATAATCAAAGCTCAATTAACATCATAACACTAATTCCATCATAATTCAAACACCCAAAGCATTAGGGGATTAGCCCATGGCTAATCTAACACAATAAATGGATAAACAAACTAAAGAAATCAATAAACCCATGAGAATCATCATAATAAAATTGCAATAAACCATATATAAGAAAATTATGCTAATTAATTAAAAGACTAGATAGAGTGATTACAACTTTGAATTGAAATTTGCTCTTCAAAATGCTAGCTAAATTACTCTAATAATTGAAATAAAACTAAAATCTAAGATTGAAGGTGAAAATTAACTAAATTAGTGTGTGGGTGTGTGTTTCTCCCTCTAAAATCTGAGAAAATGGTATATATAGTGGGGGAAGAGGGTATGGAAACGAATTTTGTAAAGAAATCCCTGAAAAATACTGAATTTTCGCACTCTTAAGCCTTTACCGAATTTGTCGCGATATCTCGTGAAATATCGCGAGATTTTCAAAATCTCGCGAGAAATTGAAATTCTTGAATTTGTCTTTGAAATTCTGCAGCACAAGTTGGTATCGGTTTGGAGTGGAAGGTATCTGCCTATACTTATTATTGCTAACCGATATATAGAGGCCGTAGCCAATTTATCGGTTTGGGCATATTGGTATCGGTTTGGCTTTTCTTGTCTCGGCCGATACGTGCTCAGCCTCTGTCTTCAAGTACGAAGCTTTCCGGCAAATAATGGTGGTCTCGCGAATTCCGATAATGGCTTTCCCGGGGTTGAACGTCCATTTCCGGCCATCCGAATTGCAGGCTTGAGGTAGATTCCGGCATCGAGAGCAGCTCCAGGCGTGGGGCACGGATTCCCGGCATCGAACTCAAAGCTTTCAGGCGTGAATTTTGGGCGGAGCCAAGGGCGGAGGTATGGGTGGGCTGGGCTGGGCTGTAGCCCAGCCAGCTTTCCAAAAGCCCAAATTTTTAATAGAGAAAAAAAAAATTTGTAGCCCCCCACCAGAATCGAACCTGGGACCTCTCAGGTAGAGGGTAGCTACGCTACCACTCGGACACAGGTAAGTAATGTTTATATTTCGTATAATATATTATATATTGTGAATATATTAAATACTACTTAAAAAAAAATATAACCCTAACATAGCAGTTTCCTTTTTCATTCTAACAGAATAGAGGCGTGAAACAGAGCAGCAGCAGCCCATCCCTGCGCCCAAATTCATTACATCTCCTCCGAGGTTCTCTCCGACTCTCCGTTAAGGCTCGTTGCTTCTATTATTCTCGATAAGTGTCAAGAATCATTTCCGACCCTCTTCTCCAACTTTTCACCAAAATTTGGGGTAATATTTTAACTAAGTTTATTCATAGATTTGTGCTTTAATTCTTGAAATCTTTAAATATTTGTGCTTAAGTTTCATTATTTGTGCTTTAATTAAGTTTCATATGCAATTAATAATATATGTGTTTTAATTTTTGAAATATTAAAATTTAGGGTAGTGAATGAAATCGTATGAATTGGAGAATTTAATTTTTGAAATTATACCTATGAAATTAGTGAATTGGGGGATTTAATTTTTGATATCATAACTATCGTAGAGTTGTAATTATAAATACATTTATTAATTTTGTTTATCTAATAATGTAATAGGTAATGGAAAATCAAAAAGGGAAGAAAGGCAAAACAATTAAATCATTCTTCACCAACTTAAAACGGAAGGAACCTTTGACAAGTGAAGAGCCTCTTGCATCTAACAATGATAATGTAGCTCCAAATGTGCAACCTCCTCAAGTGCAAAGAGATGAGGTTAATCTTAATTCACTTGAACGTGATCCGTTTTTACGTAAGTCGATTTGTGATCAACCCGTTAATAAAAAAGATGAGATAAGGCGAGCCTATATTGAAATGGGAGCATTTCAACCAATTTTAGATGAATATGAGCCAACATATGATGGAAATCAAATGCGTCGTTTTCAAATGTCGTGGTATAAAATATTTCCTTGGTTAGAGTACTCACCCTCAAATCATTCTGCATATTGTTTTCCGTGCTTCTTGTTTGATCAGTTGAACAATAGCGTATTTACTTCCGTCGGGTTCAATAAATGGAAAAGAGTCAACAACGGGAATAAGTGTTCATTTTTAAGACACGTGGGAGATCCCAATTCACAACACAACCGTGCCGTGGTTTATATGGAGGCTCTAAGGAATGCTTCTCAGCATATTGATAAAGTAATGAATCGGGAAAAACCAGAAGAGATCAAGAAAAATCGTTTGCGGGTCATGACGACAATTAAAAGTCTTGAATATCTTACTTTGCAAGGTTGTGCATTGAGAGGGCATGATGAGTCAGAGTCTTCCAAAAATCGAGGTAATCTCATTGAATTGATAAAACTTTTGGGAGAGATGAATATTGAAATAAATGATACTGTTTTAGAGAATGCTCCTTTAAATGCGAAGTATACATCACCGATGGTTCAAAAAGAGATTTTGAGCATCTTTGGTAGTCGGGTGAGAAACAAAATTCGTGCAGAAATTGGGGATTCAAAATTTTGCATTTTAGTTGATGAAGCTAGAGATATGTCTAACAGAGAGCAAATGGCTATTGTGTTGAGATTTGTTGGTGCTGATGGTCTTGTGAAAGAGCGATTTTTCGATATTGTACATGTTTCAGACACCACTGCTGTAACATTGAAGAAAGAAATATGTCTTGTCTTAAGCCGCAATAATCTTTTGATATGCAATATGCGGGGTCAAGGTTATGATGGGGCAAGCAATATGGGTGGTGCATGGAATGGATTACAAGCTCTTTTTCTAAGAGATTGTCGTTATGCATATCATGTGCATTGCTTCGCTCATCGATTGCAATTAGCTTTAGTTGCTGCTGGTGGACGAGTACGACAAATTTATTGTTTCTTTTCACATTTGAATAAGATTGTGAATATCATTGGTGCTTCTCCTAAGCGTCACAATGAACTACGAAATGCTCAAAGTATTGAAATGGCAGAGAAGGTAGCTGCAGGTGTTCGTGAGACAGGCAGATGAGCTAATCAAATGGGGAGTCTACATCGTCCTGGAGAAACTCGTTGGAGTTCTCATTTTGATTCCACATGTAGCTTGATTGATATGTATGGTGCGGTGATTACCGTGCTTCAGCATATGTCAGATGAGGGTTCTTCTTATGATACAAGTGGTGAAGCTTACGGTTGTTGGCTGGTAATGAAATCTTTTGATTTTGTATTCATCCTGCACTTGATGAATAAAATTTTGGGACTTTCAGATATGCTTTGTCGATCTTTGCAGCAAAAGTCTCTTGATATCTTGAATGCAATGGATCTTGTCTCAAGCACTAAAGATTTACTTCAATTGTTGAAGAATGATGGTTTTGGTTGTCTTCTAGAACAGGTGGAGTCAGTTTGTAGAGAGCATGACATTGCGATTCCTAACATGAATGATTGTTATGAAATGGGTACAGGGCGTTCGTGTCAACAAGTGGATTTTATCACGTTTGAGCACCATTACCGAGTGGATATCTTTTACGAAGCAATCAATACTCAGATGTCGGAAATTGAAAGTAGATTCAAAGATGAGACAGTGGAACTTCTTCAGCTTAGTGCTGCCTTGGATCCTAAAAACAACTTCAGGTTGTTTAATGAGGGTCAAATCTATGATCTCGCCACAGATTTTATCCTGAAGATTTTACTGTTCAAGAAATGAGACGGCTGAGACTTGAATTGCAGCATTACAGAGTCAAAATACCTTCTCACCCAAGTTTTCAGAATTTGTCGACTATTTCTGAACTATCCCGAGCGTTAGTCGAGACAAACAAGGTAGAATCGTATCCAAATATAACAAGATTGATTCACCTTGTTTTGACACTTCCTGTTACCACTGCAACGACTGAACGAGCATTTTCAGCTATGAATCATGTCAAGAGCGTTCTTCGAAACAAAATGGAGAGTGAATATCTATCAGATTCCTTGGTTGTTTATATTGAAAGAGAATTGTTTGATGACATTGATCATGATTCTATTATCGATGAATTCTATCGGATAAAGAATCGTAGGGTGCAACTTATGTAAAAAAATATTGACTTTTATCTTTAGTACTGTATTTATATTATATTAGACTTGCAGCCCGCCCTGTTTTATTTTCCTGGCTCCGCCCGGAGCTTCTGCCTTTACCAGTTTCCGGTCGACGTATTCCATCAATTCCGGTGGCGATCTTCGCTTTCCTCTTCGGCGTTGCTGCTCTATTCCGGCGTCGGCTTCGAGCATTAATTCCGGTGAAGTGGCTCGAAATTTCCGGCAATGGCGTTTCAAGCATCTTCGATTGCAATGGATGGCTTGCTTGAGCGACTCGAATTCCGGCGTCAAGAAGCTTCCAATTTCCAATTTCCGGCCAAATCGTGTGAGCTTCATAGAATTCCAATTGCATTTTCTCTCTCCACGATTTGATGGGGATATGGGTTTTCCAAGTTTAGAAAGTAATGTTTGACTTCTTTCTTATTCAAAATCTGCTCCTACTTTTCTTCTTATGGGGTCCACTTGATGCTTTATCCTTCCTTTCTTCACGTGAATTTCATAAGAAATGGCCATACATAATTCTCATCTCAAATCTTTAAGGGTACGTTTGTTTTGGGATTTAAGTGTGCGGGGGAAGTCATGACTTTGAAATCTTAGGATGTGAAAATCTTGATGAATAATATGAGTATGTGTTTGTTTTGGGATTTTAGTAGGGTGGGATTTTGCTTTATGTCAAATCAATGTTTATTAGTGATTGATGTTGTATTATTTTATTATATTGTGTAAGAGAAAAGTAGGAGATATGTTGAGTGGATGATAAAAAAGTGATGATGTGATTGTATTTAATTATATGAAAAATAGTAATAGGTTTATAGGTAGGGATTGAGTTTGGGATTTGAAAACCCGATTTTAAATCCCGAACTCGTATGGGGCGTGGATTGCAAAGTCCAAAGTCCATCCTTGTGAGTCCGAAAACAAACATACCCATGTTTGTTTTGGGACTCACAAGGATGGACTTTGGACTTTGCAATCCACGCCCCATACGAGTTCGGGATTTAAAATCGGGTTTTCAAATCCCAAACTCAATCCCTACCTATAAACCTATTACTATTTTTCATATAATTAAATACAATCACATCATCACTTTTTTATCATCCACTCAACCTATCTCCTACTTTTCTCTTACACAATATAATAAAATAATACAACATCAATCACTAATAAATATTGATTTGACATAAAACAAAATCCCACCCTACTAAAATCCCAAAACAAACACATACTCATATTATTCATCAAGATTTTCACATCCTAAGATTTCAAAATCATTTCCCCCGCACACTTAAATCCCAAAACAAACATACCCTAAGAAACTGGGCCGGTTCTTGGGTTCAAGAAATAATAAATGGGCCACCTGAGCTTCTTCATCTTCCTTTTGAAATGGGCCGTGAGCTGAGGACAAAACACAAATTAATTTGCAAGCAATGATTTTGGGCCTCAAATTATCCTTCTTAACTCTTGATTTTAGTCCTTCTCGAGCCCACTTCTCGATCGATCTCAATAATCACTTATTTGCTTCTAAAATCCCTCAATTTTCTGCAAAATAAACAAAAGTACCTTTCTCGACAATTAAGTGCAATTAATCAAAATAATCAAAATAATCACACGAAATCCAATAAAATAGGCAAATAAAATATATGAATTTCGAGCAATTTTCACACTAATCAAGCTATCAAAGATCGCTTCTATGACTCGATCCTAGTTCCCAGTAAAGGAAGAAAGTATCTCTAGAAGATAGGAAATTTTTCATTGTAATATGTAATCAAAATTCATACTTACTGAAATTTTCCTACTTTTGTTTGCCCATACAACATCTTGCTGTCAATTTATGATGAGATCTATTCTAAGATCTCATCTTGTTTCTTTCATGCTTATCTGTTTTATTTTTCAGTTCTAGTTTAGTTTTAACATCATCAAAAAGGGGGAAATTGTTAGGATATAAACTGTTAGATTTTGGAGATGTTGAAACAACCAGATGATGTAATAGGACTAGCTGAGCCTGTTAGTCAGCTGATGAAAATAGACTAGGACATAGTCTAAGGGGGAACTCGCAGACCAGAGAATTCAGACCAGATGAGTCGACCAGAAGACCGATTCCAGATGAGGTTCAAGAGCAGAAGATTATCAAACCTCCCAAGACCCAAACGAGTCCTGGAAGACCAGATGAGTCTGGTGATTTAAGAAAGCCTTAGAATCACTTCCTGAATCTAGGCAACTCTTTAGATCACTAGCCTGGTCTGGACTAGACGACTTCCGAGTCATCTGGTATCTGGTCTAAACACTTGAGCAGACCAGAGAAAAGATCAAGGAAGACTTTACCATTGGTGATTTAAAACTATTGGAAAGTTAAACAAAAGATTCAAAGGATGTCACCAACTAAATCAATCAATTAGGAAATTTATTGATTGACTTCCATTTATAGGGATCTAATTAGATTAGCTCTCCAACGGCTAACCTTAATTCACCCCTATAAATAAGAATATTGGAAAGAGAAGAACACACGCGCAAGAAACATTCAAGCATCCATTGATTAAGCTTTTAGCATCCCCGTACTAAAAAATTAGAACCACACACTTATCTACTCATATAGGAGTTTTTGTTGGAAATTGATACTCAACCTGTTTATCTATCTAGATAAGGTTGAAATACTGAGATTAGATCAGTCTTGATCTAAAAGTGTAAGCAAGGTACTGGTACTTATCAATTCCAGTGAGTAAGTGAGAAGGATAGTGAGAAAGACCCCTTGTCAAAGGGAGAGTGGACGTAAGATTTGATATCCGAACCACTATATATCTTGTGTTATTTAAATACTGCACTGCATTCTTACTCATTCTTACATTCACAATTAAAAAGTGTTGGTCCCACTAGTCAGATTAGTGCGAATGCGGAAGCTTAACTAAATAAACCTTTTTTTTTAAGAATTCAAACGATAGATGCAGAAAGTAAAGGAAAACAATAAATAACACACGATATATAGTGGTTCGGATGATAAAATCCTACGTCCACTCTCCCTTATCAAAGGGGCCTTACTATCAACCGACCAACTTACGAACACTGGAATTTACAAGTACCATTTCCTTGCTTACAAGCTTTAGATCTTACTTCGATCTAAAGTGCCAACAACTACAACCTTGTCTTCAACAGATGAACAGGTTGAGTTTATATTCCAATACCAATAACTCCTTAAAGAGTAGATAAGTAATGAGAACCTAAGAGTGCTTAGTTTCTTGAGTATAATAAAGCTTTAGAGTTTTTCTTCGTGCGCGTAACTAGAGCTTTTCTTCATACCAGCACTCTTGTATTTATATAGGTGATTAGGGTTTAGCCGTTGGAGAGCTAATCTAATCAGATCTCTATGTATGGAAGCTTCAATCAATCAATTCCCTAATTGATTGATTGGGTTGGTGAGATCCTTTAGATTGATTCCTCATTTGACTTTCCAATCCGATCAAGTTGACTTCATTAAATGTATCAACGGTAATAATCAGCTTCCTTGGAAAACTCTGATTCTTCCATAGTAGAAGAACCAGATACCAGATGACCCAGAGGTCCTCTGGTCCAGAGTCGGTTGTGAAACAGTTGTTCCTTTAGATTCAGGAGATGATTCTAAGGTACTTTTGTTTCACCAGACTCGTCTGGTTCTGGGGAAGGTCTTTTGCCTCTGATCTAATCTTCTCTGATGAAGTCTTCTGGTGGAGTCCTCTGATGAAGTCTTCTGGTGAAGTCTTCTGGTCTGGCTGTTCCCCCTAGACTAAGTCCTAATCTAGTTCCTTATCTGGTTAACAGGTCCAGATGGTCCTATTATAACTTTTTGTTTCTTTTTAACTCATCAAAACTAACAATATTTATCCTAACAATTTCCCCCTTTTTGATGAAGTTAAAACAACACCAGAACTGAAATAAAAACAAATAAGTATAAAAGAAATAAGGACAAGATCTTAGAATAGATCTCACCTGGCAAACAATTTAGACAACAAGAAGTTTTCTTTCAAAATAGAACAGAGATGAAATTTCATTAAGATCAGAATAGTGATGATTACAGAGTACAATAAAAGGTTCCTATTCTAAGCATATCTTCTGCCTTCTTTAGGAACAAGGAACCAGTCCAGGAAGCGATCTTGAATGGCTCTGAGCTCTGCAGAATTGGAAGGAGTGAAGTCCATCAGAACGTTGGTATTGAACAACTTCTTCAACTCTGCCCAATCAATCTGGTCCCCAACCAGAGGGGTGTTGAGATAGTGAAACTCTGGTGCAGTCACTTCCAGATTGAACTAGATGGTAGAATCCATCAGTTGCTTGTACAGATCCTGGTCATAAGCCTTCATCCAGGTGTGAAAAGTTCTGTTGATCAGATCCTCATCCTCTGGAGGAGGCCTCCGGATGTAGTGCCGAATGAACCACAAAATCTTTCTCTTTCCACTGCTCAATCAGAGACACATGCACAGTAGAATCAAAGGATCCTTCTGTCCTGAAGGGCAGGATGTCCATCACTTCAGTCTGCACCTTCTTCTTCTTAGAGCTTCCACTGGGAGCAAGACCAGCTTCCTTTGCTTTCTTATTCTGTCTTCTCTGTTCTTCATCTTATGTTCTTTCTTATCCTTGCTAGCTTCTCTCCTTCTGTTTCTTCCTTGAATCTCTTCTCTGCTTCTTCAACAACTTCTTCAAGGAAGGTCTTCTTCACTTTTCTTATCTTTCTCTTAGCAGGGCCAGGGATAGTCACTGGATCTAAATCAGATTCTAGAGATTTTTCCTCTGCAGTCAGTTGCTTGGCCACAACAATGGATCTAAGCTCATCTTTCTTCTTCTTATTCAACTCTGCTTGAACAAGAGTGCTCTCCAGAAGATCCAAGCGTCCAGAGTGATTGAAGAGAGTCTCGTTTGTGCTCTTTGCCACGACAGTTATGGCCTTCTTCCCACTTTTTAACTTCATCAAGAAGGGGCTCCACGATCTGCTTGACCAGAACATGCATCTCAACATGAGAGGAAGAGTGCAACTCCTTCAGCTTCTTTGCCTCTTCCACATAAGCCTGAGCTTTTGCAACCAGAGCCTCTTGCTTGTCCTGCATCTGGCGCAAATCATCCTTCATCTTGGCCATATCCAGCATCTGCGTGGCTAGAGTAGTCTTGAGAACGGAGACATATATCATCTTCTCCAAGACATAATCCTGAAGCTCATTCTGGCTCTTAATCACATCCAACTTCAGAAACAACCCATTTGCCTTGAAGGCAGCTTTAGCAGATGCGAAAGTGGACTTGATCTGTTTGAGCAACTTCTTTTTCTCTTCTCTGATCTGGTGCTCAATTATATCAGGGCAAAAATGCGCACCCCCTTGCAGAAGTGACCAATCTGCTGAATCTTCTCATTGAAGAAGAGCTTCATCTTCTTCATCATTGCAGGCGTGACATCAAAATCTTTCTCCTCTGAATAAAGCTCTAGAGGGAATGAGAAGTGTGGTCCAAAGGAGTAAGTAGGACCAGTAGGAGAGATCATTACTCCTCTCTAGATCAGAAGAGTTCTGATCACGACTCTGGCAGAATCAACCGAGACTAGCTCTGACGGGTGTTGAAGATTTAACTTCTTCTTAAGGTCAATCTCCCACCTGGAGAAATTTGAAGCGCCCATCTCATCAATGAGAAGCATGAAGTCTTCAACATCTTCTTCTTTGGCCGTGCTCCACACTTTGCCATCAGTGAGATCTGCTAATAAGGGAAGGTGCTCCAGCAAAACAAAAAAATATTCGCTTAGCCAGAACTGAGCACCTTTGCTCATGCTTTGCCGAATAGGGCCCATATCAGCATCATTGAAGGAAAAAGGAATGGGGCCCCTGGCAAAGGAGGATGTGGAGGGAGGCTCAAGTGAAGCATCCTCCTCTTCACTATCATCGCTACCTGGGCTTATAGGGGAGCCAGGAGGGGTAACAAAACCAAGAGCCATGCTCGAGGTAGATGGGGTTTGAGTAGAGGTGGAATGGTTAGTTTGATGGGAGGAGGGAGGAGGTTGTTCTGTACAAGAAGAGGGAGGGGGCATAATAACCACCTCTGGTACAGAGGTTGTTTGTGAGGTAGAGAGAGGGATTTGAGGTTGTGTTTGGGAGATTTCAGAGGTAATTGGGGTTGGGTCTGAAAGGGGGGAGAGGTTTGTATTTGAATGAAAGGGGGGATATCTGGATTCTGGGCTTCTGGAGGAGAAAGGGAGGGAGAGACAAGATTAATGGAGGGAGGGATAGAGGGGTTTACCTCGGCTGAGTCAACATCAGCCGGAATCGGGGTAGGGGTAGGTAAAGTTGCCTATGTATCTGGAACAACAGCAGCAGGGGAGATCACACCAATCTCCATCTCCAGGTTGGCTGCTTCCTCTAAAGCTTGGTCAAGAGAGGTGTCCAGAGACGAGCCGGACTCTGGATCTTGCAGGATGGCTCTCTTAACTCTAGGCTTCTTCTAGAGAGGAGCCTCTTCTTCTTCTGCAGAACCTTCTTCTTGGTCTGTTGGTTCATCAACCAGAAGTGATTTCTTATCAGCCTTCTTCTGCTTCTTCGATCTCTTGGCAGAAGGCTTTCCAGCATCTCCTCCTTCTGGTTTGCTTCTTTTCTTCTTTAGACCACCCTTCTTGGTCTTAGGAGAGGAAACTTGAGCTTTCTCATTTCTTTTCTATTTCTTCAGAGCAGAAGAGAGAGGAATCTGGTCCTCCTCTAAAGAGACAGTAACTGCGATTTTCTTGGATATACTCCCACTTGACTTCTTCTTCTTCCCCTTGTCTGGAGAGGGTACAACCTGGATGGGCTGGGCAGGAATGGGGGCACCACCATCAGAATCAGCATGCCCATGGAGAGGCCCATCCTTAATTAGGAAGATCTTGGTTTTTCCAAATTTCTTGCATGCTTCCACAGCCCATGCCTTCTGTGGATATTTGAAATCCAGCAGGAGAGTGAGTTTTGTGGCCAGAGAAACCTTGTCATTGAAGCAATACTGTAACTCTCCATCATCTTCCTAGCTTGGCTCTTGTTGCACCTTCACCTTGTTCTTCTTAAAAACATTCCAGAAGAATTCTACCCAGTTACACTTGACTCCATCTAGAATGGCTCTCATCACACACAACTTTCCTGCAAAGGTTGCATCTGTGCTGTGATTTTCACACATCAAAATCCTCATCACAATGTCGAAAAAAAGCTTGTACTTCTGGCGCAAATGCTTGTCTGTGAATCCCTCAGTCAAATTCTGGAAAGATGCCCTAGCAAACATCTTGAAGGATTCGATTTGTTCCTTCTCCTTGTAAGTGAGGGGATCAACTCCTTCCAATGATAACCCCCCAAATAATGTGCTAACCTCAGCCTTAGTGATAGTCACTCTTTCGTCATCCACTCTAGACACCAAATCATCATCATGAATCTTCAATTTCACCAGAAAACATGTAGCATAAGCATCCAAAGTGCGGAATCCCTTGGGAAGAGTAGAGAGAAAAGTTTCCAAACCAGATTTGCGAAGGAGATCCAAAATCTCCAAAGTAGCAGCATTCCTGGTGGAGTAGAAATCAACCACCATCTCCGACTTAAGTTTCTCACATACGTGAGCAGCATCAAAATGCACAATAATGGCCATCTGAGAAAAATATGAGAAATAAATTTGAGAGAAAACTGTTTGCAGAAGGCTAGGGTTTGAAAGTATAAAAACGTGAAGAGACAAAATGAAAAAAAATCGATTTAAAAGAGAGAAATACGCATGGATTTGAAATTAAATAAGGGGACAAGATCAATTTATCAATTGATTGATATATTACACTTTAATTAAATCCGACGACTAATAGTAAAATAGGCAAGATACAGATTTAATTGTGTGTGTGGCGCAGTCATTGGGACTGGGATCTAGGGAGGTTTGTGGCAGTCAAGAGAAAAGTGAAATGATTGCCTAGGCCCAAGACCCAAGTCTAAATACACTCTGAATATGAAATGTTTTGGGTGTATTTAGTAATTTAAAAATTGCGTCCCAATGACCAGGCATAGAAGAGTAAACACATACCTATCATCTGGTATAGTAACCAGATGATACCACAAGTGTTCTTATGTTTCATCTCATCTGGAGGTAATTTCTCTTGTATAACTCGCCTGTCATCTGAAGTAAAATACAGGAACAATGCAAGTTATCTGGTATTCAAGCTCATCTGGAGATGTAACACCTCTGGTATATCTGATCTGCAGGCATGTTTGTACATATATATTAAAATGACTAAGTATTATAGAAATGTAGGATAATCTTTTGATATCCACCCTAAATCAAATCTGTCTCTGGATCTAACAATCCCAACTCAAAAGCTAACTCTCTAAATATGGTCTCTGCCAATGGCTTAGTGAGAATATCTGCTCTCTGCTTCTTTGTTGCAATCTTTTCCACCCTTATATCACCTTTCTCAACATAGTCTTGATAAAATGGTGCCTTATATCAACATGCTTGCATCTGGTGTGAAGAACTGGATTCTGGGTAATGGCAATTGCACTGTTGCTATCACAAAATATTGGAATATTCTTAGCTCTAATCTGGTAGTCCCTAAGCTGCTGACTAATCCAGAGTAGTTGTGAACAACAGCTCCCTGCTGCCATGTACTCTACCTCTATAGTTGATGTAGCAACTGAAGTCTGCTTCTTAGGAAACCAAGATACCAACTTATTCCCAATAAATTGGCATGTACCACTAGTAGACTTCCTATCTATTCTGCAACCACCATAATCTGAATTTGAATATCCACTAAACTCAAAATTGTCATCTGCAGGGTACCATAATCCCAAATTAACTGTTCCCTTAAGATACTTCAATATCATCCTAGTTGCTTCCATGTGACTCCTCTTAGGATTAGCTTGAAATCTGGCACAAACACCTACGGCAAAAGTAATATCTGGTCTGTTTGCAGTCAAGTACAGAAGAGAACCAATAAGAGCTCTGTACTGAGTCTGATCCACACTCTTTCCAGACTCATCTGGGTCCATGTTAAAATTGGTCATCATAGGAATCTTGGCAACTTTGCTAGATCCTACTCCAAATTTATCTAACATGTTTCTGATGTACTTTGCCTGGTTGATTAAGATTCCCTTCTCTGATTGCTTAACCTGCAAACCTAAGAAATAATTCATCTCGCCCATCATGGACATCTCAAACTGACTTTGAATGAGATTTCCAAATTTCTCACACATCTTCTTGTTAGGGGATCAAAATATAATGTCATCCACATATATTTGAACCAGAAGGATATTTTTTCCTTCTTCTTTCCTAAACAAGGTCCTATCTATCTTGCCCTTAGTAAAACCATTGTCCAGAAGAAATTGAGATAGAGTGTCATACCATGCTCTTGGTGCCTGCTTAAGCCCATAAAGAGCCTTCTTAAGCTTATACACCTTGACATCTTGTTCAAAGCCAGGGGGCTGTTCCACATATACTTCCTCAATGAGAATCCCATAAAGGAAGGCATATTTCACATCCATCTGGTAAACTTTGAACTTCATGTGAGCTGCATATGCTAGAAACAATCTAATGGCTTCTAGTTTGGCAACAGGGGCAAATGTCTCATCATAGTCTATTCCTTCAGACTGAGAATATCCCGGGCCACTAGCCTTGCCTTGTTTCTAGTAATGACATCATTCTCATCTTTCTTGTTCTTGAAAACCCACTTAGTGCCTATCACCTTTTGATGTCTTGGTCTGTCTACCAGCTCCCAAATATCCTGTCTGGTGAATTGATTCAACTCATCCTGCATAGCAATTACCCATTTTGAATTTGTCAGTGCCTCCTTGATGTTCTTAGGCTCAATCAAGGATTCATAGCAACTGAATAAGGCAGCTAAGGTTAAGGTTCTCCTCATCTGGACACCCTTAGTTGGATCACATATAATCAACTCTTTGGGGTGATCAACCAGACTTTTCCTTCCCTTGGACTTGCCTGATTGACCATCTTCTGTAGTACCATGGTGATTATCACCAACTACAGGAGTGCTTCCCCCTATAGGATTTCCAACCTCTTCTGGCGCTGCTCCTTGTGGAGGCTTCTGCTCCAGAAAACCAGGAGATGGGTCACCATCTGAATCTGAATCTGACTTTGAATCAATAACAGGTGGCTTGACTTTGATGACTTTGGAAGTAATATGATCCTTTGCCTCTTCTGAAGACAGATTCCTTAAGTCCACCTTGCACTCAAGAGTAGATTCATCAAAGATAACATGAGGTGTTTCTTCCACACAAAGAGAATTCATATTAAAGACTCTATATGCCTTACTAGTGCTGGAATATCCTAAAAATATTCCATCTGCACTTTAGCATAAAAAGTTCTTTAATTTAGACTTCCCATTGTCATGGATGAAACACTTACATTAAAAAATATGAAAGAATGAAACAGATGAGGTTTTACCTTTCCATACCTCATATGGTGTTTTACCATGTCTCTGGGCAATGAGGCATCTGTTCTGAGTAAAGCAGGTTGTGTTGATGGCTTCTGCCCAAAACCTTTGAGGTGTATTGTACTCTGCTAGAAGAGTTCTGACAGCTTCTTTGAGTGTTCTGTTCCTCCTTTATGCCAATCCATTCTGTTGAGGTGTTCTGGCAGATGATATCTCATGAAAAATACCTTTGTCCTTACAGTACTCTGCAATGTGTGAATTCAAAAATTATGTCCCTTTGTCACTTCTGATCCTTACTATGCTCTGGTTCTGCTCATTCTGGATCTGCTTGAAGAACTCTGGCAGCTTAGTGATAGTTTCATTTTTCTTAAACAAGAACACTACCCAAGTGTATCTTGAAAAGTCATCTACTATCACCAAGGTGTACTTCCTTCCACAAAAGTTAAGTGGTGAAACAGGTCCAAACAGGTCCATGTGAAGTAGCTGAAGAACTCTGGGTGTGGTTGTGCTCTGGACATATTTGAAAGAGGCCTTGGGTTGCTTACCCTTCTGGCAGGAACCACAAGTCCAATTCTTCTTAAACCCTTTCTGGCAATCTTGTTGAGTGCTTTGAAGTTCATGTGACTCAATCTCTTGTGCCAAAGCCAACTGTTCTCTGTAGATCCTTTTGCTACCAGGCAAGTGTTTCTTGGACACCTGTTGAAATCTGCAAGATAAATGTTACCTTTCCTCAAGCCAATAAGCAAAATATCATCATAATTAGAGGAAAATACAGTGCAAAAATCACTAGAGAACTTCTCCGAGTTTCCCTTGTCACAGAATTGGGATACAAAGAGATGATCCTAGAATGGCCTGAAATCCTAGAGATCTTTCACAAATATCATGTGCTTGGAGCATCCAGTATCAATGTACCAAACACAATTGGTTGAAAATCCTTTCTCCAATGGGCTTTTGTCCTCCTCAGTGATGTCAGCCATGAGGCATACATCATCATCTGATCCAAAGTCAGAAGAAGAAGATGAACTTGAACTAGTATCCTCCTCCTCTGCTTCTGCCAGCAATGCTCTCTTGTCTGCATACCTCCTATCTCTCTTAAGTCTTTTCCCTTCTCTTTCTCTAGGAGTGAGTTGAGGACAATCATAACTGTAGTGCTCTGGCTTGTTACAATTGTAATAAGTGTTATCTCCTGCTCTGAGACTTGGACTAGAGTCTCTCCTCCTGCCAGAGCTGCTATCTCTCCTCTTGTAGTCAGATCTGCCAGAGCTGCTATCTCTCCTCTTGGGGCTGAAGTCTCTTCTCTTCTCTGGTGACTGGAACCTTGTCTCTCTAGAGTCTCCAGATGATCTTTCCTTATCTGCAGATTTGAAGGAACTCCTTCTGTCTCTGGTAGTATCCTTCCAGTGCTTTTTGTATCTGCCATACTTAGAGCTCATTTTATCAACTTTTCTAGTTAAGAGTGCTACCTGCTCCTTGAGACTCGGATCATTTGCAACAGGTTCTTTCACAGGTTCTTCAGCCTTCATAGTGGAAGAGAATGCAACTCCTTTCTCACCAGATGAGGTAGAAATCTTATCTGAATGATCTTCCTCGTGTAGATCATACTTATAGGCTTTCAAATCAGAGAACAACAAGTGATGATCTAGAGTATTGAGGTCCTTGCTATCCTTGATGACAATGACTTTGATCCTCCACCTGCTGATTAGTGATCTCAAGATTTTATTATTAATTTCCTTTTCAGTGTAAGTTTTACCTAAGGCACTAGCCTTGATTAGGAGATTAGTGAGGTGCAAGTCCAGCTGATCAATGGTCTCATCGGGCTTCTTTTTGAAGATTTCAAAAGAGTGTTGAACAGCTTGGAGCTTGTTGTCCTTGATCTTTTCAGTTCCTTCACAGAATAATGCTAACTTGTCCCACATCTCCTTAGCCGTACCACAGGTTCTGACTTTCTCTATCACTTCTTTGTTGAGTGTGTTGATGGCCTATGTTCTGGCAACATGGTCCAGATTATAGAGATTCCTTTCATCATTGTTCAACTCATCCCTTTTCTTGAGGATTCTCTGCCTAGGTACTCTACCATCAGTGGGTGTTCTCTCTTCTGTAGTTCTTTCATCTGCTGCACTGCTGGACTCTTCTCTGGCTTCAGACCTTCCATCATCAATAGGAGTCCAGTAAAATTGAATTGGACCACTTTCAACCACATCAAGCATGCGGTGATGAATAGCTCCAAGATGATTGCTCAAAATAAAACTCCAGTGGCTATAGTCATCAACTGAAAATTCTGGCAATTTACGACTCTTGTATGCAGATTTTGAAGACATTTTGAAAACAATAAAGGTTTTATGCAAGTAAATAGATAAAGTAGTGGATTTGCCTGGTGACCCCAAAAGCTCCTCAAAGTAGTGTTCTAGGACACACTGCTCTGATACCACTTATTGGTCTCACTAGTCAGATTAGTGTGAATGGGGAAGTGTTGGGATATGTATTTTAGTTTTGATGATTTTCCAAAACAGCATGTAATAGGTTTGAAAGCAGTCAGGATAGTATCTTTTATTTCAGGTCAGGCTAGGTTAGCTCCTAGAGAATAGGCTGTCAGTTGAGAAGAACTCAGTTGAGGGAACACTTAGTTAAGGGGGAACTCAGCCACACAGCCTGAGGATATCAAGATGACACCAAGGAGAACTGACTGAAGCCATGCTTGAGACCTGGAACTGAAGAGAAGCCTGAAGAAAGTCCCACTGAGTGTAAACCGGGCTGATCTAAGCTAAGTCAGGTGGACCACTCAGTGAAGAGCATGATCAGGAGGATCAGTGCTGCACCAAGTAGGCCCTGAAGGAGTCAGGCTACTGTGGTCAGGGAAGTTTGTCATTCAACCTTATGACAAACTTCTTGGAATGATCTTCAAACAGTCTCTGAAGGACAACTACACTGAAGACGTTCAGTCCACTGAAGATCATCAGTCAGTGAAGGAGGAAGCTACCTAAAGTCAGTGGGTCTTAGTCAAACCCACTGAGTCAAAGATCTGTGAATCCAGGCCACGTGGACCAACCAGCACGAGGCAGCAACTCTGACACTGATAAAGGCCGCATTCCAAGAAAAGTGGTTTAAACCATTTAATGTTGGATTCAAATGTATCTTCCCTCCAACGGATACATTTGAATCCCCATTATAAATACAAGCTCATAGCTGCGTATTCAAGAGTGTTGAAGTGTTGTATTGTGTGTGAGAAAAGAAAAATCAACACCTACAAGCTATAAGAGTGTGTGAGTTGTTAGGGAGTCATAAGGAAGTGTGCTCACACCCACGACACTGACCTTTAGGGTTATCACTTATCTTCATTGAGTGTCAAGCTTGTAACTCTTAGCTTAGAGAGGTTTTCCTAATCTTAGCTTTAAGGCTAACACATTGTAAAGGAAAACCTCACCTAGTTAGAGAAAACCAAACCAAACTAAACCCTTTCAGAGAATGTTAGGTTTGTAGTGAGGTGAGGAGAGGCAGCCCAGGGAGTGGCGTGAGTCCAGTTGTAAGTGCACATTGGCACGTTAAAAACAAGAATCCCAAGTAGTGGATTTCCTGTTAAATCAAGCCGTGGATGTAAGAGCTTGAGTCTCTGAACCACGTTAAACTGAGCGTTGTTTATCGTTTAAGCACTTGCTAATTATTTGTAGTGTATGCTCTCTGAGCGTACTTGGAAAGCTTGAAAAGAAGATTAACTAAGTATTTTAGTCAGGGAGAATCAATCTCACTGACAAGCTTAGGCTAGCACTCGAGAGTTCAGTCTCTCGAGTCACTGCCTTGTTGAGAGCCTGAGCTTTCAAGTCTCATCACTGACTTGATAGCTCTGACTCTCAGCAACGCAGTGACTTGAGTGTGTCCTCACTGATCTCTTTCAGAGCGCATCGCTAAGTTTTAAAAAAAAAAAATTTGCTCCTGAATTCCCATTTTGCCCTTCGAAAACGGGACCATCAGGAAGCTTAACTAAATAAACCTTTTTCAAGAATTCAAATGATAGATGCTGAAAGTAAAGGAAAGCAATAAATAACACACGATATATAGTGGTTCGGATGTTAAAATCCTACGTTTACTCTTCCTTATCAAAGGGGCCTTACTACCAACCAACCAACTTACGAACACTGGAATTGACAAGTACCAGTTCCTTGCTTACGAACTTTTGATCTCACTTCGATCTAAAGTGCCAAAAACTACAACCTTGTCTTCAACAGATGAACAGGTTGAGTTTATATTCCAACACTAATAACTCCTTAAAGAGTAGATAAGTAATGAGAACCTAAGAGTGCTTAATTGCTTGAGTATAATAAAGCTTAAAATTTTTTCTTCGTGCACGTAACTAGAACTTTTCTTCATACCAGCACTCTTGTATTTATAGAGGTGATTAGGGTTTAGCCATTGGAGAGCTAATCTAATCAGATCTCTATGTATGGAAGCTTCAATCAATCAATTCTCTAATTGATTGATTGGGTTGGTGAGATCCTTTGGATTGATTCCTCATTTGACTTTCCAATCCGATCAAGTTAACTTCATTAAATGCACCAACGCTAATAATCAGCTTCCTTGGAAAACTCTGATTCTTCTAGAGTAGAAGGACCAGATACCAGATGACCCAGAGGTCCTCTGGTCTAGAGTCGGTTGTGAAACGGTTGTTCCCTTAGATTCAGGAGATGATTCTAAGGTACTTTTGTTTCACCAGACTCGTCTGGTCTCCTGGACTCGTCTGGTTCTGGGGAGTCTTTTGCCTTTGATCTGATCTTCTCTGATGAAGTCTTCTGGTTGAGTCCTCTAATGAAGTCTTCTGGTGACTCTTCTGGTGAAGTCTTCTGGTCTGGCAGTTCCCCCTAGACTAAGTCCTAATCTATTTTCTTATCAGGCTAACAGGTCCAAATGGTCCTATTACAACTTCTGGTTTGTTTTTAACTCATCAAAACTAACAATATTTATCCTAACCAAAAGGCATAAAAGGTTTTTATCAAAAGTTAGTTCATTAAGCTTCCGCATTCTTCACCAAACGAGTTTGCTTATTTCAAAAACCTGAAAAATCTAGTGTTTTGTGTGAGAAGTCTATTCAACCCCCCTTCTAGACTTCTTATCACTATTTTACTATTACTAGTGGGACCAACAATACTTCTTCATTAGTTTTCATCAGTCGAGTTCTTTAATATGGACTGGTGACTTTTCCCTTAGAATAAATGCACTTATAAAACATTTACTCTTCAGGTGACTTCTTCTCAGATGATCTTCTCAGTTGATCTCTTCTGTTGACATCACACTCTACTTTAGTAAATACACTCCAGTCCCTAACAGGTGGACTGACTAACTCTACTGAATACAGTTTACTTTCAATTACTAGGGAGAACCTTTTGGCATCTAAATCAAAACCTATTACATTATTTCCCAACAATTTCCCTCTTTTTGATGATGCCGAAACCTATCTACTACAGTTGATTACATCAGGTTGGCATACCTAGTTAAAACATATGTAAGTAAACTTATTCAAAATAACCGAAATGATAATGATATATTATCTTGGGCAAAAACTTAAGTAGAATTCACTTCATTTAAAGAGATAGAAAGTACAGATTACATCAGGTATTCTTAGAAGCAAAAATAGTCAACACTGGGACTTATAAACAAATGCCCAGAAAACAAACATAACTTTAAAGTTCATCAAATAGAGGTTCCAAACCATACTGTTTGAACACCCTTACTTTCAGCTCATTCTTTCTTCCATTATTTCCTTTGAATGGCCCTTGAGTCCGAGATGATCACACATAGAGACCCATTCTTGAGTGATTCTTGCTCAATCAGTTGCTCTAGTGGGGTCAACTAGTGGCCAGTAGACCATGGGTTCAGGAGCCTTGAGAGTTTCACTTGGATGAGAGTCATTCCAAGCTTCAGTGATCTGAGTGTAGAGTTCAGGGTAGGCATCGAAAAGCATTTGATTGAAGACTTCATCAGCATTTCCTCTGCCAAATTCTCCAACTACATAGTAGGAGTATACAAACTCTCTCTTGGCTTCTTCCCACTTGTCATTCAGCTTTCCCGGAACCCATGTGTCATGATGAGGATGTTTCATTGCAGGTTGTTGAATTTTAGCCTTCTTCATCTTCGCATTCCACTTCTGGTAGCCTGATCTGAACTTCTTGGATGTAGTCTTGTAAAACTTAGCCAGTCTCTCATTTTCCAACCTCTCAGCCAGTTCAACAGCAGACTTAATCTTTTATGTCCTTTCTTTAGCTTGATCTTGAAGCTTCTGCACTCTCTCGTTCATTCCTCTTGCATGGTGAATCAAATCAGTAATCTTAGTTACTCGAGTTAGAGCTGACATGCTTTTCTCAATAAAGTTCTCCTTCAGAGTTTCTTCAGATGACTTCTTCACATAGATGGGCTCTGGGTTAAGAATTGGTGCTACCTCAGTTGACTCTTCCTCAGGGATGTCTGGCAGGGCTAACCTTCTTGAAGTCCTTTACTTCTTGGTCACTTGAGAGGGGGGTTCATTAGTAGACTTCCTCTTAGTGGACTGAGCCACTCTGCTGCTAATTTCAACTGCGACCTCCTCTCTTGCCTTTGTCAAGTCCAGTTGCACTTCAGCCTCCTTGACTTTGGTTGTGTGAGCCTTCTTGTTCACTCTCAGTTGAGCTTCCTCTGTAGCCTTCTTCATTGTACCTTTGATTTGTTGAGCCTTAGCGAAGTCATCTATTGCTAAGAGAACTTCAATAGTTCTCTCAGGGTCATCTCTCAGCTCTGGGAAGCTCTTATACTTTACCCCATTTTTGGCATCAATCAAAACTTGGGCCACAGTCTTGTTAAGCTCTATCTGGGCTCCTTTAACCACCCTCAGTTTAGTCAAGCAGTAGTGTGACTCTTCCTCCAACCGGTTAAGTGTAACTCCAGTGTTTTGACCAAATTTGACAAATTGGTCAAGCTTCTCGCTGATGATAACATCAGTCTCTCCTGGGTTGGGAAGTAATACTTCTTTATGTGTATACTAAAAGTTTAGCTTTAGTATAAGTGGGAGATTGTTGGTGTATACTGTAAAGCAAACTTTTGTTGGGCTTTCATGGAAGTATATTTGATTTCCTTATTATCTGAAATAAATGGTTTTTCACATTATTGCAATCTTATTAATTGCTTGTATGTCTGCTTATCTTATATTGTAGATAATGTGGTGGGTTTGTAGTTACACATCAGATCACATTGCCGGTTCCTTATAAGATATAAACAATATTCACAACTGAGATAGTTCTGGACATAACTATTGGTATAAGTTGTAGTATGAACTTGTTGGTGGCTTGTCTTGGCCGTTAGTTTATACTAGTACACTATGTCGTATTGAATGGATCACAGTTAAGACATGTTCTTCTATTCTGACTGTCATGAAGAACTAAAGGTCTTGGTGACTCTTGTAATTCTTAACCCTAAGTGTGGTATCTAGATGTGTGGAGCGCTTGTTCACTACTTAGATTTATCATGGGGGAGAATCTTGTTTGATTCAACACACTATGTATTTTGGGTAGTGGCATTGTTCGCATGATGTCTATTTATTGGCATTAGGGCACCGTGTCCTGGTGATCCAGGTTGATGATGTCACCTTAAAGAAACTCATAAAGAATTATCGTATTAAACCCTGCAGGTGGATTATATCCGTACGACAACAAGGTTGAGTGGTACTACTCAAGGAATAATAGATATTAATTAATTAAAGCAGTCAGAAGCTTTAATAATTAATGGACACGCGATATCTTTAACACGGGGAATTATAGAGTCTAATAGAAGCCCTGATTCATTTTGGGATAGGACGGGAGTGCAATATTAATTCTCTAGTGGAATGAATTAATGTTCACGGGCCAAATAAATGTTCTGGGCTGAACATAAGTGTATTTGGGTCCCTGAGGAGCCCAAATCCTATACCTTCTAACAGATCTCTAGTCTGGCGCATGAAACCCAAGGAGTCTATATAAAGACCTCAATTTCGTCTTTGAAACCCTAGCACTCTAAAAAAATGAGCAGTAGCCAAAAACGCAATTGGGGTTTTAGGTAGACGATCATGAGGTGCTTTTGCTCCACGTTCGATAGCTTGCCGTCCACTCGGTGTTCGAACGAGGTTGGAAGACAAACTAGAAGATCTCTAGTGGAATCAACACCCCAGTCTTCAAGGTTAACAAATCTAAACTCGTCTTTAGATGCATGTTTAGGTTTTTATATAATCGTATACATTTTTGTATCCCAACAACGATCTTGGGGACGGACCGCCTTCACCGGTGGGTTCCATCAGGAAGTCCTTCACTGCTTCCTTGAGCACAACCTTCATCTCCTTCTTCAAAGCCCCTTCTCTTGCCTTCATCTCCTCTTCCATCTTCTGTGAAAACTCTTCCACTTTTTCCATCATCGTGGTGAAAAGAACTTCTACAGAAGACTTTAACCCAATGGAGATTAACTACACTGACTGCTCCAGAAACTTGGCTTTTGCCTCCTCTTCCATCTTCTCCATCTCAGTCAAGGCCTTCACTATCACTTGACCTTAACTCTCCACCATTTCACACACCATTTGTTGAGTTCAACTTTCAGGTTCAAAATTTGGAAAGAGGTCATGGTTTCCTCCATCGTCTCTTTCACATGATAAAAAAGATCATGTTCTCTGTGACCTATTCCTCCATCTTCTCTTCAAGGCTCTTCAATTGGAGCTCAATAATAGGTAATTTGACGGCCTCAACATTGGAGAGAGTGTGCTTCAGTGGACTAAAGCTGGGCCCAGCCTTAGCCTCCAGCGGGGTAGGATTTTCTGCACATGGTAAGGGGTTAGCAATCAAAAGTTACCCCTCAAACTCACCTCCTCCCACTACTGGAATCACTCCCTCAGCCTCATCAACCTCCATATTGATTCCCTCATGCTCTCTCTCAACCTTCGTCTCAACACTCTCATTTTCAACTTTTTTTTCTCAGCCAATTCATCCTTTATTGGGATGATTGCTCTTACCTCACCACAAAGGTATCTGGTCTTAGACAAACCAGTGAATGCTACAACCTTGGCCTTCTCCTTTCTCCAAATTTTTTCCTCATAGCCTCAAATAGCTAATAAGATCTCACCCAAGGTTTTGTCCTTGAGTTGGGTAAGTAGCCTAACCCTTTGGAACATGGTTTTAAGGTCAGGATACTCATCCAACTCAGGATATCTGGTTTCTAGAAAGTAGATTACTTAATCCTTTAGAGTATCAAGAAAAGAATACTCCTCCTCATCTGAGGGTTCATTAGATGGGTTTGGGGATTAAGGTTCAGTTGAGGTGGGCTGAGGAGTAATTTGGACTCCATTTTCAGGCCGTTGAAAGCCATCAGAGGGGGTGATTTGAGGTTCACTGATAGGCTATTGAGAGCCTTCAGCGGGGGTAATTTCAGTGGGGGTGGGGATTTGGGGCTCAGGCTGGTTCATCTCCTCCTCAGCCTGAGTAGCAGTATCAGCCAATAGATGAATGCGAGAAGTTTCAGGGTTACCTGAGTCTTCAGTAGAGACTGAAGACTGAACTCTTCCTTTTATTTTTTTATGGGGGCTTCCTCACTGCTCCTAGAAGCCTTCTTCTCAGTTTTGCTCAATGCTTTCACGGCGTTCTCCTCCTTGTGCTTTACCATCTTATCACTAAGCTTTATAAGTCTCCTCTTCTTCTCAATAGAGACTTGGCACCAGCTTGGATCTTCTCCTCTCCTTCTCCTTCACTTCCATCCTCACTGATCAGCTTAGTTTCCAGAGCTTTTCCTCTCTTGTACAAAACATTCAGGGGGTTCCACTTCCTCTTTCCCTTCCATTCTTGATCAAAATCAAGATTCTCAATCAAATATGAGATTTTGGTAGCATTATTCAACTTACTCTTTAGAGTATACTCCTTCCTAACTGGCTTGAACTTCTCAGTCTCTAGGTTCAAGCTTTTTAGGAAGAACTTTTAAGTCTTCCTTGTTGCTATCAGCAATAGCAGCCATCAATCTCAGTTTGGGCTTGCTCACTTGCTCAATGCTGCCCTGGTTTGCCAATATGCACTTCCCAATAATTTCACACTGAATATTATACACTAGCTTGAAAAAACTTTTGTTCATGGTTGGATCATAGGGCATCTTCTTTCTAATTATGGTGTGGACCCATTGATCTTCCTTGTCCACGATGTAGGTGTCTGGATTTACACCTTTTGATGGAAGGCCAAACAAGTCCTTCAATTGTTGTTCATTAATAGAGAATTCTTAGTCTTTTTCAACCACTGCATCATATTCTTCTCCATTCTTCTACACTGTCGTCCTTTCTTTCAAGAATAGTGATGATTTGAGCTCTGAGTCAGTGTTCTCAACATTGACAAAGAACTCCAACACTTGCCTATCGTAGCACCAATCTGGGCGAACGGATAGAAATCTTTCAAGTCCAGACCTCTTCACCCTTTCTAGGGCCTCCTTCACATTGCCGTATGTAGGGTCCGTCAACACTTTGGAGTTATCAAAGTGAACCACCAGTTCATACAAAAAGTTATCTTTGTGGGTAAGTTTCACAAGGTCTATGGTGTAGTTCTTAGGCATTTTGGATGATTTTTTTAGAGTTTGGAAGAGTGAGATTGCTTAAGGATGAAGAAATTTGGATATGGGTGAGTATGCAAAGGATTATGTATGCTCTACATTCGGAAAGGTTATTTTGTGAGTAAGAAGGGGTTTAGATATGAGAAGTTATGAGATAGATGGTGAGGATTTAATCTGGAATTATTTAATCAATGGTCAAAAGGATTTTCAGAGAGATTGTGGGAGGTGAGGGGATGGTGGTGGTTTTTAAGAAATCTTAACGGATGGGGTTGGATTTTAGTTATTAAAAGGTTAAGATTAAAAGGGGCAGTCACTTTGCCTGTCTTTTTGGAAATGGGCAAGTGGCATGTCAAATAGTATTAAATGAGGTTCTGATACGTGCAGGAACAAAAATTATTTTGTCTTTTCGAAAATATATCCCATAATGTGTAATCATTTTCTTTTTTCAAGAACATTTGGACTTATTTTTAGAGGGTTTTTTTTACATAAGAAAGCTTTAAGAATACCTTTTGTAATAAGTCAACTTGATCAGGCAACTTTAACTCGCGTGTTGTGATTGAACTGGACTGAGGTCTCCTTCTCGCCTGAGACCTATACCTCCACTGAGATCTCTTACTCGTCTGGATCCAAAAGTCCTAACTCCACTGAGAGCTCTTGAAACCTTGCTTCAGCCCAAGGCTTTGTGAATATGTCTGCTCTCTATTTGTCACTGTGTACCTTGGGCATCTTGATGTCCTTCTTCTCCACACGATCTCTAATGAAATGATGCCTAGTATCCACATATTTTCATCTTGTGTAGAGGACTGGATTCTCTAAGATGGCAATGGTACTGTTGTTATCATTAAAGATATGAAGGAAATGATGTTGTAATATCTTAGTTGATGTCTGAGTCAGAGGATTTGAGCACAACAACTTCCAGCTGCCATATACTCAGCTTTAGCGAAGCTTGTTACCACTGAACTTTGTTTCTTGGAAAACCAAGAAATCAGCTTACTTCCCAAGAATTGACAAGTGCTGAGGTTGACTTCCTATTAATTCTACAACCTCCATAATCAGTATCTGAGTAGCCTGTGAGTTCTTGGTTGTCATCTGAAGGACAACATAAACCCATGTTTACAGTACCTTTGAGATATTTGAGAATCCTCTTTGTAGCTTCTAGATGACTCTTCTTTGGATTAGCCCGATACCTTGCACATATCCCTACTACAAAAGTGATATCAGGTCTGCTTGTTGTGAGATAGGGTAGAGATCCAATATTAGCTCTGTAGTTGGTCTAGTCCACTGTTTCACCATCCTCATTAGGTTCCATCTTGGTGTTGGTATTGATTGGAACTCTAGAAACCTTGCTATTTTGGCATCCAAATTTGTGGATTAGTTCCCTTGTATACTTGGTCTGATTGATGAAGATTCCTTCAGGGGGCTGTTTGTCTTGAATTCCCAAGAAGAAGTTCATCTTTCCCATCATGGACATCTCAAACTTGCCTTTCATCAGTTAAGAAAACTTCTCACATAGAGAGATCCAAAGATGATATCATCCACATAGATTTACACAAGCAATGTATCTTCTCCATAAGTAATCCTGATGTCACACCCCATTTTTCATAATGGTAATTTTGCTAAAAACACGTGATTATTTAAAAATAATAAAACGCGTGAACCGAAATTGATATAATAATTAATTGATAAAGGTAATTTAATTTAAAACACCAATTGTACCAATACAATAATATCTCAGGAAATCTTTTAGATATAATAAAATAATTTGCAAGATATTTAATTAGTTAATGACAAAACTGAATTTCATCCACCGCCTCTCCCCGCAATCAGCTCTTCGATCTGTAAAATGTTAATGAGATTGGGGTGAGCAAAACAACTAGCTGATATATAAGTAAAATCATCAACTCACATAACATGCATACTCAATACTTGTTCCAAGGCTAAACCAAGAAGGCGCTGGCTATACCAATGATGCGCTGGCTGAACCAACGATGCGTGGTTTCCCACAAATAAACATGTGTTAACGAATAACTTAAAAAGCCACATCTTGCGTCAATGAAATTTCAGTAAAAATCATAAGCATACAATGTAGCAAGTAACAATATCACTCACATGAACATTTAAAAGTAACAAAGAAAGTAAAAACTCCACCTAAAAATAATGTCGTGGATGAAATGGATGCAATAGCCTCAAAGCCTACCTCGCAATTACCGTCACCTAAAATAAATAATTAAACCTACTTAGAAAACACTAAAAGATAAATCCTCAAATTAAAATTTCCCAAACCTCGTCCACGACTTTTAAAATCAAATTCCTAACTTTTATTACCATTACATGTTTCTTTTCAAAAAGACTCTAATAGAATATAAGACCTAAAATCATGACTTAGAAATTCTAATTATAAAACAAAGAAATTCCTAATGAATCCATAATCCATAAACTTTATACTTCCAACATTAATTCATCAAAGCTAACTGGCCTATCCTATGCCATCCAAAATTGTATACGTAATTGTTGGTCCCAGTACAAGACTGAGAGCTACGTGTATGAGGGGGGGGGGGGGGAGAAATACACGTATACAAATTTTTCTGACTTTCAAACTGACTGAGTCCCCTTAACTCAAAGTGGTGAAGAACTCAGAGTTGATAACACACCTACTAACTGCACTGAGTGCTGGTCAGTAGGTAAACTATCAACTTGAGTTCAGTGCGGAAATGCGTGAGCCCTGATAGTTTATAGTCTTGTTAAAGTTTACTTTCTGAAAACTTGATTACTCTTTTCTCTGAAGTAGTGATTAGAAGGGCAGTGTTCAAGTTTGATGATTAGACTGATTGATTCAAGCCTGATAAAACAATGCAATGAATGACTTAATGAATGAACAGTTATCAAAGCAATAAAGAACACAAGAATGTAATGTGGTTCAGAGACTCAAGCTCCTACATCCACGGTCCTGATTTAACAGGAGAATCCACTAAGGATTGGCTTATTTTTTAACGTGCCAAGGTGCACCAGAATCAACTAAACTCTATGACTCTTACTTCCTCCTTCCTAACTCACTATCTAACCTCAACCAACAAACCTGACTAGAGGGTTTTAGTTTCAGTTTTGTTTCCAACTAAGATTTTGATTATCCTTACAAGACAAGGCTATGCTAAGGATGGATAATCACTCTAAGTTTATGATATAACTAGGTTCGCTCAGTGGAATACAGTGTACTCTCTATCTAAGAAATACTTGGGAAATTTAAGGTTTTTCGAGTGCTTATTTATAACGCTGAATGCTTGAATGCTTGAGAGTTTGAGTAATTTCTAGCTTGGAAATTTCCCGTAACCTTGAATGGGTTCAAGGTCTTCTGTATTTATAGATGAATTTAAAAAACAATCCGTTGGAAGAGATAACCTTCTAATCATCTACAAAGGGTTGTTCAATGGATACATCTCCCATGCAGCAGCCGTCCTTGCATGGATCTGGTAATGCATTTAATGCTCCATTTAATGCTTGCCCATTTGAAAAGTGCAGTCTGAACTCAGTCTTTATGTCAAGTCCGTACGTGCGTGTTCTTCCTGGATTGGTCCACATCATCAGGTTGGTGAGAATGTCAGAACTCCTTCCTAGGCTTCAGGCTTATCTTATTAAGTTCTTTTTGTCTCAAGCACAACGGTCTTGTCCTGACGCTGACATTCCTTTTGCATTGCTTGGCCCTACTCCAAGTCTTTTCCCATTACTCAGTATCATCCTGTTCCCTTCAGGGCTGAGTTAGTAATGACCTCAATGTCATACTCTTCATCAGTGACACTTACTCAGCCAGCTTAGAGAGACTGCGGAAGTTCAGGATGGTGCTCTGTGTCTTCAGCCTTCAGTCTTGATTGTCATCAATGAGTACGTCTCTCATTGAGTTCCTGTGAATTGTAAAATAACTAAGTATAAATCTAACCAAGACTAGCCTGACCACTAAGGCAAAACATCTTTTTAGGGGCTTTGGGATCTAATCAAAACTCACATTGTCCCAACAATTTCCCCCTTTTTGATGATGCCAAAATTCCGAAAAGATCCTCAAAACACTTAGAGGAAAAAGAAAGTCCTATCTATAAGATAGGTCAGTGTTAGCGCAATTCTTGATAAAGTACATAATTTAAATAACATCCAAAAAGACAATGAGTTTTTGTCTGTGGGCAAAGTAATATATTTCATTGATAATATGAGAATTGAGTACAATGACTAAATCTATTACAAGAGGTTGTGAACACCTAAACTAATCTCATTTCAGGCTTGAGTCCATAGCCAGCATAGACTCTGACCTTCAGATCTTCAACTCTCTTAGGTTGGTTCACAAATCCTTTAGCTTTAGCAATCTTCAACACTTCAGTCATAATTGCCTTTGAATCGTGCTTGGTTGTTCCAGGGATTATAGGTGGTGGTCGAGCAATGAACTCAGGAGCCTTTAGTTGGACATTAGCTGCGTCAGCTTCCTCTAAGATCTTCTGAATAAGTTCAGGGTGATTGTCCATCATGTAGTCAGTGAAGAGGGCATTGATGTCTTCAGTTTCGCCCCATTTCTTCATAACGTACCAGAGTCTAATGAACTCATCCCTTGCATCAACCCAAAACTCTTTCAAAGTCTCTGAGATGAACTCATCGACAAGAGCTTCCCTCAGCGTTATCTGCGGCTTCCTGGCTTGAAGAATTGTTGATTTCCTGGTTGTTGGCCTCTTTCTGTACTCTCTCGGCTCAGGCTTCGCCTTCTTCCTCCTCAGCATGCTCATGATCCCATCATCCAGCTCCCTTTGTTGAAGTTCAGTCAGCTCTGAATGCTTTTCAACTTTCTTCTCAAGGATACGCATCTTATCCTTTTCAGCAATCTCTGTCCTGCGCTGAGCCTCACTCTTCTCATGGGACAAGCCCCAAGCGTCTTTGCACAAGGATGCCACTTCATTGGTATCTAAGGAAATCAGATTCTTCCTTGTGCTAAGAGGTGAGCGCTCTGAGCTTCCCTCAGGGATTGATGAAAGTTGAGCTTGAACTTGTTCTTCAGAAGGGTTATTAGCCTTAGCCACCGCCGCCAATCTCGCTGACTTTCTTGGAGTAGACTGAGCCTCCGATGCCTCAGGGAGGGATCTTTTCTTCTTCTTTTCATCCCCCTTTTTGGCATCATCCTTGGCCTGAGACAGAGCCTCCCTGAGGACCTCCTGCCCATTGTTGACAATGAAAGTTGCCAAGGACTGAACCTCCAGCACACCCTCCTTCAACATGTCCACCCCACTCGCAATCCCAGATCCTGCAAACGAAACACTGGCGATACTGGCCTCCACCTTCTTTCCCAAAACCTGCATGTTGGCATGAAGTTTCTCCTCAGCCCGAGTGATTCTGGACTCCACCTTTCCAGTCTCCTCGCTGATCCGGTTTGCTTCTGAAACAATTCGAGCAGACTCCTAAGCTGCCTTGGCCAATCCCTGAGTGACAGTCTCAAAGATTTGAGCAATCTTCACTGACTCCAGTGCCAGCTTGGCCACTGAGTCATTTAGGGCCTGGGTGAAAAGCTCTCCAGCCTGACTTGCCAGAAGCTCCACTGCCTTAGTCAATCTGTGCTCATATTTCTCTTCGAGCAGGGTTAGAGTCTGCTTGAACTGCTTCTTCATCTTCCTCCTCTCCTGCCTCACTGAAAATAGTGCCAACCATAGTCTTCTTCAGCACGATAAACTCTTTGTTGGCGAGAGTGTTGTAGGCTGCTTGGTCCATCGGATATGCTTATGGAGAGCCTTGGCTGCTTCTTCTTTCTCTTCCCTGATCCTCTGGATATCTGCTCTAAGCTCATCCATGTTCTCCGTTGTTTTTCTTGCTTTACCTCAATGATGCCGGTAAAGTTGCCTCTCTGGATGTCAGTGATGACCACTTCATCATCAGCCTCTTCCTCCTCCGTCATTGGCTGCTTTCCCTTGTCAGCCCCTGCAGCATCAGTCCCTTCTTCAAGGTGCAATGAAGGGAGTTGTTAAGTGGTCACATCAGCCTGCTCAGGCACAGCTGAGCCATCTCAAACTTCGGGTAAGATACCCTCAGAACTATGAGTCTCCTTTGGTGCCTCCACATCATCCTCCTTTGCCTCAGGGCAGGGAATCCCTTCACAGGTAGATGTGTTATTGGCAGATGAACCAACCTTGTTGGTCTCATCGACTGCTCCACCCTTGGACGCAGCCCCATTGTCACCTCCCCCCTGAGCACGAGGCTCAGAGTTCACTACATCTATCTCCTTCGCAGTTTCCTCCACTTCCTTCTCATCTACTCCGCCCTGAGCATCATCATCCTCGCATCATCCTTAGGCTTATCATCAAAGTCCTCCACCATCTCAGTCCTCATTTTGTCCACCAGTGCTTCAGATTTTCAAAGTTTAACAGTTGTAGCCAGCTGGTCAGATTGAAGTAAGAACACAATCTGGCCTCCTCCTTCTCCCAGTGCTCCCAGCCTCTGGCATCGGCAAGCATATGCTGCTCCTGCATATTGGATTGCTTGAAGTCGAGCCAGACCTTGAGCTCAATAACATTGGAGCACAGCTCCCTGTACCTGTGTAAGCTCGGCCAGTACTTCGATGCCCACTCACATGCGTTCCCCCTGAGTGTATTTTCGTACATACCACCCATCAACCCAGCATCCAGCTTCTCCTCCTCTGCCATGTCAAGAAATTCATCGGTTGAATCTCCCGCGGTAGTGGTTTTGGGGTAGTCTTTGGGGTTGGGATAAGACGGGAAGTCTTCTGGGTTGGGCAGGGAAGTGTTTGGCTCTGGGTTATGGTCAGGCTCAGTGATGGGTGTAGTAATGGGCTCTGACTCATTTTGGGGAGGGGTGAGGTCAGGATTTGATGAGGGTAGGGTAGGTTCAGTTGGGTGAGAGGTTTGATCAGGGTGGGTTGGGGTAGGCTTAGTTATGGGTGAGGTTGAAGGTTGGGGTTCAGTGGGGTTGGGTTCAGGTTGCAATATTTCTGGGGTATTGATCGTCTCCCTGACTTGTTCTAAGTCAGAGGCACGTGGAGAGCTTGAATCTTCCCTGACAGGGCTAATCTCCTTCAGCACCTTCTTGGAAGACCCCTTCAGACCCTTCATCAACCTCTTTAGTGGCCTTGCCACTGTCTCCTCTCCTTCTCCACCGGCTTCATCGGCCGTCTCCTCAGCCTTTGAACTGGCCTTCTTGGAGACTTTCTCAGCCCCCTTCTTCACACCCTTAGCCGTGGCCTTTGCCTTCAGTACCACCTTCAGGCTGACTCTCTTCTCCTCCTGAGCCTTCTCCGCCTCAGCTTTCTCCTTCTCCCTCTCTGCGGCAACCTCAGCCTCTACCTCATTGTTCTTTTCAAACAGCTCATCCACCTTCTCGAGCTAGCTGGTTACCACCTTCTTGCGTTTCCCTGCAGGCTTCTTCTTCTGACCCCTCTGAGGTGTATTAGGGGCAGTCAGTCCCAAAATTGCATATGTATCACCCTCAGTGGTGAACATAATCTTCTTTGGAGAGAGGTCATCCTCTAGATCAAAAGTACAACCCTGACAGGCTTCAACAATCAGCAGGGACAACATGGTCCCAAAAGGAAGAATGACACCTACTGCGATGTGCTTCTTCTCCTCATCTCTCTTCAATTTATCCATGCCAGCCTGAGTGATCTGGTCAAGGAAAAATTTCTCCCAGTTTGCCTCAACGCCGTCCACCAAGGATCCCATGATCCTCAGTTTGGGCAGGCTCAGCTGTTCGTGGGACCCAACAGTGCCCATGATAATTTTTTAGACTACATCGATCATGGCACGATACTCAGGCTTGAGAGTATCCTTATGTTGCCTCACCTTGAACTCGGAGGAGCCTGACTTCGTCCACTGCTTAGCAGCTCCCCTTCCTTGTTCTCCATAGAGGTTTTGGGATTGATCCCTTTGCACGACAGCCCAAATACCTCCTTCACCTCCTTCTGGAGGTTAATGTCACGAGATTTTTCATTGTACAGATTCCCCCCCCTCATTTTTCTCCCCAGTTGGCAGCAGTACAATCACCCTCGTAAACAACTCACCTTTGCGAGTGAAGAAGTTCAAATATGTCTCCACAACTGCGTTGGGAAGCACAGAGGTGGGTCTCCTTGTGAAGTACTTCTCCATACGGACCCTGGAGATCTAGTCGAAGACAGGTTGGATCTCTTTGACATTGGTACAAGCTCCTTCCATGGTGATGATGTGCTCCATGTTCACCAGCTTGTTCTTGACAACATCAGAGATGTTATCACTAGTCCAGACGGTTTCAAGAAAAGTCATTGAGTGATTTTGAGAAAATAACAAAAGATTGATTTGAACGAAAGGATGTTCAGTGTGCACTGTGAATTTTGTGTTTGAGTAAATTTCTCAAATTGCTCCTTTGATTGATATGAAATGAACAATTACTCAGACGTGGGGTTGAGATTAATCCTAAATTTGAAAGAATTTTGAAATGAAGGGCCAAGATTAATCTCAAGTACAATCATTTACCCAAGTCAGTCATATTCCATATAAAATGGACACGTATATGAAAAAGTAACTTCTCGCATTAAATGCTCCGACACGCATGGGTTTAAATATCAAAAGACATGTTTTAATGAAACGGTCAGCATATAATGAAGATTTTCAGGACGAAGGACTTAGAGAGATGCTTCAAATTCACAAGAGTCAGGATTGAACCCATACCTATCAGGGAGATATTGTGGCACCCTGATACCTCGTTGAGTCGAGTCTGGCCTGAGTTCCCTTAGATCCCTACACTAACTGCTCTCCCGAATCTAAGAGTCCTAACTCCACTGACAGTTCCATAAACCTTGCTTCAGCCAAAGGCTTAGTCAAGATGTTAGCTCTCTGCCTGTCAGTGTGAATTTTCTCCATCCTAATGTCCTTCTTCTCTACATGATCTTGAATGAAGTGATGCCTAATATCCACATACTTGCACCTTGTGTGAAGCACTGGGTTCTGAGTGATTGCTATAGCACTATGTCACAATAGATTGAAACCTCATTAGCAAATACTTGGTAGTCCCTCAATTGTTGCCTCAACCATAAAATCTGAGCACAACAACTACCTGCAGCCATATACTCAACCTCAGTTGTGGTTGTCGCCACTGAATTCTGTTTCTTACTAAACCACGAGATCAACTTACTCCCCAAAAACTGACATGTCCCTGAGGTGGATTTCCTATTAATCCTGCAACCTCCATAATCTGCATCTGAATAACCTACCATAGTCCCATATTAACTGTCCTTTTCAAATACTTGAGTATACTCTTAGCAGCCTCCAAATGACTTCTCTTGGGGTTAGACTGATACCTAGCAAACACACCAACTGTAAAAGTAATGTCAGGCCTACTTGCAGTTAGGTATAACAATGATCCAATCAGCCCTCGGTACTCAGTCTGGTTCACTGAAGCTCCTTCAGTGTCAAGATCCATCTTCCAATTGGTATTCATTGGGATCCTTGCTGGATTGCTATTCTGCACTCAAAACTTCTGAATCAAATCTCTTGTATACTTGCCTTATTAATGAAAATCCCTTGATCAGTCTTCTTGACCTGCAATCCTAAAAGGAAGTTCATATCTCCCATCATAGATATCTCAAATTTACCAGTTATTAACTTAGAGAATTTCTGATAGAGCTGATGATTTGGTGATCCAAATATTATGTCATCCATCTGGACCAAGAGGATGTCATCACTTTCAGTGATCCTGAACAAAGTCCTATCCACGGTTCCCTTCCTAAACCCGTGGTCAGTCAGGAATTGAGAGAGTGTATCATACCAAGCTCTAGGAGTTTGTTTAAGTCCATAAAGTGCTTTCTTCAAATGGTATACTCTATCTCCAACCTCAAACCCGGGAGGTTGTTCAACATATACCTCTTCATTGAGTACACCATTCAGGAAGGCACTCTTGACGTCCATTTGATACACCTTAAATTTCTTGTATGTTGCATATGCAAGGAACAACCTGATAGCTTCCAACCTAGCCACTGGAGCAAAAGTCTCATCATAGTCTATCCCTTCAAACTGACAATACCCATTTGCAACCAGTCTTGCCTTGTTCCTTACTACAACACCATTTTCATCCTTCTTATTCTTAAAGACCCACTTGGTACCAATAACACCTTGATGCCTAGGTCTATTTACCAGTTCCCAAACCCGATTCCTTATGAACTGATTCAACTCCTCTTGCATGGCTATAATCCAGCTCGAGTCAGTGAGAGCTTATTCAATGTTCTGAGGCTCTTGCTCAGAGAGAAAGTAATAGAATAATGTGCTCTCACTATGGAACCGTCTGGTCCTGACTCCCTCAATTTGATCACCAATGATCTGGTCAATGGGATGACTCTCTAGCCATGTTCTCTTTCCTGGAGTTGTTCCTGAAGTACCTGCAATGTTAGTGTCTACAGGTTCAAAGAATTCAGGATATTGAACAGAATGGGATGATCCTGAGTCTATACCAAAGGGATTTACCAACTCAATGTCAGGGACATTGGTTCCCCCTTGATGAGGTGACCCAGGAACCGTCTCAGCTGACCGCATCTTCATAGACGGTACTTACCTCAGGTTGAGCCTGTTCCTCAGTCTGATCGTTGTCATCATCCCATCTTGGAATTGGCACAATGTTGCCCTTTGGACCAGGTTGATTCTTTAGGCTCAGCCTTGTCACTTTCCTTATGACCTCCTCAGTGTCAGGATCCAACACTCTTATCCTAGACTCAGTGACAGATTCATCAAACACAACATGTGGTGATTCTTCCACAACAAGAGTCCTACAGTTGTAAAACCTGAATGCTTTACTGACTTTGGAATATCCAAAGAATATTCCTTCATCAGATTTGCTATCAAAAGCTTTCAACCGAGTCTTCCCATTGTTGAGGATGAAACACTTGCAACAAAAAATATGGAAATAAGAGATACAAGGCTTCCTCTTGTTCCATATCTCATATGGGGTCTGTGCATGTTGTTTGTTCAGCATGGATCTGTTCTGAGTATAACATGCAGTGTTAATTGCCTCAGCCCAGAATTTCTTGGGCAATCCTGACTCAGCCAGCATGGTCCTGGCAGCTTCCTTTAGTGTCATGTTCTTCCTCTCAACGACATCGTTTTGTTGTGGGGTTCTAGCTGCAGAAGTCTCATGAGCAATACCAAGTTTATTACAGTAATCAGAAATATATGAATTTATAAATTCAGTGCCCTTATCAGATCTGATCTTAGTAATAGACTGATTCTTCTCATTGCTGAGTCTTCTGAGCAACTATGGAAGCTTCACCTGTGTTTCCTTTTTATTCAACAAGAAAATAACCCAAGTATACCTTGAATAATCATCAATAACTACAAGGGTATACTTCCTACCATTCGTACTCACAAGTGTTACAGGGCCAAATAAATCCATATGCAAGAGTTGAAGAACCCTGTCAGTGGAGAAGGAAGCTTTCTCTTTGAATGATGCTCTAACCCGCTTCCCTTCCTGACAAGCCTTGCACACATGATCCTTGCTAAAAACATCATTAGGTAAACCTTCTTCAAGAGAAAGTCTAGAGATTTTGTTAAGAATCTTGAAGTTCAGGTGGTTTAATCGTTTATGCTATAGCCAACTGAGCTCTGAAGAGCTTTTAGCAACAAGACAAGTTTTAGGAATAGTGCTGCTCCAATCAGCTAAATAAACATTACCTTTCCTAATACCTGATAAAAGCACTTGTGTTGATTTGTCCTTGACTGGGCATTTATTTGATGAGAACTCAACACTGAAACCCTTGTCACAGAATTGGCTTACTGACAATAGGTTGTGCTTCAGTCCTTCCAAAAAGGACACATTCTCCACTCTGACTATACCTATTTTCAAAACACCAAAACCTTTAGTAAAACCTTTTGAGTTATCACCAAAGGTTACATGTGGACCATCTTTAGCTTGAAACTCTTGGAGAAGACTCTTCATTCCAGTCATATGCCTTGAGCAGCCACTGTCTAGGTACCAAACAGCCTTGGTTGAGTCTCCTCTCCTCTTGTCGTGATTCACAGACGCCTGCAAACAATTCAGGCTTTAGGTACCCATTGGGTGTTGGGTCTTACCGTGTAAGTTGTACCCTTTGGGATCCAAACTTGCTTTACTATCCTGATTGCCTCAGAGTGGTAAATATGTCTCCCTGAAACATCAACATACACTACTTTCTTTTTCTTAGCCTGAGAAGAAGGTGGTGTATGAGTGCTAGGCTTAGGCTTCACAAGGGCCTGAGTGGCTGCCTTTTGGGCTGGCTTCCTGTTCTTCCTAGGCCTTGGTGCAACTGGTCTTGAGGTCTATCCCTGATAAGGGCCTTGCTTTTGGTTTCCCCTAGGCAAGTGAGCAAACTGAAAGCAGTTGTAGGCTTCAGGATGCCAAAACCATGGAGGTGCTATCATGCCTGGCCTTCCCTAAGGGTATTGCCATGCATGATAATACCCCTGTTGAGCAGTCTGAGTGCTCTTGGCCTGAGTCTTCCTCTGCTTGCGCTGAGGTTTCTTCTGGCCTGAGCTCTAAGGGGCCTCCTTTTGTTGCTTTGTCTTTCCCTTGAGTTTTTGTTTGGTAAACTTTGGGGCAACCCTGACTGTCTCAGCAGTTTCCTTACCCTTATCAGTTTTGTGGGCTTCGAATACAACTTTCTTTGTACATTTGCCTGCTTGGACAAACACTCTTTTTCAGGATTTCATGTCTGGCAAAGAGGTCATCAAACTTACTCTTGAGTGTTTTCAGTTCTTTCTCCTTGATCAGCTCTTCATCAGCTAGTTCTTTCAAAATCTTCTCTCTTGGAAGACGCTCAGCATTGATCATGTCAATTTCCTAAGTTAGTCTCACAATTTGAGCTGACTCTTTCAGATCTGACAGAGTGAGTTGATCATTCAGGTTTTGAACCTCAGTACTCAATTTCTGGTTCTCCTCTACCAAAAAGACATTAGTTTCCTGCAACTTGGAGAAATCAACCATCAATTGATCCAAAGAGATCTCAAGGTTCATTTCTCTAGCTGACTCTGAGCTTAGCTCAGGATTTTGACCAGTGTATGAACCACAAACAGAGTTAGACGTTACCTCAGGCTCTTCCCTTTCCATAAGACATACGTCATCGTACTCATCATTAGAAAAGAGTTCAGGTGACCTCTCGTCAGGACCATCCGAGTCTGTAGACTCCTCAGCGAGCATGGCTCTCCGGTTAGCGTACCTCTGGTCTCTCTTGGCCCTCCTGACCTCTCTTTCCCTTGCACTCAGCTCTGGGAAGTCATACTGGTAGTGCCCATTCTTGTTACAGTTGTAACATGCAACTTGCTCATCTCCTCTTTCCTTTCTTGGCTCAGGGTTCCTTCTTGAGTCAAGTTCCCTTGGTCTAGATGAGCTTTCGGTCTTGCCTGAGTGCCTGTCATCATGAGTACGTCTCTGTTCATCACTTCGATCGGGCTTTGGGTCTGAATATCTTCTTTCATTACCACGATATCTTCTCTGGTCAGTGTTCCTTCTTTCCTCATATCTCTGTGAGCTTTGTTGGGTTCCTTCAGGTTTCCTGTCATAAGTATCCTTATAATATTTCTTATAATGACCAAACCTGGAATTAAGTTTTTCAAAGCGTCTGGCCAACAGGATGTACTCCTCAGCAAGCTCTTCCTTGCTCATCTCCATCAGTGACTTTGATGATGACTCGACAGGTTCTGACTTGGCTTTGAATGCCACGCTTTTCTCAGGAGATTTTTCTTTCTCCTCTTCTTCTTGCTGAACTTTCTTCTTTCTCTTGTTGAGATCATATTCCAGTGCTTTAAGCTCTGAAAAAAGTAAAGAAAAAGTTATGTTACTCATATCCTGAGTGTTTTTTAGCATAATTACACTGTTATCCCATCTCTCAGGAAGGGCATTCAGGATCTTAGAAGCAACATCTCTCTTTGGAACATCCTTATCCAACATCAGGCAGCATCTCGAATGCTTCGAACTTCTGAATGGCAATATTTCTCTTGTTCTCCTTTATCTTTTCTGACCCCTCGCACATGTTGGTCAACTCATCCCAAACCTCCTTAGCCGTCTTTAAGTACATCAGCCTTGCTGACTCCTCGAACGAAACCGTATGAAGAATGATGTTTCTGGCCACGTTGTCCAGTCCCACTATCTTGATCTCATCATTGGTCATATCCTTTCTCTCCTTAGGAACCTGTATGCCAATGTCGAGTTGATCATATCCCAGTCCTCTGACATTTGGGATTGTGATCTTGATCGGTCCATCCCTAATAACTCGCGGCATTTGGTCATGGATGGCATCTAGATGTGCATCAAGTCTAAACTTCCAATTAATAAAGTTAGCAATATAAAATTTAGTCTCCTCGAAGTCATGCTGATGCAAGTTTTGTAAAGAGCAAACTCAGATCTGTTCAGCGAACACCAATAGTTTCTCCTCTGAAACTATTAGTATTCAAAGTCAGTGGTCTTTCCACTGCTCTGATACCACTTGTTGGTCCCAGTACAAGACTGAGAGATACGTGTATGGTGGGGGGAATACACGTATACAAATTTTTCTGACTTTCAAACTGACTGAGTCCCCTTAACTCAGAATGGTGAAGAACTCAGGGTTGATAACACACCTACTAACTACACTGAGTGCTGGTCAGTTGGTAAACTATCAACTTGAGTTCATTGCGGAAATGCGTGAGCCCTGAAGTTTATAGTCTTGTTAAAGTTTGCTTTCTAAAAACTTGATTACTCTTTTCTCTGAAGTAGTGATTAGAAGGGCAGTGTTCAAGTTTGATGATCAGGCTGATTGATTCAAGCCTGATAAAACAATGCAATGAATGACTTAATGAATGAACAGTTAAGAATAGTTATCAAAGCAATAAAGAACACAAGGAAGTAACGTGGTTCAGAGACTCAAGCTCCTATGTCCACGGTCCTGATTTAACAGGAGAGTCCACTAAGGATTGACTTGTTTTTAACGTGCCAAGGTGCACCAGAATCAGCTAAACTCACTGACTCTTACTTCCTCCTTCCTAACTCACTATCTAACCTCAACCGACAAACCTGACTAGAGGGTTTTGGTTTCAGTTCTGTTTCCAACTAAGATTGTGATTATCCTTACAAGACAAGGCTATGCTAAGGATGGATAATCACTCTAAGCTTATGATATAACTAGGTTCGCTCAGTGGAATACAGAGTACTCTCTTTTCTAAGAAACACTTGGGAAAATTAAGGTTTTTCGAGTGCTTCTTTCCAACGCTTAATGCTTGAATGCTTGAGAGTTTGAGTAATTTCTGGCTTGGAAATTTCCCATAACCTTATATAGGTTCAAGGGCTTCTATATTTATAGATGAATTTGAAAAATTATTCGTTGGAAGAGATAACCTTCTAGTCATCTACGTAGGGTTGTTCAACAGATACATCTCCCATGCAGCAGTCGTCCTTGCATGAATTTGATAATGCATTAAATGCTCAATTTAATGCTTGCTTGTTTGAAAAGTGCAGTCTGAACTCAGTCTTTATGTCAGGTCCATACATGCGTGTCCTTCCTGGATTGGTCCACGTCATCAGGTTGGTGAGAATGTCAGAACTTATTTCTAAGCTTCAGGCTTGTCTTATTAAGTTCTTTTTGTCTCAAGCACAACGGTCTTGTCCTGACGCTGACTTTCCTTTTGCATTGCTTGGCCCTACTCCAAGTCTTTTCCCATTACTCGGTATCATCATGTTCCCTTCAGGGCTGAGTTAGTAATGACCTCAGGGCCATACTCTTCATCACTGACACTAACTCAGCCAGCTTAGAGAGACTGCCGTAAGTTCAGGACGGTGCTCTGTGTCTTCAGGCTTCAATCTTGATTGTCATCAATGAGTACTCCTCTCATTAAGTTCCTATGAATTGTAAAATAACTAAGTACAAATCTAACCAAGACTAGCCTGACCACTAAGGCAAAACATTTTTTCAGGGGCTTTGGGATCTAATCAAAACTGATATTGTCCCAACAGTAATCATCATCATCCTTAGTTAGTGCTTGCAAAAAACATAAGATATCTTAATTTCTAAGGAGTACCCAAAGTCGAAAACCTCAAAACCCTAAGCAGTCTTTCGATCCCAAACATACCTAGACTCATATATGTATATTTGAATCGATATGATATAAGTGTGGTCATGAAATCTAAGATAAAAAATAGTAAATAAATTATTGAAATAGAAATAAAACAGAGGGATCAAAGGTACCGTGAATTGTATTTGATGGAAAGTGACCGAGATGAAATTTTGTAGCTACACTTATGAATGAAAGGAATATTTTCCTAAGGTAAAAATCCATTTATATAAATAGATATATTCGGTACAGGCTTGGGCTTAAAATTGATAAGGGACTATAATTTTAAAAGATGTGAAATATTTATCTAGGAATTAAAATAGGAATTAAAATATGGATGAAAATCTCAAAATGTCAATATTTGATTTTGAATTAAAATTTCAGTTTGTAGATAATGATGAACTTTGAAAGATATTATTTGTTAAAAGTTGGGAAATAAAGGTAATCCATAGTTTTAATAAAACCCATTACTTTGAAATAATGTAAAATAAAATAAATAATTAACTTGGAAATTTGGGTTGTTACATTCTCCACCACTAATAATAATTGCGTCCTCAAAATTCATGTTATCAACTCTTAAAACTATTTGAATATTCCGCTTAAGTCTTAATCAAGTAGTCTATACCCATCAAAGTTTCTAGTATCGTCAATGCAAATCCTCGAATTTATTCCTATAAATATTCTCATAAATATCCAAAACAACACTCATTTTCAACTTATCGACTATAATTCCCCTTATGGTGTACTATCCTCGAGAGCTTAAGTTGTACTAGTTTCCTCATAAAAATCAATTATTCTTAATACTTTATCATCTAGAATAGCAACTTATAAATCATCTATGAATACCCTTTGTAAATCCTGATGCGAGGTTCTATAGAATGTCAAATGCATGTCCTCTATATGTTCATGAAAAAGTAATGCTTTCAATTATAAATTTGTAAAAATATTCATGTAATAAATTTGTAAATGTTCATGTAGTTGATATCATTGCGACTTGAAATATCATATTAAAAGAACTTGGTAAAATAGTCGTAGCATAGCCTCATCTTGTCTTGTAATATGAAATAAAATTCATAATGCATGTACCTCGAAATAATTAATGAGAAAATTAGGGGTATTACATTCTACCCCTCTTAGAAATATTTTGTCCTCAAAATTAAGAAATAAATTTGTTATACATGTGTTGGTCCCGAAACGAGTAAACAGGTGTATGGAGGGGGGGATACACATGTGGTTACAAATTTAAACTTCTTAAAAACTTATCAGGTTACTTCAGAAAGTAATTCGTCAGTGGACTTTAAGTCTGCTGAGAATTACTTGTGAAAGCTTACTGAGATAATACCTCCACTGAGAGCACAAGACTTTCAGTTGAACTACTATCTAATTAGCTTTCAAGTGCGGATTAGTGAGCCCTTTGGAAAACTCGTTTTACTTGATAAACTTTGAGTGGATAACACACACTAAGGAAATAGCAGAATGTAAGTACACAAGATATAAAGTGGTTCAGAGATAAATCTCCTACGTCCACTGTCCTGATTAAACAGGAGAATTCCTTTCACTTGGAATTTCTTGTGTTATAGTGCCAAGGTGCATTGTTCAATTAATCCTCTCTTAGGATGATTGATCACTAGGATAATTCCAGGTCCTAGTTCCCAAAATAAACCAGCTTTCAGACTGATACAAATAATCAGCTTACTAACACCACTTAACACTAACTCTCAACCTAACAACTATGTAGGGTTTTGGTTCCAACTATTATGTGATAAGCCTTACAGTTTAGCTCAAAGCTTTAGGATGGATTATCTCTTTCTAAGGTTTGGATATAGCTTTTAAGCTTGGTTATAGAAGGCTTGTTATGCTCTCTACAAATGTGAAACACTTGGGAAACAAAGGTAATTTCGAGTGCTTCTAAAAGGTTATGAATGTAGAGATAGCTTTGATCTTGTGAGTTTCCCGTACATAGAACTGAGCACGTCCTTCTGTATTTATAGGCTTCCTTGAAAATCTTCCCGTTGGATTTAAATCTTCTCAAGCAAGTCTTCTTGTATCTGATTGGTTCAAACATCTCTATTTGAAGCTTTAAGTCTTGTTAAGAAATGGTTGAATGACCATGCCTGTTCACCAACTTTCTGTAGAATGCTAGGGAAAGACTTTTGGTACTTGTCAGTCTGGGACAGGTCGGTTGTCAGTGGAGTACACCTACATGTCATCTTCTCATTGGGTCGTTCAGTCTGCCTGCTCAGAATCCTGTCCTGCTTTAAGGTGGAACTCCTCTGAGAGAACCTTCTTAATTCTTCATTAATTGTAAGCTTCATTGAAATTCGTTTTGCCTTGTTCCAACCAGATTAACTAACAACTTTTAATGTGTTTAGCATTTAATGTGCTTTGTTAGTTCTCATCAGTGGACCTTGGTCCTCACCTGATGGCTTTTAGTCTTAGTGAGAATGCACTTAGAAAACATTCAAGACTTAGACTAATTCTCAGATCACTTGTCTTCAGCAGACTTAGACTTCAGGGGACTTGATTCTTCAATACACTCTAGAAATTTATAACTGCACTCCAGTTCCTTAACATTTGAACTGAATTAACTAAGTACTAACTCTACTGAACATTTTACTTACAAATAACTCAGGAGGAATATTTTGGCATCTTAATCAAAACTTAAGTCTATACAATTTCCCAACAACATGCATGTGCTAAAATGAAAAATTTCATGTAAATTGTTGTAATTAAGTGTGTAAAATAAAAGACGAGATTTGTTCACCCAGTTCGTCGGGAACGACTACGTCTGGGGGCGAGCCAAGCCAGGAGTTTCACTAATATTCTTCTGTATGAGTGTATACAATTCTGAGTACAATGATATATTTATAAGAGAAAAAACCTAGTCTAAGATATGAAGCCCATTGGGTTATTGGTCCATTAGTAATGTCCACATCAAATCATCAAGATTTGGAATAATAAATCTTCTAGATTTACGACACTCTCTCTTGGACATTACGACATAATATAAATGTCTTGTCATAAAAACTCCACGTGCTAGGTATTGGCCAAATAATAAGTTAGGGAGGAATGTATTCGATCTTCTAGATCAAATCTTCTAGATTTACTTCGGGGTTACTGCTCCCCCTGAAGACAACAACACTTTGAGTATTTGCATCCCAATACCACGAATGTACTTTTTAAAAGTAGACGTAGGTAAGGGCTTAGTGAACAGATCTGCTAGATTGTCACTAGATTGCACTTTTTGAATGGTAATCACGTCACTCTTCTGGAGTTCGTATGGGTAGAAAAACTTAGGTGAAATATATTTCGTCAGGTTTCCCTTGACGTACCCATTACTCATTTGTGCGATGCAAGCTGCGTTGTCTTCAAATATAACAGTGGGAGGTGTATCGCCTTTAGCAATACCACACGAGTCACCAATGTGTTTTACCAAGGACCTTAACCAAATACATTCTCGTGCGGCTTCAAATAAAGTTATTATCTCTGAGTGGTTTGAAGACGTGGTAACCATAGTTTGTTTAACCGATCTCCATGAGATCGCGGTACCACCACAGAGAAAAATGTAACATGTCTGGGATATGGTGTTGTGGGGATCAGACAAATAGCCAGCATCCGCATAACCTACTAAGGTTTTGTCTTGGCTCTTACGGTAAAATAGTCCAAGATCTTGAGACCCTTGGAGGTACTGTAGAACATGCTTAACACTATTACAATGTCTCCTTGTAGGAGAAGCGCTATGTCTCGCAAGCAAATTGACAGTAAATGCAATGTCCGGCCGAGTGCAATTTGCGAGATAGAGCAATGCTCCAACAACACTAAGATAAGGAACTTCTGGCCCCAGAATTTCTTCTGAATCTTCTCTTGGCCTAAATGGGTCCTTATCCACTTTGAGGGATCGAACAACCATAGGGGTGCTAAGTAGGTGAGATTTATCCATGTGAAATCTCTCCATTACCTTCTTCACGTAGGTCGACTGATGTATAAGAATTCCTTCTGGGAGATGCTCGATCTGCAGGCCGAGGTAGTACTTGGTTTTACCCAAGGCTTTCATTTCGAATTCGGCTTTCAAGATTGAACTGGCTTCTTCAATCTCTTTGCATGTTCTGATTATGTTCAGGTCATAAACATAGACGGATATGATGCAAAAACCATTTTGCGATTTCTTCGTGAATACGCATGGGAAAGCTTTATTGAATGTGTATTCCTTCTTCTGAAGGAATTTACTAAGTCAGTTGTACCACATGAGGCCCAATTGCTTCAGGCCATACAACGACTTCTGCAGTTTTATGCTATACATACTGCGATTTTCACCATCTCTCATATGAGGAATGTCAAATCCATCGGGGATTTTCATATAAATGTCGGCATCTAGTGATCCGTATAAGTATGTGGTTACTACGTCCATTAATCTCATTTGGAGATTCATTTTAACTGCCAAAGATATCAAGTAGCGGAACGTTATTGAGTCTATGACGAGAGAATAGGTTTGATCGAAATCAATCCCGGGTCTCTGTGAAAACCCTTGAGCTACAAGCCTCGCTTTATATCTCTCCACAGTATTGTTCTCATTTCGTTTTCATACAAATACCCATTTATATCCTACAGGGATAGTGCGCGCGGGTGTACGAACGATAGAGTCAAATACTTGTCTTTTGTTAAGCGATGCGAACTCTGCTTCAATTGTCTCTTTCCATTTAACCCAATCGGAGCGCTTCCGGTACTCAGCGATGGTTTTGGGTTCTGGATCTAGATCATTATTTATAATGGAAAGAGCAATTATCACTGCAAATGTGTCGTTGACGACAGTAATATTTCTATTATATGTTTCTCCCGTATCTATGAAATTTATAGAGACTTCGACGTTTACGTCAACCAGACCTTCCTCATTTCCCAGTGTATCTGGGTCTGGTCGTTCTGCGGTCCTAGTGCATTGAATATTTTGTGCACGTGCTTCATCACTAGGATGCTCGTCTCCTAGAGACTTTGAGTTATCTAGACGAATCTCTTCTAGAGATTTTACATTCGGCTGACCAGTTTTGTTAGCTTTTCGTTTAGGTGTATTACTATCTCTTGAGGGTCCTTTACGCTTCTGGCGTGTGGGGGCATGAGTACTTGTTTTTTTGGGACCTCAACCCTTTGGGGAGCATTTAATGCGGGTATATGCGATTTAGTTACACCTCTATGGTCAGTGAACGCGTCTGGCAGATTGTTTGCTAAATTTTACAAGTTAATGATCTTCTAAACTTCTAGTTCAGATTGATTAGTGCATGGATCTAGATACTGAAGATTACTTATGTTCCACGTAAGCTCCCGGCATTCATTCAATTTTGAATTTGGATCTCCCCCTAATGCCCGGAAGTAATCTTCATCGAACGTGCAATCAGCAAACCGGGCTATTAATTGATCCCCGGACAAAGGCTCGAGGTATTTCACGATGGATGGAGAGTCAAAACCGGCGTAAATACCGAGTTTCCTTTGTAGGCCCATAGACGTCCACTTTGGTAATGTTATCGGAACATATATCGCACATCCGAAAATACGCAGATGGGAAATGCTAGGTTCTTTCCCACGCACTAACTGTAGGGGGGAATGATCATTATATGCAGTTGGATGGATTAGTATTAAGTGCGATGCATGTAGGACTGCATGCCCCCAGCATGAAGTGGGTAGTTTGGAGTTCATAAGCAATGGTCTCGCGATAAGTTTGATACGTTTTATTAGCGCCTCAGCAAGACCATTTTGGGTATAGACGTAGGGGACCGAATGCTCCACTTTAATTCCCAGGGTCATACAGTAATCTGTAAAGGCCTTTGAGCTGAACTCAGCAGCATTATCCATGTGAATCAACTTAATTGGATAATCCGGGAATTGAGCTCTAAGCTCGATAGTTTTCGCAATGAGCTTCGCAAAAGCTTGATTGCGGGTGGACAACAAACAGACATATGTCCACCTAGTGGAGACATCAATAAGGACCATGAAATAATAAAATGGTCCTGATGCTGGATGAATCGGTCCGCAAATGTCTCCTTGAATTCGCTCAAGGAAAACCGGAGACTCTAGTCCAACCTTAGTGCACGACGGGCGCACTATTAGCTTATCCTTAAAACATGCATCACAGATAAATTCATCAACAGGAGGGATTCTATTGTTCGTAATATTATGACCAATTGAATTAGATAGAATCCTACGTATCATAGTTTGTCCTGGATGACCTAACCGCCGATGCCATAATTTAAAAGAATCCGGATCATGGAATTTCATACTCATAGCTAGATGGGGATTAGACAACCAGATGTAGGAATAGTACAATCCGGAGGAGAAGGAAGGAAGTTTTTCTATAACTTGTTTACGGTTACCTCGAGTAATAATCATCAAAAGGTATTCGTTATTGTTCTCAGTTTCAATTTCAATGTGATATTCGTTTATCCTAATGTCTCTAAAACTGCGGAGGGTACGCTTAGATTGTGGAAACAATAAAACATTATCGATTATGAGTTTGGTACCCATGGGGAGGACAATTGAAGCTCTTCCGGAGCCCACTATCAATGTACTATCATTAGTTATTGTAGTTATACTCCCCTTACGTTCTATCAAGTTATGAAAATACTTCCTTTCTTTTAAGATTGTATGTGTGGTGGCGCTATCTACCAAACATAAATCACTATGTGCGTCCATCATGCAAGAGGAAATAGTCCAAACCTAATAGCTGATATGTTTACAAGCCATGAATAAGAACAACAATATCCAGATAAAAGAAATGGACAGTGATCTAAGGTAAACACATCAAAGCTAAATATAATATCAATATCATCCATAAAATAAAATAAAGTATCGAAAGAAAGGATCCAAAAATATGAAATTGTCTTATCCCCAAAACAAAGTACTAAAATAATCAAATATGCAAGTCCCTCATTGTCTCATAAATTCGAGCTACGAGCTCAAGAGATCATTGTTGTCTTGGTCAAATTCTGCTTCAGACAGGCTGCCATCGTGAGGTTCAACCATGAGAGCCTTTCCCTTGTCGTCCTTTTACATTATTAGATAAGCCTCAACCAAGTGTTTGGGAGTACGACACGTGCGAGACCAATGGCCTTTGCATACGCATTTATAGCAGGACTGCTCAATCATGCTTTGAGAGCTAGGTTTTCGTGGAGCAAAATTCCAGGTTCTGTGGCCACCGGATGAACTACGACCTCGGTCTTTAGTCCAGAACTTCTTACTCCCTCTCCCCCTTCCACATTTGCGACCAATCGTATGTTTGGCCCTATACTGCTGCTGGAGTACGGGGTTGCTAGCGTGGAATATTGATACAGAGTTCTGGATCATGCTGGTTACAATACGCTGCAAAGCAGAGTTGTACTCCGTTATAGACTTAGGGTCTTGGTAACGGATGTTCAACATTCGTATTGTGCCGGACGGAGGAGTATGTCACTTTGTTGTTGGAAACGGTCCTTCAGGGACTTCCACAACATTCCGGGGTCCTTTTGAGTGAGGTATTAATTTTTTAGACCTTCATTCATGTGGTTCCTAAAGAAAATCAATGCTTTCTCCTTCTGGGCGTTAGTGGATTTTGAACCTTCGACAATGGTTTCGCCCAACCTATTCGAGGCTAGATGGATCTCGACATCTAACGTCCATGTCAGGTAGTTGCTACCATCTAGAGCAAGCTCATTGAATTCTTTCATAGTGATGTCAGACATAATTCACTACAATTAATAAAGTGACATGGTAAGGAGCGTGACCAAATTTATTGACAACGGAGAAATAGGGATTTATTTGATCATCCTAGAGCACATAGAAGCAAGAATTGGGCGCCGTCTACCCAAAACATAAATTACGGTCCGTCAAGTACTGGACGCCGCCTACCCGGGCATAATATGCGGACTATAAATAATAAACTATGTGTGGGATTAATCATGCATGTAGGATAATTAAATCATAAAGACATGCATATGTAACAAATATTCATATATAATTCCTTGAGAACTAATCCATGAAAATAATTTCAAAGAAAATTCTAGAGTTAATAAACATGCAAATTTAACTTTCTAAATATTTCATGTATATTAACGAAATTTAACGAAATATTTTCAGAATTTTAGATTAAAAATAATTAGTATTTTGTGATGCCCGAAAACAAGCCCAAAAGTGGGCTAGGGTTTCACAAAATTCCAGGGGCACGTCGCCGCGTGTGACAACGAACACACGGAAGGCGTGCGCGGTGCACACGGGAGGAAGTGGAAGCCATAGCACGAGAAGGAGGAAAATCGCGGCCAGTCGCGTCCTGTAGGCGTGATAGCAGTGGGTGATTGCTCCTAGGACACGACTCCCACCCCCGATCGCGTCCTGCAGGCGTAATTGGGGTCGATTCTCTAGTAGTTGACGCGGGCGCATCAAAGGTCGCGCGAAGGCGGCCAGTGGCGGAGCGGTGGTGGCCCGGGGTCGCGCACGGCATCACGCAATGCTGCACGCTCAACGGCTTTGAGCCGGAGCTTGCGCGGCAGCTTGGCGGAGAGCGGCGGTGAGGGGTGGCGTTCGCCCGTGATTGGCGGCTGCTGGCGCACGATGGGCGGCGGCTGAACGCTCAAACCCCTTATTTTCTTTTTAATTTAATTCAAGAAACAAATTGATCCAATTATCGTAAATACGAAAATAAAATCGAAGCAATAATTCTAGTGCATATAAAGCATATATCGCAGGGATCAAAGAATTCGATACGACAATTAATTTACATGATTTGTAGAAAATTATTTTTAGGGAGTACCGTTTAGTCTCGGGCAGAGTCTCGTGCTGATAACGTGTTGTAATTAAGTGCGTAAAATAAAAGGCGAGATTTATTCACCCAGTTCGTCGGGAAGGACTACGTCTGGGGGCGAGCCAAGCTAAGAGTTTCACTAATATTCTTGTGTATGAGTGTATATAATTCTGAGTACAATGATATATTTATAAGAGAAAAACCCTAGTCTAAGATATGAAGCTCATTGGGTTATTGGTCCATTAGTAATGTCCACATCAAATCATCTAGATTTGAAATAATAAATCTTCTAAATTTACAACATAAATAATATACTTTGTGGCATGATCTTTCCATATCACTACTTTAAAATTGAAACATGAAATGCATATACCTTGGAGAGCTGAAGCTGGAGGCTGTGATGAACGACTTTTACTAAAAAAAATTCCTCATTAACAGAGTACATTGTAAATAATTTTGACTCTTAAATAAAAATTTATTTAAACAAGTCTACAGAAATGTAGACCTGCTCTGATGCCACTCTGTCACGCCCCATTTTTCATAATAGTAATTTTGCTGAAAACACGTGATTATTTAAAAATAATAAAAGGTGTGAACCAAAATTGACATAATAATTACTTGATAAACAACGGAAGACTAGAATATTAATTAATATTTTAAAAGTAATTTAATTTAAAACACCAATTGTACTAATATAATAATGTCTCAAGAAATCTTTTAGATATAATAAAATAATTTGCAAGATATTTAATTAGTTAATGACAAAACTGAATTTCATCCACCGCCTCTCCCCGCCATCAGCTTTTCGATCTGTAAAATGTTAATGAGATTGGGGTGAGCAAAACAACTAGCTCAGTGGGGCTCCCTTTGTTATAGATAAATATCACATACAAGTAAAATCATCAACTCACATAACATGCATACTCAATACTTGTTCCAAGGCTAAACCAAGGATGCGCTAGATATACCAATGATGCGCTGGTTGAACCAACGATGCGTGGTTTCCCACGAATAAACATGAGTTAACGAATGACTTAAAAAGCTACATCTTGCGTCAACGAAATTTCAGTAAAAATCATAAGCGTACAATGTAGCAAGTAACAATATCACTCACATGAACATTTAAAAGTAACAAAGCAAGTAAAAACCCCACCTGATAATAATGTCGTGGATGAAATGGATGCAATAGCCTCAAGGCCTACCTCGCAATTACCGTCACCTAAAATAAATAATTAAACCTACTTGAAAATACTAAAAGATATATCCTCAAATTAAAAGTTCCCAAACCACGTCTACGACTTTTATAATCAAATTCCTAACTTTTATTAACATTACATGTTTCTTTTCAAAAAGACTCTAAAATCATGACTTAGAAATTCATTTTTATAAAACAAAGAAATTCCTAATGAATCCATAATCCGTAAACTTTATACTTCCATCATTAATTCATCAAAGCTAATCTGCCTATCCTATGCCATCCAAAATTGTATACGTAATCATCATCATCCTTAGTTAGTGGAATACCCAAAGTCGAAAACCTCAAAACCCAAAGCAGCCTTTCGACCCCAAACATACCTAGACTCATATATGTATATTTGAATCGGTAAGATATAAGTGTGTTCATGAAATCTAAGATCGAAATAGTAAATAAATCATGAAAATAGAAATAAAACAAAGGGAGCAAAGGTACCGTGAATTGTATTTGATGGAAAGTGACCGAGATGAAATTTTGTAGCTACACTTATGAATGAAAGGAATATTTTCCTAGGGTAAAAATCCCTTTATATAAATAGATGTATTCGGTACGGGCTTGGGCTTAAAATTGATAAGGGACTATAATTTTAAAAGATGTGAAATATTTATCTAGGCATTAAAATATGGATTAAATTATACTTTTCTTAAAAGATTTAGGAATTTAAATAGGAAAATGAATATATTTTCTACTTGATAAAAAATATACAAATGAAAATCTCAAAATATCAAGATTTGATTTTGAATTAAAATTTCAGTTTGTAGATAATGATGAACTTTGAAAGATATTATTTGTTAAAAGTTGGAAAATAAAGGTAATCCATAGTTTTAATAAAACTCATTACTTTGAAATAATGTAAAATAACATAAATAATTAACTTGAAATTTTGGGTTGTTACATTCTCCACCACTAATAATAATTTTGTCCTCTAAATTCATGTTATCAACTCTTAAAACTATTTGAATATTTCGCTTAAGTCTTAAACTAGTCTATACCCATCAAAGTTTCTAGTATCTTCAATGCAAATCCTCGAATTTATTCCTATAAATATTCTCATAAGTATCCAAAACAACACTTCTTTTCACCTTATCGACTATAATTCTCCTTATGCTATACTATCCTCGAGAGCTTCAGTTGTACTAGTTTCCTCATAAAAATCAATTATTCTTAATACTTTATCATCTAGAATAGCAACTTATAAATCATCTATGAATACCCTTTGTAAATCCTGATGTGAGGTTCTATAGAATGTCAAATGCATGTCTTCTATATGTTTATGAAAAAGTAGTGCTTTCAATTATAAATTTGTAAAAATATTCATGTAATAAATTTGTAAATGTTCATGTAGCTGATATCATTGCGACTTGAAATATCATATTAAATTCACTTGGTAAAATGGTCGTAGCATAGCCCCATCATGTCTTGTAATATGAAATATTTTTAATACTGCATGTACCTCGAAATAATTAATTAGAAAATTAGGGGTATTACACCTGAAGGGTTCATCTACTCTTCCTTTGATGAAACCATGATCTAGCAGAAATTGAGACAAGGTATCATACCAAGCTCTTGGTGCTTGCTTCAGTCCATATAGAGTTTTCCTCAGCTTATACACTTTGCTGCTTTCTTCAAATCCTTGGGGCTGCTCCGCATAGACTTCTTAATTAAGAACTCCATTGAGAAATGCACTCTTGACATCCATCTGATAGACTTTGAACTTCACTTGAGCTACATAGGCAAGAAATAATCTGATGGTCTCCAATCTTGCAACTGGTCCAAATGTCTCATCATAGTCAAAACCTTCCACTTGTGAGTAACCCTTTGCAACTAGACTGGCCTGGATTTTTATGATGACATCATTCTCATCCTTGTTCTTCTTGAACACCCACTCGGTTCCTATCACATTGCAGTGATATGGTCTGCCCACCAATTCCCGGACTTAGTTTCTTGTAAACTTATTGAGTTCCTCTTGCATGTCAATGAACCAGTTTGAGTCTTGCAGTGCTTCTTCAATTGTCTTAGACTTCTGATTAGATAAGAAACAACAAAACAAAGCATTTTCTCCATGAAAACTTCTAGTTTTGACTCCTAAGGAAGCATCACCTAGTATTTTATCAACATGATGATCTGAGAGCCAATGTCTCCTAGGATGATGACCTTCAGTAGAGGGTAACACTTCTGAAGTTGAGTCACTAGATATTGGAACAAAATCGAATTCAGGAAATAAGACAGTGGGTTGAAGGCCTGAGTCATCATTCAGGGTATTCTCATTCTTAATGTTAACAACATTAGTTCCCCCTTGAATGATGAGCTCAGTTAATGTCTCAGTTGTGACCACATCTTCATCGACATTACTTACCTGTTGAACTGGGACAATGTACATCAGTTCAGTTGGTTGGTCAGGTGAGTTTTCAAGTGAGTTGACTAGAGTGATTGTCGCCTGAGTAGCTTTAGTGTGTTGATGGTCATTGAAGTTATCCCAAGTTGGTATGTATGCATCAACACTTATTTTTGGGTATCCCTTCTCTTTGATACTCAGTCGAGTTAATCTTTTGGTTATCACTTCCCCAGTCTCCTTTTTCCTGTGCTCAACAGTAGACTCATCAAAGACCACATGAGGTGTTTTTTCCACAATAGGAGTTCTACAATTGTAAATCCTGAAAGCTCTACTGATTTGAGAATATCCTAAGCATATTCCTTCATCAGCTTTGTTGTCAAAAGCTTTCAGTTGAGTTTTCCCATTATTGTGAATGAAACACTTGCAACCAAATACATGAAAGTAAGATACCTGGGGTTTTTTCCCATTTTATGATTCATATGGTGTTTTGCCTTGTAGTTTGGTTACAATGGATCTATTTTGAGTGTGGTAAGTTGTACTGATAGCTTTAGCCCAAAACCTTTTAGGGACTCGAGCTTCAACAAGCATTATTTTAGCTGCCTCCTTTAGAGTCCAATTCATTCTTTCAGCTACTCCATTTTTTTAGGAGTCCTTGCAGTTGATGTATCATATGCAATGAGTCTTGGACAAGATGAATCTTGGATAAGATGAGTCTTGGACAAGATGAGTATTGGACAAAAAGAGTTTTGGACAAGAGAAGTCTTGGACAAGATGAGTCTTGGACAAGAGGAGTCTTGGACAAATGGAGTCTTGGACAAGAGGAGTCTTGGACAAGATGAGTCTTGGACTAGATGAGTCTTGGACAAGATGAATCTTGGACAAGATGAGTCTTGGACAAGATGAGGTCTGGACAAGATGAGGCTTGGACAAGATGAGTTCCGACCAGAATAGGTAGAGGACCATATGAGGTAGAGGACCAAGTGAGGTAGAGGACTAGATGAAGAAGAGGACCAGATGAGGTAGAGGACCAGATGAGTAGAGGACCAGATAAGGTAGACAAGAAGAGGTGTACCAGGCTAGTCTACCAGACTACTCCTCTACCAGACTACTATACCAAATTACTCTACCAGACTACTCTACTAGACTAATCTACCGAACTAATCTATCGGACTACTCTACCAAGAAGATCTTGTGATCCAAAGATAAGAAGAACAAAGAAAGGGAAGTCAACTGATATCAAGCAAGATTGGTTGAAGATCAAAGAAGAATCACTCAAGGAAGGAGTCAACCAATCAACCATATAATCAATCAAGATGATTGATCATATTCCTTAATTTATAGATGTTTAAATTTCTAGCTTCCAACGGCTAGTTATTTGACACCTATAAATAGGAGTGCATGGTGATGAGCTCAATATAAGAAAGACGGGCAAGAGAGCACAAAAGATAGAGAAACACACGAACACGCCATACACTCACCTTGTTCATACAAGTATTATATCTACTCTTTTAGGAGTTGTAGTTGGAATATTACTCAACCTATTGATCACATTGAAGGGTTTTTGTAAGTTGTACGAAGGAGCTGGTACTTCCCAATTTCAATGGGTAAGTAAGTTAATTGGTAAGTGAGACCCCTTTGGTGAAAGAGAGAGTGGACATAGGATTATTATATCCGAACCACTATAAAATCTCGTGTCTCTTTTATTTATAGTTTTTATTTTCAATTTTCTGCATAATATATTTTAGCAATTTAAAAAGGGATTTTTCATTAAATTAAGTATAACACGCTTTCCGCAAATAAAATTTTTGGGACCAACAATTGGTATTAGAGCAGTGTGTCCTAGACCACTGCTTTGAAAAGATTTTGATGGTCACCAGTACAGGTCCAATTTTTTTGAAAAAACCAAAAAAAATTGTGCTAGAAATTTCTTGCAGAAATGGGTTCGAAGAAAAGTAATAAATGATACACTAGGAGTCACTCCAAAAGAAGCTTCACAGCTTAGGAAGAAGAGGCATCCACTTCTGGTTCATCATCAAAATTTGGACCAAACGAAGAGATAAGTCTTGTGACAGATGAGGTTAGTAATCGAACTCCCTCTTCTTCTTCTTATTCTTCCTTTTCTGAACAATTAGAGGAGGCTTATACGCAAATATTGCTATTAGATCTCCAAAAATCTGTACAACTTTGTCAAAAATTGGAAGATGAGAACACAAAGCTGAAAGCAGAAAATCAGAAGCTTTCACAATGTTTAGGCAACCCAACTAATCTACCAGCTGAACAGGTTCAAACACTGGTAGAAGAGTCCACTGACTTGAAAAACAGATGTGATGAACAAACTAAGATGATAGAAAGGCTGCTTGTTGAAAATATTCAGAAAGATAATGAATATACCCTGCTGAAAGCTAAGTTTGATGAACTCTTCCATAAAAAAAATTGTAAAAGAAAGTAAGGACAAGCTCAAACTGTGACTGGAGCAGCTGACTACAGCAAACAAAGCTGTGTCACACATAGTTGCCTCATCTAAAAAAAAGCATGATAAGACAGACATTGGTTATTCTAAACCTGAAACCTCACATGTTCAGAAAGAAGAAAAGTCTAGAAATTTTATTGATAAGGGCAAGAGGTCAGCTGACCAGGCAACTCAGCCTAATGGGCAGATGAGTTCTAAAACTCAAAAACCCAAAAGGCAGAGGAGGAATTTTAAAAGACCTCAGCAAGACCAGCATAGTAGAAAACAGCCTTGACCTTCTCTAAAGAAGCAGTCCCAGCTGACTCCTACTCAGTTGCAGAAGACTTTTAAGTCATCTGCCAGACCAGCTGGAACTTTTGATGGTTCTAGAAAGACTTATCCTTATCAACAGAATATCAAGATTGTTGCATTAAGACAAGTTATTCCTTCTACTAGACAAGCTCATAAGAGAGGAAGAGCCTCTAGAAGAAGTAACCATGTCGAAGCCTCTTGTGTTCAATGTATTTTCGTGGATATGTATCGAAGAAAGATAAGATCACCTGATTAAAAAAGGGATGATCTATTCTTGTGGCTTTCTAAATATTGTGCTAAACCCCCTGGACCCAGAAGGGTACCAAAAACTTGCTTGCCTGCAGATACACAAGAAGACCAGCTGATATTATGCCCCAAATATCAGCTGAGCATATTTTGATGGGAAAGATCAGTTGACCATGCTTGATTAGACTTCTCATCTTAAGATTTCAATTTTCTCTTATCTTGTTTAAATTCAGTTCTTTTAGTTTTAACATCATCAAAAAGGGAAAAATTATTGGGATATAGATTATATATTTTGAAGATGTTAAATTAAGAACTTGTAATAGGAACAGTGAACATGTTAGTCAGATGCAGACTAGTTTAGGACTAGAATAGGTCTTAGGTCAAGGGGGAAGGGAATTAGACAAGACAAGAGGAGTCCCGGGCAAGAGGAGTTCCAGACAAGAGAAGTCCCAGACAAGAGGAGTCCTGGACAAGAGAAGTCCCAGACAAGAGAAGCTCCGGACAAGAGGAGTCCCAAACAAGAGAAGTCCCGGACAAGAGAAGTCCCGAACAAGAGGAGTCCCAGACAAGAGGAGTCTTGGAAAAGATAAGTCTTGGACAAGAGGAGTCTTGGACAAGATGAGTCTTGGACATGAGGAGTCTTGGACAAGAGGAGTCTTGTACAAGATGAGTCTTGGACAAGAGGAGTCGTGGATAGGGGTCTTGGACAAGAGGAGTCTTGGACAAGATGAGGTCTGGACAAGATGAGGTTTAGACAAGATGGGTTCCGACCAAAATAGGTAGAGGACCAGTTGAGGTAGAAGACCAGATGAGGTAGAAGGCCAGATGAGGTAGAAGACCAGATGAGGTAGAGGACCAGATGAGGTAGAGGACCAAGTGAGGTAGAGGACCAGATGAGGTAGAGGACCAGATGAGGTAGAGGACCAGATGAGTAGAGGACCAGATGAGGTAGACAAGAAGAGGTGTACCAGACTAGTCTACCAGACTACTCCTCTACCAGACTACTCTACCAGACTACTCTACCAGATTACTCTACCAGACTACTCTACCAGACTACTCTACCAGACTAATCTACCGGACTACTCTACTAAGAAGATCTTGTGATCCAAAGATAAAAAGAGTCAAGAAAGGGAAGTCAAGTGATATCAAGGAAGATTGGTTGAAGATCAAAGAAGAATCAATCAAGGAAAGGAGTCAACCAATCAACCATATAATCAATCAAGATGATTGATTATATTCCTTCATTTATAGATGTTTGAATTTCTAGCTTCCAACGGCTAGTTATTTGACACCTATAAATAGGAGTGCATGGTGATGAGTTCAATATAAGAAAGACGGGCAAGGGAGCACAAAAGATAGAGAAACACACGAACACACCATACACTCACCTTGTTCATACAAGTATTATATCTACTCTTTTAGGAGTTGTAATTGGAATATTACTCAACCTATTCATTAACTTGAAGGGTTTTTGTAAGTTGTACGAAGGAGCTGATACTTCTCAATTCTAGTGAGTAAGTAAGTTGATTGATGAGTGAGACCCCTTTGGTGAAACGGAGAGTGGATGTAGGATCGTTATATTCGAACCACTATAAAATCCTTGTGTCTCTTTTATTTAATTTTTTTTTCAATTTTCTGCATAATTTATTTTAGCAATTTAACAAGGGATTTTTCATAAAACTAAGTATAACATGCTTTCCGCAAATAATATTTTTGGGACCAACAAATAGTCAGGATAGTCTTGTTAGGATCAATATAGGTTAGAATATTTTACATTCACAGGTACTCAGTGAGAGGAGAACTCACTGATGTCATTCAATACTGAAGCCTAAAGATCAAGAGCACCATCACTGAACTTATGTTAGTCTTTCTAAGCTGGCTAAGTAAGTGTCAGGATGAAGAGCATGATCCTAATATCATTGCTAATTCATAGGCCTGAAGGAGTCAGTCTGCCTGAGCGTTTAGGAAAGACTTGGAGTAGGATCCAAGCCAGCAAAAGGAATGTCAGTGATGGGCCATGTGCGAAGATAAGAACAAAGATGAACTCAGAAAAGATAAGACTGAACTGAAGAATGAGTTCTGACATTCTCACCTACCTGGTGACGTGGACCAATCAGGAGAGGACAACACACGTACATACCTGACATCAAGCCTGACCGTTCCTGCAGTTTTTAACGGGTATACATTTAATGCATTTACCTAAACCATACAATTAGGCGGCTACATGAAGGACGATGACCGTTGAGGTATCCTACAAGAACGATGACTAGAAAGCTATCTCTCCAACTGATAGTTTTTTGAATTCATTTATAAATACAAAAGACCTCAACGCCTTTTATTTCCCAAGTGTTTCTACTAGTCTGAGTCACTCTATATTCCTTTGAGCTTACAAATCCATATCTTAAGCTTAAAGTGATAATCCAATCCTTAGCATAGTTTTCATTGTAAGGATTATCACACCTTAGTTGGAATCCAAACTGAAACCAAAACCCTAAGCTGAGTCAGCGTTAGGTTTGTTGGTTTGAGGTTAGAAAGTTGGTTAGGAGAATGAGGACTAGAACTCAATTTCTACGGGTCAGTGAGATTGGTCATTGTGCACTTTGGCACATTAAAAAAAAGCTAATCCATTAAGGGATTCTCCTGTTAAATCAGGACAGTAGACGTAGGAGCTTGAGTCTCTGAACCACGTTAAAAGCTCCAATTTCTTTATCGCATTGATTATTTGTGCTTATTGCATATCATTATCATTCACTGCATATTTTGCAAGTGTTGAATGTTGTAGCACAAATTATCTCATAGTGTGTGTTGGTCCCACTAGTCAGTATTTGAAAATATGCGGAAGCTAAATAAATAACTGTTTGTAAAATCTTTTGATCAAGAACAAATATGACAAGAGATAATAAGGAAAGCAGTAAATAAGGCAAGATATATAGTGGTTCGGATATAACAATCCTAGGTCCACTCTCCCTTTTGCAAGGAGACTTACTAACCAACCAACTTACTCACAACCACTGGAATTGTCAAGTACACGTACCTTGTTACACACTTTAGATCTAACTTCGATCTAAAGTACAGTCAACTCCAACCTTATCTATCAAGATGAACAGGTTGAGTATATACTCCAACTACAAAACTCCTTAAGAGTGAATATGAATTAAGAGCTATAAGAGTGCTAATTTTGCTTGAGAATAATTAAGCTTGATTGAGTTCTTCGTGCGCGTAACTAGAGTCTTTCTTTATACTGGAACTCTTGTATTTACAGAGATGATTGGGGTTTAGCCGTTGGAGAGCTAATCTAATCAGATATCTATTTAAGGAAGCTTCAATCAATCAATTCCCTAATTGATTGATTGGGTTGGTGAGATCCTTGGATTGATTTCTTCAATGACTTTCCAATCCGATCATGTTTAATTCATTCAAAACACCAACTATCAAATGCTTCCTTGCAGAACTCTGATTCTTCCAGAGTAGGTTGAACCAGACACCAGATGACCCAGAGGTCCTCTAGTCCAGAGTCGGTTAAGAAACAACTTTTCCCTTAGAATCAGGGGATGATTCTAAGCAATTTTTGTTTCACCGGACTCATTTAGTCTGCTCTTCTCTGATGAATTCTTCTGGTGACTCTTCTGGTCTGGCAGTTCCCCCTAGACTAAGTCCTAATCTGGCTAACAGGTCCAGATGGTCCTATTACATCTTCTGGTTTGTTTAACTCATCAAAACTAACAACAATTTTCCTAACAATTTCCCCCCTTTTGATGAAGTTAAAACAACACCAGAACTGATCAAAAATAGAATAAACATGGAAAAAAAATAAGATAAGACCTTAGAATAGATCTTAACAGACAAACAAAGAGACAACAAGGAGTTGTCTTGAGATAAAAGAGATATGATATTTCATTGATAATCATAACATATGAGATTATAAGACTTCAAGGCAAGTCCTATCTATACATATCTTCTTCCTTCCTTTGGCACAAGGAACCAATCCAGGAAGCGGTCTTGAACGGCTCTGAGCTCTGATGAGTTGGCAGGAGTGAAGTTCACCAACACTTTAGTCTTGTACAACTTTTTGGTTCTGCCCAGTTGATCTTATCTCCCTCTATAGGTGTGTTGAGATAATGGAACTCTGGAGCAGTAACCTCCATATTAAACTGAATGGTAGAGTCCATCAGCTCCTTGTAGAGATCAGGATCATATGCCTTCATCCAGGAGTGAAAGGTCTTATTGACCAATTCTTCGTCCACTGGAGGTGGCTTGTGGATGTAGTGCTGGATGAACCAAAGAGTCTTAGACTCTTTCCATTTCTCTATCAGGGGCACATGCACAGTAGAATCAAAGGATCCTTCTGTCCTAAGAGGTAAGATGTCCATCACTTCCACATGCTTCTTCTTCCTTGAGCTTGCACTCCCACTTGCACTGGAAACAGGAAGACCAGCTTCTCTTGCCTTTTTATTTTGCCTCTGAATATATCTCTGTCTCTGCTCTTCATCAATGTTCTTCCCTATCCTGGCAGATTTCTCTTCTTCTGTCTCTTTTCTGAATCTCTTTTCAGCTTCTTCTACCACCACTTCCAGGAAGCTCTTCTTCACCTTCCTTATCTTCCTCTAAGCAGGACCAGGAATAGTTACTGGATCCTGATCAGATTCAAGATTCTCCTCTTCAGCTGTCAATTGCTTTACCACAACAAGGGCATTGAATTCCTCCTTCTTCTTCTTCTTCTTCTTCTTCTTCTTCTTCTTCTTCTTCTTCTTCTTCTTCTTCTTCTTCTTCTTCTTCTTCTTCTTCTTCTTCTTCTTCTTCTTCTTCTTCTTCTTCTTCTTCTTCTTCTTCTTCTTCTTCTTCTTCTTCTTCTTCTTCTTCTTCTTCTTCTTCTTCTTCTTCTTCTTCTTCTTCTTCTTCTTCTTCTTCTTCTTCTTCTTCTTCTTCTTCTTCTTCTTCTTCTTCTTCTTCTTCTTCTTCTTCTTCTTCTTCTTCTTCTTCTTCTTCTTCCTCCTCTTCTTCCTCCTCTTCTTCCTCCTCTTCTTCCTCCTCTTCTTCTTCTTCTTCTTCTGCAGCTCAGCTTGAGCAAGAGTATTCTCCAACAGGTCCAGATGACTAGAGTGGTTGAAGAGAGTTTCATTAGTGCTCTTTGCCAGATCAGTTCTGGCCTTCTTTTCCCCTTTTTTAACTTCATCAAGGAGGGGCTCAACAACCTGCCTAATCAGAGCAGACAGCTCAGTGTTAGAAGAAGAATGAAGATCTCTGAGCTTCTTAGCTTCATCCAGATAAGCCTGTGCCTCAGCCACCAGGCGCTCCTGCTTTTGCATCATATAATCACAATTTCTACTTATTAAATTCATAGTATATATGTGTTATTTCTACAAAATACAAGACTACTCTTGTACTCCCCTTAATTTTCGAAAATTTAGGAAGAATTAGGAGAATTAGAGAAGCTTCAAGATTAAGATTAAGATAAGATAAGATAAGGTTAGTAGAAAAGTCAAAATTTACTTCTAACATAAAAATTACAAGTGTAATTTTGATTAAGCTCCAAGATCATCCAAATTCCTCCACAAGCTTCCTAAAAGTCATATAGGTGGAGTAGCCTCCAAGGTTGACTTCTTCTATAAATATATGGTCATTCATGCAAAAATATTCTTAAGAAAAAAGTTTAAAACAAATACTACTACTACTACTACTACTACTACTACACTTATAGAAAGGAGGAGAAGAGATTTCTTGTAGCTACCTATCTCTAAGTAAGTTTCTCTTTTTGATTGAGTAATTATTTAAGTGGTAGTATGAAATTTATGCATGATATGTGAATTAATTGATAGGAAAATGAGTTTTGATGAGTAATTTGCATGTTATACATGTTTTACTTCATGTTTGAATGTTTAATTCAATTTCTTCATGAGTTATGACCAAAATCATATTTATTATTTGACTATCTATGCTTTAGAAGTAGAAATCCTGAAATTATATGGTTTAAAGTGAGTTTAAGATGATATGTTCTTCATGTATGCATAAAACCGAATTTCTGGACCTAATTTGGGGTAAATTTCGTTTTGACCAATTCATTTGGTGGAAAATTATGAATATTTTATATGTGAAATTAAACTTTTGAAGGAACTTAGATTTCAAATTTCATAGCTTTTGGAGTAGTATTCGATGCATGGTGATTTTTCAAAGTTGAACTAGGGTTTTGGACTCTATAACAGGAACAGTAGAAGTTTGCTATTAAATGAGAATAATTGATTAGGTTTTTATAGAAAAAAAGAGTAAGTTGATAAATTACATGAAGTTGGGAGTTCATGGTTAAAATTTCAGGAGTATTGGACTTATGGTTGATTTATGGTGAATTTTTAAAGTTAAGTGACCAGAATCTGTAACAGTGTGTTCATTATGAAATATTTGATGATTGGTAAAGAATTTGAGAAATCTGGAAATTTGGTGATAAACTTTATTGAGTTTGGAATACACCATTAAAATTTCATAATTTTTGGACGTATAGATAATTTAATATGAATTTTCAAATTTAGGTGTGTAATCTGCCAAAATCAATTTTTTGTATATGAAAGGTTCCAAATGGTCCGGTTACATTTTTTTACAGTCGATATTTATTTATAACTTGTTATTTGATGATTTTATACACTTAATTGATATTTGTGTGTTAATATACAATATTTGAATATGTATGGAGATTTGAATTCAAGTCATTATACGAGTATAATATGTGAATTTTACAAATGAAGGGATAAGTAACAACGTTTCTAATTTAAAATTTTTACTTGTAGGTACAAACCTGCAAGGTGGGGAATCACTTCACTCTTCACCGAGTGTTTTATTATTATTTTAATTTTACTTATTAAATGTTGAATGTTAAATATTTTGAGTCTGGCCCGCTATCGACTGACCCCTGAGATAGTCCAACTATATGTTGGTAAATGAGATAGTCTGGTCGCTCCGGCACCACGGGTTGGTCGCGCCACCCAAGGAGATACTCGGTGAAATTCCGGGGGCTCACATGTTATAAACAATTGATGTTTAGTTTGTGCAATTAACAAGAAATTTTCCACTAAGTGTTTACAAACACTTATCCCTTCCACTTTTAATTTTTTTACAGATGTTGTGGATCCTGACGTGGGCGAATGAACTCGGCAGGCTGTGGAGTTTTCTTAAAAACTTTATGTTTCAAGAATTATGTTTTTAAATTTTGGGTTTGTAACTTAAGCTACGATCATACTTATTTACTACTTCCGCTGTGTAGATGTGTGGCGTATGTATATTTTAATACAAAGTACTATTTTAGTGTCGTTCCTACTTGTGCCACATCATATTTTCCGTACTGTATTAAGTAGGGACGTCACAGGTGGTATCAGAGCAGGTTCGCCTGCTAAAGAATTTTCAAAAAGAATGTGTTTTAAAAATTTAAAAGGAAACAGCCGCACCGAGATCATTCTCCACGACGGGATCAGGTAAATACTTTGTAAATGCTTAAATTATGTTATGTAATTGTGACCGATTATTTGAAAGTTTGTATTGTTACTGCATTACATTGTTGTTTGAATAGAACCATGAGTCGTAGAAGAAATTAAAACAACTCAGACATGAGTGAGGATCTAGCTTCCATTTTAAGGGGGTTAGCTCAGCAACTAGGTCAGCAAAGCCAATCATCCCAAACACCTGTATCTTCAGCCCAAAACCATGATATTGTTAGCCAATTTAAGAAATTTAGACCTTCAACCCTGACCGGGAAAGAAAACCCTATGGAACTAGAAAACTGGATTCGGAGCTTGGAGAAAATATTCACTTATCTTAAGTGCACCGATGAACAGAAAGTTTCTTGTGCTATCTTTCAGCTGACTGAGGATGCAGATTATTGGTGGGAAGCTCATTGTAGAACAATGACGGAAGAAGCACAAATGTCAGTTACTTGGGAGAAATTCGTAGAAGCAGTGGTTAAGAATTATATACCGCAATCATTCTTGGATAAAAAGGAAACCGAATTTCTACAGTTGAAACAGGGAAATCTAACAGTGCAAGAATATGAAAGGAAGTTTAATCAATTGGGAAGGTATGCTTCTCATTTGATTAATACTGATGACAGGAAAGCAAAAAGGTTTGTTCAAAACCTACGTCCAGAGATTAGTACCATCTTAGCAGCACAAGATATTAAGTCCTATGCCTAGATGTTCGAGAAAGCTCAAACGATAGCAGCGTATATGAAACCAGAAGAAGCAAGAATTTTAGAATCACAGCCAAATAAAAGAAAGTGGGTTGGTGCAAAACAAGGAGGAAATTTTAAGCAAGTCTAAAAGACAGGGATGGTACCAAAACAACAACAGAGGCCATCTAAATGCAGAAATTGTGGAAAGGAACATTTTGGACAATGCCTGAAAGGAACAGGGGTATGTTATAAGTGTAAAGAACCTGGACATCTTATAACTGATTGTCCAAAGCTGAAGGGACAACAGAAAATGACACCTGCTCGAGTGTTTGCCATGAGTCAGCAGGAGGCGACAGCAAATCCAGAAGTGATGGCAGAATTGGAACTATACCTCAAGTAATTTCAGCAATGAAAGCCCGGAAATTATTGAGGAAAGGAAAGAACACGGCATTTCTAGTAAATATTGTAGTCACGGAGTCCAATGGTCCAACATTTGATGACGTGCCTGTGGTATGTGAATACAAGGATGTATTCCCAGATGATTTGCCAGGACTACCCCCAGATCATCAGTTGGAGTTCACTATTGATTTGATACCTGGAGTCGCGCCTGTTTCTAAAGCACCTTACAGAATGGCACCAAAGGAATTACATGAGCTGAAGGTGCAATTGCAAGAATTGCTAGACAATGGCTTTATTCGACCAAGTGTATCACCATGGGGTGTACCAGTATTATTTATGAAAAAGAAAGATGGATCGTTGAGGATGTGCATCGATTATCGAGAACTGAATAAGCTCACTATCAAGAATAAATATCCACTCCCCAGAATCGAAGATCTATTTGATCAGTTAAGAGGAGCTTGTGTATTTTCAAAAATTGATTTGAGTCGGGATATCATCAGATAAAGATTAGAGAAAGTGATATTCCGAAGACGGCATTCAGAACCCGATATGGTCATTATGAGTTCGTAGTGTTACCTTTTGGACTCAGTAACGCGCCAGCTATATTCATGGATTTGATGAATCGGGTGTTTCATCAATATTTGGATCAATTTGTGATCGTCTTTAATGATGATATTCTGGTATATTCAAGAAATTAGGAACAACATGCAGAACATCTTCGAATTACATTGGAAACTATGAGGAAAGAGAAATTGTATGCTAAATTCAAGAACAACAAATTCTGGTTGGATAAAGTTGTATTTCTTGGACATACTATTTCAGCTTCGGGAATAGAAGTTGACCCAACAAAGGTAGAAGCTGTAAACCAATGGAAGACACCAACTAATGTGAACGAAGTTAGGAGTTTTCTTGGTTTAGCCGGGTATTATCGAAGATTCATTGAAGGGTTTGCTCGGATTGCAAAACCCTTGATTCAGTTGACTCGGAAAGAAACGAAGTTTGAATGGACAGAAGAGTGTGAAAAGATTTTTCAAGAATTAAAGCAAAGATTAACAACGGCCCCAGTTCTTACAATTCTTGAAGGTACAGAAGAATTTACTGTGTACAGTGATGCTTCTAAGCAAGGCTTGGGATGTGTACTTATGCAGAATGGGAAAGTAGTAGCGTACGCATCAAGACAATTAAAACCACATGAGCAGAACTATCCTACGCATGACTTAGAGCTAACAGCAGTTGTGCATGCACTCAAGATTTGGAGGCATTCAGATTATAAGAGTTTGAAGTATATCTTCGAACAAAAGGAATTGAACATGAGACAAAGAAGATGGTTGGAGTTGGTAAAAGATTTTGATTGTGAAATATTATACCATCCAGGAAGGATAAATGTAGTAGCAAACGCCTTAAGTCGTAAGGGAAAGAGCAATGCTTTGATTGTGAAAACAACCTTGAAGAAAAGAATAGCAAAAGCTCAATAAGACGATGCATTCTTAGAGAAGATAAAACAAAAGATCAAGGAAGTTAAATCAAAGGAGTTTTTAGTATGTGAAGATGGTACATTGGTATGTCGAGGAAGAATATGTGTCCCAGAAAATGAAGAACTCAAGAAGGAAATATTGGAAGAAGCACATTCTACACCATATACAGTTCATCCTGGAGGAACGAAAGTGTACCAAGAATTAAAGAAGTTGTTCTGGTGGAGAAATATGAAGAAGGATATTGGAAATTTCGTACAGAAATAACATGTCAGCAGGTGAAAGCTGAGCATCAAAGACCATCAGGATTATTAAAGCCACTTGATATTCCTGAGTGGAAGTGGGAACATATTACAATGGATTTTGTGGTAGGATTGCCCAAATCAATACAAGAAAATGAAGCTATTTGGGTAATTGTCGACAGATTGACCATGACGGCACATTTTCTACCAATAAAGATGACATTCACATTGGATAAATTGGCTCAGATTTATATTAAGGAAATTGTCCGATTACATGGAGTTTCAATTTCTATTGTGTCAGATAGAGATCCACGATTTACATCAAAATTCTGCCACAGCCTTCAAGAAGCTATGGGCACAAAGTTGGAATTCAGTACAACTTTTCATCCTCAACCAGATGGTCAATCGGAAAGAACAATTCAAACTTTGGAAGATATGTTGAGAGCTTGTATTATTGATTTTGGAGGAAGTTGGGAAAGGTACCTACCTTTAGTGGAATTTGCCTACAACAATAGTTATCAAGCTACAATTGAAATGGCACCGTACGAAGCATTGTACGGAAGAAAGTGCAGATCTCCACTATGTTGGGATGAAATTGGAGAAAAGAAATTGTTAGGACCGGAATTGGTGGAAGAGACTAATAAGGTAGTAAAGAAAATTTAAGAAAAGATGCAAGCAGCTCAAGATCGACAGAAAGCGTATGCGGATAGGCGAAGGAAAAAATTAAGTTTTGGGATTGGAGACAAGGTATTCTTGAAAGTATCACCAATGAAAGGGATTTTCCGTTTCAGAAAAAGGGGAAAGTTAAAACCCAGGTATATTGGACCTTATAAGATATTGGAAAAAGTTGGAGAATTGGCTTATAGACTAGCGTTACCAACATCCTTGGCAGGAGTACACAATGTATTCCATATCTCAATGCTCCAAAAGTATGTACCTGACCTTACCCACATAGTAAACCAACCTGAATTAGAAATTGATACCAACTTAACCTATGAGGAAGTCCCTATATACATACTTGATAGAAAGCTTCATAGGTTAAGAAATAGAGATATTCCTATGGTTAAGGTCCAGTGGAATAGACACGGAATGGAAGAAGCTAAATGGGAACGAGAGGATAAAATCTTAGCAAAGTACCCCTACCTCAATATCCACGGTAACACTTGAAATTTCGAGGACGAAATTTATTTAAGGGGGTTAGACTGTAATACCCTAGGTTTTCATGACCTTATCTAGTTTACTAAATGCTTTATAATTCTTCATGAATCTATGTGACGCATTTACATCCAAATTTATGCAAAGAAACGTTTATGTGTTTTAATTACTCGAAATTTACAATTAACGTATTATTTGCTCAATACATGCTTATTCTTGAGACTTTATAATTTTTATATGTGTTGATGAACGTATTTAAACGGATGGATTAATGGCTGTTTAAATCTGTGTTACGTCACCAATCAATACGTGTGATTGATTACCACCGTAATTGGTAAATCGAGGTGTGAATTTATCGAATTAGTAAATTCGGTAGTCGAAATTGAACTGATTTCGTATGTGTGGGCGTTTTAGGTGTATTTGTGAGTATTTTGGAATTGTTTATGCATTTTAACTTTTTTGAACTTGTATTTCACAGCTGGAGAACAACTATTTATAGAGACTAACAAGCATGAGGTGTCCAAGACTCTTGGTCTCCCTAGCCTGCATGCTTGACATGTGTCCCTTTGATCCTATCAAAGCTGAATCTTAGCTACAAAGTCTTCTTTGGTCTTATCTCGGACCCATTGTTGTTCGCCTAGGTCGGCTTGATTGATCTTGTTGATTCTCCAACTTAAAGTTGTTCGCCTCTTGAGGTTGTACTTTGGAAGTTGTTCGCCATGGCTGTTGTATCATAATTTGACCAAGTTGTTCGTCATTGATGACTTCACAGTTGGCTCATTCTTGGTCTCGGGTCTTAATACCTGCTCGCCCATTAGTTGTCCGTCGGGGGAGTTGTTCGTCACTTTATACATCCCTCGAATTGGTAGATGCACCCCAATGTTGACTATCTTTGTCTAAGCCTGTAACTCTTGTTCGCTTCATGCTGGATGATGTTCGCCTATCAACAATTGCCCCCTATTCTGACTAGATGTTGCATTAAACGAGCAACTTTGTGGCGAGCAACTGTAGTTAGGATATTATTTTGGTCAAGACTTGGACGAACAGCATCTTTGTGACGAGCAACATTGGGGTGACCGTTTCGTCTTCCCATGGTCTGGGGAGACCACGAAGATGACGCCAGCGCAATGATTGCGCGCCGTTCACGCGCGAGCAGCCCCGAGGCCACGCGCCCCTATAATTGCTTATAGGTCCTTCAACTTTTAGTTTAGCTCGGAATTGACCCCGTCTTCTCTCAATTGAGTCCCTGAGTTATCAGAAAATTATGCCTTGGACCCCGCTTTTGTTTGGGGGTATAAATAGTGGGGAAACTGAAAATTTTCCCACTTTTCCCCCTCCTGCTACAGTGCTCCGGCGATTTCCATTTTCCTCCGGCGATTCCAAGCTTCCCGACGTCTGCCTTCCAGCATTTAGTTCCAAATTTCAATTCCCAGGTAGTTACTCTTTTTTCTCTCTATTTTTCTCTACTTTTTGTCCCAAAATTTCTTTCGCCGCTGTGTGGATCCGAGCGCCACCATCTTCTCCGGGGAAGCGCCGCCGTCTGCAACACTCTCTCCACCGCCGTCTGGATTTTTCTCTCTCCTATGTCTTCGCATTCAAGCAATAAAACCGAGGAGACCTTAGATCCCCTTTTTCCCATTGTTGCTCGCGATCTAGAACCAGTTGAGGTTTCCTCAGCGTCGAACGCTCACGTGGACTCAGTTGTTCGCTCTGTGGAAAACACTGGTGCGGGCCCATCTGGGAGAGAACTGACAGTCGCGGCGAACAACAATTTGAACGACAACTCTTCGTCTTCCGCTGACTCTGAAGATCCAGAATTTAACGAACTCACTCGCGAGTTCCTGGAGGGTATCAATTTTCCATCCCCAAAGATGCGGGAAAACGAGATCCCAACTGGGGTTGCTCGACTATTTGAATGGCGAGCATATGCTGAAAGGTATGCGAACAGCTTTCCCCGTCCCCAGAGACAAATAATGGATAAGGTGAAAACTGGGTACCAGGCGAGCAAGATAAAAAGTGTTGTTCGCGAAGATGAACTGGACTCTATCCGGGAGGAATACAAGATCCCATATGATATTCACATATGGGCCCCTCGGAGAAAGGAAAGAGCTGATCGCCCACCTCCAGGATGCACGGTGATCAACATTCACACCTTGATTGCCGGACTAAAGCTGCCTCTTCCACCCGTTGTTGGTCGATTCCTGGAGGCGACCAACTTGGCCATCACCCAAATTACTCCAATTGGGTGGATGAACCTTCTAGGCTCCATGTGCTTATTCGCCTTGGAGGGGTATGTTGATCGGATCACTGCGGAAGAAATCAACTACTTGATGACAATTACAAACTGCCCCATAGGAGAAGAAGGCTATCACTATCTCAAGGCCAGAACTGGGCTGAAAATGGTGGAAGAGGTGCCGAACAAGATTCGTGACTGGAAGCAACACTTCTTCTGGATTGGGGGTGATTGGCGAGCATCTTCTGGTCCACACGGCGGCCCTGGACGAATAAATTCTCCAGCAGCCTATGGAAAACTGAAACGTAAGTCCATTTCTTGCTCGCCTTTGGGCTAAGTTGTTCTAATTTAACTTTTCTTGTTTGTTCGCAGGTCCTCGTCTACCCAAGTGGGATTCGAAAGAGGAGGAGTTGAGCTCCGAGTTTCTGTTTACCTCGTGCTTGGTTGGCCTCCGCAACAAGGAAGATAGGACTATTGACTACCTTTGCCGAACAAGGTGTCAAAGAGCTGCTCGCCTTTTGACATACCCACACCACTTGGAGGCCCAGGTCGAGGTGCCCCCAGGTATGAATTTCCAAATTTTGGGTTTTAGCCTTGTTCGCCATTGAGTTTCCTAACTTGCTCGTCTAACTCTTTTTTTTTTTTTTTTTTAGCCGAGCAAGTGACAGTTGCCGTTCCTCCCGCATACGCCCTTCTTGAGCAAAGGGTTCTCGAAATGGCGCCACCAAGAGGGAAGAAAAGGAGAGGTGACCCCCCACAAAAGGTGCTCGCCATGACCAACAAACCCGAGGGAGCTAAAGTTCCAAGACAGGCTGCTCCCCCTATTCAAATCCAATCTCCTCTCATTTCCCCTCCTCGCGGGGGAAAACGTTTAAAGAAGGCAGACGGGACTCCAGTGTCCCATGGCGTTCCCGACAAGGGAAAGGAGAAGGTGGGTTCGAGCCATGCTCACCCTGAAGGTGAGGTTGTACGCCGCTCATCCGTTGAGCTTACGGAGAAGTCCGGCAAGGCGAGCAAAGACACAGGCTCCCCCAGAAGCCCAGATGACATTACATATCTAGGCCGGGATGAGTGAAAATTTTCTGAGTAAGTTCTTACTTTCTTGCCGAACAAGTTTTTTATTTGCCAAAATTTTCAAGTGTTGACCTTCTTTTTGTTCGCAGATACCGGCCCAGCGATTACCCAGGGCGAGCAGACCTGGTTCACCAGTTAGCCTGTTCAAAGACTCCGGCGAGCTTTCGTGACATTCCGGATGAACATGTTCATCGGGCAGCTGAGATTGTTGCTCGCGCCTGGTCACGGCCGCTGAACAAAGCCATCCTCGCCCAAGGCCCCATTGATAATTTTCACTTATCAATGGTCCAAGCCGCAAACTCCCTTGTCTCAGCTCAAAGGGGAATGGCTCAAGTAGCAGAGCTAGAGGAGACTGCTCGTCATCATGCTGCTTCTGTTCGCCAGCTTACTGAGGAAAAAGAGAAAATGGCGAACAACTTCAATGGCCAGATTGCTCGTTTAAAGGATCAACTAAAGCTGGCCAATGACATGGAGCAGAAGCACATCGAAGACTATCAGATTGTCTCTGGAGAGCTGAAGAATGCAAAGGCCGAGCTACACTCCTCTATTACTGTGTTGGAAGAGAAAAGGAAAGCCAGGGGAGAGGCTGAAACGGAACTTGCTCGCTTGAAGGAGCAAATGGCTGAGATGCTTACTCGGGAGCAGGCCGAGCAAGAGTTCCAAGCTCGGAGTGCGCCTATCTCCAACCTGGGCTATATCTGTGCCTATGCGGACAGCATCCGCACAGCCGATGCTTATGACTTCAAGGATCTGGTGGAGGAAATGAGCAAGGACTTAAATGAATTCCTAGAAAACTATCCACCGCCGAACAATATTGAAATTCAGTTAGCGGATTTGGCTGTGCTTGGGGTTAAACTTGACAAACTTGACCCCAGTATTGCCATCACTCATCCTCCTCTTCCAGTTGATGAAGGCGAACAAGAGGAAGAGGTGGCCGTAGCTGACGAGCAAAACGCTAAAGAGGTGGAGGATAAAGCTGCCGAAGATCTTGCTCGAGACATGATTGTCGACCCTTCTGCCGAGCAACCTCAAGATCCTCCTCCTGCCGAGCAGCAGTAGTTTTAGGACTTAACTTTTTGTCTTCTTTTGTAATAGTTGCTCGTTCCTTTTTTGTAGTACTTGTAATGGCTACTTTCAGCTTGTACTATCTTTTGGGCTTAAAAGCCTTTAATTCAATGAATGTCTTTCTTTTGTTCGCTCATCTTCTTATATGTTAATTGCCTTTACATTTTCATGAAATGCTTTTGCAATTATAACATATTGTATTGGGCTTTGTCCACTTTTTGAACTTTGCCTTTGATGGAATAGGGTTTAGCCTTAGGTTCTGCTCATCTTAAAAGACGAACAACCTTTGAATGGCTTTGGTCCTTAAATGGACTGGTACCTCGAGCTTTGGACTTTTCTTTTGCTGACGAACAACTACTGTATTTACATTTTGAACAAATTACAAGTGTTATAAGACTGTTCATCACTAACATATACAATATGACGAACAACTTTGAACACAAACTAAAAACTTGCTCGCTTATAGATTTTTGCCGAGCAACTCTATTCAAAAATAAAAGACGCAGCACCAGACTATACAATGTGGCGAGCAACTTTTTAATCTATACTTAGCCAAATTTTCAAAAAATTATGCAAGTTTTTGATCCTTGATCCATTCCATTTGCTTGATTCACTTCATTCGCCATACTTGCCCCCAAGATAATTGTTCGCCCATTTATTGATAGTACTTCTTGAGATGTACGACATTCCAGGAGTATGAGGCCGGCTTGCCTTCCATATCTTCGAGATCGTATACGCCATTTACAAATTTTTCCGTTATACGATATGGGCCCTCCCAAGTTGGTCCCAGTACTCCTGAAGGTTGGGCGAGCAGTTTTCTTAGAACCAAATCTCCAACTCTGAATTCTCGGACTTTTACACGGGAATTATAATAACGCTCCGCTCTTTGCTTTTATGTTGCATTTTTTAACTCAGCATTGAGTCTTTTTTCTTCGAGCAAATCCATTTCAGCACTTAGAGCAAAATTATTTGCTTGTTCATCAAAGTTGGTCGTCCTAATTGTACTGGTCCTTAACTCAATAGGTATTACTGCTTCTGTTCCGAAAGCCATAGCAAAGGGTGTTTCTCCGGTGCTAGACCTGGGAGAAACTCTGTATGCCCACAAAACTTCCGGGAGTTCGATAGACCAACCACTTTTGCTCTCCGCCAGTCTTACTTTTAATGTATGCTTGATTATCTTGTTCACAGCTTCAACTTGTCCGTTTGACTGGGGATGATAAGGTGTGGAGTAATGCTTTTTGATCCCCCACTTCGCACAGAATTCTCTCAACTCTTGTCCATCAAACTGTGGACCATTGTCTGTCACAATTGCCTGTGGAACTCCGAAACGACAGACAATGTTCTTCCAAATAAAGTTGATCATCTTCTGCTGCGTGATGTTCACCATGGCCTCTGCTTCTGCCCATTTAGTGTAATAATCGACTGCTACAACGGCAAATCGAATATTTCCGACTCCAGCTGGGAAAGGACCAATGATGTCCATCCCCCATTTTGCAAAAGGCCATGGGCTGTAAACTGACACGAGCTCCTGGGCCGGGGTATGAATATTCGGGGCAAAAATCTGACACTGATGGCAAGTTTTTGCTTTCTTGATCGCATCCTGACGTAATATCGGCCAATAATACCCTTGCCTGATGGTTTTGTACGCCAAGGCTTGCCCCCCAGTGTGATTTCCACATACTCCGGTGTGAATTTCTTCGAGGACTGCTCGTCCTTGCCCCCTAGGCAAACACTTGAGAAGTGGGACTGATATTCCCCTTTTGTAAAGCTGTTCTCCCACCAGAGTATATCTGGCGGCTCGCTTCACTAGCTTGGCAGCTTCAAAAGGGTTGTTTGGTTTCTCCCCATTTCTCAAGTATTTGACTATATTTGCTCTCCAGTCGTCCTCATCGGCAGTTTGATCGTCAAATTGGTTGACATTATAGCTTACTGTTGATGGATCTTTCATCTTTGTAATTATAATGTCTGCCAACTCTGCTGGCCCTTCACTTGTTGCTAGTCGGGCCAGAGCATCTGCCTGAGTGTTGCTTGTCCGTGGGATTTGTTCGATGAAGACTTGATCTAACATGGACATAAGGTGAGCAACAATCTGTTGATAACCAATCATATGATCATCTCTCGCCTCGTATTCACCTCGGACTTGGTTTACAATTAGTTGTGAGTCTCCGAAGATTTGTAACCGTCTAACACCTACGGCGAGGGATAGGTGAAGACCAGCAATGAGAGCTTCATACTCTGCTTCGTTGTTGGTTGCCATAAAACCGAATTTGATTGCCGAGGTGAATACTTGTCTTTCAGGGCTAATTAGTACCACTCCTGCACCTGACGCCACATTTGTCGAGGACCCATCAACATAGAGATGCCAAGGGTGATCTAGTCCTCTCGTCGGATCTGGTGGGAAAGTTAGTTCGACTATAAAGTCGGCTAAATCTTGCCCTTTGATCGCTGTTCGAGGAGCATAGGTCACCCCAAATTGGCTAATCTCTAGTGACCATTTTAGAAGACGTCCAGCAGTGTCAGGGCGATGGATGATCTGTCTGAGCGGGAAAGTTGTTAGTACTTCGACTTGATGATCGAAAAAGTATGGTCTTAACTTTCGCACACTCATGACCAGGGCATACGCCAGCTTCTCAGTTGGGGAGTATTTGATCTCTGCTTCATGCAAGGCTTGGCTGACGTAGTATATAGGTTGGTGGAATTTGCCCTCTTCGCGCACCAGAACAGAGCTGATGGCAACTTCTGATGCGGCTAAGTATAGGAATAACTTCTCTCCTGGGACTGGTTTTGATAGGATTTTAACATCTCCCAGGTAGTCTTTGAGTTGATCAAAGGCCCTTTGACAGTTGTTAGTCCATGAGAAGCTTCCTTTTTTGATGGCCTCAAAGAATGGACGGCATTTGTCCCCCGATCTGGATATGGACCGATTCAAAGCTGCTAGGCATCCTGTGAGCCTTTGCACCTCTTTTACTGATCGTGGAGGTTGCATATCCATAATGGATTTAACTTTTGCTGGGTTGGCCTCAATTCCCCGCTGGCTAACAAGATGTCCCAAGAATTTCCCCGAATGGACACCAAAGCTGCTCTTCTTCGGATTTAGCTTCATGTTATAATGCCGAAGAATCTTGAACACTTGGGTCAAATGCTGGAGATGATCCCCTCTCTTGGGGCTTTTGACCACGATGTCGTCTACATAGACTTCCACCGTGTCTCCGATTTGTTGGTCAAACATCTTGTTCACCAGCCTTTGATAAGTTGCCCCGGCATTGATGAGGCCGAAGGGCATTCTCTTCCAGCACAGCAAGTTTTTGTTAGTGTAAAAAGCTGTGCTTTCTTGATCGTCAGGATGCATTGGGATTTGATGATACCCTGCAAAAGCATCCATGAATGTTAGCATTTCGTGACCCGCAGTGTTGTCCACCAATTGATCGATGTGCGGGAGAGGAAAGTTGTCCTTCGGGCATGCTGCATTCAGATCTGTAAAGTCTATGCATAGCCTCCAGGTTCCGTTTGGTTTCCTCACCAGCACAGGGTTTGCTACCCATTGTGGACAAAGTGCTTGACGGATCAGATCGTTGTCTAACAGCCTTTTAACTTCTTCATTCAACGCTTGATATTTGTCCGGGCCGTACTTCCTTCGTTTTTGATGGACTGGCCTCTTGGCTTGATTAATGTTGAGCCTGTGGCAAGCATGCTTTGGATCTATCCCCACCATGTCTGCATGAGACCATGCAAAAACATCTAGATTCTTGAGGAGGAATTCTTCATCCGGGATCTGTATGGCTCAGGGAGCTCAGATCCTATGTAAAGCTCAAGATCCTCGTTGTCAGGGTTAACTCTGAACGTCTCTAGTTCTTCGACTGGAGTTGCTCGTCGTTTTTGTCCTTTCCAACGGGGATCAAGTATTGACCCCTCAAGATTTGTATCATTTTCGATGTCCATGGGCTCTGCCCCCAGGCGGGGATCTAGATCATTCGTCGGCTCTGATCCGTTGTTGTTAGCCAGTACCCAGCCCTCCAAGTTGCTTGATGAAGGTTGCCCGTCACCACCACTTCTTTGTTCGTCAGCTGGAAGTTCCTCAATGGTGGTGGTGAGTTGCTCGTCCAACACTTGCTCGTCCAATACTTGCTCGTCCAAGTGTTGTTCGTCAGTGTCCATGTGGTCGTCCATGTCTATCATGTTCTCCAGTACTGACGGCTCATCGTCAGGATAGCTTGTGGTAGCCTCCATCATGGACACTTGAGTAAACTTTGCTTTTAATTGTAGGAGACACTCCCGAGCTCTTCTTTGGTCTCCTCTCACTGTGCCTGTCCCACTTGCTGTTGGAAATTTTATACAATAGTGGTAAGTGGAACATGCAGCTTTGAATTCATTTAAAAAGGGGCGACCAAGAAACCCGTTGTAAGTTGATTCCTGGTCTACGACCAAAAAATCAACCATTCGTGTAATATTCTTTTCGGGTTCATTGGCCGTTACAAGTTGTACAGATAGTCTAATTTCCCCTACTGGAGTGGTTACAGCATTTCCGAAGCCTACAATTCTATGAGTTGTACTCTGAATGTAGCCCGAACAATTTTCCAGTTGGTCTAGCGTCTTCTTGAATATGATGTTGGTATAGGCTCCGGTGTCCACCAAAAGTCTGTGGACTCTTGTTCCCATAATTTTGACACATACTACGAGCGCATCGTTATGTGGGGTCGAGATTCCTTCCAAATCTTCTTCGGTAAAGGTCAACTTTGCCGTTTGCATGATGGTTGGTTTGATCCCCATTTGCTGAACTTGGCCCATAGCTCGTAACTCTGCCTTCTTCTTTCTGTTCGACATTGGTGGACGTCCATCAGAACAACCTCCGGCAGAGCCGGAAGGCTCCATCATGAAAATATCCTCCAATGGGCGTGCAGCTGCAGCGGGAACTGGTCGTCCGGGGCGATTATTCCGTTGAGGCTGTTCATCGCTTTCTTCCCCCGGGCTGCTCTCCCGGCCTCTCTTGCCGGGCTGTCTGTTAACAAATTCGGAGAGCTTTCCCTCCTCATAAAATCGCCAGAGTTGCTTGAGCAAATCTCTACACTCACTTGTAAAATGCCCCACGCTTTGATGGTAGGCACAGTACTTGTTGGGGTTGAGTTTGCCAGTGTCCTGACGGATTCTTCGCGGAGGGGAGAGCAACTCCTTGCCTTTTACATTATCATAAACAGTGTCAACTGACACTGTTAGCACCTGGTTGAGCTTTTCTTTGAGTTATGTCCCTTCGTTGAATGCTTTCATGTTCTTCGGGACTCTGTATCCTGTTCCACCAGGCTTTTTGTTGTTCTCCTTGGGGTCTACTTTGTTCTCCCCCAAGTTTGCTTCTAGTGCCTCATGCATGGAGACGAACACGCCGGCCTGATTTCTGAACTCGGCGTAATTCTTTGGGTACTTCAAACGTACCTCTTTCCATAGTTCTGACCCTTTTTTCAGTCCTGCCATGACAACGACAATTTTAGTGTCCTCGCTGACCGGTTCTCCTTCCAACAACACTTTATCGAATCTTTCCATGAATGCTCTGTCAGATTCATCGTCATTTTGTCTTAAATCTGACAGTCGATGTTTCTGGGAAAGATACGAGCCAGCTGTTGAAAAGTGCGAAAGAAACTCCCGACCCAGTTGGGTAAACGAGTTGATTGATGCCGGTGGTATTGCTGAAAACCATTTGTGAACCCGGTCACCCAACGTTAATGGAAAGTTTCGGCACTGGGTGGCGTCGCTGGCCCCCACGGAAACCATGTAGTCCGTATATTTGGTAAGGTGGACTCGAGGGTCTGCTAGGCCTTCATACTGGATGCCTGCCGGAAATTGAACCTTCTTTTGAATTGGGGCTTTTAAAATGTGGGGGGCTAATGGGGATAATGGCATGCTGGTCGTCCCCATACCTCTCTGTTGGTCCAATTGCCCCTGCATGCTTTCCACTGCCCTTCTTAAACTGCCCAACTCATCCAAAGGTGCCCCCTGACTTGGAGGCTGTTCGGCGAACAAAGGTGCATGCCTTTCTGTTCGTCGCAGTCCCTCACTCGGGGTGGGCTCCTCCTGGAGTTGCTTCTTAAGGTTGTTCGCCGCATTCGGCCCTAGGCGTCTGAAGGCGGACTGAGATAATCTTTCATGCACTGTTGGGCGAGGCTGTTCAAGAGTTGTTCGCCCATCACCTGCTCTCTGGTGAGCAGCTTCCATGATATGTTGTGGTTGACCAAGTCTGTCCTGGGCACTGGAACAAGTAGTCCCATGGCTTGACAAAGTTGTTCGCCCACGGGCAGACTCAGCCTGCTCTTCTCTTGGGTCAGCCATTTTGGCCTTGCCCTTGTCCTACCTAACTTGAGCGTTGTTCACCTCATGTTGTTCGCCCCTAACAGTTTTAGCCCTCACAACTTCCAGAGACTTATCCCTAGGCCTTGCTTGGGAAGGTCTAGCTTGTTCCTGTTGTTTCTGGAGGGCTTGGAGAGCTGCTATGGTCTTAGCCAACTCGTTAGGGTTGTTCGCCAGAGCCTCCATTTCAGGCGGGAGGTTATGTGTTATGGCTGTATGCTATGATCTGTTCGCGTGCTTAGGATCACGGTCTTGATGGTCTGCTTTCGAGGCCCGAGTAGGAGATGCTCTCCTTGACAGGCGTGATCCTTGTGTTTGCTTGGATTGAGGCATCCTAATGTTGGATTAGTTTCTTAATCTCTGAATCTTCAAATTGTTATTGAAGAACACCAAGAACACCAAGAACACTTTTGCTTGTATCTTCAAGAATTTCTTGAGGATTTCTTTGAATCTTCAAGTTTCAGACTCGAAGTTCTTGAGCAATCACACTGAATCGAAGGTTCGATCCCTCCTTCTAGCGCCAAATTGTTGATGAACGTATTTAATCGGATGGATTAATGGCTGTTTAAATCTGTGTTACGTCACCAATCAATACGTGTGATTGATTACCACCGTAATTGGTAAATCGAGGTGTGAATTTATCGAATTAGTAAATTCGGTAGTCGAAATTGAACTGATTTCGTATGTGTGGGTGTTTTAGGTGTATTTGTGTGTATTTTGGAATTGTTTATGTATTTTAACTTTTTTGAACTTGTATTTCACAGCTGGAGAACAACTATTTATAGAGACTAACAAGCATGAGGTGTCCAAGACTCTTGGTCTCCCTAGCCTGCATGCTTGACATGTGTCCCTTTGATCCTATCAAAGCTGAATCTTAGCTACAAAGTCTTCTTTGGTCTTATCTCGGACCCATTGCTGTTCGCCTAGGTCGGCTTGATTGATCTTGTTGATTCTCCAACTTAAAGTTGTTCGCCTCTTGAGGTTGTACTTTGGAAGTTGTTCGCCATGGCTGTTGTATCATAATTTGACCAAGTTGTTCGTCATTGATGACTTCACAGTTGGCTCATTCTTGGTCTCGGGTCTTAATACCTGTTCGCCCATTAGTTGTTCGTCGGGGGAGTTGTTCGTCACTTTATACATCTCTCGAATTGGTAGATGCACCCCAATGTTGACTATCTTTGTCTAAGCCTGTAACTCTTGTTCGCTTCATGCTGGATGATGTTCGCCTATCAACAATATGTTCTTTATTTTATGTCATAAAGTGTTTAATTTAGAAATTAATAAAGTCCTTAAGTATAGTAATTTATTTCATAAGTTATAAGTTGAAAAATGAACGTTTCTTTAAGAAACGAATTGCGTATCGATTACTCGATATGTTTTTATGATTAGTATATAGACTTTGTAATTTATTTAGAGTCCTAGAAGAGTTTTAATTTTATTTCATAAGATAGTATAAGTAAATTTTATTAGAATTATCCTATAATCACAATTTCTACTTATTAAATTCATAGTATATATGTGTTATTTCTACAAAATACAAGACTACTCTTGTACTCCCCTTAATTTTCGAAAATTTAGGAAGAATTAGGAGAATTAGAGAAGCTTCAAGATTAATATTAAGATATGATAAGATAAGGTTAGTAGAAAAGTCAAAATTTACTTCTAACCTAAAAATTAAAAGTGTACTTTTGCTTAACCTCCAAGATTATCCAAATTCCTCCACAAGCTTCCTAAAAGTCATATAGGTGGAGTAGCCTCCAAGGTTGGCTTCTTCTATAAATATATGGTCATTCATGCAAAAAATATTCATAAGAAAAAAGTTTAAAACAAATACTACTACTACTACACTTATAGAAATGAGGAGAATAGATTTCTTGTAGCTACCTATCTCTAAGTAAGTTTCTTTTGTTGATTGAGTAATTATTTAAGTGGTAGTGTGAAATTTATGCATTATATGTGAATTAATTGATAGGAAAATGAGTTTTGATGAGTAATTTGCATGTTATACATGTTTTACTTCATGTTTGAATGTTTAATTGAATTTCTTCATGAGTTATGACCAAAATCATGTTTATTATTTGACTATATATGCTTTAGAAGTATAAATCATGAAATTATATGGTTTAAAGTGAGTTTAAGATGATATGTTCTTCGTGTATGCATAAAACCGAATTTCTGGATATAATTTGGGGTAAATTTCGTTTTGACCAATTCATTTGGTGGAAAATTCTGAAACTTTTATATGTGAAATTAGACTTGTGAAGGAACTTAGGTTTCAAATTTCATAGCTTTTGGAGTAGTATTCGATGCATGGTAATTTTTTAAATTTGAACTAGGGTTTTAGACTCTATAACAGGAACAGTAGAAGTTTGCTATTATATGAGAATAATTGGTTAGGTTTTTATAAAAAAAAAAAGTATGTTGATAAATTACATGAAGTTGGGAGTTCATGGTTAAAATTTCAGGAGTATTGGACTTATGGTTGATTTATGGTGAATATTTAAAGTTAAGTGACCAGAATCTGTAACAATGTGTTCATTACGAAATATTTGATGATTGGTAAAGAGTTTAAGAAATCTGAAAATATGGTGATAAACTCTATTGATTTGGGAATCCAGTGTTAAAATTTCATAATATTTGGACTTATAGATAATTTAATATGAATTTTCAAATTTAGGTGTGTTATCTGCCAAAATCAAATTTTTGTATATGAAAGGTTCGAAATGGTCCGGTTACATTTTTTTACAGTCGATATTTATTTATAACTTGTTATTTGATGATTTTATACACTTAATTGATATTTGTGTGTTAGTATACAATATTTGAATATGTATGGAGATTTGAATTCAAGTCATTATACGAGTATAATATGTGAATTTTACAAATGAAGGGATAAGTAACAATGTTTCTATTTTAAAAATTTTACTTGTAGGTACAAACCTGCAAGGTGGGGAATCACTTCACTCTTCACCGAGTGTTTTATTATTATTTTAATTGCACTTATTAAATGTTGAATATTAAATATTTTGAGTATGGCCCGCTATCGACTGGCCCCTGAGATAGTCCAACTATATGTTGGCAAATGAGATAGTCCGGTCGCTCCGGCACCACGGGTTGGTCGTGCCACCCAAGGAGATACTCGGTGAAATTCTGGGGGCTCACATGTTATAAACAATTGATGTTTAGTTTGTGCAATTAACAAGAGATTTCCCACTAAGTTTTTACAAACACTTATCCCTTCCACTTTTAATTTTTTTACAGATGTTGTGGATCCTGACGTGGGCGAATGAACTCGGCAGACTGTGGAGTTTTCTTAAAAACTTTATGTTTCAAGAATTATGTTTTTAAATTTTGGGTTTGTAACTTAAGTTACGATCATACTTATTTACTACTTCCGATGTGTAGATGTGTGGCGTGTGTATATTTTAATACAAAGTACTATTTTAGTGTCGTTCCTACTTGTGCCACATCATATTTTCCGTACTATATTAAGTAGGGACGTCACAGGCTGTTTGAGCGGGAGGGGGAGTGTTTGGGATAGTCTGTTCTGGCAATGGATATTGAATTCCAGATACAGAAGGTATAGGTTGGGCTTCGATTTATGGGGGAGAAAGAGAGGGGGAAACAAGATTTATATGAGATGGGGAGGAGGGAATTACCTCAGTTGAGTCAACATCAAATGGAATAACAACGGGGGCAGATACCACGGCCTATATATCTGGGATGGCAGCAGCAGGTGAGGTCACATCCACCTCCATCTCTAGACGACCTGCCTCCTCAAGGGCCTGATCCAGAGAGGTATCCAGAGAAGAACTGGAGACTGGATCTTGCACAATGGCTCTCCTGGCCCTTGGTTTCTTCTTGAGAGGAACCTCCTCCTCAGATTCTTCCTCATCTGTAGGCTCATCAACAAGAAAAGGTTTCTCTTTCTTCTTATGCTTCTTCATCTTCTTTGCAGAAGGCTTGCTAGCACCTTCATCTCCTTGCCTGGTCCTCTTCCTTGTATGACCAGCCTTCTTAGCCTTAGGTGAAGACACCTCCACATCTTCACCACCTTTCTGCTTCTTGAAAGCAGATGAAATGGGAATCTGGTCATCACCTGATGAACCAGAAATCACAACATTGGAAGAAGCAGGGGCATATGACTTCTTCTTTCCTATTCTCTTTCCCTTTGGAGGAGAAGGAATGGCCTGAATTGGCTAAGCAGGGATGGCTCCTTCTCCATCCGAGTCTGGATGCCCATGCAAAGTTCCATCCTTGTTGAAAAGGATCTTGGACTTGTTATATTTCTTGCATCCACTGGCCTTCCACACCTTACTTGGGTGCAGGTGATCCAGAATAAGGGTGAGCTTCATCCCTAAGGACACCTTAGCATTGAAATAATATTGCAGCTCCCCTGGCTTATTTGGGCACGCCTCCTTCTGAATCTTCGCCTTGTTCTTCCTCATCACGTTCCAGAAGAACTCCGTCCAGTCACACTCCACTCCTTCATAGATCGCCCTCATCACACATAATCTCCAAGTGAAAATCGCATTTGTGCTATGATTTTCACACATGAGAATCTTGACAACAATATCAAACAGGATCTTGTACTTTTGTCTCAGATACTTGTCAAGAAAGTCCTTGGTCAAGTTCTTGCAAGTTGACCTTGCAAAGATCTTGAAAGATTCTACCGCCTCGTTCTTTTTGTACTTCAGAGGGTCTACTCCAGCCATGGGAACATTACCAAACAGCTTGTTGAACTCCCTCTTGGAAAGAACCACAGTCTCCTCGTCAATCTTCGAGGCAATCTCGTCATCATGTATCTTCATCATCACCAGGAACTGGCCAACATAGTGATTCAGAGTGCGAGAATCCTTCGGGATCGCAGAGATTAGATCCTCAATGCCAGATCTGCGAAGGAGATGCAAAATCTCCAAGGCAGCAGAGTTGCGAGTGGAATAGAAGTCCACTGCCATCTCTGTCTTCAACTTTTGACAGGCATAGGTTGGGTTGAAGTTACACTTGGACGCCATTTCTGTAGAAAGGAAAGAGAGAAGAAAGCTTTTGCATAGAGAGGTTAGGGTTTGAGAGATTTGAAAAGTGAAGAGTCATAATGGAAAAAAATTCAGTTTATAAAAAAGATGTATGCGTGGATTTGAAATAAATTTAAATGTGTACGCGTGTAATTAACATTAAATTAAGGGGACAAGATTAATTTGTCAATAGATTGACATATTGCACTTTAAATAAATCTGACGGCCAAGATCAATTTAGGCAAGATACAGATTTAATTGTGTACGTAGCATGGTCATTGGGACTGGGATCGAGGGGGTTTTGTGGCAGTCAAGAGAAAAAGTAAAATGATTGCCTAGGCCCACAACCCTAGTATTAAATACACTCCAAATATGAAACGTTTTGGGTGTATTTAGTAATTTTAAAGGTGTATCCCACTGACCAAGCACAGAAGAGTTAAAACTTACCTGTCATCTGGTATTGTAACCAGATGATACCACATGTGCTCTGATGTTACATCTCCTCTGAAAAACCGTATCTGGTATGGAACCAAGGCATGACTTAGGTTTTCTGGTTCATAGCTCATCTGGAGATGTAACTTCTCTTCTGGTGTTCCCCCTAAAACAAATCTGTCTCTGGATCCAATAACCTTAATTCAAAGGCTAATTCTCTGAATCTGGTCTCTGCCAAAGGCTTAGTGAGAATATCTGCTCTCTGCTTCTCTGTAGCAATCTTTTCCATCCTTATATCCCCTTTCTCAACATGGTCTCTGATGAAATGGTGCCTTATATCAACATGCTTGCATCTGGTGTGAAGAATCGGATTCTGGGTAATGGCTATTGCAATGTTGTTATCACAAAATATTGGAATGTCCTTAGCTCTAATCTGGTAATCACTAAGTTGCTGACTAATCCAGAGTAGTTGTGAACAACAGCTACCTGCAGCCATGTATTCTACTTCTGTAGTAGATGTAGCAACTGAAGTCTGCTTCTTAGAAAACCAGGATACTAACTTATTTCCAAGAAATTGACATGTACCACTAGTAGATTTTCTATAAATTCTACATCCACCATAATCCGAATTTGAATATCCACTTAACTCAAAGTTATCATCTGCAGGATACCATAACCCCAAATTCACTGTTCCCTTAAGATACTTCAAAATCTTCCTAGTCGCTTCCAGGTGACTCTTCTTAGGATTAGCTTGAAATCGGGCACATACACCCACATCAAAAGTGATATATGGTCTACTAGCAGTCAGGTACAGAAGAGAACCAATAAGTGCCCTGTACTGAGTCTGGTCCATACTCTCTCCAGACTCATCTGGATCCATGTTAAAATTTGTCATCATAGGAATCTTGACAACTTTGCTAGATCCTACTCCAAATTTTTCTAACATGTTCCTGATGTACTTTGCTTGATTGATGAAGATTCTCTTCTCTGTCTGCTTCACCTGCAAACCTAAGAAATAATTCATCTCACCCATCATTGACATCTCAAACTGGCTCTGCATGAGATCTCCAAAGTTCTCACACAGCTTCTTGTTAGGAGATCCAAATATAATGTCATCAATATATATCTGGACCAGAAGGATGTCCTTTCCTTCTTCTTTCCTAAACAAGGTCCTATCAATCTTACCTTTAGTAAAATCATTGTCCAGAAGAAATTTAGAAAGAGTGTTATACCATACCCTTGGTGCCTGCTTAAGCCCATAGAGAGCCTTCTAAGCTTATACACCTTGTCACCTTATTCAAAACCAGGAGGTTGTTCCACATACACTTCCTCAATGAGAATCCCATTAAGAAAGACAGATTTCACATCCATCTGGTATATACTTTGAACTTCATGTGAGCTACATATGCTAGAAACAATCTAATGGCTTCTAGTATGGCAACATGAGCAAATGTGTCATCATAGTCTATTCCTTCAGACTGAGAATAACCCTGAGCCACTAGCCTTACCTTGTTTCTAGTAATGACATCATTCTCATCTTTCTTGTGTTTGAAAATCCACTTAGTGCCTATCACCTTTAGATGTCTTGGTCTGTCTACCAGCTCCCAAACATCCTGTCTGGTGAATTGATTCAACTCCTCATGTATTGCAACAATCCAATTTGAATCTTTCAGTGCTTCCTTGATGTTCTTGGGCTCAATCAGGGACACATAGCAACTGAATAAGGCAGCTAAGTTAAGAGTTCTCCTCGTCTGGACACCCTTAGTTGGATCTCCTATAATCAACTCCGTGGGGTGGTCAACAAGGTTTTTCCTTACCTTGGACTTACCTGCTTGACCATCTACTGCAGTACCTTGGTGATTATCACCAACTGCAGGAGAGCTTCCCCCTACAGGAGTTCCAACCTCTTCAGGTTCTGCTCCTTGTGGAGGCTTCTACTCCAGAGAACCAGAGAATGGGTTACCATCTGAATCTGAATCTGACTCTGAATCCACCTTGCACTCAAGAGTAGATTTATCAAAAATAACATGAGATGTTTCCTCCACACAAAGAGAGTTTCTATTAAAGACTCTGTATGCCTTACTAGTGCTAGAATATCCTAAAAAAAATTCTATCTGCCACTTTAGCATCAAAGGTCATTAACTTGGACTTCCCATTGTCATGGATGAAACACTTGCATCCAAAAACATGAAGGAATGAAACAGATGGGGTTTTACCTTTCAATACCTCTTATGGTGTCTTTCCATGTCTCTGGGCAATGAGGCATCTGTTCTGGGTGAAAAAGGCTGTGTTGATGGCTTCTGCCCGAAATCTCTGGGGTGTGTTGTACTCTGCTAGAAGAGTTTTGGCAGCTTCCTTGAGGGTTTTGTTCCTCCTTTCTGCAACTACATTCTGTTGGGGTGTTCTGGCAGTAGATGTCTCATGCAAGATTCCCTTGTCCTTACAGTACTCTGCAATGTGTGAATTTAAAATTTTTATCCCATTGCCAATTCTGATCATCACTATGCTCTGGTTCTGCTCATTCTGAATCTGCTTGAAGAACTCTGGCAGCTTAGTGATAGTTTCATTTTTCTTAAACAAGAACACTACCCAAGTGTATCTTGAAAAGTCATCTACTATCACCAAGGTATACTTCCTCCCACTGAAACTAAGAGGTGAATCAGGTCCAAATAGGTCCATGTGAAGTAATTGAAGTACTCCAGTCGTGGTTGTGCTCTGAACATCCTTGAAGGAAGTCTTGGGTTGTTTACCCTTCTGGCAGGAACCACAAACCTGATCCTTCTTGAAAACTTCATTTGGAAGACCTCGAACTAGACATTTTTAGGAAATCTTGTTGAGTGCTTTTAAATTCACGTGACTGAACCTCTTGTGCCAAAGTCAGCTGTTCTCTGCATATCCTTTTCCAACCAGACAAGTGTACCTTGGACAGCTGTTGAAATCTGCAAGATAAATATTACCTTTCCTCAAGCCTATAAGCAAAATATCATCATAATTAGAAGAAAAGACAGTGCATGAATCACTAAAGAACTTCACTGAGTATCCCTTGTCACAAAATTGGGATACATAAAACAGGTTATGCTTGAGTCCTTCAACATAGTAGACTTCATCTACAGATACGTCATTGAGGATCAACTTTCCAACTCCTCTGGTAACTCCAAAGTTGTTGTCACCAAACATCACTTTTGGCCCGTACAATGGCTTGAAATCTTGGAGATAATCCTTCACAAAAGTCATGTGCTTGGAGCATCCACTATCAATGTACCAAACACCATTGCTTGAAAGTCCTTTTTCCAATGGGCTCTTGTCCTCCTGCAGAGTGATCAATTAGGTCCCCAACTAGTGCTGGGTCCTGATTGGTTAGTTGCAGATCTTATAGGAATCCAAAGATAAAGATCATCCTTTGCTGGATGAGGAGATCTTATCTTTCTTCCAAATCTATCTACCAGCACATTTCCTCTGACAATAACAAATTGAGTTGCTGGTCTGATGAGAACACATTTCCTATACACTGGTCTGGTGTATCTTACTTCAAATCTGGCCTTTGGAATGGCCTGCCTCAAAGACATGGTCTTAAAGGTCTGGTTATAAGGGTACATCCTAGAAGAACCATCTCTGGTGTCATAACTACCCAGATCAGTTGGTTTTCTATAGATGGGTCTCTAGTTTTGATGAAAGCTAGACCTTTTCTGGTTATTATAGTTCCCCTGAGTGTAACTGTTCTGGAAATGATTCCTCTTAGAAAACCTTCTTTGGGGTCCTGGTTCTGATGATAGTTCTGTTGTCCATTGTTTCTTCTCTGAGAATTCCTATTCTAATTGAAATTTCCCCTTCTTGAGTGTCTCCTCTGAGGTCCTCAAAATCAGATTAGGTCTTACTCTTTGAGGTTTAATGTGAACAGAACCATCAATTGTCATTGGTTCCCCATTTTGAAGTATAGTCTCTAAGATTTTCTCTTCCAGTGCAGTCTTCTGGACTACATTCTACATGATCAGCAGAGCAGTCCTTGTTCCATCTAGGTTTGTGAACTACTTTGTAACCATTACCAGTAGAGTCTTTTTCATCCCAGATTTCTACCAATTCACCAGATCTTACAGACTTATTTTTGTTATAGTAATATTTATGAGATCTTGTGGTAATTCCAGAATATCATAAACTACTCTTATCATTAATGCGTTGAGAAGACTCTGATATAATAGATACAATTGTTGGTATCTTTGTAGCTTCTCTGGGCATAGGTACTTCCTCAATAGTTTGCACAATTTGATTTCCCTTGATAAGAGATTGGTATTTGGCTCTAAGTTCATTGAACTCATCTTCCTTAGAGTCTCTTTCTCTTATGAGTTGATCTACCAGAGTATCTCTTTCTGTGATCTTATCCTGAAGTTCAGAGACTTCTTTAGAATGATCACTAATGAGTTCTCTGGTGGATTTCTGCTCATGAGATAAAGATTGAACTTCTACTCTGAGCATACCATTTTCTTTCTCAAGTTTCTGGCATAGTTGTACACAATTCTGAAGATCTGATAGCATTTGCTGCATATCAAACTCTCTGAAGTTACCAGATGAGTGAGAGGATTCAGTATATTTGAAATTAGATAAACACAGGGTAGATTCTTGTACCTCAGTGATGTCTGCCATGAGACATACATCATCATCAGATCAAAAGTCAGAAGAAGAAGAACAGGAACTAGTATCCTCCCCCCCTGCTTCTGCCAGCAATGCTCTCTTGTCTGCATATCTCCTATCTCTCTTGAGTCTTTTCTCTTCTCTTTCTATAGGAGTGAGTTGAGGACAGTCATAGCTGTTGTGGCCTGTCTTGTTGTAACTGTAATAGGTGTTGTCTCCTCCGGGACTGGGACTTGGATCTCTTCTCCTGGGGTTGTACTCTGGTCTGGCTGGACTATTCTCTCTCCTCTGGTAGTCTAATCTGCCAGAGCTGTCATCTCTCCTCTTTTTTGGTGTCTTGAATATGGTCTTCATTAAGTCTCCAGATGACTTTTCTTTATCTGCAGACTTGAAGGAACTCTTCCTGTCTCTATCTCTGGTAGATTCCTTCCACTGTCTTTTGTACCTGCCATACTTGAAGCTCATTTTATCATTTTTTCTAGTTAAGAGTGCTACCTGCTCCTTTAGGCTCATATCATCTGCAGTATACTCCTTCACTTTTTCTTCAGTCTTGATAGTTGAAGAGAAAGCAACTCATTTCTGACCAGAAGAAGATATCTCCTCTAATTGATCTTCTTCTTGTAGGTTATACTGGTAGGCTTTCAAATCAGATAGAAGAAGATGATGGTCAAGAATGTTGAGATCCTTGTTATCCTTGATGACTGTGACTTTGATCCTCCACATGCTTGTTAGTGATCTTAAGATTTTACTATTAATTTCTTTTTCAGAGTAAGTGTTGGTCCCACTAGTCAGTATTTGAAATTATGTGGAAGCTAAATAAATAACCGTTTGTAAAATCTTTTGATCAAGAACAAATATGACAAGAGATGATAAGGCAGTAAATAAGATAAGATATATAGTGGTTCGGATATAACGATCCTACATCCACTCTCCCTTTTTGCAAGGGGCCTTACTAACCAACCAACTTACTCACAACCACTGGAATTGTCAAGTACCAGCACCTTGTTACACACTTTAGATCTAACTTCGATCTAAAGTACAGTCTACTCCAACCTTATCTATCAAGATGAACAGGTTTAGTATATACTCCCACTACAAAATTCTTTAAGAGTGAATATGAATTAAGAGCTATAAAAGTACTAATTTTTCTTGAGAATAATTGAGCTTGAGTGTGTTCTTCATGCGCGTAACTAGACCCTTTCTTCATACTGGCACTCTTGTTTTTATAGAGATGATTAGGGTTTAGCCGTTGGAGAGATATCTCTATTTAAGGAAGCTTCAATCAATTAATTCCCTAATTGATTGATTGGGTTGGTGAGATCCGTGGATTGATTTCTTCGATGACTTTTCAATTCGATTATGTTGACTTTATTCAAAACACCAACGGTCAAATGCTTCCTTTGCACAACTCTGATTCTTCTAGAGTAGGCTGAACCATATACCAGATGACCCAAAGGTCCTCTGGTCCAGAGTCGGTTATGAACCAGATTATCCAATAGAATCTGGAGATGATTCTGAGCATCTTTAGTTTCACCAGACTTGTCTGGTCTGGACTCGTCTGGTTGGGGAAATGTCTTCTGCCTCTGATATGATCTTCTCTGGTGGAGTCCTCTGGTGAAGTCTTCTGTTAACTCTTCTGGTGAAGTCTTCTGGTCTGGCAGTTCCCCCTAGACTAAGTCCTAATCTATTTCCTCATCTGGCTAATAGATCCAGATGGTCCTATTACATCTTCTAGTTTGTGTAACTCATCAAAACTAACAACATTTTTCCTAACAATTTCACCATTTTTGATGAAGTTAAAACAATAACCAGAACTGATAAAAAACAGAGTAAGCATGAAAAACAAATAAGATAAGACCTTAGAATAGATCTTACCTGACAAACAAAGAGACAACAAGGAGATGTCTTGAGATAAAAGAGATCTGATATTTCATTGATAATCATAACAGATGAGATTACAAGACTACAAGGCAAGTCCTATCTATGCATATCTTCTTCCTTCCTTTGGCACAAGGAACCAATCCAGGAAGCGGTCTTGAACAACTCTGAGCTCTGATGAATTTGCAGGAGTGAAGTTCACCAACACCTTAGTCTTGTATAGCTTTTTGAGTTTTGCCCAGTTGATCTTATCTCCCTCCATAGGTGTGTTGAGATAATGGAACTCTGGAGCAGTAACCTCCAGACTAAATTGAATGGTAGAGTCCATCAACTCCTTGTAGATATCAGGGTCATATGCCTTCATCCAGGAGTGAAAGGTCTTGTTGATCAATTCTTCGTCCTCTGGAGGTGGCTTGTGGATGTAGTGCTGGATGAACCAAAGAGTCTTAGCCTCTTTCCATTTCTCTATCAAGGGCACATGCATAGTAGAATCAAAGGATCCTTCTGTCCTAAGAGGTAAGATGTCCATCACTTCCACATGCTTCTTTTTCCTTGAGCTTGCACTCCCACTTGCATTGGAAACATGAAGACCAGCTTCTTTTGCCTTTTTATTTTGCCTTCAAATGTATCTCGGACTCTGCTCTTCATCAATGTTCTTCCTTATCCTGGCAGCTTTCTCTTCTTCTGTCTCTTCTCTGAATCTCTTTTCAGCTTCTTCTACCACCACTTCCAGGAAGCTCTTCTTCAACTTCCTTCTCTTCCTCTTAGCAAGACCAGGAATAGTCACTGGATTCTGTTCAGATTCAAGATTCTCCTCTTCAGCTGTCAATTGCTTGGCCACAACAAGAGACTTGAGCTCCTCATTCTTCTTCTTCTGCAGCTCAGCTTGAGCAAGAGTGTTCTCCAGCAGGTCCAGACGACCAGAGTGGTTGAAGAGAGTTTCATTAGTGCTCTTTGCCAGATTAGTTCTGGCCTTCTCTTCCCCCTTTTTAACTTCATCAAGGAGGGGCTCAACAACCTGCCTAATTAGAGCAGACAACTAAGTGTTAGAAGAAGAATGAAGATTTCTGAGTTTCTTGGCTTCATCCAGATAAGCCTGTGCCTTAGCCACCAGGCGTTCCTACTTGTGCATCATCTCCTGCAGGGAATCCTTCATTTTGGTATTCTCAAGCATCTGAGAGGCCATCTCTACCTTGAGATCAGACACTGGGCGTATCTGGTCTGAACCATGCTCTTGCAACTGCCTCTGGCTGTCAATAATATCCAGCTTCAGGAAGAGGCCATTAGCAGAGGCGAAAGTAGCCTTGATCTGCTTCATAAAGCGCTTCCTCTCGTGTTTGATCTGGTGCTCTATCATAGCTGGCCCCAGATGTTGCATAGCCTTACTGAATCTGCCAATCTCCTAGATCTGTTCATTAAAGAACAACTTCATCTTTTGCAGGGCAGCAGGAGTGACATCTGAAGCAGATCAAATCTACTCTGGCAGAAGTCAAAGCTTCTTTCAAGGCCAATTGCCTCTTTGTCAAACTGGATGTTATGCACAGCCAGAAGCAGCTCCAGGAGCACGTGCTGGAGCAGATGAGGCCAGTCTCTGTGCTGAAGGTTGAGATGGCCAGCCAGATGATCCAGAATGCTAAGCTGAAGGACTCCCTCCAGGAGATGTTAGAGAAGCAGGAAAGGCTTTTTGCAGAATCGAAAATATCATATCTTCTCTGTTCAAAAGACAACCTCTTGTTGTCTTAATTATTTACCTGATAAGATCTATTCTAAGGTCTTATCCTTTATTGTTTTCTTGCTTAAGTCTCTTGTTTTGATCAGTTCTGGTAGTGTTTTAACTTCATAAAAAAAGGGAAATTGTTAGGATAAAAGTTGTATAGTTTTGATGGGTTAAAACAAACCAGAAGATGTAATAGGACCATCTGGACCTGTTAGCCAGATGATGATCTAGATTAGGACTTAGTCTAGGGGGAACTGCCAGACCAGAAGACTTCACCAGAAGAGTCACCAGAAGACCCCACCAGAGGACTTCACCAGAGGACTCCACCAGAAGACTTCACCAGATGAGATCTGACCAGAGGCAGAGGACCTTCCCCAGACCAGACTAGTCCGGACCAGACGAGTCTGGTAGAACAAGAGATGCTCAGTTTGATCCCCTGTTTCTACTGAGTATTCTGGTTGTTAACCAGATTAGGACCAGAAGACACCGAGGTTGCCTGGTGTCTGGTCTTGCCTTCTCTGTTGAGAATCAGAGTTTGGCATAGGAAGCATTTGACCATTGGTGATTCAAATCAAGTCAACAAGATCAGGATTGGAAAGTATTTGAAGATAATCAATCCAAGGATCCCACCAACCCAATCAATCAATTAGGGAATTGATTGATTGAAGCTTCCTTAAATAGAGGATCTGATTGGACTAGCTCTCCAATGGCTATTTCCTAATCCCCTCTATAAACACAAGAGTGCAGTTCAAGAAAAAGCTCTAGAGACACCCTACGCGCATAAGTCATTTCAAGCTTTTGATAATCACTCTTAGCACTCTTATTGTTCTTTCATTCATATTCACTCTCAAGGAGTTATTAGACCTTAACCTGTTCATCTCTAAGATAAGGTTGAAGGTAACCTACTTTAGATTGTGATTAGATCTAAAGGAGTTGTAAGAAGGAACTGGTACTTCCCAATTCCAGTGAGTAAGTAAGTGAGTTGGTTGGTTGTTAGTGAGACCCCTTGGATAAAAGGGAGAGTGGACGTAGGATATTCAAATCCGAACCACTATATATCTTGTGTTCTTTATTGCTTTCATTTACTTATTCTCTTATTGGTTTATGTGCTCTTGTAAAAAGAATTTGAAAGACATTTAACTTAAGCTTCCGCAATTAATCTAACTAGTGGGACCAACAAGTGGTATCAGAGCAGTGTGTCCAACAACCACTGCTTTGAAAAGCTTTTGGTGGTCACCGGGCAGATCCATTGCTCTTTAGTGCTTTTGTTCAAATTCTTGTTAAATCCTTATTTTTGTCAAAATGTCTGCAAAATCTTCTTATAAGAGTCGCAAGTTGCCAGAATTCTCATTTGAGGATTATAGCCACTGGAGCTTCATGATGAGCAATCATCTGGGAGCTATTCACCACCGCATGTTAGATGTGGTAGAAAGTGGCCCCATTCAATTTTACTGGACTCCTATTGATAGTGGCAGGTCAGAGTCCAGGGAAGAAACTAGTGAAACAGCCCAAAAAACTGCAGAGGATAGAGTCCCCAGGCAAAGAATCCTAAAAAAGAAAGATGAGCTTGACAACGATGAAAGAAAGCTCTACAACTTGGACTAGGTGGTAAGAACCGAGATTATCAACACACTCACCAAGGAAGTGATAGAGAAGGTCAGAACCTGTGTCACTGCCAAGGAGATGTGGGACAAGCTTGCACTTCTCTGTGAAGGAACAGAGAAGATTACAGACAACAAGCTCCAAGCTGTTCAACATTCGTTTGACACTTTCAAAATGAAACCAGACGAGACCATTGACCAGCTAGATATGCGTCTCACAAACCTCCTGAACAAGGCTAGTGCCTTAGGTAAGACCTACTCTGAAAAAGAAATTAATAGTAAAATCTTGCGTTCACTAACCAGCAGGTGGAGAATTAAAGTCACTGTGATCAAGGACAACAAGGATCTCAACACTCTGGATCATCATCTTCTGTTGTCTGATCTCAAAGCCTATGAGTATGATCTTCAAGAGGAGGATCAAACAGAAGAGGTTTCCTCTTCTGGTCAGAAAGGTGTTGCATTCTCTTCAACTATCAAGCCTTATGTCAAGCCAAAGGAGTCTACTGCAGATGACTTGAGCCTCAAGGAGCAGGTAGCACTTCTAACCCATAAATTAGATAAAATGAGTTCAAAATATGGCAGGTACAAAAGGCATTGGAAGGAATCTACCAGAGACAGGAAGAGTTCCTTCAAGCCTGCAGAAAAGGAAAAGACTTCTGGAGACTCAAGGGAGACCAGATTCAGAACTCCAGAAAGGAGGAGAGATGACAACCCTGGCAGCTCTGGGAGATCAGATTATCAGAGGAGGGATGGTAGCTCTGGCAGACCTGACTACCAGAGGAGAGAGAGTAGTCCAGCCAGATCAGACTACAACCAGAGGAGGAGAGAGCCAAGTCCTAGTCCCAGAGGAGACAATGCCTGCTACACATGCAACAAGACTGGTCACTACAGTTATGATTGTCCTCAACTTACTCCTAGGGAAAGAGAAGAGAAAAGGATCAAGAGAGATAGGAGATATGCAGATAAGAGAGCATTACTGGCAGAAGCAGAGGAGGAGGATACTAGTTCAAGTTCTTCTTCTTCTGATTTCGGGTCTGATGATGATGTATGTCTGATGACAGACATCAATGAGGTACAAGAAACTACCCTAGTTTTATCAAATTCCAAATATACTGAATCCTCTAATTCATCTGGTAACTCCAGAGAGTCTGATATGCAGCAAATGCTATCAGATCTCCAAAATTGTGTTCAATTATGTCCAAAACTTGAGAAAGAGAATGGTAGGCTTAGAACTGAAGTTCAATCCTTATCTCATGAACAAAAATCCACCAGAGAACTCATGAAAGATCATTCCAAAGAAGTCTCTGAACTTCAGGATAAGATCAAAGAAAGAGATACTCTGGTAGATCAAATCATGAAGGAAAAGAATTCTCAGGAGGATGAGCTCAATGAGCTTAGAGCCAAATACCAGACTCTTATCAAGGGAAAACAAGTTGAGCAAACTATTGAGTTACCTGTGCCCAGAGAAGATTCCTTGAAACCAGATGTTCTATCTATTATTTCAGGATCTTCTCAACGCATAAATAATAAGAGTGGTTTAGGATATCCTGGAATTATTAAAAGATCTCATAAATATTGCTTTACCAAAGACAAGTCTATAAGATCTGGTGAACTTGTGGAACTCCAGAATGAAGAGGATCCTTCTGATCGCATGGTGGTTCACAGACCTGGTTGGAAATGGGACCCCCCTGCTGATAATTCAAAACATATTCCAGAAGAGGTGAATGTTCTGGAAGGAAAAATTCTAGAGCCTACAAGCCAGAAAAGAGAACCTATGAAGATTGATGGTTCTGTTCAGATGCCTAATCTGATCAGAGAACCTCAGAGGAATCCTAAAAGAGTGGAACCTAAGCAGATTAGGGGACCTCAAAAAGGAGACTCTAAGAGGAAATCTAATCAGAATAGGAGATACCAGAGGAGGTTTACTGAACCAGAGAACCTCAATCAGAATCAGGGATCTCAAAGGTGGAATGCTCCAAGAAGATTCCAGAATAGGAAACCTCAGAAGGAATTCCATCATCAGAAGCGATCTAACTTTCAGAACCAGAGATCCACCTATAGAAAACCAACTGATCTGGGTAGTTATGACACCAGAGATGGTTCTTCTAGGATGTACCCTTACAACCAGACCTTTAAGACCATGTCTTTGAGGCAGGCCATTCCAAAGGCCAGATTTGATAAAAGGTACACCAGACCTGTTTATAGGAAAGATGTCCTTATCAGACCAGTAGCTCAATATGTCATTGTAAGAGGACATGTTCTGGTAGATAGATTTGGAAGGAAGATATGATCTCCTCATCCAACAAGGGATGATCTTTATCTATGGATTCCTACAAAACCTGCAACTAACCTATCAGGACCCAGCACTAGTAGGGGACCTAATTGATTTCTCTGCAGGTAGATAAGAGCCCATTGGAGAAAGGACTTTCAAGCAACCATGTCTGGTACATTGATAGTGGATGTTCCAAGCACATGACCTTCCAGAAGGATAATCTCCAAGATTTCAAGCCATTAAATGGGCCAAGAGTGATGTTTGGTGACAACAACTATGGAGTCACCAGAGGAGTTGGAAAGTTGACCTTTAATAGTGTATCTGTAGATGAAGTCTACTATGTTGAAAGACTCAAGCATAATCTGCTTTCAGTATCCCAATTCTGTGACAGGGGATACTCAGTGAAGTTCTCTAGTGATTCATGCACTGTCTTTTCTTCTGATTATAATAATATCTTGCTAATAGGCTTGAGGAAGGGTAACATTTATCTTGCAGATTTTAGCAGTTGCCCAAGAAATACTTGCCTGGTTGCAAAAGGATCTGTAGAGAACAGCTGGATTTGGCACAAGAGATTGTGTCATCTTAACTTCAAAACACTGAATAAGATTGCCAGAAAAGGTCTTATTCGAGGTCTTCCTAATGAAGTGTTTAAGAAGGATCAGGTTTGTGGTTCCTGCCAGAAGGGTAAACAACCCAAGACTTCCTTTAAGGATGTCCAGAGCACAACCACAACCAGAGTACTTCAACTACTTCATATGGACCTGTTTGGACCTGTTTCTCCTCTTAGTTTCAGTGGAAGGAAGTACACCTTGGTGATAGTAGATGACTTTTCAAGATACACTTGGGTAGTGTTCTTGTTTAAGAAAATGAAACTATCACTAAGCTGCCAGAATTCTTCAAGCAGATTCAGAATGAGCAGAACCAGAGCATAGTCAGAATCAGAAGTGATAAAGGGACAGAGTGTTTGAATTCACACATTGCAGATTACTGCAAGGACCATGGGATTTTTCATGAGACATCTGCTGCCAGAACACCCCAACAAAATGGAGTAGCAGAAAGGAGGAATAGAACCCTCAAAGAAGCTGCAAGAACTCTTCTGGCAGAGTACAACACTCCACAAAGGTTTTGGGCAGAGGCCATTAATACAGCTTGCTACACTCAGAACAGATGCCTAATTGCCCAGAGACATAATAAGACTCCATATGAGGTATGGAAAGGTAAAACCCCATCTGTTTCTTATTTTCATGTTTTTGGATGTAAGTGTTTCATCCATGACAATGGGAAATCTAAATTAAAAACCTTTGATGCTAAAGTGGCGGATGGAATATTCTTGGGATATTCCAGCACCAGTAAAGCTTTTAGAGTTTTTAATAAGAATTCACTTTGTGTGGAGGAAACACCTCATGTTGTTTTTGATGAATCTACTTTTGAGTGCAAGGTGGACTTAAAGTCTTCTGATGAGAAACAGAATCAGACTACTCCCAGAGTAATCAAGGTCAATCCACCTATTCTTGATTCAGATTCAGACTCAGACTCAGAGGGTGACCCATCTCCTGGTTCTCTGAAGCAGAAGTTTTCACAAGGAGCAGAACCAGAAGAGGTTGGAACTCCTGTAGGGGGAAGCTCTTCTGCAGGTGGTGATAATCACCAAGGTACTGCAGAAGATGATCAACCAGGCAAGACCACGGGAAGGAGGATCCTGGTTGATTACCCCAATGACCTGATCTTAGGAGATCCAACTAAGGGTGTCCAGACTAGGAGAACTCTTACTTTAGCTGCCTTATTCAGTTGCTATGTGTCCTTGATTGAGCCTAAGAACATCAAGGAGGCACTGAAAGATTCAAATAGGATTATTGCAATGCAAGAAGAGTTGAATCAATTCACCAGACAGGATGTTTGGGAGCTGGTAATCAGACCAAGACATCAAAAGGGGATAGGCACTAAGTGGGTTTTCAAGAATAAGAAAGATGAGAATGATGTCATTACTAGGAACAAGGCAAGGCTAGTGGCTCAGGGCTATTCTAAGTCTGAAGGAATAGACTATGATGAGACATTTGCTCATGTTGCCAGACTAGAAGCCATCAAATTGTTCTTAGCATATGCTGCTCACATGAAGTTCAAAGTATACCAGATGGATGTGAAATCTGTCTTTCTTAATGGGATTCTCATTGAGGAAGTGTATGTGGAAAAACCTCCTGGTTTTGAACAAGGTGACAAGGTGTTTAAGCTTAAGAAAGCTCTTTATGGGCTGAAGCAGGCACCCGAAGCATGGTATGACACTCTATCTCAATTTCTTCTGTACAATGGTTTTACTAAGGGTAAGATTGATAGGACCTTGTTTAGGAAAGAAGAAGGAAAGGACATCCTTCTGGTCCAAATATATGTTGATGACATTATCTTTGGATCCCCTAACAAGAAGTTGTGTGAGAAGTTTGGTGAGCTCATGCAGAGTCAGTTTGAGATGTCTATGATGGGTGAAATGAATTACTTTTTAGGTTTGCAGGTAAAGCAATCAGAGAAGGGAATTTTCATTAATCAGGCAAAGTACATCAGAAACATGTTAGATAAATTTGGAGTAGGATCTAGCAAAGCAGTCAAGATTCCTATGATGATAAATTTCAACATGGACCCAGATGAGTCTGGAGAGAATGTAGACCAGACTCAGTACAGAGCTCTTATTGGTTCTCTTCTGTACCTGACTGCAAACAGACCAGACATTACCTTTGTTGTAGGAGTATGTGCCAGATTTCAAGCTAATCCCAAGAAAAGTCAGCTGGAAGCTGCTAGGAAGGTATTGAAATATCTTAAGGGAATAGTGAACTTAGGATTATGGTATCCTGCAGATGACAACTTAGAGTTGAGTGGTTATTCAGATTCAGACTATGGTGGATGCAGAATAGATAGAAAGTCTACAAGTAGAACATGCCAATTTTTAGGGAATAAATTGGTATCCTGGTTTTCTAAGAAGCAGACTTCAGTTGCTACATCAACAACATAAGCAGAGTACATGGCTGCAGGGAGCTTTTGTTCACAACTACTCTGGATTAGTCAACAGCTTAGGGACTACCAGATTAGAGCCAAGGATATTCCTATTTTCTGTGATAGTAATAGTGCAATTGCCATCACCCAGAATCCAGTTCTTCATACCAGGTGTAAACATGTTGATATAAGGCATCATTTTATCAGAGATCATGTTGAGAAGGGAGATATAAGGATGGAAAAGATTGCAACAAAGAAGCAGAGAGCAGATATATTAACTAAGCCTTTGGCTGAGACCAGATTCAGATAGTTAGCTTTTGAGTTGGGATTATTGGATCCAGAGACAGATTTGTTTTAGGGGGAACATCAGAGAAGTATCCTTTATTTAAATCTTACTGCATATTCTTTGTTATTTAAAACTAACATACCTGCAGATTAGACATATCAGAGAAGTTATATCTCCAGATGAGGTATGCACCAGGTGACACTTGTCCCAGATGAGGTGCTGAGTCAGATTCCAGAAAAGGCCAAAGTCTTATCTGACCAGAACCAGATGAGTTCCATCAGAGGAGATGTAACACAAGACTAGCTGTGGTATCATCTGGTCACAATATCAGGTGACAGGTATGCTTTTACTTCTCTGGCCTCTGATCATTGGGATACACTTTTCAAATTAGTAAGTACACTCAAAACGTTTCAACTTCGGGGTGTATTTATGACTAGGGTATAGGGCCTAGGCAATCATTTCGCTTTTTCTCTTGACTGCCTCAAAAACCCCTTTAGGCCCAGTCCCAATGACCACGCCTACGCACCAGATTAAATCAGTATATCGCCTTTCATCGTGGCCATCAGATTTAATCGATGTGCAATATGTCAATCAATTCAAAAATTGATTTGGTTCCCTAAATTAAATTTGCTATTACACGCGTTCACACTTCATTTATTAATCAAGCCACGCGTCTTGCCCTATTTATATCAAATTTCTTTTCAATTTGTCTTTTCACGTTTCCATATTTTCAAAACCCTAACTTCTCTCTGCAAAGTATCTCTCTCTCTCTCTCTCACAGAAATGGCCCCTCAGTGCAACTTTGATCATGAACTGATGATGAAGAAACTGAAGACGGAGATGGTGGTTGACTTCTACACCACCAAGAACCCATCTGCACTGGCTATTTTGGAGCTACTAAGAAGATCCGGAGTGGAGAAGTTAATCTCCTCAGTCCCCAGAGATTTTCGCACTCTAGATGGTTATGCGGCCCAGTTTCTGGTCCGTATGAAGATTCATGAAGATCACATTTCTTCGAAGATTGACAAAGAAGATCTGGTGTTTTCCAAGTAGGATTTCTGTGCACTTTTTGAGAACATTTCGGCGGACGGCGTGGACCCTTTAACTTACAAGGAGGATGATGTTGTTGGTTCTTTCAAGATTTTTGCCCGATCCTCTTGTCAGAACATCACGAAAGGATTTCTTGATAAACATTTGAGGCAGAAATTCAAGGTTCTTTTTGACATTGTGGTGAAGGTACTGATGTGTGAGAATCACAGCACGTATGCCATTTTCAATGGCAGGATGTGTGTGATGCGTGCCCTGTATGATGGAGTTCAGTGCATTTGGGCTGAATTCTTTTGGGATGTGTTGAGGAAGAACATATTGAAGGTGAAGAAGGAGGCTTGTCCTTCACAGCCAGGGGAGTTGCAATACTACTTCACTGCTAATGTTTCGTTGGGAACGAAACTGACCCTGATTTTGGACTCCCTGCTTCCAGAGAAGAAATGGAAGGAGTCTTGGTGTAGAGGATTTCACAAATCCAAGGTTTTATTTTCTAAGGATGGTCCTCTTCATGGCCATCCTGATTCTGATGGAGAAGAAGCTATTCCTGCCCCTCCCCTTCAAGTCATTCCCTCACCTGCTAAGGGGCAGAAGCAGCAGAAGAAGCAGCAGAGTTCGAAGCAAGCTGCTGGAGCAACTGGTTCCTCAACAGTTGTCTTCTCTGGTTCCTCAGAGGAGGACCAGATTCCCCTTCAAAGTATCTTGAAGAAGAAGAAGGGTGAAGTGGCTGAGGCTACTAAGAAGGCTGGAGGAGCCAAGAGGAAAAGGCCAGAGGAGGCCAAGAGAGGCTCTGCTATGAAGCAAAGAGCTAGCAGGAAGGCCAAGAAAACTCTTCTGGTGGATGAGCCATCAGAGGAAGAAGAGGTTGAACCTCTCAAGAAGAAATCCAAGGCCAAGAGGGCCATTCTTCAGGAGTCAGACTATGGCTCTGATCTTGGAGAGGCCTTAGAGAAGGCTATTGATGAAGCTTCTCAGATGATGGAGGATGCTCCAGAGCATGTTGTACTTGCTGATGTTGACTCAGCAGAGGTAAACCCTTCCAACCCATCCTCTATTCCCCCCTACTCATGTTAACCTAGTTACTACCTCTACTTCCCCACCAGACACCCAAACACAACCCATATCATCTGCTCCTGGTGTTCCTTTTTCTTCACCAGAACAGACTCTCCCAGACACCCTAACATTCACTACTTCTGCCATCCCTCAAACACCTTCTCCCCCACCTTCCCAAATACCTTTAAACACATATCCCTCTCCCCCAGCTTCTGTACCAGAGGTACCATCAACCTCTTCTGGTGCAGATATTCCCCTCCCAAACACTTCCACATCACAAATTCCCATCCCGCCTTATGTACCAAAGATCCCATCTTCTTCTGGTGCAGAGCAACCCATCCCTTCCACCTCCACCTCTCAAAATCCTACCCCTCCCCAAACCCAAACAGACCAGGACCCAACCATTTCTATGGCTCTTGGATTCGTTGCCACTCCCCCTTCTCCCACCTGTCTAACAAGCGATGATAGTGAAGATGAGAAGCTTCACTTGAGCCTGCTAACTTAGCACCTTCCTCCTCTGCCTCTGGGCCCAAACCCTTCACTTTCTCATCTGCAGAAATGGGTCCCATTAGGCAGAGTATGAGTGTAAGTGCTCAGCTCTGGCTAAGAGAGCATTTCCCAGTTCTTCTGGAGCACTTACCACTTCTGGCAGAGCTTACTGATGCCAAGGTCTGGAGCAAGGCCAGACTTGAAGATGTGGAGGACCTGATGCTTTTGCTTGAGGAAATGGGTCCCTCCAACTTCACTGCTTGGGAAATTGAGCTGAAGCAGAGGATGGACATTCAGAACCCAGCAGAGCTGGAGACCCCTGGTGCAGCTAAAGTCTTGATTCGCACCCTGCTCATCCAGAGAGGGGTAATGCTCACTCCAGAGGGCCCCACTTACAAGTTTGGGCTCACTTTGTCTTCCCTCCAGAGTTGTACTCAAATGAGGAAGACTTTGAGATGTCTCCTGCCGTGCTCCAGAAGATGAAAGCCTTCTTCAACGAGCAAATCATGCAGATTGGGCATTTCTCCAAAGCAATTCAACACATGGCCCCTGCTATGATAGAGCATCAGATTAGGCAGGAGAGAAGGACTTTCCTAAAGCAGATCAAATCTACTCTGGCAGAAGTCAAAGCTTCTTTCAAGGCCAATGGCCTCTTTGTCAAACTGGATGTTATGCACAGCCAGAAGCAGCTCCAGGAGCACGTGCTGGAGCAGATGAGGCCAGTCTCTGTGCTGAAGGTTGAGATGGCCAGCCAGATGATCCAGACTGCTAAGCTGAAGGACTCCCTCCAGGAGATGTTAGAGAAGCAGGAAAGGCTTGTTGCAGAATCGAAAGCCTACCTGGAGGAGGCAAGGCAACTGCGTGATCTTCACTCTTCCTCCAACACTGCCTTGCCTGATCTTATAAGGCAGGTAGTGGAGCCCCTCCTTGATGAAGTTAAAAAGGGGGAAGAGAAGGCCAGAACTGATCTGGCGAAGACCACAAATGAAACTCTTTTCAGCCATGGAGCTCGTCTGGACCTGCTAGAGAACACATTGGCCCAGGCAGAGTTGAAGAAGAAGAAGAAATAGGAGTTCAAATTACTTTCCATGGCTAAGCAGCTTGCTGCATAAGAGGAGTCAGAAGCAGAGCAGGATCCCATTTCAATCTCCGGACCTGCAAAGAGGAAGATCAGGAGAGTTAAGAAAAGCTTCCTTGAGACTGTTGTTGAAGAAGCTCAGAAGAGATACAAGGAAGAGACTCCAGAGGAGAAGCAAGCAAGGATCAGGAAGAACATAGATGAAGAGCAGAGGCTCAGATATGTTAGGAGGCAAACTAAGAAGAGCAGAGAAGCTGGTGCTCCTTCTGGTGCAGGTGGATCTAGCCAGAGGAGGTAAGCTCCCATTGAAGTGTTGAATATTCTACGTCTCAGGACAGAATGGTCCTTTGACTCTACTGTGCCTGTGCCATTGATTGAGAAATGGAAGGAGGCAAAGACTCTCTGGTTCATCCAACATTACATCCAGAGGCCAGCACCAGAGGATGATGAGCTGATCAACAGAACCTTCCACACCTGGATGCAAGCTTATGATGCAGAGTTTTACAAGCAATTGATGGACTCTACCATTGAGTTCAACCTGGAGGTGACTGCCCCTGAGTTCACTTATCTTAACACTCCCATGGTAGGAGACCAGGTTGATTGGGCTGAGCTGAAGAGACTATACAAGACCAAGGTGTTGGTGAACTTCACTCCAACATCTTCTGCAGAGTTGAAGGCCGTCCAGGATAGGTTCCTTGACTGGTTTCTAGTGCCCAAGGAAAACAGGAGATATGCATAGAATAGGACTCTGAACTTCAATGTATTTTGTAATCCTTTGTCCTTATTATCAATGAAAATATCATATCTTCTCTGTTCAAAAGACAACCTCTTGTTGTCTTAATTATTTGCCTGATAAGATCTATTCTAAGGTCTTATCCTTTATTGTTTTCTTGCTTAAGTCTCTTGTTTTGATCAGTTCTGGTAGTGTTTTAACTTCATCAAAAAGGGGGAAACTGTTAGGATAAAAGTTGTATAATTTTGATGAGTTAAAACAAACCAGAAGATGTAATAGGACCATCTGGACCTGTTAGCCAGATGATGATCTAGATTAGGACTTAGTCTAGGGGGAACTGCCAGACTAGAAGACTTCACCAGAAGAGTCACCAGAAGACCCCACCAGAGGACTTCACCAGAGGACTCCACCAGAAGACTTCACCAGATGAGATCTGACCAGAGGCAGAGGACCTTCCCCAGACCAGACGAGTATGGTAGAACAAGAGATGCTCAGTTTGATCCCCTATTTCTACTGAGTGTTCAGGTTGTTAACCAGATTAGGACCAGAAGACACCGAGGTTGCCTGGTGTCTGGTCTTGCCTTCTCTGTTGAGAATCAGAGTTTGGCAGAGGAAGCATTTTACCATTGGTGATTCAAATCAAGTCAACAAGATCAGGATTGGAAAGTATTTGAAGATAATCAATCCAAGGATCCCACCAACCCAATCAATCAATTAGGGAATTGATTTATTGAAGCTTCCTTAAATAGAGGATCTGATTGGACTAGCTCTCCAACGGCTATTTCCTAATCCCCTCTATAAATACAAGAGTGCAGTTCAAGAAAAAGCTCTAGAGACACCCTACGCGCATAAGTCATTTCAAGCTTTTGATAATCACTCTTATTGTTCTTTCATTCATATTCACTCTCAAGGATTTATTAGACCTTAACCTGTTCATCTCTAAGATAAGGTTGAAGGTAGCCTACTTTAGATTGTGATTAGATCTAAAGGAGTTGTAAGAAGGAACTGGTACTTCCCAATTCCAGTGAGTAAGTAAGTGAGTTGGTTGGTTGTTAGTCAGACCCCTTGGATAAAAGGGAGAGTGGACGTAGGATATTCAAATCCGAACCACTATATATCTTGTGTTCTTTATTGCTTTCATTTACTTATTCTCTTATTGGTTTATGTGCTCTTGTAAAAAGAATTTGAAAGACATTTAACTTAAGCTTCAGCAATTAATCTAACTAGTGAGACCAACAACATCGAAGTCCTCTTCATCAGAGTACAACTCTGGAGGAAAAGAGAAATAAGTATCGAAGGAGTAGGAGGGGCCCACAGGAGAAATCATCTCTCCCCTCTGGATGAGAAGAGTTCTAACAACCACCTTGGCAGATTTATGGTGATTCGAGCTCTGCAGGATTCTACACGTTCAGCTACTTCTTCACCTGGATCTCCCAGTTAGCAAAACCAGGAGTGGTCATCTTTTCTACCAGCAGCACTAGGTCCTCAACATCCTCTAGCCTGGCCTTGCTCCAGACCTTTCCATCAGTCAGATCTGCTAGAAGTGGTAAGTGCTCCAGAAGAATTGGAAATTACTCTCTTAGCCAGAGCTGAGCACTTACATTCATGCTCTGCCTAATGGGACCCATATCTATGTCATTAAAGATAAAGGGAGTGGGCCCATGGGCAGAGGAGGATGAGCCTAAGTTGGGAGGCTCCAGGGAAACATCCTCAGCTTCACTATCATCGCTAAGTGAACTTGTGGGGAAGGGAGGAGGACCAGGGAACCCCAAAGCCATGGAAGAAGAGGGGTTCTAGTTAGATTGAGTGGGGGGGGGATAGGATTTAGGGTTTGAGAGAAAGAGGGGTGAGTTTGAGTAGAAGGGGAGGGCAATTCTGTACCAGAGGAGGTAATGGGCATCTCTGGTACAGAGGTTGTTTGTGGGGGTTAAGGGTTAGTAGGTAGAGGAGTTTGTGTATGAGTGTTAAGGGGTGAGGCTGTTTGAGTGGGAGGGAGAGTGTTTGGGATAGTCTGTTCTGTCAATGGAGATTGAGTACCAGAAGCAGATGGTATAGGTTGGGCTTCGGTTTTTGGGGGATAAGGGATGGGGAAATAAGATTTATATGAGAGGGGGAGGAGGGATTTACCTCAGCTGAGTCAACATTAGCTGGAATAACAACAGGGGCAGATACAGTGGCCTCTGTATCTGGGATGGCAACAGCAGGTAAGGTCACATCCACCTCCATCTCTGGACGAGCTGCCTCCTCAAGGGCTGATCTAGAGAGGTATCCAGAGAAGAACTGGAAACTGGATCTTGCAAAATAGGTCTCCTGGACCTTGGTTTCTTCTTGAGAGGAACCTCCTCCTCAGATTCTTTCTCATCTGTAGGCTCATCAACAAGAAGAGGCTTCTCTTTCTTCTTCTACTTCTTCATCTTCTTTGCAGAAGGCTTGCTAGCACCTTCATCTCCTTGTCTGGTCCTCTTTCTTATAGGACCAACCTTCTTAACCTTAGGTGAAGACACCTCCAGATCTTCACCACCTTTCTGCTTCTTGAAAGCAGATTAAATGGGAATCTGGTCATCACTTGATGAACCAGAAGTCACAATGTTGGAAGAAGCAGGGGCATCTAACTTCTTCTTCCCTGTTCTCTAGCCCTTAGGAGGAGAAGGAATGGCCTGAATTGGCTGAGCAGGGATGGCTCCTTCTCCATCCGATTCTGGATGTCCATGTAGAGGTCCATCCTTGTTGAAAAGGATCTTGGACTTGTTGAATTTCTTGCATCTACTAGCCTTCCACACCTTATCTGGCAGCAGATGATCAAGAATAAGAGTGAGCTTTGTCCCCAAAGACGCTTTGGCATTCAAATAGTACTGCAGTTCCCCGGGCTTATTTGGACACGCCTCCTTCTGTATCGTCGCCTTGTTCTTCCTCATCACGTTCTAGAAGAGCTCCATCCAATCACACTCCACTCCGTCATATATGGCCCTCATCACACAATCTCCCAGTGAAAATCGCACATGTGCTATGATTTTCACACACCAGAATCTTGACAACAATATCAAACAGGATCTTGTACTTCTGCTTCAGAGGCTTGTCAAGAAAGCCCTTCGTCAAGTTCTTGCAAGAGGACCTTGCAAAGATCTTGAAAGATTCAACCACCTCACTCTCCTTGTACTTTAGAGGGTCTACTCCAGCCATAGGAACATTACCAAATAGCTTGCTAAACTTCCTCTTAGAAAGAACCACAGTCTCCTCGTCGATCTTCGAGGCAATCTCATAGTTATGTATCTTCATTCTCACCAGGAACTGGACAACATAGTGATTTAGGGTGCGAGAATCCTTCGGGACCGTAGAGATTAGATCCTCAACACGGAATCTGTGAAGGAGATGTAAAATCTCCAAGGCAGCAGAGTTGCGAGTGGAATAGAAATCCACTGCCATCTCTGTCTTCATATTTTGACAGGAATAGGTTGGGTTGAAGTTACATTTGGACGCCATTGCTGTAGAAAGGAAAGAGAGAAGAAAGCTTTTGCAGGGAGAGGTTAGAGTTTGAGAGATTTGAAAAGTAAAGAGACAGAAAAAAAAATTCAGTTTATAAAAGAGATGTAGGCGTGGATTAGAAATAAATTTAAATGTGTACGCGTGGAATTAGCATTAAATTAAGGGGACAAGATTAATTTGTCAATTGATTGACATATTGCACTTTAATTAAATCTGATGGCCAAGATCAATTTAGGCAAGATACAAATTTAATTGTGTGCGTAGCATCGTCATTGGGAAGGGGTTCGAGGGGGTTTTGTGGCAGTAAAGAGAAAAAGCGAAATGATTGTATAGGCCCACGACCCTAGTTTTAAATACACTCTGAATATGAAACATTTTGGGTGCATTTATTAATTTGAAAGGTGTATCCCACTGACCAGGCACAAAAGAGTAAAAACTTACCTGTCATCTGGTATTGTATCCAGATGATACCACAAGTGCTCTAATGTTACATCTCATCTGATGAACCTTAACTTGTATCTGGTATGGAACCAAGGCATGATTTAGGTTTTCTGGTTCATAGCTCATCTGGAGATGGAACTTCTCTGGTATATCTTATCTGCACAAGTGTTAGTGATAAGGATAAATAGTAAAAGAAGTATTATTGAAATCAAGGATACTCTTCTGGTGTTCCCCCTAAAACAAATCTGTCTATGGATCCAATAACCCTAATTCAAAGGCTAATTCTTTGAATCTGGTCTCTGTCAAAGGCTTAGTGAGAATATATGTTCTCTGCTTCTCTGTAGCAATCTTTTCCATCCTTATATCTCCTTTTTCAACATGGTCTCTGATGAAGTGGTGTCTTATATCAACATGCTTGCATCTGGTGTGAAGAACCGGATTCTGAGTAATGGCTATTGCACTGTTGCTATCACAAAATATTGGAATGTCCTTAGCTCTAATCTGGTAGTCCCTAAGCTGCTGACTGATCTAGAGTAGTTGTGAACAACAGCTACCTGCGGCTATATACTCTGCTTCTGTAGTAGATGTAGCAACTGAAGTTTGTTTCTTGGAGAACCAGGATACTCACTTATTTCCAAGAAATTGACATGTACCACTAGTAGCCTTCCTATCAATTATGCATCCACCATAATCCGAATCTGAATATCCACTTAACTCAAAGTTATCATCTGCAGGATACCATAACCCCAAATTAACTGTTCCCTTAAGATACTTCAAAATCTTCCTAGCTGCTTCCAGGTGACTCCTCTTAGGATTAGCTTGAAATCTGGCACATACACCAACAACAAAAGAGATATCTGGTCTGCTAGCAGTCAGGTACAGAAGAGAACCAATAAGTACCCTGTACTGAGTCTGGTCCACACTCTCTCCAGACTCATTTGGATCCATGTTAAATTTGTCATTAAAGGAATCTTGGCAACCTTGCTAGATCATATTCCAAATTTTTCTAACATGTTCCTGATGTACTTTGCTTGATTTATGAAGATACCCTTCTCTGTCTGCTCAACCTGCAAACCTAAGAAATAATTAATCTCACCCATCATGGACATTTCAAACTGGCTCTGCATGAGATCTCCAAACTTCTCACACTGCTTCTTGTTAGGGGATCCAAATATAATATCATCAACATATATCTGGACCAGAAGGATGTCCTTTCCTTCTTCTTTCCTAAACAAGGTCCTATCAATCTTACCTTTAGTAAAGTCATTGTCAAGAAGAAATTGAGAAAGAGTGTCATACCATACTCTAGGTGCCTGCTTAAGCCCATATAGAGTCTTCTTAAGCTTATACGCCTTGTCACCTTGTTCAAAACCAGGAGTTTGTTCCACATACACTTCCTCAATGAGAATCCCATTTAAAAAGACAGATTTCACATCCATCTAATACACTTTGAACTTCATATGAGCTGCATATACTAGAAACAATCTAATTGCTTCTAGTCTGGCAATAGGAGCAAATGTCTCATCATAGACTATTCCTTCAAACTGAGAATAGCCCTGAGCCACTAGCCTTGCCTTGTTTCTAGTAATGACATCATTCTCATCTTTCTTGTTTTTGAAAACCTACTTAGTGTCTATCACCCTTTGATGTCTTGGTCTGTCTACCATCTCCCAAACATCATGTCTGGTGAATTGATTCAACTCCTCCTGCATTGCAACAATCCAATTTGAACCTTTCAGTACTTCCTTGATGTTCTTAGGCTCAATCAGGGACACATAGCAACTGAATAAGGCAGCCAAGTTAAGAGTTCTCCTCGTCTGGACACCCTTAGTTGGATCTCCTATAATCAACTTTGTGGGGTGATCAACCAGGTTTTTCCTTCTCTTGGACTTACCTGCTTGACCATCTACTATAGTACCTTGGTGATTATCACCAACTGCAGGAAAGCTTCCCCCTACAGGAGTTCCAACCTCTTCAGGTTCTGCTCCATGTTGAGGCTTCTTCTCCAGCTAACCAGAAGATGGGTTACCATCTGAATCTGAATCTGACTCTGAATCAATAACATGTGGCTTGACTTTGATTACTCTGGGAGTAGTCTGATCCTGTGTCTCTTCTAGAGAAAAATTCCTTAAGTCCACCTTGCACTCAAGACTAGATTCATAAAAAATAACATGAGGTGTTTCCTCCTCACAAAGAGAGTTCCTATTAAAGACTATGTATGCCTTACTGGTGCTGGAATATCCTAAGAATATTCCATCTGCCACCTTAGCATCAAAGGTCTTTAACTTGGACTTCCCATTGTCATGGATGAAACACTTGCATCCAAAAATAAGAAAGAATGAAACAGATGGTGTTTTACCTTTCCATACCGCATATGGTGTCTTACCATGTCTCTGAGCAATGAGGCATCTGTTCTGGGTGAAACAAGATGTGTTGATGGCTTCTGCCCAAAATCTCTGAGGTGTGTTGTACTCTGCTAGAGGAGTTCTGGCAGATTCCTTGAGGGTTCTGTTCCTCCTTTATGCAACTCCATTCTGTTGGGGTGTTCTGGCAGCAGATGTCTCATGCAAGATTCCCTTGTCCTTACAGTACTCTGCAATGTGTGAATTCAAAAACTCTGCCCCTTTATCACTTTTGATCCTCACTATGCTCTGGTTCTGCTCATTCTGAATCTGCTTGAAGAACTCTGGCAACTTAGTGATAGTTTCATTTTTCTTAAACAAGAACACTTTCCAAGTGTATCTTGAAAAGTCATCTACTATCACCAAGGTGTACTACCTCCCACTGAAACTAAGAGGTGAAACAGGTCCAAACAGGTCCATGTGAAGTAGTTGAAGTACTCCGGTCGTGGTTGTGCTCTGGACATCCTTGAAGGAAGTCTTGGGTTTTTTTACCCTTCTGGCAGGAACCACAAACCTGATCCTTCTTGAACACTTCATTTGGAAGACCTCGAACTAGACCCTTTCTGGCAATCTTGTTGAGTGCTTTGAAGTTCAGAGGACTCAATCTCTTATGCCAAAGCCAGCTGTTCTCTGCAGATCCCTTTGCAACCAGGCAAGCATTTCTTGGACAGCTGTTAAAATCTGCAAGACAAACGTTTCCTTTCCTCAAGCCAATAAGCAAAATATCATCAGAATTTGAAGAAAAGACAGTGCATGAATCACTAGAGAACTTCACTGAGTATCCCTTGTCACAAAATTGGGATATAGAAAGCAGGTTATGCTTAAGTCCTTCAATATAATAGACTTCATCTATAGATATGTTATTGATGATCAACTTTCCAACTCCTCTGGTGACTCCAAAGTTGTTGTCACCAAACATCACTCTTGGCCCGTACAATGGCTTGAAATCTTGGAGATGATCTTTCACAAAAGTCATGTGCTTGGAGCATCCACAATCAATGTACCAAACACCATTGCTTGAAAGTCCTTTTTCCAATGGGCTCTTGTCCTCATGCAGAGTGATCAATTAGGTCCCCTACTAATGTTGGGTCCTGATTGGTTAGTTGCAGATCTTATAGGAATCCAAAGATAAAGATCGTCCCTTGCTGGATGAGGAGATCTTATCTTTCTTCCAAATCTATCTACCAGCACATTTCCTCTGACAATAACAAATTGAGTTGCTGGTCTGATGAGAACACCTTTCCTATACACTGGTCTGGTGTATCTTACTTCAAATCTGGCCTTTGGAATGGCTTGCCTCAAAGACATGGTCTTAAAGGTCTGGTTATAAGGGTACATCCTAGAAGAACCATATTTGGTGTCATAACTACCCAAATCAGTTGGTTTTCTATAGATGGGTCTCTGGTTTTGATGAAAGCTAGACCTTTTCTAGTGATTATAGTTCCCATGAGTGTATCTGTTCTGGAAACGATTCCTCTGAGAAAACCTTCTTTGGGGTCCCTGGTTCTGATGATAGTTCTGTTGTCCATTGTTTCTTCTCTGAGAATTCCTATTCTGATTGAAATTCCCCCCTCTTGAGTGTCTCTTCTGAGGTCCCCTAATCTGCTTAGTTTCCACTCTTTGAGGATTCCTCTGAGGTCCTCCAATCTGATTAGGTCTTACTCTTTGAGGTTTAATGTGAACTGAACCATCAATTGTCATTGGTTCCCTATTTTGAAGTTTAGTCTCTAAGATTTTCTCTTCTAGTATAGTTAACTCTTCTGGACTACATTCTACATGATCAGCAGAGCAGTCCTTGTTCCATCTAGGTTTGTGAACTACTTTGTAACCATTACCAGTAGAGTCTTTTTCATCCCAGATTTCTACCAATTCACCAGATCTTAAAGACTTGTTTTTGTTATAGTGATATTTATGAGATCTTGAGGTATTTCCATAATATCCTAAACCACTCTTATCATTAATGCGCTGAGAAGACTCTGATATAATAGATACAATAGTTGGTATCTTTGGAGTTTCTCTGGGCATAGGTACTTCCTCAATAGTCTGCACAACTTGCTTTCCCTTGATAAGAGATTGGTATTTGGCTCTAAGTTCATTGAACTCATCTTCCTTAGAGTCTCTTTCTCTTATGAGTTGATCTACCAGAGTATCTCTTTCTGTGATCTTATCCTGAAGTTAAGAGACTTCTTTAGAATGATCACTCATGAGTTCTCTGGTGGATTTCTGCTCATGAGATAAGGATTGAACTTCTGCTCTGAGCCTACCATTCTCCTTCTCAAGTTTTGTGGCATAGTTGTACACAATTCTGAAGATCTGATAGCATTTGCTGCATATCAGACTCTCTGGAGTTACCAGATGAGTGAGAGGATTCAATATATTTGGAATTAGATAAACACAGGGTAGATTCTTGTACCTCAGTGATGTCTGTCATGAGACATACATCATTATCAGATCCAAAGTCAGAAGAAGAAGAACTGGAACTAGTATCCTCCTCCTCTGCTTCTGCCAGCAATGCTCTCTTGTCTGCATATCTCCTATCTCTCTTGAGTCTTTTCTCTTCTCTTTCTCTAGGAGTAAGTTGAGGACAATCATAGTTGTAGTGGCCTGGCTTGTTGCAACTGTAACAGGTGTTGTCTCCTCTGTGACTGGGACTTGGATCTCTTCTCCTAGGGTTGTACTCTGGTCTGGCTGGACTACTCTCTCTCCTCTAGTAGTCTGATCTGCCAGAGCTGTCATCTCTTCTCTTCTCTGGTGACTTGAATCTGGTCTCCCTTGAGTCTCCAGATGACTTCTCTTTATCTACAGACTTGAAGGAACTCTTCATGTCTCTGTCTCTGGTAGATTCCTTCCAATGTCTTTTGTACCTGCCATACTTGGAGCTCATTTTGTCAATTTTTCTAGTTAAGAGTGCTACCTGCTCCTTTAGGCTCATGTCATCTGCAGTAGACTCCTTCACTTTTTCTTCAGTCTTGATAGTTGAAAAGAAAGAAACTCCTTTCTGACCAGAAGAAGATATCTCCTCTGATTGATCTTCTTCTTGTAGGTCATACTCGTAGCCTTTCAAATCAGATAGAAGAAGATAATGGTCAAGAGTGTTGAGATCCTTGTTATCCTTGATGACTGTGACTTTGATACTCCACCTGCTTGTTAGTGATCTTAAGATTTTACTATTAATTTCTTTTCTCAGAGTAATTTTTACCTAAGACACTAGCCTTGTTGAGGAGATTAGTGAGACGCATGTCCAGCTGGTCAATAGTCTCATCTGGTTTCATCTTGAATGTGTCAAATGAGTGTTGAATAGCCTGAAGCTTGTTGTCTTTGATCTTCTCTGTTCCTTCGCAGAGCAGAGCCAATTTGTCCCACATCTTCTTGGTCGTACCACAGGTTCTTACCTTCTCGATCACTTCTTTGGTTAGGGTGTTGATTATCTCAGTCTTTGCCACCTGGTCCAGGTTGTACAGCTTCCTCTCATCATTGTTCAATTCATCTCTTTTCTTGAGGATTCTCTGCCTGGGTACTCTGCCTTCAGTGCTTTCTTCTCCAGTAACACTGGTCTCTTCTCTGGACTATGATCTGCCATCATCAATAGGAGTCCAGTAAAATTGGATGGGGCCACTCTCAACCACATCAAGCATGCGGTGATGAATAGCTCCAAGATGATTGCTCATCATAAAGCTCCAGTTGCTATAATCATCGAAAGAAAATTCAGGCAATTTACGGCTCTTATAAGCAGATTTTGAAGACATTTTAGAAGAGATAAAAGATTTTATGCAAAAGATTTTCAAAGCAATGGATCTGCCCGGTGACCACCAAGAGCTCTTCATAGCAGTGGTCTAGGACACACTGCTCTGATACCACTTATTGGTCCCACTAGTCAGTATTTGAAATTATGCGGAAGCTAAATACATAACCATTTGTAAAATCTTTTGATCAAGAACAAATATGACAAGAGATGATAAGGAAAGAAGTAAATAAGACAAGATATATAGTGGTTCGGATATAACGATCCAACATCCACTCTCCCTTTTTGCAAGGGGCCTTACTAACCAGCCAACTTACTCACAACCACTGGATTGTCAAGTACCAGCACCTTGTTACACACTTTAGATCTAACTTCGATCTAAAGTACAGTCTACTCCAACCTTATCTATCAAGATGAACAGGTTGAGTATATACTTCAACTACAAAACTCCTTAAGAGTGAATATGAATTAAGAGCTATAAGAATGCTAATTTTGCTTGAGAATAATTAAGCTTGAGTGTGTTCTTCGTGCGCGTAACTAGAGCCTTTCTTCATACTAGCACTCTTGTTTTTATAGAGATAATTAGGGTTTAGTCGTTGGAGAGCTAATCTTATCAGATCTCTATTTAAGGAAGCTTCAATCAATCAATTCCCTAATTGATTGATTGGGTTGGTGAGATCTTTGGATTGATTTCTTCAATGACTTTCCAATCCAATCATGTTGACTTCATTCAAAACACCAACGGTCAAATGCTTCTTTTGCACAATCTCTTCTGCCTCTGGTCTGCTCTTCTCTGGTGAAGTCTTCTGGTGACTCTTCTGGTCTGGCAGTTCCCCCTAGACTAAGTCCTAATCTATTTCCTCATCTAGCTAACAAGTCCTGATGGTCCTATTACATCTTCTGGTTTGTTTAACTCATCAAAACTAACAACATTTTTCCTAACAGTGTGCTCTAATCCCGGCCCAAAACCGGGGTCCAGTAAGACTATGGTCCAGAGCTCTCCACGTCATCGGAGCCGGCCAGATTTGAAGACCGGAGCTCGCCCTATCGACGAGGTCCACGAAACAGCCCGCCTTATTGGCGAAGTCCACAGATCCAGGGACGACCCTGACCGTACTATGATTAGATCCGCTCTCAACAAATGCGTCGACATCAAAGAACTACAAGACAAAGACGTGTAATGTAAACTAGGTCTTAGATCAAGGGTTGTAATTAAATCCCTAAAATGAAGGGATAAGATCGATTTTAGGTCATTCATAGCTACTAGGCTTGATCCTCTATAAATAGAGGGTCTCATCCACATTGTAAGGGATCTCTCCCATATCCTCACAAATACACATATATAAAATGACTCCTAAGGCAAAGGGGGACTCTCTCTAGAGGGTCTCCCAAAGCCACATTCTAGGGAAGAACCCATCGGTTCTTCCCCCATTCTCGTGTTCTTCATGTTCATACTACTTTACTTGTTTTATCCGATAAAAGCCACATAAAAGTTCACTCAAATATAAATCGAGTAACAACAATTGGCGCTAGAAGGTGGGTACCCTCAACAATTACATCCACGTGTGGACACGAAGATCTATACCAGAAAAATCATCAAGAAATTCAAGAATCAAAGTAAAGCTAAGTTTTCTTTCTTCTCAGCTTTTCTTTCCTATCCAACAACTGCTTTTCTGCACCAAACGTAAAGCTCTTAACCTGCCTTCATGCTTTTCAGTCAGTCTCTTTTTAGTACCAACACTAGAAAGTCCATAACCCAAAATTTGCAATGATTCGCAGACCATTTTTTATGGTCTAAGCTTTTACATGTCAATAATGGTGATGGTGGGACAAAATACCATTTATTTATTTGCCATTTCTTCTTCAGTGATTTTCCACTGGAAGAATTTCTAAGTCATATCCATAGCCCTCTTTTCCATTTTAAATTAGACAAAGCCACAAAATCCAAAACTTTACACGGTTTGGGACACAATCATCGAAACTAGTTTCAAGATTTCAAATGCCCAAAAAACAATACCAAAACACTCCCCAAAAAATTCACCCATAAAAAAAATCACATTTCATCCTCAAGCCTTCACCAAAACTTAAGCCCTCTCTACACAGGTAATTGCGAGAGCATCAAAGGCGTTACCAAAAACGATCTTATACATATACATAAGGGAGAAGATGCAAAATACCCACTTTCACAAACATAAAATTTATTCTACCCACCTCAAGTATAAAAAATTTATTCTACCCATTTTAGTATAAAAATACCATATTAACCTTGTTTAAAAAATTTATTTTACCCATGGGGACCATCAATATATTATCAAATAACTCATCTTTCTATATATGGCTATCAACTCCTCTCCTTTCTTCTCCCTTCCTCTCCCCCTTCCCAAATGGTGTATCATATATGCATGACTTATGCAAATATTGTACTTTTTTGTCATGAAGAATTGATTCTTCTATGCATGCTTCCTATCGGTACTTTGTGCAATGAAGAGGGAATTGATTCCTTTATTTATGTCCTATCTACCAATGTATTTTTATCATTTTATTTGAAATTTGATACCATTAAATCACACCATTCTTCTCATTTTCATGCATCTTATATCTTAAAAAAAAAAAAAAAACCTCTCTCTAGAATTATTTTGTTCTTGGCTTATGAAGCATCAATTAACAAGGTACATTTTTCTCTATCCATGTAATTTTTTTTTTCATTCAGTTGGTTTAGATGTTAGCATATTTTTATTAGATATTTTTTTTTTTTTTGGGTTGATATTGTGTTTTATAATGATTATTAAGTGAAAACATATTCTGGAAAGTGAAAGACTATATTGCTAATGAGCATTTTTTTTTAAAACAAATAGCACACTAATGGTCATTTTGATAAAAGGTTTGGTTTTTGGGTTATACAGAGAAACGAACAAAAAGGAAAATGTAGAATTACATTGAAGATTTGTAGAACTACGAATGGTCATTTTTAGGGCGAATTGATATGATTAATTGGTCAAATTATTAAACATATTTTGAGATTTGTAGAACTACAACTAGGATTATTGAATATGAAAAGAAAACACACCATGATTTGACAAAGTAAATTTACGTGAGTGTTTAATGCTTGAAAAGTTGGAAGAAGAAGAAAATGAAGCAGATCCGCTACATGAGCAGTTATTCAGGGATTATCAAAATTTTAGTGCGTATTATGAAAAGATGTACCCAACTCGATATGAGGCTAGTATATGGCGTCTTCCCGAGCTTCCCGCATCTAACTTTGGCCAACCAGCACAACCTTTTCTCTCGGATGTAACACGTGGTCAATTACGTTCAAATACTATCTTTTCTAGTAAAGATGAGATGATAGAAGTTGTCGGGTCATACCATTTGGAAAACAATGTTGAGTATCGGGTCAAGAAGTCAGACAAGGGTAGATGGTATTTAAAGTGTAAGCACTCAACGTGCGAATTTGTTTTTCGTGCAACATGCAAGCATAATGTGTGGCAAGTGGTAAAATTGACGATCCCACACACTTGTATCCTTGATCCAGACATCACTGCTCCTAGCTCCTTGAAGTCTAAATTTCTTGGTAAAATATTTGCCAAGAAGTTTTCGGGTAAAGCTGTGAATTTAACCCCTCGACGTATCCAAGAGGATGTGCAATTTGACTATGGTCTCTCCATAAAGTATAATCTTGCAAGGATGGCAAAAGGGCACGCTATAGCTGTGTTATATGGAGAGGGTGATGAGTCATTCAGTAGGTTGCCCGCATACCTGTATCAGTTGAAGATGACCAATCCGGGATCCTACACCAACTTAATTTTGGACGATGACAACGTATTTAAATATGCATTTTTTTGCATTGGGTGCATCCATTAGTGGTTTCCTTCAATATGGAAGGCCCGTCATTGTGATTGACGGGACACACTTGAAGGGCAAGTATTGCGGGACTGCTTTTGTAGCTGTTACCCAAGATGGGAATGGACAGGTGTTACCTTTAGCTACGGGTATTGGTGATGTTGAGAGCAATGAATCATGGACATGGTTTCTTCGTTGCATACGAGAAGCTTATGGTTGTCCGGACGAATTGTTATTTATTTCTGATCAGCATTTGAGTATCATCCACGCGGTTAGTACCGTGTATCCTGAAGCTTCACATGGTTTATGCTACCATCACCTAAAGCAGAAGTATGTTTCGTATGGGAAACGTGTGGTTCAATTATTTCACCAAGCTGCGTACACTTATCGGTTGTCTGACTACCATAGGTATTTAATGTTGAATTTATGATATATATATATATATATATGCAATTTACATGAGTGTGTTTTACAATTTTATTATTTATATTAATGTGTTTTGTTACGCTTCTTTGTAGCTTCATGGACACTTTACATCTCATGGATCAAGGTGGATGATTAATGGAAAAGCTCAACAATGCAGATCCTAAAAGATGGTCCCGTGTGCATTGTCCTGTTCGACGATATGAGTTCATGACGTCTAATGCAGCTGAGAGTTTGAACAAAAAACTGCTCTGGGCACGCAAGCTCCCAGTAACTGAGCGAGATTAATTCTCGAGGAATGGTTTACTGAGCGACGTGAAGCAGCAAAAACCCATACTCATATTCTTTGTGAGGAAGTCGCCAAACAAATGATTGATGTTAAGAGTCGTGCAAGTAAGTTGGTTGTTACAAGTTTGGGTGACGGCATATATAAAGTCAAGGTTGTTGCAGATTTCTTTATGGTGAATTTGGATCGTAAAACTTGTGACTGTGAAGAGTTTGACCGCCCATTGATGCCATGTATTCATGCTGCTGCGGCTATTAGGTAATTATCTTATTTCTAATTGGTCATTTATCAATCAATATATAAGTTAAACATTATTTTATAATGTGTTTTTATCTTTATAGGTTTGCTAATCTCAATATAAGTCAGTTTGTGCATCCTTGTTATTGGACGGAGTCTGTTAAAGGGATGTGGGGAAGTCCAATTAAGCCTGTGCCCCACCCATATTCCTGGGTAAACCCAGAGTGGGTCAATGAAATGATTTGTCTCCCACCCATGCAACCCAGACAAGCTAGCCGCCCACGACAAAACAGAAGGCCCACCGGGTTAGAATCATCGAGTTCTATGCGCAAGTCACACATTTGTTCAAGGTGTCTGCAACCAGGCCACAATCGAACCAAATGTTCCATCCCAATAGGCCTAAGTCAGGAAGTTAACCAACCTCAAGCACCAACAAGACGTGCTAGGAAATGTTCAAAATGTGGAGCAACCGGACATACTAGACGCACTTGCCTAAACCAAACAGGTTGATTTAATATATTTGTATTTTAAGGGAGAAGGTCTATTAATTCCAATATCAAGTGTCCAAAATCTTTTTTCCCGATTGTACAAGAACAATTTTTTTTTCTTTTATCTATAAGTTGGAAACTTGTTGGAATAAGGTTGGACCAGAAACTTGTTGGATTAGGTTGGAAATTCTAAGTTTTTCCAACTAGAGTTTCCAACAAAAATTTTAACCAACTTTATTTCAATAAGTTTGCATCCTAGGGCTCTTAAGATTAAAAAAAAAATTATAATTGGACAAAAAAGATTAATTTTCTACACTTGAGGAAAAAAATTAGCCACTAAAAATAGGATATTTTTGTATTTTTTTTCGTAAGTTTAATTTGCCACTTGCAGTATGAACTATTGCTTAATGTATTTGTTTCTTGTGTTGGTGGATTATTAAGTATATTTGTTTAATTATGTACCATTCTATACATGTGTTAATGATTTTTTTAAATATTTTGTGTAGGTTAATAAGAAGACATGATCTTATTAGTCATATCCCTTCTATGACACATATCCATGGAAGGTGCACAATTAAACTAGATGATGTACTACTTAACAATGTGTTAGCATCTTTTAATTAATTCAGTGTGTAATATTCAGTACTATTACATTTTATGTTATTTTTAATTGAGTGTGTTTGTATTTTTGGAACATGTATTGTGTTGTGTCAATCAGTTGGATTTAACTCAATACGTAAGCATAATTTAATGTATAATTAATTATAATTATGTCTAATAATAATTTAATTACAGTTGAATTTTAAAATGAATAATTAGATACATGTATTTTGTAATTAATAATTAATATATCATAAATTAATAAGTAACTATAATTTAATTTTTTTACTTTAATAAATGGGTATGAATTTAGTAATTACTAATTTTTTTTATCTAATTGTAATATTATTTTAATAAAATAATTATTGAACTACTTATTTGTAGTTAGAATAATAAAATAAAATATTTATGGATAACTAATTATCCAGTAATTTAATTTATTGATTATAAGTATCAAAATTAATAATTAAAAGATATTGGTAAGTGAGAGGTGGGTGTTGACTGAGGGGTGGGCTTAAGGATTGAGGGTTGAGGTTAAATGAGGGGAGGGGGAGGGAGAAGTGGTCCCAATAAGGGTATTTAGGTCTTAAATTGTCAAATGGGTATAAAAGATTTTTTGAAGTTGAAATGGGTAAAATAAATTTTGTAAAGTTGAAAGTAGGCATTTTGAGGTATTTTCACTATACATAAATTCAATCTCAAATCCTCAAATTCACACTCCATGTGTACAGAAAAATAAAATGTCCATCCCATCTCAAGAGAGATTAGCATGCTCCGTTTCATAAATCCAGAAACCATACAAAATACAACCCCATGGCTCCGAGCTAATTCTTTCCAAGCCAGTTCATATTCTCCCAGAAAGAGAAATTACAAATATACGACAGTTTCATAGCTCTACAAGAACAATCGAGCCATGGACGTCATTGTAAATTTCGTCCCAAAATGATGAGCAAACGGACCGGCACCGGTGAGTGCTTCCCGCCCGAAGCTCAATACCGCCACTCAACAGGCGCCCACACACCTTCCAACTCCGACGGCTCCCGGCCACCGTCGCACCAGCACTGCCATCTGCGCCGGAGCGGCCAACACTGCAAAGAACCACCGGAAAGAGATAGGTTTCAGAGCAAAAGAAAAAAGAAAAGCGAAATAGGACAGTTGGTTGGTGCATTACACGGTACACACAGATGTCTGTGAGAAAAGGTACTCTGTCACTGGCCAAGGATATAACAGTCCAAAAACATCTGTCCTACTTTGATTTTATACGATACAGCCAGAGATTACCTTGTCCCACCCACGGTCAAGGTGTTAGACGCCACGTAGCTGCTGAGGCTTAAGGCGACCTCCCTCTCCGAGGTCGGGGTTGGTCTCCCTTACGCGTCGTGCTCGCCCACCTTCTACCAGGGACTCAATCTCGTCCAGCCCGACTTCGGAGGCCATCTCCGAGGTCGACCAGTAACCCGTCCACATATGAGGATGGGAAAAGCCAAGCTCCCATCACCCCATCGAGCACAACCTAGGGCAAGCTCCAAGTCCCAGTTGAGGCCATCACACACTGTTGCCATCAAGTTCACTGCGAGACCAAGTATGTCGCTCACAAGGCTTCACCGAGGTAGCTTACGCCACATCCATATCACGACCGAGCTCGCTATCGAGTTTGGCCTCTTCGCACACAAGTCTCCACTAAGGGCTCGCTCGAGTCTCCCTATTTTACCTCCCAGCAGGGGACGCCAGTGGGCGGCCCGCCTATTTACCCCAATAGGTTCACCAGTCGAGTGCACACAAGAGCTCGCCAATATTTCTCCACCAAGAACCGAGGTTGCCTCTACCCCGAGCTCCTCCACCACAAGAGTCGAGCACAACAAAGCTCGCACGAGTATCCCGTCATTCGCCAAAGCTTGCCGTCGAGGAAGGCCGCCTAGCCAGCGAGGCTTCGCCAAAGCCATCTACACCTCGCCTGTGTTGCAGCTGGGCACGCAACAAACTAAATACGGTGCCGCACCACTCTTGTCTCCGCCGGGATCAATCGGGTAATGGCCGAGTGAATTCAGTCGAGGCCGCACAAACCGCCGCCTCCCTCCAACTCTAAAGCATGCAGCTCATACCTCCACGGAATCCGGTCATCGAGACCGACCCACTTTAGATCGATCCCGTCGGGATCGATTCCGCTTGCCTTCAATGGGCGCCGCCAGGTCTCGCCGAGAATGCCTCCTTATCAGCGATGACCACAGCAGAACTGTTGCTCCCCGTCGCCTTTCAACGCCGGCCACCACCTTCTGATCTTGATCGCAGCCTGGGACGGGCGCCGCCGAGCGCGACCTCGCAGCATCAACCGCATAATTTACTGTGGCCCCTTGCCTCCTCGAAAACCGACTAGTCCAGAGTGGATCGCTCACTTCCCGCCGCCGCGACCAGGAGCTCGGCGCCACCAAACACAACCTGGGCGCTACCTCGATCGGGTCCCAGTAACTCCTCTACCAACAGCCCCGTGCCAACCTCGCTTTCTCCTCTCGCCACACGTTTGTTCTAGATGTTTTTGCCGCCGATATTTAAGATCTCCGCCACTCTATTCTGGAGACGCGAAAAATCTGGAGTCTTCAAATTTTGACCTAAGGATACGAAGATTGGCTAGGATAATTGAGGGCTGGGGCTCTTTATTTCATGGATGGGCCCCTCTTGAATAGCTTCTGGGCCTTATATTGTTAATGAGTGTTTGGGCCTTTTATTATTCTTCAACAAGACGCTGTTGGGCCGAAAGTCATACGAAGATGCTGGGCCATTTTATTAGTTGCGAAGCTGATGGGCATTTATTCTCACCAAGGAATGTTGTTGGGCCGTTTTTATCCAAACAAGTGATCCGGCCAAATTTAGGCCCAGGTTATATGCACCCACGTCTGTTGGTAGTACGCCCACCTGAGAAGTACACCCACTTGTTCGGAAATATATTATGTAAAAATATCACATTTTCGGCCTAAATTACCGAAATTATTTCTATTTTTCAAAAAATATTTCCGAAACTCTGTCTGAATTTCAAAAATAATTTCCGAAATTTTATCTTAATTTCAAAAAACATTTCTGTACAGAAGGGTCAGCCAATTGTTAACAATTTTTTTTCTCTTTTTCTTTACTAATGATTTCATATAATTGTATTCTTCTTTTCGAAGTTTTGCTAACATCACTTTTTTGTTTTGTTTTAGAATTTGGAGGGCGATGGAGATGACTAATTAGTACATTGGGATGATATAAATAATGATTTTTTTAATGAAGAGTTTGTCGATGATAATTTTTTTAATGTGTTATTTTAAGTATAATGTGTTATTTTGTTATTGGAATATGTACATATGATATTCAATTGTTCAATTTTAAATTTTAATGGACCAACTATGATTTACGGAATATTTTTTTTTTAAATATAATGAAATTCGGTCAAAACTACCGAAAAAAGTTCAAATTTTCGGAATTTTTTTTCGAAAATTTTGTTAACAATTGGCCGACCCTTCTGTACGGAAATAATTTTTGAAATTAAGATAAAATTTCGGAAATTATTTTTGAAATTCAGACAGAGTTTCGGAAATATTTCTTGAAAAATAGAAATAATTTGGGTAATTTCGGCCGAAAATGTGATATTTTTACAGAATATATTTCCGAACAAGTGGGTGTACAGGTGGGCGTACTGCCCACAGATGTGGGTGCATATAACCAGGGCCCCAAATTTATCTCTATCATTAATTTCATGGCCCAATCAACAAAGTACGTTCCAGCTATCTGACGGGAGTTAAAGAAAAATTCACTCGGATGTCTAAGAGCAACTACAACGACTTGAGGGAATCTACGGGCATTCCTTTTGCCCATCTCATGTCAGGTTTTTCTCCAATTACTTCCTTTTAATGTATTGCAATTCGAAAATATTTACAATACATTAAAAGTTTGGGGCATAAAGTACCCATATCCGGAGATTATTTTGGATAATCCAAAATAAAATTATTGAATCTAAAAAATTCAGTAGTGTTGTCTGCCTCCATCAACGTTGATTTGTCCGCCCCCGTGGCGTCGACGTCTCGTCCGCCTTTTAAGGCATTAACGTTTTCATCCGCCTTCACCGGCGTTGATTCGTCTGCCCCCGTGGCATCGACGTCTCATCCGTCTTTTTAGGCATTGACGTTTTTATCCATCTTCACCGGCATTGATTTATCCGCCCCTGTGGCGTCGACGTCTCGTCCACCTTTTTAGGCGTTGACGTTTTTATCCATCTTCACCGGTGTTGATTTGTTCGCCCCCGTGGCGTCGATTTCTTGTCCTCCTTTTTAGACTTTGACGTTTGTATCCGCCTTCACCGGCGTTAATTCGTCCTCCCCCATGGTGTCGACGTCTCGTCCGTCTTTTTAGGCGTTGATGTTCTTATCCATCTTCATCGGTGTTGATCTGTCCGCCTCCTTTGTCGTCGATTTCTCGTCCGCCCCCTCTGGCGTGGATGTTTTTTATCCGCCTCATCGGCGTTGATTCGTCCGTCTTTCCAGCGCGACCTTTCTGCCTTCATTGGTGAAGATTTTTGTCCGCCTTCACCGGCGTAGACCAGTCCACCACTCAGGCGTGACTCATTCACTTTAATTAGCGAATACACTACCCGCCTTTCAGCGAAGCAAGAAGACAAAATCCCCAAGTCGCACCTAATAGGACGACCTTCAAAAGGGGAAATGGGGGCCTCCATAGGTCCAAACCCTCACCCCTCAATGGGAAGAAGGGGGCGGACCGAAAAAGGGCAGAGGTGCTAAACTTGGTTAAAGGACCAGCCATTTTACTAACCAAGGCACCACCCGTCGTAAGTGAAATAGCAAAGGTCTCACGGCGAGCTAGCTCCCGTTCGAGCAAAGCATCTTGATTTCTGCCCTGGTAGTTGCCTAGATTGCAATAGAGCCGACGATGACGAGACCGGGGTGAAGCACTAGCACCTCCAATAAACCTAAAAAATATGAGAACCATCTAACACAAACAGGGTATAAAGGAAAGAAGTGCTAAGGCATATGCAGTCAAGCATAAGGGCTATGCCCAAAAGTCGACTCGCCCAGATCACAAAATGACAGAAATGTCAAGTGCCAACAAGGCCAAACAAGTCATGCATAAAAATAAAGGGTCAACGATCAAACGGCCGAGCAACGAATTATTCAAGAGGTAAAAGGGTCAACGATCAGCCTCGTGCAAAGAGCCTCGCCTCGAAGCACAAGCACAGATTAGACTCGTGCAAAGAGCCTCGCCTTGAAGCACGAGTACATATTGCCTCGTGCAAAGAGCCTCGCCTCGAAGCACAAGCACAGATCAGCCTCATGCAAAGAGCCTCGCCTCGAAGCACGAGAATAAATTAACCTTGTGCAAAGAGCCTCGCCTCGAAGCACGAGCACAGATTAGCCTCGTACAAAAAGCCTCCCCTCTAAGCACGAGAACAGATTAGCCTCGTGCAAAGAGCCTCGGCTCGAAACACGAGCACAAATTAGCCTCGTGTAAAAAACCTCGCCTCTAAGCACGAGAACAGATCAGCCTCATGCTAAGAGCCTAGCCTCGAAGCACGAGCACAGATTAGCCTTGTGAAAAGAGCCCGCCTCAAAGAACGAGCATAGATTAGCCTCGTGAAAAGAGCCTTGCCTCGAAACACGAGCACTGATTAGCCTCATGCAAAGAGCCTCGTCTCTAAGCACGTGAACAGATCAACCTCGTGCAAAGAGCCCCACCTCAAAGCATGAGCACAACTTAGCCTCGTGCAAAGAGCCTCGCCTTGAAGCACAAGCACAGATTAGCCTCGTGCAATGATCCTCGTCTCTAAGCATGAGAACAGATTAGCCTCGTGCAAAGAGCCTCACCTCGAAGCACGAGCACAGATTAGCCTCATGCAAAGAGCCTCGCCTCGAAGCACGAGCACATATTAGCCTCGTGCAAAAAGTCTCGTCTCGAAACACGAGCACATATTAGCCTCGGGCAAAGAGCCTCGTCTCTAAGCATGAGCACAGATTAGCCTCGTGTGAAGAGCCTCGTCTCTAAGCACGAGCACAGATTAACCTCGTGCAAAGAGTCTCGCCTCGAAGCACGAGGACAGATTAGCCTCATGCAAAGAGCCTCGTCTCTAAGCACGAGAATAGATTAGCCTCGTGCAAAGAGCCTTACCTCGAAGCACGAGCACAGATTAGCCTCGTGCAAAGAGCCTCACCTTGAAGCACGAGCACAGATTAGCCTCGTGCAAAGAGCCTCGTCTCGAAGCACGAGCACAAACTAGCCCGTGCAAAAAGCCTCATCTCAAAGCACGAGCACAGATTAGCCTCGTGCAAAGAGCCTTGTCTCTAAGCACGAGCACACATTAGCCTTGTGTGAAGAGCCTCGTCTCTAAGCACTGGCACAGAAAAGTTACCAACTCGGGGGCACGATGCAGAATCGTACCCCACTAAATTCGGCATGCCTCAAAGGTCATCGAACCCAATTTGAGAAAGATGATTCAACAAAGACTCCGCCATCGAAGACCCACCGGGGTACCCGAGCTATTCTATCGAGAGATTCGGGGGCAAAGTTTGTAACCTCTTACATAGCGAGGGGAAAAACTATTTAGAAGAAAAGATCAAGATTGAACTCCGACTAAAGTCAGACCCCAATATTGGGGGCAATTGTTGTAGCACAAATTATTCCATAGTGTGCTCTAATCCCAGCCCGAAATCGGGGTCCAGTAAGACTATGGTCCAGAGCTCGCCGCGTCATCGGAGTCGGCCAGATTTGAAGACCGAAGCTCGCCCTATCGGCGAGGTCCACGAAACAGCCCGCCTTATTGGCTAGGTCCACAGATCTAGGGACGACCCTGACTGTACGAAGATCAGATCCACTCTCAACAAATGGGTCGACATCAAAGAACTACAAGATAAAGACGTGTCATGTAAACTAGGTCTTAGATCAAGGGTTGTAATTAAATCCCTAAAATGAAGGGATACGATCGATTTTAGGTCATTCATAGCTACTAGGCTTGACCCTCTATAAATAGAGGGTCTCATCCACATTGTAAGAGATCTCTCCCATATCCTCACAAATACACATATATAAAATGACTCCTAAGGCAAATGGAGACTCTCTCTAGAGGGACTCCCAAAGCCACATTCTAGGGAAGAACCCATCGGTTCTTCCCCCATTCTCGTGTTCTTCGTGTTTATACTACTTTACTCATTTTATTCGATAAAAGCCACAAAAAAGTTCACTCAAATAAAAACCGGGTAACAACATTGAATCAATCAGCCTGACCTTTGAACTCATTACACTACCCTTCTAACCACGACTTCTAAGTAAGAAAAACTCAGTTTTTCAGAAAGCAACATAACAAATCTTTAAACTTCCAGGGCTCACACATTTCTGCACTCAGGCATAAATAAATAGTTAGCCAACTGGCTTATTTCAGAGTGGTCAGTAGGTGTATTATCTATTCAGTTCCTAACACTAAGACTCTGAGTTAAGGGGACTTAGCTTTGAAAAAGAAAGAAAAATTGTATACGTGTATTCCCCCCATACACGTATCACTTTGAATACTAATATTTTCAGTGGAGAAACTATTGGTGGTAACTAAACAGATATAAGGTTGCATATTTTCTCAAAACCTGCATCATGACTTCAAGGTGGCCCGAAGCTTCTTTGCCTGAATTCTATATCTCTAACTTTGTCTATTGGAGATTCAGGTTACTTGTACATTTGGATGCCATTCATGACCAGATGCCACGAGTCATCAAGGACGGCCCTATCAGGATCACCATTCCCAACGTCAGAGGACAAGGATATGATGATCAGCCCATTGGAGCTCCAGTTCTGAAGGACATGAGCCTACTCACCAATGATGAGATCAAGATGATAGGACTGGACAACGTGGCCAAGAATATCATTCTTCATATTGTGCCATTCGAGGAGTTAGTGAGGCTGATGCACTTAAAGACTGCAAAGGAGGTATGGGATGAGTTGAACCAAATGTGCGAGGGATCTGAGAAGATCAAGGAGAACAAGAGAAATATTGTCATTCAGAAGTTTGAAAGCTTCGAGATGCTGCTTGAGGAGACCATTGACAAAATGGAGTCGAGATTCATCAAGATGAAGAATGAGTTGATGCTACTAGGGAAGGAAGTCCCAAAGAGAGAAGCTGCTTCTAAAATCCTGAATGCTCTCCCTGAGAGATGGGATAACACTGTTATCATGCTAAAAAACACTAAGGATATGAGCAACATTACTTCAGCCCTACTTTTCTCTGAGCTCAAAGCTTTAGAATTCGACCTGAACAAGAGAAAGAAGAAAGTAGTGGTTGAATAGGAGGAAAAAGCTCTAGAGAAGAATGTGGCATTCAAAGCCAAGTCAGAACCTACAGAATCACCATCAAAGTCACTGATGGAAATGAGTAAAGAGGAACTCGCTGAGGAGTACAGTATGATGGCCAGACGGTTTGAGAATCTGAATTCAAGATTTGGTCGATACAAGAATTACTATCAGGATACAAGAGATAGGAAATCTGAGGGAAACCACAACAGTTCTAGAAGGTATGAAGACCGGAGGAACACTGACCAGAGACGCGATCGAGGTGAAGAAAGGAGGTACTCTGACCCAAAACCTGGTCGTGAGGAGTTAGACCAGAGACGTGCTCGTGATAATTAGTACTCTAGCAAGAATGAAAGCTAACCAAGACAGAGGGAACCTGACTCAAGAAGAAACCCTGAATCAATAAGAGAATGAGGAGATAAGACAATCAAGTGTTACAACTGTAACAAGAGTGGACATTATCAGTATGATTGTCCGGAGCTGAGTGCGAGGGAAAGAGAGGACAGGAGGACTAAGAGAGACCCGAGGTGTAATACCCAAGACTTTCATAATCTTATCTGCTTTACTAAATGCTTTATAATTCTATATGAATCTATGTGATACATTTACATCCAAAATTCATGCCAAGGCACGTTTATGTGTTTTATTTACTCGATACTTACAATTAACATATTATTTGCTCAATACATGCTTATTCTTGAGATTTTATAATTATTATATGTTCTTTATTTTATGTCTTAAAGTAATTGATATAGAAATTAATATAGTCCTTAAGTCTAGTAATTTATTTCACAAGTTATAAGTTGAAAAATGAACGTTTATTCAAGAAACGAATTACGTATCGATTGCTCGATGTTTTTTTTTATGATTAGTATATAGAATTTATAATTTATTTAGAGCCTTAGAAGAGTTTTAATTTTATTTCATAAGATATAGTAAGTAATTTTATGCATAATGTACCTTAAAAGCATTAAATAAATTAGAAAATCATAATTTCTTTTATTTTTATTTATTAAATTCAAAGCCTACATGTGTCTTAACTACAAGACACAAGATTTCTCTTGAAATCTCCCTAGAATTCGACCAAGAAGAGAAGAATAGGAAGAGTGGTGAAGTTTCATGAAATTAAGGTCAAAGTTAGTAGAATCAAAGTCAAAATTAGCTACTAATTATAAGATGCCATGTGTTTAATGGCTTAACCTCCAAAATCATCCAATTTCCTCCACACTCTTCTTCCAAGTCGGCCAAGAGAGGGATGGAGTAGCTTCCAAGGATGATCCCTCCTATAAATACATGCTCTTGCATGCAAAATATTCATAAGAAGAAGAAAAAAAAATCTCACAAATATTACTACTACACTTATAGAAAGGAGGAGAAGAGATTTCTTGTAGCTACCTATCTCTAAGTAAGCTTCTCTTCTTGTTTGAGTAATTATTTAAGTGGTAGTATGAAGTTTATGCATGATATGTGAATTAAATGATAGGAAAATGAGTTTTGATGAGTAAATTTGCATGTTATCAATGTTTTACTTCATGTTTGAATGTTTAATTCAATTTCTTCATGAGTTATGATCAAAATCATATTTATTATTTGATTATATATGCTTTAGAAGTAGAAATTATGAAATTATATGGTTTAATGTGAGTTTAAGATGATATGTTCTTCATGTAAGCATAAAAACTGAATTTCTGGACCAACTTTGGGGTAAATTTCGTTTTGAACAATTAATTCGGTGGAAAATTATGAAAATTTATATGTTAATATAGACTTGTGAAGGAACTTAGGTTTAAAATTTCATAGCTTTTGGAGTAGTATTCGATACGTGGTGATTTTTCAAAGTTGAACTAGGATTTTGGACTCTATAACAGGAACAGTAGAAGTTTGCTATAATCTGAGAATAATCGGTTAGGATTTTATTGAAAAAAAACGTATATTGATAAATTACATGAAGTTGGAAGTTCATGGTTAAAATTTCATGAATATTGGACATGTGGTTGATTTATGGTGAATTTTTAAATTTAAGTGACCAGAATCTGTTACTGTGTGTTCATTACGAAATATTTGATGTTTGGTAAAGAGTTTGAGAAATATGAAAATATGGTGATAAATTTCATTGAGTTGGTAATATACTATTAAAATTTCATAATTTTTGGACGTATGAATAATTTAATATGAATTTTCAAATTTAGGCGTGTAATCTGCCAAAATCGAATTTTGTGTGAAAGGTTCGAAATGGTCCGGTTACATTTTTACAGTCGATATTTATTTATAACTTGCTATTTGATGATTTTATACACTTAATTGATATATGTGTGTTAGTATACAATATTTGAATATGTATGGAGATTTGAATTCAAATCTTACAATTTACAAAAGTGAAGGGATAAGTAACAATGTTTTTATTTTAAAAATTTTTACTTGTAGGTACAAACCTGCAAGGTGGGGAATCACTTCGCTCTTCACCGAGTGTTCTATTATTATTTAATTGCACTTATTAAACGTTGAATGTTAAATTTTGAGTCTGGTCCGCTATCGACTGGCCCCATATATAAGTCCAACTTTATGTTGGCAAGCATATAGTCCGGTCATTCCGGCACCACGGGTTGGTCACGCCACCCATGCATATACCCGGTGAAACTCCGGGGGCTCACATATTATAAACAATTGATGTTTAGTTTGTGCAATTAACAAGAGATTTCCCACTAAGTGTTTTCAAGCACTTATCCCTTCCACTTTTAAATTTTACAGATGCTGTGGATTCGAACGTGGGCGAATGAACTCGGCAGGCTGTGAAGTTTTCTTAAAGACTTTATATTTTCAAGAATAATAATTTAAATTTTGAGTTTGTAACTTAAGCTACGATCATGTTGGTCCCAAAAATGGTTATCCAGCGGAAAGCGTTTTTAAGTTTATTTTTAAGAAAACCCTTAAAAGATAGTGCTAAAAGAAATACAGAAAACTAAATGCAGAAAATAAAGAACACCCGGATTTATAGTGGTTCGGACCAACTTGTCCTACGTCCACTCTCCCTTTCTCCAAAGGGGACTTTCTCTCACTCCAACCAACGTACTCACGAACCACTGGAATTTGGAAGTACCAGCTCCTTCGTACAACTGCTTACAACAACCTTATCTAACAAGATGAACAGGTTGAGTAATAATCCAACTAAACTCCTAATAGAGTGTATATAAACTAGAAGGAACAAAGGTGAGTGATTGGAAGAGTTCGTGTGTTCTTAGTGTGCTCTCGCGCGACTCTTCTATCTTGAACTAATCCAAGCACTCCTATTTATAGTTGTGGAGTAAACTAGCCGTTGGAAGCTAGAAATTCGAACAACCATAATTGGAGGAATATAATCAATCAAAGATTGATTATATTGATTGATTAGTTGACTTCAATCAAGCAATCAATCAATCAGATCCTCCATCAGTTGACTTCTCCAGATTGCCTTCTTCTCCATCAAGGATCTCCAAAGTCTTCTTGTCTACAGATTACTACGAAGCTACAGGAAGGGTGAGCTAATCCATCTCCCTCATCTGGTCTGGTCTGGTCTCATCTGGTCAGGTAACACTTCAGCTCTGGTCCTCATCTGGAAGAGGTCTTCTGGCAGACCTCATCTGGCAGACTCTCCTGGCCAGGCTCCTCTGGTCAGACTCCTCTGGACCTCATCTGGTACCTTCTCTGGTCACCTCATCTGGTCACCTCATCTGGTCACCTCATCTGGTCACCTCATCTGGTCACCTCATCTGGTAGACCTTCTCTGGTACCTTCTCTGGTCACCTTCTCTGGTCACCTCATCTGGTCACCTCATCTGGTCACCTCATCTGGTCACCTCATCTGGTAGACCTTCTCTGGTCACCTTCTCTGGTCTGCACAGATTTCTTCCCCCTTAACCAAAGACCTATTCTAGACCTATACTAATCTGTAGCTGACTAACAGGTTCAGCTAGTCCTATTACAAGTTCTTGTTTTAACATCTTCAAAACATCTAATCTATATCCTAACAATTTCCCCCTTTTTGATGATGTTAAAACTGAAAGAACTTTAAATAAAACAAGACAAGAAAAATCTGAAATATCTAAGTAGAGATTCTGGCAGGCTGGGTCAACTGATCTTCCCCCTCAAAGTATGCTCAGCTGATATTGGGGCAAAACATCCGCTGGTCTTCTTATGTATCTGCAGGCAATCAACTTTTTGGTACCCTTCTGGGTCCAGGGGGGTTAGCACAATATTTAGGAAGCCACAAGAATAGATCATCCCTTTTTGGATCAGGTGATCTTATCTTTCTTCCATATATATCAACAAAAACACACTGAACATAAGAAGCTTCGACATGGTTATTTCTTCTAGAGGCTCTTCTTCTCTTATGAGCTTGTCCAGTAGAAGAAGTAACTTGTCTTAAAGCAACAGACTTGAAATTCTTTTGATAAGGATAAGTTTTACTAGAACCATCAAAGGTTCCAGCTGGTCTGGCAGATGACTTGAAAGTTTTCTGCAGGTGAGTAGGAGTCATCTGGTTCTGCCTCTTTTGAGAAGATCCAGAATGTCTTCTACTCTGCTGGCCTGGCTGAGGTCTTTTATTCTGGGTATAGCCCTTCTTAAAATTCCTCCTCTGCCTTTTGGGTTTTTGAGTTTTAGGACTCATCTGCCCATTAGGCTGAGTTGCCTGGTCAGCTGACCTTTTACCCTTATCAATAAAATTACTAGTCTGTTCTTCTTTCTGAACATGTGAGGATTCAGGTTTGGAAAAACCAAGGCCTGTTTTATCATGTTCTCTTTGAGATGAGGCAGCTATGTGTGACACAGCATTGTTTGCTGTTGTCAGCTGCTCCAGTCTCATCTTGAGCTTGTCCTCACTTTCTTTTACAATTTTGTTTTGGTGGAAGAGTTCATCAAACTTAGCTTTAAGCAGATTATATTCATTGTCTTTCTCAATGTTTTCAACAACCAACCTTTCTATCAGCTTAACTTGTTCATTACACCTGGTTGTCAAGTCAGAAGACTCTTCAACTAGTGTATGATTTTGTTCAGCTGGTAGATTAGGTGAGTTGCCTAAACATTGTGAAAGCTTCTGATTTTCTGCTTTCAACTTTGTGTTCTCTTCTTCCAATTTTTGACAAAGTTGTATAGAAGTTTGGAGATCTAATAGCATCTTCTGCATATCAGACTCCTCTGATTGTTCAGAAAAAGAAGAATGAGAAGAAGAAGAGGGAGTTCGATTACATACCTCGTCTGTTACCAGACATATCTCTTCGTCTGGTCCATAATTGGATGATGAACCAGAAGTGGATACCTCATCTTCCTCATCTGCTAGGCTTCTTTTGGAGTATCTCCTGGTGTCTCTTCTACTGCATCTCTTTGAGCCCATTTCTGCAAAATTTGTTAGCACAACAAATACTTGGGTTTTCAAAAAAATGGATTTGCCCTGGTGACCACCGAGATGATTTCAAAACAGTGGTCTATAGGACACACTGCTCTGATACCACTTGTTGGTCCCAAAAATGGTTATCCAGCGGAAAGCGTTTTTAAGTTTATTTTTAAGAAAACCCTTAAAAGATAGTGCTAAAAGAAATACAGAAAACTAAATGCAGAAAATAAAGAACACCCGGATTTATAGTGGTTCGGACCAACTTGTCCTACGTCCACTCTCCCTTTCTCCAAAGGGGACTTTCTCTCACTCCAACCAACGTACTCACGAACCACTGGAATTTGGAAGTACCAGCTCCTTCGTACAACTGCTTACAACAACCTTATCTAACAAGATGAACAGGTTGAGTAATAATCCAACTAAACTCCTAATAGAGTGTATATAAACTAGAAGGAACAAAGGTGAGTGATTGGAAGAGTTCGTGTGTTCTTAGTGTGCTCTCGCGCGACTCTTCTATCTTGAACTAATCCAAGCACTCCTATTTATAGTTGTGGAGTAAACTAGCCGTTGGAAGCTAGAAATTCGAACAACCATAATTGGAGGAATATAATCAATCAAAGATTGATTATATTGATTGATTAGTTGACTTCAATCAAGCAATCAATCAATCAGATCCTCCATCAGTTGACTTCTCCAGATTGCCTTCTTCTCCATCAAGGATCTCCAAAGTCTTCTTGTCTACAGATTACCACTAAGCTACAGGAAGGGTGAGCTAATCCATCTCCCTCATCTGGTCTGGTCTGGTCTCATCTGGTCAGGTAACACTTCAGCTCTGGTCCTCATCTGGAAGAGGTCTTCTGGCAGACCTCATCTGGCAGACTCTCCTGGTCAGGCTCCTCTGGTCAGACTCCTCTGGACCTCATCTGGTACCTTCTCTGGTCACCTCATCTGGTCACCTCATCTGGTCACCTCATCTGGTAGACCTTCTCTGGTACCTTCTCTGGTCACCTTCTCTGGTCACCTCATCTGGTCACCTCATCTGGTCACCTCATCTGGTAGACCTTCTCTGGTCACCTTCTCTGGTCTGCACAGATTTCTTCCCCCTTAACCAAAGACCTATTCTAGACCTATACTAATCTGTAGCTGACTAACAGGTTCAGCTAGTCCTATTACACGTTCTTGTTTTAACATCTTCAAAACATCTAATCTATATCCTAACAGATCATACTTATTTACTACTTCCGCTGTGTAAATGTGTGGCGTGTGTATATTTTAACACAAAGTACTATTTTAGTAATGTTCCTACTTGTGCCACATCATATTTTCCGTACTATTTTAAGTGGGGGCGTTACACGAGGTATGCGGATATGAGAGTTATGCTCGCTGAAGACCCATCAGATTTGGATGGTCCTGAAGAGAGGTCGCCTGAACTCTTTTCCGACGATGAGTACGATGATTTTTGCCTGATTGCTGGGGAGGAGCCTGAGGTAAATTCTAACTCTGAATGTGCTTCATTCACTGGTCAAAATCCTGAGCTTAGCTCAGAGTCAACTAGAGAAATGAACCTTTAGCTATATCTTGAGAAATTGATGGTTGATTTCTCCCCGTTGCAGGAAACTAATGTCTTCTTAGTGAAGGAGTGATGTAGGCTCTGCTAGGATGGACAGAGCACATCAATTCTGAAGAAGCCAGACCAAAACGAAAAGCTCTGCTCAGAGATAATGAGAGCAAAGATCTGAGCTCACCATCATAGAAGACTTCGAAAAGACCGAATAAGTCTGGAAAACGAACGAGATCCCTCTTGCATGGCCTCGTCAGGCTTTACTTGTTCTACCCCTTGAAAGGGGAAACCATATTTTAACAGCTCTGCCAGAGCTCATGAAATATGATTTTAAGAACTCTGGAAAATTAGTAATTGATGAGGGATTCGGAAGCCTCTTACTTGTATAAAAGTTTGAGAAATAATATTCGATTCATTTGAAATATATCTCTCCAGAGCTTCTCAAAAGCTCTGGATACCGATCGCAATATGTGAATATAAAAGCCAGAAGATAAAGTGTTATTGAATCCCAAGATCCCCAGAAGCTGGGAACATTCTCTTATTCCCCAAAATAACGAATAATGGAGAAAGGAATATTAGATCTGTCCTTTTCACGAGCTCTGGGACTGAGGCTCAAAAAAGGACGATTCTGTCAGGATTTGCTTGTGCTAAACAACACAGATCAGGCCAGCCAAGGGACACGCATCGGCTCCTAAGGCACCCGGGTCCCCAAGTGGTCCCAAGAATAATTAGGGCAACAGAGACGATTTTACTGTTCTGCCCCCATAGCTTAAAGGTATAAATACTTATTTTCCTTCTTCATAACAAGGTATTATCACTATTACTCACTCATATTTTCTAGCTTTCAGCTATGGCTTTTCTTCCATAGCAAGTTTTCTGACTTGAGCGTCGGAGGGTCGACGCCGGAGCCCTCTCCGGCCCGACTTTGTGCAGGAATCCAACCGGAGGTCCAAGCTATCATTGGAGGTCGCCATCTGGAGCTCCAGAGACCGTTTTCTAGCCTTCTCTCTTGTGTTCCTGGGCTTTTACAGAGAGGCTCTTGATTAGGCGTGAAATTGTTATGTTTTGGTGCCCGATTTGCCCATATTTTGAGTGTTTTCGATGAGTGCATGGAGTCAAATGAGTATCATTTTTATAAAATTATTAATTTGTCTCTTTGGTTTACATAGATGGATATAGGGCGAAAAGAGAAGTTCGTAGGACTTTGAATCGGCCAAAACGGACTCCCGGTTGAGGAGATATGAAAATTTTACGAACAAGTGTACAGCAGCCGAAACGACTCGACCAGCTCGAGCGCTAGTGCTCGAGCACCTGCACCATTCGACCTATATGCTCGAATGGGACCGCTCGAGCGTGTGCTAGCTCGAGCACTTGCATATTTTTGCCTCCGGATGCGTTTTTTTCAGCCCATTAACTCCCGTTTCGGCCCGTTGCCTATATATACCTCTCCAAACTCGTTTTTTGAGAAAAACACATCATCCAACACATACCAAATCACTTTTAGACTTAGTTTTTAGGGAGAGAAAGAGGAGAAGAGACGAGCAAGCTTTACTTTACATTTTGTTGAGGTTTTTCATACGAATTCTTAGTTTCTTTTCGTTTCTTAGTTCCTTTTAATTAGCTTGATTACTTTAAACGCTTTAAACTTCGTTTTTATCAATTCAAATTCAGTTCTTAGTATTTATTTCTTTAAACCCTAGTTCATGTTTCATCTTTTCTTAGTACAATTTACCATGTTTATGTTCGTTGTTTCTTCTATTGCTTTTATGTTTGTTAAAGCCATGTCCGGCTAAAACCCTTGTATGCTTAGGTAGGATGAACTCGTAGAAGTAGGTTGTGGGTACATAATTAGGGTAACTTGTGACGTTAGGTTTTAATTCTCTTGATTAATGAATGCTTAAAATTAATCTTAACTTTACTTTTGAATTTCGTTCGAAAAGTGTTAGAGAGAGGACAACCGTATCACTCTTTAACAACGAGTAGACTTAACTAGAGGGTTTACAAAGGGTTAATTCATCTACCAGTTTAGCGAAGGAGGACGACCGCATCACCTTAGTTAAATTAGGGTCTCATTAATTGAGCACTATCTATTAACTTGTTCGTAGATTAGTGAAGTCGAGTGTTAGGGTAAAGTATTAGAGTTTAGAATCTTGAGCTTTCACCTTGCATTCTTTTACTTAGGTTATTTCTTGCGCGTCACAGTTATCTTGATTATGTACCTGCTCCGTTAGTATACGTAGGGATTCCTATCCTAAGCATCACCATCTCTTATTTGAAAACACATCTTAGTTTATTCGTGTCTTTCGTTCTTTAGTTTAATTAGTTTATTTTAGCCTTTTAATTAATCTTTCAAAAAACCCAAAAACATTTCACTCATATTAACTACGACGCATAGATCTTCAGGGATCTATTTGCATACACTTCATCTCGTGGGTTCGATAATACTTGGTCGCTATACTTACTCATACTACAGTGAACCCGTCCGCTTGCGGGGAAGCGACTAGTAGGAAGTTAGTATATTCGCGTCAAGTCAATGGTGCCGTTGCCGGGGATGGCGTTGTATGCTTTTTGAATAGGACTTGTCGATAGCTTGGTAGTTAGTAGTGAGTGATTTTTCTTTTCTGTTTGTTTTTATTTCGTACATATTCGGCAGTTGCATTTTGATCCTTCTGCTAGCGTGTCAGGTTTATGAAAACACGCTCACAAGGCAATATGAGCAAAGAGAGAATCCCGTTGGACCCTGAGACGATAGCTAGAAGGAACCGAGCTTTCTTGAGGAGAATGAATACTGCCGGAGGAGGGAAAGAACCCATAGACATCTCTAATGAGTTGGATGATGCTGCGAATGAGTTCAATCAGGAATTGGGCCGAGTTGAAGGCACTGGAGTTAGTGGTAGCCAGAATCAAGTTCCTTTAGGGGATAGCCAGAGCCTAAACCCGGATACACAAAACGTAGGCAATCCAGCTCATAACATGGTCCAAAATCCTCATAACAACCCTGCTTACCCACATCCTAACTTACCACAAAACAACTTACCTTACCCATACCCACCTTATCCTTACCCAACATACCCATACCCTCCACCTCCAGTTTACAATCCACCACCTGTTTACCAACCACCACCCCAACAAGTACCCATCCCAGCTGCTAATCCTCGGCACATTCCTCAGAACGCAGATCAAAATATGGCTATTCAAGGAAGGTTTGCAGCGCAGCCACAACGGTACTATGATGGAGTGGCATTGCCTCCTGTTGAGGCAAATAACTTCTCGATTTCCCCGGGAATTCTAAAGCTGCTTACCGAGAATCAGTTCAAGGGGGTGATCGGGAAGGAGAATCCTCATAAACATCTGAGGAGTTTTCTAATGATAGCCTCCACTTTCAATTACAATGGCATGTCTGAAGATGCCAAGAGGCTTAGGCTGTTCCCATTCTCATTGACGGGAATAGCAAAAGAGTGGTACGATAATACGCTTCCACGGGGAGGTATTACCACTTGGGCCGAGCTCGAGCGTCTGTTCCTTGAGCGATTCTACCCTCCATCCAGAACGATCAAAGCAAGGATTGAGATCTCTTCCTTTCGCCAGAAGCAAGGAGAGGACCTACGTCAAGCGTGGGAGAGATACTCAAATATGTTGATAGAGTGCCCGCAGCACGGGTACAATGAGGGATATGTGATGGCGTTTTTCTATAGTGGTGCCAACAAGGCTGGGCAAGACCATCTAGACGCCTGTGCTAGTGGCTCATTCCTGAATCAAGGAATAGAGAGGTGTAGAGAGATTGTGGACAACATTGTCACGAATGTCGGGGCTTGGAGTGTGGATGCAGACTTCCAGAGAGTGCATCAGGTTGAAGAGGGTGAAGGAACGAGAAGGCTGTTGATGGCCATGATGGAAAATATTAACAACCTCGAGTTGGGGAAGAATTTGGTTGGAGAGCATGCAGCAGAGAATGATAGAGCAGACCAGCCAAGTGGACAGCAAGAGGTAGCCAATTACATGGGAGGTCCGTATTACAATCAGAATGGCTACCAAGGTGGAAATCAGTATGGAAGGCCTTCTTATGGCCAACCATTTGTACCTCCAGGCCCACAGCCACCTCAAAATCAATGGAGGAACACACAAGGGTATCAAGGAGGCCAGCAGCCTCCTCAAAACACATGGAGAAAGAATGAGAATTTCTCATATGCTAACCCAAAGGCGGGTATTACAGTTCCTCTGGGTGTTGACCCAGGTTCAAAGCCTCTGGGAGGAGAAGGCGGTGCATCAACCGAGGAGATGTTGAGAGCTATCCTTCAGAAGGTGGAGGAAGGAAGTAAGAGGTTGTCATCCTTGGAATACGATGTGAAAGAGTTGCATAAAAAGGGTGATCAACGTGATCAAGAGCTCCAGAAGATGAACGTTGAGTGGACTAGAACTCAACAAGAGAACAATCGAAGGTTTACTTCTATAGAGTTCCAGATGAGCTAGATTGCAAAGTCGTTGAATAGAGAGCCGGGTAAGTATCCTTCCATGCCAGAAGGGAACCCGAAAGAGCATTGCAAGGCTATCCAGTTAAGAAGTGGAACCAACTATGAAGGTCCTCAGATGCCTGCTGATTCTGAGACGCCTCAAGTTAAAGATGAGATTGATGAGGTATGAGTTGAGAAGGGGATTGAAAGTGAAGGGATTGAGAAGCATAAAGATGTGGATGAGTCTCATTAGAGAAAAGAGCTTGAAGAGGAAGGCATTGAGAAAGTTGAGAGAGTTCCTAAGTGGAAGAAGGCAAAGGAAGCAAGGGAGAAAGTGAAAGAGACCGAGAAAGATGAATGGGGGGTACCCAAATCTGTGATACCCGTCCCATATCCACAACGCTTCATGAAAAAGAAGCTTGATGAGAAATTTGCTAAATTTCTTGATGTGTTTAAACAATTGCATATTAATATCCCTTTTTATGATGTTTTGGAACAGATGCCCAACTATGCAAAGTTTTTGAAGGACTTGATCGCGAAAAGACGGCGAGTGGATGAGCCGAAGTTGGTGCAGTTGAACCACGAGGTGAGTGCATTAGTGCACAAGGCGCTTCCTCCAAAGCTGAAGGATCCCGGGAGCTTTACCATTCTTTGTGATATTGGGAACGGGATCAAGAAGGGAGCGTTGTGCGACCTCGGAGCGAGCATTAATTTGATGCCGTTGTCGCTTTTCAAGAAGTTGGAAGGTGGTGAACTTCAACCCACAATGATGATGCTTCAACTTGCCGACTGGTCTATCACGAGACCTCAAGGTGTGGTTGAAGACGTCCTCGTGAGAGTTGGAGATCATATTTTTCCAGCCAATTTCGTGGTCCTAGAGATTGAGGAAGATGAGCGCGTGCCCCTGATCTTGGGAAGACCGTTCTTGGCGACGGCGGGGATGGTGCTAGACGTGGCAAATGGGAAGATTACGTTGAAGGTTGATGATCAAGAAGTGAAGATATCCCTATATGAGGCCATGAAGCACCCGAAGGAGGATGAGAGTTTGTATTGCATGGGTGCAATTGATCCTAGTGTTGAAGACACACCTCCTATCCCTAATCCTTCTCATATTCATGAATTTTATAATCCTTCACTTATTGATTTAACCCATGAGCAGTATGATCGTGATTATTTTGATAGGGATAAAGTGAAGAAGTTGAAGGATGAAGAGGTGAAAAGTGTGGACGTGATCCAGTTGGAAGGAAAAGGAGGAGTTAAGAAGAAAAAGTCAAAATTCAAGAACCTGTTTGGTAAGACGCCTCCAGATAAAGGTGAGAATGAGTTGAGACCCATAACACTTGGGGATGAGAAGGAAGGAAAGGAGTTCATAATGGTGGGGCATCAAGGAAAGACATGCAAGTACCACTCTTATGAGAGTAAGGGAGGTAAATTTGAGTATGATGTCCCATAAGCTCCTTTGAGCTCGGTCCGGTATGAGGACCTTTAAAATAGCGTTGAATGAGAGGCAACCCATTTTTATTTGTTTTTAGTGTCCTATTATGTTATTAGGGTGTTGTTGAATCGTAAGTTTTAACCTCGTACTTGAGAATTTTATTTTGTAGGCTTGTCTCGAGAGAGTAGAGGGATCATGGAGTACTCGAAAGGGAGGAACTCAAGCAAGGGAGTGTGCTACGTTTGAGAGAAACTGAATTATTTGGTTGAGGTAACCCACAACCCCAAACTTAGACCTCTTCGCAAGGTCGAAGTTTGGGGGGGTGGAGTTTTTTTATGTTTCTTGTTACATTGCACCGGAGCACCCCTTATCTTTGAGTGTGTTTGGTCATTTGGTGTCTTGAGATGCTCCTCGGGGTGATTTTGATTTGATTCGCTGTTGCATATTTCATGCTTATTGACCCCTTCTACTTGTTAGTTGTTATTCTTGAGCATGTTTGATGAGTAGAGTAGAATTGTGAGGTTGAGTTAAGAATTGTTTGGTGTAAGTTTTGAGCTAGAGTTGATTTGAGAAGGAACTTGTATGCTTATGAATTTTTATTTTGAGTGCTTGTGTGATGAGAGTAAGAATTCACTAGGACTAGCATGGATGTGAAAGCCGAGAGACTTGAGCCTTTTGAGATTTTGATGCATGAATTAATCTCTTCGTTTGTGAGTGGATCGTCACCTTAGAGAATGCTAGAACTTGTGTGTGCTCTTGCTTCTTGATTGTGTCTAGTTTGATATGCCGAATAGGATCTTAGGCCATCTTTGATTTTATTGAGTCACTTAGCCAAAATTTTCCTTACCAATGACATTGAATCCCTTGTTAGCCCCTTTGAGCCTAAAGCCTATTTTATTTGCTAGCACATATGAACACTATTCCAATTCCTAAGCCTTTTTGTCCCAATTTGAGTGGAGAATAGGAAAGTGTGAATGTGAAGGGAGTGAATTGAGTTGAAAAAGGAAAATGTTGTTTGTTGAGTGAGTATGAGAAGAAGGTGTGATGAAGTTATGAGATATGGGAAAAAGAGAAAAAATTGAGAATGAGCAAAAGAAAAAATGAGCTCATGTGTTTGTGCGAAAACGAAAAAAAAAGTGAAATGATTGAAAACAAAAAGTGAAAGAGTGAGAAAGAAAAAAAAAATTGAAGTGTTGAGAGAATTGGAATTGAAAGTGTGTTGATTGAATATGTTTGAAGTAGTCTGTTCCTAATCTCGAAGTGCGAAAGTTTGATTTTCTATTCTCCATTCACTTGAGTCACTTTACCATATTGATTCCCACCTGTCCAAAGAGCCTACATTACAACCATGAGAAAAGTCCTTTTTGATTCGGCATTGATTTCTAGAGTATGGTCGGAGTTAAGAGTGCTTACAAGCCTATGGCTGCAAATATGAGTGATTGATTGTTTGAGTGAGTCCCTTGATTATTGATAAACACTTGCGAGGGAGTGAAACACATCGTTGAGTGAACATCCATGCTTGATCTTGGCGTTTCTTGTTATTGTTGCATGAGTATAATGAAGGAAAGTGAGTGAGTATACGTGTGATTGATCTTTGAAGCTCGAGTTCATTTGCTTGCATGATTGATTCTTTGACTCATTCCTAACAATTTCACTTGACTTATTCTTTCGTTGCTTGAGGACAAGCAACATGGTAAGTTTGGGGGGGTTGATTAGGCGTGAAATTGTTATGTTTTGGTGCCCGATTTGCCCATATTTTGAGTGTTTTCGATGAGTGCTTGGAGTCAAATGAGTATCATTTTTATAAAATTATTAATTTGTCTCTTTGGTTTACATAGATGGATAGAGGGCGAAAAGAGGAGTTCGTAGGACTTTGAATCGGCCAAAACGGACTCCCGGTTGAGGAGATATGAAGATTTTACGAACAAGTGTACATCAGCCGAAACCACTCGATCAGCTCGAGCGCTAGCGCTCGAGCACCTGCACCATTCGACCTATATGCTCGAATGGGACCGCTCGAGCGTGTGCTAGCTCGAGCACTTGCATATTTTTGCCTCCGGATGCGTTTTTTTCAGCCCATTAACTCCCGTTTCGGCCCGTTGCCTATATACCTCTCCAAACTCATTTTTTGGGAAAAACACATCATCCAACACATACCAAATCACTTTTAGACTTAGTTTTTAGGGAGAGAAAGAGGAGAAGAGACGAGCAAGCTTTACTTTACATTTTGTTGAGGTTTTTCATACGAATTCTTAGTTTCTTTCCGTTTCTTAGTTCCTTTTAATTAGCTTGATTACTTTAAACGCTTTAAACTTCGTTTTTATCTATTCAAATTCAGTTCTTAGTATTTATTTCTTTAAACCCTAGTTCATGTTTCATCTTTTCTTAGTACAATTTACCATGTTTATGTTCGTTGTTTCTTCTATTGCTTTTATGTTTGTTAAAGCCATGTCCGGCTAAAACCCTTGTATGCTTAGGTAGGATGAACTCGTAGAAGTAGGTTGTGGGTACGTAATTAGGGTAACTTGTGACCTTAGTTTTTAATTCTCTTGATTAATGAATGCTTAAAATTAATCATAACTTTACTTTTGAATTTCGTTCGAAAAGTGTTAGAGAGAGGACGACCGTATCACTCTTTAACAACGAGTAGACTTAACTAGAGGGTTTAGAAAGGGTTAATTCATCTACCAGTTTAGCGAAGGAGGACGACCGCATCACCTTAGTTAAATTAGGGTCTCATTAATTGAGCACTATCTATTAACTTGTTCGTAGATTAGTGAAGTCGAGTGTTAGGGTAAAGTATTAGAGTTTAGAATCTTGAGCTTTCACCTTGCATTCTTTTACTTAGGTTATTTCTTGCGCGTCACAGTTATCTTGATTATGTACCTGCTCCGTTAGTATACGTAGGGATTCCTATCCTAAGCATCACAATCTCTTATTTGAAAACACACCTTAGTTTATTCGTGTCTTTCGTTCTTTAGTTTAATTAGTTTATTTTAGTCTTTTAATTAATCTTTCAAAAAATCCAAAAACATTTCACTCATATTAACTACGACGCGTAGATCTTCAGGGATCTATTTGCATACACTTCATCTCGTGGGTTCGATAATACTTGGTCGCTATACTTACTCATACTACAGTGAACCCGTCCGCTTGCGGGGAAGCGACTAGTAGGAAGTTAGTATATTCGCGTCAAGTCAGCTCTCAAGTACCACTCTTAGTGTTTCTCCCAATGCTTGCTTGATTTTGAGTTGATCTTGAGTTTCCACTCATCAACTGGCGCCGTATGTGGGAATATTGAGTTTTGACGTGAGTTATTTCTTATTTCCCTTCATGAATCGTGAGTGAAAATAGTGAAATGATGCATGGTTATTTATGTCCCCTGTTTATCTGGAAAAAATCTCATGAATATGAGTACCCTCATGTGTCACAACTTTTCTTTTTGGTCATTTTGGTCATGAAAATGCTAGATCTGTACTAAGATTTATTGTTATAGTATAAATATGAATTATCTTTATTATTTCCATAATGAAAAGTGTTGTTTCTTTGGAAAAATATGAAGTACGGCCGTTATGAAGATGATTTGGAATGAATGATGTTATGAATGTACGGATCTGGACATATAATGCTATTTGACAACTTTATTTTTCAAAAAATTAGCTCTCAGCACGTGAATCGATCCGCTTAAAAATTTATGAGGTTACTAAAAGATGTTATTATGATTTTCAAGTAGCGAGTGATATTATGATGTTTGCTCAGAGCTTGTAAAAATTTTCTTTATCTCTGAAACTGTTAGCTCTGTAGAGATAACCACTACCTGTTGATTTCTATGTGTTCTTAAGTGTACATTGTTGAGATCTCGATGAAAGAGGTACCTATGCTTGGTTGGTTAATATGCATTTTGTGAAAACCATGAATTAAGTTGCTATTTTTTCTTGGCTCTCAGAGATGACAAATCCTACTCCCCGAGATCTGGGTAAGGATTTTGATGATGCTACCAATGCTCCGACGGATACTCCAACCAGCGCGAATGTGGTAAGAGGTTCGAAAGCCTCTAAAAATTTGGACACTCCTGCGGTCACAATTGTGGATGTGGAATATCCAGAGACTACACCGGTTCAGGATAGCACGGCTCTGATCCCATTGACAGTTGAGCAGTTGAGAACTCTGATTAAGACTGCAGTTGATCAGGCTGTGGCAGAAAGGACTCCCACCCGGGGAGCTCCTCAGTGTTTGGATGCAAATGAACTCCGGGCACATCATGTGCCCGGACCTCAGGCCCCGAGTGCGCCTCGTCCTAGAGTCTTCAATGTGGCTCAGGACACTAGGGCCTGGATGCCCCGAAACATTCCGTTATCTTCTCCCCCTAGAGACGTCCTAGGGGAGATCAACGTGAGAACCAGTTTTGGCAGAGCAGCTGCCGGTGGGACAGCCACCAGGGGGGAAAGAACAGATCTGGGCAGTGCGACCCCAAGAGATGTTAGGGCTGCAGTCAGAGCTGCTAGGGTTGAGGAACAGAGACTCCGTTTAGTTGAATATGATGAACATGGGTCAGAGGAGGATGATGCTGATTCTACAACCCAAAATACCACCTCTAGTAGAAGTGGTACTCAGCGAGAGCTAGCGTCTTTAAGAAAAGACATCGAAGTAATGAAAAAGCAACGAGAAAGAAGTAGAAAATAGGGAATGGGGCAAGATGGATCTCTCTTTTCGGAGGAAATCCTCTTGGACCCTCTTCCCAAGAATTTTAAAACTCTGGCCTACGAATACAATGGCACTACTGATCCGCAGGATCACTTGTTGAGATTCGAAAATGGGGCCATGCTCCACTAATACTCTGACGGCGTGAAATGCCAAGTATTTATAACCACCCTGATAGGCTCTGCTCAGACGTGGTTCAGCCAACTGCCCAATGAGTCTATACACTCTTTTAGAGGGCTCAGTACGCTTTTCTTGCATCAGTTTGCCAGCACAAGAAAGATACACAAGACGTCTCTGTCCTTGATGAACTTTAAGCAGGATGCTCAAGAGAGCTTGAGAGATTACATCTCTCGTTTTAATGAGGCTGCTCTGGAGGTGCCGGCAACCACTGATGAAGTTAAGATTAATTCCCTGGCAAGAGGGCTAAGAGGAGGAGATTTCTTTAAATCTCTGGCTAAGAAGCCCCATGACACTTTTGATGAGCTCCAACAGAGAGCTGATAAGTACATCAACTTGGAAGAGGCTACATACTTACGGAAAGAGGAGACTATTGGAAAGAATGCTCCAAGTAAGAGAACACCAGACAAGAAGAAAGGTGTGGAAGAAAGGGAGAGGGGCAGAGAAAGGAGATTGAAGCCTCTCCAAGAAAGATTCGAGTCTTATACCCCACTAACTCTCCAACCAGCAGAGATGTTGGAAGTAGTGGCGGATCACCCGAAATTCAAATTCCCATCCTCTGCAAAGACAGGACCTCGTCACCCCGGGTCGGAGCTGTACTGCCGTTTTCACAATGATTATGGGCATGACACTAACTCATGTAGACATTTGAAAGATGCCATTGAAAGACTGATTAGAGATGGACACTTGGTGGAATTTATGAAGAAAGAGAGAGATCAAAGCGGCAAGAGAAAAGATGATGGAGATAGAGGCAAGGAAGTGGCAGAGCCACCTAAGAAAGATGACTCTGGTCACAAGAGGAGATTTATCCATATGATAGTCGGAGGACCAGCAGATGGCGACTCTCATAGAGCTAGAAGAGCCTCTGTGAGAGCTGCTCATCTCTGGCAAAAAGAGGATGTCCATGAAGTAAAAAGACTGGAGAGCTCACCAAATGTCTAATTCGGGCCAGAGGATGAGTTGTCGATACTCAGGCCCCATAATGATGATTTGGTAATCACCACGGAGATTGACGGATATGATGTAGCCAGAATCTTCATAGATACTGGTAGCTCTGCAGATATAATGTTCCATGACTGCTTTGTTAAGATGAATCTGAACGTAGAGATGAAGCCGGTAGAAACGGCCATTTTTGGATTCACAGGGGGTGCCATCCACCCTAAGGGGCAAGTATCTCTGCAGGTCCGTTTCGGAGAGCCCCCTGTTACTAATGTGAAAATAGTGAATTTTCTGATCGTAGACGCACCGTCCGCGTACAATGTGATTCTGGGTAGGCCATCTCTGAACCTTTTTAAAGCGGTGGTCTCCACATATCATATGAAGCTGAAGTTCCCAGTAGGTGACGAGGTGAGAGAGCTTGTAGGTGACCAGATATGCTCACGAAAATGCTATGTTGAAATCGTTAAGAAAGAAGCACACACATTCCCAGGAAATCAGAGCCGAGGAGATGATCCTACAGGGAAAAATTTGAAACGGGTAGAGCTCATGGAAGAAGAACCAGAGCTGCAGATTAGACCAGAGGAGGAACTCATGCCTGTGGAGTTGTTCCCCAACAAGCAAGGCTTCACCACCCGTATAGGGACACAGATGCCACATGATGTGGCTGAAGAGGTCGTTAGATGTCTAAGGAGAAATGCAGATCTTTTCGCATTGCAACCAGATGATCTGTTGGGGATTGACCCCAAGGTGGCACTACATCATTTGAATGTTGATCCAGAGATCAGGCCCGTAAAGCAGAGATTGAGGCAATTTGGGCCAGAAAAAGAAAAGATAATTAAAGAAGAGGTTGGAAGGCTGTTGAAAGCAAAACATATTGAGGAAGTGCAGTATCCGGAATAGTTGTCCAACGCAGTCATGGTAGCCAAAGGAAGTGGAGCGTGGCGTATGTGCATCGACTTTCGGGATCTGAACAGAGCTTGCCCGAAAGATCATTATCCTCTACCAAGGATTGATCAGCTAGTGGATTCGACATCCGGCTGTGAATTGTTGTCCATGATGGATGCGTATCAAGGGTACCATCAGATATGGATGGACCCCAAAGATGTGCCCAGAGCTTGCTTTATAGTCTCATGTGGCACTTATGGTTATGTGAAAATGCCTTTTGGGCTAAAGAATGCTGGGGCCACTTACCAGAGGATGGTGGATCTGGTCTTCAGAGAGCAGATTGGGCGAAATATGGAGGTTTATGTGGATGATATGTTGGTGAAAAGTTTTAAAGCCAAGGACCATGCCGCAGATCTGGAGGAGGTCTTTGGCATGATCAGAGCTTACCAGATCAGACTTAACCCTACAAAATGTGCTTTTGGGGTAAGGAGTGGAAAATTTATGGGGTATATGGTAACCCCCAAAGGGATCTAGGTAAATCAGGCTAAGGTGAAGGCAATCCTTGAGATGCAGCCCCCTTGAAATCTGAAGGAGACCCAGAGATTGAATGGGCGAATAACAGCTTTGAGTCGTTTCATCTCCAGATCGGCAGAAAGAAGCCTACCATTTTTTAAGATCCTTCGAAAATGATCTAAATTCGAATGAGATGATGAATGTCAGAGAGCTTTTGAGGAGCTGAAAAAGCACCTGACAAGTTTGCCCCTCCTCACAAAGCCAGTGCCAGGGGAAACCCTATATTTGTATTTCTCTGTAGGAGAACACGCTCTGAGCTCCGTTCTCCTCAGAGAAGAGGGGGTGAAACAGATACCCATATATTATGTGAGTAAGGCTATCCAAGGGCCATAAATGAGATATTCCGAAATAGAAAAGTCAGCTCTGGCTGTAATGGTGACAGTAAGAAGGTTGAGGCCATATTTTCTCTCTCATAAAGTAATTGTGAGGACCAACTTACCTCTGAGACAAACGATGGGAAGACCAGATCTGTCTGGAAGAATGGTAAAATAGGCAGTAGAACTGGGGGAATACGATGTCGAAGTTGAACCCAGAGCTTCTATCAAAGCTCAAGCTCTGGCTTTTTTTATCCAAGAAACAACCAGAGCTCATGAGTCAAAATTCTGGAAGGCATATGTTGATGGATCTTCATCCATGCATGGATGTGGAGCGGGGATTGTGATCATACCCCCAGCAGAAGAGGAACTGCAGTTTGCTATAAAGTTTGAATTTCGAACCTCGAATAATGAGGCTGAGTATGAAGCTCTGATTAGAGGAATGCAGATGTTATGGGAGTTGGGAGCACAGAGAGCGATTGTATATTCTGACTCCCAACTGGTTACTCAACAACTGTTGAGTACATATGAGAAAAAAGATGAAAAGATGGAAAAGTATGCTGGCCTAGCTGAGCAGATCAGAGCCAAATTCGAAGAAATAAAGATTGAGCAGATACCCAGAGCCGAAAATCAAAAAACTGATTACTTAGCGAAATCGGCAAGCTCTGCGGAAGAGGGAGCCAAGGGTAAGATCACGTTATTGACAGCTGAGAGTCAGGTGTCAACTCTGGATGTGGGGTCAATCGATGAAGTAGATGATTGGAGAGCCCCCATTATCCATTTCTTGAAAACAGGGTAGAGGCTGGACAAGCCAGACGTCCCCAAGAAAGCAATATATGCCAAGTATTGTATGATGGGATAACATTTATACAGGAGATCATTCTCTCAACCATACCTGAGATGCCTCTCTAACCTTGAAGGGAACTACGTGTTAAGAGAAGTGCACGAAGGCTGTGGAGGGAGTCACACTGGCTTCCAAGATGTGGTTAGAAAGGTACTAAGAGCTGGTTATTACTGGCCAACTCTCAATAAAGATGCAAAGGAATTAGTAAAGAAGTGCGACATATGCCAAAGAAATAGCCCCCTGATTCACATTCCAGCGGAGGAATTGGCAGTTATGTACTCCCCTTGCCCATTTGACAAATGGGGCATCGATATCGTGGGCAAATTCCCAACAGCCTCCGGAGGCAGAGCCTTTCTGATTGTGGCAGTTGATTATTTTAGTAAATGTGCAGAAGCCGAGGCTGTAAAGAAAATCAATGAGGCAGCTATCATCAAGTTTCTATGGAAAAATATATGCAGTAGATTTGGGGTCCCCAGGGTCCTGGTCTCAGATAATGGAGCGCAGTTCACAGGCTCTCAAGTGCGAGCTTGGTGTGTTGAAATGAGGATTGAACAGAGATTTGTATCGATGGCCCACCCGCAAGCCAATGGACAAGTAGAAGTCACCAACATAACTATTGTAGATGTAATCAGAACTAGGCTCTCAGGAGCCGGTGGAAATTGGGTGGAGGAGCTGGACTCTGTCCTTTGGGCTTACAGAACAAGCCCAAAAACTGCTACTGGAGAATCTCCCTTTAACCTCGTGTATGGATCTACAGCTGTGATCCCCGCAGAGATAGGAGTAGAAACCCACAGGATCTTGAATTATAGCGAGGATCAAAACTCAAGGCTGTTGAGAGAGAATTTGGATATGGTAGAGGAGCAGTAAGAGACGGCTCGTATCAGAGCCGAACAACACAAGAGTAAAATGAGAACTGTTTACAACAAACGCGTGAAGATCAGAAAGTTTACGAAAGGAGATCTAGTACTGCGCAGAGCTGATGCGCTTAAACCAACGGGAAAGTTAGAGCCAAATTGGGAGGGTCCATATGTAGTGACCCGGGTACTTGCTGGGGGTACATACGAGCTGACAGAACAGAACGGAAGAAAAGTGCCGCGTCCCTAGAACGTGAGCAATTTGAAGAAGTATTATGTCTGAGCCTATTCAGATCCTTTGTTAGTCTTTTCAATCAAAGTATGTATGCACAGCTTGTTTGCATCGTCGCATATTTGAAATTCAATGAAAAACTGCCAGAGCTATACCCCGCGACTCTGGCAGAACCTTAGACAAACTCCGATTGAGTTATGAATGCCATTAATTTACGTTCTATAATTCTTAATACGAATTAAGCACGGATAACAAATGAAAAATCGAATTGAAATCGATAGAAGAACACAAAGAATAAATTTTAAGCTCTGCAGAGCTGATAAAACGAAAAGTGAGAATTTTTATTTCACAAGATGTTAGAAATAAAAACTGGAGGGAGTATGCTTTAGCATCATCTCTCCAGAGCTGATAAAACGAAAAGTGAGAATTTTTATTTCATAGATATTAGAAATAAAAACTGAAGGAGGGAGTATGCTTTGGCATCATCTCTCCAGAGCTGATAAATGAAAATTGAGAATTTTTATTACACAGATGTTAGAAATAAAAACTGAAGGAGGGAGTATGCTTTAACATCATCTCTCCAGAGCTGATAAATGAAAATTGAGAATTTTTATTTCACAGATGTTAGAAATAAAAACTGAAGGAGGGAGTATGCTTTAGCATCATCTCTCCAGAGCTGATAAATGAAAATTGAGAATTTTTATTTCACAGATGTTAGAAATAAAAACTGAAGGAGGGAGTATGCTTTAGCATCATCTCTCCAGAGCTGATAAATGAAAATTGAGAATTTTTCAGGAGTATACAACAATAAATAAAGAGATTATACATCTAAGAAAATGACATGCACGAGAATAAAACGCTCAAAAGCATACGATAGAGTACGATGATGACAAATAGTAGCAATGTCAAAGGCATAGGAAATGCAAAGAGTACAATGAGAAAAGCGAAAATAGTCATAAAAGAGCACGCAGGCTCTAAGCAAAACGTAGAATAAAAAACAAGCAATAAAATCAATAGAGATGACCCTCAAGGTCCAATCCTCTATTGATTCGGATTATCACCCAACTTGGGTTCAGAGGACTCCTTTCAAGAACTGGAGAGGTAGACGGCTCAGGAACAGGGCCGGAAATAGCAACAGCCTCTGGTAGAGGTGGAGCAGTTGCAACGGGAAAAGGATCCGAGAATAAGAGATCGCGCAAATGAGGCTCCATCTGGGGCAGCTCCGGAGAGATCTCCACTTCTTGTGCTAATTTTAAAGTTACCTTCTGTGCTACAGGAGGGAACCAAGAATAATATGCTTTCCCTTTAGGATCACCTTTGAAATAAGGAGAGGGTGTAAGACCCTGCTTAGCACGAGAAAGGCTAAGTTTCTCAGTGAAACCCTTCTCTTCGGCCTGAGAGACGGCAGAGTTGAAGCCCTGCTTAATGAAATGACCTAGGTGGGGACCCATGTGGCACAGAAATAGAGGACTTTGGTGATAGGCCTTAAGAGACTCCTCAATCAGCTCTTTGAGAAATTCCTGGCCCAAAGAAGTCCCCAGAAGCTTTTTGCGATATCTGTCAATACCCTCAGATAGACCTTGTGAGAAACCCTCCGCCCTCGAGGTTACCTCTCTCTGCTCCGCTTCAGAAAGTTTTTTCTCCAAGTTGGAGATTTGAGAAGCTTGTTCAGTTGTAAGAGCAGCAGCTTTACTTATCGCTTTCTTGGCTTGAGCAAGATCGACATCCTTGGAAGATAATTCTTGCTCCTTCTTAGTTAACTCTTGCTGAAGTTCGGCAATGGAAAGGGAAGAGCCTGAAGAAAGGAATTGGGCCTGCAGATCCAGAAACTGAAAGAAAAAATGAAATCTCAGAGGTCAGAAAAAAACCTAATAAGAAAAGGTAAATGAAAGAAAAGAATTGAGACCCTTACCTCAACCAATTTGCGAAACATAGAGCCTCGAAGCTGGTCAGGAGATGACGAAGCAGGGGAAGAGCTGTGATCCAACACTTGGAGGGATTTAAGAAATATAAGGCTCTTGTCCTCCACAGGAACAGACGGATCATGTAGAAGGTCGTTGGAAGTCAAATCTTCAAGCCTAGCTGAATCGGAAAAATCACTCTTGACTATTTTCTTCCGCTTGGAAGGAAGCTTAGGAGAGGACGGGTTCACAGCTCTCTTTCCTCGAGTTTGGTAAGGGGGTTTGTTCTTATCACCTTCATTTTCCTCTGAAGCCAGCACAGCTTGAACCGGATCCGCATCAATGGGATTTATAGAAGAAACAGAAATCTCAGGAGCATGTGCAGTGGCAGAGGAACCCTCTTCTTTTACTGACTTGAGTTGAGAAGAGGCCGCAATCTTCGGTGATGCATCGTCATCATCTGATAGAAGGAGCGCATTCTCCCAGCTCATGTCTGTTCAACAAGACACATACACCATATAAGTAAAGACTATAGAACGCACTCGAATAGAAAAGGGTGTGGGGATAAAGGGAATACCAGCTCCAGGGGGAGGAGGAGCTGCAGAACCCAAGAACCCAAAGCTAAAGAGAACGACTGTATCTTTCAACAGAGGGAAAACTTTAGGTTTCCCCTTTTTATTGGCAACACGATTCAGATACACCATTAACTCACGGGCAGTCGGGGGAGTAATTTCTTCAGGAGAGAGTGATGGTTTGATAGGATCTGGAACTTCGTATTGCCATCTTCCGGATCACAATAGAAAGGCCATTGACCAGAGCGAGGGGTAACTATGAAGAAGCTGTCTTTCCAATGAGAGTCAATACCAGGCGGTTTACCTATGAATTTAGCTAAGCCACTAGGACGAGAGCTAAAGTAGTAAAATTTCTCTCTCCGTTTGAGGTCGTGGTGGAAATGAAACAGCTCGGCAGTAGGGAACCCCCCATTGACCTCAAATACTATATAAAAGGATAAGGCTAGTCTTATAGCAGACGGGTTTAGTTGATTTAGAGGAATTTGGTACAGATTGCATATCTTGGCGAGATAAGGGCAAACGGGGAAGCGCAGCCTTGCTAAAATCTGAGAACCCCAGAAAGCAAGGGAAGGGTACACCACATAGTTAGGTCTCTCACTGGGGCGTGGGAGTTCAATGATGAAGTCGGGGTACGGCTCTAGAGCCCCTGTTATCACCTTCAACTCCTCGGAAGTCAGATTAGATTGACGGGAGATCATATTTATTTTATCAGCCTCACGAAGAGACTCAGGAAAAAGAGGGCGACTGGAACCGGGAGACTCGAACAATTTAGAAGGTAAACTAGACGCCGGTAAACCTAGAATAGCTAGACGTTTCGATGCCCTAAGAGTTGCATATGACACCGGACTCTCACCGGAAAAGGGGGGAAGTTTCGACATGATGAAATTTCTAAAGAAAAATAATCACAATAAAGAGAACAAAAGAGAGGAGGGGAAATACCTCACCTAGACGAAGACGGGAGCGGAGGGGCCGGAAGAAATGATAGCCTATCGGAAAAACCCCCTCCAAAACTTGCGGGGGAAAACGCCGTCTGAGATGATGGTCCAAAGAGAAAAAATGAACAGGAAGAGTGAAAGGAAAGAAGAATCGCGAAGAACCCTTTCTTAAAGTGGACGCGTGGAAGTAGGCCAAGAAACCGCCCCTTTTTTTGGGCCTCCACGTGTACAGCCCAGATAAAGGCAGTTGAAAAGACTCCCTAATCCAAGGGTCCCAATAATACACGATTTTTAAAAAGAAAAACTGGCGGGAAATGAATTATTGGCCCTATAAACCTGAAAATTCGAGAGCTTAGAAATAATGTTTGAAAAGTTGTGGATCACACCACAGTTAAGAGAATCTATTTCGAGTGATCTCCAGAAATATCACTTGGAATAGGGGGGAGTAGTTGATGTAGGCTCTGCTAGGATGGACAGAGCACATCAATTCTGAAGAAGCTAGACCAAAACGAAAAAGCTCTGCTCAGAGATAATGAGAGCAAAGATCTGAGCTCACCATCATAGAAGACTTCGAAAAGACCGAATAAGTATGGAAAAAGAACGAGATCCCTCTTGCATGGCCTCGTCAGGCTTTACTTGTTCTACCCCTTGAAAGGGGAAACCATATTTTAACAGCTCTGCCAGAGCTCATGAAATATGATTTGAAGAACTCTGGAAAATTAGTACTTGATGAGGGATTCAGAAGCCTCTTACTTGTATAAAAGTTTGAGAAATAATATTCGATTCATTTGAAATATATCTCTCCAGAGCTTCTCAAAAGCTCTGGATACCAATCGCAACACGTGAATATAAAAGCCAGAAAATAAAGTGTTATTGAATCCCAAGATCCCCAGAAGCTGGGAACATTCTCTTATTCCTCAAAATCACGAATAATGGAGAAAGGAATATTAGATATGTCCTTTTCACGAGCTCTGGGACTGAGGCTAAAAAAAGGACGATTCTGTCAGGATTTGCCTGTGCTAAATGACACAGAACAGGCCAGCCAAGGGACACGCGTCGGCTCCTAAGGCACCCGGGTCCCCAAGTGGTCCCAAGAATAATTAGGGCAACAAAGACGATTTTACTGTTCTGCCCCTATAGCTTAAAGGTATAAATACTCATTTTCTTTCTTCATAACAAGGTATTATCACTATTACTCACTCATATTTTCTAGCTTTCAGCTATGGCTTTTCTTCCATAGCAAGTTTTCTGACTTGAGCGTCGGAGGGTCGATGCCGGAGCCCTCTCCGGCCCGACTTTGTGCAGGAATCCCACCGGAGGTCCAAGCTATCACTGGAGGTCGCCATCTGGAGCTCCAGAGACCGTTTTCTAGCCTTCTCTCTTGTGTTCCTGGGCTTTTACAGAGAGGCTCTCAGGTACCACTCTTAGTGTTTCTCCCAATGCTTGCTTGATTTTGAGTTGATCTTGAGTTTGCACTCATCAAAGGAGAACGAGAAATTAAGTACTGAAGTCCAAACACTGACTGATCAATTGACTCAAATTGTATGGCTAACATAAGAGATTGACTTGATCAATTCTCACCGCCTTCCAAGAGAGAAGATTCTCAAGGAACTGGCTGAAGATCAACTGGTCAAGCAGTCTAAACTAAAGGAACTCAAGAGTAGATTTGATGACCTTTATACCAAACATGAAAACCTGAGAAAAGGTGAGGACGCTCTCAAGAAGAAGGTAGCAGCATTGAATAAATCCTTAGTGGCTGTAGAGGAAATAAATAGTTGCCAGAAACTTGGGAATGAGAGATCTGGGATTTGCTTTGATTCTAGGAAATCCTCACAAGGTCAGTCTCATGTTGCTTCAGGGAGCAACACTGAGAGGGTGTTTTTTCAAGTAGGCCCAAGCACAAGGAAGATTGTGTATAAGGTCCGCCAAACTTATAAGGGCAAGGAAACTGTTGAGACAGTCAGGATTGCCCCTAAGGTTGTGAAGCCAAAACCCAAGGGAAAGGCCAAGCAACCTAAACAGGCCCCTGAGAGCTCAGGTCAGGGAACTTCTCAGTGCAAGCCGAGGAGGACTCAGGCCAAGAGCACTCAGACTGCTCAACGGGGGTATTATCACGCTTGGCAATACCCTAAGGGAAGGCCAAACATGATAGCACCTCCATGGTTTTGACATCCTGAAGCCTATAACAGCTTTCAGTTCCCTCACTTGCCTAGGATGTATAGAAAGTAAGGCCCTAGTCAGGAGCAAACCCCAAGGCCTGCTGCACCCAGGCCTAGGAAGAACGAGAAGGTTTCCCCAAAGGCAAACACTAAGGCTCCTATGACTCATAAGCCTGATACTCATACACCATATTCCTCTTAGGCTAAGAAGAAGAAAGTTGTGTATGTTGACGTGAATGGGAGATAAATCTACTCCTCTGAGGCAATCAGGGTAATTAAGTAGGTTTGGATCCCGAAAGGTACAACGGACACTGTAGGACCCAACACCCAATGGGTACCTAAAGCCTGATTTCATTGCAGGCAGTTGTGGGCTACAAGAAGAGGAAGGATGACTCAATCAAGGCTGTTTGGTACCTAGACAACGGGTGCTCAAGGCACGTGACTGGAATAAAGAGTCTCCTTCAGGATTACACGGAAAAATATGGCCCACATGTAACTTTTGATGATAACTCAAAAGGTTTAACCAAAGGTTTTGGTACTCTTGTTATAGGTACGATCAGGGTGGAGAATGTGTTCTATGTTGAAGGACTGAAGCACAACCTGTTGTCAGTGAGCCAGTTTTATGATAAAGGTTTTATTGTTGAGTTTTCATCAAATATTTATTTGGTCAAGAACAAATCAACACTCTAAGTGCTTCTTATAGGTATTAGGAAAGGTAATGTTTATTTAGCTGATTGGAGCAGCACTATTCCTGATACTTATTTTGTTGCTAAAAGCTCTTCAGAGCTCAGTTGGTTATGGCATAAAAGATTAAACCATCCGAACTTCAAGATTCTTAACAAAATTTCTAGACTTTCACTTGTTGAAGGTTTACCTAATGAAGTTTTTAGCAAGGATCATGTGTGCAAGGCTTGTCAGGAAGGGAAGCATGTCAGAGCTACATTCAAACAGAAAGCTACCTTCTCCACTGACAGAGTTCTTCAGCTCTTACACATGGATTTATTTGGCCCCGTACTACATTTGAGTATGAATGGTAGAAAATATACCCTTGTGGTCATTGATGATTATATTCTAGGTATACTTGTGTTATTTTCTTGTTAAATAAGAAGCATACACAGGTGAAGCCTCCAGAGTTGCTCAGGAGACTCAGCATTGGGCAGAATCAGTCCATAGTTAGAATCAGATCTGACAAGGGTACTGAGTTTATAAATTCATATATTTCTAATTTCTGTAATGAACTTGGTATTGCTCATGAGAATTCTGCAGCTAGAACCTCACAAAAAATGGTGTTGCTGAAAGGAGAAACAAGACACTGAAGGAAGCCGCCATGACCATGTTGGCTGAGTCAGGATTGCCCAAGAAATTCTGGGCTGAAGCAATCAACACTGCTTACTATATTCAGAATTGATCCATGCTGAACAAACAACATGCTCAGACCCTAAATGAGACATGGTACAAGAGAATGCCTCGTATCTCTTATTTCCATATATTTAGGTGTAAGTGCTTCATCCTCAACAATGGGAAGACCCAATCAAAGGCTTTTGATAGCAAATCTGATGAAGGAATATTCTTAAGATATTCTAAAGTCAGTAAGGCATTCATAGTCTATAATTGTAGGACCCTTGTTGTGGAAGAATCGCCAAATATTGTGTTTGATGAATCTGTTACTGAGAATAGGACAAAGGTTGTAGATCCTGATTCTAAGGAGGTCATATGGAGAGTGACAAGGTTGAACTTGAAGAATCAAACTGATCCAAAGGTCAAAGTTGTGCCAATTCCATGTTGGGATGATGACGAGGATCAGGATGACAATTCAAAGGTCACTCCTAAAGCCAGCACTTCTGGGGTAATTGAGCCTCAGAATGAGGGACATGCTCAACCTGAGGTAAGTACAGTCAATGAAGATGCGGTCGTAGCTAAGATGGCTACTGAGTCACCATATCAAGGGGGAATCGATGTCCCGGATATTGAGCTTATTAACTGTTTTGGTCTAGACTCAGTTCCATTCCCTTCTGTTCAGTTTCCTGAATTTATAGAACCTGTAGGCACTAACATTATAGATTCGCCCTGAGGTTCGAGCTGACTGAGTCGAGCCTGACAGGCAGACGACTGTAATCACTCCTGAACTGCCCTCAGTGCATCCTGAAGACGAGACTGAGAAGGCAAGGGCTGAGAAGGGAAAGTAGCCACTGATCGAGAACGACGGTGAGGAAGATGAAGTAGTGGTCACTGACGTTCGCCCAGGAAACTTCACTGACATCATCATAGTGAAACAACAAAAAGCTGTTGAAGATCTTGCTAACTTAGAGAACAAACTCAGTGTTCTGGAGTCGGATCAAAATAGTAAAGTCAAGGCTCTTCAGAAAAAGATGCAGTGGATGAAGTCAGCCATCGGGATAGATCTCTCATGGAACAAATATCAGGCTAAACTTATGGGGATAACCAACAATAAGTTGAGACATCTCGAGGACACCATGAAGGCCACTATCAAATCGATCAAGGCGGAGAGAAGAATATCCAAGAAGCTACTTGAAGGGGCTCTGACCCAGATGAAGGAGAGCAATGAGCAGATAATGCTGAAGGCTTTATAGATGTTGATTGAAAAGTCCACTGAGCTCTTCACTAAGGCAATTTTAGATCAGTCAGAGAAGATGGCATCTGAGTCAAAGAAGATGGTAGCAAGGCTGGAGGAGACTGAGAAGTGCCTGAATGGCTCAATGCAAGAATTTCAAAAGAAGTTAGGATCAGGGCTTGCTTAGTTGTCCACTTTTAGAGCTGGAATCACGACTGGGGTAGAGTTGATGAAAGAGCACCTAAATGAGGTTCAGTTTTTAACACCTTTCATCGTCAACAATTAGGATGAAGTGTTGAAGGATGTGTTGGTCCCGTACGAGTCTGAGTAATACGTCTATGGGGGAGGAATACACGTATACAAATTTTTACTTTCTTTTTTAAAGACCGAGTCCCCTTAACTCAGAGTTTAGTGATAGGCACTGAATATACAATAAACCTACTAACTGCTCTGAAGTAAGCCAGTTGGCTAACTATCTATTTATGCCTTGTGCGGAAATGTGTGAGCCCTGAATGTTGAAAGACATGTTTTAATGCTTTCTGAAAACTGAATGTTTCTTTCTTAAGAAGCTGTGGTTAGAAGGGCAATGCAATGAGTTCTAAAGTTAGGCTGAGTGATTCAACACTGACAAAACATGAAATGAATGAAATGATAAGCAGTTTAAGCACAATATCAAAGCAATTAAAGACTCAGAGCGAATTAACGTGGTTGAGAGACTCAAGCTCCTACGTCCACAGTCCTGATTGAACAGGAGAATTCCTTAATGGATTAGCTTATTTTTAACGTGCCAAGGTGCACAATGACCAGTCACACTGATCCCTAGAATTCGAGTTCTAGTCCTCATTCTCCTAACCAACTTACAACTTCAACCAACAAACCCAACAAAACTAACTTGTGATAATCCTTACAATGAAAACCTATTCTAAGGATTGGATTATCACTCTAAGCTTTAGATATGTATAGTGAGCTCAGTGGAATACAAAATAGACTCTATAATATAAGAAACACTTGGGAAATTAGTAGGGTTTCGAGTGCTTCTTTGAATTCTTGTGTGTCTTGAGTAATTTATGGCTTTCGAAATTTCACGTAACCTTTTTTGGGGCAAGGTCTTCTGTATTTATAGGTGCATTTGGAAAACTATCCATTGGAGAGATAGCTTCCAAGTCACCTTTCTTGTAGGATATTCAAATGGACATAATCTTCATGCAGCAGCCATCCTTGCATGGATTTGGTAAATGCATTAAATGCATACCCGTTGAAAACTGCAGGGATGTCAGGTTCAAGTTGGTGTCCGTACATGACTTGTCTTCTCTTCATTGGTCCACATCATGAGGTAGGTGAGAATGTCAAAACTCATTCTTCAGTTTAGTCTTATCTTTTCTGAGTTCAGGTTTGTCCTTATCTACGTACATGGTCCAACATTGACATTCCTTTTGCTTGCTTGGATCCTAATCTATGTCTTTCCCAAATACTCAGGTAGTCTGTTCCCTTTAGTTCCGTGAGTAAGCAATGATCTCAGGATCATGCTCTTCATCCTGACACTTACTCAGCCAGCATAGAAGGACTGCCATAAGTTCAGTGAAGGTGCTCTTGTGTTCTTCCGGCTTCAGTCTTGAGTGTCAACAATGAGTACTCCTCTCACTGTGTACCTGTGAATATAAAATATTCTAACTTATACAAAGCCTAACAAGACTAGCCTGACTATTACAACACTTAGACAACTTCATCTTTTCAGGGTATTTGGGATCAACTCAAAACTGACATTGTCCCAACAATTTCCCTCTTTTTGATGATGCCAAAACACTTAAAAGATCCACAAAACACTTAGTGGAAAATAAAACCTATCTATAAGATAAAATAGTGTTAGAGCAGTTCTTGATAAAGTACAAAATTTGAAAAATAGCCAAAAAAGACAATGAGTTTTTTTTTTTTCTGTGGGCAAATGTAATAGATTCCATTGATAAATATGTCAAGAGTACAATGGCCCTATCTATTACAACAAAAATTCAGGGTACAATTAGATTCTACGCAATTCAGGTTTGAGCCCATAACCATTTTAGACTCTCTCCTTCAACTCTTCAATCCTCTCTAACTGGTTGATGTACCCCTCAACCTTGGAAATCTTGACCACCTCCTTCATTATTGCCCTCGAGTCATACATGTTTGAGCCAGGAATCTATGGAGGAGTACGAGTGATAAGTTCATGAGCCTTCACTTGAACTTTAGCTTGATCAGCCTCATCCAAGATCAGTTTGAACAGTTCGGGATGGTTGTCCACCATGAAGTCAGTGAAGTGCGCATCGATATCTTCAGTCTTGCCCTACTTCTTGACCACATACCAGAGCCTGATAAACTCGTTCCATGCATTCTCCCAAAATTCCTTCAACTTCTCGGATATGAAAGTGTCAATGAGAACTAGCTCGTTGCATGTCTCTTTTGGGACTTGAATCTTCTTTACCCTGGGTGCAGCTCGCTTCTTGTACTTCCTCGATTCAGGCTTCTCCTTCTTCCTCCTTAGCAAACTGAATATACCAACATCAAGTTCTTTTTGTTGCAGTGCAGTAATTTTAGTCAGCTTCTCAACCTTCCTCTCCAATATGCACTGCTTCTCCTTTTGAGCAATTTCAGCACGGCGCTGAGCTTCATTCTTCTCAGGTGTAATACCCCAAGCCTCAGAGCAGAGATCTGCAACTTGATCACCATCATAAGTGATGGAATTCTTCCTTATCTCGATGGGGGAATGCACTGAAGCCTCGGGAATGGTAGGTAGTTCAGGAAGAGTTTGTTGTTATGAAGGGTCATTAGCCTGAGCCGCCAATCTCGCTGACTTCCTCGGAGTAGACTGGACAAGTGCGGTTTCAGTTGCCTCAGATGCCTCAGGGTTGGATCTTTTCCTTTTCCCCCTTTTTGGCATCATCCTTGGCAGAAAGTAAAGACCGTGGCACTGCATCCTTCAGGACCTCATCCTGATTGTTGATAATGAAAGTTGTTAGGGATTGAACCTCCTTTAAGTGCTCCTTCATTAGATCAACTCAAGTCACGATTCCAACTCTGGAATATGATAACTGAGATAGGCTTGACTTGAGCTTCTTATCAAAGACCTCCATCGAATTATTCAAGCACTTCTCAGTTTCAGCCAGCCTTGGTGCCGTCTTCTCCGACTCAGAGATAAATTTTCAATTTGATCTGAAATAGCTTTTGGTGAAGAGCTCAGAGGACTTTTCTGTCAGTGTCTCCACCGCCTTCAGGATCATTTGCTCATTCTCCTTCATCTAACTCAGAGCCCCTTGAAGCAGCTTCCTTGTCTTCTTCTTCTTCTCGGACTTGTCGGAGTTGACTGTGGCCTTCATTGCATTCTCAAGATGCCTCAGCCTTCTATTGGCCACCGTCTCGAGAGCTGACTTCATCCATCCCATCTTCTTTTGGAGTGCCTTGACTTTGTTGTTATGCTCAGATTCAAGCATGCTCAGCTTGTTCTCTAACTCTGCAAGGTTCTCCTAGTCTTTTCTTGCTTTGTGATTAAATCAGTGAAGTTGCCTTGACGGATGTCAGTCACCACAACCTCATCGCCGCCATCATCCTCAGTCATTGCCTATTTTCCCTTGTCAGCCCCTGCCTTCTCAGTCTCCTCTTCAGGATGCACTGAGGGCAGTTGTGGAGTGATATTAGCCGCCTGCCCCTCAGGCTCAGCCGAGTCAACTCGAACTTCAGGGACTTACCCTTCAGAACTAGGAGTCACCTTGGATGCCTCAGCAACTTCCTCCTATGTCTTAGGGCAGGGAATCCTTTCCTTGACAGTTGCTTTGTTGGCAGATGAACCAACCAAGTTGGTCTCATCAACTGCTCCACCCTTGGACGCAGTCTCCTTCGCACCTTCCCCCTGAGCACAAGGCTCAGTGTCCATCGCATCCAAGTCCTTGGCACATTCATCAATGATTTGTTCATTGGCCTCTTTCCTACAGTACCATCTTCGTCATCATCCTCATTATCATCACCCTTCTTCTCTGGAGTATCTCCAAACTTACCCTTTTCCTTCCTCACAGCCCCCACCTTCTCCACAAATTTTTCACTGCCCCCATCTCCAGCACCTCGAGATAATTTGTAATATTGAAGAGCATAATCTCGCCTCCTCTTGGCACCAGAAGTCCCACCCCCTGGATTCAACCATCATCTATTGCTCAGGCATGTTGGACTGCTTGATTTCCAATAAAGCCTTCAAGTCTGCAACATGACTCCACTGGACTGGGTAGTTATTCAGCCATGGAAAATTCATCACCACCCATTCTTCCGCCCTGTACCTGATGAGGTTTTCAAACAAGTCCATATAAGTGCTATCCTCTTACTTTTCCTTAGGATTCTGGATGATGAACCCGGTTTCAGGGATGATTTCCTTAGGATTAGATGGTTGGGATGAAGATGGTTCTTAGGGGTTGGTGGCAATAACTGGAAAGTCAGTGGGTAAGGGTAAGGATGTTTGGGGCTCAGCGGGTAGGGATGGTTCAGTGGGGTTAGGTGGTGTAGGCTCAGTGGAAGTTTGGTAGGCTCAGTGGTGGTGGGGTTGTTTGGCTCTGAGAGAGTTGGGTTGGGTTTAGTGATGGCAATTTCAGTGGAGTTTGGGGTAAGTTCAGGTTCATGTAGTGAAGCAGTGTTAATGACTTCCGTACTTGGTTCAGATCCGACTTCTCCACCGCCGTCTCCTTAGCCACTTTCTTACTCTCTTCTTTAGCCTCTTTATCTTCCTGGGCTTCACCACAAATTGCCCATCTCCCAATACATAATCGTCGGACTCCTCAGCCTCTGAAGTAGCCCCCTTGGAGTCTTTTTCGGTACTCTTTTTCTTCCCCGTGGCTGTCACCTTCTCTTTCATAATGGCCTTCATCTTTGAGATTGTCTTCTCAATTCTCTCATTCTCTGCCTCGTTCACCTGAGCGCGCTCAGCCAGCTCTGCCTCAGTCTCCTCTTGTCCCTTGATAATGAGGTCATCCACCTTACTGAGGAGGTTCCTCTTCACAGGCTTCTTGCCCTTAGGCTCAGCCTTCTTCTTTTGCCCCTTTTGTGGAGCATTTGGGGCGGTCAGGCCCAAGATTAGATAAGTGTCCTTCTCAGTCATTATTCAAATGAACAGTCAGGGAAGGCACTGTTGATGAGCATGGACAACCTCGTCCCAAAATGGAGTACACCTTTGATGAAAACATGTTTCTTTTGGGCATCCCTCTTCACCTTCGTTGCAGCTCTGTTGGCGAGCAAATCCAAGAAGTATTTCTCCCAGTTGACTTCAGCTTTGTCAATTATAGCCACCATCAACTTGATCTTGTCCTTGCTCACTTGCTCATGGAATCCTACATTCTCCATACTGATTTTTCTCACAATGTCCACCAGAGTCCTGTACTCTAGCTTGAAGTTGTCTTTATGCATGCGAGCCTGAAAGTAGGGAGATCCAGACTTTATGAACTTCTCCATGTATGCACCTTTGTTATTTTCTTGGTACACCATGGGGCTAATACCAGTGCAGGGTAGGGTAAACACCTTCTTCACCATTGCCCTGAGGTCAACCTCCCTGACCTCCTCCTTAATCAGTTTCTCCCCAACAGGCACCTTCACGGTCACCTCCGTGAACAAATTGCCATCTCTCTTGAACATTTTGATATACACCTCAACCACCATCTTGGGAATCACAGACGTGGGCTTCTTGGCGTTGTAGGTCTTTAACCTAGCGTTAGAGATCCATTCAAGCATGGGCCATCCATGGCGATAATCTGGTCAATGTGAACTTGCTTGTTCTGGACAGCGGACTCATAATTGACCACAGTCCAAGCAGTGTTTGAAGAAGCCATTGAAGTGATTTGAGAAAATTTTTCTAAGGAGTGCACACATTTTGAGTGAGAGAAAACTCAATGTGCTCGAGAGTGTATGAAAGCGTACAAATAACTTGAATGACATCTAATTTGATGTTTTGTATGAATAGTAACTCTGACGAGTGGCTGCGATTAATACTGAATTTGAAAGGTTTTGAAATAAAGGGCTAGGATTAATTCAAAGAAATGTCCTTTGATCACGTCAGTCATATCCCGCCTAAAACGGACACGTATATGAATAAGTAACTGTGCGCATTAAATGCTCTAACGCGTATAGGTTTAAATATAAAAAGTTACACTTTTAATGAAAATAGAATGCATTTAATGCGATTCTCAAGATTGAAGAAAATCAGTGCGATGGTTCGAATTCAAAGGGTTAGGTTTAGAAATACATACCAGTCAGGGCATCATTGTAGTACCTCGATACCTCATCATTGTCGAGTCTGAAATGGAGTTCCCCCTTGACACTGACCCTGAGTTCCCCCTAGATCCTACACAAACTGCTCACCTGGATCTAAGAGTCCTAACTCTACTGATAGTTCCATAAATATTGATTCAGCCAAAGGCTTAGTTAAGATGTCAACTCTCTGCCAATCAGTGTGATTCTTCTCCATCCCGAAGTCCTTTTTCTCCACATGATCTCTGTTGGTCCCACTAGTAACAGTTTAAGGGTGTTTAAGAAGTCTAGAAGGGGGGTTGAATAGACTTCTCAACACAAATCACTTTTATTTTAACTTTTTGAAAACTCCAGACTCGTCTGGTGAACAGTTTGCGGAAGCTTATTCTATTAACATTTGAATGAAAACCTTTATATGCTTTATCAAATATGATACAAGAGTAATGTTAAGCAGTAAAGTAAAGAACACATGAATTTTTGGGAAATTGTATTGATATAAGTTTTGATTAAGATGCCAAAATGTTCTCCCTAAGATAATGTAAGTAAATTATTCAGTAGAGTTAGCCGAGAATTAACAAGTTCGAATGTTAGGGAAGTGAAGTACTTTTGCTATTTTCTAAAGTGTATTTAAGAGTTGTTCGCTGAAGACAAGTCTGCTGAAGAGAAGTGTTGGTCCCGGTACAAGTCTGAGTGATGCGTGTATGGAAGGGAATACACATATACAAATTTTTCTGAACTTAAACCTCATTGAGTCTCCTTACTCAGAGTGATAATGAACACAGGGTAGATAACAAACCTACTAACTGCACTGAGACGGTCAGTTGGTAAACTATCTACTTATGTTCAGTGCGGAATATGTGAGCCCTGAAAGTTTACAGACTTATTTTATGTTTGTTTTTAGAAAACTTGTTTTCCTCTAAAGAAGTCGTGGTTAGAAGGGTTGTGCACTGAGTTAATGAGTCAGGCTAATTGATTTAGTACTGACAAGATATACAATGAATGACTTAGCAATATAACAATATAAAGCAATAATCAAAGCAGTAAAAACTTAGAGAGATAACGTGGTTCAGAGACTCAGGCTCCTACATCCACGGTCCTGATTCAACAGGAGAATCCACTAATGAATTGGCTTATTTTTAATGTGCCAAGGTGCACCCAGATCAGTCTTCTCACTAACCTTTACTTCTAACTTACTCAACTAACTTCAACCAACAAAACTAAAAAAGAGAGTTTTGGTTTCAGTTTGATTCCTACTAGGTGTGATTATCCTTACAAGACGAAGCTATGCTAAGGATTTAGATAATCACTCTAAGCTTAAGATGATTCTAGTATGCTCAGTGGAATACAGAATAACTCTCTATCTCTAGAAACACTTGGGAAATTAAAGATGGTTTGAGTGCTTCTATGAATGCTTGAATGCTTTGAGCACTCAGAGTTTGAGTAATTTCTGGCTTCGAAATTTCCCGTAACCTTGATTGAGTCCAAGGCCTTCTAGGTTGTCTTTCTTGTAGGATACTTCAACGGATACAATCTCCATGCAGCAGCCGTCCTTGCATGTATTTGCTAATTGCATTAAATGCATGCCAGTTGAATTGTGTAGGGATGTCAGGTTCAGGTCAGTGTTAGTATATGACTTGTCGCTCTCTGATTGGTCCACGTCAGCAGGTAGGTGAGAATGTCAGAACTCATTCTCCAGTTCAGTCTTATCTTTACTGAGTTTAGGTTTTTCCTCATCTACGTACATTTCCCAGCGCTGAAATTCCTTTTGACTTACTTGGATCCTACTCCAAGTCTTTTCTCAATACTCAGTGTTGTCCTGTTCCCTTCAGGCTGAGTTTAGCAGTGATCTCAGGATCATGCTCTTCATCCTGACACTTACTCAGCTAGCTTAGAAAGACTGTCATAAGTTCAGGATGGTGCTCTTGTGTCTTCAGGCTTCAGTCTTGATTGACAACAATGAGTTCTCCTCTTATTGTGTACCTGTGAATGTAAAATAAACTAACTTACAAACCTAACCAAGATAGCCTGACTATTACAACACTTTGGAAACTCATCTTTTCAGGGTCTTTGGGATCAACTCAAAATTGACATTGTCCCAACAATTTCCCCCTTTTTGATGATGCCAAAACACTGAAAAGATCCTCCTATTCTATAAGAAAGAGTCAGTGTTAGAACAGTTCTTGATAAGTACAGAAATTAAAAGCAGCCAAAAAGACAATGAGTTTTTGTCTATGGGCAAATGTAATAGATTTCATTGATAAGTATTTCAGTGAGTACTATGAGCTAATCTGTTACACAGATACAGGATAGATATTTAGATCCTACGCATTCCAAGCTTAGTGCCGTAGCCAGAATAAACCCGATCGTTCAAGTCTTCAACTCTCTTGAACTGATTCTGGTATCCTTCAGTACGGGTAATCTGCATATCCTCCTTCATTATTTCCTTTGAGTCATACATGGTAGAGCCTGGAAGCATTGGAGGAGTGCAAATGATCAATTCAGGCACCTTGATTTGAACCTTAGCTTTCTCAGCCTCGTCCAAAATCAGCTTGAAAAGCTCAGGGTAGTTATCGACCATGAAGTCAGTGAAGTGAGCATCAATATCTTTAATGTCGCCCAACTTCTTGACAACATACCATAGCCTGATGAATTCGTTCCTTGCATCTACCCAAGACTCCTTGATCTTCTCATAAATGAATGAATCGATAAGCACGGGCTCAGTGTTTGACTCTTTGAGAAATATTAGCTTTCTTGCATGAGGTGCAACCCTCTTCCTGTACTTCCTCGGCTCAGGCTTCTCCTTTTTCCACCTAAGCAAACTTATCACTGCATCACAGTCTCCTGAGCCTTCTCGAATACCTCATCCACACGCTCTAGGAGATTTGAATCCACCTTCTTGCCTTTCGGCGCTGCTCTGTTCCTCTGACCCATCTTAGGTGCATTGGGGTCAGGTAAGCCCAAGATAGCATAAGTGTCACTCTCATTATAAAACATGATCTTCTTCCCCGTCAAATGAAAACCCTGGACAAACATGAGTGATCATCATAGAGATTCTTGTGGCAAATGGAAGCACTGTACCCACTGAGATATGCTTCTCCCTCTTATCCCTCTTCACCTTCTCCACAGCAGCATGAGCAATCTGGTCCAGAAACAGTTGCTCCCAGTTGGCCTTGACGTTGTCAATCAGGGCAACCATTATCTTGAGCTTGTCCTTGCTAAATTGCTCATGGGACCCAACTGTGCCCATGATCATCTTACTGCATATCCTTTAACAATTCACCCTCCTTATTCTTGGTGACCCTGAATTTTGGCGACCCAGTCTTGGTGAACTCCTTTAACAATTCACCCTCCTTATTCTCCTTATACGTTTTAGGGTTTATACCGGAGCAAGGTAACCTAAAAACCACCTTCACCGATTGTGGAGGTCAATCTCCCTCTCCTCTGTCTCATACAGCGTTTCGCCTTCCTCATCTTTCCCCTTGGATATATGCACCGATACCCTAGTGACCAATTCACCTCCTCGTTTGAACATGTTAATGTACGCCTCCGCCACCGCCTTGGGAAGCACCACACGTGGCTTCTTGGAGAAATACATCTTCAGTCCAGCCTTCGAAATCCATTCCATAACTGGCTTGATCTCCTCCACCTTCAAGCATGGCCCGTCCATGGAGATAATTTATTCTAAATGTACCAATTTGCTGTTGACGATGGTCTCAAGGTCACCGTAAGTCCACTCGTCAACATTGGTGTTGGAAGCCATTGAGTTTTAAATGAAACCTTGAAAAATTTGAAAAGCTTTAAGTGTGAGAGAATACTTAGTGAGCAAATGTATATTAGTGTAAGTGTAAATTCCTCAAACGGCTTCGCAAATTGAAATGTATGAACCAGTTACTCAGACGTGTGGTTGAGATTAATCCTGAATTCAAAAGGGTTTTGAAATAAGGGGCCAGGATTAACTCAAGGAGATTATTTTCCTCACGTCAGTCACATTCCGTAGATTACGGACACATATGTGAAAAAATAACTATGCGCATTAATTGCTCTGATGCGCATGGGTTTAAATATCAAAATGCACCCTTTAAATGATAACGAACATAGTTTAATGCGATATTCAGAGTAGGAGATTCAGTGCAATGGTTCAAATTAAAAAAGGTCAAGGTTGGAACTTCATACCAGTCAGCGTGACATATTAGCACCTTAATAACTCGTTGATTTGATTCTGGCCTGAGTTCCCCCTTAGACTCTAAATCTGAGTTCCCCCTAGATCCTACGTTGACTGCTCTCTTAGATCTAAGAGACCTAACTCCACTGACAGTTCCATAAACTTTGATTCAGCCAAAGGCTTAGTCAAGATGTCAGCTCTCTGCCTGTCAGTGTGAATCTTCTCCACCCTAATGCCCATCTTCTCCACATGATCTCTTATGAAGTGATGGTTAATATCCACATGCTTGCACCTTGTGTGAAGTACTGGATTCTGAGTGATTGCTATGGCACTGTTGTTGTCATAATAAATTGGGACTTCATTTGCAAACACTTGGTAGTCTCTCAACTGTTGCCTCAACCATAGAATCTGAGCACAACAACTACCTGCCGCCATATACTCAGCCTCTGTTGTGGATGTCGCCACTGAGTTCTGCTTCTTTGAGAACCAAGAGATCAACTTGCTTCCTAAAAACTGACACGTCCCTGAGGTGGATTTCCTATCAATCCTACAACCTCCAAAATTTGCATCTGAATAACCAGTTAGTTCTAGGTTGTCATCTGAAGGATACCATAGTCCTAAATTGAATGTCCTTTTCAAATATTAAAGTATCTTCTTGGCAGCCTCCAAATGACTTTTCTTACGGTTAGACTAATACCTAGCACATACACCAACCGCAAATGTGATGTCAGGCCTGCTTGCAGTCAGGTACAACAATGAACCTATAAGCCCTCTGTACTTAGTCTGATTCATTGATTCCCTATCAGTGTTAGGATCCATCTTCCAATTTGTGTTCATTGGGATCCTAGCTGGATTGCAATGCTGAACTCCAAACTTCTAAATCAATTATCTTGTGTACTTGGCCTGATTAATGAAAATCCCTTGATCAGTTTGCTTGACTTGCAATCCCAAAAAGAAGTTCATCTCCCCCATCATAGACATCTCAAATTTACCAGTCATCAACTTAGAGAATGTCTCACAGAGCTGATGATTTGGTGATCCAAATATTATGTCATCCACAAAAATTTGGACCAAGAGAATGTCATCACCTTCAATGATCCTGAACAATGTCCTATCCACTGTTCCTTTCCTGAACCCGTGGTCAGTCAGGAATTGGGAAAGAGTATCATACCATGCTCTAGTTGCTTGCTTAAGTCCATAGAGTGCTTTCTTAAGATGGTATACCTTGTCTCAAACCTCAAACACTGGGGGTTGTTCCACATATAGCTCTTCATTCAGGATACCATTAAGAAACCTACTCTTAACGTCTATTTGATACACTTTGAACTTCTTGTAAGTTGCATACGCAAGGAACAACCGGATTGCTTCTAGCTTAGCCACTGAGCAAAAGTCTCATCATAGTCTATTCCTTCAGACTGACAATACCCCTTTGCTACCAGTCTTGTCTTGTTCCTTACTACAACACCATTCTCATCCTTCTTGTTCTTGTAGACCCACTTGATACCAATTTCACCTTGTTGCCTAGGTCTATCTACCAGTTCCCAAACCTGATTCCTTGTGAACTGATTTAACTCTTCTTGCATGGCTATGATCCAGTTCGAGTCAATGAGAGCTTCTACTATGTTTTGAGGCTCTTTCTCAGAGAGAAAGCAACAAAATAGAGTGCTCTCACCATGGAACTGTTGGAATTTATAAGTACGTAAATAAGTAAACATACGCAACAGAAATAAACGTTCTCCAACAATGAACAATTTAATTGCATAATAAAATACGAGATATCTTAAACAAGAAATCTTACAGTGCTTCGTACGTGGAATCCTCTGCTACGGTATCCACGCAACAACTATTCACCGATTTGCACTGAGGTGCCAGCTTTGAATCTCTAGACGAACTTGCTAGGAAAACTCGAACAAGAGATTTTATGGAGAAATTATATTTCTTGTGTATTTTGGAATTCCCATGAGACACATATTTATAGGGATTAACTTAGCTAAATTCTTAAGCAAGATATCGGGCCTAGCCCGTAGATATAATCTCTACAGATTATATTTCCCTAGATATGTTCATACGAATAATATATATACCATATTTATTATTCTTGTATAATAATATTCCAAATATTATTATTGGGATTTCATATCTAATTTAATTAGATAATAATAATAATTAATTCTAAATATAATTATTATTATATTCTCCATAAATTAAATATTATATCTAATATAATACTTTAATCAACCAACTATAATCAGCGAACTATCATTGCTTGTTGTATGACCCATAGGCCCTCGTATATCGAGCGATTAGTTAAACTAACGATCTTAATTGAACCCTAGACAATAAATCAGACATTCTCAATATACGAGGCACGTTGCGAGGAAATCTGCAACTACCTGTAACATTGTAGGCTATTGTGATATCTTCCTTTCATTCGGGAATACTCGATTAAGTCTTGAACATGATGAAATATCTATTCAAATAAATTAATCATATTATCTCAAATCACTAATTGATCGCTCGCGTCGCCCTTGGCCACAAAGTCCAAGTCGACTTGCATCGGCCGATATCTTAGATCCAATTATGACGAGAAGACAAGTATTCTCTCTTAAATCCACATAGAGGAATGAATCCTATTCTTGGCTCAACTACCACGCACATGAACTTCGTGATGAAACCAATGCATGCCATATCTACCCTTGGAGGGTGAAAGGGTCGGCCATGGTCAAAGTTCATCATTCCGCACATGTCGTGCGTATTGACCTCAAGTCTGAGGAGTATCACATCGCTCCCACTAACCGAGACACCCATAGACACACTATGTGGAATTACATAAAATGGTTTCTCGGATGGGTATACCAATACCCTCTAAGGTATTTGTGCATCCATTATGGGATACCTAGTATCTCGCAGTAAATGAGATCTTACTACACTCTCACCATAGAGTATAATGTAGATCGCACACCAATCTCCATTGCATCATCAATATCCCATTCTTGATGATCCTTTATCGGGGCTATTTGAGAATCGTACTTCGGTCATCTGAGTTCTCACCCACTCAATGATATTATCGATCAAGGGAACACAGATATGAATAATGCAAACAATCAAACATAATATTTAGATAAGTGTAAAGACATACATTTAATATTAAACCAAACAATAATATTAAACCATAAACTGAATATCATCTTAGTATCATGTCCTCACAAAGGATTGTTTCTAGGACACTAACACTAACAATCTCCCACTTGGACTAGAGCCAATCACCCATATGTTTAACCCCTAGACCATCAAAATGTCTAGTGTGTACATGAACACTCAAAGCCTTGGTGAATGGGTCAGCCAAATTATCATCTGTGGGAATGCGCTCCAACTCTATTTCCTTGTTAGCGATCATCCCTCTTATCAAGTGATAATGCCTTGGTACATGCTTATTTCTATTGTTGGATCTCGGTTCCTTTGCTTGCACAACCGCACCAGTGTTGTCACAATACAACTTTATTGGAATACTAGCACTTGGAACTACCCCTAGTTCAGTTAAGAACTTTCTCATCCAAACAGCTTCCTTGGCAGCCTCTGCCGCAGCTATGTACTCAGCCTCAGTTGTTGAATATGTGGTTGTCTCTTGCTTGGAACTATTCCAATACACCGCACCTCCATTGATAGTGAAGACGTATCCTGAATACGACTTGTAATTATCACAGTCGGATTGGAAACTTGCATCAGCGTAGCCGGTGACGACCAACTCTGATTGCCTACCATAGATAAGAAAATGTTCTTTAGTACGCCTGAGGTACTTAAGAATATTCTTGACAACAATCCAGTGAGGCTCACATGTATTCTGTTGGTATCTACCCGTGATGCTGAAAGTATAGGCCACGTCTGGCCTAGTGCAAGTCATGGCGTACATGATGGATCCAATTGTAGATGCATATGGAACATCCTGCATGTGCTTGATATCAACTTTGCTAGAAGGACAATCCTTCTTCGACAACTTTATCCCATGATTTGCTGGAAGATATCCTCTCTTAGAGTTCTCCATCGCAAAATGCTTCAACGCTTTATCTACGTAGGTGGATTGTGACAGCCCTAACATCTTGGATCTATCACTATGGATCTTGATCCTTAAGATGTAGCATGCTTCACCAAGATCCTTCATCATGAAGGTCTTTGATAACCAATCTTTCACGGACTGCATGAGCGGGATGCTATCTCCTATAATCAATATGTCATCGACATCTACGAATACAAACACAATACTCTTCCCGCTGCGTTTACAATAAATGCATGGATCTTCCAGATTTCTAATGAAGCCAAAAGACTTAACAGCTTCATCAAATCGGATATTCCAACTCCTAGAAGTTTGCTTCAATCCATAGATGGATCGTTTAAGCTTGCACACAAGATTAGACTTTGGCGTAGATATAAAACCCTCCGGTTGAGTCATAAACACGTCCTTATCAATGTTTCCATTGAGGAAGGCTATTTTAACATCCATCTGCCAGATCTCATAATCATAGTGTGCGGCTATCGCAAGTAAAATACGAATGGACTTGATCTTTGCAACCGGCGAAAAAGTCTCGTCATAGTCAATGCCTTAACGTTGACTATACCCTTTTGCCACCAACCTAGCTTTGTAGGTTTGTACCTTACCATTTGCATCGGTCTTTCTCTTGAAGACCCACTTGAAACCTATGGGTTTTAACCCTCTTGGAAATTCCCAAACTTGATTGATGTACATCGAGTCCATCTCAGATTTCATGTCTTCACGCCACTTCTCTGAGTCAACATCTAATGTCGCCTCAGTGTAAGTCTTAGGTTCCTCCTTATTCGGTATATCCACGTTATTGTGTTCCTCCACGAGGAAACCATAATACCTATCGATTGGATTATAAATCCTAGTTGACTTACGGTGTTGTGGTTGTGCAGGCTGTACATTCTGATCGTGAAAATTTTGTGGTGCAACGATTTCATCGTTGACCGGAGAGTCCTCAAGAGTGACACTTTAAGATGCCTCTTGGGCGGGAGTTTGAACTATGCTATTCTCATTCAGCCTACTTGGAGGTTGTTGCAAAGGCAACGCGACTCTAATTACGCTCCTACCGGCTGAAAGAGGATCACCTAGTGATAAACTTCAACCATGAGAGTCGCTGAATGTTCCCACTGATTCTTTATCATGTTGCTTTGATAATTCATCAGTCTCTATGTTAATTCATGGTTCTTGAATTTCATCAAGTTCTATCTTCTTACGGCTTTGTTCCTAGAAGATGCCTTGAAGACATACTCGTCTTCTAGGAACCTTGCCCATCTAGAAACAATCACCGTATGTTTCTCCGATAGATAGAAATAATACCCTCTAGTCTCCTTAGGATATCCCACAAAATAACCTTTTTCACCTTTGGATTCCAACTTATCAGTTTGCATTTTCTTCACAATTGCAGGGCAACCCCACATTCTAATGTGTAGAAAATATGGCTTCTTGCCATACCACAACTCGTATGGAGTTTGCTCAACTGATTTAGAAGGAAACCTATTCAGAATGTAGATTGAGGTTCGCAATGTGTGTCCCCATAATAATGTTGGAAGGGAGGCAAAACTCATCACGGACCGGACCATGTCCAACAAGGTTCGATTTCTCCTTTCGGACACACCGTTCATCTGAGGGGTTCCGGGAGGAGTCCATTGTGATTGGATCCCATGAAGCTTCAAGTAATCCATGAATTCGTGGCTAAGGTACTCACCTCCTCGATCTGATCGAAGAGTCTTGATACTCTTACCAAGACGATTATCTACTTCGGCCTTGTACTCCTTAAATTTCTCAAACGATTTGAATTTGTGTTTCATGAGATACATGTATCCGAATCTTGAGTAATCATCAGTAAAGGTGATGAAGTAGCCGAATTGACCCCTAGCTAGAGTGGGCAATGGTCCACAAACATCGATGTGGATCAACTCTAGAACTTCTTTGGCACACACCCCTTTTCCCGAAAAGGGTTTATTGGTCATCTTGCCCATGAGATAAGATTCACAACTTCCATAAGACTCTAAGTCAAATGAGGTTAAGTAGTCCAACTTTCTTAACCGTGCGATTCTTTTCTCATTTGCATGACCAAGTCTACAATGCCACAAGTAAATCGGGTTTTCATGATTACTAAGCTTGGGTCTTTTATTTTGTATATTAAGAACATTATATCCACAATGTAACAAGTATAAACCATTCACAAGAGGAGCATTTCCATAAACATCACCATTAAGCGAAAAATAACAAGTATTATTTGCAAAACGGAAGGAAAATCCCTCAATGTCTAACATAGGAACGAAAATAATATTACGAGTAATAGACGAAACAAAATAATTATTATTTAATTCAAGTCTAAAACCAGAAGGTAAGTCTAAAACATAAGTCCCAACACGTTCAGCAACAACTCTTGTACTATTCCCCATGTGAAGGGCGACTTCATCCGGCCTAACCGCTCTGCTGTCCTTGAGCCCCTGCATATTTGTACAAATGTGTGAGCCACAACCGGTATCTAATACCCAACAGTTTGAATCATTTGTGGATAAGTTTATCTCAATAACAAACATACCTGTTCCAGTGGCTGAAGCACCTTGTGCCTTCTTTTCAGCTGCTAGAACCTTGCAGTCCTTCTTCCAATGCCCCTTCTGCTTGCAGTGGAGGCAAACATCCTTATCCACCCGCTCCTTCTTTTGAATTACACCTTTCGGCTTGAGGAGGTTAGGCTTAGAGCCTTTCTTATCCTTGCTTTTATGCTTCTTCTTCTTCCCTTTAGGGGCAGGGGAACTAGAAGTACCCACCATGAGCATGGGTCTTTCCTTAGCGGTGGAAGACTCTAAAGTCTTGAGCATGTTATGAAGCTCAGGCATGGTCGAAACCGTCTTATTCATTTTGAAGTTTACTACGAAACTCGAAATGAATCGGGTAGCGACTGAAGAATGACATAAACAACAACATTAGTCTGCAGCTCAATCCCCAAACGACCAAGTTTCTCGATTAGCCCTATCATCTTCAAAACATGAGGGGATACTTTCCCTTCTTTAGATAGCCGACATCTAAACAGATCTCTCATCACCTCATAAATCTCAGAACGAGACTCAGAATCAAAGAGATCCTTCAGATGTCTAAGCATCTCATAGGGAAGCATCCTCTCGTGTTGTCTTTGCAAATAGGGAGTCATGCCGAGCAACATAACACACTGAGCCTGGGAAGCATCATCTTGATGCTTCTTTTGAGCTTCGGTGTCAAACGCTTCGGTTTCCTCAGAACCAGCCTCAGGGGTAACAGGGATTGGCGTGTCGAACATGTACTCAATCTTTTCTTGCCTAAGCACCAAACGCACATTTCGGTGCTAGTCCAAAAAATTTGGCCTAGCCAATTTATTTGTTTCCAAAACACTTCTCAACGACAAGTTATTCATTTCAACAATCCTAGGAAATAAAATTTAAATGGGAATTAAAACACATAATTCCTATGATCAATATTCAGCAATCAAAATAAACATGGCCTTTTATTTATTTTGTCTCCATTATTTTCACATACTCGACGGCCTCATCGGAAGAGTACGAATTTATATCCAATATAAATTGTAATGGATTAGGATCCACATTCCTACTATTACAATGACTACTAGGGCTGAACATTGCAACAACAGAACTGGTAGGTCTCTAGTTGATTGAACCTAGTTCAATCGGATGTCACCTAATTCTCGGTTCCCTGCTAGGGCTGGTGAAACAGAATTAAGTTGGCTTACAACCATTAAGCGGTGACAAACATGACCCTATAAAAGTCCCGTTAGATGTAGATCAGAGCAAAAGACTAGGGTCTTAAATACTTATTGGAACGAAATCTCCGATTTACTGAAAACCCATATTTTAGCAAGGAACATTTTAAAGGCGGGGTATTAATTGCTTAATCAAGATCCACATGTTAATCTATATCACATTTTAGCAATTATAGGGCGCCGCCTACCCAAACATGATTTTATGCGGACTAACATTTATTTGGGCGCCGTCTACCCAAAACATAAATATCGGTCCGATAATTATTGGGTGCCGCCTACCCAAACAATTACAATGAGTGCGTTAACGAATTTATTTTTTTAAAAAAAAGTTAACCGAGTGGGAATTAATAATCTTTTAATTACACATACTAAGATTAAATCCAATTTGAATCCAAGTTTGTTAATTAAATATTTATTAATTTTCCAACCTTAATTAATCCAATTAATTTAGTCAATTCATATGTTCTCCTTTGAAAAATTCCATAAATTTATTTAATCTAAAATTAAATTATTTTAATTTTAATTAGTAAATTGAAGGGGCTCAGGTGCAAATTTCAAAAATTGCACAGAAGGGCATGTCTCAAATGAAATTTGCAAACAACCCTTCTCACATCATCACCCAAACCATCGCATCCAATTTCAATTTACCGAATCAAATTAACCAATATTTCAGGAAATTAATCCAATCAATTTCAACACAGTTCGAGTCTATCAAGAGCAGTGCATTAGTGAATCAATCAGTATGATCGACAAAATAGGGACGACACTTGATGGTCCTATTTTTAATGACTTTTTTTAGGACAAATGGGAATTCAGGAGCAAAATTTTTTTAAAACCTTTTCCTCAGGGAGTTCAGCAGGAGTGAATAATACTCAAGTCACTGCATTGCTAAGAGTCAGAGCACTCAAGTCAATGCAACTGACTTGCGAGCTCAGTCTCTTAACAAGGCAGTGACTCGAGAGGTTACACTTCAAGTTACTGCACTGCTTAGAGGCTGAGTCACCAAGTCAGTGTGAAGACTTGGAGACTCATGCTCTAAGCAACACAGTGACTCGAGATGCTGAACTCTCAAGTGTGTTGCCTGAACTGGTCAGTGAGAAGGATTCTCCCTGACCTAAATACTTAACCAAAGTTTTCTTTAACAATGATCTCAGTGAGCAGATTTTCACAATACTTTAGTAAATACTTAAAACAATAAAATGCTCAGTTTAACGTGGTTCAAAGACTCAAGCTCTTACATCCACGTCCTGATTTAACAGGAAATCCACTAACTGGGATTCTTATTTTTAACGTGCCAAGGTGCACCCAGATCTACAACTCCAGATCTTGCTTACTTCCTTACAACTCACAAAACAACTTACTACCAACAAACATAACAAGAGGGTTTTGGTTTCAGTTGGGTTTTCTCCAACTAGGTGAGGTTTTCCCTTACACTGTGTTAGCCTAAAGCTAAGATTGGGAAAACCTCTCTAAGCTAAGAGTTACAAGCTGAACACTCATTTGTGTATAAATATGGACCCTAATGGTCAGTGTACAAGATGTGAATCGTGATTCCTTATAACTCCCATACAATGCACTAAACACTCACACCTTCACATCACGTAGGTGTTGATTTTCTTACTTCACACACACTTCAAACCGTAGCTATGAGCTTGTATTTATAGTGTGGATTCAAATGTAACCATTGTAGGAAATTACATTTGAATCCATACAATTAATAGGTTTCACCTACTTTTCTTGGAACTCGGCCTTGTCAGTGTCAGATACGCTGTCTTGACGTGATTGGTCCACGTGGACTGAATCCAACGGATCTTTGACTTAGTGTGCTTGATCAGGGTGCACTGACTTCAGATAGCATTATCCTCCACTGACTGATGATCTTCAGTAGACATACTTGTCTTCAGTGATGTTGTCCTTCAGAGACTTTTGAAGATCTCTCCAAGAAGTTTGTCATAAGGCAGAATGACAAACTTCCCTGACCACAGTAGCCTGACTCCTTCAGGGCCTACTTGGTGCAACACTAATCCTCTTGATCATGCTCTTCACTGAGTGGTCCGCCTGACTTAGCTTAGATCAGCCAGGTTTACACTCAGTGGGATATCCTTCAGGCTTCTCTTCTGGTTCAGGTTACTAGTATGGCTTCAGTTAGTTCTTCTTGTGATGTCATCTTGATTTCCTCAGGCTGTGTTGCTGAGTTCCCCCTCAACTGAGTGTTCCCTCAACTGACAGCCTATTCTACTAAGAGCTAACCTAGCCTGATCTAAAACTAAAGATATAATCCCGACTGCTTTCAAACCTATAAAATGTTATTTTGGAAAATCATCAAAACTAAAACATATCCAAACAAAACTTCTTATGAAGCCCCGCCGTGCACAGCAGTGGAGGGCTTCTCAAGAGAACCGTCTCACTGCCTTCGAACCAAAATATGAACTGGTCAAATCGAAATGGATAGGGAGGATGACATTGCCACTTCACCACGATAATCGTGTAAAGAAAAACAAACATCGACCGTCGCCTTAAAACGGCTCCATGGCCGTGAATCAAAAGCAGAAAAGGGAAGCACCACCACTAGCCCTACCTCTCAAGACCAAGAGGTACAGAAAAACAAACGTTGGCGATGCAAGGCTTCGCGACTATCACCGCCTCTATTAAGCTTTTCATAGGTGAAAAGCAAGAAAGATGACGGAAGACTAGGGGCGGGCGCACAAATTCCACCGCCTGCAAAAATCGTGCGGTGGAGCGGATTCACGCCAGCGGCACAAGTCACGGCAATAAGCCGCCGATATCAAGTGCCGCCGCGGATTCACACTCAAATCGGGAGGCAGCTATCGGTGGAGAAAAGGGCAGGGATCAAATCCCTTTCAAGCCCTAATTCAATTTGGGTGAGTCACAGGAGAGAGCATACAAAAGTAAATGGGGTACCGATTAAAAAACGTTCTCCAACAATGAACAATTTAATTGCATAATTAAATACGCGGTTTCTTAAACAATAAATCTTACAGTGCTTTGTACGCGGAATCCTCTACTATGGTATCCACACAACAGCTATTCACCGATTTTCACCGAGGTGCCAGCTTTGAATCTCTAGACGAACTTGCTAGGAAAACTCGAACAAGAGATTTTATGGAGAAATTATATTTCTTGTGTATTAAGAAATTCCCATGAGACTCATATTTATAGGGATTAACTTAGTGTTGGTCCCGGTACAAGATTGATGAATACGTGTATGGGAGGGGGGAATACACGTATACCAATTTTTCAACTTAAACCTTACCGAGTCCCCTTTACTAAGAGTGATAAAGAACTAAGAGCTGATAATCTACCCACTGACTACACATAGTACGGGTCAGTTGGTTGACTGTCAATTCAAGTTCAGTGCGGAAATGCGTGAGCCCTGATAGTTTAAAGTCTTGTTTAGTTTGCTTTCTGAAAAACTTGATTAAACAATTCTGAAGTAGTGATTAGTAGGGCAGTGCTCTGTTTGATGATCAGGCAGATTGATTCAGCTTGATAAAACCAAATGCTATGAATGAACAAATAATATGACAAGTAAGCACAATATCAAAGCAGTAAGAACACATGGAGTTTAACGTGGTTTAGAGACTCAAACTCCTACATCCACGGCCTGGTTTAATAGGAAATCCACTCAAGGGATTCTTGTTTTTAACGTGCCAAGGTGCACCAAGATCAGCTACTCCATACTGACCTATACAAACTCCTTACTAACTCACTAACAACTTACTACCAACAAACCTAACTTAGGGTTTTGGTTTCCAACTAAGCTGTGATTATCCTTACAAGACAAAGCTTTGTTAAGGATTGGATAATCACTCTAAGTTTAAGATAATGCTAATACGCTCTTTGGAATACAGAATAACTCTCAGTGACTAAGAAACACTTGAGAAATTTAACTGGTTTCGAGTGCTTCTTCTAAAGACTGAATGCTTTGAATGCTTGAGAGTTTGAGTAATTTTTAGCTTGGAAATTTCCCGTAACCTTGAATGGGTTCAAGACCTTCTGTATTTATAGGTGATTTGAAAACTATCCGTTGGAAGAGATAACCTTCTAGTCATCTACGTAGAGTGGCTCAAATGGACATATTTCCCATGCAGCAGCCGTCCTTGCATGAATTCAGTAATTGCATTTAATGCGCCATTTAATGCTTGCCCGTTGAAAGTGCAGTCTGAAGTCTGGCTTCATGTCAGGGTCCGTACGTGCGTGTCCTCCCCGAATTGGTCCACGTCATCAGGTTGGTGAGAATGTCAGAACTTATTCCTAGGCTTCATGCTTGTCTTATTAAGTTCTTTTTGTAGGCTAGAGTGCTTGTTGAAGTGGACATTGATAAGGAGTTAGTTCGATCTATTCGAGTGAAACTTCCAACAGGTAGATGTCACCTCTGACGCTGACATTCCTTTTGCATTGCTTGGCTCTACTCCAAGTCTTTCCCATAAACTCAGTATCATCCTGTTCTTTTCAGGTCTGAGTTAGTAATGACCTCAAGGTCATACTGTTCATCACTGACACTTACTCAGCCAGCTTAGAAGGCTGTCATAAGTTCAGGATGGTGCTCTTCGTCTTCAGGCTCTCGTCTTGATTGTCATCAGTGAGTTCTCCTCTCACTGAGTACATGTGAAGTGTAAAATAACTAAGTACAAAAACCTAACCAAGACTAGCCTGACTAAGACAAACTAAGGCACATCATCTTTTCAGGGGCTTTGGGATCTTAATCAAAACTGACAATGTCCCAACAATTTCCCCCTTTTTGATGATGCCAAAATACTGAAAAGATCCTCAAAACACTTAGAGGAAATATAAAATCCTATCTATAAGATAAGTCAGTGTTAGAGCAGTTCTTCATAAAGTACATAATTTAAATTACAGCAAAAAAGACAATGAGTTTTTGTCTGTAGGCAAATGTAATAGATTTCATTGATGATATTGAATTGGTACAATGTACCTGATCTATTACAAATAAAGGTGTGAACACCTAAACTAATCTCATTTCAGGCTCGAGTCCATAACCAGCATAGACTCTAACCTTCAACTCATCTACCCTTTTAGGTTGGTTCACATAGCCTTCAACCTTAGCAATCTTCAAAACTTCAATCATGATGGCCTTTGTATCGTGCTTTCCAGTTCCAGGAACAAGAGGGGGTGGTCGAGCAACGAACTCAGGAGCTTTCACTTGGACTTGGGCCGCATCAGCTTCTTCCAAGATCTTCTGAATCAACCCAGGGTGGTTTTCCATCATATAATCAGTGAAGTGGGCATTGATATCTTCAGAGTCGCCCCACTTCTTCACTACGTACCAAAGCTTGACAAAGTCATCCCTTGCATCAATCCAGAACTTATTCAATGTCTATGAGATGAACTCGTCGACATAAGCTTCCCTATGACCTAATTCTGGCCTTCTTACTTGCAGAAATGTTGACTTCCTAGTTGTTGTCTTCCTCCTGTACTTCCTTGGCTCAGGCTTCGCCTTCCTCCTCCTTGCAAACTGATCACTGCATCATCCAATTCTCGCTGTTGCAAGTCAGTGAGATCAGTTAGCTTGTCCACCTTCCTTTACAAAATGCGCATCTTATCCTTCTGAGCTATGTCCGCCCATGCCTCAGTGCACAGTTCCGCCACCGTCTCCGCAGAGTAAGTGATGGGATTTTTCCTTGTGTGTACTTGGGGTGACTTCTGAATTGACTCCGCCGGTTTGGAAGATTGGAGTTCCTTAGAAGGTTCATTAGCCATTTTTGCCTTCTTTGTTGCAGCTTCTGCCCTCAATGCCGCAGCCTCTGCCTCATCTTCAGCCTCTGCCACTGCCAGCCTGGCTGACTTCCTTACTCTGAGAACATTCCCCTCAGGGTTTGCCTCTGGATCAGCCTCAACCGTTTCACCTTGGTTGACTGCCTTAGATGCCTCAGGGCGGGATCTTTTCCTCTTCTTTTCCCCCTTTTTGGCATCATCATTGCCTGGGATGGGAGTACTTCAGCTCCACTGTTGATGACGAAGGTCGCTAATGATTGAACTTCCAGTACATGCTCCTTCAGCATCTCAACTCCTGTGGCAATCCCAGTCCCAACATACGACACTGAACTGATGGCACCTTTCAGCTTCTTTCCAAAGACCTCCATATTGTGTTGGAGACTTTGTTCAGCCTTGGTGATCCTTTTCTCCACCTTCAAGGACTCACTGCTGACCCTGCTCGCCTCAGCCAGTATCTTCGCCGACTCATCAGTGGCCTTAGCCAAAACATCAGCAACAATTTGAGAAGTCTGAGCTAACTTCCCTGACTCCAGCTCCAACTTGGACGCTGAGTCGTTCAAGGCCTGAGTAAAGAGTGCTCCAGCCTGAACTGCAAGGCTCTCTACTGCCTGATCAAGCTTTTCTTCTCTGAGCTCATCCCTCTTATCAAGCTGTTGTAGAGTCTTCCTCAGCATCTTCTTTGTTCTCCTCCTCTCACTCCTCACTGACTTTGCCGTATCAGTCATTATTCTCTTCAGCAGTATCAACTCCTTGTTGGCAAGGGTGTTGTACGCTGACTTGGTCCACTTAATGTGCTTTGCCAGGACCTTGGCATTTTCTTCCTTCTCAGCTCGTAGCTTCATCACTTCCTCCTGAAGCTCAGCTAGGTTCTCAGTTGTCTTTTCTTTCTTGAACTCGACAATACTGGTAAATTCAGTGCATTGAACCCCAGTTATTAACACATCTTCGTCTCCAGCGGCATCATCAGTGACTGGCTGCTTTCCCTTGTCAGCCCCTGCGTCCTCAGTCCCCTCTTCAGGGTGCACTGAAGGCAGTTGTGAAGTGGTCATAGCCGCCTGCACAGACCCAGCTAAGCCATCTTGAACTTTGGGAACTTGTCCCTCAGAACTAGGAGTCTCCTTAGATGCCTCAACATCATCCTCCTTTGTCTCAGGGCAGGGAATCCCGTCATTGACTGATGTGTCATCGACAGCTGAGATGTTCTCAACATCCTCAGCCGTTGGTCCACCCTTGGCACCAACGTCTTTAACACCTTCCCCCTGAGTCTGAGACTCAGGGATCATCTGATCCACTTTCTCAGCTGTATCCTCTATCATCTTCTCCGTCGCTCCACCCTGAGCATCATCCTTCTCCTTCCCGGAATGGATGTCAGCCTCCATTTTTGGCATCATCTCAGTCACTAGCTGCTTTAGATTATCAAAGTTTAAAAGCTGCAGCCAGCTAGTGAGCCCAAAGTAAGTGCAGAGTCTCGCCTCCTCCAACTCCTAGTGCTCCCAGCCTCTGGCATCGACGAGCATGTGTTGCTCTTGCATGTTGGATTGTTTGAAGTCCAACCACACCTTAAGCTCCACAACATTGGCACAGAGCTCCCTGTACATGTTCAGGATGGGCCAGCACTTAGTTGCCCACTCAGTGGTGTTCCCCCTTAAATTGTTCTCCAAAATGCCACCAACCATGTTGGCATCCAAATCCTCCTCATCCTGCAACTCCAGAAAGTCATCCTCCTGATCTCCAGCTTGAAAGGATTTGGGGAAATTCTTGGGATTGGGGTAAGTTGGGAAATGTTCATGGTTTGGAAGGTTAGGTTCAGAGGACTGGTCAGGCTCATTTGTGGGTGTGGTTGTTGGCGCTGACTCAATTGGGTTAGGAAGGTTGTCAGGTGTGGGTGTTTGTGGCTGTTGGGGTGTGGGGTCAGGGTTGGTTTGGGGAGTAGGTTTAGTGTGTTTGGGTGATTGGGTAGGGTTGATCTCAAGCTGCAATATCTCAGCCGTCTCAATCGTCGTCCTCACCACCTCCAAGTCAGAGGCTCGGGGAGAGCTTGACTCTTCCCTCTCACTCACCTCCAGCAGGCCCTTGGCTGGGGACTTTTTGGGTCCCTTCCTTAGCCTCTTCAAAGGCCTCTTCTCCTTCTCCTCCTTTATTCTGACCATATCATCAGTTCCCTTAGACGCTGACTCGGCCCTCTTGGGATCTGATTCAGTCCCTACTTTGGTGGCCTTTCCTGACAGCACCACCCTCACTTTCTTCTTCTCCACCTCCTCTCAGCAGCCTGCGCCTCAGTGCGCTCAGAAGCGATCTCTTGTTCCACTTCTTTGCTATTTTCAAAGAGCTCATCCATCCTCTCTATCAGGCTGGTCGCCACCTTCTTGGCCTTCCCAACTGGCTTCTTCTTCTGACCCTTAGCTTGAGCATTGGGGTCAATAAGCCCTAGCATAGAATAGGTGTCACTCAGTGAAGTGAACATGACCTTCTTTGACGAGAGGTTGTCTTCTAAGTCAAAGGTTTACCCATGGGAGGCGTGTGCAATCAGAATGGACAGCCTCGTGCCAAATCGGAGAATAGAACCTACTGAGATGTGCTTTTCATCATCGTCCTTCTTGAGTTTGTCGATGGCGGCCTAATTGACTTGGTCAAGGAAAAATTGCTCCCAATTGGCCTCCACACCATCAACAAGAGCTCCCATTATCCTCAGTTTGGGTAGGCTCAATTGCTCATGAGAGCCTGTTGATCCCATCACGATCTTGGACACTAAGTCCACAAGGGCTCTATACTCAGGCTTCAAGGTTCCCTTGTTTTGACGAGCTCTTAATTCAGATGACCCTGTCTTGGTCTACTTCCCTAAAAGTTCTCCCTCCTCATTTTCCTTGTAGGTTTTGGGGTTGATGCCTGAGGACGGCAATGCGTAAACTTCACTAATGGCCTTTCTTAGGTTAATTTCCTTCTCCTCCTTGCTATAGAAGGGTTCTCCATGTACATCTTTCTCACCAGTTGGCTTCAGCACCGTCACTCTGGTGAATAATTCTCCCTTGCAAAGAAATAGATTCAAGTACACCTCCACAACTATCTTTGGAAGCACAGATGTGGGCCTGTGGGTGAAATATTTGGCCAAACCAGCTTTGGAGATCCATTCGAAGACTGGATGAATCTCTTTCACAGAGAGGCACACACCCTCCATGGTGATAACGTACTCTATGTTTACCAGCCTGTTCTTGACAATGTCTTCTAGCTTGTCAGTTGTCCAGGTGTGAATCAAGAATGCCATTTGTTTTTTATTTGAATGAAGGAAGATTCTGCTTGTGTTTGAGCAAGAGAATACTCAGTGTGCAATGTGCGTTTGTATTTGCGTAAAATCCTCAAATGGCAGACTTAGATTGATATGAATTAGTAAGTTACTCAAACATGAGGTTGAGATTAATCCTGAATTTGAAAGGTTTTAAAATTAAGGGCTAGGATCAATCTCTGTATCAATCATATCCTCATGTCAGTCATATTCCGTATAAAATGGACACGTATATGAAAAAGTAACTGAAGCATTAAATGCTCTGATGCGCGTGGGTTTAAATATGAAAAGGCGCACTTTTAATGAAAACGGAATGCATTTAATAAAGATTTTCAGGACGAAAGACTCAGGGAGACGTTTTGAATTCACAAGAGTCGGGATAGAACTAATACCTGTCAGGGAGACATTGTAGCACCCTGATACCTCGCTGAGTCGAGTCTGGCCTGAGTTCTCCCTAAACCCTACACTGACTGCTCTCCCGGATCTAAGAGTCCTAACTCCACTGATAGTTCCATAAATCTTGCTTCAACCAAACGCTTAGTCAAGATATCAACTCTCTGCCTGTCAATGTGAATTTTCTCCATCCTAATATCTTTTTTCTCCACATGATCTCGAATGAAGTGATGCCTAATATCCACATACTTGCACCTTGTGTGAAGCACTGGGTTTTGAGTAATTGCTATAGCACTATTGTTGTCATAATATATTGGAACTTCATTAGCAAACACTTGGTAGTCTTAATTGTTGCCTCAACCATAAAATCTGAGCACAACAACTACCTGCAGCCATATACTCAGCCCCAGTTGTGGATGTCGTCATTGAATTCTACTTCTTACTAAACCACGAGATCAACTTACTTCCCAAAAACTGACATGTCCCTGAGGTTGATTTCCTATCAATTCTACAACCTCCATAATCTGCATCTGAATAACCTGTCAGCTCTAAGTTGTCATCTGAAGGATACCATAGTCCCATATTGACTGTCCTTTTCAAATACTTAAGTATCCTCTTAGCAGCCTCTAAATGACTCTTCTTGGGATCAGACTAATACCTAGCACACACACCAAGTGCAAACATAATGTCAGGCCTACTTGCATTCAGGTACAATAAAGAACCAATCAGCCCTCGATACTCAATCTGATTTACTAAAGTCCCTTCAGTGTCAGGATCCATCTTCCAATTTGTGTTCATTGGGATCCTAGCTGGATTGCTGTTCTGAACACCAAACTTTTGAATCAAGTCTCTTGTATACTTGGCCTGATTAATGAAGATACCTTGATCAGCCTGCTTGATCTGCAATCCTAAAAAGAAGTTCATCTCTCCCATCATTAACATCTCAAATTTACCAGTCATCAACTTAGAGAATTTCTCACAGAGCTGATGATTTGGTGATTCAAATATTATGTCATCCACATAAATTTGGACCAAGAGAATGTCATCGCCTTCAGTGATCCTGAACAAAGTCCTATCCACGGTTCCCTTCTTGAACCCATGGTCTGTCAAGAATTGAGAGATGGTATCATACCAAGTTCTTGGTGCTTGCTTAAGTCCATAGAGTGCTTTCTTCAAATGGTATACTCTATCTCCAACCTCAAACCTGAGAGGTTGTTCAACATATACCTCTTCATTGAGTACACCATTTAGGAAGGCACTCTTGACGTCCATTTGATACACCTTAAACTTCTTGTATGTTGAATATGCAATAAACAATCTGATAGCTTTCAACCTAGCCACTGGAGCAAAAGTCTCATCATAGTCTATTCCTTCAGACTGACAATATCCCTTTGCAACCAGCCTTGCTTTGTTCCTTACTACAACACCATTCTCATCCTTCTTGTTCTTGAAGACCTACTTAGTACCAATAACTCCTTGGTGCCTAGGTCTATCTACCAGTTCCCAAACCCAATTTCTTGTGAACTGATTCAACTCCTCTTGCATGGCTATGATCCAGTTCGAATCAGTGAGAGCTTCTTCAATGTTCTAAGGCTCTTGCTCAGAGAGAAAGCAACAGGACAGTGCACTCTCACCATGATATTGTCTGGTCCTGACTCCCTCAGTTGGATCACCAATGACTTGGTCTCTTGCCTGGAGCTGCTCCTAAAGTACCTGCAATGTTAGTGTCTATAGGCTCATAAAATTCAGGAAATTGAACAGAAGGGGATGAACCTGAGTCTATACCAAATGGATTTACAGGCTCAATGTCAGGGACATTGATTCCACCTTGATAAGGTGACGCAGGAACTGTCTCAATTGGGACCGCATCTTCATAGACGGTGCTTACCTCAGGTTGAGCTTGTTCCTCAGTCTGAGGCTCAACAATCCCTGATGTGCTGGGCTTAGGAGTGGCTCTTGGGTCATCTTCCTGATCATCGTCATCATCCCATCTTGGAATTTGCACAGTTTTGACCTTTGGATCGGGTTGATTCTTTAAGCTCAGCCTTGTCACTCTCCTAGTGACCTCCTCAGTGTCAGGATTCAACACTTTTACCCTAGACTCATTAGCAGATTCATCAAACACAACATGTGGTGATTCTTCCACAACAAGGGTCCTACAATTTTAAACCCTGAATGATTTGCTAATTTAGAATATCACAAGATTATCCCTTCACCAGACTTGCTATCAAAGGCTTTCAATTGGGTGTTCCCATTGTTGAGAATGAAGCACATACAACCAAATACATGAAAGTAAGAGATACAAGGCTTCCTCTTATTCCATGTCTCATATGGGGTCTATGCATGTTGTTTGTTCTGCATGGATCTATTCTGAGTGTAGCATGCAGTGTTGATTGCCTCAGGCCAGAATTTCTTGGGCAATCCTGACTCAGCCAGCATGGTCCTGGCAACTTCCTTAGTGTCCTGTTCCTCCTTTCAACGACACCATTCTGTTGTGGGGTTCTAGTTGCAGAAGTCTCATGAGTTATACCAAGTTCATTTCAAAAGTCAGAAATATATGAATTTATAAATTCAGTGCCCTTGTTGAGCCTTCTGAGCAACTCGGGAAGCTTCACCTGTGTTTCCTTCTTATTTAACAAGAAAATAACCCACGTATATCTAGAATAATCATCAATAACCACAAGGGTATATTTCCTACCATTCATACTCACAGGTGTTATGGGACAAAATAAATCTATGTGCAAGAGCTGAAGAATCCTGTCAGTGGAGAAGGTAGCTTTCTCCTTGAATGACGCTCTGACCTGCTTCCCCTCCTGACAAGCCTTGCACACATGATCTTTGCTAAAAACTTCATTATATAGACCTTCAACAAGTGATTGTCAAGAAATTTTGTTAAGAATCTTGAAGTTCAGGTGGCTTAATCGTTTATGCCATAACCAACTGAGCTCTAGAGAGCTTTTAGCAACAAAACAAGTATTAGGAATAGTGCTGCTCCAATCAACGAGTAAAACGTTACCTTTCCTGATACCTGATAGAAATACTTGTGTTGATTTGTCCTTGACTAAACATATATTCGATGAGAACTCAACACTGAAACCTTTATCACAGAACTGACTTACTGACAGCAGGTTATGCTTCAGTCCTTCCACAAAGGACACATTCTCCACTCTGATTGTACCTATAATCAAGACACCAAAACCTTTAGTAACACCATTTGAGCTATCACCAAAGGTTACCTGTGGACCATCTTTAGCTTGAAACTCTTGGAGAAGACTCTCCATTCCAGTCATATGCCTTGAGCATCCACTGTCTAGGTACCAAACAACTTTGCCTTTCCCTTGGGTTTTGGCTTAGCAACCTTAGGGGCAACCCTGACTGAGTCAACAGTTTCCTTGCCCTTATCAGTTTGATGGACCTGAAGTACAACCTTAGGTGCACTTTGGCCTGCCTGAACAAATACCCTCTCAGTGTTGCTCCCTGAAGCAACATGAGATTGACCTTGTGAGGATTTCTTAGGAACATATCCAAGTTCCTTTTTCTCTTTCCTAAGCATCTGACTGTTATTTATTTCCTCTCTAGCCACTGAGGATTTATTCATTGCTGCAACCTTTTGCTTGAGTGAGTCCTCAATCTTTTTCAGGATTTCATGTCTGGCAAAGAGGTCATCAAACTTACTCTTAAGTACTTTCAGTTCTTCCTTCCTAACCAGCTCTTTATCAGCCAGTTCCTTCATAATCTTCTCTCTTGGGAGACGCTCAACATTGATTAAATTAATCTCCTGAGTTAGTCTCACAATCTGAGCAGATTCTTTAAGATCAGACTGAGTGAGTTGATCATTCAGGCTCTGGACCTCAGTACTCAATTTCTTGTTCTCCTCTACCAAGAAGACATTAGTTTCCTGCAGCCTGGAGAAATCAACCATCAATTGATCCAGGCAGATCTGAAGGTTCATTTCTCTGACTTACTCTGAGCTAAGCTCAGGATTTTGACCAGTGTAAGAACCACACACAGAGTTAGATGTTACCTCAGGCTCTTCTCTAGCCATCAAGCAAACATCATCGTACTCATCGTCAGAAAAGAGTTCAGGCGACCTCTCCTCAGGACCATCCGAGTCAGTTGCATCCTCAGCGAGCATGGCTCTCCGGTCAGCAAGTCTCTGGTCTCTCTTGGCCCTCTTGTCCTCTCTTTCCCTTGCACTCAGCTCCGGACAATCATACTGATAGTGCCCGCTCTTGTTACAGTTGCAACATGTTGCTTGCTCATCTCCTCTTTCTTTCCTAGGTTCAGGGTTCCTCCTTGAGTCAGGTTCCCTCTGTCTTGATGAGCTTTCAGTCTTCCTTGAGTGCCTGTCATCACGAGTACGTCTTTGTTCATCTCTACGATCGGGCTTTGGATCTGAATATCTTCTTTTATCGCCACGATCTCTCCTCTGGTCAGTGTTTCTCCTTTCCTCATATCTTCTCGAGCTTTAGTGGGTTCCTTCAGGTATCACGTGAGTCCTGATAAAATTTCTTATAACGACCAAACCTGGAATTAAGTTTCTCAAAGCGTCTGGCCATCAGGTTGTACTCCTCTGCAAGCTCTTCCTTGCTCATCTCCATCAGGACTTTGATGAAGACTCAACAGGTTCAGACCTGGCCTTAAACGCCACACTTTTCTCTGGAGTTTTCTCTTTTTCTTCCTCTTTCTGCTGAACTTTCTTCTTTCTCTTGTTGAGATCATATTCCAGTGCTTTGAGCTCTGAAAAAAGTAAAGCAGAAGTTATGTTACTCATATCCTGAGTGTTCTTAAGCATAATGACACTGTTGTCCCATCTCTCAGGAAGGGCATTCAGGATCTTTGAAGCAACATCTCTCTTAGGGACACCCTTGTCCAGCATCACCAACCCATTCATCAACTTGATGAACCTTGACTCCATCTAATCTATACTCTCATCAGGTAGCATCTTGAAAGCCTCGAGTTTCTGAATGGCAATATTTCTCTTATTCTCCTTTATGTTTTCTGTCTCCTCGCACATCCTGGTCAGCTCATCCCAAACCTCATTTGCCGTCTTTAAGTTCATCAGTCTTGCTGACTCCTCGAAAGGCACCATATGCAAAATGATGTTCCTGGCCACATTGTCTAGTCCCACCATCTTGATTTCGTCATTGGTCATATCTTTCCTTTCCTTAGAGACCTGTACGCCAATCTCAAGATGTTCATACCCCAGTCCTCTGACATTAGGGATAGTGTTGGTCCCAAAACGAGTAGACAGGTGTATGGGGGGGAATACACCTGTTGTTACAAATTTAAACTTCTTAAAAATTTATCAGGTTACTTCAGATAGTAACTCGTCAGTGGACTTTAGGTCTGCTGAGAATTACTTGTGAAAGCTTACTGAGATAATACCTCCACTGGAAGCTCAAGACTTTCAGTTGAACTACTATCTAATTAGCTTTCAAATGCGGATTAATGAGCCCTTTAGAAAACTCGTTTTACTTGATAAACTTAAAGGATTGGTCTTAGCTGGCCGAATCCGCGTGCAACAATCGATCCAGTTGCATCTTGTGAGCAAACTTAGCTCGTCTTTTTTCATTCGTAAGCCCCATCTTCAAATCAGACTCTTTTTTTCGTTTTGTATAGCGGATAAAGTGAGCACATCGATTTCTATTTGTAAGTGCCCATTTAGGCTGGTCTTTGTTTAGTCATTCAGATAGCGCATCTCTCTAAAATTGCAGTCATGGTACAATCTTGGTTTATTTAATCATCAGGGACTCCTTTCCGCTGGTTCCCTTCGTCGGCGTCATTGAACCTCGTTAGCATTTCCAAAAGAATATTTTGCCAAAACAAAATAAGCCCAGCGTGCTTGGATCGCTTCGATTGCAGACTCTTCGTGGATGTGCAGGAACTGAGTTCTGGCCTCTTCTTCTTTTTGCTCCAGTTTCTTCAGGGCCTCTATCACCAGCACACTCTGGCCTTCAACAACATCTAACACCATCTGTTGTGAATCTTCAATCTTTAGTGTCAGGTTTTGGAGTGAATTGGTGGTAGACTCCATCAGCTCATCAACATGGTCTGAGAGGATGACCATTTCATCTACTTCCTCTTGAACTATTTCTTGGACATCTCTCAGTTGAGCTTGTAGAGAATGAAGCTTTTCATCTTGCATGAGTTGGACAGCTTCTCTCAGTGGAGTTAGGTTGACCTGGATTGAGGGGATTTCATCAGTTTGTACACCTGCATGGAAAACAATGTTAGTTCTTTCCCTTTCTTTCTCACAACCTAAGTCACCTGATATATCTACCTCCATTGCGACTCCCTCCTCCTCTCTCTTCTCACCTTCTTTCTCGCTCTATTTTTCTTTTTCGACTATTTTCTTTTCAGCCAATTCATCCTTTACAGGAATGATTGCTCTTATTTCTCCACTCACAACATCAGTGATTTCTACCTCAGTTTCTTTTTCATTTTCGTTTTCGACTCCTTCTTTCCCAGACACCTTAGCTGACTCTGTAGTCACCACTGAGGGCTGTTGTGGGAGAGCTTCAGTAGACACCTCTACTGAGCTCTCCCGTGGCAAGTTTTGTGCCTCAGTATCTCTTGCCAAAGATACATCCTTGGCTACTTCACCACCACCTTGCTGTGGTGAAGTACCTTTTTCTTGTTCTACCTCATTTTCCTCTTCTTTCTTCTTCTCTCCTCCATCACTCTTCTTTGCCTCAACCAGTTTGTCCATAACCAGACTTTGAAAGATCTTCTCATCACAGAGAAGTCTGGTTTTGGTCATCCCAGCAAACTCCAACACTTCCTTCTCCTCCTTCTTCCACTCATCAGCATTGCTGCCTCCAACAGCCATTAAGATCTCACCCAATCTCCTGTCTTTGAGCTGGACAAGGAGTCTTACTCTCATAAACATAGCCTTTAGGGTGGGGTACCCATCAAGCTCTGTATATTTTGACTCCAGTGAGTAAGCTACTTCATCCTTAAGAGTATCCAGAAAGGAGTACTCTTCTTCATCATCAGATGGTAGGGAAGGGGTAGGGGATCTGATATCAGTAGGCTCTTCTGGGATGGATTCCAGGTGAGTGGTATGGGCTTCAGGAGGGTTGGGTTCAGATGAGGTTTGGAGTTGGGGTTCAGATGGGTTTTGTTCAGTGGGGGTTGAGGGAATGGGTTCAGAGAGGGTTGAGGATGCCTCAGCAGATGCCTCAGAGGGGGTGTCATTTTGGGAACCACTTTCAGGCTGTTGAGAGCCTTCAGTGGGTATCTTGGAGATCTTCTTGGTTGTGACAGAGGTTTTGGGCTTGGTTTTGGGTTTGATGGGGGGTAGGGGCAGGTACATCTGAGTCAGACTCAGTAGATATAACATTCGGAGAAGAGTCAGGGTTACCTGATGAAGACTCATCAGTAGAGTTTGTGGCTCTGACCTTCTTAGAGGCACTCTCCTTCACAGCCTCAGAAGACCTCTTCTTCTCCTTCTTTGAGGCCTTCTGTGCCTCCTCCTCCTTGTGCAGTGCCATTTTATCACTTATCTTGACCAGCCTCCTCTTCAGCTTGGTCCTCTTCCCTTCAGCAGGGTTTGCTTCCTCCTCCTCCTCTGCTTCAGGGCTGCCCTCCGTCATACTCAACTTTCTTGCCTCTAGGGCCTTTCCAAATTTGAAGAGTGTCTTCAAATTTCTCCATTTCCTATCCTCAATCCAATCCACTCCCACATCAACGTTTTCAATCAGATAGGAGATCTTGGTGGCAAAATTCAGCTTACTTGCCAGCTGGGGAGTTTTGTCAGGCTGAAATTTTGGTTGTTCCTTATTCAGCGCCCTTAAGAAAAACTGCTGCTAGTTAAAGCTTTTCTCCTTACTCTCAACTATAGCTTTCATCAATCTCAACTTTGGTTTACTTACTTGCTCCGTGCTCCCCTGATTTCCCAGAATGCATTTCCCAACAATCTCACAAAGAACATTATAAACGGGAAGAAGTAAACTTCTGTTCATTGTGGGATTGTACTTCACTTTCTTTTGCATAATGGTGTAGACCCATTCCTCCTCCTTATCCATGATACATGTGTCCGGATTTGGGCCTTCAGAGGGAAGTCCAAACAGCTCTTTGAGATCATCTCCTTCCAACCGGATCTCCTTCTTTACTTTCTGATGCTTAATAATTTCATTTCCATCTCTCATCACCTTCTTCTTCCTCTTTAAGAATAGACAGGACTCAATTTTAGAATCAGTGTTAGCAACACTGAAAAGAACTCCAGAACTTGTCAATCGAAGTAACTTTTAGGGTGGATAGACAAGAATTTTTCTAATCCTGCGGATTTAACCATTTCTAGGGCCTCTTTTAAATGAGCGAATTCTGGCCTGGATTCAATCTCAGGGTTATCGAAAAGAACTGTAGGCTCATACCAGAAATTATCTTTGTTGGTAAGAAAACCTAGATTTACTCTTGCCATTTGAGAATAGGATTGTGAGAAATTTGCAGAGAGTATTTTGGAAAGATAGTAAGTGTTTGCTTGAAAGTGTGTTCGAAAAGGTTCTTAGACTGATTTTGGGGGCTTTTATATGAGTAACGGATAGTGAGATTTAATCCAGCAATTAACGTCTGAGATTAATTTGGTTGAAAAGTCGTGGATAGTCGAAGGGGTTAGTGGGGAGTTTTTTAGAGATCTTGACGGTTAGGAAAGAACCGCCTAAAATGAAAGCTGGGGATTGAATGAGTTGGTAGTCGGAAGGTCACATCATCCGGCTTTTAAGGCGCGTGAGATAGGTAACTGTAAAAGTGAAACTGACTTGTACAACGCGCATTAAGTGCTTGCCATATCAAAATCTTTTTTAAACAGAGTAAAAATATTTAATTTCCAGGAAAATACTCATTAGCAATTTTTGATAAGAGTTTTATATTATAAAACTAAGAGACTTCAGGATTGAAAAAATAGCAGAGTTAAAACATTTGACCTCTACTGAGGTGGAACCTCTTCTGAGAAATATAAACTCTTCTGTGATCAGTGACTCCACTGAGTTTGATCCTCTCCTGAGGTGGAACCTCCACTGATTCGAAATCAACTCTTATGGGCGTTTAAATTTGCCTCAACTTTACTCTCCTGGATCTAGAAGTCCAAGCTCCACTGACAGTTCTTGAAACCTTGCTTCAGCCAAAAGTTTAGTAAATATATCTGCCTTTTGTTTGTCAGTGTGGATCTTGAGCATTTTGATATCCTTCTTCTCCACATGATCTCTAATGAAATGATGCCTTATATCCACATGTTTGCATCTTGTGTGGAGAACTGGATTTTCTGAAATAGCAATTGCACTATTGTTGTCACATAAAATAGGGACTTCATTAGCAAAGATGTTGTAATCCCTCAGTTATTGTCCTAGCCAAAGAATTTGAGCACAACAACTTCCAGCTGCCATGTATTCAGCTTCAGTAGTGCTTGTTGCTACTGTATTTTATTTCTTGGAAAACCAAGAGATCATCTTACTTCCCAAGAATTGACAAGTACCTGAGGTTGATTTCCTGTCAATTCTGCATCCTCCATAGTCAGCATCTGAGTATCCTGTGAGTTCCAGATTGTCATCTGAGGGATACCATAATCCCATATTCACAGAACCCTTGAGATATTTAAGAATCCTCTTAGCAGCTTCCACATGACTTTTCTTTGGATTTGCTTGATATCTTGCACATATCCCAACTGCAAATGTGATATCAGGCCTGCTTCCTGTGAGATACAATAGAGATCCAATGATAGCTTTGGTTGATGAATATTCCTTCAGGAGACTGCTTGACTTGAAGTCCTAGGAAGAAGTTCATTTCTCCCATCATTGACATCTCAAACTTTCCTTTCATCAGTTGAGAAAATTTCTCACAGAGGACTTGGTTGGGATAACCAAAGATGATATCATCCACATAGATTTGAACTAGCAGAGTGACCTCTCCTTTTGTGATCCTGAAGAGAGTTCTATCTACTCTTCCTTTGATAAAACTATGATCCAAAAGGAACTGTGAAAAAGTATCATACCAAGCTCTTGGAGCCTATTTCAGTCCATATAGAGCTTTTTCAAGTCTATATACTTTGTGGCTTTCCTCAAAACCTGGGGGTTGCTCCACATAGACTTCCTCATTTAGTACTCCATTCAAGAATGCACTCTTAACACCCATTTGATACACATTGAATTTCATGTGAGCAACATAAGCAAGAAATAACCTTATTGCCTCCAATCTGGCCACCGGGGCAAATGTTTCATCATAGTTAAAGCCTTCAACTTGAGAATAGCCCTTTGCAACGAGCCTGGCCTTATTTATGACTATAACATCATTTTTTTCCTTCTTGTTCTTGAATACCCACTTGGTTCCAGTCACATTGCAATGATATGGTCTATCAACCAGCTCCCATACTTGATCTCTTGTAAATTGGTTGAGCTCCTCTTGCATAGCAATAATCCAGTTTGAATCTTGAAGTGCTTCTCCAATGGAACCTGGTTCCTGGTTAGATAAAAACAACAAAACAAAACTCTTTCTCCATGAAAACTTCTAGTTTAGACTCCCGAGGTAGGATCACCTAGGATTTGCTCAACAGGGTGATCTGAGAACCATGTCCTCCTAGGTTGATGCCCTTCAGTAGAGTTTAACTCTTCTGAAGTTGAGTCACTAGATATAGGAATGAAATCAAATTCAGGAAATAAGATAGAGGGTTGAAGTCCTGAGTCATCGTTCAAGGTATTCTCATTCTCAGTAGATGTCTCAGCTGTGACCACATCTTTACCGAAATTAGTTACCTCTTGAACTGGAATAGTGTTCATCAGTTCAGTTGCTTGTTCAGGAGAGCTATCAGGTGAGCTTTGAGGAGTGGTTTGATTTTGAATGTCCTCTTTGAATTGTTGATCATTGAAGTTATCCCAGGTTGGGATGTATGTTTATCACTTCCTCATTCTCCTTACTCTTGGACTCAAAAGTAGATTCATCAAAGACCGCATGAGGTGTTTCTTCCACAATAAGAGTTCTACAATTATAAACTCTGAAAGCTCTACTGATTTGGGAATATCCTAAAAAGATTCCTTCATCAGCTTTTCTATCAAAGGCTTTCATTTGAGTTTTTCCATTGTTGTGAATGAAACACTTGCAACCAAAGATATGAAAGTAAGATACCTATGGCTTTCTGCCATTCCATAACTCATATGGTGTTTTTCCTTGATGTTTGGTTACCATAGATCTGTTTTGAGTGTGGCAGGCAGTATTAATAGCTTCATCCCAAAATCATTTAGGAACTTGAGCTTCTGCAAGCATTGTTCTTGCTGCCTCCTTGAGAGTCCTATTTCTTCTTTCAGCTACTCCATTTTGTTGTGGAGTTCTTGCAGTTGAGGTCTCATGAGCAATACCCAACTCTTTGCAGAAATCAGATATTATAAAAATAATGAGCTCAGTACCCTTATCCGACCTTATCTTTACAATATTCATGCTCTTTTCATTGCTATCTTTCTTCAGAAGTTCTGGTAGTCTGAGTTGAGTCTCATTTTTGCTTGCTAGAAATACCACCCAAGTGTACCTGGAGAAATCATCAACAACAACAAGTGTATATTTTCTCCCATTGATACTTACAGGGGTTACTGGACCAAAGAGATCCATGTGCAACAATTGAAGTACTCTGTCAGTAGAGGTTGCTACTTTGCTTTTGAAAGATGCTTTCACTTGCTTTCCCTCCTGATAGGCTTTGCAAATATGTTCTTTGTTGTATACTTCATTTGACATTCCTTCCACCAGTCCATGTCTTGTTATCCTATTCATCATCTTGAAGTTCAGATGACTTAGTCTCTTGTGCCATAGCCAATTAGTATCAGTTGAGCTCTTTGCAATAAGACATGCATTTGGTGTGCAAGACCTCCAATGTGCAAGATAGATATTTCCCTTCCTTAACCCAGTTAATAGTACCTGTTGTGAAGAAATATTCTTGACAAAGCACAGGTTACATGAAAATTCAACACTGTATCCTTTATCATAAAATTGACTTATGGACAAAAGATTGTGCTTAAGTCCACTGACATAGGATACATTATTTACTCTTACTGAGCCAATTAGTAAAGTACCATAACCTTTAGTGGCTACTTGTGAGTAATCACCTAAGGTGACTTGTGGACCTTCTTTCTCAACAAATTCTGTCAGGAGATCTTTGTTCCCAGTCATGTGCCTGGAACATCCACTGTCCAAGTACCAGACTGAAGATTTTAGAGCTTCTCCTTTGTTGAGGTCCACTGAGCCCTGCAGACAAAATCAAGCTTTAGGTACCCATTTTGTGTTGGGTCCTACCAGGTTAGCTGTACCTTTCGGAATCCAAATTTTCCTAACTGTTCTAATCACTTTAGAATGGCTAATTTGTCTTCCATAAACATCTACATAGATCATTATCTCCCTAGGTGCCTTGGGAGTAATCTTTCTATGGGTGTCAGCCTTTGAAGGAACATGAACCTTCTTTACATTCTTTCTTTTAGGCTTGGGTGCACCTGGCCTAAGTTTTTGTTGATAAAGGTATGAAGGAACTTTTCCTTTAGGCACAAAAGGAATAGGTCTTCTGTATGAGTCATTCCTTGAGGAGTGCTCATGCCTGGGCGCTTTCAACTGAGGTTGCTTCATCTGTGAAGACCTCGACTGATAGTACCTCTGCTGAGATCTAGTCTGATTAGTCAACTGAGCCTTTCCATTTGGTTTTGGTTGAGTTTGACTTCTCTTTTATTGGACCTCAACTGGTCTTTTACCCTTATCTAAAATCTGTGGTTGAAAGGTCACAGATTTAACAAAAACTCTCGTTGTGCCACTTGAAGAAGCAACACTCAGAGGACCTTCTGAAGGTTTTAGAATAAAGCCTATCCCACACTTGTTATTAGGATTGATTTGAAAGTTTTGAATTTCCTCTATGGCAAGAGAGGGTTTGTTAAGAGCATCAATCCTTTTTAACAAGGTCTCTTCAGATTTTTGTAAGACATCAATTTTCACGAGAGAGTCCTTTACTTGGCTTACCAGTTTTAAATTCTCTTCAGTTAACTTTATCTTAGATTCAGTAAGATCTTTTATCAGTTGATCTTTGTCATTTCCTTGACTCTTGATGGCTTCCACCTCTTTTGTCAATTCAATGGTAGATTGAGCTGAGTTAAGATCTGCCTGATTCCCAGACTCAATTAACTTAGAGTTTTCTCTCAGGAGATTTTTGTTTTCATCTTGGAGATAAAAACTTGCTTCTTGCAACCTTGAGAAATCAATCATCAATTGTTCCAAAGCGGACTGAAGATTGAGTTCCTTAGTTGACTCTGAGCTTAGCTCAGGTGTGTGTTCTAGAGAAATGGATGGTTTAGATTGTACCTCTGGTTCTTCTCTTGCCATGAGGCACATGTCATCATCACTGCTGTCTGAGAACAGTCCATCAGATGACTCCAGATCTTCATCAACATCCTCAGCCACCATGGCTTTCCTTTCTCCATATCTCCTGTCTCTTTTGGCTTGCCTTTCCTTTCTTTCCTTGATGCTCAGTTGAGGAAAATCATATTGGAAGTGCCCAACCTTCTTGCATTGGAAATATCTATTGGCCTCATCATTCTTTTCCTCAGTAGACTCCTTGGTCTTTGATGATGATCCTTCACCTCTGGTATAGTTCTTGTAATCTTTCCTCTTTTCCAGCTCAGTTAAGCTTTTCTCTCCTTCTCTGGTGTCTTTTTGTGGATAACTTCTCCCTTCTCTGTTATCCCTGTAAAATCTCTTATACTTGCTAAAATGACTGTTAATTTTTTCAAACCTTTTAGCCATCAGGCTGAGTTCCTTTTGCATCTCAGCCTTGCTTTGAGATTTACTTGCCTTTGTAATCTTTTGTGGCTTTGGGGATTTTGGCTCAGTCTCCTTAGCTTTGAAGGCAACTCGTTTTTCAGCTGAGGTCTCATCAGCAGCCCTTTTCCTGTTAAGATCAAACTCATAAGCCTTAAGTTCAGAGAATACCTGTTGCATAGACATGCTGGACAAATCCTTGGTATGCTGCATCATCACAGAGTACACATCCCATCTTGAGGTTAAACCTCTAAGGATCTTTAAGGCAACTTCTCTTCTGGTGTAGACTTTACCCAGAGAATTTATCTCATTCATGATGTCAGTGAACCTCCCATCAAGTTGGTCAATGGTCTCAGTAGGCTCCATAGTGCTCATACTTTTGAACAGCTACAGAAAGCTTGTTCTCCTTTATCTTGTCAGTTCCTTCACACAGGAGAGCAAGAGTGTCCAAAGCTCCTTTGCAGTCTTGCAATGGATCACTCTTCCCATTAAAGAATCTGGAATGGTGGTGTAGAGAATATTCATGGCTATGAAGTTGAGGTTGTTTCTCCTCCTTTCATCTGCAGTGAAGTTATCTTCATCCTTGGGCCATTCTTCTCTTGGATCTCCAATAGTCTCAGTTGTGGTTCTAGGGTTAGGGGTCATAAAAATAAATGGACCTTTAGTAATTACCCTTAACATTTCATCATGCACACAGGCAAGATGATCTCTCATTCTGATCTTCCAGAAGTCATAATTTTCCACTGAGAATTGTGGAAGCTTGTGATAGGACATATGGTTCAAAGGATTAACTCACATATTGTTCTGCCCTGGTGGTGCTACCCTAGCTGCATTGTCAGCCATAATATCTAAACAAGTCTATCAATAAGATCAATTTAGATGACCAAATAGGAAATACCTTTTTAGCACACGGTATACTTAGAATAATGGTCTTTTGAACCACTGCTCTGATACCAATTGTTGGTCCCGAACGAGTAGACAGGTGTATGGGGGGGGGGGAATACACCTGTGGTTACAAATTTAAACTTCTTAAAAACTTATCAGGTTACTTCAGATAGTAACTCGTCAGTGGATGTTGGGACATTGTCAGTTTTGATTAAGATCCCAAAGCCCCTGAAAAGATGTTCGCCTCAATATGTCTGTGTCAGGCTAGTCTTGGTTAGGATTAGTGCTTAGTCTTTTTACACTTCACAGGTACTCAGTGAGAGGAGAACTCACTGGATACAATCAAGACTCAGAGCCTGAAGACGAAGAGCACCATCCTGAACTTATGGCAGTCTTCTAAGCTGGCTGAGTAAGTGTCAGTGATGAAGAGTATGACCCTGAGGTCATTACTAACTCAGTCCTGAAGGGAACAGATTGTCACTGAGTTAATGGGAAGACTTGGAGTAGAGCCAAGCAATGCAAAAGGAATTTCAGCGTCAGGACAAGACCGGTGAGCTCAAGACAAAATGAACTTAATAAGACAAGCCTGAAGCCCAGGAATAAGTTCTGACATTCTCACCAACCTGATGACGTGGACCAATCCGAGGAGGACACGCACGTACGGAACCTGACAAGAAGACTGAATTCATACTGCATATTCAACGGGCAAGCATTTAATGTGCATTTAATGCAAATACCAAATCCATGCTAGGGCGGCTGCTGCATGGTGATATGTCCGTTTGAAGCCCCTCTACATAGATAGCTAGAAGGCTATCTCTCCAAAGGATAGTTATTCAAACCACCTATAAATACAGAAGGCCTTGAACCCATTCAAGGTTACGGGAAATTTCCAAGCCAGAAATTACTCAAACTCTAAAGCATTCAAAGCATTCAGCCTTTAAAAGAAGCACTCGAAAACATTCAAATTTCCCAAGTGTTTCTTAGCAACTGAGAGTTATTCTGTATTCCAAGTGCTAAATAGAATTATCTTAAGCTTAGAGAGATTATCCAATCCATAGCTTAGCTTTGTCTTGTAAGGATAATCTCAACCTAGTTGGAATCCAAACTGAAACCAAAACCCTAAGATAGGCTTGTTGGGAGTAAGTCAGTTAGTGTGTTAGTAAGAGGAGTTTGTATAGATCAGTGAGGTAACTGATCTTGGTGCACCTTGGCACGTTAAAAACAAGAATCCCTTGAGTGGATTTCCTGTTAAGTCAGGCCGTGGACGTAGGAGCTTGAGACTCTGAACCACGTTAAACTCCTTGTGTTCTTACTGCTTTGATATTGTGCATTCGTGCCATATTACTCGTTCATTCATTGCATTCAAGTTTATCAGGTCTGAATCAATCAGCCTGATCTTCAAAAGAACACTGCCCTACTAAACACCTTTCAGATTTGAGTAAAACAAGTTTTCAGAAAGCAAACTAAATAAGACTTTAAACTATCAGGGCTCAAACATTTCCGCACTGAACTTGAACTGATAGTTAGCCAACTGACCCGCACCAAGTGTAGTCAGTGGGTGTATTATCAGCTCCTAGTTCTTTACCACTCTGAGTGAAGGGGACTCAGTCAGTTTTAAGTTTGAAAATTGGTATACGTGTATTCCCCCCCCATACACGTATTCCTCAGTCTTGTACCGGGACCAACAAGTGGTATCAGAGCAGTGGTTCGAAAGACCACTGACTTTGAATACTAATAGTTTCAGAGGAGAAACTGTTGGTGGTCACTGAACAGATCTGAGTTTGCTTTTCATAAAACTTGCATCATCATCATGACTTCGAGGAGACTTGAAGCTTCGCTACCTGAATTCTCTGTATCTAACTTTGTCTATTGGAAGTTCAGATTAGAGGCACATCTAGATGCCATCCATGACCAGATGCTGCGTGTACTCAGGAAAGGACCGATCAAGATCACCATTCCCAACGTCAGAGGACTAGGATATGATGATCTTGCGATTGGCGTGCAAGTTCCCAAAGAGAGGAAAGACATGACCAACGATGAAATCAAGATGGTGGGGCTTGACAATGTCGCCAGAAACATCATCTTGCATACGGTGCCTTTCGAGGAGTCAGCCAGGCTGATGAACCTAAAGACGGCAAAGGAGGTTTGGGATGAGCTGACCAGGATGTGCGAAGGGTCAGAAAAGATAAAGGAGAACAAGAGGAATATTGCCATTCAGAAATTCGAAGCGTTCGAGATGCTGCCTGATGAGAGCATAGATCAGATGGAGTCTAGATTCATCAAGTTGATGAATGAGTTGGTGATGTTGGACAAAGATGTCCCAAGGAGAGATGTTGCTTCAAAGATCCTGAATGCCCTTCCTGAGAGATGGGACAACAGTGTAATTATGCTTAAGAACACTCAGGATATGAGTAACATAACTTCTGCTTTACTTTTTTCAGAGCTCAAAGCGCTTGAATTTGATCTTAACAAAAGAAAGAAGAAAGTTCAGTCAGAAGAGGAAGTGAAGGAGAAAACTCCTGAGAAAAGTGTGGCGTTCAAGGCCAGGTCTGAACCTGTTGAGCCCTCATCAAATTCTTCATCAAAGTCACTGATGGAGATGAGCAGGGAAGAACTCGCTGAAGAGTACAGCCTGATGGCCAGACGATTTGACAAGCTCAATTCCAGGTTTGGTCGTTATAAAAAGTTTTATCAGGACTCACATGACAGGAAACCTGAAGGAACCCACCAAAGCTCGAGGAGATATGAGGAGCGAAGGAACACTGACCAGAGGAGAGAACGTGGTGATGAAAGGAGATATTCTGAACCAAAGCCTGAAAGAAGAGACGAACAGAGACGTACTCGCGATGATAGATATCCAACCAAGGCTGAAAGCTCACCAAGAACCAGGGAACCTGACTCAAGGAGGAACCCTGAACCAAGAAAAGAAAGAATAAGTGAGCAGGTAGCATGTTACAACTGTAACAAGATTGGTCACTATCAGTACGATTGCCCGGAGCTGAGTGCTAGGGAGAGAGAGGAAAGGAGAGCCACGAGGGATCTAAGATCTGCTGATCGGAGGGCTATGGTGGCTGAGGATGCAACAGACTCTGATGGTCCCACTGAAAGGTCACCTGAACTCTTCTCGGATGATGAGTACGATGATGTCTGCCTAATGGCTAGGGATGAGCCTGAGGTAACATCAAATTCTGTCTGTGCTTCTTACACTGGTCAAAATCCTGAGCTCAGTTCAGAGTCAGTTAGAGAAATGAACCTTCAGATCTGTCTTGATCAATTGATGGTTGATTTCTCTAGACTGCAGGAAACTAATGTCTTCTTGGTAGAGAAGAACAAGAAATTGAGTACTGAAGTTCAAAACCTGAATGAACAACTCACTCAGTCTGATCTCAAAGAATCAGCTCAGATTGTGAGACTAACTCAGGAAATTGATATGATCAATTCTGAGCGTCTCCCAAGAGAGAAAATTCTGAAGGAACTGGCTGAGGAAGAGCTGGTCAGGAAGGAAGAGCTGAAAGCACTCAAGAGTAAGTTTGATGACCTCTTTACCAGACATGAAATCCTGAAAAAGAGTGAGGACTCTCTCAAGAAAAAGGTTACAGCAATGAATAAATCCTCAGTGGCTAGAGAGGAAATAAATAGCAACCAGATACTTGGGAACAAGAAAAAGGGACTTGGATATGTTCCTGAGAAATCCTCACAAGGTCAGTCTCATGTTGCTTCAGGGAGCAACACTGAGAGGGTATTTGTTCAGACAGGCCAGAGTGCACCTAAGGTTGTGCTCCAGGCCCGTCAAACTGATAAGGGCAAAGAAACCGTTGACACAGTCAGGGTTGCTCCTAAGGTAGCTAAGCCAAAACCCAAGGGAAAGGCAAAGCAACCTACGGAAGCCCCTGAGAGCTCAGGCCAGGGAAAACCTCAGCGAAAGCAGAGGAAGACTCAGGCCAAGAGCCCTCAGACTGGTCAGCGAGGGTACCATCATGCTTGGCAATACCAACAGGGAAGGCCAAACATGATGACACCCCCGTGGTTTTGGCATCCTGAGGCCTTTAACTGTTTTCCATTCCTTCACTTGCCTAGGGGGAATAGAAATCAGGGTCCTTATCAAAAACAAGGCCCAAGACCTGCTGCACCCAGACCTAGGAAGAACAGGAAGCCAGCCCAAAAGGCACCCACTCAGGCTCCTGCGAAGCCTAAGTCTAGCACCCATACACCATCTTCCTCTCAGGCTAAGAAGAAGAAAGTTGTGTATGTCGATGTTTCAGGGAGACAGATTCACCACTCTGAGGCAATCAGGGTTGTGAAGCAAGTCTGGATCCCGAAAGGTACAGCTGACACAATAGGACCCAACACCCAATGGGTACCTAAAGCCTGATTTGCTTACAGGCGGCTGTGGATCACAACAAGAGGAGAGAAGACTCAATCAAAGCTGTTTGGTACCTAGACAGTGGTTGCTCAAGGCACATGACTGGAATGAAGGGTCTTCTCCAAGAATATCAGGCTAAAGATGGTCCACAGGTAACCTTTGGTGATAACTCAAAAGGTGTTACTAAGGGTTTTGGTGTTCTAATTATAGGTACAGTCAGAGTGGAAAATGTGTCCTTTGTGGAAGGACTGAAGCATAACCTGCTGTCAGTAAGTCAATTCTGTGACAAAGGGTTCTGTGTTGAGTTCTCATCGAATAAATGTTTAGTTAAGGACAAATCAACACAAGTGCTTCTATCAGGTATAAGGAAAGGTAACGTTTATCTCGCTGATTGGAGCAGCACTATTCCTAATACTTGTCTTGTTGCTAAAAGCTCTCTAGAGCTCAGTTGGTTATGGCATAAAAGATTAAGCCACCTGAACTTCAAGATTCTTAACAAAATTTCTAGACAGTCACTTGTTGATGGTCTACCTAATGAAGTTTTTAGCAAAGATCACGTGTGCAAAGCTTGTCAGGAAGGGAAGCAGGTCAGAGCGTCATTCAAAGAAAAGGCTTCCTACTCCACTGACAGGATACTTCAGCTCTTGCACATGGATCTATTTGGTCCCATAACACCTGTGAGTATGAATGGTAGAAAATATACCCTTGTGGTTATTGATGATTATTCTAGATATACTTGGGTTATTTTCTTGTTGAATAAGAAGGAAACACAGGTAAAGCTTCCAGAGTTGCTCAGAAGACTCAGCAATGAGAAAAATCAGTCCATTACTAAGATCAGATCTGACAAGGGCACTGAATTTATAAATTCATATATTTCTGACTTTTGTAATGAACTTGGTATAGCTCATGAGACTTCTGCAGCTAGAACCCCACAACAGAATGGTGTCGCTGAAAGGAGGAATAGGACACTGAAGGAAGCTGCAAGGACCATGCTGGCTGAGTCAGGATTGCCCAAGAAGTTTTGGGCTGAGGCAATCAACACTGCATGCTACACTCAGAACAGATCCATGCTGAACAAGCAACATGCTCAGACCCCATATGAGACATGGAACAAAAGAAAACCTCGTATTTCTTACTTTCATGTGTTTGGTTGTAAGTGCTTCATCCTCAACAATGGGAAGACCCAGTTGAAAGCCTTTGATAGCAAATCTGATGAAGGAATATTCTTGGGATATTCTGAAATTAGCAAAGCCTTCAGGGTTTACAATTGTAGGACCCTTGTTGTGGAAGAATCACCTCATGTTGTCTTTGATGAATCTGCTAATGAGTCTAGGGCAAAGGTGCTGAATCCTGACACTGAGGAGGTCACGAGGAGAGTGACAAGGCTGAGCTTGAAGAATCAACCTGATCCCAAGATCAAGACTGTGCCAATTCCCAGCTGGGATGATGATGACGATCAGGATGATAAACCAAGTGCCACTCCTAAACCCAGCACATCAGGGATTGTTGAGCCTCAGACAGAGGAACAGGCTCAACCTGAGGTAAGTACCGTCTATGAAGATGCTGTTGCAGCTGTGACGGCTCCTGAGTCACCTCATCAAGAGGGGATCAATGTCCCTGATATTGAGCTTGTTAATCCCTTTGGTATAGACTCAGGATCATCCCCTTCTGTTCAATTTCCTGAATTTTATGAGCATGTGGACACTAACATTGCAGGTACTTCAGGAACAACTCCTGGCAAAAGAACATGGTTACAAGATCATCCCATTGATCAAATTATTGGTGATCCAACTGAGGGAGTCAGGACCAGACGGTTTTATGGTGAGAGTGCACTGTTCTGTTGCTTTCTCTCTGAGCAAGAGCCTCAGAACATTGAAGAAGCTCTCACTGACTCGAACTGGATCATTGCCATGCAAGAGGAGTTGAATCAGTTCACAAGGAATCAGGTTTGGGAACTGGTAGATAGACCTAGGCATCAAGGTGTGATTGGTACCAAGTGGGTCTTTAAGAACAAGAAGGATGAGAATGGTGTTGTGGTAAGGAACAAGGCTAGACTGGTTGCAAAAGGGTATTGTCAGTCTGAAGGAATAGACTATGATGAGACTTTTGCTCCAGTGGCTAGGTTGGAAGCTATCAGGTTGTTCCTTGCCTATGCGACATTTAAGAAGTTCAAGGTGTATCAAATGGATGTCAAGAGTGCATTCTTGAATGGTGTACTCAATGAAGAGGTATATGTTGAACAACCTCCCGGGTTTGAGGTTGGAGATAGAGTATACCATTTGAAGAAAGCACTCTATGGACTTAAGCAAGCACCAAGAGCTTGGTATGATACCCTCTCTCAATTCCTGACGGATCATGGGTTCAAGAAGGGAACAGTGGATAGGACATTGTTCAGGATCACTGAAGGTGATGACATTCTCTTGGTCCAAATTTATGTGGATGACATAATATTTGGATCACCAAATCATCAGTTATGTGAGAAATTCTCTAAACTGATGACTGGTAAATTTGAGATGTCAATGATGGGAGAGATGAACTTCTTCTTAGGATTGCAGGTCAAGCAGACTGATCAAGGTATATTTATTAATCAGGCCAAGTATACAAGAGACTTGATTCATAAGTTTGGTGTTCAGAACAGCAATCCAGCCAGGATCCCAATGAACACAAATTGGAAGATGGATCCTGACACTGAAGGGACTTCAGTGAATCAGACTGAGTATCGTGGGCTGATAGGTTCTTTACTGTACCTGACTGCAAGTAGGCCTGACATTACGTTTGCAGTTGGTGTGTGTGCTAGGTATCAGTCTGATCCCAAGAGAAGTCATTTGGAGGCTGCTAAGAGGATAATTAAGTATTTGAAAAGGACAGTTAATATGGGACTATGGTATCCTTCAGATGACAACCTTGAACTGACAGGGTATTCAGATGCAGATTATGGAGGTTGTAGGATTGATAGGAAATCAACCTCAGGGACATGTCAGTTTTTGGGAAGTAAGTTGATCTCGTGGTTTAGTAAGAAGCAGAATTCAGTGGCAACATCCACAACTGAAGCTGAGTATATGGCTGCAGGTAGTTGTTGTGCTCAGATCCTATGGTTGAGGCAACAGTTGAGGGACTACCAAGTATTTGCTAATCAGGTTTCAATCTATTGTGATAACAATAGTGCAATAGCAATCACTCAGAACCCAGTGCTTCACACAAGGTGCAAGCATGTGGATATTAGACACCACTTCATTCGAGATCATGTGGAAAAGAAAGATATTAGGATGGAAAAGATTCACACTGACAGGCAAAGAGCTGACATCTTGACTAAGCCCTTGGCTGAAGCAAGGTTTATGGAACTGTCAGTGTAACTGGGACTCTTAGATCCGGGAGAGCAGTCAGTGTAGGGTTCTAGGGGGAACTCAGGCCAGACTCGACTCAGCGAGGTATCAGGGTGCTACAATGTCTCCCTGACAGGTATGAGTTCTAACCTGACTCTTGTGAATCTCAAGCGTCTCCCTGAGTCATTCGTCCTGAAAATCTTTATTAAATGCATTCCGTTTTCATTAAAAGCGCGCCTTTTTATATTTAAACCCACGCGCACGGAGCATTTAATGCTACAGTTACTTTTTCATATACGTGTCCGTTTTATACGGAATATGACTGACTTGGGGTTTTTAATTAAAACTGAGATTAATCCTGGCCTCTCATTTCAAAACCTTTCGAATTCAGGAATCAATCTCAACCCCACGTTTGAGTAACTGACTTAGTCTTATCAATCAAGGGTGCCATTTGAGGTCTTTACGCAAACACAACGCACAATTTGCACACTGAGTTTTCTCTTGCTCAAACACAGAATTTCTAAAACCTCTCTTTCAAAAACAATGGCACTCCTTAATTCCGACTGGACAACCGACAAGATCGTCAATGTTGTTGAGAAGAAGCTGGTACATATGGAGTAAGTCATCTCTATGGAAGGTATCTGTCTAACGGTTGAGGAAATCAAACCCGTTTTTAAATGGATTTCCGACGCCGGGTTGGAAACATACTTCACCACCCGCCCCATTTCCGTGCTCCCAAGAACAGTGGTGGAAGCTTATTTGAACATGTTCTTGCGGAAGGGGGAAGTCTTCACAAAGGTGATTGCGCTAAAGCCAACGGGAGAAAAGAACGGCGACGGAGAGCCTCTTTACAACTCGGAGGTGGTCACCATCAATCTCAGGCAGGCGGTGAGGGAAGTCTTCAAGCTGCCATTCTCAGGCGTCAACCCCAGAACTTACAAGGAAAACTCGGAGGGAGAATTCCTTGGGAAATGGACCAAGTCAGGGTCTTCGGAGTTCAGGGCCCGTCAGAACAAGAGCACTCTGAAGCCGGAGTACAGGGCACTGGTGGACTTGGTGTCCAAGATTGTGATGGGAGCAACTGGCTCTCACGAGCAGTTGAGTCTGCCCAAGCTGAGGCTCATGGGAGCAATCGCTGATGGAGTGGAAGCGAACTGGGAGCAGTTCTTCCTCGATCAACTCCATCTGGCGGGATTGGACAAGATCACGCGTGACAAGGAGAAGAAGCACATATCCGTCAGTGCCATCCTGCCATTTGGCACAAGATTGTCCATCCTGATTGCTCATGCGTGCCATGAGTACACTTTTGACTTTGAGGACACCCTTTCCTCAAAGAAGGTAATGTTTTCCTCACTGAGTGACACCTATTCAGTGCTAGGGCTGACTGATCCCAATGCGAAAGCAAAGGGTCAGGCCAGAAAGCCAGCTGGGAAGGCCAAGAGAGTGGCAACCAGCCTCATTGAAAAGGTGGATGAGCTCCTTGAGAGGAGTAAGGAGGCTGAGAAGGCTGCTGAAGAGGTGGAGCAACCTGAGGTGGACGTGGCTGAGAAGGAGAGGAGGGTGAAAATCGTGTTGTCAGGGAAGAGCACGAAGTCAGGGACTGAGTCAGATCCCAAGAAGGCCGGGACTGAGGCTGAGGGAACTGATGATGACGTCAGTAAGGAGGGTGCTCAGGGAGAGAGGCCCCTGAAGAGACTTAGGAGGGGAGTAAAGAAGTCTCCTGCTAAGAAACTTCCTGAGTTGAGTGAGAGGGAGAAGTCAAGCTCTCCTGGAGCCTCTGATTTAGAGGAGGTAAGAAAGACTGTTGAGACGGCTGAGTCATTGCAGCCTGAGACAGCACCCACTCAAACACCCCCACATCCTGAAACCCAAACACCTTCCATCCCTGATCCCACACATCAAACTCCCCAACTCCCCCAACCTTCAGAGCCAAATTACCATACCGAGTCAGTGCCCTCAACCTCACCTACAAATGAGCCTGACCAGTTAGCCGAGCCAAACCTTCCCAACCCCTCAGATTTTCCCTCATACCCCAACCCCAAAGACTGTCCCAAATCTATTTCAGCTGAAGAGGATGAGTTCCTTGAAATAGAGGAGGAGGAGCTGGATGAGCACATGACGGGAGGTATACTGGAGAATACGCTCAGGGGGAATGCCACGGAGTGGGCAGGGAAGTGCTGGCCTGGGCTGTACAAATATACTGAATTGCTGGCATATGTGGTGGAGCTCAAAGTTTGGTTGGACTTCAAACAATCAAACATGCAGGAGCAACATATGCTGGTGGACGCTCGCGGCTGGGAGCATTGGGAGACGGAGGAGGCCAAGATTTGCTCATTCTTTGGCCTGACAAGCTGGCTTCAACTCTTGAACTTCGATAACCTGAAGCAGCTTGTGGCTGAAATGATGGCCAAAAGCAAGGCTGATCTTCTCTCCGTTGAAGAGAAGGAGGATGAAGAGGAGGATGATGACGCTCAAGGTGGAGCTGTGGAGAAGGCAGTGGAGGAGACTGCTAGAGAAGTTGATGAGATGGACTCTGAGCCTCAGGTTCAGGGGGAAGGTGATAAGAACACTGGTGCCAAGGGTGGACCAGTGGCTGAGGATGTTGAGAACATCTCAGCTGCCAATGAGACATCTGTCGATGAAGGGATTCCCTGCCCTGAGACACGAGAGGATGATGTTGAGGCATTCAAGGAGACTCTCAGTTCCGAAGGACAAGTTCCTAAGGTTCAAGTTAGCTTAGCCGAGCCTGAGGAGGCGGCTATGACTACTTCACAACTGCCTTCAGTGCACCTTGAAGAAGGGACTGATGCTGCAGGGGCTGACAAGGGAAAGCAGCCAATCACTGATGAGGCCGCTGATGATGAAGATGTGATCATAACCGGGGTCGGCCGTGCTGAATTTACAAGCATAGTGGAGGTCAAACAGGAGAAAACCTCGGAAAATCTAGCTGAACTTCAGGAGGAAGTAATGAGGCTACGTGCTGAAAAAGATGAAGACTCCAAGGCCCTGGCGAAGCACATCAGGTGGACGAAGTCAGCTTACAACACCCTTGCTAACAGGGAGCTGATCTTGTTAAAGCGCACAATGACTGACACGGCCAAGTCAGTGAAGAATGAGAGGAAGCGCACAAAGAAGATGCTCAAAAACACTCTCAAGAAGCTTGAAGAGAGGGATGCGATCAGGGACGAAAAGATGAATCAGGCAGTGGACAGGCTTGCAGTTCAGACTGGAGCTATTGTCACTCAGGCCTTGAAGGACTCAGCGTCCAAATTGGAGCTGGAGTCAGGGAAGCTGGATCGCACCTCTCAATCAGTGGCGGACATTTTGGCTAAGGCCACTGAGGAGTCTGCGAAGATTCTGACTGAGGTTAGCAGAGTCAGCGGTGAGTCCTTGAAGGTGGAAGAAAGGATCACCAAGGCTGAACAAAGTCTCCAACTCTCTATGGAGGTCTTTGAGAAGAAAGTCAATGCTGCCATCAGTTCCGTATCTTTTGCAGGGACTGGGATTTCAATGGGAGTTGAGTTATTGAAGGAGGGAATCAACGATGTCCATTCCCTAGCCTCCTTCGTAATCAACAGCGGATCTGACGCATTCCCATCTGAGGCCAATGATGATGCCAAAAAGGGGGAAAAGAAGAAGAAAAGATCCCGCCCTGAGGCATCTGAGGCAGTTAGTCAAGGAGAGACCATCCTAGCTGATCCTGAAGCCAATCCTGATGGAAATATTCTAAGGGTAAGGAAGTCAGCTAGGTTAGCGGTCGTGGAGAAGGAAGGAGAACAATTAGTTGCCAAGCTGAGGGAAGAGGCAACAAAGGCAAAGGCTAATGAACCTTCAAAGCAACAACCTGAGCCAGTCCAAAGATCGTCACCCATGAGCTCAAGGAAGAATCCCATCACTTACTCAGGTGAGTTAGTTGCGGAGCTATGTGCTGAAGCATGGGGAGATCAATCTGAAAAGACTGAGGCTATGCGCAGAGCTGAAATCGCTCAGAAGGAGAAGATGCGTATTCTGGAGAAGAAGGTTGAGAAGCTGACTGACATCAATGAGCTTCAACAACGCGAACTAGATGATGCAGTGATCAGCTTGCTAAGGAGGAAGAAGGCGAAGCCTGAACCAAGAAAGTACAGGAAGAAGCCAACAGTTAGGAAAGCAACAATTCTTCAAGTCAGTAGGCCAGAATCAGGAGCAAGGGAAGCTTTTGTTGATGAGTTCGTCTCAGAGACTTTGAAGGAGTTTTGGACTGATGCAAGGGATGAATTTGTCAGGCTATGGTTTGTTGTGAAGAAGTGGGGCGCCACTGACGATATTGATGCCCACTTCACTGACTATATGATGGACAATCATCCTGAGCTATTCCAGAAGATCTTGGAGGAGGCTGAGGCAGCTCAAGTCCAAGTGAAGGCTCCTGAGTTCACCATTCGAGCTCCTCCCTTGATTCCTGGAACTCAAAAGCATGACACTAAGGCCATAATGATGGAAGTCTTGAAGATAGCCAGAGCTGAAGGATATGTGAACCAACCTGGAAGACTTGACGAGCTAAAGGCAAGAGTTTATGCAGGATATGGACTCAAACCTGAAATGAGATTAGTCTAGGTGTTCATAGGCTTCTTTGTAATAGATTAGATTCATTGTAATCATTTCCACATCTATCAATGAAATCTATTACTTTTGCCCATAGACAAAAACTCATTGTCTTTTTGGCTTGTTTAAATTCTGTACTTTATCAAGAATTGCTCTAACACTGTCTTATCTTATAGATAGGTTTGTCTTGTTTCCTCTAAGTGTTTTGAGGATCTTTTCAGTGTTTTGGCATCATCAAAAAGGGGGAAATTGTTGGGACATTGTCAGTTTTGATTAAGATCCCAAAGCCCCTGAAAAGATGTTCGCCTCAATATGTCTGTGTCAGGCTAGTCTTGGTTAGGATTAGTGCTTAGTCTTTTTACACTTCACAGGTACTCAGTGAGAGGAGAACTCACTGGATACAATCAAGACTCAGAGCCTGAAGACGAAGAGCACCATCCTGAACTTATGGCAGTCTTCTAAGCTGGCTGAGTAAGTGTCAGTGATGAAGAGTATGACCCTGAGGTCATTACTAACTCAGTCCTGAAGGGAACAGGTTGTCACTGAGTTAATGGGAAGACTTGGAGTAGAGCCAAGCAATGCAAAAGGAATTTCAGCGTCAGGACAAGACCGGTGAGCTCAAGACAAAATGAACTTAATAAGACAAGCCTGAAGCCCAGGAATAAGTTCTGACATTCTCACCAACCTGATGACGTGGACCAATCCGAGGAGGACACGCACGTACGGAACCTAACATGAAGACTGAATTCATACTGCATATTCAACGGGCAAGCATTTAATGTGCATTTAATGCAAATACCAAATCCATGCTAGGGCGGCTGCTGCATGGTGATATGTCCGTTTGAAGCCCCTCTACATAGATGGCTAGAAGGCTATCTCTCCAACGGATAGTTATTCAAACCACCTATAAATACAGAAGGCCTTGAACCCATTTAAGGTTACGGGAAATTTCCAAGCCAGAAATTACTCAAACTCTCAAGCATTCAAAGCATTCAGCCTTTAAAAGAAGCACTCGAAAACATTCAAATTTCCCAAGTGTTTCTTAGCAACTGAGAGTTATTCTGTATTCCAAGTGCTAAATAGAATTATCTTAAGCTTAGAGAGATTATCCAATCCATAGCTTAGCTTTGTCTTGTAAGGATAATCTCAACCTAGTTGGAATCCAAACTGAAACCAAAACCCTAAGATAGGCTTGTTGGGAGTAAGTCAGTTAGTGTGTTAGTAAGAGGAGTTTGTATAGATCAGTGAGGTAACTGATCTTGGTGCACCTTGGCACGTTAAAAACAAGAATCCCTTGAGTGGATTTCCTGTTAAGTCAGGCCGTGGACGTAGGAGCTTGAGACTCTGAACCACGTTAAACTCCTTGTGTTCTTACTGCTTTGATATTGTGCATTCGTGCCATATTACTCGTTCATTCATTGCATTCAAGTTTATCAGGTCTGAATCAATCAGCCCGATCTTCAAAAGAACACTGCCCTACTAAACACCTTTCAGATTTGAGTAAAACAAGTTTTCAGAAAGCAAACTAAACAAGACTTTAAACTATCAGGGCTCAAACATTTCCGCACTGAACTTGAACTGATAGTTAGCCAACTGACCCGCACCAAGTGTAGTCAGTGGGTGTATTATCAGCTCCTAGTTCTTTACCACTCTGAGTGAAGGGGACTCAGTCAGTTTTAAGTTTGAAAATTGGTATACGTGTATTTCCCCCCCCCCCCCATACACGTATTCCTCAGTCTTGTACCGGGACCAACAGTGGACTTTAGGTCTGCTGAGAATTACTTGTGAAAGCTTACTGAGATAATACCTCCACTGGACGCTCAAGACTTTCAGTTGAACTACTATCTAATTAGCTTTCAAATGCGGAATGAGCCCTTTAGAAAACTCGTTTTACTTGATAAACTTTGAGTGAATAACACACACTTAGGAAATAGCAGAAAGTAAGTACGCAAGATATAAAGTGGTTCAGAGATGAATCTCCTACGTTCCATGTCCTGATTAAACAGGAGAATTCCTTTCACTTGGAATTCCTTGTGTTATAGTGTCAAGGTGCACTGATCAATTAATCCTCTCTTAGGATGATTGATCACTAGGATAATTCCAAGTCCTAGTTCCCAAAACAAACTAGCTTTCAGACTGATACAAACAATCGGGTTACTAACACCACTTAACAATAACTCTCAACCTAACAACATAGTAGGGTTTTGAGTAGGTTTTTTTTTTATGGTTCCAACTGATGTGAGATAATCCTTACAGTTTAGCTCAAGGCTTAGGATATATTTATCTCTTTCTAAGGTTTGGATATAGCTTTTAATCTTGGTTACAGAAGGTTTGTTAAGCTCTCTGCAGATGTGAAACACTTGGGAAACAAAGGTAATTTCGAGTGCTTCTAGATAGTTATGAATGTAGAGATAACTTTGATCTTTTGAGTTTCCCGTGCATAGAAATGAGCACGTCCTTCTGCATTTATAGGCTTAATTGAAAATCTTCCCGTTGGATTTGAATCTTCTCAAGTAAGTATTCTTGTATCTGATTGGTTGAAACGGCTCTTTTTGAAGCTTTAAGTCTTTTCAAGAAATGGCTGAAAGACATTGCCTATTCACCAACTTTCTGGGGAAAGCTAGGGAAAGACTTTTGGTATATGTCAGTCTGGGACAGGTCGGCTGTCAGTAGAGTACACCTACATGTCATCTTCTTATTGGACCGTTCAGTCTGCTTGCTCAGAATCCCGTCTTGCTTTAAGGTAGAACTCCTCTGAGAGAGTCTTCTTATTCCTTCATTTATTGTAAGCTTCACTGAAATTCGTTTTGCCTTTTTCCAACCGGATTAACTAACAGCTTTTAATGTGTTTAGCATTGAATGTGCTTTGTTAGTTCACATCAGTGGACCTTGGTCCTCTCCTGATGGTTTCAGTCTTAGTGGGAATGTACTTAGAAAACATTCTAGACTTAAACTAATTCTCAGATCACTTGTCTTCAGCGGACTTCGACTTCAGCTGACTTCATTCTTCAATACACTCTAGAAATTTATAATTGCACTCCAGTTCATTAACATTTGAACTGATATAACTAAGTACTAACTCTACTGAACATTTTACTTACAAATGACTTAGGAGGAACCTTTTGGCATCTTAATCAAAACTTAAGTCTATACAATTTCCCAACAAATTGTAATCTTGATCGGTCCTTCCCCGATAACACGCGGCATTTGGTCATGGATGGTATCTAGATGTGCCTCAAAACTGGACTTCTAGTAAACAAAGTTAGAAATAGAGAATTCAGGTAACAAAGCTTCAAGTCTCCTCGAAGTCATGATGATACAAATTTTATGTAAAAGCAAACTCATATCTGTTCAGTGACCACCAACAGTTTCTCCTCTGAAACTATTAGTATTCAAAGTCAGTGGTCTTTTGAACCACTGCTCTGATACCACTTGTTTATCCCGGTACAAGACCGATGAATACGTGTATGGGGGGGAATACGCGTATACCAATTTTTCAACTTAAACCTTACTGAGTCCCCATTACTCAGAGTGATAAAGTACTAAGAGCTGATAATCTACCCACTGACTACACTTAGTGTGGGTCAGTTGGCTGACTGTCAATTCAAGTTCAGTGCAGAAATGCGTGAGCCCTTATAGTTTAAAGTCTTGTTTAGTTTGCTTTCTGAAAAACTTGATTAAATAATTCTGAAGTAGTGATTAGTAGGGCAGTGCTCTGTTTGATGATCAGGCTGATTGATTCAGCTTGATTAAACCAAATGCTATGAATGAACAAATAATATGACAAGTAAGCACAATATCAAAGCAGTAAGAACACAGGGAGTTTAACGTGGTTCAGAGACTCAAGCTCCTACGTCCACGGCCTAATTTAACAGGAAATCCACTCAAGGGATTCTTGTTTTTAATATGCCAAGGTGCACCAAGATTTTCTATTCCTTACTGACCTATACAAACTTCTTACTAACTCACTAACAACTTACTACCAACAAACCTAACTTAGGGTTTTGGTTTCAGTTTGGTTTCCAACTAAGTTTTGATTATCCTTACAAGACAAAGCTTTGCTAAGGATTGGATAATCACTCTAAGCTTAAGATAATGCTAATACGCTCTTTGGAATACAGAATAACTCTCAGTGACTAAGAAACACTAGGGAAATTTAACTGGTTTCGAGTGCTTCTTCTAAAGACTGAATGCTTTGAATGCTTGAGAGTTTGAGTAATTTATGGCTTGGAAATTTCCCGTAACCTTGAATGGGTTCAAGGCCTTCTGTATTTACAGGTGATTTGAAAACTATCCGTTGGAAGAGATAGCCTTCTAGTCATCTATGTAGAGTAGCTCAAATGGACATATTTCCCATGCAACAGCCGTCCTTGCATGGATTTAGTAATTGCATTTAATGCGCCATTTAATGCTTGCCCGTTGAAAGTGCAGTCTGAAGTCAGTCTTCATGTCAGGGTCCGTACATGCATGTCCTCCCCGGATTGGTCCACGTCATCAGGTTGGTGAGAATGTCATAACTTATTCCTAGGCTTCAGGCTTATCTTATTAAGTTCTTTTTATCTCAAGCACAACGGTCTGTCCTGACGCTGACATTCCTTTTGCATTGCTTGGCCCTACTCCAAATCTTTCCCATAAACTCAGTATCATCCTGTTCTTTTCAGGTCTGAGTTAGTAATGACCTCAAGGTCATACTCTTCATCACTGACACTTACTCAGCCAGCTTAGAAGACTGTCATAAGTTCAGGATGGTGCTCTTCGTCTTCAAGCTCTCAGTCTTGATTGTCATCAGTGAGTTCTCCTCTCACTGAGTACCTGTGAAGTGTAAAATAACTAAGTACAAAAACCTAACCAAGACTAGCCTGACTAAGACAAACTAAGGCACATCATCTTTTCATGGGCTTTGAGATCTTAATAAAAAATGACAATGTCCCAACACTTAACTTAATTCTTAAGCAAGATATCGGGCCTAGCCCCTAAATATAATCTCTACAGATTATATTTCCCTAGATATGTTCCTACGAATAATATATTTACCATATCTATTATTCTTGTATAATAATATTCCAAATATTATTATTAGGATTTCATATCTAATTAAATCTAATTTAATTAGATAATAATAATAATAATAATTAATTCTAAATATAATTATTATTATATTCTCCATAAATTAAATATTATATCTAATATAATACTTTTAATCAACCAACTATAATCAGTGAACTGCCATTGCTTGTTGTGTGACCCATATGCACTCGTATATCGAGCAATTAGTCAAAATAACGGTCTTAATTGAACCCTAGATAATAAATCAGATATTCTCAATATACGAGGTACGTTGTGAGGAAATCTGCATGTACCTGTAACATTGTAGACTATTGTGATATCTTCCTTTCATTCACGAATACTCGATTAAGTCTTGAACATGATGAAATATCTATTCAAATAACTTAATCATAGCATCTCAAATCACTAATTGATCACTCGCGTCGCCCTTGGCCACAAAGTCCAAGTCGACTTGCATCGGCCGATATCTTAGAAATAATTATGACGAGAAGACGAGTATTCTATCTTAAATCCACATAGAGGAATGAATCCTATTTTTGGCTCAACTACCACGCACATGAACTTCGTTATGAACCCAATCCATGCTATATCTACCCTTGGAGGGTGAAAGCGTCGGTCATGGTCAAAGTTCATCATTCTGCACATATCGTGCGTATTGACCTCAAGTCTGAGGAGTATCACATCTCTCCCACTAACCGAGACACCCGTAGACACATTATGTGGAATTACATCAAACGGTTTCTCGGATGGGTATACCAATACCCTCTAAGGTATTTGTGCATCCATTATGAGATACCTAGTATCTCGCAGTAAGTGAAATCTTACTACACTCTCACCATAGAGTATAATGTAGATCGCACACCAATCTCTATTGCATCATCAATATCCCATTTTTGATGGTCCTTGATCGGGGCTATTTGAGAATCATACTTCGGTCATCTGAGTTCTCACTCACTCAATGACAGTATCGATTCAAGGAAACACAAATATGAATAATGCAAACAATCAAACATAATATTCAGATAAGTGTAAAGCCATACATTTAATATTAAACCAAACAATAATATTAAACCATAAACTGAATATCATCTTAGTATCATGTCCTCACAAAGGATTGTCTCTAGGACACTAACACTAACAGGAACCGCCTGGTCCTAACTCCCTCAGTTGGATCACCAATGACCTAGTCAATGGGATGATCTTCTAGCAATGTTCTCATTCTTGGAGTTGTCCCTGTTGTACATGCAATGTTAGTATCTACAGGTTCTATGAATTCAGGGAAATGAACAGAAGGGGATGAACCTGAGTCTATACCAAAGGGATTTACCAACTCAATGTCAAGGACATTAACTCCCCCTTGATAAGTTGACTCAGTGACCGTCTCAGCTGCGACCGTATCTTCATTAACTGTACTTAACTCAGGTTGAGCCTGTTCCTCAGTCTGAGGCTCAACTGTCCTGATGCGTTGGGCTTAGGAGTGGCTTTTGTATCATCATCCTGATCTTCATCATCATCCCAGCATGGAATAGACACCGCCTTGACCATAGGATTGGGTTGATTCTTCAAGCTCAGCCTTGTCACTCTTTTTGTGACCTCCTCAGAATTAGGATCCAACACTTTTACCCTATACTCAGTAGCAGATTCATCAAACACAACATGTGGTGATTCTTCCACAACTAGGGTCCTACAATTGTAAACCCTGAAGGCTTTACTAACTTTAGAATATCCTAAGAATATTCCTTCATCAGATTTGCTATCAAAGGCTTTCAATTGGGTCTTTCCATTTTGAGGATGAAGCACTTGCAACCAAATATAAGGAAGTAAGAGATATGAGGCTTCCTCTTATTTCATGTCTCATATGGGGTTTGTGCATGTTGTTTGTTCAGCATGGATCTGTTCTGAGTGTAGCATGCAGTGTTGATTGCCTCAGCCTAAAACTTCTTGGGCAATCCTCACTCAGCCAGCATGGTCCTGCCAGCTTTCTTCAGTGTCCTGTTCCTCCTCTCAGCGACACCATTTTGTTATGGGGTTCTAGCTGCAAAAGTCTCATGAGCTATACCAAGTTCATTACAAAAGTAAAAAATATATGAATTTATAAATTCAGTGCCCTTGTCAGATCTGGTCTTAGTAATGAACTGATTCTTCTCATTGTTGAGTCTCATGAGCAACTCTGGAAGCTTCACTTGTGTTTCATTTTTATTTAACAAGAAAATAACCAAAGTATACCTAGAATAATCATCAATGACCACAAGGCTATATTTCCTACCATTCATACTCACAGGTATTACAGGGCCAAACAAATCCATGTGCAAGAGCTGAAGAACCCTGTCAGTTGACAAGGCAGCTTTCTCCTTGAATGATGCTCTGACTGTACCTATTTTCAAAAAACTAAAACCTTTAGTAAAACCTTTTAAGTTATCACCAAAGGTTACTTGTGTACCATCTTTAGCTTAAAAATCTTGAAGGAGACTCTTCATTCCAATCATGTGCCTTGAGCAACCACTGTCTAGGTACCAAACAACATTGATTGTGTCATCCTTCCTTCTCAAGTGGTCCACAGCTGCCTGCAACAGAATCAGGCTTTAGGTACCCATTGGATGTTGGATCCTATGGTGTCAGATGTACCTTTCGGGATCCAGACTCGCTTAACAACTCTGATTGCCTCAGGGTTGTAAATCTGTCTCCCTGAAACATGCACATACACTACTTTCTTCTTCTTAGCCTGAGAAGAAGATGGTGTATGAGTGTTAGGCTTAGGAGTTACATGAGCCTGAGTGGGTACTTTTTGGGCTGGCTTCCTGTTCTTCCTAGGCCTAAGTGCAGTAGGTCTTGGGGTTTGTTCTTTATAAGGGCCCTGTTTCTTGTTCCCCCTAGGCAAGTAAGGGAATGGGAAACAATTAAAGGCCTCAGGATGCCAAAACCATGGGGGAGTCATCATGTTTATTCTTCCCTGTTGGTATTGTCAAGCATGATGATACCCTCGCTGAGCAGTCTGAGTGCTCTGGGCCTGAGCTCTCCTCGGCTTGCGCTGAGAAATTTTCAGGCCTGAGCCCTCAGGGACCTCCTTTGGTTGCTTAGTCTTTCCCTTGAGTTTTGGCTTAAAAACCTTGGGTGCAACCCTGACTGTCTCAGTAGTTTCCTTGCCCTTATCAATCTGACGGGCCTCGAATACAACCTTATTTTTATTCTGGCCTGCCTGAACAAACACCCTCTCAGTGTTGCTCCCCAAAGCAACATGAAACTAACCTTGTGAGGATTTCTTAGAGGTATATCCAAGCCCCTTTTTCTTATTCCTAAGCATCTGGTTGCTATTTGTTTCCTCTCTAGCCACTAAGGATTTATTCATTGCAGCAACCTTTTGCTTAAGAGAGTCATCACTCTTTTTTAGGATTTCATGTCTGGCAAAGAGGTCATCAAACTTACTCCTAAGTGCTATCAGTTCTTCTTTCCTGACCAGCTCATCCTCAACCAGTTCCTTTAGAATCTTCTCTCTTGGGAGACTCTCAGCATTGATCAAGTCAATTTCCTGAGTTAGTCTCACAATTTGAGCTGACTTTTTTAGATTTGACTGAGTCAACTGATCATTCAGAGTTTGAACTTCAGTACTCAGTTTCTTGTTCTTCTCAGCCAAAAAGATATTAGTCTCCTGCAGTCTAGAGAAACTAACCATCATTTGATCTAAACAAATCTGAAGGTTCATCTCGCTAACTGACACTGAGCTAAGCTCAGGATTTTAACCATTGTGTGAACCACATTCAGAGTTAGACGTTACCTCAGGCTACTCCTTTTCCATAAGGCATAAGTCATCGTACTCATCATTGGAAAAGAGTTCAGGCGACCTCTCCTCAGGACCATCTGAATCGGTTGTGTCCTCAGCGAGCATGGCTCTCCTGTCAGCAAACCCCTGGTCTCTCTTGGCCCTCCTGTCTTCTCTCTCCCTTGCTCTCAGCTCTAGGCAATCATACTGATAGTGCCCGCTCTTGTTACAGTTGTACCATGTCATTGGCTCATCTCCTCGTTCCTTTCTTGGTTCAGGGTTCCTTCTGGAGTCAGGTTCCCTCAGTCTTGATGAGCTTTCATTCTTTCCTGAGTGCCTATCATCACGAGCACGTCTCTGGTCCACATCTCTATGATCGGGTTTCGGGTATGAATATCTCCTTTCTTAACCATTGTCGCGTCTCTAGTCAGTGTTCTGCCGTTCTTTATACCTTCTAGAACTTTGGTGACTTCCTTCAGGTTTCCTGTCTCTTGTATCCTGATAGTACTTTTTGTATCTACCAAGCCTGGAGTTTAACTTGTCAAATCGTTTGGCCATCATACTATATTCCTCAGCTAGCTCTTCTTTGCTCATCTCCATCAGTGACTTTGATGAAAATTCAATGACTTGGATTTGAAAGCCACACTTTTCTCTGGAACTTTCTCTTCCTCTTCAAGTACTACTTTCTTATTTCTCTTGTTAAGATCGTACTCAAATGCTTTGAGCTCTGAAAAAAGTAAAGAAGAAGTTATGTTACTCATATCCTGAGTGTTTTACAGTAGGATAACACTATTATCCCATCTCTCAGGAAGGGCATTCAGGATTTTTGAAGCAACTTCTCTCTTGGGAACATCTTTCCCCAGCATCACAAGCTCATTCATCATCTTGATGAATCTTGACTCCATCTGATCAATAGTTTCCTCAGGCAGCATCTCGGACGCTTCAAGCTTCCGAATGACAATATTCCTCTTGTTCTCCTTTATCTTCTCTGAACCTTCGCACATCTAATTCAGCTCATCTTAGACCTCCTTTGTGGTAGTGAAGTGTACCAGTCTCGCTTACTCCTCGAAAGGCACCGTATGCAGGATGATTGTTAGGATAAATATTGTTAGTTTTGATGAGTTTGAAACAAACCAGAAGATGTAATAGGACCATCTGGACATATTAGCCAGATGAGGAACTAGATTAAAACTTAGTCTAGGGGGAACTGCCAGATTAGAAGACTTCACCAGAAGAGTCACCAGAAGACTTCATTAGAGGACTCCGCCAGAAGACTTCATCAGAGAAGATCAGATCAGTGGCAGAGAAGTATCCCCAGAACCAGACGAGTCCAGAAGACCAGACGAGGCTGGTGAAATAAAAGTACCTTAGAATCATCTCTTGAATCTAAGGGAACAAATGTTTCACAGTCAACTCTAGACCCTAGGACCTCTGGGTCATCTGGTGCCTGGTATATCTACTCTGGAAGAATCTTGACCAAGGAAGTTCTATACCGTTGGTGCATTTAATGCTGATTGAAGATCAGATTGGAATGTCAAAGGAGAATCAATCCAAAGGATCTCACCAACCCCAATCAATCAATTAGGGAATTGATTGATTGAAGACTTCCATTAATAGAGATCTGATTAGATTAGCTCTCCAACGGCTAAACCCTAATCACCTCTATAAATACAAGAGTGTTGGTATGAAGAAAAGTTGTAGTTACGCGCACGAAGAAAATCTCTCAAGCTTTACATCAGACTCAAGCAATTAAGCACTCTAGGCTCTTAATACCTATTTACTCATTAATGAGTTCTTGTAGTTGGAATTTAGATACTAAACCTGTTCATCTCTAAAGATAAGGTTATAGTATTGAGATGCTTTAGATCGAGCAGATCTAAAGATTGTATCAAGGAGCTGGTACTTATGAAATTCCAATGTTCGTAAGTGGACGTAGGATTTTAACATCTGAACCACTATATATCGTGTGTTATTTATTGCTTTCTTTTACTTTTTGAATCTATCTTTTGAAGTTTCAAAAGGTTTTACTTAGTCAAGCTTCCGCATTCGCACTAATCTGACTAGTGGGACCAACAAGTGGTATCAGAGCAGTGTGTCCTAGACCACTGCTTTGAGGAGCTTTTGGTGGTCACCGGGAAGATCCACTGCTTTATATACTTACTTGCATAAAACCTTTATTATTTTCAAAATATCTTCAAAATCTGTATCAAGAGTCGTAAATTGCCAGAATCTTCATTTGATGACTATAGCCACTGGAGTTTGATGATGAGCAATCATCTTGGAGCTATTCATCACCGTATGCTTGATGTGGTTGAAAGTGGTCCAATTCAATTTTATTGGACTCCTATTGATGATGGCAGATCTGAAGCCAAAGAAGAGTCCAGCAGAGTAGAAGAGGAAAGAACTACAGGAGAGAGAACTTGTTGGTCCCGAAACGAGTTACACATGTGTATGGGGAGGAATACACCTGTTGTTACAAATTCAAACTTCTTTCTCTAAAACTTATCAGATTAACTTAAGACAGTAGATCTTCAGTTGACTTGGAGGTCTGCTGAGATTTACTTAATGAAAGCTTGCTGAGATAGCAGCTCCACTGAAGGTTCAAGACTTTAGTTGAGTTGCTATCTAATTAGATTTCAGTTGCGGATTAGTGAGCCCTTGAGAAAAACTCGTTTTGCTTGATAAAAACTTGTTTGAACAACACCCGCTAAAGAATTAACGGAAATTAAGTGCACAAGATATAAAGTGGTTCAGAGAAGAATCTCCTACGTCCACTGTCCTGATTAAACAGGGCAATTCCTTTCACTTTGGAATTCCTTGTGTTATAGTGCCAAGGTGCACTGATCAAACAATCCTCTCTTAGGATATTTGATCCCTAGGATAATTCCAGGTCCTAGTTCCCAAAACAACCAGCTTTCAGACTGATATCAACAATCAGCATACTAACACCTCTTAACTCTAACTCTCAACCTAACTCTGTGGTAGGGTTTTGAGTAGGGTTTGGTTCCAACTGTTTGTAAGATAATCCTTACAAGTTAGCTCAAGGCTTAAGGATGGATTATCTCTTTCTAAGATTTGGATATGGCTATAAGCACAATTACAGAAGGTTTGGTATACTCTCTTCAAATTTGAAACACTTGGGAAACAATGGTGATTTCGAGTGCTTCGTTATAAATTGTGAGTGTAGAGAATACTTGTTCTTGTAAGTTTCTCGTATGTAGAAATAAGCATGACCTTCTTTATATATAGACCTTCTTGAAAATCTTCCCGTTGGAGATGAATATTCTCAAGTAAGTCTCTTGCATCTGATTGGTTCAAACGACTCTATTTAAGCTCTATGTCTTATCAAGGAACGGCTGAAAGACCTTGCCTGTTACCAGCTCTCTGGAAAAAATGAAGCAAGACTTTTGGTACTTGTCAGTCTGTGACATGTCGGTTGTCAGTAGGGTACACCTACGTGTCATCTTCTTACAGGGCCGCGCAGTGTACTTGCTCAGAGTCTTCTCTGGTTTTAAGGTGGAACTCAACTGAGAGAACCTTTTTATTCCTTCATTTAAATGCAAGTTTTACTGACATTCGAATTGCCATGTTCCAACCAGATTAACTAACAGTTTTAATGTGTTTAGTATTGAATGTGCGTTGTTAGTCTTCATCAGTAGACTTCCATACTCTACTGATGGTACTCTCTTAGTATACATGCACTTAGAAAACATTTATGGCTAAGGCTTCTTCTTCAGCTGACTTCTTCTTAGTGGACTTAGTCTTCTGAACATTTCTTAAATACACTTTAGAATTTAGCAAATGCACTTCAGTTCCTTAACACTTGAACTGGCTAATTCTAGTCTAACTCTACTGAATATACTTTACTTACATTTGACATAAGAGGAGCCTTTTGGCATTCTAATCAAAATATAAGTCTATACAATTGTCCAACAATTTTTCCCTTTTTGATCATGCCGAAACCTATCTATTACATAGTCTCTTTTAGTTGAGCTCATTCAGTTGACATATTTTTATGGAACTTGTAAGTAAATATATTCAAGTACAAAGCCTAAATGATAATGAGATATTATCTTGGGCTATAAGAGCAGTTGAGTTTTCATTTCACATCAAAACAAGTACAAGTACAATGAAGTCTACTAAAAAGTTCAAAACGCAAAAACCGCTAGGACTTATAAACAAAATGCCCAGAATAACACTTAAATAGACTAGATGGACTCAAAGGTTGGCTCCAGACCATATTGTTAGGATAAAAGCTGTTAGTTTTGATGAGTAAAAACAAACCAGAAGATGTAATAGGACCATCTGGACCTGTTAGCCAGATGAGGAACTAGATCAGGACTTAGTCTAGGGGGAACTGCCAGATCAGAAGACTTCACCAGAAGAGTCACCAGAAGACCTATCAGAGGACTTCACCAGAGGACTTCACCAAAGGACTCCACCAGAAGACTTCACCAGATGAGACTGACCAGAGGCAGAGAACCTTCCCCAGACCAGACGAGTCCAGACCAGACGAGTCTGGTGGAACAAAAGATTCTCAGAATCATCTCCTGATTCTCCTGAGCATTCTGTTTCCTAACCAACTCTGGACCAGAAGACATTGAGGTTACCTGGTGTCTGGTCATACCTTCTCTGGAGAGAATCAGAGTTAAGCATTGGAAGCAGTTGACCGTTGGTGTTTCAAATCAAGTCAACAAGATCGGATTGGAAAGTTTTGAAGTCAATCAATCCAAAGATCCCACCAACCCAATCAATCAATTAGGGAATTGATTGGTTGAAAGCTTCCTTAAATAGAGATCTGATTAGATTAGCTCTCCAACGGCTAGACCCTAATCTCCTCTATAAATACAAGAGTGCAGAATCAAAGAAAGGCTCTAGATTCTCACGCGCAAGAAGTCACATTCCAAGCCTTTTTTTTCACTCTTAGCACTCTTATTGTTCATATTTTCATATTTACTCTTAAAGGAGTAGTTGGATCTCAACCTGTTCATCTCTAAGAAAAGGTTGAAGGCTGTAGACTTTAGATCGAAGCTAGATCTAAAGGGTTTGTAAGAAGGAACTGGTACTTCACAATTCCAGTACGCAAGTTAGTTGTTGGTTGGTTAATGAGGCCCCTTTGTTAAAGGGAGAGTGGACGTAGGATATTACAATCTGAACCACTATAAATCTGGTCCATTTATTGCTTCAATTATGTCTTGTTTTAATTATTGTGCTCTTATAAAAGATCTTGTTAAAAGACATAACTTTTAAAAGCATCCGCAATTAATTTATCTAGTGGGACCAACAAGTAGTATCAGAGCAGTGTGTCCAAAGACCACTACTTTGTAAAGCTTTTTGGTGGTCACCGGGCAGATCTATTGCTCTTTATTGTGTTTGGTCAATTTCTTGTTAAATATTTTATTTAGTAAAAATGTCCTCAAAATCTTCATATAAGAGCCGCAAGTTACCAGAATTCTCCTTTGAGGATTACAGCCACTGGAGCTTCATGATGAGTAATCATCTTGGAGCTATCCATCACCGCATGCTAGATGTGGTAGAAAGTGGCCCCATCAAATTTTATTGGACTCCTATTGATGATGGCAGGTCTTAGTCCAGGGCAGAAACAAGTGAATCTGCAGAGGAGAGAAATGGTGCCCGTGTTGCTAGACAGAAGATATTAAATAAGAAAGACGAGCTTGACAATGATGAAAGGAAGTTGTATAACCTAGACCAGGTGGCAAGGACTGAAATCATCAACACACTCACAAAGGAGGTGATTGAAAAGGTCAAAACATGTGCCACTGCCAAGGAGATGTGGGACAAACTTGCACTGCCCTGTGAGGGAACAGAGAAGATCAAGGACAACAAACTCTAAGTTGTTCAACACTCGTTTGACACCTTCAAGATGAAACCAGACGAGACCATTGACCAGCTGGATATGCACCTCATAAATCTCCTTAACAAGACTAGTAGCTTAGGTAAGACCTATTCAGAGAAAGAAATAAATAGTAAAATTTTGCGTTCACTAACCAGCAGGTGGAGAATCAAAGTGACTGTGATTAAAGACACCAAGGATCTCAACACTCTGGATCATCATCTTCTGTTGTCTGATCTCAAAGCTTACCAGTAGGTTTCCTCTTCTGGCCAGAAAGGAGTTGCCTTTTCTTCAACTATCAAGACTGATGATAAGCCAAAGGAGTCTACTGCAGATGACTTGAGTCTCAAGGAGCAGGTAGAACTTCTAACCCGTAAACTTGATAAGATGAGTTCCAAATATGGCAGGTATAAAAAACATTGGAAGGAATCTACTAGAGATAGGAAGGTTTCTTTCAAAGCTGCAGATAAAGAGAAGACATCTGGAGACTCTAGGGAGACCAGATTCAGAAATCCAGAGAGGAGGAGAGATAATAGCTCTGGGAGATCAGATTACCAGAGGAGGGATGGCAGTTCTAGCAGACCTAACTACCAGAGGAGAGAAAGTAGTCCAGCCAGAACAGAGTACAACCAGAGAGGGAGAGATCCAAGTCCCAGTCCCAGAGGAGACAACACCTATTATACCTGCAACAAGCCTGGTCACTACAGCTATGATTGTCCTCAATTGACTCCTAGAGAAAGAGAAGAGAAAAGACTCAAGAGAGATAAGAGATATGCAGACAAGAGAGCACTACTGGCAGAAGCAGAGGAGGAGGATACTAGTTCTAGTTCTTCTTCTTCTGATTTCGGAGCTGATGATGATGTATACCTTATGGCAGACATCACCGAGGTAAATGAACCTACGTTATGCTTATCTAATTCCAAATATACCGAATCCTCTTATTCATCTGGTAACTCCAGAGAGTCTGATATGCAGCAAATGCTATCAGATCTCCGAAATTGTGTTAAATTATGTCAAAAACTTGAGAAAGAAAATGGTAGGCTCAGAGCTGAAGTTCAATCCTTAGCTCATGAGCAAAAATCCACCAGAGAACTCATGAAAGATCATTCAAAAGAAGTCTCTGAACTTCAGGATAAGATCACAGAAAGAGACACTCTGGTAGATCAACTCATGAAAGAAAGGGATTCTCAGGAAGATAAGTTCAATGAACTTAAAGCCAAATACCAGACTCTTATCAAGGGAAAACAAATTGAGCAAACTATAGAGGAGATACCTATGCCCAGAGAAGCTCCAAAGATATCATCTATTGTATCTATTATATCAGAGTCCTCTCAGTGCATTAATGATAAGAGTGGTTTAGGATATTCAGGAATTACTACCAGATCTCATAAATATCTTTGCAACAAAGACAAGTCTGTAAGAGCTAGTGAATTTTTAGAAATCAGGGATGAAAACCCAAATGGTAATGGTTACAGAATTGTTCATAATCCCAAAAGGAACTGTTTTGCTAATCATGTAGAATATAGTCCAGAAGAGTTAACTGTTCAGGAAGAGAAAATATTAGAGACTAAACGTTAAAATGGGGAACCAATGACAATTGATTGTTCTGTTCACCTAAACCTTCAAAGAGCAAGACCTAATCAGATGAGAGGACCCCAGAGAAATTCTCAAAGAGTTGAACCTAAGCAGATTAGGGGATCTCAGAGGAGACACTCAAGAAGGGGGAATTCCAATCAGAATAGGAATTCTCAAAGATGGTATGATGGTCAACATAATTTCTATCAGAACCAGGGACCCCAGAGACGATTTTCTCAAAAGAATCAATTCCAGAACAGATTTACTCAGATGAACTCTAATTACCAGAAAAGGTCCAGTTTTCATCAGAACCAGAGACCCATCTATAGAAAACCAACTGATCTGGGTAGTTATGACACCAGAGATGGTTCTTCTAGGATGTACCCTTACATCCAGACCTTTAAGATTATATCTTTAAGGCAGGCCATTCCAAAGGCCAGATTTGAGAAAAGATACACCAGACCTATTTATAGGAAAGGTGTTCTGATCAGACCAGTAACTCAATATGTCATTGTTAGAGGACATGTGCTGGTAGATAGATTTGGAAGAAAGATAAGATCTCCTCATCCCGCAAGGGATGGTCTTTATCTTTGGATTCCTACAAAACCTGCAACTAACCAATCAGGACCCAGCTCTAGTAGGGGACCTAATTGATTTCTCTGCAGGAGGATAAGAGCCCAATAGAGAAAGGACTTTCAAGCAAACATGTGTGGTACATTGATAGTGGATGTTCCAAACACATGACATTCCAGAAAGATCATCTCCAGGATTTCAAGCCATTGAATGGGCCAAGAGTGATGTTTGGTGACAACAACTATGGAGTCACCAGAGGTGTTGGAAAGTTGACTTTAATGACGTATCTGTAAATGAAGTCTACTATGTTGAAGGACTCAAGCATAATCTGCTTTCAGTATCCCAATTTTGTGGCAGGGGATACTCAGTGAAGTTTTCTAGTGATTCATGCACTGCCTTTTATTCTGATTATAATGATATTTTGCTTATAGGCTTGAGGAAGGGTAACATTTATCTTGCAGATTTTAGCAGTTGCCCAAGAAATACTTGCCTGGTTGTTAAAGGATCTGCAGAAGACAGCTGGTTATGGCACAAGAGATTGAGCCATCTTAACTTCAAAATACTAAAAAAGATTGCCAGAAAAGGTCTTATTCGAGGTCTTCCAAATGAGGTGTTTAAGAAGGATCAGGTTTGTGGTTCATGCCAGAAGGGTAAACAACCCAATACCTCCTTTAAGGATGTCCAGAGCGAAACCACAACCAGAGTACTTCAACTACTTCACATGGACTTGTTTGGACCTGTTTCTCCTCTTAGTTTCAGTGGAAGGAAGTACACCTTGGCGATAGTAGATGATTTTTCAAGATACACTTGGGTAGTGTTCTTGTTTAAGAAAAATGAAACTATCACTAAGCTGCCAGAATTCTTCAAGCAGATTTAGAATGAGCAGAACCAGAGCATAGTCAGGATCAGAAGTGACAAAGGGACAGAGTTTTTGAATTCACACATTGCAGAGTATTGCAAGGAACATGGAATTTTTCATGAGACATCTGCAGCCAGAACAACCCAACAAAATGGAGTAGCAGAAAAAAGGAATAGAACCCTAAAGGAAGCTCAAGGACTCTTCTAGCAGAGTACAACACACCACAGAGGTTTTGGGCAGAAGTTATAACACAGCCTGTTACACTCAGAACAGATGCCTAATTGCCCAGAGATATAGTAAGACTCCATATGAGGTATGGAAAGGTAAAACCCCATCTGTTTCATATTTTCATGTTTTTGGATGTAAGTGTTTCATCCATGACAATGGGAAATCCAACTTAAAAACTTTTGATGCTAAAGTAGCAGATGGAATATTCTTAGGATATTCCAACACAAGTAAATCATTCAGAGTCTTTAATAGGAATTCCCTTTGTGTGGAGGAAATACCCCTTGTTGTTTTTTATGAATCTGCTTTTGAGTGCAAGGTGGACTTAAGTCTTCTGATGAGACACAGAATTAGACTACTCCTAGAGTAATTAAGGTTAATCCACCTATTCTTGATTCAGATTCAAATTCAGATGATGGCCCATCTTTTGGTTCTCTGAAGGAGAAGTCTTCACAAGGAGCAGAACCAGAAGAGACTGGAACTCCTGTAGGGGGAAGCTCTCCTGCAGTTGGTGATAATCACCAAGGTACTGCAGTAGATGGTGATTATACTTGGAGATAATCACCAAGGAGGACCCTGGTGGATCACCCCAATGACCTGATACTTGGAGATCCAACTAAGGGTGTCCAGACTAGGAGAACTCTTAACTTAGCTGCCTTATTCAGTTGCTATGTGTCCTAGATTGAGCCCAAGAACATCAAGGAGGCACTGAAAGATTCAAATTGGATTGTTGTTATGCAAGATGAGTTGAATCAATTCACCAGACAAGATGTTTGGGAGCTGGTAGACAGACCAAGACATCAAAAGGTGATAGGCACTAAGTGGGTTTTCAAGAATAAGAAAGATGAGAATGATGTCATTACTAGGAACAAGGTAAGGCTAGTGGCTCAGGGCTATTCTCAGTCTGAAGGAATAGACTATGATGAGACATTTGCTCCTGTTGCCAGACTAGAAGCCATCAGATTGTTTCTAGCATATGTTGCTCACATGAACCTTTGTAGTTGGTGTGTGTGCAAGATTTCAATCTAATCCTAAGAAAAGTCATTTGGAAGCAGCTAGGAAGATATTGAAGTATCTTAAAGGGACAGTGAATTTGGGGTTATGGTATCCTGCAGATGCAACATAGACTTAAGTGGTTATTCGGATTCAGATTATGGTGGGTGCAGAATAGATAGGAAGTCTACAAGTGGAACATGCCAATTTTTAGGGAATAAATTGGTATCTTGGTTTTCTAAAAAGCAGACTTCAGTTGCTGCATCAACAACAGAAGCAGGGTATATGGCCGCAGGCAGCTGTTGCTCACAACTACTCTGGATTAGTCAACAGCTAAGGGACTACCAGATTAGAGCTAAGGATACTCCAATCTTCTGTGACAGTAATAGTGCAATAGCAATCACCCAGAATCCAGTTCTCCATACCAGATGCAAACATGTTGATATACGACATTATTTTATCAGAGACCATGTTGAGAAGGGAGATATAAGGATGGAAAAGATTGCAACCAGATTCAATGAGTTAGCTTTTGAGTTAGGATTATTAGATCTAGAGACAGATTTGGTTTAGGGATAACATCAGAGAAGTATCCTTTGTTTCTTTTTATTATATATTTTATTTTGTCTTCAAACTAACATGCCTACAGGGTAGATATACCAGGGAACTTACATCTCCAGATGAGGTATGTACCAGATAAGTTTTGTACCAGGTGAGGTACATTCCAGATGAGGTGCAGAACAAGGTTCAAGAGAAATCCAGGGTCCTTTCTGACCAGAACCAGATGAGGTTCCATCAGATGAGATGTAACACCAAACTAACCGTGGTATCATCTGGTTACAATACCAGGTGACAGGTATGTATTTACTTCCTGGCCTTTGATCATTGGGAGACACTTTCAAAATTAGTAAATACACTCAAAACGTTTCATCTTCAGGGTGTATTTAAGACTAGGGTAGAGGGCCTAGGAAATCATTTCACTTTCACTCTTGACTGCCACAAAACCCCCTCGATCCCAGCCCCAATGACCATGCCCTCGCACTATATTAAATCTGTAACTTGCCTTTTAATTGTGGCCGTCAGATTTAACAACAGTGCAACATGTCAATCAATTAAAAAATTGATTTTGTTCCCTAATTTAAATTTAGGGTTTACACGCGTTCACACTTTATTAATTGTTCAAGCCACACGTCTTGCCCTATTTAAATCAAATTTTTTTCAATCTGTCCTTTCACGATTTTTTATTCTCAAACCCTAACCTTTCTCTGCAAGTTCTCTCTCTCTCTCTCTCTCTCTCCCTCAGAAATGGCACCCAAATGCGTCTTCGACCCAGAGCATGTGTGCAAGAAACTTAAATCGGAGATGGTGGTTGACTTCTATTCCACCAAGAATCCGACGGCACTAGAAATTCTGGAATTGCTAAGGAAATCTGGGGTTGAAGACTTGTAATCCAAAATTCCCAAGGATCTGCGCACTTTGGATGGGTATGCTGCCCAGTTTCTCGTCAGGATGAAGATTCACGATGATCACATATCATCCAAGCTTGACAAGGAGGATATTGTCTTTTCTAAACATGACTTCTGCAGACTGTTTGGGAACATCTCATCGGAAGGAGTAGATCCGTTGAAGTATAAGAAGGGTGAGGTAGTAGAGTCTTTCAAGATCTTTGCCAGATCTTCTTGCCAGAATCTGACAAAAGGCTTTTTGGATAAGCATTTGAGGCAAAAATACAAGGTACTTTTCGACATAGTGGTTAAGGTGTTGATGTGTGAAAGCCATAGCACAGATGCCATCTTTACTGGCATGCTCAGTGTTATAAAGGCATTGTACGATGGGGTACAATGTAATTGGGCAGAATTTTTCTGGGGAATTTTGAGGAAGAATAAGTTGAAGGTGCAGAAGGAAGAATGTCCCAGCAAGCCAGGGGAGCTGCAATTTTTCTTTAATGCAAATGTCTCCCTGGGGACCAAGCTTACTTTGATTCTGGATTCCATCTTTCCATAGAAGAAGTGGAAGGACTCCTGGTGCAAGGGCTTCCACAAATCGAAGATAATTTTCTCCAAGGATGGTCCTCTCCATGGCCATCCTGACTCTAATGGAGAATAAGCCATCCCTGCCCCTCCTCTCCAAGCAGTGCCTTCACCTGCTAAGGGGCAGAAGCCACAGAAGAGCCAGAAGAAGAAGGCTGAGGCTAGTGGTTCTTCAACCATAGCGTTCTCTGGTTCATCAGAGGATGACCAGATTCCCCTTCAAGTTGTCTTGAAGAAGAAGGGTGATGGTGAAGAAGCTGCTAAGAAGGCAGGAGCAGCCAAGAGGAAGCAGAGGCCAGAAGATGCACGAAAAGCCTCTGCTAAGAAGCCCAGAACTTCAAGAAGGGCAAAAAAGACTCTTCTGGTGGATGAACCATTAGAAGAAGAGGTAGAAGAAGTTGAAGAGGCTGAGCCTCTTAAGAAGAAGTCCAAGGCCAAGAGGGCCATCCTTCAAGAGTCAGATTCTGGATCTAATCTTGGGGATGCACTGGAGCAGGCCATTGATGAAGCTACTCTGTTGATGCAAGAATCAACTGCTCCAGACTCACCTGTTCAGGTATACCCCTCTGATCCCCTCTCATTTCCCATTAACCTTGTTACACCCTCTACTTCTCCCCCAGACACACTCCCCAAAAATCCCTCCCCTTCTCCAGGTGCCCCCTTTCCTTCACCAGAGCAGCCCCTACCTGATACACCCGTATACACTCCCTCCACCATCCCTACTCAAACACCTTCCCCCCCCCACTTCACATATTCCTATTTCCACAAATCCTTCTCCCCCTGTTTCTGTACCAGAAGTTCCATCTACTTCCTCTGGTTCAGAACAACCTCTTCCCTCAACCTCTACCTCACAAATCCCTACCCCTCCTCAATCTCACACTGAACAGATCCCCCCCTCCCCCCCCCCCCCCCCGTTTCTTTGTCAATGGGATTCCCTGCCCCTCCCTCCTCTCCCACATGCCCATCTAGCGATGATAGTAGATGAGGATGCTTCACTTGAGCCTGATAACTTAGCCCCATCCTCCTCTGCCTCTGGGCCCAAACCCTTTACTTTCTCTTCTGAAGACATGGGTCTCATCAGGCAGAGCATGAGTGTAAGTGCTCAGCTCTGGCTAAGAGAGCACTTCCCAATCCTCTTGGAGCACTTACAACTTTTGGCGGATCTGACGGATGCCAAGGTCTGGAGCAAGGCCAGACTTGAAGATGTAGAGGACATGGTGTTATTGCTAGAAGAAATGGGTCCTTCTACTTTCACTGCCTAGGAGATTGATCTCAAGAGGAAGCTCAATATCCAGAAACCCGCAGAGCTTGAGACTCCAGAGGCAGCCAAGGTGTTGATCCGCGCCTTGTTGATCCAGCAGGGAGTGATGATCTCCCCTGAAGGCCCCTCATACAAATTTGGCCCTCACTTCTCTTTTCCTCCAGAGCTCTACTCTGATGAAGAGGATTTTGATGTCACTCATGCAGTCCTCCAGAAGATGAAGCTGTTCTTCAATGAACAAATCCAGCATATTGGCAGATTCTCAAAGGCAATGCAGCATTTGGAACCTGCTCTGGTTGAGCACCAGATCAAAGAGGGGAGAAGAAAGTTTCTGAAGCAGATTCAGGATGTCTTTGCCTCTGCCAAAGTTACTTTCAAGTCTGATTGCCTCTACTTGAAGATGGATGTGCATGAAAGCCAGAGGTAGATCCAGCAGTATGTTCTGGATCAGGTGAGACCTGTTTCAGTGCTTAAGGTAGAGATGGCATCTCAGATGCTGCAGACTGCTAAGCTCAAGGACTCCCTCCAGGAGATGCTCGAAAAGCAAGAGAAGTTGGTTGCTGAATCAAAAGCCTATCTGGAGGAGGCCAGGCAACTCCGTGATCTTCACTCTTCCTCCTCCACTGCCTTACCTGATCTCATAAGACAGGTGGTGCAGCCCTTGTTTGATGAAGTTAAAAAGGGGGAAGAGCAGGCCAGAACTGATCTGGCGAAGACCACTCTGGAGACCCTCTTTAGCCATGGGGCTCGTCTGGACCTGTTAGAGAACACTCTAGCTCAAGCTGAGCTGCAGAAGAAGAAGAAGAAGAAGGAAGAGCTCAAATCTCTAACTATGGCCAAGCAGCTTGCAGCTGAAGAAGAATCCTTTGACTCTGAGCAAGACCCTGTCTCCATTCCTGGCCCAGCTAAAAGAAATATTAGAAGGGTCAAGAAGAGCTTCTTGGAGCAGGTGGTTGAAGAAGCAGAGAAGAGATTTAAAGAGGAATATGAAGAAGAGAAGCTTGCTAGGATAAGGAAGTGATGGAACGCGCCGGTGAAGGCGGTCCGTCCCCAAGATCGTTGTTGGGATACCAAACGTGTATAAACAATTAAAGACCTAAACATGCATCTAAATACAAGTTTAGATCCATTACCCTTGAAGACCGAGGCGTTGATTCCACTACTGATCTTCTAGTCTGTCTCCCAACCTCGTTCGTACACCGGGTGGACGGCGAACTAGCGAACGTGGAGAAAAGTGCCTCACAATTTGTTTTTGGATGGATGCTCAGTTGTTTTTAATGACAAAGTTATTATTATGAGAAATGACTTTTTAATCTGTTCTGGCACGTTAGAAAACAGTCTTTACACTATTACTTGTGCATATCGTACTATGACTGAAACTCATTCATCATCATCAAATAAGAGAAAAGAACCTTCAAAGATGAATCAAACATATCTTTGGCACCTAAGACTAGGTCATGTCAATCTGAGGAGAATTCAAAGACTTGGAAGTAGTGGTTCTCTGGAGTCTCTCCAAGTGGAACCATTCTCAGTCTGCGAATCCTGCTTGGAAGGCAAGATGACTTCAAGGCCTTTTAAGGCCAAGGGGAATAGGGTTAGTGATGTGTTAGAATTGATTCACTCTGATTTGTGTGGGCCTATGTCTGTTCAAGCTAGAGGTGGTTTTGAGTACTTCGTCACTTTCATTGATGATTACTCAAGATATGGGTACATCTATCTGATGCGCCACAAGTCTGAATGCTTTGGCAAGTTCAAAGAATTTAAGGCAGAAGTGGAGAACCGTCATGGTAAGAGTATCAAGTCACTACGATCTGATCGTGGTGGCGAATACCTTAGTAATGAATTTAGGCAATACTTATTAGAGAATGGGATTACATCCCAGCTCACTGTGCCTGGTACTCCCCAACAGAATGGCGTAGCTGAAAGAAGGAATAGGACTCTATTAGAAATGGTGAAATCAATGATGAGTTATGCTTCATTACCTACCTCGTTTTGGGGATATGCCTTGGAAACAGCGGCGTACCTTCTAAATTACATACCTTCTAAAGCGGTTCAAAAAACTCCGATTGAACTATGGTCTGGGCGAAAGCCTAGTCTCAACCACATTCAGATTTGGGGTTGTCCAGCACATGTGCTGGATAAGGAAGCTGATAAGTTGGCACCTAGAACTGAAGTACGGTTGTTTGTAGGATATCCTAAGGGAACAAAAGGTGGTTATTTTTATAGTCCTAAAGATCAGAGGGTGATAGTCAGTACTAATGCCCGATTTTTAGAGGAAGACTATATGAATGAGCATAAGTCCAATAGTGAGATCATTCTCAATGAGTTAAGGGGAGACAATGGCACACCGAGTGTGCAAGAGGAAATACCACAAGAGACTGCACAACGTGATTGCTCTGATACCATTTGATAGAACGCGCCGGTGAAGGCGGTCCGTCCCCAAGATCGTTGTTGGGATACCAAACGTGTATAAACAATTAAAGACCTAAACATGCATCTAAAGACAAGTTTAGATCCGTTACCCTTGAAGACCGAGGCGTTGATTCCACTACTGATCTTCTAGTCTGTCTCCCAACCTCGTTCGTACACCGGGTGGACGGCGAACTAGCGAACGTGGAGAAAAGTGCCTCACAATTTCGTCTCCCTCTCAACCCCACTCACGAATTTCGGCTGCTGCACGTTTTATCTTAGAGTGCTAGGGTTTTAAACACAAAATTGAAGCCTTTATATAGACTCCTTAAGTTCCATGGGCCAGACTAGGGATCTGTTAGAAGGTATAGGGTTTGGGCTCCTCACGGACCCAAATACTCTTATGTTCAGCCCAGAACATTTATTTGGCCCGTGAACATTAATTCATTCCACTAGAGAATTAATGTTGCACTCCCATGCTATCCTGAACCGAATCAGGGCTTCTATTAGACTCTATAATACCCCGTGATAAAGATATCGCACGTCCATTAATTATTAAAGCTCCTGACCGCTTTAATTAATTAACATCTATTATTCCTTGAGTAGTACCACTCAACCTTGTTGTCGTACGGATATAATCCACCTACAGGGTTTAATACGACAATCCTTTATGAGTTTCCTCAAGGGGACGTCATCAACCTGGATCACCATAGACATCGTGCAAACGATGTCACTACCCAAAATACATAGTGCGTTGAATCTAATAAGATTCTCACCCATAGTAAATCAAAGTAGTGAACAAGCGCTCCACATATCTAGATATCACAATTAGGGTTAAGAATTACAAGAGTCACCAAGACCTTTAGTTCTTCATAACAGTCAGAATAGAAGAACATGTCTTAACTGTGATCCATTCAATACGACATAGCGTACTAGTATGAACTAATGGCCAAGGCAAGCCACTAACAAGTTCATACTACAACTTATACCAATAGTTATGTCCAGAACTATCTCAGTTGTGAATACTGTTTATATCTTATAAGGAACTGACAATGTGATCTTCTGTGTGACTACAAACCCACCACATTATCTACAATATAAGATAAACAGACATACAAGTAATACAAGCAATTAATAAGATTGCAATAATGTGAAAACCCATTTATTTCAGATAATAAGAAAATCGAATATATCCATAAAAACCCAACAAAAGTTTGCTTTACAGTATACACCAACAGGAAGAACATAGATGAAGAGCAGAGGCTCCGATATGTTAGGAGGCAGAACAAGAAGGCCAGAGAAGCTGGAATATCTTCTGGTGCCAGCGGATCAATCCAAAGGAAGAAAGGACATGTTGAAGTAATGGAGATTTTGCCTCTCAGGACAGAAGGGTCCTTTGACTCTACTGAGCCTGTTCCTCTCATTGAGAAGTGGAGAGAAGCCAAGACATTGTGGTTTATCCAGCATTACATTCAAAGGCCTCTACCAGAGGATGATGCACTCATCAAAAGGACTTTCCATTCTTGGATGAAGGCTTATGATGCATATCTCTACAAGCAGCTGATGGACTCCACCATCCAATTCAACCTGGAAGTTACTGCCCCTGAATTCCATTATCTTAACACTCCGATGGTTGGGGACCAGGTGGATTGGGCAGAGCTGAAGAAGTTATACAAGACAAAAGTGTTGGAAAATTTCACTCCAACATCTTCTGCTGAGTTGAAGGCCATTCAAGACAGATTCTTCGACTGGTTCCTGGTGCCTAAGGAAAATAGAGGATATGCTTAGAATAGGACCAGATATGCATTGTAATTTGTAATCCTTATGTCCTTATTATTAATGAAATATCATATCCTCTCTGTCTTTAAGACAATTCCTTGTTGTCTTCTTGTTTGTCTGATAAGATCTATTCCAAGGTCTTATCCCTTTATTGTTTTTCTTGCTTAAGTGTTTTGTTTTTTATCAGTTCTGGTTAGGTTTTAACTCCATCAAAAAGGGGGAAATTGTTAGGATAAAAGTTGTTAGTTTTGATGAGTTAAAACAAACCAGAAGATGTAATAGGACCATCTGGACCTGTTAGCCAGATGAGGAACTAGATTAGGACTTAGTCTAGGGGGAACTGCCAGATCAGAAGACTTCACCAGAAGAGTCACCAGAAGACCTACCAGAGGACTTGACCAGAGGACTCCACCAGAAGACTTCACCATATGAGACTGACCAGAGGCAGAGAACCTTCCCCAGACCAGATGAGTCCAGACCAGACGAGTCTGGTGGAACAAAAGATGCACAGAATCATCTCCTGATTCTCCTGAGCATTATGTTTCCTAACCAACTCTGGACCAGAAGATATTGAGGTTACCTGGTGTCTGGTCCAGCCTTCTCTGGAGAGAATCAGAGTTAGGCATCAGAAGCAGTTGACCGTTGGTGTTTCAAATCAAGTCAACAAGATCGGATTGGAAAGTTTTGAAGTCAATCAATCCAAGGATCCCACCAACCCAATCAATAAATTAGGGAATTGATTGATTGAAAGCTCCCTTAAATAGAGATCTGATTAGATTAGCTCTCCAACGGCTAGACCCTAATCTTCTCTATAAATACAAGAGTTCAGACTCAAAGAAAGGCTCTAGATTCTCACGCGCAAGAAGTCACATCCCAAGCCTTTGTTTTTTCACTCTTAGCACTCTTATTTTTCATATTTTCATATTTACTCTTAAAGGAGTAGTTGGATCTCAACCTGTTCATCTCTAAGAAAAGGTTGAAGGCTGTAGACTTTAGATCGAAGCTAGATCTAAAGGGTTTGTAAGAAGGAACTGGTACTTCACAATTCCAGTACGCAAGTTGGTTGTTGGTTGGTTAGTGAGGCCCCTTTGATTAAAGGGAGAGTGGACGTAGGATATTACAATCCGAACTAATATAAATCTGGTCCATTTACTGCTTTCTTCAATTCTGTCTTGTTTTAATTATTGTGCTCTTATAAAAGATCTTGCTTAAAGACATAACTTTTAAAGCTTCCGCAATTAATCTATCTAGTAGGACCAACACATATTGCTTGAACACTCTAATCTTCAGCTCATTTTTCCTCTCCATGATCTCCCTCGAAAGTCCTTTGAGACCTATGTACTCACAAAGAAAAACCCACTCACTGGTGATTCCTTCTCTATCTACTGCACCAGTAGCATCAGTTGGGGGCTAGTAGATGATGGGTTCAGGAGCCTTCAACACATGATCTGGGAACTTGTCATTCCAAGCTTCATTGATGTCTAGGTAGAGCTTCGGATAAGATTCAAAGAGTCAATCATTGAACAAATCTTGAGCATTTTCTTTACCAAGTTCTCCACTGACATAGTAGGAATAGACAAACTCCCTCTTGGCAGTTTCCCAAGTATCATTCAACTTCTTGGGGACCCAAGTATCATGGTGTGGAAACTTGGCCTTTGAAGGAACCATCTTCGACTTTTTCATCCTTGCAGTCCACTTCTGGTAGCCATTTCTGAACTTCTTTGAGGTGGTCTTATCAAAGGTTGCCAGTCTTTCCTGCTTCTTCCTCTATGCAAGCTCAGTAATTGACTCAATCTTTCCAACAACCTTGTCCCTTCTTTTCTGCTGTTGAGCTGATAGCTTATGTGCTCTTTCAATCATACCTCCTGCCTCTTTGATCAGCTCAGTTAGCTCTGTAACTCGGGTTGGAGCAGACTTGAGGGCTTCAGAAGAGATAGGCTCTGGATTAAGTACTGGAATGATCTCAAATGACTCTGCTTCAGTTGACTTTATAGCAAACCTTTGAGAAGATCTAGTCTTCTTTACTACCTCAGCTGAGAGTGCATCAGTAGCATTCCTCTTTGTTGTCTCTCCTCTCAGTGCAGCTCGCTCCCTCTTGTCCTTTTCAGCAGCTTCCTTGAATTTCGACAAGTGTTTTTCCTTCTCCACTTCCTTCCCTTTTATCAGTTGACTTCTTTTATCAGCAATATGTTGGGCTTCCTTATGCACTTTCTTCATTGTATTCTTGATTTGTTGACTTTTGGCAAAGTCATCAGTCTCAAGAATGATCTTCATCTTGTTGTTTGGATCCAACTTTATTTGCTTCCCTGATACTAACTCTTCCCCCTTTTCGGCATTAATCATGAACTCAGCAATTGTGATGCTCATCTTCATTTGCTCTTGTTCTACTGCCCTCAGTTGGGTTGAGCAGTGATCCATTTCATCCTCCAGTCTTATCAAAGTTGCTCCAGCATTCTGACCAAATTTGACAAACTGGTCCAGCTTTTCACTGATGATGACATCAGTTTTCTCCTGCATGGGGAAGTCTTCTGCAGCTTGTTTCAGTACATCCTTCAGGCATGTCTTCATCTCCTCATGCCTTGCTTCAAATTCAGCTACCTTCTTGTCCCATAACCCTTCAACCTTCTCCAGAAAGTTAGTTGAAAAAGCCTCTACTGAGGACTTTAGGTTATTTGACACGTTCTCTACTGAATCATTAAGAAAATTGGCCCTTGCTTCTTCTTCCTTCTTCTCCATTCCCTTGATGGCTTCAATCACCAGCACACTGTGTCCTTCTACCACATCAATTACCATTTGTTGAGAGTCTTCGACCTTGAGTAAGGTTCCTGAGGGATGTGGTTGCAGACTCTATCATCTCATCAATGTGGTCTGAGAGAAACATAGTTTCCTCCTCATTTACTTCAATTATGTCCTCCAGGTCCTTCTGTTGACCTTCTATGGCTGGGAGTCTCTCTTCTTCAACTTTACTGATGGCAAGCTTCAGAGGACTTAGACTTGGAATAGTCTTAGGTTCCTAAAGGGTTGGATTTCCTGCACATGTAGAAGGGTTATCATGTTCCCCCTCAAACTCACCTCCTAACCTGGCCTGCTCATCTATCTCCATATTTAGTCCCTCAGCCTCCTTCTCTCTCATTTTCACCTTTTTTTTTTTGCCAATTCGCCCTTTACAGGGACGATTGCTCTTATTTAACCACTTACTACCTTCACTATTTCCACCACTTTTTCTTTTTCCCTCTGATTTTCAACCCCTTAATTTTCAGACACCTCAGCTAACTCTTTAGTCATCACTAAGGGCTGTTGTGGAGTAGTTTTAGTGGACACCTCTACTTCACTACTCTTTGACAAGTTTTGTGCCTCAGTATCCCTTGCCCGTGCTTCGAGGTCAGTTGACCCGTCCTTAGCGAATACATCCTTGGCTACTTCACCATCACCTTGTACAGGTGAAGTACCTTCCTTCTCAGCTGTCACCTCCTCCTTCTCACCTCTAACATCCTTCTCTTTTTCACCTTCATCTACCTTCTTTTTCTCCACCTCACCCTTAACACATTTCTCCTTAGCAGATCTAGCCTCATTGATCTTATCAAACATTAGGCTCTGCAAGATCTTCTAATCACATAACAACCTGGTTTTGGAGAGACCAGTAAACTCAAACACTTCTTGCTCCTCCTTTTTCCACTCATCCACCTTTCTTCCTCCTACTGCCAACAGGATCTCTGCCAACCTCATATCCTTAAGTTGGACAAGTAGCCTGACCCTCAGGAACATTGCCTTTAGGTCAGGATATTCGTCCAGCTTTGGATATTTGGACTCCAATGAGTAGGCAACCTCATCTTTAAGAGTATCCAAGAGTGAATACTCCTCTTCATCATCAGAAGGCTCAGAGGGCATGGGGGATCTAAGTTCTGTAGGCTCCTCGGGTATGGTTTCAAGGGGTTCTGAGATATTTGGTTCAGTGGGGGTTATGGGTTATTCAGTGAGGGTGGGGGTTTGTTCAGTGGGGGTGGCTTCATCAGGGTTTCGGTTCAGTAGGGTTTTGTTCAGTGGGGGTTGAGGTTTGTTCAATGGTGGTGGTTATGGTGATTGGTTCAGTTGAGGTTTCAGTGGGGGTTTCATTTGTGGGTTCACTGTCAGGCTTTTGAGAGCCTTCAGTGGGGGGTTTTTGATGATTTTGATAGCTTGGAGATTATTTTGGTTTTGAGTGGGGTACGGGGTTTGGTCTTGATTTTGAATCTTATGGGTGTGGGTGCATTAGATTCGGTTTCAGATGAAATGGAAGTAGGGAAGGATTCAGGGTTAACTGATGAAGAATCATCAGTAGGGGTTGATTTCCTTGCTTTCTTGGTGGAAGCTACTTCCTTCTCACTTCCAGCAGCTCTTTTCTCCTTCTTCTTTGAGGCCTTTTCAGCAACCTCTTCCTTGTGTAGGGCCATCTTGTCACTCACTTTGATAAGTCTCTTTAGCTTCATTTTCTTCCCTTCAGTAGGGTTCAGCTCCTCTGACTTCTCCTCTTTCTTCGGGCTTTCTTCACTCTCACTAATTCTTCTCCCTACCAATGTTTTTCCAGATTTAAATAGTGACTTCAAGGTACTCCACTTCCTATCCTCCTTCCAGTCTACTCCCACATCTACCTTCTCAATCAAATATGAGATTTTTGTGGCATAGTTGAGCTTACTAGCCAGTTGCACTACCTTCCCGGGTTGAAATTTTGTGTGCTCCTTGTTCAATGCACGCATGAAGAACTGTTGTCAGTTGTATTCCTTGCCATTGCTTTCTACGATAGCTTTCATCAGCCTGAGCTTTGCCTTGTTCACTTGTTCTGGACTGCCTTGGTTCGCAAGGATGCATTTCCCAACAATTTCACACAAAATATTGTACACTGGAAAAAGAACATTTATGTTCAAAGCAGGGTGATACTTCAGCCTTTTCTGCATAATAGTATACACCCACTCCTCCTCCTTATCCGCGATATAAGTATCCGGATTAGGGTCTTTTGACGGAAGGTCAAATAAACTCTTCACATCTTCCTCCTTCAACACAATCTCATTCCTTACTTTCTGAAACTCCAAATATTCTTCTCCGTCTCAGATGATCTTTTTCTTCCTCTTCAAAAATAGGCATGAGTTAATCTCAGTGTCGGTGTTGTTGGCACTGAAGAAGAACTCAAGCACTTGCCTATCAAAACAGTTCTCAGGATGAACTGGTAGGAATTTTTCTAGGCATGCGGCTTTAACCATCTCCAAAGTCTTCTTTATGTGCCTAAACTCAGGCCTAGATTGAATCTATGGGTTGTTGAATAAGACATTTGGTTCATACCAAAAGTTATCTTTGTTGGTTAGATGCTTAAGATTGATTTTCGCCATTTAGGTTTTGGAAAGAAATCTGATGAATTTCACAAAGGGTTTTTAGAAAGATAGTGATTTAGGACTTGTGAAATTTCAAAAAGGTTCCAGAGACTGGTATGGAAGCCTTTTATACCTTGTATGAACGGTGAGATCAAGAGATTAATCAATGGTTGGGGTTGATTCAGATGAGATAGTGGAAAGTAAAAAAGGTTGTGGAGAGTTTTTGATGTATCTAGATGGTTTAAAAAGAACCTCCTAAAATGAGTGGTGAGTATTAAAGTAGTTGGTAGTCAGAAGGTCACATCATCCGGCTTTTGAGGCGCGTGAGATAGGAAACTGTAAAGGGCTTTACTGACTTGTACAACATGCATTAATTACTCCTTTTCTCAAAATCTTTTCAAAAGCAGTGTAAAAAGATTTAATTTCTCAGAAAGTACTCATTAAAACTTTTAGAGAATTTCCTTTTAAAATAAAGAGAATTCAGTTTTGAAAATCATAAGAGTGTAAGTAAGATTGACCTCGACTGAAGCTGTATCTCTACTGAGAGCTGTAGCTTTACTGAGATCTGTAACTCTTTTGAAGTAACATCTCTACTGAATACATCTATCCCTTCTAAGATTTGATAGGGCTTCTTTTTGTACTCCCCTGGATCCAGAAGTCCTAGCTCTACTGACAATTCTTGAAACCTAGCTTCTGCCAAAGGTTTAGTAAATATACCTGCCTTTTGTTTGTCAGTGTGGATCTTGAGCATTTTGATATCCTTCCTCTCCACATGATCTCTAATGAAATGATGCCTGATATCCACATGTTTGCATCTAGTGTGGAGAACTGCATTTTCTGAGATGGCAATAGCACTATTGTTGTCACAGAAGATAGGAACTTCATTTACAAAGGTGTTGTAATCCCTTAGTTGTTGTCTTAGCCATAGAATTTGTGCAAAACAACTTCCAGCTGCCATGTACTCAGCTTCAGTAGTGCTTGTGGCTACTGAACTCTGTTTCTTGGAAAACCAAGAAATCAGTTTACTTTCCAAAAATTGACAAGTGCCTAAGGTTGATTTCCTATCAATTCTGCATCCTCCATAGTCTGCATCTGAGTATCCTGTGAGTTCCAGATTGTCATCTGAGGGATACCATAATCCTAAGTTCACAATACCCTTTAGGTATTTGAGAATCCTCTTTGCTGCTTCCAGATGACTCTTCTTTGGATTTGCTTAAAATCTAGCACATATTCCAACAGCCAATGTGATATCTGGCCTGCTTGATGTGAGATATAGTAGAGATCTAATGATTGCTCTATAGTGAGTTTGGTCTACTGATTCACCATCTTCATCAGGTTCCATCTTTGTGTTGGTGTTGAGTGGAACTCTTGCAACCTCACTGTTTTGACATCCAAATTTGTTGATCAGCTCCCTTGTATATTTGGCTTGATTGATGAAAACTCCTTCAGTGGACTGTTTGACTTGAAGTCCAGGGAAGAAATTCATTTCTCCCATCATTGACATCTCAAACTTTCCTTTCATTAGTTGAGAAAACTTCTCACAGAGGACTTGGTTTGGAGAACCAAAAATGATATCATCCACATAGATCTGTACCAATAGTGTGTCCTCTCCTTTTGTGATTCTGAAAAGAGTTCTATCTACTCTTCCTTTGATAAAACCATGATCAAGTAGGAACTGAGATAGAGTGTCATACCAAGCTCTTGGAGTCTGTTTCAGTCCATATAGAGTTTTTCTCAGTCTATATACTTTATGACTTTCTTCAAAACCTGGGGGCTGCTCCACATACACCTCTTTATTGAGTACTCCATTCAAGAAAGCACTCTTGACATCCATTTGATACACCTTGAATCTCTTGTGAGCAGCATATGCAAGAAATAACCTTATTTACTCCAATCTGGCCATAGGGGAAAAAGTTTCATCATAGTCAAAACCTTCAACTTATGAGTAGCCCTTTGCTACTAGCCTGACTTTATTTCTGGCTATGACATCATTTTCATCCTTCTTATTCTTGAACACCCATTTGGTTCCAATCACATTGCAATGATATGGCCTATCCACCAACTCCTATACTTGATTCCTTGTGAATTGATTGAGCTTTTCTTGCATGGAAATGATCCAGTTTGAATCTTGAAGTGCTTCTTCAATAGAGCTTGGTTCCTGGTTAGATAAGAAATAACAAAATAAAGCACTTTCTCCATGAAAACTTCTAGTTTTGACTCCCAAGGTAGGATCACCTAGGATTTGCTCAACAGGGTTATCTGAGAGCCAAGTTCTCCTAGACTGATGCCCTTCAGTAGAGGTTGACTCGTCTGAAGTTTAGTCACTAGATATAGGCATGAATTCAAATTCAGGAAATAAGACAGAGGGTTGCAGGCCTGAGTCATCATTCAAGGGATTTTCATTCTCAATGATAGTGACATTGGTTCCCCCTTGAATGATGGGCTCATTAGATGTCTCAGTTGTGACCACATCTTCATTGACATCACTTACCTCTTGAACTGGGATGGTGTCCATCAGTTCAGTTGGCTGGTCAGCAGACCTCTCAGTTGAGTTGTCAGTGGTGATCTTGGTCTGAGTATCTTTATTGAATTGTTGATCATTGAGGTTATCCCAAGTTAGGATGTATACATCAACACTGTTCTCAGGGTAACCTTTTGATTTGATACTTAGTCTAGTTAGTCTTTTGCTAATCACTTCTTCAATCTCCTTTTTCCTGGACTCAAAAGTAGATTCATCAAAGACCACATGAGGTGTTTCTTCCACAACAAGGGTTCTACAATTGTAGACTCTGAAAGCTCTGCTGATTTGGGAATATCCTAAGAAAATTCCTTCATCAGCTTTGCTGTCAAAAGCTTTCAGTTGAGTTTTCCCATTGTTGTGAATGAAACACTTGCAACAAAAAATGTGAAAGTATGATACATGTGGCTTTCTACCATTCCATAGCTCATATGGAGTTTTTCCTTGATGTTTGGTTACCATGGATCTATTTTCAGTGTGGGAGGCAGTATTGATAGCTTCAGCCCAAAATCTTTTAGGAACTTGAGATTCTGCAAGCATTGTTCTTCTCTCGGCTACTCCATTTTGTTGAGGAGTTCTTGCAGCTGATGTCTCATGGGCTATACTCAGCTCCTTGCAGAAATCAGATATTATTGAGTTAGTTAATTCAGTGCCCTTATCTGACCTTATCTTTACAATGTTAAGGCTCTTCTCATTGCTAACTTTCTTTAGTAGTTCTGGTACCCTGACTTGAGTTTCCTTCTTGCTTGCAAGGAATACCACCCATGTGTAACTGGAGAAGTCATCAACAACAACAATTGTATATTTTCTCCCATTGATACTTACAGGGGTTACTGGACCAAAAGGATCCATATGCAACAGATGAAGTACTCTGTCAGTAGAGGTAGTTACTTTGCTTTAGAAGGATGCTTTCACTTGCTTCCCCTCTTGACAGGCTTTGCAAACATGATGTTGTTCCCAAAAATGTTATTCAGCGGAAAGCGTTTTAAAATATTTTAATGAAAAACCAAATTATAAAATAAGTGCTAGAATTGAAATGCAGAAATCTAAAGTGCAGAAAAGTAAATAACACAAGGATTTATAGTGGTTCAGACCAACTTGTCCTACGTTCACTCTTCCTTTCTATCAAAGAGGACTTACTCTCCAACCAACTTACTGGCTTTATGGAATTGAGAAGTACCAGATCCTTCGTACACCAACTTAAATCTTACGATCTAAGCTTTACACCAATCTATCTTTAAAGATAAGGATTGTGTTAATAGTCAAACTATAACTCCTAAAGAGTGTATATAATATTTGAATAAACAAGGTGAGTGAGTGGAGAGTTCGTGTGTCTTGTGTGCTCTTGCCTGACTCTTGTGTCTCTAATGAACTCAACTAAAACACTTCTATTTATAGTTGTAGGGATTAACTAGCCGTTGGAAGCTAGAAATTCAAACAACCATAGTTGGAGGAATATAATCAATCACAGATTGATTATATTGATTGATTGATTTCCTCCTTGATTGGATCTTTTAAGATTGATACCAATCAATCAATCAATCCTCCTATCAGTTGACTCTCCAGATTGCCTTCTTCTCCATCAATGAACTCCTAGATTTCCTTGTCTCCAGAATATACGCAGCCTCCATGTGGGTGAACTAATCCGTCTCCCACATCTGGTCTGGACCCATCTGGTCTGGGGTCTTCTGGTCTGGTCTGGTCAGGTAACACTTCTGCTCTGAACCTCATTTGGGAGAGGTCTTCTGGCAGACTCCTCTGGTCAGACTCCTTTGGCAGACTCCTCTAGTCAGACTCCTCTGGTCAGACTCATCTGGTCAGAGCTCATCTGATCAGACTCCTCTGGTAACTCGTCTGCTCTGATGACTCATCTGCTCTGGTCTGGACATCTCATCTGGTCACCTCTCATTTGTTCACCTGGTTAGAGCTCATCTAGTCCTCTAGTCAGAGCTCCTCTGGTCCATACCACATCTGGTCACCTCCTCTGATCAGACTCCTCTGGTCACCTCTCATCTGGTCACCTCTTCTGATCAGACTCCTCTGGTCTACCCATATTTCTTCCCCCTTAACCAAAGACCTATTCTAGACCAATCTGTAGCTGACTAATAGGCTTAGCTAGTCCTATTACAAGTTCTTTGTTTTAACATCTTCAAAATATCTAATTTATATCCTAACAATTTCCCCCTTTTAGATGATGTTAAAACTGAAAGAACTTAAATAAAACAAGACAAGAAAATTTAAAATAACAAGATAAAGAATCTTGCAGGCTGGGTTAACTGATCTTCCCCCTCAAAGTATGCTCAGCTGATATTGGGGCAAAACATCAGCTGGTCTTCTTGTGTATCTGCAGGCAATCAAGTTTTTGGTACCCTTCTGGGTCAAGGGGGGTTAGCACAATATTTAGGAAGCCACAAGAATAGATCATCCCTTTTTTAATCAGGTGATCTTATCTTTCTTCCATACATATCCACAAAAACACACTCAACAAAAGAACCTTTGACATGGTTATTTCTTCTAGAGGCTCTTCCTCTCTTATGAGCTTGTCCAGTGGAAGAAGTAACTTGTCTTAAAGCAACAGTCTTGAAATTATTTTGATAAGGATAAGTTTTACTAGAACCATTAAAGGTTCCAGCTGGTCTGGCAGATGACTTGAAAGTCTTCTGCAGATGAGTAGGAGTCATCTAGTTATGCCTCTTTTGAGAAGATCCAGACTGTCTTCTACTCTGCTGGCCAGGCTGAGGTCTTTTATTCTGGGTATAACCCTTCTTAAAATTCCTCTTCTGCCTTTGGGATTTTTGAGTTTCAGTACTCATCTGCCCATTAGGTTGACTTGCCTGGTCAGCTGACCTCTTGCCCTTATCAATAAAATTTCTAGGTTGTTCTTCTTTCTGAACATGTGAAGATTCAGGTTTGGAATAACCAAGGTCTGTCTTATCATGCTCTCTTTGAGATGAGGCATCTATGTGTGACACAACATTGTTTTCTGTAGTCATCTACTACAATCTCATCTTGAGTTTGTCCTCACTTTCTCTTACAATTTTGTTTTTGTGGAAGAGTTCATCAAACTTAGCTTTGAGCAGATTATATTCATTGTCTTTCTCAATGTTTTCAACAACCAACCTTTCTATCAGCTTAACTTGTTCAGTACACCTGGTTGTCAAGTCAGAAGACTCTTTGACCAGTGTATGATTTTGTTCAGCTGGTAGATCAGCTGAGTTGCCTAGACATTGTGAAAGCTTCTGATTTTCTGCTTTCAGCTTTGAGTTCTCATCTTCCAACTTTTAACAAAGTTGTATAGAAAATTGGAGATCTAATAGCATTTCCTGCATATCAGACTCCTCTGATTGTCCAGAAAAAGAAGAAGATGAAAAAGAAGAGGAAGTTCGATTACATACCTCGTCTGTTACAAGACATATCTCTTCGTCTGGTCCAAAATTGGATGATGAACCAGAAGTGGACACCTCTTCTTCCTCATCTGCGAAGCTTCTTTTGGAATAAGCCCTAGTGTTTCTTTTACTGCTTCTCTTTGAGCCCATTTCTGCAAGAAATTGTTAGCACAACAAGTATTTGGATTTTAAAAAAATTGGATATGCCCTGGTGACCACCGAGATAGTTTCAAAACAGTGGTCTGTAGGACACACTGCTCTGATACCACTTGTTGGTCCCAAAAATGTTATTCAGCGGAAAGCGTTTTGAAATATTTTAATGAAAACCAAATTATAAAATAAGTGCTAGAATTGAAATGTAGAAATCTAAAGTGCAGAAAAGTAAATAAAACAAGGATTTATAGTGGTTCGGACCAACTTGTCCTACGTCCACTCTCTCTTTCTATCAAAGGGGACTTACTCTCAAACCAACTTACTGGCTTTCTGGATTTGAGAAGTACCAGATCCTTCGTACACCAACTTCAATCTTACGATCTAAGCTTTACACCAATCTATCTTTAAAAATAAGGATTGTGTTAATAGTCCAACTATAACTCCTAAAGAGTGTATATAATATTTGAATGAACAAGGTGAGTGAGTGGAGAGTTCGTGTGTCTTGTGTGCTCTTGCCTGACTCTTGTGTCTCTAATGAACTCAACCAAAATACTTCTATTTATAGTTGTAGGGATTAACTAGCCATTGGAAGCTAGAAATTCAAACAACCATAGTTGGAGGAATATAATCAATCACAGATTGATTATATTGATTGATTGATTTCCTCCTTGATTGGATCTTTTAAGATTGATACCAATCAATCAATCAATCCTCCTATCAGTTGACTCTCCAGATTGCCTTCTTCTCCATCAATGAACTCCTAGATTTCCTTGTCTCCAGAATATACGCAACCTCCATGTGGGTGAACTAATCCGTCTCCCTCATCTGGTCTGGACCCATCTGGTCTGGGGTCTTCTGGTCTGGTCTGGTCAGTTAACACTTCTGCTCTGAACCTCATCTGGGAGAGCTCTTCTGGCAGACTCCTCTGGTCAGAGCTCATCTGATCAGACTCGTCAGCTCTGATGACTCATCTGCTCTGGTCTGGACACCTCATCTGGTCACCTCTCATCTGGTCACTCGGTTAGAGCTCATCTAGTCCTCTGGTCAGAGCTCCTCTGGTCCATACCTCATCTGGTCACCTACTCTGATCAGACTCCTCTGGTCACCTCTCATCTGGTCACCTCTTCTGATCAGACTCCTCTGGTCTACCCATATTTCTTCCCCCTTAACCAAAGACCTATTCTAGACCAATCTGTAGCTGACTAACAGGCTTAGCTAGTCCTATTACAAGTTCTTTATTGTATACTTTATTTGGCATTCCTTCTCTTAGTGCATGTCTTGCTATCTTGTTCATCGCCTTGAAGTTCAAATGATTTAAACTCTTATTCCATAGCCAATTGGTGTCAGTTGAGCTCTTTGCTATAAGGTATGCATTTGGTGTGCAAGACTTCCAATCTGCAAGATAGACATTTCCCTTTCTTGACCCAGTTAGTAGTACCTGTTGTGAAGATGTATTCTTGACAAAGCACAAATTACATGAAAATTCAACACTGTATCCTTTTTCACAAAACTGACTTATAGACAATAGGTTATGCTTAAGTCCACTGACATAGGATACATTGTTAACCCTTACAGAACCAATAATTAAAGTACCATAACCCTTGGTGGCTCCTTGTGAATTGTAACCAAAAGTGATCTGTGGACCCTCTTTCTCAATGAATTCTTTCAGGAGACTTTTATTGCCAGTCATATGCCAGACTGAAGATTTAAGAGCTTCTTCTTTGTTGAGGTCCACTGAGCCCTGCAGTCAAGATCAAGCTTTAGGTACCCACTTTGTGTTGGGTCCTATTAGGTTAGTTGTACTTTTCGGAATCCAAATTTGCCTTACTGTTCTAATCACTTTAGAGTGGCCAATTTGTCTTCCATAAACATCAACATAGATAGTTACCTCCTTTGGTGCCTTAGGAGTAAATTGTCTATGGGTGTCAGTCTTTGAAGGAACAGGAGTCTTCTTAGCATTCTTCTTCTTAGGCTTGGGTGCACCTGGTCTCAGTCTTTGTTAAAGGTATTGAGAACCTTTTCCTTTAGGCACAAAAGGAATAGGTTTTCAATATGAGTCATTCCTTAAGGAATGCTCATGCCTGGATACTTTTAGTTGAGGTTGCTTCATTTGTGAAGACCTCGACTGATAGTACCTCTGCTGAGTTCTAGTATGATTAGTCAACTGAGCCTTTCCAATTGGTTTTAGCTGAGTTTGACCTTCCTTTTGTTGAACCTCATCTGGTCTTTTTCCTTTATCTAAAATATGTGGTTGAAGCAACACTCAGAGGACCTTTTGAAGGTTTTAAAATATAGCCTATTACACACTTGTTATTGGGATTAATTTGAAAGTTTTGAATCTCCTCTATGGCAAGAGAGTGTTTATTTAGAACATCAATCCTTTTTAACAAGGTCTCTTCAGATTTATGTAAGACATCAATTTTCAGGAGAGATTCCTTTATTTGGCTTACCACTTTTATATTCTCTTCAGTTAACCTTGTCTTAGATTCAATAAGATCTTTGATCAGTTGATCTTTACCATTTCCTTGACTCTTGAGGGTTTCCACCTCTTTTGTCAATTAAATGGTGGATTTAGCTGAGTTAAGATCTTCCCGGTTCCCTGACTCAATTAGCTTGGAGTTTTCACTCAAGAGTTTTTTGTTTTCATCCTGGAGACAGAAACTTGCATCTTGCAACCTTGAGAAATCAATCATCAATTGTTCCAAAGCGGACTGAAGATTGAGTTCCTCTGTTGACTCTGAGTTGAGCTCAAGTGTGTGTTCTAAGGAAATAGATGGTTTAGATTGTACCTCAGGTTCTTCTCTGGCCATAAGGCACAAGTCATCATCACTACTGTCGGAGAAGAGTCCTTCAGATGACTCCAACTCTTCATCAACATCTTCAGCAACCATGACTTTCCTTTCTCCATATCTTCTGTGTCTTTTGGCTTGCCTTTTTTTCCTTTCTTTTGTGCTCAGTTGAGGGCAATCATACTGAAAGTGCCCAACCTTCTTGCACTGATAGCATCTGTTGGCGTCATCATCCCTTTCTTCAGTAGACTGTCTAGGCTTTGATGATGATCCTTCAGCTTTGGAGTAGTTCTTGTATTCCTTCTTTTTCTCCATCTCAGTGGAGCTTTTCTCTCCTTCCCTTGTGTCTCTTTGAGGATAGCTTCTTCTTTCCCTGTTATCCCTGTAAAATCTTTTATATTTGCCAAATCGACTGTTAAGTTTTTTAAACCTTCTAGCCATTAGGCTCAGCTCCTCTTGCATCTCAGTTTTACTTTGAGATTTACTTGCTTTTGTACTCTTTTGTAGCTTTGGGGACTTGGGCTCAGTCTCCTTAGCTTTGAAGGCAACTCCCTTCTCAGCTGAGGTCTCATCTGGAGCCCTTTTCCTGTTGTTAGGATAAATATTGTATAGTTTTGATGAGTTAAAACAAACTAGAAGATGTAATAGGACCATCTGGACCTGTTAGCCAGATGATGAACTAGATTAGAACTTAGTCTAGGGGGAACTGTCAGACCAGAAGACCTCACTAGAAGAGTCACCAGAAGACCCCCCAGAGGACTTCATCAGAAGACTCCACCAGAGGACTTCACCAGATGAGACTGACCAGAGGCAAAGAACCTTCCCCAGACCAGACGAGTCCAGACCAGACGAGTTTGGTGAAACAAAATATGCTCAGAATCATCTCCTGATTCCGATGAGCATTCTGTTTCTTAACCAGATCAGGACCAGAAGACATCAGGTTGCCTGGTGTCTGGTCTTGCCTTCTCTGGGGAGAATCAGAGTTAGGCATTGGAAGCACTTGACCGTTGGTGATTCAAATCAAGTCAACAAGATCAGGATTGGAAAGTTTTGAAGTTAATCAATCCAAGGATCTCACCAACCCAATCAATCAATTAGGGAATTGATTGATTGAAGCTTCCTTAAATAGAGGATCTGATTGGATTAGCTCTCCAACGGATATATTCTAATCACCTCTATAAATACAAGAGTGCAGACTCAAGAAAAGCGCTAGAATCCTATGCGCACGAAGTCATATTCCAAGCTCTTGATTATCAAGCATATAGCACTCTTATTCTGTTCATACTTTCATATTTACTCTTAAGGAGTTGTTGGATCTCAACCTGTTCATCTTTAAGAGAAGGTTGAAGGCTTTAGATCAAGTTAGATCTAAAGGGTTTGTAAGAAGGAACTGGTACTTAACAATTCTTGTAAGTAAGTTGGTTGTTGGTTGGTTAGTGAGACCCCTTTGATCAAGGGAGAGTGGATGTAGGATATTTAGATCCGAACCACTATACATCCGATCTTATTTACTGTTTTCTGTATTTACTTTCTTTCTTATTTATTGTGCTCTTGTGAAAAGAACTTTGCTAAAGACATTTCCTTTAAAGCTTCCGCAATTTATCAATCTAGTGGGACCAACAAGTGGTATCAGAGCAGTTGAATCCTTCAAGATCTTTCCCAGATCGTCTTGCCATTTGAGGAAAAAATACAAGGTATTGTTCGATATTGTGGTGAAGATCCTGATGTGCGAAAGTCATAGCACAGATGCCATCTTCACAGGCAGGCTCTGTGTTATGAGGGCAATTTTTTACGGCGCCAAGTGCAATTGGGCCGAGTTCTTCTGGGGAGTTTTGAGGAAGAACAAGTTGAAGGTGTAGAAGGAGGAGTGCCCCCAGTTACCTGGAGTGCAACAATTTGTTTTCAATGCCAATGTGTCCTTAGGCACAAAGCTCACTCTGATCTTGGACTCAATCTTTCCAGAGAAGAAGTGGAGAGATTGCTGGTGCAAGGGCTTTCACAAGTCCAATATCCTATTTTCTAAGGATGTCCCTCTCCATGGCCATGCTGATTCTGATGGAGAGCAAGCCATCCCTGCCCCTCCTCTTCAAGCAGTTCCCTCACCTGCAAAGGGGCAGAAGCAGCAGAAGCAGCAAAGTAAGAAGAAGACTGCTGAAGCTACTGGTTCTTCAACCATAGCTTTCTCTGGTTCCTCAGAGGAGGACCAGATTCCCCTTCTTGATGTGTTGAAGAAGAAGGGTGATGGTGAGAAGGCTGCCAAGTCAGCGGGAGCAGCTAAAAGGAAGAGGCCAGAGGAGGCCAAGAAGGTATCCGCTAAAAAGCCCAGAACAAGCAGAAGGAGCAAGAAAACACTTCTGGTGGATGAGCCATCAGAAGAAGAAGAGGCAGAGGAGGTTGAGCCTCTTAAGAAGAAATCCAGGGCCAGGAGGGCCATATTTCAGGGGTCAGACTCTGGCTCTGACCAAGGGGATGCCTTGGAGCAGGCAATAGAAGAGGCTTCTCTACTTATAGGAGATGCTCCAGAGATATCTGTTCCAGCTGGCGTTGACCCAGCTGAGGTAATTCCTTCCATCCCCTCCCCTGTTAACCTTGTTACCCCCTCTACTTCTCCCCCAGAAAATCCTCCCCAAAACCCATCCTCTGTTTCTGGTGTCCCCATCTCTGCACCAGAGCAGACCTTACCTGATACTCCCCAATACACTCCCTCCACCATCCCTACTCAAACTCCTTCTCCCCCATCTTCCCAAACACCTCTTAACACTAATCCCTCTCCCTCAGCCCCTGTACCAGAGGTGCTATCCACTTCTGGTGCAGAACAACCCCTTCCAACCTTCCCCACCTCACAAAATTCCATCCCAGCCTCTGTACCAGAGATACCATCTTCCTCTGGTGCAGAACAACCCTTACCCTCTACCTCTACCTCTCAAAATCCTTCACCTCCCCAAACTCATTCAGACCAGACACCATCTATCTCCATGGCCTTGGGACCTCTTGCCCCTCCCCATTCTCCCACCTGTCTGACTAGCGATGATAGTGAAGATGAGGATGCTTCACTAGAGCCGGAGGTCTTAGCACAATCCTCCTCTGCCTCTGGGCCCAGACCCTTTACTTTCTCATCTGTAGAAATGGGTCCCATCAGGCAGAGCATGAGTGTAAGTGCTCAGCTCTGGCTAAGCGAGCACTTTCCTATTCTTTTGGAGCACTTACCACTGTTGGTAGATCTGACTGATGCCAAAGTTTGGAGCAAGGCCAGATTAGAGGATGTAGAGGACTTGATGATGCTGCTAGAAGAAATGTCTCCCTCCACATTCACTGCCTGGGAGATAGAGCTCGAGAAAAAGTTGAACATCCAGAACTCGGCTAAGCTAGAGACTCCGAAGGCAGCGAAGGTATTGATTCGCACTCTGCTCATCCAGAGAGGAGTTATGATCTCTCCTGAGGGTCCCTCATACAAATTTGGCCTTCACTTCACCTTCCCTCCAGAACTCTACTCTGATGTGGAGGATTTTGATGTAACTCCTGCTGTGCTGCAAAAGATGAAGACCTTCTTCAATAAGCAGATCATGCAGATTGGGCGTTTCTCTAAGGCAATTCAACATATGGCCCCTGCTATGATTGAGCACCAGATCCGGCAGGAGAGGAAGATCTTGTTGAAGCAGATAAAGTCCACTTTTGCTGCCGCCAAAGCCTCTTTCAAAGCCAATGGACTTTTTGTAAAGCTGGATGTTATGCACAGCCAGAAGCAGCTCCAAGAGCATGTGCTGGAGCAGCTGAGGCCAGTCTCTGTGTTGAAAGTGGAGATGGCTTCCCAGATGTTGCAGACTGCTAAACTTAAGGACTCCCTCCAGGAGATGTTAGAAAAGCAGGAGAGACTGGTTGCTGAGTCAAAAGCCTACCTGGAGGAAGCCAAGCAACTGCGTGATCTTCACTCTTCCTCCAACACTGCCTTGCCTGATCTCATTAGGCAGGTGGTGCAGCCCCTCGTTGATGAAGTTAAAAAGGGGGAAGAAAAGGCCATAACTGATCTGGCAAAGACCACGAATGAGACTCTCTTCGGCCATGGTGCTCGTCTGGACCTGCTGGAGAACACTCTGGCCCAGGCAGAGCTGCAGAAGAAGAAGAAGGAAGAGTTAAAATCTCTTACCATGGCAAAGCAGCTGGCGGCAGAAGAGGAGTCCACAGACACTGAGCAGGATCCTATGGCCGTTTCTGGACCTGCCAAGAGGAAGATATGGAAAGTAAAGAAGAGCTTCCTTGAATCTGTCGTTGAAGAGGCAGAGAAGAGATTCAAGGAAGAGACGCCTGAAGAGAGGCAAGCCAGAATAAGGAAGAACATAGATGAAGAGCAAAGGCTCAGATATGTTAGGAGGCAGAACAAGAAGACCAGAGAAGCTGGCATCTCTTCTAGTGCTAGTGGATCCAGCCAGAGAAGGAAAGCGCCTGTTGAAGTGATGGGGATTTTGCCACTCAGGACAGAAGGGTCCTTTGACTCTACTGTGCTTGTTCCCCTCATTGAGAAGTGGAGAGAAGCCAAGACTTTTTGGTTCATCCAGCACTACATCCAAAGGCCTCCACCAGAGGATGATGCTTTCATCAACAGGACGTTCCATTCTTGGATGAAGGCTTATGATGCAAGTCTGTACAAGCAGCTGATGGACTCCACCATTGAGTTCAACCTGGAGGTCATTGCCCCTGAATTTCATTATCTCAACACTCTAATGATAGGGGACCAGGTTGATTGGGCTGAACTGAAGAAGTTATACAAGACCAAGGTGTTGGCAAATTTCACTCCAACATCTTCTGCAGAGTTGAAGGCTATTCAAGACAGGTTTCTTGACTGGTTTCTGGTGCCCAAGGAAAACAGAAGATATGCATAGATTAGGACCTTGATATTCATTGTAAAATGCAATCTTTTGTCCTTTATTAATCAATGAAAAATCATATCTTCTCTGTTCAAAAGACAACTTTTTGTTGTCTTAATTGTTTGCCTGATAAGATCTATTCTAAGGTCTTATCCTTTTATTGCTTTTATGCTTAAGTATTTTGTTTTGATCAGTTCTGGTAATGTTTTAACTCCATCAAAAAGGGGGAAATTATTAGGATAAATGGTGTATAGTTTTGATGAGTTAAAACAAACCAAAAGATGTAATAGGACCATCTGGACCTGTTAGCCAGATGATGAACTAGATTATGACTTAGTCTAGGGAGAACTGCCAGACCAGAAGACCTCACCAGAAGAGTCACCAGAAGACCCCCCAGAGGACTTCATCAGAAGACTCCACCAGAGGACTTCACCAGATGAGACTGACCAGAGGCAGAGAACCTTCCCCAGACCAGACGAGTCTGGTGAAACAAAAGATGCTCAGAATCATCTCCTGATTCTGATGAGCATTCTGTTTCTTAACCAGATCAGGACCAGAAGACATCAGGTTGTCTGGTGTCTGGTCTTGCCTTCTCTGGAGAGAATCAGAGTTAGGCATTGGAAGCACTCGACCGTTGGTGATTCAAATCAAGTCAACAAGATCAGGATTAGAAAGTTTTGAAGTCAATCAATCCAAGGATCTCACCAACCCAATCAATCAATTAGGGAATTGATTAATTGAAGCTTCCTTAAATAGAGAATCTGATTGGATTAGCTCTCCAACGGCTATATTCTAATCACCTCTATAAATACAAGAGTGCATACTCAAGAAAAGCGCTAGAATCCTACGCGCAGGAAGTCATATTCCAAGCTCTTGATTATCAAGCATATAACACTCTTATTCTGTTTATACTTTCATATTTACTCTTAAGGAGTTGTTGGATCTCAACATGTTCATCTTTAAGAGAAGGTTGAAGGCTTTAGATCAAGTTAGATCTAAAGGGTTTGTAAGAAGGAACTGGTACTTCACAATTCCAGTAAGTAAGTTGGTTGTTGGTTGGTCTGTGAGACCCCTTTGATCAAGGGAGAGTGGACGTAGGATATTCAGATCTGAACAACTATACATCCGGTCTTATTTACTGTTTTCTGTATTTACTTTCTTGCTTATTTATTGTGCTCTTGTGAAAAGAACTTTGCTAGAGACATTTCCTTTAAAGCTTCCGCAATCAAGATGACATCAAGAAGAACAGACTGAAGCCATGGTAGAGACCTGAACCTGAAGAGAAGCCTGAAGGATGTCCCACTGAGTATAAACGTGGCTGATCTAAGCTAAGCCAGTGGACTACTCAGTGAAGAGCATGATCAGGAGGATCAGTGCTGTACCAAGTAGGCCCTGAAGGAGTCAGGCTACTGTGGTCAGGGAAGTTTTTCATTCAGCCTTATGACAAACTTCTTGGAAAGATCTTCAAGAGTCTACTGAAGGACAACTACACTGAAGAAAGTCATGTCTACTGAACAACTTCAGTCAGTGGAGGATAAGCCATCTGAAGTCAGTGCGCTCTGATCAAGCTCACTGAACTAAAGATCCGTTGGATTCAATACACGTGGACCAATCAAGTAAAGACAACATATTTGACACTAACAAGGCTGCATTACAAGAAAGGTAGGTGAAACTTATTAATTGTCTGGATTCAAATGTGATTCCCTCCAACGGTTACATTTGAATCCACACTATAAATACAAGCTCATAGCTGCGGTTTGAAGTGTATGTGAGTAAGAAAAATCAACACCTACGAGTTGTGAAGGTGTGAGTGTTTAGTGTATTGTATGGGAGATATAAGGAGGCATTATTCACACCTTGTTCACTGACCATTAGGGTTTACATATATACACAAATGAGTGTTCAGCTTGTAACTCTTAGCTTAGAGAGGTTTTCCCAATCTTAGCTTTAGGCTAACACCTTGTAAGGGAAAACCTTACCTAGTTAGAGAAAACCTAACTGAAACCATAACCATTGTCAGGTTGTTGGTAGTAAGTTGTTTTGTGAGTTAGTAAGGAAGTAAGAAAGATTTGGAGTTGTAAATCTGGGTGCACCTTGGCACGTTAAAAATAAGAATCCCAGTTAGTGGATTTCCTAATAAATCAGGCCGTGGATGTAAGAGCTAGAGTCTTTGAACCACGTTAAATTGAGTGTTGTTTATTGGTTAAGTACTTACTAAAGTGTTGTGTAAAATCTGCTTATTGAGAGCATTGTTAAAGAAACTTTGGTTGAGTAATTTAGTCAGGGAGAACCAATCTTACTGACATGCTTAAGCAGGCACTCGAGAGTCCAGTATCTCGAGTCACTGCGTTGCATAGAGCATGAGTCTTCAAGTCTTCACACTGACTTGGTAGCTCATCCTCTAAGCAATGCAGTGACTTGAAGTGTAATCTCTCAAGTCACTGTCTTGTTGAGAGGCTTAGTCCTCAAGTCACCACACTGACTTGATGCCTCTGACTATCAGCAATGTAGTGACTTGAGTGTCCCACTCATTGAACTCATTCTGGGTGCGATGCAAAGTATTAAAAAAAACTCTCCTAAATTCCCATTTTGCCTTCGAAAATGGGACCATCAATTGGTATCAGAGCGGGTTGTTCACATGACCACTGATCCAGTTTTGTTAAGAAAAATGGTCAACCGAACAGATCTTAAATATTTTAAACTATGGGAATTTCTGCATTTTTCAAACTATTACTTTTGTTAGACATCATTCATGTAATATAAACACTCAGTTGAGGGGGAACTCAGTTGAGAAAACACTCAGTTGAGGGGGAACTCAGTTGAGAAAACACTCAGTTGAGGGGGAACTCAGCAACACAGCCTGAGGAAATCAAGATGACATCAAGAAGAACTGACTGAAGCCATTGAAGAGACCTGAACCTGAAGAAAAGCCTGAAGGATGTCCAACTGAGTATAAACCTGGCTGATCTGAGCTAAGTCAGTGGACTACTCAGTGAAGAGCATGATCAGGAGGATCAGTGTTGTACCAAGTAGGCCCTGAAGAAGTCAAGCTACTGTGGTCAGGGAAGTTTGTCATTCAGCCTTATGACAAACTTCTTGGAAAGATCTTCAAGAGTCTACTGAAAGACAGCTACACTGAAGACAGTCATGTCTACTGAAGATCATTAGTCAGTGAAGGATAAGCCATCTGAAGTCAGTACGCTCTGATCAAGCTCACTGAACTAAAGATCCGTTGGATTCAGTCCACGTGGACCAATCAAGTCAAGACAGCATATCTGACACTGACAAGGCCGCATTCCAAGAAAAGTAGGTAAAACTTATTAATTATCTAGATTAAAATATGATTCTCTTCAACGGTTACATTTGAATCCACACTATAAATACAAGCTCATAGCTGCGGTTTGAAGTGTTTGTGAGTAAGAAAAATCAACACCTATGAGCTGTGAAGGTGTGAGTATTTAGTGCATTGTATGAGAGATATAAGGAGGCATGATTCACACATTGTTCACTGACCACTAGGGTTTACATATATACACAAATGAGTGTTCAGCTTGTAACTCTTAGCTTAGAGAGGTTTTCTCAATCTTAGCTTTAGGCTAACAACTTGTAAGGAAAAACCTCACCTAGTTGGAGAAAACCCAACTGAAACCATAACCATTGTGTAGGTTGTTGGTAGTAAGTTGTTTTGTGAGTTAGTAAGGAAGTAAGCATGATCTGGAGTTGTAGATCTAGGTGCACCTTGGCACGTTAAAAATAAGAATCCCAGTTAGTGGATTTCCTATTAAATCAGGCCGTGGATGTAAGAGCTTGAGTCTCTGAACCACGTTAAACTGATTGTTGTTTATTGTTTAAGTACTTACTAAAGTGTTGTGGAAAATCTGCTCATTGAGAGCATTGTTAAAGAAACTTTGGTTGAGTAATTTAGTCCGGGAAAACCAATCTCACTGACATGCTTAAGCAGGCACTCGAGAGTCCAGTATCTCGAGTCACTGTGTTGCTTAGAGCATGAGTCTCCAAGTCTTCACACTGACTTGGTAGCTCAGCCTCTAAGCAGTGCAGTGACTTGAAGTATAATCTCTCGAGTCACTGTCTTGTTGAGAGGCTGAGTCCTCAAGTCACCACACTGACTTGATGTAATATCCTAGGTTTTCATGACTTTACTTGCTATACTAAATGCATTATGATTCTATGAACTTATATGACGCATTTACTTTCGAATGAATGCAAAGGGCAAGTCAATGTGTTGTAAAGTGTTTGATACTTACTATTAACATACTAATTGCTCAATATATGATTATTCTTGAAACTTTAGGATTCATATATGCTCTTTAATTATGTCTTAACATGTTTAACTTATGAATTAGTATAGTTCTTATGTTTAAAGATTTATTTCATAAAGATTAAGTGATAAATTGAACGTTTTCTTTGAAAACGACTTATGAATTGTTCATTTAATATTTTCTAGAATTAGTATTTAGACTTTATAAGTTAATTAGGATCTTAGAAGGGTTAAATTATGTTACATAAGGTAATGCTTAAGTATAGAGACAGTATACTTTAGAAATTAGTAAAAAATAAGTAGTATAAATTAAGAAAATTACATAATTTTGACCTAAGTCAAAATCATAAAAATTAGACCAAGACCACTCCTTTTGACCCTAAATTTTTACCACTTAGGATAAATTAGGAGAATTGTAGAAGCTTTGAGAGTTTAATGACTCATTATTTAATTATATTACTAACATGTGCTTTACTATTCATCTTTTACACTTGTAACACATAGATTAACCAAACTTTGCCACCTAAATCCCTTCAAATTCGGTTCATGCATGCATAAGAAGGGTAGAGAGAGTTCCATAATCTTCATTTCCCAACTATTAATAGGGCTTAGGAGTTCTTCAATTTCTACACACAAAAACCATATTAAATTTCCACTATTTCATTTGCTTTGCTTAAAATTGAAGAGGAGTTTGCTCTAAGCTCTCAACATCTTCTAGGTAAGCTTCTTATCTTACTTAATTAAGTGATTGTTTGAATTATAGGTTTTGAAGTAAGATTAAAGTGATATGTTCTTCATATGTGCATGAATATGAAATTTCAGACACAGTTTGGTAGAAAAATCAGTTTGATCGTTCCCTTCATTTAAAGTGTCTGGATTGTTTATATGTTATAGTAGACTGGTTAAGGGACTTAGGGTATAAATTTCATAGTAAAATTAGTAATGGTTAATGAGATATGAAGTTCTGAAGTTGAGCTAGGGTTTTGGTCGGAAAAACTGTAATCAATGTGTTTTGCATAAAATAAACAGATTTTCGTAAGGATTTTCAGGAAATAAAAAGTATGTGAGTAAACTATATGAAGTTAGGATTATGTGGTTAAAATACTAGCTCAAAATGTTTTATGGTTGATTTTTTGGTAATTTTTCTAAGTTAATAGGACAGAAACGAACAGAGTTATGTTCTTCGTAAAATTTGTATGTTTTGGTATGGAATTTCGGAAAACTAAAATATGGTGATAAAATAAATCAAGTTTTGATCATGCTGTAAAAAGTTTGGATGAAAATGACTTATAGATAATTTATTAGATAATCTGAAATTTGATAAGTTGTATATGAAATGGTCCATTTCCAATTTTACGGTCGATATATCTTTAGAAATTGATAATTGATGCTCATACATGCGTAATTGATACCTATGATCTATGATATAACTTTTGAACATGTGTTAGGACTTGAGTTGGGATGTGAAAACAAATTGAATGTGAAAATATGTGTGAATTTTACAAAAGAAGGGATAAGTAACAAATGTTTATATTTCAAAATATTACTTGTAGGTACCAACCTACAAGGTGGAGAATCACTTCACTCTTTACCGGGAGTTCATTATTATTTAATTGCACTTATTAAACGTTGAATGTTGAATTTTGAGTTTGGCCCACTATCGACTGGCCCCACATATAGTCTAACTTTATGTTGGCAAACATATAGTCCGGTCGTCCCGGCACAATGGGTTGGTCACGCCACCCACAGATACCCGGTGAAATTCCAGGGGCTCCATTTTATACACATTTATGTTTAGTTTGTGCAATTATAAAGAGATTTCTCACTAAGTGTTTGCAAATGCTTATCCCTTCCACTTTCATATTTTTCAGATGCAGAGGATCCCAGCGTGGATGAATGAGCTCGGAGGCGGGCTGTGAAGTTTTTTTAAGTTCTAATATACTTTATTTTGAAATTTTTGATTTGTAAACCCAAGGCTATGGCCGTACGTCTTTACTACTTCCGGTGTATAAATAGTGTGGCATTATCTTTGATTATAAAACTAAACTTTAGTAGCGTTCCTACTTGTGCCACATCACGTCTTTCTACTATTTTAAGTGGGGACATTACAGGTGGTATCAGAGCAGGTTCGCCTGCTAAAGAATTTTCAAAAGAGTGTGTTTGTTTTAAAATTTAAATGAAACAGCCGCACCGAGATCATTCTCCACGACGGGATCAGGTAAATGTTTCATATGTGTTTAAATTATGAAATTGTGATTGATTATTTGAAATTATGTAGTATTCTATTTGAACTAACCAATACAATATATTTAAGTAAGCAGATGGACGACAACACTAGAAGACAAAATGATAATAGACTAGAAAGAGTAGTTATAACGGGTAGGACTGAATAAGACGATATAGGAGCCCATGTGGGAGAACTTACTTCTCAATATAAATAGGACCTAAGAAACAAGCGTGATATCGATGATGACTACTACTGTTATCTGCTTATTGATACTTTACCACATATGTGGATGAATGCTGCCTGGGAAATGCTAGATTTCGTGTATGACCAGAATGGTTATATATATTTTCCTTGCTTTTCTTCTTTGTTATACTGTGAGTGGCTATAATTTGAGACCATCCATCTTGATCCTCTGCAACCGAGGTTTAAGATGGGTGGCAATCAGGAATTAGTATCAGTTCAAGAAAGCAGTGGGAATCAGAATAGCGGATTGGAGGAAATAGAGGCAGAGAGCAAAGATAGTGATATCGAGATGTGGGAGGAGAAAAAGAAGGAACCCGAAATCATCATCATCGATGATGATGGAACAAAGACCAGTTGCAGATAATGTGTTCTATGCGTGATTATGTGATTATATATGTGATATCGGTGAATGTAAAATATATGTACTCAAGGAACTTGATGTATAATACTTTTGAATGTAACGTTTACGTATGTAAAATATGATGTATTTTATATGAAATATATGTTATGTTTGTATAATTGTTAGTAATAAGTTGATTTTGAATAGAACCATGAGCCGAAAAGGGAATCGAAGCAACTCAGAGATGAGCGATGACCTAGCTTCTGTCTTAAGAGGATTAGCTCAGCAACTAAATCACCAAAGCCAATCGTCCTAAACACCTGTATCCTCAACCCAAAATCATGACATTGTTAGCCAATTTAAGAAGTTTAGACCCTCAACTCTGACCAGAAAAGAAAACCCTATGGAAGTAGAAAATTGGATTCAGAGCTTGGAGAAGATATTCACTTATCTTAAGTGCAAAAATGAGCAGAAAGTTTCTTGTGCTATCTTTCAGCTAACTAGGGATGCAGATTATTGGTGGGAAGCTCATTGTAGAACAATGACTGAAGAAGAACGAACGACAGTTACTTGGGAGAAATTCATAGAAGCAGTGGTTAAGAATTATATACCACAGTCATTCTTAGATCAGAAGGAGACTGAATTTCTACAATTGAAACAGGGGAATCTGACAGTACAGGAATATGAAAGGAAATTTAATCAATTGGGAATATATGCTTCTTATTTGATTAATACTGATGAAAGGAAAGATAAAAGATTTGTGCAGAATTTACGACCAGAAATCAGTTCTATCTTAGCGGCACAAGATATTAAGTCTTATGTCCCGGCATTCGAGAAAGCTTAGATGATAGCAGCATATATGAAATCGGAAGAAGTAAGAATGCCAGAATCACAACAGAACAAAAAGAAGTGGGTTGGTATGAACCAAGGAGAAAATTTTAAGCAAGTTAAAAGGACAGAAATAGTGCCACAACAACAACAGAGGCCACCTAAGTGCGGAAATTGTGGGAAGGAACACTTTGGGCAATGCCTGAAAGGAACGGGAATCTGTTACAGTTGTAAGGAACCGGGACATCTCATAACTAATTGTCCAAAGTGGAAAGGACAACAAAGGTCGGCACCTGCTCGAGTATTCGCTATGAACCAGCAGGATGCTACAGCAAACACGAAAGTGATGGCAGGTATGTTAAAAAAAATTCAAGTACCTGCTCTCGCACTATTCGATACTTGTGCCACGCATTCATTTATCTCTAGGAAGATATTTGAGCAAATCAAGAATACACATATGATAGTAGAGGGAGATTTCCTAGAGGTAAATATTCCTTCAGGTACTACAATACAATCCTTAGGATTGTGTAGGAATGTGAGGATGGATTTCGATCATACGATAATTCCGGCGGATCTACATATATTAGAGATGAAGGATTTTGATGTTATATTAGGGATGGATTGGCTTAGGGCTAATCATGCTCTTATAAAATGCAAAGAGAAATAAATATCAATGCAAAAACCAGAAGGTGTGAATTTTACAATCTATGGTGCAAGAGTGAGAAATATACCTCGGGTAATTTCAGCAGTAAAGGCTCGGAAATTGTTAAGGAAAGGAGAATGTACAGCATTTCTAGTAAATGTTGTAGCAACAGAGTCTGGTGGTCCAACATTGGATGATGTGCCGATAGTATGTGAATACAAGGATGTATTTCCAGATGATTTGCCAGGACTACCCCCCAGATCGTCAGTTGGAATTTACTATTGATTTAATTCCCGGAGCAGCGCCTGTTTCAAAAGCACCTTACAGAATGGCACCAAAAAAATTGCAAGAATTGAAGGTGCAACTGCAAGAATTACTGGATAAGGGTTTTATTTTACCATGTATGTCACCCTGGGGAGCACCAGTGTTATTTGTGAAGAAGAAAGATGGGTCATTAAGGATGTGCATCGATTTTTTATCGGGAATTGAATAAGCTTACCATCAAGAACAAATATCCTCTTCCCAGGATTGAAGATTTGCTTGATCAATTAAAAGGAGCTACTGTATTTTCAAAGATTGATTTGAGATTGGGGTATCATCAGGTGAAAATAAAAGAAAGTGATATTCCGAAGACAGCTTTCAGAACTCGATATGGTCATTATGAGTTCGTGGTGCTACCATTTGGACTCAGTAATGCACCAGCTATTTTCATGGATTTGATGAATCGGGTATTTTATCAATATCTGGATCAATTTGTGATCGTTTTTATTGATGATATTATGGTGTATTCGAGAAGTCAGGAGCAGCATGCGAAACATCTTCGGATTACATTAGAAATCCTGAGAAAGGAAAAATTGTATGCTAAATTCAAGAAATGTGAATTTTGGTTGGATAAAATGGTATTTCTTGGACATACAATTTCAGCTTTGGGAATAGATGTGGATCTAGCAAAGGTAGAAGCTGTAAACAAATGGAAGACACCAACTACGGTAAATGAAGTCAAGAGTTTTCTTGGGTTAGCTGGGTATTATCGGAGATTCATTGAAGGGTTTGCTCGGATTGCAAAACCTTTAACTCAGCTGACTCGGAAAGAAACAAAATTTGAATGGACGAAAGAATGTGAAAGGAGTTTTCAGGAGTTAAAGCAAAGATTAACAATAGCTCCAATCCTTACAATTCTGGAGAGTACAGAAGGATTTACAGTATTCAGTGATGCTTCTAAACAAGGTTTGGGATGTGTACTTATGCAAAATGGGAAAGTAGTAGCATACGCATTAGGACAGTTAAAACCACACGATCAAAATTATCCTACACACGATTTGGAATTAGCGGCAGTGGTGTATGGGCTAAAAATTTGGAGGCATTACTTATACGTAAGTGTGAAATATAGACAGATCATAAGAGTTTGAAGTATATCTTCGAACATGTTGGGACAATGTCAGTTTTGATTAGATCCCAAAGCCCCTGAAAAGATGTTTGCATTTGTTTGTTAGGCTAGTCTTGGTTAGGATTTATACTTAGTCATTTTACACTTCACAGGTACTCAGTAAGAGGAGCACTTACTGATGACAATAAAGACAAGAGCCTGAAGACGAAGGTTACCATCCTGAGCTTATGGCAGTCCTCTAAGCTGGCTGAGTAAGTCTCAGTGATGAAGAGTATGACCCTGAGGTCATTACTACTCAGTCCTGAAGGGAACAGGATGATACTGAGTTTTATGGGAAGACTTGGAGTAGAGCCAAGCAATGCAAAAGGAATGTCAGAGTCAGGACAAGACCGGTGAGCTCAAGACAAAAAGAACTTAATAAGACAAGCCTGAAGCCTAGGAATAAGTTCTGACATTCTCACCAACCTGATGACGTGGACCAATCCGAGAAGGACACGCACGTACGGAACCTGACATAAGACTGACTTTAGACTGCAAAATTCAACGGGCAAGCATTTAATGTGCATTTAATGCAACTACCTAATTCCATGCAAAGGACGGTTGCTGCATGAAGATATGTCCGTTTGAAACACTCTACATAGATGACAAGAAAGGCTATCTCTCCAACGGATAGTTTTTTCAAATCACCTATAAATACAGAAGGCCTTGAACCCATTCAAGGTCACAGGAAATTTCCAAGCCAGAAATTACTCAAACTCTCAAGCACTCAAAGCATTCGGTCTTTAGAAGAAGCACTCGAAACCCTTTAAATTTCCCAAGTGTTTCTTAGCAACTGAGAGTTAATCTGTATTCCAAGAGCATACAAGCAATATCTTAAGCTTAGAGAGATTATCCAACCCTTAGCTTAGCTTTGTCTTGTAAGGATAATCTCAACCAAGTTGAAATCCAAACTGAAACCAAAACCCTAAAGTTAGGTTTGTTGGAAGTAAGTTAACTTAGTTAGTGAGGAAGTTTGTATAGGTCAGTGAGGTAGATGATCTTGGTGCACCTTGGCACATTAAAAACAAGAATCCCTTGAGTAGATTTCCTATTAAATCAGGTCGTGGACGTAGGAGCTTGAGACTCTGAACCACATTAAACTTGTTATGTTCTTATTGCTTTGATATATTGGATACCTGCCATATTAACTATTCATTCATTGCATAAGATTTATCAGGCTTGAATCAATCAGCCTGATCTATTAAAAGGAGCACTGCCCTTACTAAACACTATTCATTTGAGTAATCAAGGTTTTCAGAAAGCGAACTAAACAAGACGTTAAACTATTAGGGCTCACGAATTTCCGCACTGAACTTAAACTGATAGTTATCCAACTGACCTGCACCAAGTGTAGTCAGTAGGTGTAATATCAGTGCCTAGTTCTTTAGCACTCTGAGTAAATGGGACTCAATAAGGTTTTAAGTTTGAAAAATACGTATACGTGTATTCCCTCCCCCCCCCCCCATACACATATTCCTCAAGTCTTGTACCGGGACCAACAAGTGGTATCAGAGCAGTGGTTCAAAAGACCACTGACTTTGAATACTAATTGTTTCAGAGGAGAAACTTTTGGTGGTCACTGAACAGATCTAAGTTCGCTTTTCATAAAACTCGCATCATCATGACTTCAAGGAGACTTGAAGCTTCGTTACCTAAATTCTCTGTATCTAACTTTGTCTATTGGAAGTTCAGATTAGAAGCGCATCTTGATGCTATCCATGACCAGATGTCGCGTGTTCTCTGTGAGGGACCGATCAAGATCACTATTCCTAATGTCAGAGGACTGGAATATGAGCATCTTGAGATTGGCGTGCAGGTTCTGAAAGAAAGGAAAGACATAACCAACGATGAAATCAAGATGATGGGACTGGACAACGTTGCAAGAAATATTGCCATTCAGAAACATTACCATTCAGAAAAGATAAAGGAGAACAAGAGAAACATTGCCATTCAGAAATTCGAAGCATTCGAGATGTTTCCTGATGAGACAATCTATCAGATGGAGTCAAGGTTCATCAAGTTGATGAATGAACTGGTGATGCTGGACAAAGATGTTCCAAAGAGAGATATTGCTTCAAAGATCCTGAATGCCCTTCCTGAGAGATGGGATAACAGTGTAATTATGCTTAAAAAATACTCAGGATATGAGTAACATAACTTCTGCTTTACTTTTTTCAGAGCTTAAGGCACTGGAATTTGATCTTAACAAACGAAAGAAGAAAGTTCAGCCAGAAGAGGAAGAAAAGGCGAAAACTCCTGAGAAAAGTGTGGCGTTCAAGGTCAGGTCTGAACCTGTTGAATCTTCATCAAAGTCACTGATGGAGATGAGCAAGGAAGAGCTTGCTGAGGAGTACAGCCTGATGGCCAGACGCTTTGATAAGCTTAATTCCAGGTTTGGTCGTTATAAGAAATTTTATCAGGACTCACGTGATAGGAAACCTGAAGGAATCCACCAAAGCTCGAGGAGATATGAGGAAAGAAGAAACACTGACCAGAGGAGAGATCGTGGCGATGAAAGAAGATACTCAGATCCAAAGCCCGGTCGCAGAGATGAACAGAGACGTACTCATGATGACAAGCACTCAGGGAAGACTGAAAGCTCATCAAGACAAAGGGAACCTGACTCAAGGAGGATCCCTGAACCAAGGAGAGAAAGATGAGATGAGCAACCAACATGTTACAACTGTAACAAGAGCAGGCACTATCAGTATGATTGTCTGAAGCTGAGTGCAAGGGAAAGAGAGGACAGGAGGGCCAAGAGAGACCAGAGACTTCCTGACCGGAGAGCTATGCTCGCTGAGGATGCAACTGACTCTGATGGTCCTAAGGAGAGGTCGCCAGAACTCTTTTCTGATGATAAGTACAATGATGTCTGCCTGATGGCAAGGGAGGAACCTGAGGTAACATCTAACTCTATATGTGGTTCCTACACTGGTCAAAATCCTGAGCTTAGCTCAGAGTAAGTCAGAGAAATGAACCTTCAGATCTGTCTGGATCAATTGATGGTTGATTTCCCCAGATTGCAGGAAACTAATGTCTTCTTGGTAGAGGAGAACAAGAAATTGAGTACTGAGGTTCAGAACCTGAATGATCAGCTCACTCAGTCTGATCTTAAAGAGTCGGCTCAGATTGTGAGACTAACTCAGGAAATTGATCTAATCAATGCTGAGCGTCTCCCAAGAGAGAAGATTCTGAATGAACTGGCTGATGAAGAGTTGGTCAGGAAGGAAGAACTAAAAGCACTCAAAAGTAAGTTTGATGACCTCTTTGCCAGACATGAAATCCTGAAAAAGAGTGAGGACTCACTCAAGCAAAAGGTTTCAGCAATGAATAAATCCTCAGTAGCTAGAGAGGAAATAAATAGCAGTCAGATGCTTGGGAACGAGAAAAAGGGACTTGGATATGTTCCTAAGAAATCCTCACAGGTTCAATCTCATGTTGCTTCAGGGAGAAACACTGAGAGGGTATTTGTTCAGGCAGGCCAGAATGCACCTAAGGTTGTACTTCAGGCCTGTCAAACTGATAAGGGCAAGGAAACCGTTGACACAGTCAGGGTTGCCCCTAAGGTAGCTAAGCCAAAACCCAAGGGAAAGGCAAAGCAACAAAAGGAGGTCCCTGAGAGCTCAGGCCAGAGAAAGCCTCAGCGAAAGTAGAGGAAGACTCAGGCCAAGAGCCCTCAGACTGACCAACGAGGGTACCATCATGCTTGGCAATATCAACAGGGAAGGCCAAACATGATGACACCCCCATGGTTTTGGCATCCTGAGGCCTTTAACTGTTTTCCATTCCCTCACTTGCCTAGGGGGAATAGAACACAGGGTCCTTATCAAGAACAAGGCCCAAGACCCGCTGCACCTAGACCTAGGAAGAACAGGAAGCCAGCCCAAAAGGCACCCACTCAGGCTCCTGTGAAGCCTAAGTCCAGCACTCATACACCATCTTCCTCTCAGGAAAAGAAAAAGAAAGTTGTTGTTGGTCCCACTAGATAGATTAATTGCGGAAGCCTTTAAAGCCAAAATGTCTTTAGCGAAAATCTTTTCTAAGAGCACAAATAATAAACAACAGGTATTAAAGAAAGCAATAAATAACACCGTATTTATAGTGGTTCGGATCTGAATATCCTACGTCCACTCTCCCTTGATCAAAGGGGTCTCACTATCCAACCAACAAACTCACTACTTACTGGAATTTCCTAAGTACCAGCACCTTCTTACATTCTCTTTAGATCTAACTTCGATCTAAAGACAAACTTACTCCAACCTTGTCTAACAAGATGAACAGGTTGAGTATATAAACTCCTTACGAGTTGGATGAGTAATTAAGAACAAAGTGAGTGCAAATGCGTAGTGATAAAAAAAGCTTAGTATGCTATGTGCGCGTGTAGAGTCTCTAGAGCTTTTTCTTGAACTGCACTCTTGTATATATAGAGGGGATTAGGGCTAGCCGTTGGAGAGCTAATCCAATCAGATCCTCTATATAAGGAAGCCTCAATCAATCAATTCCCTAATTGATTGATTGGGTTGGTGGGATCCTTGGATTGATTATCTTCAAATACTTTCCAATCCTGATCATGTTAACTTGATTTGAATCACCAACGGTCAATAGCTTCCTCTGCCTAACTCTGATTCTCTCCAGAGAAGGCAGGACCAGACACCAGGCAACCTCGGTGTCTTCTGGTCCTTATCTGGTGAACAACCAGAATACTCAGTAGAATAAGGGGATCAACCTGAGCATCTTTTGTTCCACCAGACTCGTCTGGTCTGGGGAAGGCCTCTGCCTCTGGTCTGATCTCATCTGGTGAAGTCTTCTGGTGGAGTCCTCTGGTGAAGTCCTCTGGAGGGGTCTTCTGGTGACTCTTCTGGTGAAGTCTTCTGGTCTGGCAGTTCCCCCTAGACTAAGTCCTAATCTAGATCATCATCTGGCTAACAGGTCCAGATGGTCCTATTACATCTTCTGGTTTGTTTTAACTCATCAAAACTAACAATTTTTATCCTAACAATTTCCCCATTTTTGATGGAGTTAAAACACTACCAGAACTGATCAAGAATAATAAACTTAAGCAAGAAAACATTAAAGGATAAGACCTTAGAATAGATCTTATCAGGCAAATAATTAAGACAACAAGAGGTTGTCTTTTGAACAGAGAAGATATGAGATTTTCATTAATAATAAGGACAAAGAAGAATACAGATTACAATGCATTTCTGGTCCTATTCTAAGCATATCTTCTGTTGTCTTTGGGCACCAGAAACCAGTCAAGAAACCTGTCTTGAATGGCCTTCAACTCGGCAGAAGATGATGGGGAGAAGTTTGCCAACACCTTGGTCTTGTACAGTTTCTTCAGCTCAGCCCAATCAACCTGGTCTCCTGCCATTGGAGTGTTGAGAAAATGGAACTCAGGAGCAGTGACTTCCAGGTTGAATTCAATAGTTGAATCCATCAACTGCTTGTACAGATCTGCATCATATGCCTGCATCCAAGAATGGAAAGTCCTGTTGATGAGAGCATCATCCTCTGGTGGAGGTCTCTGGATGTAATGTTGAATGAACCAGAGAGTCTTGGCTTCTCTCCATTTTTCTATCAAAGGCACAGGAACAGTTGAGTCAAAGGACCCTTCTGTCCTGAGAGGAAGGATGTTCATGACTTCAACAGGCCATTTTCTCTTCTGGCTGGATCCACTAGCACCAGGGGTGATGTCAGCTTCTCTGCTCTTCTTATTTTGCCTTCTAACATATCGGAGCCTCTGCTCTTCATCTATGTTCTTCCTTATCCTTGCTTGCCTCTCTTCAGGCGACTCTTCCTTGAATCTCTTCTCTGCTTCTTCAACCACAGATTCAAGGAAGCTCTTCTTTACTTTCCTTATCTTCCTCTTAGCAGGTCCAGAGATGGAAATTGGATCCTGCTCTGCTTCAGACTCCTCTTCTGCAGCAAGCTGCTTAGCCATGGAAAGAGATTTGAGCTCTTCCTTCTTCTTCTTCTGCAACTCCACCTGGGCCAATGTATTCTCCAGCAGGTCCAGACGAGCTCCATGGCTGAAGAGAGTTTCATTTGTGGTCTTCGCCAGATCAGTTCTGGCCTTCTCTTCCCCCTTTTTAACTTCATCAAGGAGGGGCTCCACTACCTGCCGTATAAGATCAGGCAAGGCAGTGTTGGAGGAAGAGTGAAGATCACGCAGCTGCTTGGCCTCCTCCAGGTAAGCTTTAGACTCTGCAACAAGTCTCTCTTGCTTCTCCAACATCTCCTGGAGGGAGTCTTTCAGCTTGGCAGTTTGAATCATCTGGCTGGCCATCTCCACTTTGAGCACAGAGACAGGTCTCAACTGCTCCAGCACGTGCTCTTGTAGCTGGTTCTGGCTATGCATGACATCCAGCTTGACAAATAAGCCATTAGCCTTAAAAGAAGCCTTTACCTCTGCCAGAGAAGACTTTAGCTGCTTCAGGAAGATTCTCCTCTCATGCTTGATCTGGTGCTCTATCATGGCAGGGGCCATATGTTGAATAGCTTTTGAAAAGCGCCCAATCTGCATGATTTGCTCATTGAAGAAAACTTTCATCTTCTGGAGCACGGCAGGAGACATCTCAAAATCTTTCTCATCTGAATATAGCTCTGGAGGGAAGACAAAATGAGGACCAAACTTGTAAGTGGGGCCCTCTGGAGTGAGCATTACTCCTCTCTGGATGAGCAGGGTGCGAATCAATACTTTAGCAGCACCAGGAGTCTCCAGCTCTGCTGGGTTCTGAATATTCAGCCTCTGCTTTAGCTCAATCTCCCAAGCAGTGAAGTTGGAGGGACCCATTTCCTCAAGCAACATCATTAGGTCCTCCACATCTTCAAGTCTGGCCTTGCTCCAGACCTTGGCATCAGTAAGCTCTTCCAGAAGTGGTAAGTGCTCCAGAAGAACTGGGAAATGCTCTCTTAGCCAGAGCTAAGCACTTACACTCATACTCTGCCTAATGGGACCCATTTCTGCAGATGAGAAAGTGAAGGGTTTGGGCCCAGAGGCAGAGGAGGAAAGTGCTAAGTCTGCAGGCTCAAGTGAAGCTTCCTCATCTTCACTATCATCGCTGGTTAAACAGGTAGGAGAAGGGGGAGGGCCAACGAATCCCAGAGCCATAGAAATGGTTGGGTCCTGGTCTGTATGGGTTTGGGGAGGGTTAGGATTTTGAGAAGTAGAGGGTGTAGGAATGGGTTGCTCTGCACCAGAAGATGATGGAACATCTGGTACAGAAGGTGTAGGAGGTATCTGGGGGGTGGAAGTGTTTGGAGGGGGGATTTCTGCACCAGAAGAGGTTGAGGGTACCTCTGGTACAGAAGGTGGAGGAGAGGGGTTTGTGTTTAGAGGTATATGGGAAGATGGGGGAGAGGGTGTTTGAGGAATGGTTGAGGTAGAGAATGTAGGTGTGTCTGGGAGAGTCTGCTCTGGTGAGAATGAAGGAACACCAGGAGCAGATGAGATGGGATGTGTTTGAGTATCTGGTGGGGAGGTAGAGGGAGAGACAAGATCAATGGAAGTAGAGGAAGGTAAGAAAGGGTTTACCTCTGCTGGGTCAACACCAGCAGGCACAACGAGCTCTGGAGTATCCTCCATAATCTGGGAAGCTTCATCAATAGCTCTCTCCAGGGCCTCACCAAGATTAGATCCAGAGTTATGATCCTGTAGAATTGCCCTCTTGGCCCTGTGCTTCCTCTTAAGAGGTTCAACCTCCTCTTCCTCTTCTTCCTCTGATGGCTCATCCACCAGAAGGGTTTTCTTCGGAGCACTTCTGCCAGTCCTTGGCTTCTTGGCAGATTTCTTCTTGGCCTCCACCGGCCTCTTCCTCTTGGCTGCCCCAGCCTTGACAGCTTCATCATCATCACCACCCTTCTTCTTAAGAATGTTAAGAAGGGGAATCTGGTCCTCCTCCGAGGAACCAGAAAAGGCAATGGTTGAGGAACCAGTTGCACCAGCAGCTTTCCTCTGGGCCTTCTGCCTTGGCTGCTGCTTCTGCCCCTTCGCAGGTGAGGGTACTGCCTGAAGAGGAGGGGCAGGGATGGCTTCTTCTCCATCAAAATTAGGATGGCCATGAAGGGGACCATCCTTTGAGAAAAGCACCTTAGACTTGTGAAAACCTTTGCACCAAGTCTCCTTCCATCTCTTCTCTGGAAGCAGGGAGTCCAAAATCAAGGTAAGTTTCGTACCCAACGAAACATTAGCAGTGAAGTAAAACTGCATCTCCCCTGGAATGGAAGGACAAGCTTCCTTGTTAACCTTCGTCTTATTCTTCCTCAAGACGCCCCAAAAGAATTCTGCCCAATTGCATTGGACGCCGTCATACAAGGCTCTCATCACACACATTCTTCCATTAAAGATCGCATCTGTGCTGTGATTCTCACACATCAACACCTTAACAACTATGTCAAAAAGTACCTTGTACTTTTGCCTCAGATGCTTATCCAGAAATCCCTTTGTGATATTCTGGCAAGAGGAACGAGCGAACAGTTTGAAGGAACCCACAATATCATCCTCCTTGTAGGTTAAAGGATCCACTCCTTCCGCCGAAATATTTCCAAACAGGGCACATAAATCATGCTTGGAAAACACCAAATCTTCCCTGTCAATCTTTGAAGAAATATGGTCTTCATTGATCTTCATGCGAACCAAGAACTGGGCCGCATAACCGTCAAGAGTACGAAAATCTCTGGGAATGGTGGAGATCAACTTCTCAACTCCGGATCTCCTCAATAGTTCCAAAATAGCAAGAGCGGACGAGTTCTTGGTGGTGTAGAAGTCAACCACCATCTCCGTTTTGAGTTTCTTCATCATCAATTCATGGTCAAAATTACACGGGGGAGCCATATCTGAGAGAGAGAGAGAGAGAGAAGGAAAGAACTTTGCAGAGAGAGGTTAGGGTTTGAAAGTATGAAATCGTGAAAAGACAGATTGTAAGAAAATTGGATTTAAATAGGGTAATACGCGTGGCTCGAGTAATAAATGAAGTGTGAACGCGTGTAATACCAAAATTAAATTAGGGAACAAAATCAATATTTGAATTGATTGACATTTTGCACAATGATTAAATCCGATGGCCACAAAGAAAGGCTAGATACAGATTTAATCTGGTGCGTTGGCATAGTCATTGGGACGGGGCATAAAGGGGTTTTGTGGCAGTCAAGAGAAAAAGCGAAATGATTGCCTAGGCCCTATACCCTAGTCTTAAATACACTCCGAAGTTGAAAGGTTTTGAGTGTACTTACTAATTTGAAAAGTGTATCCCAATGATCAGAGGCCAGAGAATTAAAACCATACCTGTCACCTGATATTGTAACCAGATGATACCACAGCTAATCTGATGTTACATCTCCTCTGATGAAACTCATCTGGTCCTGGTCAGAGAAGATTCTGGACATTTGACTCAGCACCTCATCTGGGACAAGTGTCACCTGGTGCATACCTTATCTGGTACCTTCTCTGATATGTATAATCTGCAAGTATGTTAGTTTTAAACGAAATAAAGAATATGTAATAAAGTAGAAATAAAGGATACTTCTCTGATGTTCCCCCTAAAACAAATCTGTCTCTGGATCCAACAATCCTAATTCAAAGGCTAACTCTCTGAATCTGGTCTCAGCCAAAGGCTTGGTTAAGATATTTGTTCTCTGCTTCTCTGTTGCAATCTTTTCCATCCTTATATCTCCCTTCTCAACATGATCTCTGATAAAATGATGCCTTATATCAACATGTTTACACCTGGTATGAAGAACTGGATTCTGGGTAATTGCAATGGCACTATTACTATCACAGAATATAGGAATATCCTTGGCTCTAATCTGGTAATCCCTAAGCTGTTGACTAATCCAAAGTAGTTGAGAACAACAGCTCCCTGCAGCCATGTACTCTGCTTCTGTTGTTGATGTAGCAACTGAAGTCTGCTTCTTAGAAAACCAGGATACCAATTTATTCCCTAAAAATTGGCATGTTCCACTTGTAGATTTCCTATCTATTCTGCATCCACCATAGTCTGAATCTGAATAACCACTCAATTCCAAATTGTCATCTGCAGGATACCATAAGCCTAAGTTCACTGTTCCCTTCAGATATTTCAAAATCTTCCTTGCTGCTTCCAAGTGACTTTTCTTGGGATTAGCTTGAAATCTGGCACAAACTCCAACAGCAAAGGTAATATCTGGTCTGCTTGCAGTCAGGTACAGAAGAGAACCAATAAGTGCTCTGTACTGAGTCTGGTCCACACTCTCTCCAGACTCATCTGGATCCATGTTGAAATTTGTCATCATAGGGATCTTGGCTGCTTTGCTAGATCCTACTCCAAATTTCTCTAACATGTTTCTGGTGTACTTGGCCTGATTAATGAAGATTCCCTTCTCTGATTGCTTAACCTGCAAACCTAAAAAGTAATTCATCTCACCCATCATGGACATCTCAAACTGACTCTGCATGAGTTCACCAAACTTTTCACACATCTGCTTGTTAGGGGATCCAAATATAATGTCATCAACATATATTTGGACCAGAAGGATGTCCTTTCCTTCTTCTTTCCTAAACAAGGTCCTATCAATCTTACCCTTAGTAAAACCATTGTCCAGAAGAAATTGAGATAGAGTGTCATACCATGCTCTGGGTGCCTGCTTCAGCCCATAAAGAGCTTTCTTAAGCTTGAACACCTTGTCACCTTGTTCAAAACCAGTAGGTTGTTCCACATACACTTCCTCAATGAGAATCCCATTAAGAAAGGCAGATTTCACATCCATCTGGTATACTTTGAACTTCATGTGAGCAACATATGCTAAGAACAATCTGATGGCTTCTAGTCTGGCAACAGGAGCAAATGTCTCATCATAGTCTATTCCTTCAGACTGAGAATAGCCCTGAGCCACTAGCCTTGCCTTGTTCCTAGTAATGACATCATTCTCATCTTTCTTATTCTTGAAAACCCACTTAGTGCCTATCACCTTTTGATGTCTTGGTCTGTCTACCAGCTCCCAAACATCCTGTCTGGTGAATTGATTCAACTTCTCTTGCATTGCAATAATCCAATTTGAATCTTTCAGTGCCTCCTTGATGTTCTTAGGCTCAATCAAGGACACATAGCAACTGAATAAGGCAGCTAAGTTAAGAGTTCTCCTAGTCTGGACACCCTTAGTTGGATCTCCAAGGATTAGGTCATTGGGGTGATCAACCAGGATACTCAGTAGAATAAGGGGATCAACCTGAGCATCTTTTGTTCCACCAGACTCGTCTGGTCCGGACTCGTCTGGTCTGGGGAAGGTCCTCTGCCTCTGGTCTGATCTCATCTGGTGAAGTCTTCTGGTGGAGTCCTCTGGTGAAGTCCTCTGGAGGGGTCTTCTGGTGACTCTTCTGGTGAAGTCTTCTGGTCTGGCAGTTCCCCCTAGACTAAGTCCTAATCTAGATCATCATTTGGCTAACAGGTCCAGATGGTCCTATTACATCTTCTGGTTTGTTTTAACTCATCAAAACTAACAATTTTTATCCTAACAGTTGTGTATGTTGATGTTTCAGGGAGACAGATTCATCACTCTGAGGCAATCAGGGTTGTGAAGCAAGTCTGGATCCCGAAGGGTACAGCTGACACGATAGGACCCAACACCCAATGGGTACCTAAAGCCTGATTCATTTGCAGGCGGCTGTGGATCACAACAAGAGGAGAGGAGACTCAAATAAAGTTGTTTGGTACCTAGACAGTGGATGCTCAAGGCATATGACTGGAATAAAGAGTCTTTTCCAAGAGTTTCAGGCTAAGGATGGTCCACAGGTAACCTTTGGTGATAACTCAAAAGGTGTTACTAAAGGTTTTGGTGTCTTGATAATAGGTACAGTCAGAGTGGAAAATGTGTCCTTTGTGGAAGGACTGAAGCATAACCTGTTGTCAGTAAACCAATTCCGTGACAAAGGTTTCAGTGATGAGTTCTCATCGAATATATGTTCAGTCAAGGACAAATCAACACAAGTGCTTCTATCAGGTATCAGGAAAGGTAATGTTTATCTTGCTGATTGGAGCAGCATTATTCCTAATACTTGTTTTGTTGCTAAAAGCTCTCTAGAGCTCAGTTGCCTATGGCATAAAAGATTAAGCCACCTGAACTTCAAGATTCTTAACAAAATTTCTAGACAGCCACTTGTTAATGGTTTACCTAATGAGGTTTTTAGCAAAGATCATGTGTGCAAAGCGTGTCAGGAAGGGAAGCAGGTTAGAGCTTCATTCAAAGAGAAAGCTTCCTATTCCACTGACAGGATTCTTCAGCTCTTGCACATGGATCTATTTGGTCCTATAACACCTGTGAGTATGAATGGTAGGAAATATACCCTTGTGGTTATTGTTGATTATTCTAGATATACGTGGGTTCTTTTCTTGTTAAATAAGAAGGAAACACATGTGAAGCTTCCAGAGTTGCTCAGGAGACTCAGCAATGAGAAGAATCAGCCCATTACTAAAATCAGATCTGACAAGGGCATTGAATTTATAAAATCATATATTTCTGACTTATAATGAACTTGGTATAGCTCATGAGACTTCTGCAGCTAAAACCCCACAACAAAACGGTGTTGCTGAAAGAAGAAACAGGACACTGAAGGAAGCAGCCAGGACCATGCAGGCTGAGTCAGGATTACCCAAGAATTTCTGGGCTGAGGCAATCAACACTGCATGCTACACTCAGAACAGATCCATGCTGAACAAACAACATGCACAGACTCCATATGAGACATGGAATAAGAGAAAACCTCGTATTTCTTACTTTCACATATTTGGCTGTAAGTGCTTCATCCTCAACAATTGGAAGACCCAATTGAAAGCCTTTGATAGCAAATTTGATGAAAGAATATTCTTAGGATATTCTGAAGTTAGTAAAGCTTTCAGGGTTTACAATTGTAGGACCCTTGTTGTGGAAGAATCACCACATGTTGTGTTTGATGAATCTGCTAATGAGTCTAGGGTAAGAGTGTTGAATCCTGACACTGAGGAGGTCACAATGAGAGTGACAAGGATGAGCTTAAAGAATCAATCTGATCCAAAGGTCAAAGTCGTGCCAATTCCAAGATGGGATGATGACGATGATCAGGATGATGAACCAAGTGCCACTCCTAAGCCCAGCACATCAGGGTTTCTTGAGCCTCAGACTGAGGAACAGGCTCAACCTGAGGTAAGCACCGTCTATGAAGATGCGGTTGCAGCTGAGACGGTTCCTGAGTCACCTCATCAAGGGGGAACAAATGTCCCTAACATTGAGCTTGTTAATCCCTTTGGTATAGACTCGGGCTCATCTCCTTCTGTTAAATTTCCTGAATTTCATGAACATGTAGACACTAACCTTGCAGGTACTTCAGGAACAACTCCTGGCAAAAGAACATGGATAGAGGATCATCCTATTGATCAAGTAATTGGTGATCCAACTGAGGGAGTCAGGACCAGACGGTTCCATGGTGAGAGTGCATTGTTCTGTTGCTTTCTCTCTGAGCATGAGCCTCAGAACATTGAAGAAGCTCTCACTGACTCGAACTGGATCATTGCCATGCAAGAGGAGTTGAATCAGTTCACAAGGAATCAGGTTTGGGAACTGGTTGATAGACCTAGGCATCAAGGAGTAATTGGTACCAAGTGGGTCTTCAAGAACAAGAAGGATGAGAATGGTGTTGTAGTAAGGAATAAGGCTAGACTGGTTGCAAAAGGGTATTGTCAGTCTGAAGGAATAGACTATGATGAGACTTTTGCTCCTGTGGCTAGGTTGGAAGCTATCAGGTTATTCCTTGCATATACAACATACAAGAAGTTTAAGGTGTATCAAATGGACGTCAAGAGTGCCTTCCTGAATGGTGTACTCAATGAAGAGGTATATGTTGAACAACCTCCCGGGTTTGAGGTTGGAGATAGAGTATACCATTTAGTGAAAGCACTCTATGGACTTAAGCAAGCACCAAGGGCTTGGTATGATACCCTCTCTCAATTCCTGACAGACCATGGGTTCAAGAAGGGAACCGTGGATAGGACATTGTTCAGGATCACTGAAGGTGATGACATTCTCTTGGTCCAGATTTATGTGGATGACATAATATTTGGATCACCAAATCATCAGCTCTGTGAGAAATTCTCTAAGCTAATGACTGGTAAATTTGAGATGTCTATGATGGGAGAGGTGAATTTATTTTTAGGATTGCAGGTCAAGCAGACTGATCAAGGTATTTTTATTAATTAGGCCAAGTATACAAGAGACTTGATTCATAAGTTTGGTGTTCAAAACAGTAATCCAGCCAGGATCCCTATGAACACAAATTGGAAGATGGATCCTGACACTGAAGGGACTTCAGTAAATGAGACTGAGTATCGAGGACTGATAGGTTCTTTATTGTACCTGACTGCAAGTAGGCCTGACATTACATTTGCAGTTGGTGTATGTGCTAGGTATCAGTCTTATCCTAAGAAAAGTCATATGGAGGCTGCTAAGAGGATACTTTAGTATCTGAAAATGATAGTCAATATGGGACTGTGGTATCCTTCCGATGACAACTTCGAACTGACAGGCTATTCAGATGCAGATTATGGAGGTTGTAGGATTGATAGGAAATCGACCTCAGGAACATGTCAGTTTTTGTGAAGTAAGTTGATCTCGTGGTTTAGTAAGAAGCAGAATTCAGTGGCGACATCCACAACTGAGGCTGAGTATATGGCTGCAGGTAGTTGTTGTGCTCAGATTTTATGGTTGAGGCAACAGTTGAGGGACTACCAAGTGTTTGCTAATGAGGTTCCAATCTATTGTGACAACAATAGTGCAATAGCAATTACTCAGAACCCAGTGCTTCACACAAGGTGCAAGCACGTGGATATTAGGCATCATTTCATTTGAGATCATGTGGAAAAGAAGGACATTAGGATGGAGAAAATTCACACTGACAGGCAAAGAGCTGACATCTTGACTAAGCCTTAGGCTGAAGCAATGTTTATGGAACTGTCAGTGGAGTTAGGACTTTTTGATCCAGGAGAACAATCAGTATAGGGTTTTAAGGGGAACTCAGACCAGACTCGACTCAGCGAGGTATTAGGGTGCTACAATGTCTCCCTGACAGGTATGAGTTCCATCCTGACTTTGTGAATTTCAAGCATCTCCCTGAGTCCTTTGTCCTGAAAATCTTTATTAAATGCATTCTGTTTTCATTAAAAGCGCACCTTTTCATATTTAAACCCACGTGCAGCGGAGCATTTAATGCTTCAGTTACTTTTTTATATACGTGTCCGTTTTATACGGGATATGACTGACATGGGTAATTGATTGAAACTGAGATTAATCCTGGCCCTTCATTTCAAAACCTTTCGAATTCAGGAATTAATCGCAACCCCACGTTTGAGTAACTGACTTAGTCTAATCAATCAATAGTGCCATTTGAGGTCTTTACGCAAACACAAAGCACATCTGCACACTGAGTTCTCTTTCTCAAAATATTCACAGAATTCCTAAAAACCTTTCTTTCTTTCAAAATCAATGGCACTTCTTGTTTCCAAATGGACAACAGACAAGCTTGAGGATGTTGTCAAAAACAAGCTGGTACACATGGAGCAAGTCATCTCCATGGAAGGTACATGTCTAACATTTGAGGAAATCAAACCAGTTTTCAACTGGATTTCCAAAGCTGGGTTGGAAACATATTTCACCACGCGTCCTCTCTCTATACTTCCAAGGACGATCGTAGGGGGGAGCTTTTCACGAAAGTGACCGCGCTCAAGCCAACAGGAGAGAAGGACAATGACGGCGAACCTCTCTATAACTCAGAAATAGTTGACATTGACCTTCGGAGGGCAGTCAAGGAGGTTTTTTCTTTGCCATCCTCAGGAATCAATCCCAGGTTTTACAAGGAAAATTCGGAGGGAGAGTTCCTAAGGAAGTGGACCAAGACTGGCTCCCCTGAGTTCATAGCCCGTCAAAACAAGAGTACTCTGAAGCCTGAGTACAAAGCTCTTGTGGACTTGGTGTCCAAGGTGGTGATGGGGTCCACAGGCTCTCATGAGCAGTTGAGCTTGCCCAAGCTGAGAATTATGGGAGCTATAGTTGATGGAGTGGAAGCGAACTGGGAGTAGTTCTTCTTTGATCAACTCCATCAGGCTGGATTGGACAAGCTGAAGCGGGATGAGGAGAAGAAGCACGTATCTATTGGTGCCATCCTGCCCTTTAGAACGAGGATGTTCATCCTAATTGCTCATGCTTGCCATGAGTACACCTTCGACTTCGAGGACAATCTTTCCTCCAAGAAGGTGATGTTTACTTCATTGAGTGACACTTAATCAATGCTAGGGCTGACTGGTCCCAATGCTAAGGCAAATGGTCAGGCTAAAAAGTCAGCTGAGAAGGCCAAGAAAGTGGCAACCAGTCTCATTGAGAGAGTGGATGACCTCTTTGAAAGGAGTAAGGAGGTTGAGGAGGAGGCTGTCGCTGAGAGGGAGGAGACTCAGCTTGCAGTGGAGGAGGCCGAGAAGAAGAAGAAGGTGAAGATAGTGCTGTCAGGGAAGAGCACTAAGTTAGGGACTGAGTCACTTCCCAAGAGAGTCGACTCTGAGGCTGAGGGAACTGACAATAACGTCAGAAGAGTTCAGGGAGAGAGGCCTTTAAAACGACTTAGGAAGGGACCCAAAAAGTCTCCTGCTAAGAGTCTGCCTGAGATAGAAGAGAGAGAGAAGTCAAGCTCTCCTAGAGCCTCTGACTTGGAGGAGGTTAGAAAATCTATCGAGACGGTTGAATTGCTGCAGCCTGAGATAGTACCCACTCACCCTGAAACCCAAACAGCAACCAACCCTGACCCCACACCTCAACCCACCAACTCACCCCAAACATCAGAGCCAAATATTCCAGAGTCAGTGTCATCCCCTCAGAGGCCTGACCAACCCTCAGATCCTACCCCTAACCCTGATGATTTCCCCTCATACCTCAACCCCAAAGATTGCCCCAAATCCTTGCCCAATGAAGAGGATGACTTCCTCGAGATGCAGGAGGAAGAGGGGCTGGATGAACACATGATGGGTGGAATGTTGGAGAACACCCTAAGGGGGAATGTCACGGAGTGGGCAGCTAATTGCTGGCCCAGGCTGAATAAGTACAAGGAGCTGCTAGCAAATGTTGTTGAGCTGAAAGTATGGCGGAATTTAAACAATCAAACATGCAAGAGCAACATATGCTGGTGGATGCTCGTGGCTGGGAGCATTGGGAGACTGAGGAAGCAAGGCTGTGCACCTTCTTTGGACTGACTAGCTGGCTGCAACTGCTAAATTTTGAGAACCTGAAGCAGCTGGTAGTTGAGATGATGTCCAAGACGAAGGCTGACATCCGCTTGGATGACGAGGATGGTGAAGGTGCTCAGGGTGGAGCACTGGAGAAAGTTGTGGAGGAGACAACTAAGGAAGTTGATAGTATGATCCCTGAGTCTCAGACTAAAGGGGAAGGTGTAAAAGACACTGGTGCCAAGGGTGGACCAGTGGCTGAGGATGTTGTGAACATCTCAGCTGCCGATGAGACATCTGTCAATGACGGGATTCCCTACCCTGAGACAAGGGAGAAAGATGTTGAGGCGTCAAAGGAGACTCCCAGTTCCGAAGGACAAGTTCCTAAGGTTCGAGGTAGCTTGATTGAGCCTGAGCAGGCGATCACGACCACTCAACAACTGCCTTCAGTGCACCCTAAAGAGGGGACTGAAGTTGCAGGGGCTGACAAGGAAAAATAGCCTGCCACTGACGAGGCCACTGATGGAGACGAAGATATGCTAATCACTGGGGTCAGACGTGCTGAATTCACAAGTATTGTCAAGGTGAAGAATGAGAAGACTACTGAGAATCTAGCTGAACTTCAGGAGGAAGTAATGAGGCTACGAGCTGAAAAAGAGGAGGAAGCCAAGACCCTGGCCAAGCATATCAAGTGGACAAAATCAGCATACAACACTCTTGCAAATAAAGAGTTGATTCTGTTAAAGCGCACAATGACTGATACGGCCAAATCAGTGAGGAGTGAGAGGAAGCGTACGAAGAAGATGCTGAGGCAAACTCTCAAACAGCTTGAAGAGAGGAATGCAATCAGGGAGGACAAACTAAATCAGGCAGTGGAGAGGCTTGCTGCTCAGGCTAGAGCACTCTTCACTCAGGCCATGAATGACTTAGCGTCCAAGTTGGAGCTGGTGTCAGGAAAGATTGATCACACCTCTCAGACTGCTGCAGATGTTTTGGCTAAGGCCACAGAGGAGTCTGTGAAGATACTGACTGAAGCTAGCAGAGTCAGCGGTGAGTCCTTGAAGGTGGAGGAAAGGATCACCAAGGCTGAGCAAAGTCTCCAACACAACACGGAGGTCTTTGAGAAAAAGTTGAAAGCTGCTATCAATTCAGTCTCGTATGCTGGCACTGGGATTGCCACGGGATTTGAGATGTTGAAGGAAGGCGTGCTTGAAGTTCAATCGTTAGCTTCCTTCATAATCAATAGTGGAGCTAGAGGACTTCCATCCCAGGCCGATGATGATGCCAAAAAGGGGGAAAAGAAGAAGAAAAGATCCCGCCCTGAGGCATCGGAGGCAGTCAACCAAGGCGAAACAATTCAAGCTGATCCTGAAGGGAATGTGCTAAGGGTAAGGAAGTCAGCAAGGTTGGCGGCGGTAGAGAAGGAAGGTGAGGAGATTGTTGCCAGGCTGAAGGCGGAGGCAGCAAAGAAGGTAAAGGCTGATGAACCTTCAAAGCAACATGAGCCAATTCAGAAGTCTCCTCCCATGAGCACAAGGAAGAACCCCATCACTTACTCAGCGGAGACAGTAATGGAGTTATGCGCTGAGGCTTGGGGAGCACCTTCTGAGAAAACTGAGGCTGAGCGCAGAGCTGAGATAGCACAAAAGGAGAAAATGCACATTTTGGAGAAGAAGGTTGAAAAGCTGACTGATATCACTGAGCTTCAACAAAGGAAATTCGATGATGCAGTGATCAGTCTGCTTAGAAGGAAGAAGGCGAAGCCTGAGCCTAGGAAGTACAGAAAGAGGCCAATAGCAAGGAAGTCAACAGTTCTTCAGGTCAGAAGGCCAGAATCAGGTCAAAGGGAAGCATATGTTGATGAGTTTATCTCAGAAGCATTGAAGGAGTTCTGGGCTGATGCAAGGGATGAATTTGTGAAATTATGGTACGTGGTGAAGAAGTGGGGCGACTCTGAAGACATCAATGCCCACTTCACTGACTACATGATGGACAATCATCCTGTGCTGATCCAAAAGATCTTGGAGGAGGCTGAAGCAGCTCAAGTCCAAGTGAAGGCCCCTGAATTCATTGTCAAATCGTCTCCCTTAGTCCCTGGAACTGGAAAGCATGATACTAAGTCCATTATGACTGAGGTGTTGAAGATTGTGAAGGCTGAAGGGTTCGTGAACCAACCTAGAAGACTTGACGAGCTGAAGGCAAGAATCTATGCAGGCTATGGACTTAAACCTGAAATGAGATTAGTCTAGGTGTTCACTACTTCCTTGTAATAGATTAGATTCATTGTAACCACTTTAAGATGATTCAATGAAATCTATTACTTTTTTCCCACAGACAAAAACTCATTGTCTTTTTGGCTGCTATGTATACTTTATCAAGAACTGCTCTAACACTGACTTATCTTATAGGTAGGATTCATATTTCCTCTAAAGTGTTTTGAGGATCTTTTTAGTGTTTTGGCATCATCAAAAAGGGGGAAATTGTAGGGACAATGTCAGTTTTGATTAGATCCCAAAGCCCCTGAAAAGATGTTTGCATTTGTTTGTCGGGCTAGTCTTGGTTAAGATTTATACTTAGTTATTTTACACTTCACAGGTACTCAGAAGAGGAGCACTTACTGATGACAATCAAGATAAGAGTCTGAAGACGAAGGTTACCATCCTGAGCTTATGGCAGTCCTCTAAGCTGGCTGAGTAAGTCTCAGTGATGAAGAGTATGGCCCTGAGGTCATTACTACTCAGTCCTGAAGGGAACAGGATGATACTGAGTTTTATGGGAAGACTTGGAGTAGAGCCAAGCAATGCAAAAGGAATGTCAGAGTCAGGACAAGACCGGTGAGCTCAAGACAAAAAGAACTTAATAAGACAAGCCTGAAGCCTAGGAATAAGTTCTGACATTCTCACCAACCTGATGACGTGGACCAATCCGAGAAGGACACGCACGTACGGAACCTGACAGAAGACTGACTTCAGACTGAAAAATTCAGCGGGCAAGCATTTAATATGCATTTAATGCAACTACCTAATTCCATGCAAAGGACGGCTACTGCATGAAGATATGTCCGTTTGAAACACTCTACATAGATGACAAGAAAGGCTACCTCTCCAACGGATAGTTTTTTCAAATTACCTATAAATACAGAAGGTCTTGAACCCATTCAAGGTCACGGGAAATTTTCAAGCCAGAAATTACTCAAACTCTCAAGCACTCAAAGTATTCAGTCTTTAGAAGAAGCACTCGAAACCCTTTAAATTTCCCAGGTATTTCTTAGCAACTGAGAGTTAATCTGTATTCCAAGAGCGTACAAGCAATATCTTAAGCTTAGAGAGATTATCCAACCCTTAGCTTAGGTTTGTCTTGTAAGGATAATCTCAACCTAGTTGGAATCCAAACTGAAACCAAAACCCTAAAGTTAGGTTTGTTGGAAGTAAGTTAAGTTAGTTAGTGAGGAAGTTTGTATAGGTCAGTGAGGTAGCTGATCTTGGTGCACCTTGGCACGTTAAAAACAAGAATCCCTTGAGTGGATTTCCAGTTAAATCAGGCCGTGGACGTAGGAGCTTGAGACTATGAACCACGTTACACTTGTTGTGTTCATATTGCTTTGATATATTGGATACCTGCCATATTAACTGTTCATTCATTGCATAAGATTCATCAGGCTTGAATCAATCAGCCTGGTCTATTAAAAGGAGCACTGCTCTTACTAAACACTATTCATTTGAGTAATCAAGGTTTTCAGAAAGCGAACTAAACAAGACGTTAAACTATCAGGGCTCACGAATTTCCGCACTGAACTTAAACTAATAGTTAGCCAACTGACCCGCACCAAGTGTAGTCAGTAGGTGTATTATCAGTGTCTAGTTCTTTATCACTCTAAGTAAAGGGGACTCAGTAAGGTTTTAAGTTTGAAAAATGCGTATACGTGTATTCCCCCCCCCCCCCCCCTACACGTATTCCTCAAGTCTTGCACCGGGACCAACAAGTGGTATCAGAGCAGTGGTTCAAAAGACCACGGACTTTGAATACTAATAGTTTCAGAGGAGAAACTGTTGGTGGTCACTGAACAGGTCTACCTAATGAGGTTTTTAGCAAAGATCATGTGTGCAAAGCGTGTCAGGAAGGGAATCAGGTTAGTGCTTCATTCAAAGAGAAAGCTTTCTATTCCACTGACATGATTCTTCAGCTCTTGCACATGGATCTATTTGGTCCTATAACACCTGTGAGTATGAATGGTAGGAAATATACCCTTGTGGTTATTGTTGATTATTCTAGATATACGTGGGTTATTTTCTTGTTTAACAAGAAGGAAACATAGGTGAAGCTTCCAGAGTTGCTCAGGAGACTCAGCAATGAGAAGAATCAGCCCATTACTAAAATCAGATCTGACAAGGGCACTGAATTTATAAATTCATATATTTCTGACTTTTGTAATGAACTTGGTATAGCTCATGAGACTTCTGCAGCTAGAACCCCACAACAAAACGGTGTTGCTGAGAGAAGAAACAGGACACTGAAGGAAGCAGCCAGGACCATGCTGGCTGAGTCAGGATTGCCCAAGAAATTCTGGGCTGAGGCAATCAACACTGCATGCTACACTCAGAACAGATCCATGCTGAAAAAACAACATGCACAGACTCCATAAGAGGAAAGCTCATATTTCTTACTTTCACATATTTGGCTGTAAGTGCTTCATCCTCAATAATGGGAAGACCCAATTGAAAGCCTTTGATAGCAAATTTGATGAAGGAATATTCTTAGGATATTCTGAAGTTAGTAAAGCTTTCAGGGTTTACAATTGTAGGACCCTTGTTGTGGAAGAATCACCACATGTTGTGTTTGATGAATCTGCTAATGAGTCGAGGGTAAGAGTGTTGAATCCTCACACTGAGGAGGTCACAAGGAGAGTGATAATGCTGAGCTTAAATAATCAACCTAATCCAAAGGTCAAAGTCGTGCCAATTCCAAGATGGGATGATGACGATGATCAGGATGATTAACCAAGTGCCACTCCTAAGCCCAGCACATCAGGGTTTGTTGAGCCTCAGACTGAGGAACAGGCTCAACCTGAGGTAAGCACCATCTATGAAGATGCGGTTGCAACTGAGATGGTTCCTGAGTCACCTCATCAAGGGGGAACTAATGTCCCTGACATTGAGATTGTTAATCCCTATGGTATAGACTCAGGCTCATCTCCTTCTGTTCAATTTCCTGAATTTATGAACCTGTAGACACTAACCTTGCGGGTACTTCAGGAACAACTCCTGGCAAAAGAACATGGGTAGAGGATCATCCTATTGATCAAGTCATTGGTGATCCAACTGAGGGAGTCAGGACCAGACGGTTCCATGGTGAGAGTGCATTGTTCTGTTGCTTTCTCTCTGAGCATGAGCCTTTGAACATTGAA